>CM053034.1:67626295-68883795 GCA_028564925.1 Lithobates sylvaticus | reverse complement strand
AAAGTCAGCAGCTACAAAGACTGCAGCTGCTGACTTTTAATAAATGGACACTTACCTGTTCCAGCGATTTCATCAGAAGATGACGAGCGATTGCTCGTCTCTCGGCTGCCCCCGCCGCCATCCTCTTTCAGGGAATCAGGAAGTGAAGCTTGCGGCTTCACTGACCGGTTCACTACTGCGCATGCGCGAGTCGCGCTGCGCATCGTTATTGGTACCCATTTTGTTCTGGGAACTGTGTTTCCCAAGACACAACGGGACATCTTCGGATATGGGCGAGCCAGCTTCGGCTAGCTCGTCCCGGAAGTGGGTGCAGATGTATTATACAGGTATCTGCACCCCCCTCCCCCCTGAAAGGTGCCAATTGTGGCACCGGAGGGGGGGAGGAATCCGATAAGCGGAAGTTCCACTTTAGGGTGGAACTCCACTTTAATGTCAACAGTAGAAAATCATGTATGACATACCGTATTTTCCGCACCATAAGACGCAATTTTTTCCCCCAGAAATATGGGGGGAATGTCTCTGCGTCTTATGGAGCGAATGAATGTTAGGCACCGCCCCCCACCGCCGATGGCAACGCCACCCCACCGCCAATGGCAACGCCACCCAACCGCCAATGGCAATGCCCCCCGCCACCGATGGCAACGCCCCCCCGGCACCACCGCCTGGCATGGATTGGCATGGATAGGCGGCATGGATGGGCATGGATAGGCGGCATGGATGGGAATGTATAGGTGGCACGGATGAGCATGGATGGGCACTGATAGGCGGCATGGATAGGCACTGATATGTGGCACGGATGGGCACTGATAGTTGGCATGGATGGGCACTGATAGGCGGCATTGTATTGTATTGTATTGTACTAATGGATGCCAATCAGTGCTGCGCTGATAATCGATCAGCACAGATCTCCCTTGTCAGAGGAGCAGCCGATCGGCTCTCCTCCTTCTCGTGTTTGACAGACGCGAGTGAGGAAAAGCCGATCAACGGCTCTTCCTATTTACACTGTGATCAGCCGTGATTGGACACGGCTGATCACGTGGTAAAGAGTCTCTGTCGGAGACTCTTTACCGAGATCGTAGTTGCGGGGTGTCAGACTGACACCCCACAACAACGATCGCCGCGATGCGCGCCACGTCATATGACGCCCGGTCAGCATTTTGAAACCACTTTTTTGCCGTCATTCTGCTATATGGCGGGAGGCAAGTGGTTAAACTATGTAGAGGGTTCTTTACTGTAAGAGCGGCAAGGATGTGGAATTCCCAGGAGGTGGTCTCAGCGGGGGGCATCGATAGTTTCAAAAAATTATTAGATAAGCACCTGAACGACCACAACATACAGGAATATACAGTACAAGGTAATACTGACATAAATTCACACACATAGGTTGGACTTGATAGACTTGTATCTTCTTTTCAACCTCACCTACTATGTAACTATGTAATCTACCAAGCGGCTCCTGCCGGGGTAGCACCACACAAGGAATGGTTATAGTTTAAAGTTGGGGTTAACCTAGACTCTGTGTAGGCAAATGTTCATTTAATGATGATGGCAGTGTGCAAAGACGGACTTGTCATCCGCCGGCTCAGCAGGGATCAACGGAGCGATCCCTGCCTAGCAAGCAAATGGCTGAATACGGATCCGCAAGTGTGAAAAAGTCCCAATAACTCAAGTGTTTTTGTCTGTATACTTTGCAGATGTTAACAGATGATATGATTTCTGTTCCAGTGGGCTGCTCTCCAGAATATTAGTAACTGATTAGGATGCTACATGAGCTCACTATGCAAATACATGCTTTGTTATATTATTGTCATATGAGTGCTGAGTATCTAAGAAACAAAATACTAGTTTACTTGCCCTACATAAAAAAGATGACTCATGCATTAACCCAGATCATTTCCATTTAAATTCATCAAGAAATAGCTATCATTGCAAAATACTACATTTTCAAGGGTACTGAGACCCCTTCTACAAATTTAAAATATATTGGTCAAATCTGACTTTAACACTTTCTGAGTCACTGATTGGAAACAAGAATTTAGACTCAAATGTCATGTTGAAGATTTCCTGATCAGCATACTTGTTCTAGGTCAGTAGCAGGCAACTAGCATTTTCCAGAAGGAGAGTTAAGAAATGTCAGCCTTTCTTTTGTTTGTACAGGTTTTCCTTAAGCTGTTTGCCATTTGTATGTTAGTAATTTATATTCTCATCTTTCTTCCATTATGTATTAGTTTTATTATATGGGAATAACCATATCAACATTTAGTAAGCAGTCACCTGGTTTTCTTTAGAATTGGCAATGTAGCTATCTTAGTTTTGTGGTGTCTAAAGAAACATGTTGACGTGACCTCTTGCACACATATTGGATAAACTTCTGGCTGTGATCATGTCATAGCTGTAAGGGAAAGATGTGAATGTACCAACACTAGCCAATAATCTTCCCTGCAGTTCAGAGTTTGTATGGCTGCACTCTACGTTGGTTCGAAGGACCAACTCCACTTCCTCCTCTCCAACTCCTCTTACCGTTGGGGTCCCCCAAGGTTCTGTCCTTGGACCTCTACTATTCTCGATCTACACGTCCTCCCTGGGTCAGCTGATAGCCTCCCATGGCTTCCACTACCATTTATATGCTGATGACACCCAAATATATCTCTCTGCTCCTCAGCTCACCCCATCGATCTCCTCATGCATCACTGAATTACTAACAGACATATCAGCCTGGATGTCAAAAAAAAACTCTAAAAACTGAAACTGAGCTCTTAATATTTCCTCCCCCACATGCCCCTTCCCCTGACTTCTCTGTCAAGATCAATGGCACATCTATCAGTCCGTCCCCACATGCCAGGGTGCTAGGGGTAACCTTAGACTCTGAACTGTCCTTTCAGGCCCACATACAATCCCTGTGCAAATCATGCCGCCTTAGCCTCCGCAACATTTCCAGAATACGCCCCTTTTTAACTAGTGACACCACCAAGCTTCTAACTCACTCCCTGGTTATCTCTCGCCTCGACTACTGCAACTCCCTCCTCATTGGATTACCTTTACATAGACTATACCCTCTTCAGTCTATAATGAATGCCGCTGCAAGACTCATCCACCTTACCAACCATTCAGTGTCCTCCACCCCTCTCTGCCAATCCCTCCACTGGCTTCCACTCACCCAACAAATAAAATTCAAAGTACTAACAATAATTTACAAAGCCATCCATAACTCTGCCCCCAGCTACATCACTAACCTAGTCCCAAAATACCAACCAAGCCGCTCTCTTCGGTCCTCCCAAGACCTCCTGCTCTCTAGCTCCCTTGTCACCTCCTCCCATGCTCGCCTCCAGGATTTCACTAGAGCTTCTCCAATCCTTTGGAACTCCCTACCCCAATCTGTCCGACTGTCCCCTAATCTATCCATCTTTAGACGATCCCTGAAAACCCTTCTCTTTAAAGAAGCCTATCCTGCTTCTTACTTACACTGTTCTACTTCCTCCATCAGCTTATCCCCCACAGCTATTACCTCTTGTATCAATTGACCCTTTCTTTTTAGATTGTAAGCTCTAATGAGCAGGGCCCTCTGATTCCTCTTGTACCAAATTGTAATGTAACTGTAATGTCTGCCTTTATTTTGTTAAGCACTGCGCAAACTGTTGGCGCTATATAAAAACTTTATAATAATAATAATGAAGATTGCAATGGGGAGAGCTAGAGCTAAACGGGTGTATGGACCCTGCCCCAAGCAGTAGAGCCCCTCTAAGTGATCGTTCTGCTGTCCTTAGGTTTTCCCTTAAGCTAAGTGTTATTATTTGCTTCTGCCTGCTGTTGGGAAGTGTCCCTGACATAAGTGTAAGATCCAAAAACCTGAGTTATGAGTATTTAAGTCTCCTTGGCCCACCACTAGGAGGTTTATTGCCAGTGGTGCATGTTTTGGAGGATATAAATATTTGGGGTGACCATAAAAACGTTTCCTGCCTCCCCAAACCCACCTGACGAGGAGGTGTTTGGTGGTATGCTTCTTTTCCTCCCAGGCCAGTTGTCTGGGAGTCTAAGGGGGGGAGAGAAATGAAGCCAGACGGCCCCACGAATGCTCACAATGGACAAAGAAAGTTGAAGTGCCAGGAGCTTGGCACGAAACGCATAGACCTAGCGTTGGTCTGACGCTGCTGCCACCCCCCATACACCCTCTGAGGTGATACTCTCCGTTTGATGGACGTTTTCTATACCAGCAAGTGACTTTGCATCCAGTGTATCTGAGACTGTCACGTTTGTTGTTGAGAAGCTCCCTCTACTAGTGACCTATAGAGGATTTCTCCCTCAGGGAGATCTATGCTGACCCGGAAGTGCTCAGGGCACAGGAGCTCACACAAGACCCACGCTGTCTTCATCTGACCGGCTCTGGCGTTCATATCAGCAGCGGTCTGCTTACCTGCTTTGGAGTCTACCTGAACACACATTCCTGTGCTACTTAGCCTGAAATTGATGGATGACCAATCAGTGTAGCTTGCTACCAGCGGTATGTCTTTGATCCTGTATTATTGTCTATGATACCTTAACCCGTTGGTGGCTGCAAGGCATCTCTCCAGGCAATTTCCATGTAAATGGACACATTCTTGAGAATCTGGACTATTTAGTTCTTATCTGTGGATCAGCTTGTAATAGAGCATGTTTAGTACTACATACAGCAATCGGAATCTCTATTTATCAGGACTGACTTTGTACTAGCTCTGAATTCCCCTATACTGGCAATAGACTTTCATATTCATTACAGGAAAGGACATTCTTATACCATTTTCTTCTTTCCTTTTTTACTGGATCAGCATGGACTTCTCATTAAATACTGTTTCACTAGGATACAGTCCACCTACATTATACCACCTGTAAATGTGGCCCATATTTACACTTGCAGCAGCATCTTTCAGGGCACACAAGGTGGGTCGCAGAAGCTAAGGGGAGGGGATATTTACACTGTGAGTGGCAGCAGTGTTCAGCATTGTTTTTAAGCATACCACGTTGTTTTTGCCCAGCTTGTTACAGTTTTTATATTAGCTTATCTCATGCATGTTATATGCAGTAATGTATTGGGACAGGAACCCACAGCTTGCATTTTGTAATTCAGCTGTGGGATATCCCTCCTTTACTCTTTGATGAGTGCGTGATTTGTATCAATAAAATTAACATTTAATTTTCATTCACATTTCTGTTGCTTTCTTTGTCCATTGTGAGCATTCGTGGGCCCGTCTGGCCTCATTTCCCTTCCCCCCTTTTCAGATTTACTAATTTTTGCTCCAGGACAGGAAGCCCACCATATTTAAGGAAATATTCCTACCTTGTATCATTGATATTACATTTTTGGTAGACTTTGTGAGTGGTTTCACATGCATCTCTTCTTCTTGTACTGTTGTCTGGGAGAACTGTGCTGTGCTACAGAGTGTCCCAATCCTGAGGCCTGAAGCTTTCTGCTGTCTTGCTAAACGGTATATCAAGGGAAGGTGGAACGGGAAGGTGACTACCTGAACTGGAGCACTAGGGGGTAAGCCTCTACTACTAGTTTTTTTTTTCGTTCAACCCTAGCAGCCCGGGGCAGACGACAGATGGCAGTCAGGGTGGCACAGAACACAGATCACCTGACCTCACCTGAATATATAGGCTCTCCCAGCAGCAGGCCAAGGGATTAAAGAAATCCCCTGCCCATTGGCTGGGACACCCACATACCCATAACCTGACCTTGGGTTGCCCTTCTCGTATCTAGTACCACCAAGTACCCGGCCACCTAGTGGTAGAGTGCAACAAGGCCAAGCTTAGGGAGAAATCAATAGATCCCAATCAATCGACTAAGATAACTCTTGGCAAGTAAATTTGAAAGAGCTCCCTGACTAAACTCCAGGGTGCTACAGTGATAAGGAGTCTGCATTTTGTTTTATTTTTGTTTTTTTATCCTGTGCCCTAATCACTCTTTACCTGGGTTTAGTATCTATGAGGAAGAAAAGAACGGCTGCACACCACAGGAACGTTACAACGATTTTATTCCAAAAAATAGTAATAAACAGCCAACAAAGACAGAGTGTCCAGGAAGTGACACGTGCGTTTTACACTGACCCCAGTGCTTCTTCAAACCATATATTATCTATGAGCTTTCTTAAAATGACTGGCACCCAATTTTTGAAAAGAGTTAAGGATTCTGCTCTGAGGTGAATTGATAGTCCGCTGAGGCACCTGGGAGTCCCTAACTGCTTTTAGGGGGTAAGGTGGAACCTCCAGGGTGTGTGCAGAATAAAATAAAATTGAATACAGGTGACTAAGCTCACCTTCACCAGAGTAGCCATCAATGTCGGCCCGTCCATACGGGTGCTGCCTCCCCTATCCATGCATCCGGCTCCCTGATCTACATATCATGGCACCGGACTATGGATTCCAATGCAGGGTGGGTGTTTTTTTGAAGCACCTGATTAGAGACAGAGGCTCTAATAGGCTTCAAAAAAGTGTGGGCTCGGAGTGCAGAGCATTGCACTCTGAGCCCACCCAGTTGTGTGACCATAGAAAATTTATTTTCGCTATTTTCACTCTGAAGTTCCTCCCCACCAATCGGGAAGCAGGTCGTGAGACCTGTTTCCCGGATGGCCAAAGTGCCAGGCTATCTATTTGGATGCCTAGTGCTTTGGCGGAAGAGGAGACACTCGGCGGAGGAAGCTTGAGGTGCAGACACTGGAGCTGCCACTGCACGCACTCCACACGAGCGGGTAAGTGCCGGACCACCCATGGGGGGTGTGGTTTGTTTGTTTCCCTCCAAAAGAAGAGCCCACCAGCCGCCACTGGTAGCCATGTCCCAATGTGGTTTAGATCACACAGAAGACTATAACGCTAGCCACTGGTGTTTGCTAATCTATGGTTCTGACAAGGATAGTAAAGTTCTGTTCATTCTTCCAAACATGATCAAATTATGCCCAAAGTAATCAAGGGGGAGATAAAAAATCATAAGCTGCTCTATAAAGTTTTTGATTGTATATAACCTTGAACATTACCCCCATCACAAACCTTTCAAACACTTTAAGAATGTTTTTAAGGAAGAAATAAGAGTCCCTGAACTGGAATTCAATAAGTAAATTGCAGAAGTGTAAGCTGTAAGGAAGGTTGGGCCTTCCAGGTTCTGAATTAATTAATATAAATGCCCTTCTACATTACATTATAGAATGGATGTCTAGGAATCTACATATTGTATTTCTAGCCTTTACTATTTACCTGGGGAAAGATAGAGTTTATTGGCCTAAAGCCCCATACACACGGTCGGATTTTTGCATGGATTCTGTCCGATCGGACAATGTTGTTGAAAAATCAGACCGTGTGTATGCACCATCGGACAGTGTACGTCGGATTGTCCGACGGACAAAGTCCTATCTCCTGCTGGATAGATTTTCCGACAACACGGTCCGATCACACCAAATCCGATCGTGTGTACGGTTGTCCGACGGACAAAGTGCTACGCATGCTCAGAAGAAATTCTGTGACGGAAGCGCTCGGTCAGGTAAAACTACCTTTCCTAATCGACACAGCACATTCGTCACGCTGCAATGTTAAAATGTCTTTAATGCAGCGCATTCTCTTTTTCTTTACAATGCAAGAAGAATGACATGTTTTAGCTGCTCCTATTCACCCGCACTTCTCACAAACTTAGTTCTTTATTACTTTTCAGGATTTATACACTACATGTTTATTTTTACTCAGATCGTAAAAGAATCTTTGTTATATTTTTAGCATGATTTGTCTTTTTTTATTTTTTATTTTTGTGAATACATATTTGAAGGAGATTTTTTTTTATTTTTTGGAGGGGGGTTGTGTGTCTCAACTTAGCAAAACCACATTATTAACATTTGTATTTGTTGCTTAAATTTACTAGGAGTTTGTTTGTTGTTGGTGCACCTTGTTAATTATACTTTATGATTAGTGAAATGTACCTGCCTACTCACAAATAAACTGTCATTGTAGAAAAGTAAAACACAATAGGCAATGATTATTTCAAATCAAAAAAACCTTTATTTAGGTCTCAGCAACAAACCAAAGAGGAACGCAGCCATGGTGAAACTTGGGGAATTTGTAAAGCCTTGGACCCCCACGGCAACCATCAATTTTCAAGCGTAGAAAATTGGGGGCCTGAGGAGTACGTATATTAAGGGGAGTGCAATCTGGTCCTGAAGTCCAAAGCATCCGGAACTGCAGCAGATGCCATCTAGGTCCCCAGGCTCTGGTACTACGAGAGGCTCCATCTTCTCTCAGACCAGACTGAATCCAGGTCGGCACTCTCAGGTCTTCCTTGCACGCTTCCTTGCACGCTGTGGCTGTCGTGCTGGTGGGGTGGCAGAAGGAGGAGGAGGAGGAGGAGCATGGTAACTATGGCAAACATGTGTGAGGGGAGTCATCTCCCCAGCCATCCCCTTATTTAGGACATGGAGGATGAGCCTCACACATGTTGCATTGCCTCACCTCCATACCCTTCATTTTAGTGACAACCACGGAGCCAAAGGTCTCCTCGTCGGTGGGTGTGGCATGTAGGGAGGCTGAAGCCTCTCTGATCATCCGGAGCGCTGACTCTCCCGCCTCACCCCCCCTTCTCGCCCTTCTGTAGGGAAGGCGGAGGGGAGGGATTTGGGAGTCAGTCAGGCTCCGAGGCCTACCCCCCTCTTGGCTGCCACTACCCACCTCTTGGCTGCCACTAACCCCTGCCTCCTCCTGACTGCCACATTCCACAGCCTCCTCCTGGCTGAGGTCTTCCTGTGTATGAAAAAAGAACATCGTTTCAGTTATTTGTTCATCAAACACACACAATTCTCATCTAGTGACTGGTGCGAAATGTTTACAAATAGAAAACCATACAATTCTCAGCCCTGCAGTTTAGATTGTGGCCCCAACTGTCTCCAACACTACTGTCAGTTGATATGTCAAACACGTTAGGAACTAAGCAATTGGGGATCCTGAATTAAGTGAACATCATTCATTATTCACATAAATGGTAACAAAACTACTATACCTGGAACAAGCTGGGCTCCTCCACCTCTTCCTTATGGAAGGCCCAGGTTGCTCCTCGGAAGCCTCATCAGGGGTGGCCTGCGCGCAAGGAAGCGTGGAAGGAGGAGTCGAGAGTGGCTCCGTGACATCAGCCTGGTCTTTGAGAAAATGTAGACTCTGATAGTACCAGAGCTTGGGGGCATAGACCTGATCTGCTGCAGTTGCAGTTTCTTCCGACTTCACGACCTTCTTGCGCTCCCTGATATACGCACTCCTCAGGCTGCCAATTTTCTTTCTTATATCATCAACAGTTGCCGTGGGGAACCTTGGCTTGACAAATTCCACAAGTTCCTCCAGGGCTGTGTGCCTCTTTGCTTTGATGCTATAATGGGGGTGTTTAGCCTGCCATAAAATGGGAAATTCCCTGTATTTGGCAATGAAGAGGGGGAGAAAACTCACGTCGTTGAATCCCTTCATAATCTCTGCAAGACACAACACCACACAAAACACTATAAATTATGTCAGGCTAAACTCTCCTAATCTTCTCCATAAAGAAGCCTCAAGTTCGAATCAGTCTAGGCTAGTTATGTACCAACGTCAAATTGTACCTTCGTTTCTAGCGATCGTCTCGTGCGTGAGCTTTCTCTCCCCTCGTCTCCCAGATCGTGGCTACGACACAGGCGTGTGACGTTTTATATCCAGTGCGCATGCGTCAAACTCCGCCCGCCCCTGACGATCTTTCTCGTCTATTCCCCACCCATTTTCTTTACGGCCCATTGGGGAGAGCACATGGCGGGGACACAGCAGGTTCGCCCCAAATATCCCACCAACGAGGAGGAGGACGAGGAAAGTCCGGAGGCAGAAACGTCCCAATCCCGGAGCCTGAAATTCAAGGCCTCCAATATGTCATTTGGAGAAATGTTGGAGATGGTGGACATATTAAAGAGGAGCGACAATGATGGGAAGTATGAGCCTTACCTCAACCCCAATGTCCGCAAGGCCAAGATCATGTCTAAAGTTGTGAGGAGGCTGTACAATCATTTTGGGGTACAACGATCCAAGGAGCAACTGAGGAAACGCTGGTCAGACCTGAAACTGAGGGAGGCCGATCAGTACAGAAAGATCAAGCGAATTCTTCAAAAAAGTAAGTAGTTGTGTTTTGTGTTTGATTTCTTGATTGCATACTGCTCCATGTGGTTTGATTTTTACAAAGTTGTACATTCCAAAATGGCCACTTTCAGGTTCGTCTGTGCATTCGATCGTACTCAGCCTCGATCTTTCTGCCACTGTCATGATCGTGTGTGTCCATTCGATCGTACGCAACCTCGATCGTTCGGCCACTTATAATACGAGGTTTGGTGAAGTTTTTATTGAAAGGAAGTTTGTTCTCACTAGAGATGTCATCAAGAGCGTAAACCAAATTTATTCAATGTAAAGGAGAGGTCACTCAGTAGCTGTTTACCCATCTGGACTCTAGAGCACTAGTGCTGGGACACCCAAACCCCCTATTTATTATGCTTTTCCACACATGTGCTACAGTGGATACTAGAGGGGGTCTCCATCAGACAAACTTCTACCAAAAAGCTAGTAAGTTTAGCACCTTTACAAAGTGACTACATTCATGTTGTTGGCATTTGTAACTGGCCAAACAAAAATAGTGTCCGTCACTTTCAAGCAATGTTTGTCATTTCCTATTTCTGCCCTCAATAGATTGTGTTGCTAAATCTTCCTTTTGTACATTCTCATAGGGGAGCGAAAACTTGGGCCGTCTGAGGAAACCCCAAAACCAACACCTCCCAAAAAAGGGTAAAGAGCAGAAGCAGAGGAGGAGGAGGAGGAAGGAGAGATCATCGAACTTGGAGAACTTGTCACCACAACAGGTGAGTGTGGGAGAACACAGCTACTGGTAAGCTAATCAATGTATGGCTGCCTCATTTCCAACACCCGATTTTTGTTTGTTTGTGGTTTTTAGGTGACGTGGATGTTGTGGAAGAAAAATCGCACTTTACCACAGAGAGTGCCCACGTACTCATCGGGGAGATAATGGTCTGCAATAGAGATCTAGATTACATAAAGCAAAACATCAATGATGTTCAACAAAAATTGAAGAACATCATTGATGTTTTAGGAAAAATATGAAAACGCAATGAAAAAGTAATTAACACACATTTGTGCCTGCTTCTGAACACATTTGCAACTTAAGAACTGTGTGAAATTTGGAACATGCACACATTGTGTCCACATGTGCTAGCTCCCATCATGGTGGATGAATGACAACGTTTTTTTGGGGGTGCAACCACTTTACGAACTACGAAAGTGGTTGTGGTGAAGGGGTTGCACCCCCAAAAAACGTCCATTCATCCCCATGATGGAAAATGGCACTTTTGAAGCTTCTAGGCATGTGTTTTACCATCTAATGACCATTTTCAGACCCAAATTGTGTGCATGTTCTAAATTTCCACTTTCCAGGGGTGACCCCCCATGTGATGAAGGCAAGATCAAACACACTTTGAACATATAGTCATGTCTGATCTTGTCTTCACTTTACAAAGTTGAACTTTCCTAGTTCCTAGGTTCTGTTTTGCTCCATGCCTGGTTTTACCAATTGCGGAATGTTTGTAAACAATGTTGTAAATAACCAAGATGTTGTCAGTTTGGGCAAGAAGATTGTAAACGCACTTGTGAATGTTTTCCAAGTAAACTTTGTTACTTTTCTAAATGTGTGGCTTCCTTATTTAAAAAACACAATGCATTATGTATGTCAAATGTAAAGGATATGGGGGGCAATGGGTGTTATTTACTAAAGGCAAGTCCACTTTGCACTGCAAGTTTCTTTTCCAGGGCACTTTTTCACTGCACTTGTAGAGCATAGTCGATTTGACTTATGTAAATGACACCCACAGTGCTTTGTACGAAAACACGGAGCACAGCATTTTTGAGAATACACACATGTCTGACATGGTGATGAAAAGGAGTATTTTGGGTGTCAGTTATGCACTACAAACCTTCTCTAGACCAAAGATTAGGTATCAAACACACAACATGAGAATAATCTTTTTGGGAAGAAGAGACTGTTACCTCCTTTTGCCCAGAAAGTGCATTCCCACTGTCGAAGGCAAAGGGAAAAAAATTCAAGGTAAAATAAGCTAAAAAGAATACGGAAATGACAAGAAATCATAGGTTGGTTGAAAACTAAGATTTATTAAAAAATGCCTCTCACACATCGTCAGGCAGAGCAATGGCCCCCCTACCCACAAAGTAGTCCATATATTGCTCGCGGACCGCGCGGGCATTTAGAGGGGGCAAGCCTGGACGTGCCACTTGAAGGGCTGTGAGGTCAGCATTTGGAGGGCCCTCCACATCTGGGCCAACGGGCACCACATAGTTCCTGTTATGTCTTTTGAGGAAGTTGTGCAATATGCAACAGGCAAGAACTATGTGGTTGAGTTTGTATTCCGCCAAGTTAATAGCCGTCAAGAACAGGCGGAAGCGGCTGGCCAGGATGCCAAAAGTGTTCTCAACAACTCTTCGGGCTCTGGACAGCCTGTAGTTGAAGACCCTCTGGTCTGGGGTGAGGGTCCTCATCGGGAACGGCCTCATCAGATGGGGAGTCAACGCAAACGCTTCATCTGCGACAAAGACGAAGGGGAGTCCTTCTGCATTCTCCTCTGGAGGTGGCAAGCACAGACTGCCACTTTGGAGACGCCAGTAGAACTCCGTGTGCGCAATGGCACCACCATCCGAGATCCGGCCGTTCATCCCCACGTCCACATACATAAATTCATATGTCGCCGACACCACCGCCAACATCACTACACTATTAAACCCTTTATAATTATAATAGTAGGACCCCGAGTTGGGCGGTGGGACGATGCGGACATGTTTCCCATCAATTGCCCCTCCGCAGTTAGGAAAGTCCCAACGGCTGGCAAAGTGGGAGGCCACAGTCTGCCATTCCTGTGGCGTGGAAGGGAACTGTGGAGTGAAACAAGAAAAAAAAAATTAGTCACTTTGCACATAAACATTGCAAGCAGATTAGACAATCAACATCTTGGAACAAGAGCATTGTTTAAAATTGGAGGCTGGAAAGTATTTGCACAGAAAAGTAGAGGCTCCCCTTCACAGATTAATCACCCCCCATCAATACCCCCACTTCTGATGGGCCATTGCCAATAACTAGGGTTTTGGGGGGGGGGGGTTGGACAGGTAACCCTCTGCACTTCATTGATTGCCAAATGGCTCAATAATGTGTGCTAGTTTGGCCAGACCCTCCTTTACTTAACACTATTGGCAGCCCACAGGAAAGATAAAATAACATTTCAACCCCCCCCCCCCCCCCCCCCCCAAAAAACAAGGAAAGCACATTGTGACATTCTGAAATTACCAAGCAAGCTAATAGGAGGGAAAGAACACAAAAAATTAGGAAATGGAAAGTATGGAGGCAGCCCCTTGCACTACATGCTTTGCTGAATTCATCCCTAAAGATGCCCACTATAAAGAGGTAGGTATATAGTGTGTATTGACCTTGGGAAAGCCAGCAGATAGAGGATTGGTACCATCTGACAGAGCAGTTGGGGGAGGGGGTTCCTAATGAGTTTGCCCCCCCCGCCCCCCCCCCCCCCCCCACCCAAAAAAAAAAAAAAGGGGCTCTACATGAAGTAAACCACACAGCAAACATTTGTGCATATTTTAGGGGGTGTTTGGGGGCAAACAATACTATGCAGCAGACAAAAGACATTGCTTAAGTGACTAGGCCATAGGTGTCTATTGGGGCAGAAGAGCATGCTGGGGAGGTAAGTGAAGGCAAAAATGCATGAAGGAGAAAAGGGGCACAGCATATTAGAGCATATTGCAATCATGGTAATTAGGGAAGGAGGTCAAAAATAGAAGACAAACAGAGCATACATAGAAGGGAATAGTAAAGTATAAATGTTACCTTAATATAGTCCTCCTGCAGGACCTGGATGATGGCAGAACAGGTCTCTGGAATAATGATTCCCAGGGCCTGGGGAGAGATACCTGAAGAGAACTTCAAATCCTGAACACTTCTCCCTGTCGCCAAGTACCTCAACGTGGCAACAAGCCTCTGCTCCGGAGTAATGGCTTGTCTCATGCAGGTATCCTGCCGGCTGATAAAGGGGGTCAGCAAAGCCAAAAGACGGTGAAAATCGGGGTCTGTCATCCGGAGAAAGTTCCTGAAATCATCAGGATTATTCTCCTGGATCTCACGAAGCAAAGGCATGTGCGAGAATTGGTCACGCTGAAGCAACCAATTCTTGGTCCACATCCTCCTCGTCACTCTGTTCATGGACGGGTCTTGGGTCAAAGCTAAAAGCCCGACACCAATTCCGCGTACAGCACGAACTCGGCGACGAGTACGCACGGGAAACATCGCTCACAAGGTCACAAAAGGTCGGCTGGTCAGAACGGACAAACAGAAAGCACCGATAAACAGCAAGGCCTGAAAGAACGAAATGAATACCAGAAACGAGCAGACAATAAGCAGTGCAAATCAAAGCGTCCTATATCAAGATATAGGCCGCAATGACCAACAAATGCGAACTGACTACACGCACTAATAAACAGATACGCACGACAAGCACAAACTGAAGAGCAGTAACTGAGTCAGAAAACTGAGAAGCGCGAATCTTAAGTCACCAAACTTCGACTAACTCGCGATAAACACGGGATCAGCAGAAGGAGCCCAACGGGTGCCTGACGTGGTGCTGAACTTCCCTTTTCTAATCTCGTGGAAGACGACTTACGTCACGACGTTCTTGCAGACCGGATATTCCGACAACGTAGTCCGACCGTGTGTACGCAACACCAACATCGGACAAAGTACGACGGACAGGATCCGACCGACCTGGTCCGCGGATAATCCGACCGTGTGTATGGGGCTTTAGACCTAGCAGGTCTATTTTGATAAATATAGGAAAATAATTATCTGCTTAATGATACCCATAAAGTGTGGTTATATATTTGATCTTACATGAAAGAGAAAGAATACTTCCAGCTACAAGACTTAGCTCCTTAAAAGAGAAGTATGGGATTTTATTTTATCCCATATTTATACTTACCTAGGTGGCTGCAGCAGCAACACCGCTGATGGCTCAGTTCTCTCACCTCCGTGAGTAGAGAGCTGCTGCCTGTCAGTCGGCATCTCTCCTGCTCTGCTCCTCCACGCTCATTCGAGTGCTAAGCTGTGGAGGGGCGGGGAGCGGCCATCTCAGGCTCTCAGTGGCTCGCTGAGAGCCTGAGACTGACATTGGTCCAGGCAGCTGGCGGATCCAGACTTCCGAAGTCAGGATGATGCGGTTTCTGGACTGATGCTGATGACATCAGCAGAGAGCAGACTTCAGACCGCTCTCCGCTTAAAAATGGGTCACAGGAGTGCAAAACCAATTGCACTCCTGTGACCCATAGGAGAAGCCCAGCCCAATGAGCCCAGGCTGGAGTTCTCCTTTTAAATAAGCATATTGAGATTGCCAATCCACCATGTATTAAAGGTAAGTATAACATGTTTGTTATTAAAAAAAAATATCCAAACCTTAGAATCACTTTAATGAGGGTGATGTTTGATATAACCTACTGAGTGCCTGGTTAATTATTAATATTATTATAAATCCTATAAAAACCTCAATTTGAATTTCAAGCTGAACATATGTAGCACTGGTATTTTTGCCTTCTAATGCTATGTAATGCTAAACAATGGACAATGCTATAAATTGGTATTTGGCTCCCTCTAGTGGTATAAATGTAAAGAGACTTTGTTTATTTTCTCATTTCAAGAGTATAGAGAAAACCTAACAGGAAGTAACTTAATCGTTTTTTCTTGAGAAAGGACTCACCTACCCAGAATGCCCACTCATTTACCCATGAACACTGAGTGGCTGAACTGCATGCTGGGTAGGATATAAAAGGCCCAGTGCGGCCATCTTCTTTCTCTTCTTGCTGGGACGCGTGGCCTGCCTGCAGGGCTCTGTGGGTGTGCGTCCGAAGAGCACTGTGGCCTGCTCGGTGCGGAGCAACATTTGAAGCCAGAGGAGAAGTTTACACCACAGCATGCTGGAGCAGCAGTGTGTTGGATCGGGAAGCATCCAGAGGCACCTGACGGAGGTAACTGAGAACTCCTGGTGACCTTGTGAAGCGGAACAGCGTGACGGTGTGGCCGCAGCATATAGACTGAGATCTTGTGGAGCGGAGGCATCCATACATCCAGACCTGGTGTGGTGAAAGGGCTGTTGCCCAGAAGTTTGTACTGCACTTCACACACTTAGACTATATCGCATAGTGTTGCTGGGACCGGTAGTCCCACTGAACAGTTCAGTTCAATAGAGTTACACTTACATAGACCTTAAGCCTGTTTTTATTACTAAGTGACTGCCGCTGGAAGTACATTCCCAGGAAAGGAGTTCACAAATACTTTGCACAATTGAAGTTATTGCTTTATGTTATCCTACACTGCATTACTGATTGAAAATCCTGCAGATTATAAATACTGCAGTATAAATGTCTAGCTGAAGAAAAGAAGACAAGAGAAATATTCCTTACTGTAAGGCCTTACAGTGTTGCTATTACCTACTAGAGACTGTAGAGACTGTAGGGGGAATATTGAGTAATTATACTGTCTTATCACCATATTACAGATCTTGTGGTGTCTGCGCAGTGTGCAGGAAGTGGGAAGGTGCCCAGTGCTGAGGTTGTTGCCTGAGCATTAGTCCCATTTGGAGACACGCCTGCAGGAGTATTACAGGTAGCTCTCATGTGATAGCCATCCACAACTATTTGCCTCAATATTGTATACTAACTACGGTTCTTGTGTTAATGATTAAACTTGTTCTAGTAAACTTATCTTTTGGTTTAATACAATCTGTTGTGAGGCTTGTCATTCTCCAAACAGGTGCAGCAGTGTATACCCAGGTGACAACACAGGTAAAGTGAATATAATCTGTGACTATTCAACTGTCTTTTGTTATTGGGCTTTGCACCAACACTGTTACACAGCTGTGTCAAGCGGGTTGCGCCAAATCATTGGGGGTGGAAATAGCAGAGTACAGGCCCAATAAATTACCAGCAGCTCCTTCGGTGGTAAGTGCTACATATTCTTTTTGGGTTTTGTTGCAAGGTAAGTTGAAAACTCAATTTTTTATATTTTCTTACATTGCTTCAGGCAAAAGAAAACAAACTCTCCACTATATTTATTTCAGCATTCATTTTCCATTCTCATATTACCCTCTCTTCCCCGTCTGTTCTGATGGAAGATAACAAAACACTAGATTAGTACCATAGCACTCCATCTGTCTGTCATCAGAATCTTCATAGTGGAATAAATATATATATATATATATATATATATATATATATATATATATATATATATATATATATTCTTTAAAGTGGAAGTCCATGCAAGACACCACTGTAAACAAAAAATGAGTATACATACCTATTTGGGAGCCGATCTGACCCGCTCCGACCGGATCCCACGCTTAGCTGTCAGCTGCCGCTTCAGTGTAGATGGAAGCCTCATAGTAAATCCAGGGGTGAAGTCACTTCCCAGTTATTTCACAACGTTGTCGGCCATGTCCTCTGCAGAGCTTCCGCCACTGGAGGTCGGAGCAGGTCAGATCGGCTTCCAAAAAGGTATGTATACTTATTTACTTATACTATTACTTATACTTATTTTTTCTTTACAGAGATAGATTAGTGTTAGATCCGTGGTGTTTATAGATGCAGGGATTTTAGTTTTTGCATGGACTTCCACTTTAAATCCTTAGATAGCCTTGACATCTGTCCTTTGTATGTTGGGTATCCAAAGTAAAGACCTTAAGAGGTATTTAAATAAAACTATGACCTCCTATTAAAATATATATATGTGCTGCAGTTTTCTCTTAACCCCACTGCAAAGTACTCAAATATCTATTTAGCCTGTCAGTGAAATCCACCCAATGCAGCTTCCTGTGATAGTGTGGCAGCAAAGCTGCACTGCTCCCAAATTCAGAGCAGAGTTTCCACTATAGTGTTAGCTATGCCTGCTTGGCTTGCACTAAGCTGGGATGAAAAATGTTGCAGGGTCCATGGCTATCAGCATTGCCACTGCTGACTTGCAAGCATGTACTCTGCCAATAAGCACCTGGCCACAACTAGTCCTGCCCACAGCTTTCTGGATTGACAGCACTTTCCCCGTTGTTAAAATTTTCAGACAGGGGGGGCGTGGCCAGCCGGCAAGAGAGATGGACGCTTAGTGCTGAGCTCTGCTGTGAGGGAGACGAACCGGAACGATTAGGGACCGCTGGAGCCGGTATTTTTGTACAAAAACTTCCCCACATTAGTCCGGTAGTGACCCACAACAATGTCCCGTAAGAGAACTGGGGACCACAAGCCCCAAAAGCTCACCACACTCCTGTACCCTCCTGAAGCGCTGGTCAGTCAGAATCAAAATGGAGCTGAAGGCATAGCAGCGCCTCAGACTAAACATACAGAAATCCCTAATAACATTTCTGGTGACTCACCAAACAGGGAGATGTCTAGCTCCCATGACAATGACACAGAGGGGGATCCCTTAATGAACAGCCCAGCTAAGGCAAAAATGAGAATGGATGCTCTAGCACAGCGGCCACCTCACTCAGAAATTGAGCCCCAGGCTTTTATTCCACTACAATCTAACCAGGCCTTACATTCCTCAATGGCATCCTTCCCAACCTGCGGTCAGCCTGTTATTGACACTACACTGAAAGAGATGTTAATATCACTGCATTCCTCTCTTGTGACTGATTTATCCACTCTATTTACTAAACTCACTACAGATGTCAGTCTAATAGATAACAGAGTATCCACTATTGAGAAAGGTATGATGGAATGCTCCTCCACAGTCAATGACATCATTGATTCTATTGATGAGGTAAAAGATGAACAAGAGTGGATAAGGGGCAAATTAGCAAATTTGGAAGACCGCTCTAGACGAAACAATGTCAAGTTAAGGGGGGTCCCCGAAAATATAACAACTCCAGAATTACCCAAATACGCCAAAGAACTTATACGCACTATTCTACCTGAAGTTACGCCACGTGACATTATAATTGACAGAATACACAGAATTGCAAAACCTTCACACCTGGCTGCATCAGTGCCTAGAGATATACTTATGAGGATCCATTTTTTCCATATTAAAGAAAAAATGATGTCAGAAGCCAGACTGAAAGGCCCTCTACCACGTCCATTTGAGGGTGTTCAAATATTTCCTGATTTATCAAGATATACGCTTCAACTACGTAGAGATTTAAACCCCATAACTAAAGGAATGCAAAACCATAAGATTCTATACAAATGGCGCTACCCGGCCACACTAATTGTCTCCAAAAACGGATCCACTCATATAATAAATGACCTACACAAGGGTTTGAAACTTTTGAAAGAATGGGGAATAATCCCGGAATACCACAAAGATGAAACTTCGCTTCTTCCAAAACGTCCTTCAACATATCACTACAATCAAAGATCCCGGAATCATCAACCTATGGAAGTATCTGGCTCCTGAGCGGTCCGCTAACTACGTTTATAGCGTCCCCTCCAGGAATTTTGTTTGATCTCACTTGCCTTTGGTATTAACTGTTCCACACTGCAGCAGTAAAAGCTGACTCTTTGCTTTTTTTTTTGTGCTTGACACAAATCTGCCGCATCCTGTTTTCATATCTTTTGCTATATTTTTAAATAGCTGTTATATATAATTGTAATTTCATTCCAGGTTTTATAGAAATACATCTAGTTACGGAACCCAGGTATCCTGATAAGCCGAAAGGAACTGAATTTACTGTATACACCAAGAAATATCTGCAAACTGTAAGTGTTATAGTCTCCCACAATCCATCACTTAGCCACAACAGGAAATATGCCATTCACGATAGTATCCTTGAACGCCAAGGGTCTCAACCACCCAGCAAAGAGACAATCTTTGTGGCATACTGCTGAAAAGCTTGATAGTGATATCTTATGTGTCCAAGAGACACACTTGACCCCACTTTCAGCCACTTTATGTCGCAGTAACAAATTTCCCCATATTTTCTATTCTAATTTCTCTTCCAAGAAGAGAGGAGTGCTTGTAGCGATCAAGAAAGACACTGACTTCCACCTCATAAAAGAAATAGGTGACCCCAATGGTCGTTTTCTTATTTTAATCTGTATGATTAATGGAACTAAATATACCTTACTCAACTTGTATGCTCCCAATTCTAGACAGGCAAATTTTGTCAAAAAGACTTTGACCAAAATTAAAGAGTTACAACAAGGATATCTCCTTGTATGCGGAGACTTTAATATGGTTGCAGATATTTATATGGACACTACTTCAGCGGATAAGAGAAGACCCTCTCCCCTGGGGCAAATCCTGACATCGTCTGATCTTTACGATGTCTGGAGATGCCACCATGGATCAGAGAGGGATTATACTTATTTCTCCCCGCAACACAAGTCGTATTCCAGAATTGACATGTTTGTTGTTGATAAAGTGTTATTACAAAAGGTGACTACCTCTGTTATCCACACCATGACATGGTCAGACCACAACCCAATTTCGATAATTATTGATGATACGTCTCCTCAAAGGAACTCTTTTCTCTGGAGAGCCAATAATTTCATATTACAACATGCTACATACTCCAAAGAAATTGCTACTCATTTAAAAGAATATTTTGAATTAAACGCTGATTCAGTGGGGGATCCTGCCGTGGTGTGGAACGCGCATAAAGCGGTAATGAGAGGTATTCTTATAAAACTGGGCTCCATTCACAAAAAAAAAAGAACACAACAAATAGACTCCCTTACTTCCCAAATTGCTCATTTGGAGGCAGACCATAAGTCATCTGCATGTCCCACTACACTAGCACAATTAATGTCGCTTAGACAGGAACTCAGGCTGCTTCTTCTCCATACATACGAACATATGCAACGCAAATTCAAAGCCATCTCTTATTCCACATCCAATAAGGCAGGAAAAAGATTAGCACAACGTATCAAAGGGGCTAGAGTTAAATCTAAAATTCCCTTCTTATTCCACCCACACTCGAAAGTGAAGCTATCTAATCCACAAGACATTGCGAATGCTTTTAGCGATTACTATAGTGACCTATATAATCTCAAGAATGACCCTACAACCCACCAACCATCCCCAGAGGAAATTGATGACTTTCTCCATAAGATAAATTTACCGATTCTGACAGAAACACAATTGTCTTATTTAAATGCTCCTTTTTCAGCACCAGAACTTCTAGCTACCATCTCATCACTGCCTTGTAACAAAACACCAGGCCCGGATGGCCTTACAGGGGAATACTTCAAACAATTCTCTACCTATTTGATTCCACACTTGCTGAAATTTCTTAACCAAGCTGCATATTCTTCCAAATTCCCTGTAGAATCGCTAAACGCATTAATTATCACTCTCCCAAAACCTGAAAAAGATCCGACTGCCCCACAAAACTTCCGGCCAATCTCCTTACTTAACCTTGATTTAAAAATATACGCCAAAACTATTGCTAGACGCTTAATGAAGATTATGCCAGACCTGATTCACAATGACCAAACAGGATTTATTAAAGGGAAGCAAGCATCCGACGCGACGCGTCGCATGATTGACTTAATCCATTGCGTAAATTCCAGTGGAACACCTTCTCTGCTTCTTTCTTTAGATGCAGAGAAGGCATTTGATCGGGTGCACTGGACCTATCTACAGAAAGTTCTCATGAAATTTGGGTTTAAAGACAATATTTATAATGCTATCATGGCACTATACACTTGCCCAGCTGCTCAAGTTTTTTCGGCTAATATGATATCTCATCCATTCCAAATTTCGAACGGTACCCGTCAGGGTTGCCCATTGTCGCCCTTAATTTTTGATCTAACTATAGAACCTTTAGCTGAGCACATACGCACGAACTCGAACATCTCAGGCATAACTGTTGGCAACACTACTCATAAGATTAGTCTTTTTGCTGATGATGTGATTTTAATATTATCAAATCCTACCTCCTCCTTAGCAGCAGCCCGAGACGTTTTAGATTGGTTTGGACGAATATCATTTTACAAACTAAATGTCACCAAATCACAAATACTAGATCTCAAATTGAATTCCACCACTAAATTACTATTACAAGCCCAATACCCCTTCACATGGTCTGAACACAGCATTTCTTACCTAGGTATTCAACTCACTAGAACCACTAAACTCCTCTTTTCATCAAACTTCAAGCCTCTCTTAGATAAATTACGTACTGAATCTCAGAAATTAGCTAAAATGGAACTGTCATGGTCTGGCAGATTAGCGGCGTTCAAGATGATGCATTTACCTCAAATTTTATACCTGTTTAGGACCATTCCTATTCCTATTCCTAAATATTACTTTAAGTCACTTCAAACGATACTCAACCGATGTATTTGGCACGGTACAAAACCTAGATGCGCTCATTCTATACTTAGGATACACAAATTAGCGGGAGGATCAGGTTCAATAGATTTTACAGATTATCACACTGCAGCGATCATAGCTCAAGCAACTGAGTGGTTTCAGCAAGATCCGAATAAAAACTGGTGCAATATAGAACTTTCCTTACTATTTCATCCTAGTTTAAAAAATTGGTTGTTGAGCACTCCATTAGACGCTAAAATACCAAAAGCGATTCCCCCTACCATGATAGCCACGGTCAGAGCATGGAAAATTCTAACCCAAACTATGCATCAAGAACCCACTACTACACAGATACCGATACCTATAGAAGTCTTAAACCACATCTCACCTGAATTATCTACATCCCATTGGTCTAACCGAAAAATCTCATTCATAAATCAACTATTTCATGACTCAAACCCAAAATCCTTTTCAACCCTCCAAAATGAATTTCACTTGCCTGAATCAGACTTTATTGCATATTCCAAACTTCTGAAATGCCTTAACAAAATCAAACCTCTCTTATATACAGTTTCTTCAGTAATATGGAAATACCTGCACTTTGAATTTCCTAAACAGAAGGGTATTTCACTTGTATACAACACCCTGAACCAAAAGCGTGTATTTACTAAATCCACACCACATACACACTGGGAAAATGATCTAGCAACGACTTATACAGAATCACAATGGGAACAAGCTTCACGAAGTGTATACAAATCCACGAAAAGCTCTGCATTGTGGGAACTCACACAAAAATTGTCCCTTAGATGGTATTTGACGCCTTCTCGCTTGGCAACATTCTATCCCACATTATCTAATAAGTGCTGGAGATGTAATTCCAACATAGGAAGCATATTCCACATATTTTGGGAATGTACCCTCATACAGGAATACTGGAAAACCGTTTTTTCTTCTCTTAAAAGATATATCCCAGATAGATATACCAATGTCTCCGGGTCTAGCTATCCTGAATTTATCCATTGAAGACATACCCTTTTCATTTCGTCATGTGACGACACATATCCTATTGGCAGCTAGGTTAACTATAACCAGATTATGGAAGTCAGATACAACTCCCTCTATCACTCACCTCTTAGATACCGTAAACCTACATTATAGTTATGAATTAATGATGGCATCCAGTGAGGGTAAATTACCCAAGGAAAAAACCAAGTGGGCATCATGGGAACAATGGTCGACTATTACTAACTTTTTGTAACACTCATATCTAACAGATTGATATACACTTTTGCCTCTGGGTTCTAGAGTATGGACACAGGTTCCTGGATAAGTTCTATTATTGTGGCAACGTTCTCCTCTTAGACACAGTGTAGTCCCCATGGGGGTGTCTAGAGGACATATACTTCTATTTGATCTTATGTTACTATATTGATCTTATATTTCTATATTGAATGTATTGCGTTTTGTAGCATTTTAATAACAGTAATTCTTGTTCTGTAACACTTCATTGATAATTGAGTTGACATTATTTAAGTGCTATTCTGAGTTAATTTATTTTAACGGCATACAATGTGTAATTTGCATCTTTACTGTATGTTATGAAATTCAATAAAAACTGATTGAAAAGTAAAATTTTCAGACAGAAAGGAAGGTTAGGTTACTTTATGAGGCTTGTACATTATATAGTAGCTGAATATGGCACTTGGTTAGACTGTCATTTTGTTTCACTTCAAGTTCAATAATTAAAAATCATTACCTGTTTAAGTAAGCCTTAAAGTGTAACTCTGATTAAAATTAACTTTTTAACCTTAATTAAAGACTATTCTTCCAATTTCTCAATAATTTAAATCCCATTTCCAAACTCACTTTGCTTTCTCCAGTTACACCTGTTCATCCCATGGGCAATACATTTAAAAGGTTGCAAGAAAAACCTTTGTGGCTCATGTCCAAAAAGGTATTTTAAAAATATACAAAAGGAAAATTGTAATTGTTTGAATTTTACAAAGAATATAACAAATGAAAATCAAGATCACAAAAATATAAAACGAACCACTGGTTGGGAATAAAATTAGGACCACCCTTCCTCAAAACAAAAAAAAAAAAACATCTTCAAATATAGTAATATTAAAAATATCAGGTCTCTTAAAAAATAATACAAAGTTGATTACTGTTGAAAAAGAGAAGGCAAAGCTATTAAATCCCTTCTTCAGCTCTGTGAACACAAAGGAAAATGGTGGAGCTCCACCAAGTACATTAAGGGTATAATATTGCCACAGCCTCAAATAAACCACAATGCCTCATATCTGACATTGTCCAGAAACAGTTAGAAAAAACAAAAGTGAATGAAGCACTTTAACCAGATAGCTTACACACATGTGTCCTGGAGGAGTTGAATTCTGTTATTTTTAAGCCATTGTTTCTAATTTTTAGAGATTCTGCAATTACTGGATTGGTACCAATGGATTGGCGCAAAGCCAATGCAGTGCTTATATTTAAAAATGGATAAAAGTCTTTACCAAATAAATACAGACATATAAGTATAACTTCTAAAGGCAAGAATATACTTCAGAGTTTAAAAAAGTACCACATAGAAGAGTTTTTACTAGAAAACAAAATTAAAAGAAATTGTCAGCTTCTTTGTATAATGGAGGAAGTAAGCAAAAACTTACACAAAGGAGTGGCTGTGAACACTAACTTAAGTTGGTATGGATTATTTACTAATTATTATTATTTTTTTGCGGGGCAATCTTAAAAATAAGATTGCCCCCAGTAAACTAAAAACCATCCACACCAGTCCTAGCCCTACCACTCTCATACCCCTTGTGGGCATGTACAGTGTAAAAAGGCCAGATGCAAAACCTGTGTTTTTGTCTAACACGGCAAGAAATCTTTCTGCTCAAAAGGAAAAGCCAACAAGCTTGAGCATTCATACAACTGTTCATCTGACTTTGTGGTCTATGGTCTGACATGCTCTTGTGGACTCATCTATGTTGGCCGCACAATCTGCCCTCTCAGGCAGCGTTCCGGCCAACATAGAAGACTCATTGAAGGGGGTAAAGACATGCATAGTGTCCCACACCTTTTTCTCGAGTTCCATAAAAAATCAATCATTGACCTAACAGTATGGGTAATTGAAAAAATCTCAAAATCCTTGACAACAGCTGAATGCATCAAAAAACTATGCGCCAGAGGGACTTTCTGGATATATAATCTTGATGTACTCTCGCCAGGTGGCCTTAATAAAAGCATCGAGATTGCGACTGCCCTTTGATTCTTTTAATATACACCAAATAAACAACATTTTCTTTAACCTTGTTTTTGTTGATTATTATCACAGGTTCCTTTATCCTTCTTTTATCTTATATGGGGGTGGCGGCTTTGCATTCCTGTGAGTGTGTGGTAATCTGTCCCTGACACTAGAGATGGTATGAAACATTATGTATTTTATGTGGCCTCTCCTCCCCCTTTTCTTCCTTCCCCCCCCCGATTACATTTTATAAATGAATAAATAAATAATATTGTTCTTTATATACATGTTTTCCATTGTCCCCCTACTGATCCCCCATTTCTCTCCACTCCCCCCCCCCCCCCCCCATTATGAAATAATCGTAGCTGCATTTTATTTTAAAATATTCATTTTATTCATTTGTTTTCCCACCTAGATATCTATATACCTACTATATATCTATATGTATAGATATTATATGTCACACATATAGGCAAGATATATATTATACATTTTCAGTTTGCCAAAATCTTTACAACATCATGTACTTGCTACAGCGCTAATGTTTGTTTTTTTCCGTGTGGGTTTTTTTTCTGTGTTTTTTTTTATCTGTTTGCAATTATCAATTTCTCATTAGTTTTTAGTATTATCCATCATAAGTTTATTAACTTGTTACTAATTAATACATTTTTCTAATTTTCATTTATGAACTGTTAGTATCGTGTCTGATCCTCTCCTGCTATTATTGTATTGTATTGTATCCGTCCTGACGCCGCCCCCCCCCCGCTGGAAGTACATTCCCAGGAAAGGAGTTCAAAAATACTTTGCACAATTGAAGTTATTGCTTTATGTTATCCTACACTGCATTACTGATTGAAAATCCTGCAGATTATAAATACTGCAGTATAAATGTCTAGCTGAAGAAAAGAAGACAAGAGAAATATTCCTTACTGTAAGGCCTTACAGTGTTGCTATTACCTACTAGAGACTGTAGAGACTGTAGGGGGAATATTGAGTAATTATACTGTCTTATCACCATATTACAGATCTTGTGGTGTCTGCGCAGTGTGCAGGAAGTGGGAAGGTGCCCAGTGCTGAGGTTGTTGCCTGAGCATTAGTCCCATTTGGAGACACGCCTGCAGGAGTATTACAGGTAGCTCTCATGTGATAGCCATCCACAACTATTTGCCTCAATATTGTATACTAACTACGGTTCTTGTGTTAATGATTAAACTTGTTCTAGTAAACTTATCTTTTGGTTTAATACAATCTGTTGTGAGGCTTGTCATTCTCCAAACAGGTGCAGCAGTGTATACCCAGGTGACAACACAGGTAAAGTGAATATAATCTGTGACTATTCAACTGTCTTTTGTTATTGGGCTTTGCACCAACACTGTTACACAGCTGTGTCAAGCGGGTTGCGCCAAATCATTGGGGGTGGAAATAGCAGAGTACAGGCCCAATAAATTACCAGCAGCTCCTTCGGTGGTAAGTGCTACATATTCTTTTTGGGTTTTGTTGCAAGGTAAGTTGAAAACTCAATTTTTTATATTTTCTTACATTGCTTCAGGCAAAAGAAAACAAACTCTCCACTATATTTATTTCAGCATTCATTTTCCATTCTCATATTACCCTCTCTTCCCCGTCTGTTCTGATGGAAGATAACAAAACACTAGATTAGTACCATAGCACTCCATCTGTCTGTCATCAGAATCTTCATAGTGGAATAAATATATATATATATATATATATATATATATATATATATTCTTTAAAGTGGAAGTCCATGCAAGACACCACTGTAAACAAAAAATGAGTATACATACCTATTTGGGAGCCGATCTGACCCGCTCCGACCGGATCCCACGCTTAGCTGTCAGCTGCCGCTTCAGTGTAGATGGAAGCCTCATAGTAAATCCAGGGGTGAAGTCACTTCCCAGTTATTTCACAACGTTGTCGGCCATGTCCTCTGCAGAGCTTCCGCCACTGGAGGTCGGAGCAGGTCAGATCGGCTTCCAAAAAGGTATGTATACTTATTTACTTATACTATTACTTATACTTATTTTTTCTTTACAGAGACAGATTAGTGTTAGATCCGTGGTGTTTATAGATGCAGGGATTTTAGTTTTTGCATGGACTTCCACTTTAAATCCTTAGATAGCCTTGACATCTGTCCTTTGTATGTTGGGTATCCAAAGTAAAGACCTTAAGAGGTATTTAAATAAAACTATGACCTCCTATTAAAATATATATATGTGCTGCAGTTTTCTCTTAACCCCACTGCAAAGTACTCAAATATCTATTTAGCCTGTCAGTGAAATCCACCCAATGCAGCTTCCTGTGATAGTGTGGCAGCAAAGCTGCACTGCTCCCAAATTCAGAGCAGAGTTTCCACTATAGTGTTAGCTATGCCTGCTTGGCTTGCACTAAGCTGGGATGAAAAATGTTGCAGGGTCCATGGCTATCAGCATTGCCACTGCTGACTTGCAAGCATGTACTCTGCCAATAAGCACCTGGCCACAACTAGTCCTGCCCACAGCTTTCTGGATTGACAGCACTTTCCCCGTTGTTAAAATTTTCAGACAGAAAGGAAGGTTAGGTTACTTTATGAGGCTTGTACATTATATAGTAGCTGAATATGGCACTTGGTTAGACTGTCATTTTGTTTCACTTCAAGTTCAATAATTAAAAATCATTACCTGTTTAAGTAAGCCTTAAAGTGTAACTCTGATTAAAATTCACTTTTTAACCTTAATTAAAGACTATTCTTCCAATTTCTCAATAATTTAAATCCCATTTCCAAACTCACTTTGCTTTCTCCAGTTACACCTGTTCATCCCATGGACAATACATTTAAAAGGTTGCAAGAAAAACCTTTGTGGCTCATGTCCAAAAAGGTATTTTAAAAATATACAAAAGGAAAATTGTAATTGTTTGAATTTTACAAAGAATATAACAAATGAAAATCAAGATCACAAAAATATAAAACGAACCACTGGTTGGGAATAAAATTAGGACCACCCTTCCTCAAAAAAAAAAAAAAAAAAAACATCTTCAAATATAGTAATATTAAAAATATCAGGTCTCTTAAAAAATAATACAAAGTTGATTACTGTTGAAAAAGAGAAGGCAAAGCTATTAAATCCCTTCTTCAGCTCTGTGAACACAAAGGAAAATGGTGGAGCTCCACCAAGTACATTAAGGGTATAATATTGCCACAGCCTCAAATAAACCACAATGCCTCATATCTGACATTGTCCAGAAACAGTTAGAAAAAACAAAAGTGAATGAAGCACTTTAACCAGATAGCTTACACACATGTGTCCTGGAGGAGTTGAGTTCTGTTATTTTTAAGCCATTGTTTCTAATTTTTAGAGATTCTGCAATTACTGGATTGGTACCAATGGATTGGCGCAAAGCCAATGCAGTGCTTATATTTAAAAATGGATAAAAGTCTTTACCAAATAAATACAGACATATAAGTATAACTTCTAAAGGCAAGAATATACTTCAGAGTTTAAAAAAGTACCACATAGAAGAGTTTTTACTAGAAAACAAAATTAAAAGAAATTGTCAGCTTCTTTGTATAATGGAGGAAGTAAGCAAAAACTTACACAAAGGAGTGGCTGTGAACACTAACTTAAGTTGGTATGGATTATTTACTAATTATTATTATTTTTTTGCGGGGCAATCTTAAAAATAAGATTGCCCCCAGTAAACTAAAAACCATCCACACCAGTCCTAGCCCTACCACTCTCATACCCCTTGTGGGCATGTACAGTGTAAAAAGGCCAGATGCAAAACCTGTGTTTTTGTCTAACACGGCAAGAAATCTTTCTGCTCAAAAGGAAAAGCCAACAAGCTTGAGCATTCCTACAACTGTTCATCTGACCTTGTGGTCTATGGTCTGACATGCTCTTGTGGACTCATCTATGTTGGCCACACAATCTGCCCTCTCAGGCAGCGTTCCTGCCAACATAGAAGACTCATTGAAGGGGGTAAAGACATGCATAGTGTCCCACACATTTTGCCGAGTTCCATAAAAAATCAACCATTGGCCTAACAGTATGGGTAATTGAAAAAATCTCAAAATCCTTGACAACAGCTGAATGCATCAAAAAACTATGCGCCAGAGGGACTTTCTGGATATATAATCTTGATGTACTCTCGCCAGGTGGCCTTAATGAAAGCATCGAGATTGCGACTGCCCTTTGATTCTTTTAATATACACCAAATAAACAACATTTTCTTTAACCTTGTTTTTGTTGAATATTATCACAGGTTCCTTTATCCTTCTTTTATCTTATATGGGGGTGGCGGCTTTGCATTCCTGGGAGTGTGTGGTAATCTGGCCCTGACACTAGAGATGGTATGAAACATTATGTATTTTATGTGGCCTCTCCTCCCCCTTTTCGTCCTCCCCCCCCCCCGATTACATTTTATAAATGAATAAATAAATAATATTGTTCTTTATATACATGTTTTCCATTGTCCCCCTACTGATCCCCCATTTCTCTCCACTCCCCCCCCCCCCCCCATTATGAAATAATCGTAGCTGCATTTTATTTTAAAATATTAATTTTATTCATTTGTTTTCCCACTTAGATATCTATATACCTACTATATATCTATATGTATAGATATTATATGTCACACATATAGGCAAGATATATATTATACATTTTCAGTTTGCCAAAATCTTTACAACATCATGTACTTGCTACAGCGCTAATGTTTGTTTTTTTCCGTGTGGGTTTTTTTCTGTGTTTTTTTTATCTGTTTGCAATTATCAATTTCTCATTAGTTTTTAGTATTATCCATCATAAGTTTATTAACTTGTTACTAATTAATACATTTTTCTAATTTTCATTTATGAACTGTTAGTATCGTGTCTGATCCTCTCCTGCTATTATTGTATTGTATTGTATCTGTCCTGACGCTGCCCCCCCCCCCCCCCCCCCCGCTCCCCTACAAAACACCCTCCTTTCCCCCTGCCTATCATGCTTGACAAAGGAGCGCGGCTACCTTACCACTCGTAACACGCACGATCGGAAACGCGTCAAGCTATAGTGACGTCATTATCCTGTGTCCCACGCCGCTTGCGATCCAAGCCTCATTTTGGCTCCCACACTGCACGGCCATCCTCCATCTTTGTGGTGGCCAGACGGGTGTTCTGAAGCTCCAGTGGTGTTACTCTGCAAGGATCTGACGACTCACTGCCCTCCTCGTCCCTGGGATCTGACATGCTGTTTCCTGCCAGCCTGAAAAAGGACTCTCTGCTACCTGTAGTCCCACCTGCTCATCCCAGAAATGTACCCAATGCCATTTACTTCCATGTGAGTGGATATCGTTTTTACAATAAATTGTTTTTGATATATTCTCAAAGGTGCCCCTCTCCTTTTTTCTCTGAATTATTTATTAAGCTGTAGCTATGGAGCTGCAAGTGTTTTTACAAGTACCTCCATCTCCTTTCTGCAAACATTGGTCCCGATTACAACATATGATTTTCATACATACCATTGCATTTCTTTAATAGATTCCAGGATAGCCTTAATGGAACCAAACACAAAACTAAGACATTGCACAGAATCCGGCAGATTCTATTTTAGTGTGACTTTATTTGCTGTTAGAAATAGGGACTTTTTAAAATATGTTGCATGCATTTTCCAAAACAATCCTGGACTCGTGAGGTGACTCATTTATGAAAAAAAATTACATTCAAAAATAGAACTGTCATTCTCCATTGCTTACATAACCATTTTATGGTTATTGCCTAAAAAATGCTAATTATGTTCATATCTATTTTCACATCAGCTAGACCCTGAAGGGATCCTTTCTGTTTGTCTGAGCTTTATTTGTTTAGTAGTTTGCACACATAGGTTAATAAAGGTCTAGGGATAAGAGCTAAACATTTTAAGTCTCTCACTGAAGTTCAAACGCATAAATACAACCCCTGCCAAGCAGCTGATGTATGAAATGCCTCTGTAGATGATTTGTGAGTTCTGTACAGTCTGTCTCCAGGGGAGTCAATGTATTTTTGTATATGGCAAACATCTTTCCCTTCGGGTGCCTCTTTCCCAGTATAAACAAAAACATTGGAATATTAGGAATTTTCCATTTCCCTTATTAGTTTTTGTTACTGCATCTCATACACTTCCAGGCATTGTGGGAAAAATAAAAAGATTGGCTGGTGGAAAAGGTTTTAATTTATTAACTTCATAAAATGGCTAACCCTGCTGAAATAAAGACTTCTTGATCTCCTATGCAGGACATTACTGTTTCATATTGTGTAGAACACTAAGATAGAGGAACTTAGAGTATGTCTATCCAACACATTTTAGTTGTGGAGAGTGTAGGAAATGGTTGGAACCCCATCACACTTTTATCTCTGTCCATGTCCCCACTGGAAAGATATCCAATCAATTTGTCTGGTGACCATTGTCAATCGTGAAGGGGAAATTTAGTGAGGGTAAATCTCCTTAACAGGACACAGGCAGCTTGGGAAACACTTTAATCCCTCAGAGATACTAGCATTTAGTTTTTAGGACTTGAAGTAAATCTGTCAAGAGAGAAACATGGACGCTGGCATTAATACCTTTTCATTGTATCTGGCTGTCATGTTGACCTTCTTGCCTCAAAATTTAAAGTCTCTGTCCTGGAACAATTGTGCAAGGACTTTTGAGTTTTGCTGATCTCTATACTGTATGTGTTCCAGATCAGTGACTTAGACGGTATAGAAGCTATTGCATTAACATAACATCTGCTAGCATTTTCAGGTGGAGGTCAGCAATAGAAGCCTCCATGTTTCTCTCAGGAAAGGTTTTCTTTTAACCGCTTCCCGACCGCCGCCTGTACATATACGTCGGCAGAATGGCACGGCTAGGCAAAAGCACGTACATATACGTCCCCTCTAATTGCCTAGCCGTGGGGTCGCACGCGTGCCGCCGGCGGCGTGCTCGCGACCCGGTCGGGAGCTCCGTGACCACGGCCGCGGGACCAGCTGACCCGATCGCCGCTGGTGTCCCGCGATCGGGTCACAGAGCTGAAGAACGGGGAGAGGTCTTTGTAAACAAACCTCTCCCCGCGCTTCCTACACTGCCTGTAATTGATCGGCTGTTCCCTGTCATCGGGAAAGCCGATCAATGATGTCAGACATACAGCCACGCCCCCCTACTGTAAAAAAAAAAACACAACACGTCACACTTAGCCCCTCCCCGCCCCCTAGTGATTAACTCCTTCACTGCCAGTGTCATTTACATAGGAATCAGTGCATTTAAATAGCACTGATTTCTATATAAATGACAATGGTCCCAAAAATGTCTGATGTGTCACAATAAAAATCGCTGATCGCCACCATTACTAGTAAAAAAAAAAATATTAATAAAAATGCTATAAAACTATCCCCTATTTTGTAAACGCTATAACTTTTGCGCAAACAAATCAATAATCGCTAATTGTTACCAAAAATATGTAGAAGAATACGTATCGGCCTAAACTGAGGAAAAAAATTAATTTTTTATATATTTTTTGGGGATATTTATTATAGCAAAAAGTAAAAAATATTGCATTTTTTTCAAAATTGTCGCTCTATTTTTGTTTATAGCGCAAAAAATAAAAACCGCAGGGGCCATCAAATACCACCAAAAGATAGCTCTATTTGTGGGACAAAAAGGACGCCAATTTTGTTTGGGAGCCACGTTGCACGACCGCGCAATTGTCAGTTAAAGCGACGCAGTGCCGAATCGCAAAAAGGGGCCTGGTCCTTTGGCTGCAAATTGGTCCGGGGCTGAAGTGGTTAAAGTGATGTTTCTTTTTTTAATTATTTTTATTTTATTTCCTTAATACACAACAGACAAAACATCATACAGAGTGAAGCAAAGTATTAATGTAAATTCAAGATCCAGTCTCATTACATATCAAAGGAGTATTTTTAACTAGGGAAAGGTCTAAACCATCACATTTAACATATCAATCCATATCCAATACAAAAAAAAATAGCCTTTAGTTCCTACTAACCACAGTGGCCCCAGAAATCCTATAACTATAATTGTCTATATTAACCCCATTCATCAATCAATCAATAACCCTTGTGGGCATGTGATGCCGTATATGGCTTATCCAACCACTTTGCCCAGACTTTATCAAACTTACTAGGGCAACCCCTATTCATATAGGTATCTCTATATAGTGTAAGATTGTTATTTACCAATTGTTTCCAATATACAAGCGTGGGAAAAAAGGATTTCTTCCAATGTAAAGCAATAGCTTTTTGCAGTGTTTGCAAACACTCGCTCTTACACTGTAGGGATGTGACACGGATGGACACATAACAAATTGATTTGTACTGGTAATGATAATAATAATATTGATAAACATACTACTAATAATAATCATAGAAGTAATAATAATGTAATAATTATATAATTTTAATGTTTATTCAATAATCAATTAACATAACAATTGATAATCATAAAATATTTGCTACAAGTGTAGCACTGACCCCCGAAAGGCTGAATTTTTCTGGGCTTACCGATTACCTCCTCCAGCTCGTAAATCGTTGTTCTTGTCTAGGGGTTCCCAGGGTTGATACCCAGTAACTGTAGAGACTGACACCTGAATTCCTTTTTAGGATTTTTATTTTCAAAAACAGTTGAAACAAACTCAGTCTCTAAGTTGGGAATAGAGGGTATAAGGATGAAGTTTAGCTCAGGTGCTTGGAACTGCTGACTTCAAATAAAGTCTCTCTCTGTACATTAATCCAGGGAATAGCCACTCGCAACTGGATTCTTTAATTGCTGGATAAATACTTTAGCTTGGATCTAGCAACCAACAAGTCATTCTAGCTTTCAAAGTCTCTCACACAGACTTGATTGAAGAACTTAGTTGTAACCAGAAGGTAAAGGTAGGAACTTTTCTTACTGTACCAGAATCTTTCAGCCGGTCCAGCAATACCGTAAGAAATGCGGATTCAATTTAGTCCATGGCAGCTCAGCTTCTAGGCTCTTACCGAGCAGCCAGCCTCGTGCGTGGCCCTCTTCTGAAGAGTCCTCCCCTGGTTGCATGTAGAGTTGCTGGGCCTCTCCAAACCTGAGATGGCACCGGAACACCTTAGAATCCTCCTTCCAGTTACTGCGCCTCGAACTAGCCAGTTCCGAGGCTCGGGAACGGATGGATCCTCACCCCAGGCCATGAGGGCCTCTGGGGGCTGGTCAGGAGGACCAGGACCATGGAGTCAGCAACAACTTCTGGACCGGAACCCCATCAGGGGGCTGGTCAGGACCAGAAACCCAGAACCACGTGACCTCAGCACCTTAAGTACCCTCCCCCGGAATATACAGCGGGATGAACGTGCCCACTGATTGGCTCCGAGCAGAGATTGGTACCCAATGCGTCCAACCAGACTGCGTTCTAGGCCTGTCACAGGTGCATATGACCAGGCAGAACCTCAATGCAGCCCAGCCAAACTTATGCCAAAGCATAATTTAGCACAATTAAACCCCAAGACTTAACTATAGTCTTGGGAAAAACAAAATTTACAAACATAGCGCGTACTTATCAGAAGTACCGGCGCTACACAAGTAATCAGTAAACATAATTGATAAGAATCGAAATCGCAATAATCATGATTGATGGATTAAATGCAGAAGGATAACATACATCCAATACAAATTGATACATGATACTGGAAATGTAAAATTCCAAATAATTTCAAGATTCATCATAAAAACCGGCTTGTCTTGGCACCCTTTATCGGGGCCTGTAGCCAATCATCAGGAGTGAAAGATCCAAGACTATACTGAAAGATGAAAATAAATGTATAACTATTAATGTATGGTTCCCTCTAGAAAGACATACAGACAAACAACAGATAGCTGGTCAGTCACTTACGAATCAACTCAGAGGCTGTGTCCAGCTTCTGAATGGGGATATGGTGGGTCCGAGCAGTGTGTCTCACCCGGGGTGGAGACTGGGGGACCCCTCACTCCTCCCCCCTCCCTCCAAGAGGAAGAGGAGCCAGGGAAAACAGCCAAGGGGTGTACCAGACCACCACAGCACAATCCCTGTGTATGTGTTGCGTGCATTCAGCATATTGTTAATACCTAAAAAATATAATGTGTAAAACCAAACATCCAATAAATATATAAAAGTAAGTGAAAATAAAAAGGATGAAGGTGTGATAGGCATATGAAATAAATAAATCACCTGTGTATCCACACAGGAATAGTTTGGTGAATGTGTGAGAGTTTAGGGCGTGTGTGAGAGTGCCTGTGAGAAAGGACTATATGAAATGAGTCAATGATGACAGTTAATGAAAAAATTTATAAATGAGTAAGATAAATATGAGATGAATGACTCAAGCACTCCAGTAGAAGTGCATAATGGAAAACCACAATGTGATTGTGTCTATATATAAATTGATTCATGAGAAGGAAGACCCTGTGCAATAGGGCAATATTGTGATTGAAAAATTGTGAATCAATAAGCTAAACACACTCCTGTAGGAGTGCATGGTGAACAAACACAATGTGTTTGCATGTGTTATCCTCAATTAACTGGTGGTGTAAGAGTGCCGTGAGTGGTGTCCTGTCCTGGTGGTGGGAACATGAGCTGTGATGTGCTGGCTGGCCCCAGCTGTTAGGGAAGACCCTGTGCAATAGGGCAATATTGTGATTGAAAAATTGTGAATAAATAAGATAAACACACTCCTGTAGGAGTGCGTGACTGTAAGGGGTTAATTCTACTCCGTTTCTGTACAATCAGGGAGAAATTCTTTCAGAGCTCTGGAAGCATCCAATGCACACAAGACAAAATAGCAGGTTCAATGAGCGCTTGGTTTTAATGGTAAGGGTTGTACCTTTATACAAAATATGGACAAAGAATATTGCACAACTTAAAAAGAACCAGGGAGGGAGGAAGGACAAAGTTCATTACATGAGACATAACATTTCAAACATAATGCTGACGACATCATTTCAAAACCAGTTCTTACCAGAACCCACTTTACCTGTGACCATTGGGACAAACAGGACACTAAAATAAAGATATTCCTCTGTTAGCTATTTTCAATGTCTCAGTCTTGTTAACTCTTTCTCCCTCTTCAATCCCCTCTTAGATCACAAAGTGATTTCACCATGATCACTTAATGTTCTCTGTGTGTGGGGTCATTTTGTTGCGTTGTATAATTACAGATACATTGAATAAGCTTGAACAATATATATATAACAAGGATAAAAAAAACAGGCACATTAAAATTAACATTCCTGCCTGTCGGAACCAAGAGAAAATGGAAACAAAAAAAATCACTGAAATGTCCTAGTCCCTTAAAGGGGTTCCACCCATTTTTGGCAATATCTCTGATTTGACACCTCCTTTCAGTGTTTATCAATTATATCATAATAATCAGGTATTTCAATACTGGTATTATGAATCCATGTGCAGCACTCATTGTCCTCCGTTACTTCACAGAGTCCAGTCAGAGCAGCACTTATGGATTTGATAGCTACTTTTACAATTACAATTACAATTTTAATCTTTTATTTTTATTTTAAAGTAAGAGAACAAAATATATTCCATAAACATCATACATGATATAACCTTACCCATAACTTCAAATCAAAACCATTATTCCTTCCCAAACATACAAATGGATAACCCCCCCCCCCCCCCCCCCCCCATCCAAGACCCACACCGTGTCTTCGGAACTGGGGGGTCCTTAATTATATTCACCCTGTATCCAAAACCTCTCTTCATTTCATATTTAACCCCCTCCCACCCGCTGTCCTCTCACCCCTCTCCCCCCCAACGCGTCCCCCCCCTCACCCCCGGGTCCCTAAATAGCATCTGCTCAGTTCACATCTATAAGGGATCTTCCCTCCTCTGTGTATCTAAAATGATTCCATAAGGACCATGTTTCCAGATAGACCCCCGTTTCTGCCAGGATGTCCAAACCAAGTCTTCCACTATGTCCAATTGTTCTACCCGTTTGAGCCACATCCCTATTGATGGGGGTTGTGTCTGTTTTCACAAAGCTGGGATGCATGCTCTCGCTGCATTCAGGAAATGACAAAGAACCGACCTTTAATAAAGGTTAACCGGAATATCGGTATCTTGTAATAAAAAGAAAGTCGGGTCCTCCGGGATATCCTGCTCACTAAACCTTTTGGATGATTTTCCGGACCTCCCTCCAGAAATCCTTTAGTCTGGGGCAGGATCAGAAAATAGGAACTAGAGTCCCTCTTTTTTCCCCACATCGCCAACAGTCATCTGATATGTCTGGATAGCATTATGTAGAAAGGCCGGGGTGCGGTACCACTGTGATAGGATCTTAAAGTTTGTCTCTTGAATTCTTATGCTAACTGAGGATTCAAACGTATTTTGTAATATCTTGTTTCATTGCTTCTCCAGAAAAAAAACATCTATCTCCATCTCCCACTTCCTAAAGAAGGGCAACTGGAAGTCCTCAGGGGGTGCACTCAACAATACATTCAATTTAGAGAGAGTTTGGTTCAAAAGCTGCCTGATAGTATTTATACAAATCTATATAAAAGAAGGTAGTGTTGCGCTGTACAATAATTTAAATAAAATAAATAAAATATGGAGTGCTACGTGAATAAATTCCTTTTGCTGACAAGTGACAATAACCACATACTGATGTGCAATAAAGTGCAAAACGTGCATAAATAGCTTGGTGCAAAAAACCATCAAAAAACAATCGAAGTAAAAACAGTGACTCTTCATAATTAAATTCATAGATAAAATTCTTCTAGAAATGATAGTATATAAAAGGACGGTGCTTATTATCACATATCATGATGACCGCATGTTAAAATGCGTTTTCTTATATAAAATTCTTCAGTAGTCTATATTTTTTATGCATGAAACAAATAACGTTGGTGCATAAATAATGGATAAATAGGTGCTTAAAGGATGTGAATATAAATAATAAGTGGTGAGTCCGTGGAATAAACGCTATATCTGCTAGGGCTGAAGTGCAAACTGCGGTGACAGAGATGTCAGTCCCAAGAAATTATGAAATGAAAGTGCTGGTGATCACTGGTGGTTACTCTCCAAAATGTAGTGCATATAGATGGTGGGTGACTTCTGATCTTCCGTGTGATTTAGTATATGTATATGGTTCTCGTGGGGGCCTCTGTGTTTCCCTGGAAGGCGCCCCCTGGATGGGTTCTCTCCGGATCCACAGTGGTTGTTTAGGCGTCTCCTATTGGGCATCCCTTTTGTGGCCTGGTATTGGTGTATGTACCTAACAAGTAGGGAAAAGAGGGGTGCTCGATTGTGTAGTATTTTCAAAAAAATGTATTTAGCAAAGATTTAAAACATTACTCACATTTTTCAGACATATAACTTGCATATAAAAAACGAGCAGCGGGCTCGTACTTCACCTGTCCCCCAAACACACCAGCGCAAGCACGGCATGGCATCTTTTTGCCAGCGTACTCGCGTAGCCCCTTGTACGCCTACGGAGCACCGCTGGTTCCGAGGACAGAGCACTCGAAGAGGCCATGGAGGAAGAAGAAGAGGAGGGGGTGGAGGAGAGAGGTGTGTCACAACCAGTAGTAGCATTTTGGAGGCGTGGTGGCGGAACAACCTCCAACACTACTGCACCTTGTCCTGCATCCCTCCCAGCTGCCAATAGAGTGACCCAATGGGCCGTGAAAGACAGATAACGTCCCTGTCCATGCCTGCTGGACCATGAGTCAGCGGTAATATGCACCTTACCGCTGACCGCCCTGTCCAGCGAGGCATGGACATTGCCTTCCACATGCCGGTAGAGAGACGGAATCGCCTTCCGTGAGAAAAAGTGGCGTTTGGGAACCTGCCACTGAGGAACCGCACATTGAACAAACTCACGGAAGGGGGCCGAGTCTACCAACTGAAAAGGCAGCAGTTGAAGTGCTAGCAATTTAGCCAAGCTAGCATTCAACCGCTGGGCATGTGGATGGCTGGGAGTATACTTCTTTCGACGGTCCAGCAGCTGGGGCAGGGAAATTTGCCTGCTACAATCGGACGTCGGTGTACTGCTAGTACTTGGTTGTGACACACCTAATTCTACACCTTCAGTCCTCTCAGAGCAGCTTTCAGAGAGGACTGAAGATATAGTGGGGATGGAGATTCCAGCTGATGAGGAGCAAGGAGAGGTCCGCTATGTTCTTTGGTGTGGGTTTTTAATGTGCGCTTGCCAACGAGCTGCATGGCAGGTCGACATATGTCTGCTCATGCTTGTGGTGCCCAAGCGGCTGATGTTTTGGCCACGCGAGATACGCTTGAGACAAATATTGCAAATAGCAGTGGTGCGATCTGATGCACTCGTCTCAAAAAAGGCCCACACCAAAGAACTTTTGTGATAACGTGCAGAGGCAGCGCCCTGCACAGGCGGAGCTCTGCGGTGTGATTCAGTTGCTGTGCTGGCCTCTAGCTGGCCTCCAGGGGGCATCCTGCCTCTTTGGACATGTGCCGCCGCATCCTCCTCCTCCTCCTCCTCTCTCCCTTCAGGCACCCACGTGGAGTCAGTGACCTCATCATCCCCTCCCTCTTCACCACTAGAGCAAACCTGGCAGTAAGCTGCAGCTGGTGGAACATTACTGCCAGATTGCTGTCCTTCAGCATCCCCTCTCTCTGCGCGCACACTACTGCCTTCCTCAAGCTGGGTATCATCATCCGAGCCTTCGAATCGTTGGGCATCCTCCTGGAGCATGTACCCAACACTGTGCTCAAACAGTTCGGGGGACTCCTCAGGAGGACATGGTGGGTCTAGGGAAGGGGTGGCTGATGATGCCATTGAGTACGCGTTGGTAGCTGCTCTGCCAGTACCCTGAGCCTGGGTGAGAGAAGATGAGGAGGATGAGGAGGGCTTGGTCATCCATTCTACCAAGCCTTCGGCATGATGCGGCTCAACATGTCCAGCTGCCAAAAACAAAGACAAGCGTGTCCCATGGCCACGTGCTGATGACGATGCACGACCACGTCCACGACCAGCACTGTTGTCTCTAGAAACAGAGCCTGCTTGCCCTGTGTTCTTGCCTCGGGATGGTCTGCCTCTCCTTGGCGGTCTTCCAGCCATTGTAGTGGGTAGTGTATATTGTATAAAAAATAGAGCTCCTATGTGTGCTCACAACACACTGTAGGTCCTATGGGTGCTGACACAAACATACTATAGGTACTATATCTGCTGCTGAAAAGAAAATATAGGTCCTATGTGTGCTGCCACAAACACACTATAAGTCCTATGGGTGCTGACACAAACACACTATAGGTACTATGTGTGCTGCTGACAAGAAAATATAGGTCCTATGTGTGCTGCCACAAACACACTATAAGTCCTATGGGTGCTGACACAAACACACTATAGGTACTATGTGTGCTGCTGAAAAGGAAATATAGGTCCTATGTGTGCTGCCACAAACACACTATAAGTCCTATGGGTGCTGACACAAACACACTATAGGTACTATGTGTGCTGCTGAAAAGGAAATATAGGTCCTATGTGTGCTGCCACAAACACACTATAAGTTCTATGAGTGCTGACACAAACACACTATAGGTACTATGTGTGCTGCTGACAAGAAAATATAGGTCCTATGTGTGCTGCCACAAACACACTATAAGTCCTATGGGTGCTGACACAAACACACTATAGGTACTATGTGTGCTGCTGAAAAGGAAATATAGGTCCTATGTGTGCTGCCACAAACACACTATAAGTCCTATGGGTGCTGACACAAACACACTATAGGTACTATGTGTGCTGCTGACAAGAAAATATAGGTCCTATGTGTGCTGCCACAAACACACTATAAGTCCTATGGGTGCTGACACAAACACACTATAGGTACTATGTGTGCTGCTGAAAAGGAAATATAGGTCCTATGTGTGCTGCCACAAACACACTATAAGTCCTATGGGTGCTGACACAAACACACTATAGGTACTATGTCTGCTGCTGAAAAGGAAATATAGGTCCTATGTGTTCTGCCACAAACACACTATAAGTCCTATGGGTGCTGACACAAACACACTATAGGTACTATGTGTGCTGCTGACAAGAAAATATAGGTCCTATGTGTGCTGCCACAAACACACTATAAGTCCTATGGGTGCTGACACAAACACACTATAGGTACTATGTGTGCTGCTGAAAAGGAAATATAGGTCCTTTGTGTGCTGCCACAAACACACTATAAGTCCTATGGGTGCTGACACAAACACACTATAGGTACTATGTGTGCTGCTGAAAAGGAAATATAGGTCCTATGTGTGCTGCCACAAACACACTATAAGTCCTATGGGTGCTGACACAAACACACTATAGGTACTATGTGTGCCGCTGAAAGGAAATATAGGTCCTATGTGTGCTGCCACAAACACACTATAAGTCCTATGGGTGCTGACACAAACACACTATAGGTACTATGTGTGCTGCTGACAAGAAAATATAGGTCCTATGTGTGCTGCCACAAACACACTATAAGTCCTATGGGTGCTGGCACAAACACACTATAGCTACTATGTGCGCTGCTGAAAAGGAAATATAGGTCCTATGTGTGCTGCCACAAACACACTATAAGTCCTATGGGTGCTGACACAAACACACTATAAGTACTATGTGTGCTGCTGACAAGAAAATATAGGTCCTATTTGTGCTGCCACAAACACACTATAAGTCCTATGGGTGCTGACACAAACACACTATAGGTACTATGTGTGCTGCTGACAAGAAAATATAGGTCCTATGTGTGCTGCCACAAACACACTATAAGTCTTATGGGTGCTGACACAAACACACTATAGGTACTATGTGTGCTGCTGACAAGAAAATATAGGTCCTATGTGTGCTGCCACAAACACACTATAAGTCCTATGGGTGCTGACACAAACACACTATAGGTACTATGTGTGCTGCTGACAAGAAAATATAGGTCATATGTGTGCTGCCACAAACACAATATGGCTCCTATAAATCCCTGCCTGGGATGGGACAGAAGGTTGGGACAGAAGTTGGGGTGCAATGCTGTTCTAACAGCATTGCGATTGATGCTACTGCAATGCTGTACTAACAGCACGCACACACCAGACTAATCCCCAGCAGCAGCTAATATCACACTCTGTGCAATCAGCAGCAATGAATGATCAGTAATGATGAATTGAATGACTCAGGTAGCAATGGTTTAGCAAAGAAGAAGAATATCAATCAAGCAAAGAAGAATATCTATCAGCAGACTGCTCTTCCAGAAGCCGGAACACATGTGCCCTGGGCCGACGGCGTGGCGGCCTTTTATATGGTGGGGCGTGTACTAAAGCCCCTGAGCTTTAATTGGCTACAGGCGTCCTGCCTGTAGCCAATTATTGCTCTCCTAGTTTCCGGCGCTGTGATTGGCCAAGCATGCGGGGTCACAGTGCATGCTTGGCCAATCATCAGCCAGCAATGCACTGCACAAACATACTCGATTCGAACGTGGGTTTGAATCGAGCACCGGGCCCATCCCTACTGGACGCCTTGCAACCCCGGAAGTGACAGACATAGGAACCCAACCCCCCCCCCCCCCCCAATATGCTGAGCTGACTGATTAAAATAGGAAGTGACATAAAGGGGCCAAGATGTCCAAAGTAAAAATGGGGGCCATAAGTGTGGAAAAGAGCACAATTTTTATAAATAAAAGCTAAAAATACATTTATCTAAGGATGTATGATGATAACTATATAAGTTCTATATAAGATCTATATAACTATATATAACTATATATATATATATATATATATATATAAAACTATATAAGATCATTAATGTGTGTGGCAGGTCACTCGAAGACCGCGTGTCTTCCACCCAAAAATGTATGAAAACTTGAGAACAATTATGACCTGGCACACCTAGCAAGAGCATGCCTCCATCCCTGATACGTAAATGTGGATAAAAGAAGAAAAATAATTGGACTTTACTTGAGGCATGCAATGAGAATGATAATATATATATATATATATAAACAGCATTGAGATACATGTGGTCTACTTTAATTTATTTAGGTTTCACAATCATGTGAAAAACATGGATGGACACATAACAAATTGATTCGTACTGACAGAAGGATAATAATAATATTGATAAACATACTACTAATAATAATAATAGAAGTAATAATAATAATGTAATAATTAAATAATAATAATTATTACATTATTATTAAGACTTGCCGCATTGCTGAACTTCATGAGAATAGTCCGGAAAAAATAATAACTTGGTGTTTTCAAAAGGTATGTCTTGTTTTGCCCTAGCAGACACCAGGACCCTATCTCTGTCACGGCAATTCAGCAGTCGTAATACAAAGGGTCTAGAAAGCCACCCTGGTTTAGGAGGTTTTGATGGGCCTCTATGTGCCCGCTCCACCACAAAGGTGGGTGGCATATTATCCAGGCCCAAAACAGTAATAAGTAATTGCTCCGCAAATTCTATTGGTTTGGTCCCCTCAGCTCTTCCAGGTAGACCCAGGATACGAATATTATTCCATCGGAGACCCTACTTTCCACCTCAGAGACCCTGGCTTTAAATCTATCTAGATCCTGACGGATCTGGGAAACATCTGAAGCTATAAGATCCATTTTCCCCTTAAGAGTCTCTTTGCACTCCATAATAGCTGCCAAGATGGCTGCAGCCGAAGAGGAATCTTCTACCGAGGTAAATGGAAATAATGGTTGAGAGGGTCCAAAACGTTATACAGCACCTCATCCCTATATTATAATAAAGGTAAATAGGAAATAGAACTGAGGGATTATGACAGTGCCAATTAAGTGTTTGTCCACAATGTAATTCTTTTCATAAATAAAGTTTATTTGAATATATTAAAAACACAGAGTTTGATTCGTACATACAGACACGAAAATAAGGCAAGAAACCCACATAACAAAAGAACATAATCAATATTCACAGATATCTAGAGTGTGCATATACACTGGTGTCTAAACAGAGGTATTAATTAGTTGGATACAACCATAAGCCCAACTCATAGAGGACTTAAGTACAGGTGCAGGCCATCATTTTTGCCGACATGTTTCGCCATTTCAATGGCTTCCTCAGGGAAGGCCTGCTGATTGAGTAATTTATCTAGATATAGAACAATAAACATATATGAGTACATGGCATTGGAGATAAAAAAAAATTAAATATTATTCACAGCTGGATGAGCAGGATGACTAAGCAGATAAGCCCTTCCCTATATCACCAAACATGCCCAAAGACCTGAGAACACTCACCCAAAGAATACCAAATAGGTATATGGCTGGAAAGCATGCATAGATCAGGCGGAGTCACCAACAGAGAAACCAACCTTTTTGGCTGCAGGGGACGCACTAGACCTAGCAATACGATTTAATAATTAGTTTATGATTTAAAATATTCTTTATTTAGTAGAATTTAATACGCAGTGGTATCCCTTATGGGAGGAAACCAGGTCCCATAATTATAGGTTTACCACGGCTTTTAGGGCAAGGCCTCAGTACTTACTTAGATTAAAAACAAATAGCTGGTCATTGGAGCGGACAGAAAATGCAGATGATGATAGGAGGCGCCTATGGGGTTAATAAGCATTGACCAAGATTACTAAATTATCACTACAAGGAAAACATGGAAAGCATTGATTCATTATGCATCCAATAGATATCCTAATTAAGTGCTAACAATCCTAAAATAAGGATATAGCAAATAAACTAAACAGTATATGGCATTAGTATGCAAGTAAAAGTTATAGCATGCATAGTTTTACCTGAATTAATGGATTATAGGATGGAAAGCTAGCTCCAAATGCCAGTTGACAAATTTGTATGGAAGGCAAATAGATCTATGCTGGCCAAGCAAAGCCCAAGAGAAAGGGAAAGGCAATGCTATTTCTAGAAAAAAGGCTCCTATGAGGGAGACAAGTATACGGTCAACCAGGTGCCAAAAGTAGCCAAAATTAAAGTTCAATGTAGCGAAAAGAAAAAGTTTGTAGTTGTTTGTTTAAAGAAGGAACTTACTTGAGTGGTAATCTATAGTGAGACAGGCGCCTCCAGAGTCCGACACTTCTAAGAGTGCGGGCTGCCGGCTTAAGTAGCGTCCCACCTGAGTGAGCGGCGTGGGATGTCGCCGCCCACTCAGCGGACATAAATTGCCAATGCGCATGCGCGATGCTTCAGCTCAGTATGGGCCTACATTGCCCATACTGCCTAGCGCTGAAGTGCCGTCCAACGTGATCCTGTCACGTCAGCATGGACAAAGTACACGCACGAGTGTGACAAGCAAAGGCATGATATGGGCGGGCGCCTGGTAAGTGGCGCCGCCCTTGGGTGTCCGTACAGCGCCAATAGGGGTACTCCAAGTTTAGCGAACTCCTCCTGGTACTTACATGCTGCCAAGTTGAAAAATAGAGGGGGCGCTCCCAGCAAGGGCAGGTCGGGAAACAGGGGAAAGGCATCAGGGCATACAGTGCCCGGGACCCAGACACCTAAAAGGCCCAGGGCATCTAGTGCCAAGTACGGTGCCGAAAGGGCCCGCAGAAGAAGCAAAAGGTACCTGCAAAGGCAGGACCCCATGCTGATCGGAGGGCCCTATAGACACCGGCACTGTCATAGAATACATCCGTGCATCCAGCTGTAAACATCTATTGTAAAAAAGAAAGAGAGAAAAAAGGAGCAATGATTATAATATGTAACATTACCCTATTGTAACACCAACACATTAAACATCATAGAGAATGATAAGTTTAAATTAAACAGACAGGTTTGTTAGGCATTGTATTAGTTTTTTGAATGCTATCAATACCAATGAGATTAGATACAAGTTATTTAATTATAACCTTTAGTATTAATACTCATACACTGGTGAAGGTTTAGTAATAAAAATGTTTACTTTAGGAGCATGCTTTGGAATGAACTCTGCCTGAATAGCAAAGGGAGAAGCAAAGATATTACAAAGTGGAAGGGACCACAGGGATAAAATAGCCATTTAAAGATAGTATGATTAGTAGTGCCATTTACAGAAAGGACTTGAAACTGATATATTCGTTCAACCCTGGTGATCGGGTGGCATCTAAATTGTGTATCCATCTTGTCTCCAGCTGGAGCAATAGATTGTCAATATCCCCTCCCCGGGTACCAATAGGGACATGTTCCAAAGCAGAAAACTGTATAGCACAAGGATCAAAGTTATGAAAAAGACCTACATGGCGATTAATGGCTGTAGTAATCTTACGTTTCAAGAGAGGTTTAATGTGATCTCTTATTCTAACAGAGAAAGGTCTCTTAGTTTTCCCAACGTAGTAACTCCCACAGTGGCAGGTAGCCAAATAGACTACCCCCACTGTTTGGCAGGTAACTCTGTGTCTCAATTTGTGTGTCTTTCCATTAGGAAGGACAGTGTTTTTGGAATCAGAAATGGTAGTGCACATATCACAGTTACCACAGGCAAATGTTCCAGTATCGTTTTGAATTAAGCCATCTTTAACAGAAAAATGGATAGAGGTGAGGCGATCACTTAATGAGGGTGAGCGTCGGTATGTGATATCAGGATATGGCTTGACATAGTTTTGGATGATGGGGTCAGCGGATAAAAGTGGCCAAAATTTTTGCAAAACTTCCCTTACTTGCTTGGATTGGTTGGAAAACTGGGTGATTAAGCGAACTGGTTGTGTTTTTTCTATAGTTTTTTGACGAAAGATCAACTCATTCCTTTTCAATTTTTTCACTCTGTTGAAGGATTTTTTCAGCAGATTATGGCTGTAGCCTCTTTGTTTCAATCTGGAATAAAGCTCTTGAGAAGCATTATAGAAATCTATGTCATTACTGCAGTTCCGCCTGATGCGTAAATACTGACTATATGGTATGCTTTTAAGTAATGGTTGAGGATGCGCACTAGATGCGTGCAATATAGTATTGCCTGATAAGGGTTTTCTATATAGGGAAGAGTACAATTGACCTTGTGAGTCAATTTTAATCTCCTAGTCTAAGAAAGTAATTTAAGTTTGACTACATTCCATAGTGAATTTAAGATTGTATTGGTTGATAGATAGAGAATGAATAAATGCTAGAAGGTCTCGATGAGAGCCTGTCCAGAATATAAGCACATCATCAATGTATCTTAACCATGTTAACACATGTTGGGTATGGTTAGAGAAATTGGTATCAGAAAATAATTCCCTTTCACACCCCCACAGATATAGGTTGGCATAGGAGGGGGCACATTTGGTCCCCATAGCAACCCCTGTATCTGGAGGAAGTGGGAAGTACCGAAGGTGAAATAATTTCTTGTCAAAATAAACTGTAAAAGTTCCAATACAAAATTACTATACATTTGGGAGTCAGGACCACGTTCCTGAATTTGTTTACCTATCACTTATAATCCTCGGTTATGGGGAATGGCATTGTACAAACACTCAACATCGAGTGCGACGAGCCATGTTCCCACTGGAAGTTGTTTATTCTCAAGTGTTCTCAATAAATGGATAGTATCTTTGATATATGACGAAAGCGAGGTCACATGGGGTGCAAGATATTTATCTACCAGTTCACTGGCCTTTTCTGTAAGGCCTTCACAGCCTGACACAATTGGTCTTCCAGGGGGATTAGACATAGATTTGTGGAGTTTAGGCAAAGCGTAGAAGGTTGGAGTTTTTGGTTTAGCCACATACAAAAATTTCCAAGTATTATTATCTATAATACCTCTTTTGGCTGCATGAAAGATAATATTGTGATACTCAGTAATAAAATTTTGTATTAATAGTGACGATATTGGTCTATACCATTCGCCGTTGTCAAGGATGTTCCGGTACATTGTAATGTACGCCGAAACATCCATGACGACATTTCCGCCCTTATCTGAGGGTTTAATCACAACGGTGGAATTAGTTTGAAGTGATTTTAAAGCCTGTTTCTGCGCAGTAGACAAGTTAGACATCCCAGATTTATCAAGTTCTAGATTTTGTATTTCTTTGGTTAGTTGTTGTACAAAAGCCCAAAGATTTGGGTTTGTTGATAAAGAGGGAAAGACTCGTTATTTGGGTTTGAAAGGGACCGGAGGGGGGACAGAGACACCCGGGACAGTTAAATCCACCTTGACATAGTCCAGGAGGTCCTCATCCTCGATGTTGGCCTCCTCCCAAAGGGTCATAAGATCCTCAAGAGCTTGTAGCTCCGCAATAGTAGGAACAATATTTGAGGTGGTAGATTGCTGTTCAGAAGAAATTGTTTTGTTGTGATAAATCACCTTAAATAATAATTTGCGAGCAAAAAGATGAATATCTTTCACTAATTGAAAGCGATCAAAGTCCGTCGAAGGACAAAAAGTTAGTCCTAATTGTAGGACTTGTACTTGCTGTTGTGTTAGGGTGATAGATGAAAGATTAATGACATCTAGGTCATGTGTTCTAGATTGATTGAGGTTGCAGTCCGGTTCTGGATAGGAACTAAGGATAGTTTCGGTGCTTGAACTAAAAAAATAGGGGCTATCTTTGGTTCATTTATTTGTGAGGTAGAAGGAAACATTGTAGTCAAAGATGGTTCACTCACCCGTCTTTGCAGGGAAGGGGAAGCCAAGTGAGGTGCAAGATTCATATCTGAAGGAGCTAAGTGCGTTGTGGAAGTGGATGTCCCAGAGGACAACGATTATGCCCGAGAGAAGGGAGTGGATACATTAGTAGGTTTAGGATGGGTATTGGATGGTCTAGAGCAGGGATCCCCAAACTATGGCCCTCCAGGTGTTGCAGAACTACACATCCCATGAGGCATTGTAAAACTCTGACATTCACAAACATGACTAGGCATGATGGGAATTGTAGTTCCTGAACAACTGGAGGGCCATAGTTTGGAGACCCCTAGTCTAGAGGATAGGGTAGGCCCGAATGTGCGTTTTAGTGATTCAGTGGACGAGGTAGATTGATCCCCCTTCCTCTTTTTGGGAATACGACAATAAACATATATGAGTACATAGCATTGGAGATAACATTTTTAAAAATATTATTCACAGCTGGATGACTAAGCAGATAAGCCCATCCCTATATCACCAAACATGCCCAAAGACCTGAGAACACTCACCCAAAGAATACCAAATTGGTATATGGCTGGAAAGCATGCATAGATCAGGCAGAGTCACCAACAGAGAAACCAACCTTTTGATCTATGCATGCTTTCCAGCCATATACCTGTAGCGATACCCCCAGTTAAGAGGGCCGCTGGTTTGTTTTGGGTCCCTGAGTGCAGCTCCACCAACCCCCGGAAATTTGCTCTACCCGCTCTGGCACAGTTAGTAAAGGGGTATGTATCTATGCACATATAAATATATCACTTATACTCTAAGTGTAATGGGTATGAACTCACAAGCAGACTGCTGAGATAAGAATAACTGGCTTTACTTTGGCAGTAAGGAAAAGAAATAGTAACATGCATTTAAACATATGACTTACAATACTTTAGCAGGTCCCTGCAATATGCACTTTAACATGTACACATATATGTATCAAACTAGCAATGGGGAAACGGAGCGCCAAGTGTAGCGACCGTCTTCTATGCACCCCTGAGGTGCAATAAATCTATCTGCGCCTACCTAACGGACCAGGCCTGATCCCTAGCAATAGAGCTCAGTCCTTGAATAAGTACAGTATTCTTCACCGGCAATAGATCTGTAGAGGTGGTGCACATGTAGCTTTAAATGGTGTATTTGTAATCCACAGAAAGTAACATTTGCTGCTCTGAGGTAAATTGTGCCTTGGCAGTTCAATAGGCATGAAAGTGTGTGTATCAATGCAGGATGAGCCTTTCAGCTCTCTCACCAATCCTGGGGTACCGTCCTCAGCTCCGGTCCCTCCAATGGCGGCGTCCGGTCTCTCCGTCACAGCCCCTGCGTTCCGGTCCTCAACTCCGACCGACCGACTGTAGGGAAGAGTCTCCGCTCCGCTGCTGCTGACTCTGAGGGATGAGAGTCTCTCTCCACCCGCTGCAAGGCCCAGGCTTCAGGCCTTCAGCAGGCCCGGTCCGCACAGGTGTCTCCTCAGGAACAAGTCTCCGCGTCACCAGCGCAGTCAGAAGAGGCATCAGAAGAAGAAGAGGCGGTCTCTCCTCCTCCTTTTTATCACCTCCCCCAGCAGCCTCTCGGGCGGAAACAAGCAGCCCGGGAGCCTGGGGAATTATGGGGAATGTAGTCTCTTCCCCTAAAAGGGGTACGACCCCGCTACACACTCCCCCCACTTTGAATCTTTGGTCCCCAAAGACAGTGTTCAAATTACAAGCTTTCTCGGAAACAACACGTTCACATAATTTAGACAGGGGAGCTTCCCACCAATTAGCATAAGATGGGGAGCTGTCCTGTCTACAGGTCACTTCAGTGTGGGCGACCTGTTTAACTGTGCCAGAGAGTGAGCTGGGGTTGCCCTCCACCAAATGAACAGTGGATGGGCCAGGGCCTTCAGCACTTCTCCTTGCTGTGGTAACAGAGTCCTCTGAACTTTCTCCCATTTTGGGGTAAGTTAACTTCTTGGGAGGCTTCACAACTCTGCGAGCTCTCTGTTCTCTTGGGAATTCTTCAGGAACACATTCTGGCAACATCTCTGGTTCTGGAACATCTACTTCTTCTTCTGAGTAGAGACCAGGGATATCTTCCCAGCACTCAGGCACAACACTGAATGGCACAAACTCTGTGGCTTCTGGGTTCAATGTTCCGTCTTCCACATCTTCAGTAGGTGGAAGATCTATGGCAGAATTTCCTGGGGTTGAGGAAGGCCATAGCCATTCAAGTTCTCCTCTTTCTTCTTCTGGTTGGGGGTCCTGTCCATCCCTAACTTGGGATGTCTGAGACCTAGTATTAGGCCTGGGGGTATCCAGAATGGAAACAGATTCAGGTACGTCTCTTGCTGGAGGCATTCTGACTGCTTCAGTGAGTGGGAGCAAGTGATTCCTATGCCAGGTCTTCAAAGGCCCCACTCTCCCTTCTGGCTTCATCTTGTAGACAGGCAATCCTGGAAGTTTTCTACAGATGATATATGGCTCTGATCTCCATCTATCAGCAATCTTGTGTTTTCCAGGGATCCCTAGATTGCGTAACAGTACACGGTCCCCAGGCTGTAGGTCCTGTACTCTAACTTTCAAATCAAAGTTCCTCTTATTTCGGGCCCCCCTCTGGTCGGAGGCCGCTTGAGCTTTCTCATAAGCTATCTTCAGACTGTGCCTCAGTCTGTCCACATATCCTTTGTGGGAGGCAGCAGAGGCATGGTCTAAGGAAATGCCAAAGGCCAAATCCACTGGCAATCTTGCTTCTCTCCCAAACATAAGCCGGTAAGGGGAGAAACCTGTCACATCACTTGTGGTGCAATTGTAGGCATGCACCAGAGCTGAAATGTGTTGACTCCAATGTTGCTTCTTCTCCGTTTCTAGAGTTCCCAACATGTTCAATAGGGTCCTGTTGAACCTTTCAGGCTGGGCATCACCTTGAGGGTGATATGGTGTAGTTCTAGTCTTCTCTACTCCCAGAGAATCTAGTAGCTTCCTGATCAGGCGACTCTCAAAGTCCCTTCCTTGGTCTGAATGGATTCTCTGTGGTAGTCCATAATGAACAAAGTACTTCTCCAAAAGTACCTTGGCTACTGTAGAGGCCTTCTGGTCCTTGGTTGGGAAAGCCTGAGCATAACGGGTGAAATGGTCGGTTACCACCAGAACATTTCCCAATCCACTCAAATCGGGTTCGAGGCAGAGAAAATCAATGCATACCAGATCCATTGGGCCTTGACTCTGTAGATGGCCCATTGGGGCAGCTTGATGGGGTAAAGTCTTTTTCTGAATGCATCTTGCACAGGAATGGCAATACTCCTCCACTTCGGCCCTCATGCAGGGCCAATAAAACCGGTCTCTGACAAGTTGGAAGGCTCTCTCTGCTCCCAAGTGACCATGCTGGTCATGTAAGGCAATCAGCACAGTCTCTCGATGCTTCTCTGGGAGAAACAACTGCCACTTGTCTTCTGGGCCATCAGAGGGGCCCCTTCGGTAGACTACCCCCTGATGCACCTGTAACTTGTCCAACTCTCTCCTCAGTAGGCGAGCTTCTTTAGAAGGGTGAAGGCGAAGTCCCTCCGGACTCTTGTCTTCCAGGGCTTCCAGGACCAATCTCTCCATGGGGTCTTCCAATTGGTCACACCTTAACTCTTTCTTGGACAGCTTCGATAGACACTCTTCTGCTAGTTGAGTTACCCCCACAGTAACACCTTGGGACTCCCACTGTGGTAACTCCTATCTCTTCAGCTCTGGATCCTCCTCTGGCTTGGAGTTCAGCCCCTTGACAAAGGGCTCGCACTCCTTCTGGTGCCACTTGGGTCCAGTCTTCCCAGTCATCGACCATGACATGGGATCTTCGGGACAGGGCATCTGCATCTCTATTTCCAGCCCCTGGCCTGTACTTGAGGCTGAAATTGAATCCAGACAACGCCGCCAACCATCTGTGTCCAGTTGCATCCAGCTTGGCGGTGGTGAATAGATAGGTCAAGGGGTTGTTATCTGTCTTTACAGTAAACTCGGCCCCATACAGATAGTCTCTCAGTTTGTCAACAACTGCCCATTTAAGGGCTAAGAACTCCAACTTGTGGGTGGGATAGTTCTTCTCGGAGGGGGTCAGGCTCCGGCTCACATATGCCACTGGTCGCAGCTGATCTTCATACTCCTGGTAGAGTACTCCACCTAGGCCCTCATGGCTGGCATCAACATGTAGCTCATATGGTCTAGTGGGGTCAGCGTAGGCCAAAACTGGGGCTGTGGTGAGACTTCTCTTCAAGGTTCTGAAGGCCTCTTCACACCTTGAGTTCCATTGGTCTTTGACCGACTCACCGGACCTCCTAGGCCCCAATCCATCTTCCTCTCCTTCTGTCTTGAGCAGTTCGTTTAGGGGTTTTGCAATGCGGGCAAACCCATCCACAAACCTGCGGTAGTAGGAGCAGAACCCCAAGAAAGACCGAAGTTCTGTAACTGTTGTGGGCCTTGGCCACGAAGTAACTGCCTCTAACTTCTCAGGGTCTGTAGCCACTCCCTTTTCAGACACTATGTGTCCCAGATAGTTCACAGAAGACTGATAGAACCGACACTTCTCGGGAGAAAGTTTAAGTCCCTCTTCACTGAGCCTCTTCAGTACTTTCTCCAATCTGGCTTCATGTTCTTCCAAAGTCTTTCCAAAGACAATGACATCGTCCAGGTACACAAGGACTTCTATGAGGTTCATACCTCCAACTGTCCTTTCCATAAGGCGTTGAAATGTAGCAGGAGCTCCAGATAGGCCCTGAGGCATCCTGTTGAACTCAAAGAATCCCACTGGGGTTATGAAGGCAGTCTTTTCTCTATCTTCTGGATGCATGGGGATTTGATAGTACCCACTCTTGAGGTCCATCACACTGAACCACTTAGCTCCAGATAAACTCTGTAAGGCATCTTCTATCCTTGGCGTGGTGTACTGGTCAGGAATGGTCCTCCTGTTGAGAGTTCTGTAGTCAATGCAGAGCCTCAATGACCCATTCTTCTTCCTGACTACCACAATTGGGGAGGCATAGGGGCTTCTGGACTCCCGAATCACTCCCGTCTTCTTCAGTTCCGCAAGCTGCTCCCTCAGATCCTCCAGATCTGCTAGCGGGACTCGCCTGACTCTCTCTCTGAATGGCTTGTCCTCTTGCATGCGGATTCGATGGGTGGCACTCCTCGCACACCCCACATCAAACTCATCTTTTGAGAAAATCTTCTCCCATCTGGTCAGCTGGGCCTTGGCTCTCTCTTTCCAAGCTCCAGGTAGGTTTGGGTTTTCCATGGAGAGTTTCTTCCAAACATCTTCTCCTTTACCCGTCCCCTTCACTTCTGACCAGCCAACTGGGACAGCAGGACTCACCTGTCCCAGAAGCATCCTGGCAGGGATCTCCACGGGCCGCTCCGTGGGGTTCCTCACACTGACAGGGACTCTCCCTCTTGCCTTCTTCAGGTCCTTCAAGGAGATCACTTCTGGTATCACTTCCAGACCTGAGTGACCCTCCATTGGGTCGGGTTCCAACATTACAAAGGGGCCAGGCTGCTCCCAAGTAAGTTTCACCGTGGCTCTCATGCAGGTCACCTCTCCAGGCTGTAACACTGCTCCTTCTTTTCCAAGCCTCCATACCCTTCCTATCCCCTCACTTGGGGTCTTCTGCTCTAGGACCAACCGCTGGTAGGCCGCCTTCAGCATGGGATGGATCTTGGGGGCTGAAAGATTCTCTTTCTTCACCAGGGGGGTCAGAAGCCTTCTGACTAGGTCCGTGTTCGTCCCTATGATCAGGGAAGTCTTGCTGGTTCCTGGTGGGCGGGGACACACCACTGCTAAGGTGTCAAACACTTCAGTCTTCCCAGCTACGGATGGGTCAAAGGTCAGCCGTATGGGTAGGTATCCATCATAGGGGAAACTCTGAGTTCCAGATCCCCTTATCTCCAACTCTTCTATCTTCTGTATGGGCAGATGACTCAGGTATCTGTCGTAGAAGTCCCTGTACAATAGGGTCACTTGTGCTCCAGTGTCTAGGAGAGCCTTCGTGTACACTCCTTCCACCTGGATAGGTACAGTAGGGGATGGACCAACTAGCTCTTCTGGGTAGGGCCGAGTTGATGCTGTCCTCTTCTGTGGACTCTTTTCCTTCTCACTTGATCTGCACTTGCTCCTTTCTTGAGCCTGGTATGCATTAATTTTCTCCCTCTTAGTGGGAGTGTGAACCCGTTGAGGGACATTGTTACCTCTCACTTTTAGGGGTTCTCGTTTAGGAGTACTGTGTCCCTTCGGAGGGGTCTTGCCCCCTTTCTCTGGAGTGTACCTTGGTTGAGGATCCCTGGGTTCCTTCCGAGGGGTTTGATCTCCTCGCTTTCTTTTCCTGTCATACTTCTTGGAGCTCACTGAAGGTGATGGGCACCCGGTTGACTCCTTCACCGGGGCCCTTTGGCGTTTCCCGCCGGCTGGCGGCTATCTGTTTTCTTCTTCTTGGGACTGGCACATACAGCTGCAATATGGCCAACTCCCCCACAATTAAAACAGATCATCTCTCCGTAGTCAGGTGGGGATGCTGGTGCTGAAACAGCTGGAAACAATTCCCTCCTGCTTGATTCTTTCTTGGGACTGGGCGTCTCTTTCGCCACTAGAGACGTCAGTATCTCCATCATCTGGGACATCTGCAACTTCAGGGCATCTACCTCTGTCTCTCTCTCAGGGGTTAAGGCCGACCTGACCGTGGCCACTGGAAGTTTTGTAGACCCCATCACTTGCTTTTCCCGTTTCTCTTCCAACATGGCCTCTTCTTCTCTGACCATTCGAATGAGATCGGGGTAGTCCAGGCTCTTCCCATCCTGCCGGGTGCGTAGTATTAGTGCGACAGGGTCCAGGGGTTGGGCTCCCCTCATCACCTGCTGGGCACGGGCTTCATCTACCTTCCCCGGATCTATCCCCTTCTTCAGGATAATCCTATGCAGGATCTTGTCTATGCGTCCCATGTACTCCGACAGCTTCTCCCCTGTCTTCTGGTAACAATGTTCCAGTTGATAGGTAAGTTCTGTGACTTTTTCTGTCCCACCAAACACACTTTCCAGGATGTCTATGTAGTCCTGGGCAGTGCAATCCTTTTTGCTTGTCTTCAGATTGCGTATGGCCTCTAAGGCAGGCCCTTTTAGGCTCTCAACAATCCTTTGCTTCTTTCTACCTTCTGGGACCTCCCATTCTTCTAGGGCCTGTGTGGCACCATCTAACCACTCTTCAAATCTCTCTTCTCCCGAGGGTACAGGTGTCCTCCCTGAAAACATCCGGAGTTTCCTGTATCCCGACATTGGGTAGTCCCCGGGGTCTCTTCTGCACTGAGTCACAATCTCCCCCAGCACAGCACACAGTTCTGCGCTAAGAGTAGGTTGTGCGGGTGCGGGACTTTCCGCGCCCTTCTGCTCTTCCTGCTTTGGGGATAGCATAGTTTTCACAGGAGAATAGTCTCCCTTACGCGGCAGCGTATGCAGCAATTGATAGGTCTGACCATCCGGTGCCCGTATGCTTTGGCTCCTGAACTGCTCTGCGGCTGGATCAGTGGCCCATGTTGCGGACCACCGTCCCACTTCTATCGGGTCCATGCCGGTACCTTCTGGCGGCTTTTTCCCGCTGACTCAGGATCCCGGATTACGAGCCCCCACGTGTAGCGATACCCCCAGTTAAGAGGGCCGCTGGTTTGTTTTGGGTCCCTGAGTGCAGCTCCACCAACCCCCGGCAATTTGCTCTACCCGCTCTGGCACAGTTAGTAAAGGGGTATGTATCTATGCACATATAAATATATCACTTATACTCTAAGTGTAATGGGTATGAACTCACAAGCAGACTGCTGAGATAAGAATAACTGGTTTTACTTTGGCAGTAAGGAAAATAAATAGTAACATGCATTTAAACATATGACTTACAATACTTTAGCAGGTCCCTGCAATATGCACTTTAACATGTACACATATATGTATCAAACTAGCAATGGGGAAACGGAGCGCCAAGTGTAGCGACCGTCTTCTATGCACCCCTGAGGTGCAATAAATCTATCTGCGCCTACCTAACGGACCAGGCCTGATCCCTAGCAATAGAGCTCAGTCCTTGAATAAGTACAGTATTCTTCACCGGCAATAGATCTGTAGAGGTGGTGCACATGTAGCTTTAAATGGTGTATTTGTAATCCACAGAAATTAACATTTGCTGCTCTGAGGTAAATTGTGCCTTGGCAGTTCAATAGGCATGAAAGTGTGTGTATCAATGCAGGATGAGCCTTTCAGCTCTCTCACCAATCCTGGGGTACCGTCCTCAGCTCCGGTCCCTCCAATGGCGGCGTCCGGTCTCTCCGTCACAGCCCCTGCGTTCCGGTCCTCAACTCCGACCGACCGACTGTAGGGAAGAGTCTCCGCTCCGCTGCTGCTGACTCTGAGGGATGAGAGTCTCTCTCCACCCGCTGCAAGGCCCAGGCTTCAGGCCTTCAGCAGGCCCGGTCCGCACAGGTGTCTCCTCAGGAACAAGTCTCCGCGTCACCAGCGCAGTCAGAAGAGGCATCAGAAGAGGAAGAGGCGGTCTCTCCTCCTCCTTTTTATCACCTCCCCCAGCAGCCTCTCGGGCGGAAACAAGCAGCCCGGGAGCCTGGGGAATTATGGGGAATGTAGTCTCTTCCCCTAAAAGGGGTACAACCCCGCTACATACCTATTTGGTATTCTTTGGGTGAGTGTTCTCAGGTCTTTGATTCATCCTGCTCATCCAGCTGTGAATAATATTTTAAATTTTTTTATCTCCAATGCTATGTACTCATATATGTTTATTATTCTATATCTAGATAAATTACTCAATCAGCAGGCCTTCCCTGAGGAAGCCATTGAAATGGTGAAACATGTCGGCAAAAAATGATGGCCTGCACCTGTACTTAAGTCCTCTATGAGTTGGGCTTATGGTTGTATCCAACTAATTAATACCTCTGTTTAGACACCAGTGTATATGCACACTCTAGATATCTATTTGTGAATATTGATTATGTTCTTTTGTTATGTGGGTTTCTTGCCTTATTTTTGTGTCTGTATGTACGAATCAAACTCTGTGTTTTTAATATTTTCAAATAAACTTTATTTATGAAAAGAATTACATTGTTGACAAACACTTAATTGGCACTGTCATAATCCCTCAGTTCTATTTCCTATTTACCTTCTACCGAGGTAATTGGTGCCTTATTAGACAGCTTTAGGGTAGCAATAGCAGTCATCTCTGTTTTTACTATTTTTCCTTTCCTTGTAGGAAAAGTAACTGTAGCAGCAATTAAATCAAATACTAGTATATTTGATGCTGGTTTATTTGAAGATTTACTTGATGTCACAGGATCAGCAATACATCACATCGATAACCCTCCCAAAAAAAAAGACTTAGTACATAGTTCAATATGCACTTATATATACACAGCAGAACAGTCTCAATCCTGACAAGCTACTGTAATTGCAGCTACAAGGACAGTTGCAGTACTCCGGTATATTTAGTTTGGTTAGTTATACTGTGACAGGCTCAGTCAAAAAATAAAAATAAACGATTCCATAAACATACATCGGGGTGTAGAAAGATGACCTCTGCTCACACCACTGGGTCTGTCACTCAGTCTCTCTTCCAATTTTCTTTATCCTTATATATCCTTATGTCCTTTTAATGTGCACATTTAATGTACATGTAAAACCATAAATTGTTACCAGCGGCTGATGGACCAATCTGATGAACAGGCTCAGGAGAATATAGGCAGAGGCAATATAGGCAAAGTGATACAGATACCAGCCGCCAGCTGGTCTCAGAAATCTCAGGAGTCTCAGAAGCCAAAGCAAAAAGTCAGGAGCTGAGAGCTATAAGCTGGGAACCATTAATAGGAAGCATAGCAGGCTGCTGCAAGTTAACACAAGTGAATGGAGTGAGTGGAGATTAGAACATGTTAATGCTGTCGCTAACTAGGAAGAAGCCGGCCAAAGATAAAACAGACAGGATGACAGCCCCTCTCCACTCTCCAGGATAAGTCACGTTGAGACAATCTCCCGACACTTCTCGATCCTCCGTCCGACCTCTGGTCTGCCCCCCAGCTGAATCGACTGGGACAACAACTGCGGCCTCGTCCTCGGCTATCTCCAACTATGACACGGTCATCAGGGCGGACATCTCAGGGGCATGTCAGGATGTCAGCGTGTCAGCGTGTCAGCATGTCAGGATGTAGGAGCTCTCTGGCAGCACGTCCACTCAGAACCTCATCCGGTCACGCCTCCTTACTTATTGGTGAACTTTGTATTAAGTAACAAGAGCCATCACATCAGATAATTAATTAACTTCAGTCCTTTCTAAGCCACTGACCAGGATGTGCAGAGTAGGAGTACTGACATCAGAGTTTCTTGATTTACATAATTCTTCTCCTGATTAGTGGTTTACATTTTGAAATCAGAGACCACCTGCATTTCAGAAGAAGGCTCACAATGGCAACCTACATATGTCTCTCAGTAAAGGTCTACTTTAAAGCGGAGGGTCAGCTGAAAAAACGAAATTACATCAAAATGTTTTAAACTTACCAGAAATGGCTGTTGCTAGGCAGATCGTCCTAATCGGCCTCTTCCTACACTGCAGTGATCTTAAGTCTTCTCCTCCTCGCATTGTCTTCTGGGGAATGGGGTGCGCTGTGTTCTGGGAACTGTGTGTGTCCCAGAACACAGCGCCCCATTCACAAAGCGATGCGCGACTCGCGCATGCGCAGTAGGAAACGGGCAGTGAAGCCGCAAGGCTCCACTGCCTGTTTCCCTTAGATAGAATGGCGGTGCCGTTACCCGAGGGACGGGTTGCCTCGGGCGGCCAAACTCGCGGGCACCCTGGACAGGTAAGTGTGCTTATTAAAAGTCAGCAGCTACAGTGTTTGTAGCTGCTGACTTTAAAAAAAAAATTTCAGCTGGCCCACCACTTTAATGTGCTGTGGGAGTTTTGGTCATATGTTAATGTCATCCATGCAAATCGGGCTTCATGGTTAACATAATCAAGGTATAATTTTGATTTGGGCATAAGCATTCCATATCTGGCAATGGAGGAACCCCTTGTCGCTTGGCAGCATACAAAATCTTCTCCCACATTGACCTATTGTTTGCCAGAGGACCTGTCCTTCCCAGGGTATGGTACATTTTTATATTGCCACAAGGTATATCTGACCATGCTTCGGTTATGTTGAAACTAACCACATCCGATCCCCCTTCTGAAGGGTTGTGGAGACTTTCCCAATTTTGGTTCTCCGATCCAAGGTGTGATGCACCATACCAACAGGATATGACTGACTACTGGAGTCTCAATGAGAACCTAATGTCCCCAACTGTCCTTTAAAGGGGTAGATTCCAGCCTATAATAGGGAAGGTTGGGAAGGACATACGGTAGAAACTGACTTTACTCGTACTGAGCATTAAGTGACAGCTTTAGAACAGACATACACACAGGCCTAGGACCCCTATATTTACTTGTCCCTGCAGGCAGCCTTTAGGGATGTCCTCCTACTTCATACTTTTGCAACAAAAACACTCATTCTCCATCAATCCCAGAGAATTTTTGAGCAGGGAGAAAAGGGATATTACTGCCATGGCTTTCTAAAGAACATGCTGCCTCTGTATCTGAGTACTGACCCTCTTTTGGGTCGTCTATGCCCTGGCACGACCAGAATTGGTCTTGTGGGCTAGATATATAGACGACGTCCTCCTCCTATGGAAGGGAGATATGACATCCCTCGATAATTTTATGGCCACTCTGAATCTCAACGACCGTGGTATTGTTCTCAGCTACGAGGTCAGTACTATTAGTGTTCACTTTTTGGACATGGAGATTGTGGCCACTGGTCTTGGTTTTGAATTTAAAACTTACTTCAAGCCTACCGACAGGAATGGGTATATTCCTGTGGGTAGCTGTCACCACGACCAGTGGCTTAAATCTGTCCCTCGAGGACAGTTCCTTCGACTCCGTAGGAATTGTACTAAGGACTCAGTTTTTCTACAACAATGCCAGGTCCTTAGGCAGAGGTTTGTGGAAAAGGGCTACTGTCCCGCAATCCTGGACTTAGATATTGAATCCGTGTCCCGGGTTGACAGAAACACTCTGCTGGTAGACAATTCCAAGCCCCCGGTAGATAATAAGTTTAGGTGGTCTTTTTTCACTTCCTTTTCTACCCAGTATAGGGAGGTCAAAAAGATCCTGGCTAGACATTGGAAGGTTTTGCGGAGTGATCGCGTCTTGGGACCTTCTCTCCCCGAACGGGCGGGCATCATCTTCAGGGGTGCCCGCTCCGTTCGGGGTGACATCGCTCCCAATGTCGTAGACCCTCCCAAAACTGTCTCCTTTTTTCAACATTGCAAGGGATACTTCCCTTGTAAGAAATGTAACGTATGCCTACACAATGTACTAGGCAGACGTATGACAGACAGTTTTTGTTCCACAGTCACCCTACGTAGCCACACTATGAGACATTTCACAACATGTGCCACCAGGTTTATTGTGTACTTGATTACTTGCCCCTGCAAGTTACAATATGTCGGACGCACAATTCGTACGTTTTCAATACGAGTTAATGAGCATCTGGCCAAAATCAAGAAGGGGTGTATCAAACATAGCGTCCCCCGCCATTATCTTGAACACCACAATAAAGACCCTACAGGTACTCAGTTTCAAGTGATCGACAAATTCGTCCCTCACTGGCGTGGGGATTCGTGTGTGCGTGGAGTCTCTAGATTAGAGACCTATTGGATTTATGAGTTGAAGTGCTACTCGCCCTTTGGCATGAACGTTGAGTGGGACATCAACTGTTTCATTAACCGGGGGTGAGTAGCACTTCACTCGGGTTATATTGGTTTTAACATAATCATCAGTGACGTAACCATCATTTAGTTTTCCTTTTTTAAGTTTTAAGTATAAGGTCCGTTATGAGTGACCATTAGGTCTATCAAGACCATTGTTCCTTTTATTAATATTTTTATCGATATTTCTACTGGAGTCAATATTTAAGCTGTATTGTAAACTATATGTGAGATCGATTTATGTGTGCTACCGCATGGGTCCTTCATTTGTAGGTTGTTATACACTCTCCAATTGTCTGAAGGTTGTCGTGCATCCTGGATTGGAGACCTTATTCCCCTTTCCATATATGTGTGACTCTTTTGTACATTCTCCTTCCCTTGCGCCCATTTGCATCAGTGCTGTGGCCGGTTTGGGGTTGATTTGGGTGTTTTGGCATTGTCTGCCCTCTGCCCATAGTCTGGTTGTTTTTGCTTGGTTCCCTTGTGCTAATGTGGTTTCTGTTTTCATGTGTTGGATTCAATCCCGTCATATAATGCCGTGTCTTGTGACCGGTTAACGTGTCACATGACTGATGGTTTACGCTACTGCGCACTGGACGCTGATGCGTTCCAGTTGCGCAGTATGTGCTTGACTCACTTCCGGTGGTTCACGCTACTGCGCACTGGACGCTGATGTGTTCCAGCTGCGCAGTGCGTGCTTGATTTACTTCTGGTGCGCAGCGCCGGGTCATGTGACCCGTCGTCGTGTCACGTGATTGACGGTTCGCGCTAGTGCGCACTGGACGCCGCTGCGTTCCAGTTGCGGAGTGCGTGCTGACGTCAGGCCCGCTATGCGCATTGATCGCGTCACACGCCGTCGCTCTCCGGCCACGTGGGGCGTGATGACGCGAATTATTGCGCAATATGTGGTCGTTATGGCGATGACTGTGTACAATGGGCCATGCATATCGAGGCTGTGATTGTGGCGTGGCTATGCTTTCGTTGTTGGGATGCTAGGCGCAGTGGTGGGCGTTCCTGGCTAGTGCACATGGACCCTATATTGCCTGTCGTTATGGGGGTGGTGTTCGTTCCGCAGCCTATTGCTGTCTTCCCTGTTCTCATGTCACTCACTTGGGTGGGTGTCTAACTTATCCAATTGTGCTTTGGTTTATTACACCAACATCTCACATCTGATTTGTCAGTGTTTTGGCGGCAATTTGGCTTCCATTCATTCGCTCACAGAGCCTACACATTGGGTCGACCCATTCTAAGGGGTTAGATAAGTGACCATAGGCATAATCACACTGTTTTTTATGAGCCATATGTGGACCACATTATCTATCTCACATAGGGTATTTTCCAATTTCCATATGTGTATTCCCATTTGTGTTCCGTATAATTGTATTAAGTTGGATATGTATTCATTTTATAATTATGCTGACCGAACTTCCCTATCCCACTTGGTTCAGGCCGTGAGGTGTGGACTTCCTGTCTAGGACCAGGGGGGTGGGGCTAGGTTAGTTTGTAACTCATAAATTGTTTGTGGCAATGTGGGGAGGTCAGAGATATGCCCCAGTAGAAGACCGATTTGTGTCGAAATGCGTCGGGCCAGCTGTCTCATACCTTTCACATTGCTGACCTGTTTTATATTCTCGAGATTTTATTTATCACATGCCAATGTGAATAAATTTTTAACTTTTTTGACCTGCACCATTGGAGTTGCTTCCATTCTTCTCTTTTTTCCATTGGTTCTTTGGGATCTTACTAAGTGGACTGCTTTGTGATCTTACAACTTGTCCATAAGAGGTCGTTTGGCTGTGGTATTTGCTGTTCGGGGTCCACCTGCTGCAGAGTTTTCCATCGGCTCCTGCTCACCTGATCTGGCATCTGCCGGCGCAAGAGATCTAGCGCACAAGCCTTTTTGATACAAATACCGTACGGTAGCTGTATCCAACTATTTCGGTAAGAGTACCCCATCATCCTATGTCATCAGTCAAGCTATGTATTATATCATCTTCCTTCAGTTTCCTCCTGGTCCTGCAATACCTTGAAGGATTTGTTGCTCCCAGCGCCTTACTCAATAAGGACTTGACGTTTTATTATATTATTTTTGTTTATGGTGTTTTTCAGCACTTATATATGTCACATAGTTACATGTTACTTCTTCTAGCCTTAGTGGCATACAATGAGTAATGTCACATTATTGTTGATGCCTCTATCGTGTGTTCGGGGGACACACTTTTCAGGATTTTTGTTATAACTCACTTTCACACAAGTGTGTTTATATTAGCGCTACATTTTCTCTCCTATATACCTTAAACTTTGTTTGTTTTATGTTAGCTGCTTTCACTTATTGTATATCACGGTAGCGCAGTTTTTCCCATCCTTGAACTCCATAAGGCAAAAGGGTCCAGTGCTTGATCACCTCACAGCAATGGATAGAGAAATGTTGGAGCCACGCAGACCTCTTCATTAGGCATGTTCTATCCAACTGCTTAACCATTTCAGCCCCTTAATGACCGGGCCATTTTGTGCGATATGGCACTGCAGTGCTGTGCAACGTTGTACACAAACAAAATTGATGTCCTTTTTTTCCCACAAATAGAGCTTTCTTTTGGTGGTATTTTATCACCTGTGCGATTCTTATTTTTTGCGCTATAAACAAAAACAGGGAGACAATTTTGAAAAAACAAAACAATAGTTTTTACTTTTTGCTATAATAAATATCCCCAAAAATGTTTAGGCCAATATGTATTCTTCTACATATTTTTGGTACATAGTGTATATTGATTGGTATGCATCTGAAGAAAATATAGAATGCTCTCATGCTAATGTTGATGCCTGTTTTTTAAATGTTTATTTTGTCTTTATAGCTTGAATGTCTGCCTCTTGTTCTAAAAGTCTGTAATAAATTGTTTGGGTGGTGTGATTTTGTGGGTGTGGCTATAAATTGGGGTTTGTTTTTTTGTATGTGGGTTAAAAGTAGGTGTGGTCAGAAGGGTGCCCCTGGAATTCATTTTGAAAACCTTATTCTAACTCTATGGGCAGAGACACACAGCACACAGCTTGCCTTGCAGGGCACTTATCACCTTGTCACCGGTAGCCAGAAAGTGACCAGAAAGCATCAGGCACTACTGGTAGTGCCACCATGTTACTGTCGCTAGACAATCACCTTGTATCCTCTGGTGACACTATCTTTTGTGCCCAGGATCCAGTTACAACTAAGACCAGATTCCTATCCCCACCACTTTCTGTATGTAGGTGCTGTTTATAGAGTACATAAAGCTCCTGTCATCTCTTCACACTTCCATTTGTAATTAGAAATTCTTACATAAGATCGCTTATGAAAAATGTGTTCACACACAATTAATGTTAGACTTTCCAGAACTGTGATTCATAACAGTTCAAGGATAATGCCAAGTTAAATGTCACTGAATCACCATGCAATGCTGCCATCATGTGGATTAGCGTAAAGATTGCAGCGTATCCTAAAATTTTCTATCTTTATGTGGATGAGACTAATTTAAAGCAATTCTGTCATTAAAAGCAAACTGTCAATAAGTCCCTCTGTCCCTCTTTCCTCCTCATTTGTCTCTCATTTTGGTCTGATCTCTATAGTTGTATATAAAATTCACTTTTTATCTTTCAAAAAGTGTTTCCCAGTGCTAAACCTTTCATCCAATTCTAAATTGCTGCATTTGTACATTTCAAAAGCCAATATAAAGGAAAAATAGTGGTAAAAAAAACACTTGTGGGTGATTAATTATTTTTTTTTGTATAATTCTCCTTTAACCACTTCAGCCCCGGAAGATTTGGCTGCTCAATGACCAGAGCACTTTTTACAATTTGGCACTGCGCTGCTTTAACTAGTAATTGCATGGTCATGCAATGCTGTACCCAAACAAAATTTGCGTCCTTTTTTTCCCACAAATAGAGCTTTCTTTTGATGGTATTTGATTGCCTCTGCGATTTAATTTTTTGGCGATGTAAATGGAAAAACCAAAAATTTGGAAAAAAAATATATTTTCTATATCATTACTGGTATATCATTTATTGGTATATCTATATACCAATAAACTCAATTTTAGTCATAAATGTAGGGCAAAATGTATTCAGCCACATGTCTTTGGTTAAAAAAAATGTCAATAAGCGTATATTTATTGGTTTGCGCAAAAGTTATAGCGTCTACAAACTAGGGTTTTTAGTTTATGATCTAATTTCTTGAGGCGCTAAAATGGCAGGGCATTACAACAACCCCCTCCCCCCAAAATGATCCCATTTTGGAAAGTAGATACCCTAAGGAAATTGCTGAGAGGCATGTTGAGCCCATTGAATATATATATTTTTTTTTTGTCACAAGTGATTGAAAAATGACAAAAAATGATAATAAAAAATTACACAAAGTTGTCACTAAATCATATATTTCTCACCGCTGCCATGGTTATATGTGAAATTACACCCCGAAATACATTCTGCTACTTTTCCTGAGTATGGCGATACCACATGTGTAAGACTTTTTGGGAGCTTAGCCGCGTACAGGACCCCGAAAACCAATCACCACCTTCAGGTTTTCTAAGGGCGTAAATATTTGATTTCACTCCTCACTAGATAACACAGCTTTGAAAGCCATAAAATGCCCAGATAGCACAAGATCCCCCCAAATGACCCCATTTTGGAAAGTAGACACCACAAGCTATTTGCTGAGAGGCATGTTGAGTCCATGGAATATTTTATATTTTGTTACAAGTTGCGGAAAAATTACAAACTTTTGTTTTTTTGTGCACAAAGTTGTCACTAAATGATATATTTCTCAAACATGCCATGGGCATATGTGAAATTACACCCCAAAATACATTCTGCTGATTCTCCTGAGTACGGGAATACAACATGTGTGAGACTTTTTGGGGAGCCTAGCCATGTACAGGCAGGGCCGGTGCTACCACTAGGCAAACTAGGCAGCCGCCTAGGGCGCCATGATGCCTAGGGGGCGCCCGGCCACTGGTTTTCCTACTCTCTTCTCTCTGCAGCAAGCAACTAAGTCCCAGCATCAGCAGGCAGCCATCCTTCCATTCACAGATAGTGTCAGAGGCGCAGCGGCGGTGAAGGTCTGTGTCCCAACTCCTGAATGAATGGAAGCAAGCAAACATTCATTGATGGGCACTGGTAGGCTGCATTTGATTGGTCCTGGTGAGGCTAAATGTGATGGGCGCTGGTGAGGCTGCATTGATGTGTGCTGGTGAGGCTGCATTTGATGGGCGCTGGTAGGCTGCATTTGATGGGCGCTGGTAGGCTGCATTTGATGGGCGCTGGTAGGCTGCATTTGATAGGCGCTGGTAGGCTGCATTTGATGGGCGCTGGTAGGCTGCATTTGATGGGTGCTGGTAGGTTGCATTGATGGGCGATGGTGGGCTGCATTTTATGGGAGCTTCGTTAGAAAGGTGGGGTTTACATGGGCAGAGAAAAGGGGGTGGGGTCAGGGGTGGAGTGAAGGGGGCGGCAAAATTAGGTTTCGCCTAGGGTGTCAAAAATCCTTGCAACAGCCCTGTGTACAGGACCCCGAAAACCAATCATTGCCTTCAGGCTTTCTAAGGGCGTAAAATGGTGATTTTACTTCACTACTGATCACAGTTTTGGAGGCCATGAAATGCCAAGATAGCACAACCCCCCCATCCCCCCAAATGACCAAATTTTGGAAAGCAGACCCTTCAAGCTATTTGCTGAGAGGCATGTTGAGTCCATGGAATATTTTATATTTTGTCACAAGTTTCGGGAATATTTTTTTTACACAAAGTTGTCACTAAATGATATATTGTTGAAACATGGCATGGTTATATGTGGAATTACACCCCAAAATACATTCTGCTGCTTCTCCTGAGTATGGGGATACCACATGTGTGGGACTATTTTGTCAGTCTAACCGCGTATAGGACCCCAAAAACCAATCACCGCCTTCAGGCTTTCTAAGGGCGTCAATTTTTGATTTTAGTCCTCACTGCCTATCACAGTTTTGGAGGCCATGAAATGCCCAGATAGCACAAAACCCCCTAAAATTACCCCATTTTGGAAAGTAGACACCCCAAGCTATTTGCTGAGAGGCATGTTGAGTATTTTGCAGATCTCGCTTTTTGTCACAAAGTTTTGAAATTTGAAAAAAGAAAAAAAAAATGTCTTTTCTTTTTTCATTTTCAAAAACAAATGAGAGCTGCAAAATATTCACCATGCCTTTTAACAAATACCTTCCAAAATGGGGTTGTTTGGGACGGGGGGTTGTGCTATCTGGACATTTCAGGGCCTCCGTAACTGTGATACGTAGTGAGGAGTAAAATCACAATTTTACGCCTTTAGAAAGCCTGAAGGCGGTGCTTGGTTTTTGGGGTCCTGTACGCGGCTAGGCTCCCAAAAAGTCTCACACATGTAGTATTACCATACTCAGGAGAAGCAGCAGAATGTATTTTGGGGTGAAATTCCACATATAACCATGCCATGTTGGAACAATATATCATTTAGTGACAACTTTGTAAAAAAAATAAAAAAAGGTAATATTCCTGAAACTTGTGGCAAAATCTAAAATATTCCATGGACACAACATGAAGTGTTTACTTTCCAAAATGGGGTAATATGTGGGGGTTTTCTCTTGATATTTCATGGCCTCCAAAACTGTAATAGGTAGTGAAGAAGTGAAATCACCATTTTACGCCCTTGGAAAGCCTGAAGGCGGTGATTGATTTTCGGTGTCCTGTACACGGCTAGGCACCCAAAAAATCTAACACATGTGGTATCCCCGTACTCAGGAGAAACAGCAGAATGTATTTTGGGGTGTAATTCCACATATGCCCATGGCATGTGTGAGCAATATATCATTTAGTGACAACTTTGTGCAAATTTTTTTTTTGTAATTTTCCCAAAACTTGTGGCAAAATATAAAATATTCCATGGACTCAACATGCCTATCAGCAAATAGCTTGGGGTGTCTACTTTCCAAAAAGGGGTCATTTGGGGGGTGGGGGGTTAAACTATCCTGGCATTTTATGCACAACATTAGAAGCTTATGTCACACATCACCCACTCTTCTAACCACTTGAAGACAAAGCCCTTTCTGACACTTTTTGTTTACATGAAAAAAAAAATGTATTTATTTTTGCTAGAAAATTACTTTGAAACCCCAAACATTATATATATTTTTAAAGCAAAGGCCCTATAGATTAAAATGGTGAGTGTTGCAATTTTTTTTTTCCACACAGTATTTGCACAGCGATTTTTCAAATGCAATTTATTTGGAAAAAAACACTTTTTTTTATTTGAATGCACTAAAACACACTATATTGCCGAAATGTTTGATGAAATAAAAAAGATGATCTTATGCCGAGTACATGGATACTAAATACGACATAACAAAACACGACATAAAATTGCGCACAAACGTGACAAATTACATACACTTTTAAAAGCCTTTAAAATCCTTTACAGGTTACCACTTTAGATTTACAGAGGAGGTCTACTGCTAAAATTACTGCCCTCGATCTGACCTTTGCAGTGATACTTGCATGGTGCAATTGCTGTTTACATATGACATCAGACCGACGCTTGCGTTCGCCTTTGAGCGTGAGCACGGGGGTCAGGGGTGCTTTTTTTTATTATTTATTTTGCTTTTTTATTTTATTTTTACACTGTTCCTTTGATTTTTGATTTTATCATTTTTATTGTTATCTCAGGAAATGTAAATATCTCCTATGATAGCAATAGGTAGTGACAGGTGCTCTTTTTTTTAAAAATTGGGGTCTATTAGACCCTAGATCTCTCCTCTGCCCTCAAAGCATCTGACCACACCAAGATCGGTGTGATAAAATGCTTTCCCAATTTCCCAATGGCGCTGTTTATATCCGGCAAAACCTAAGTCATGAAATGCTTGTAGCTTCTGGTTTCTTAAGCCATAGAGATGATTGGAGCAATTCTGGTCTCCGATCAGCTCTATGGTCAGCTGGCGGAACCACCGGCTGCATTCTCGGGTTCCCTGTTGGGACAGGAGAGCCTGAGAAAACCATGGAAGACGTGGGAGGGGGGGACATTCCCTCCCACTGCTTGTAAAAGCAGTCTAGAGGCTAATTAGCCACTAGGATTGCTTTTACATGAAAGCTGACCGCTGGCTGAAAAGAATGATACCAAGATGATACCTAAACCCGCAAGCATCATTCTGGTATAACCACTCAGTATGTTGCTGGTCCTTGTTGGGCATATATTGTAATGTTTTTTTTTTTCATGCAGCCTGTGGGCTGATCGAAAAAAAGAGATTGATCGTGGGTATGCCACCCTTCACCCACTTCTAATGATGGACATACACGCACCATATTTTTTTTTTTAACTGTGGTGGTGAAATCACCTCCTACAGCGCTGGAGTCGCTGATTTTCGTATCGTGAGAGCAAACGCTGTTGCTGTCAAGATAAATAAATCAGTGCTGCAGCTGAATGGCATACCTGAAAAGCAAAGAATGGTAACGATAAAACATTAACTCAATAAAACAACTTGATTTTTTAACGCAATCTGTGCCTTAAAAATATATGCCGAAGCATGAGGGCAATCTGCCCCTAATGTTAGGAGCAAATTGCTCCATCATCCCTGCCCCCCCCCCCCCCCGTGGGAGTAAACGCTGTTGCTGTCAGAATAAATAAAGCCGTGCTGCAGCTAAATGGCGTACCTGCTAAGAAAATTATGGTTGACAATTAAAAAAGTAACATTACAGTATAACCAGGGCTTTTTTTCTCAGAGAATAGGTGCAGAAACTGCACCCTTCTGAGTCACTTCTTATCTCTGCCCCCTACCCACCGTTGCTTGGTTTCATCCCCTACCCACCTCTCAGTACTGCCCCTTTTAGAGAGTACAGAGCCAAGTATAACTTTCTGGTGCTAAGTAATTTGTATGAAATTTGTTAATGATAGCAAGTTGGCCGCTCGCCCGACATAAGGTAGTGTTGTTTCGCCCACCCGTGTCAATCTGCCACAGTAAAACTGTGGCTGGTCCGGAACCGGTTAAGGGGGTGTGTCTTATGCCTACATATTTTTGCTAATAGGTGTCGCTTTGTGTTTTGAAGCACCTGATTAGGAAATATAGAAAAGATATGTGAACAGATAATGTAAACAGAGAGTGCTATGCTTGGCGCTCGCAGGTCACTCAGCTGTGTTAGAAAAGCGAATAAATATTCACTTTCCTTTTTTTTTTTTTTTTTTTAAATGTATCATATACAAAGAAGTAAGTACATTTTCCCTACTCAATAGGGATATAACAAATTTTATATCCAAACCCTTATCTACCCTTACCCTCCTTTCTCCCCCCCCCCCCCCCCCCCTTCTACACCATTCTTAGACCCTTCTTTCTCATCTTATCTAAGTAATCTTAATCTCACTATATTTCTTTGGTAATTTAAACTTTTTCCACTTTTGCCATCTCTTAGGCTGCTTTCACACTGGGCGGTTTGCAGGCGCTGTTGCGCTAAAAATAGCGCCTGCAAACCGACCCAAAACAGCTGTTGCTGTGTCTCCAGTGTGAAAGCCCCGAGGGCTTTCACACTGGATCGGTGCGCTAGCAGGACGGTAAAAAAAGTCCTGCTAGCTGCATCTTTGGAGCGGTGTGTTCACCGCTCCTATATCGCTCCTTCCCATTGAAATCAATGGGAGACTGCGGGGATACCGCCGGCAAAGCGCCGCTGCAGCGGCGCTTTGCGGAGGTTTTTAACCCTTTTTCGGCCGCTATCGGCCGCATACCGCGGGTAAAACGATGGTAAAGCAGCGCTAAATATAGCGCTGCTTTACCGTCGCCGCCCCGCACCGCCCCAGTGTGAAGCCGGCCTTAATGAAACCCTCTCTAGTATCCTCATGGCTATGTCTTAAATATTCCATGATATATATCTCTTCTATTTTATCAAATCACTCTAATTTTTGGGCTCTCTACTTCCTTCCATTTCCTCGGTATCAAGCTGTTTGCAGCGTTTATCATATGTACAATCATTGAGTTTCTATATATGAATATTCGCTTTCCTAACACTGAACCACCTCTCCGCTAATCAGGTGCTCGGGTCTGTTACCCGTCACCTGATTGGCTGAAATGACAGGCATCGTATCAAACGTCCAATCATAGGCGAGGATGGGAGAAGAAGACATCGAGGACATTGCCTGCCGCAGTCACCTGCTGCCCCACCGAGACAGGGTAAGTGCCGGGCAGACGGCAGGCACAGTGGCAGCATTCGATGGGCACAGTGGAAGCATTTGATGGCACAGTGGGAGCATTTGCACTGTGTGTAGTGCACCCCTGAACTCTGCACACTATATGCAGCACACTCTTGAACTATGCAGTGTACATAGCACAACTGCAAACTCTGCACGTAGCACACCCTGGAACTCTGCACTCTGTGTAATGCACCTCTGAACTTTGCACTGTGTGTAGTGCACCCCTGGAACTCTGCACTCTGTGTGTAACATCCGTCTGCCCGAACTCTGCACACAGAGGCTCAAAGCATGATGGGACATGTAGTATCTGGAGTGGTAAAGGAAGGAAACAGGAAATCAGAGAACTTTGAAATTCAGCCAGGAGAAGGTGTGACATCACAGCCACGCAAACTTGCTTTTTATAGCTAAATAAGGTAACATACTGTACAGATATAATGACAGTGGGGTTGTGATTCATTTACATGCACAATGCATCTGTTGTTTTGGGGAAGAAAAGCTGGAGTTGTGCTTTTAAAAATGAATGTGGCTATAGGGTACATGAGAGACACGCTAAAGCCTAGTACACACTAGTAGTTCTTTTTCGTTCAACACAGCAGGCTGAGCGGAAAAAAAAATTAAGCGCTTGGGCGGAGATGCTGTACTAACAATCTGATGTTAGTATAGTGATCTCCCCTTGCGGAACTATTGTGTTCTGACAGGGTAACTCTCCCCCACCAGAACACTCTAATCAGCACTCTCAGCCATTGGCTGAGAGCGCTGATTGGATGCCAATTTGCAGACCTTTTTTCAGTCATGCCCCTTTGACAGAAGCCGGACCCTGTCTGAAATTTAGCCCCTGTGCACAGCCCTTTAGGCTTAGACACACTGGGACTCAGTGCGCTAGAGCTAGTAACTCATAAGCCCCATACACACGGTCGGATTTTTGCATGGATTCTGTCCGATCGGACAATGTTGTTGAAAAATCAGACCATGTGTATGCACCATCGGACAGTGTACGTCGGATTGTCCGACGGACAAAGTCCTATCTCCTGCTGGATAGATTTTCCGACAACACGGTCCGATCACACCAAATCCGATCGTGTGTACGGTTGTCCGACGGACAAAGTGCTACGCATGCTCAGATCACATTACAAGACCAAAGCTATTGGCTACTAGCCTCTACGTAGTCCCGTCGTAGGCAACAAACGTCACCACGTTCAGAATGATCGGATTTTCCGACAACTTTGTCCGACCGTGTGTACGCAAAACCAACATCGGACAAAGTATGACGGACATGATCCGACGGACCTGGTCCTCGGATAATCCGAGCGTGTGTATGGGGCTATAGACTTATTTAACCACTTCAGCCCCCTGAAGGATTTGCCCCCTTAATGACAAGGCCATTTTTTGTGATACGGCACTGCGTCGCTTTAACTGACAATTGCGCGGTCGTGCGACGATGTACCCACATTTTTTACCCACAAATAGAGCTGTCTTTTGGTGGTATTTGATCACCTCTGTGGTTTTTATTTTTTGCGCTATAAACAAAAAAAGAGCGACAATTTTGAAAAAAAAAAGGATTTTTTTTTTTACTTTCTGCTATAATACCTATCCCAAAAAAATATTTAAAAAAATGTATTCATCAGTTTAGGCCGATATATATATTCTTTTACATATTTTTGGTAAAAAAAAATTGCAATAGACGTTTGGTTTGTGGAAAGGTTACATAGGTGCATAGTTATATAGTAGGTGAGTTCGAAAAAAGACACAACTTATGTGTGTGATTATATGTCAGTATTACATTGTATATCCCTGTATGTTGCGATCATCTACAAACTATGGGATAGATTTAGGGACTTTAGATTTATTTGTATTGTTTTTATTGGTAATAGCGGTGATCTGCATTTTTTAGTGGGACTGCGACATTGCGGCGGACAAATCTGCCCCCAAATGACACTTTTTCGGGGACCAGTGACATTATTACATTGATCAGTGCTATAAAAATGCACTGATCAATGTAAAAATGACACTGGCAAGGAAGGGGTTAACACTAGGGGGCGATCAAGGGGTTAAGTGTGTTCTAACTGTAGGGGGGATGGTCTGCCAGGAACATGACAGAGATCACTGGGAACAGTAGACCTCTGTCATGCTATTAGGCAGAACGTGGAATCACCTTGTTTACTTAGGCAGCTCCCCATTCTGTCTCTCCTCACATCGATCGCAAGTCACCGGCGGACATCGAGTCCGCGGGCATGCCCCTGCGGCGCCACCTATACTCCTTGCACTGACCAACGTACATGTACGTTGATTCGCACAGGAGAGTCGACCTGCCACAGTATATCTGTGTGAGCAGGTCGGCTGGGGGTTAATTAGTCAGGTCCTCTTGTGAGGGTGTTGTTCCATGCTATTTATAAGTATGTAATAGCTGCTGTAAATGGAGGATTGTGTCTCTTTTCATGAGGGTAGCCCATCATTTGTTACCAGATGGGATACTATGGGGTTGATTTACTAAAGGTAAATAGACTGTTCACTTTGCAAAGTGCACTTGTACTCTGCAAGAGTTGTTGCTCCAGAGCTTGATAAATGAGCAAAAGCTCTGCTGACTTCCAATCATGTGCAAGCAAAAATGCTTTTCTTTTTCCCTTACATATGATTGGGTGTTCTTTGCAAAGTGACTTCGTTTACTAAGCTCTGGAGCAGCTGCACTTTGCAAAGTTCACAGTTTATTTACATTTAGTAAATCAACCCCTATGTGTATGTGACACGGTGATGTTTTTTTTTATTTCAACAAACCATTATTGCTGACTGTATATGCTTATTGTTTGGCATGGAAGTGTACCGTGTTTATCTTTCAATAAATTTCTCAATTAAAAATAATAAAAAATGGCTGTAAAATATTTTGCTTGTCCTCTAATTCTTTTTTATGTCCTTGCCACAGGTAGGGCCTGTTGTAGTCTTACCATTTTCTGGTTTGTGGAGTCATCTGTCAGACTCAGCCTCTCTAATGCCACGTACACATGGTCGGAATTCTCGTCGGAAAAGCTCTGATGGTTTTTCCATCGGAATTTCACTCAATCTGTCTTGCCTACACACGGTTACACCAAATTCCGGCGGTCAAAAACACTGCGGCATACAACACGTTCGACGGCACTATAAAAGGGAAGTTTAATGCTTCCGAGCATGCGTCGAATTGGAAGTCGGAAATTCTGAAGAAAAGCTCCCATCGGACTGTTTCTAGCGGAAATTCCAACCGTGTGTAGAAGTCTCTATGGACATTAATGCCGCGTACACACGAGCGGTTTTGCCGTCGGAATAAACTCTGAAGGTTTCTCCGATGGAATTTCTTTGGCGGTCTTGCCTACACACGGTCACACCAAAGTCTGACCGTCCAGAACGAGGTGACGTACAACACGTACGACGGGACTAGAAAAAAGAAGTTCAATAGCCAGTAGCCAATAGCTTCCGTCTCGTACTTGCTTCAGAGCATGCATCTTTTTGGTACGTCGGAACAGCATACAGACGAACGGTTTTCCCGATAGGAATTGGACTTGGTTCCGTCGGAAAAATGTAGAACATGTCAGAATTTTCAACGTAGAAAGTCCGATGGGGTATACACATGATTGGAATATACGATGAAAAGCTCCCGTCTGACTTTATGGCGGAAATTCCGCTCGTGTGTACACGGCATTAAACTAGCAATGAAAATAAAAAGGTTTCCTTCAGTAGTGGGGTCAGGTATCCTAATATAAAATATGCTTTGCAAGAGCCTTGAAAACAAGCATATATTATGTATCTTACTTCAGGCAATCCAAAAGCCTTTTTGTGATTTCCTCTGACCACAATTCTGGTCATGCTGTGGCTTCCAGAACAAGAGTGCCTTGAATTGTATAGACTATTCAAAGGGAATACTGTGTATGTCCAGGCATTTACTAGATCTGCAGGAGATCAGAGAACACTTCATTTCCTTTCATTTCCTGTTGTATCTCCAGGACACAATGTAAAGGGATATCTTCCCAGTGAAACAGAGACTGCAACAAAAACTGATAGGGGGTTTAAACCATTCGTGTTCTATAAAGATCTTTATGCATACACTAATGCCGCGTACACACGAAGGGACTATCCCGCGGGATTATCCGCTGGACCGAAGTCCAGCGGATAATCCCCTCGTGTGTAGGCGCCGGCGGACTTTTTTTGGCCAAAGTACGGCGGACTAAAGTTTCAGGTTTTGTTCTCAAATTATCCGCTGGACTTGGCAGTCCAGCGGATAATCCGGTCGTGTGTAGTATGGTCCGGCGTACCAAAAAGGACGCATGCTCAGTAGCTATTATGTCACGGACTCGCTCGGTCTGGTAAAACTAGCCTTCGTTTTGAAGCTCGCACAATCGTCACGCTGTTGAATTTTTTTTTTTTTTCTGACAGCGGGATTTGTATGGTATCGTACTTGAAGAATGATTTTGCCTTGCTGCTTGTATATTCACGCAGAGTACTCCCGAACGTTTTTTCTTCAGCATTCTTTAGTGAAGTTATATATTTGTATATATATATATATATATATATATATATATATATATAATATATATATATATATATATATATATATATATATATATATATATATATATATATATATATATATATATATATATATATATATATATATATATATATAGATATAGATATCCAAATCACCAAATGAAAAATATATCTATATTTCTCAATAAGCGCAAAAAAATATATATCGATATCTACATATATATATATATATATATATATAAATATATATAGAGATATAGATCTATACGTGTATAAAAATAAAATTATTATATATATATATATCTATATATTATATATGTACATATATCTCTATATAGATATTTTTTATTATTTGTTGGTTATCAAAAGGATTAGTTAGTACACATGATACAATTGTGGAGTCAGCAGAGCTTGCCCTTAATTCCGATCTTAAACCTCACCTTTCCAGCGACTGCACTTGCAGTTCCATTGAACTTGCACTTTACACTTGTATTGTCAAATGAATGTTTAGACATGTACCTGCCTACTCCTAAAGAAACTATGTTTTTGAATAACAAGCACGTATATCATTATTTGATGAAAATTAAATGACCATTTATTCTGGTTAAAACAAACAAGGCAAAACAAAATAGGAAGGCAACACTGGAGCCACTTGTAGATTTTGTGAAGACTTTTTGCCCCAACGGCAGACACCAAGTTTGTGAAGCCAAAAATTAAGCTTGGGCACATTTCATACAATATAGGGAGCACAAGAAGATTGACCAGGAATCAGACAGACCAGGAACAGCAGCAGATGACATCTATGTCCCCAAGCTGTGGCACTACAACAGCCTGTGTCTTCTGTGAGACCAGACTGAAGCCAGGCAATCACTTCCGACTCTTCGCACCACGCTTCCCTGCACTCTTCCCTGCAGTCTTCCCTGCACGCTTCCTTGGAGGCTGACTTGTGGTAGGAGGAGGAGTAGGAGGAGGAGGAGGAGGAGGAGAAGGAAGACGAGGAGGAGGAGGAGGAGAAGTTGGTGTGGGGCCTTCATGGGTCAGGCGGGTGGATTCTCGTAATTCACCCCTCAAACCCCCCCTAATTGCCTCAGAAATTAGGCCCTCACACAGGTGCCGTTGGCCCCTCTCCATTTCCAGCAACCTGCTGGACACGTAGCTGCCATAGGCCTCTTCTGGAAGGGGGGGTTTGTCGAGAATCGCACTCGCCTTCCGAATCAGTTCCAGTGATTCCTCCTCCACAATGGTCATCCTCCTGGGCCTTCTTGGGGGTAAGGGCAGGGGTCGAGGTAGACTTCTTAATTGGGTCTGGCTGTCACTCTGGCTCGTGCTGGGCCCAGCCACCTCCTGGCTCTCGCTGGGCATGTCCTCCTCCTCCTCCATACCACTTGTCCCGGCATCATCCTGGGTCAGCTCATCCTGTGTGCAAATAAAAACAAAAATCAAACACCTGTTTTGTGGTTTCTGGCCTACTCAATCATCCAATTGTAAACCTAGGAACGAGCATCTAAATTTTCCAAAAGATCCAAAAGGCTATCATTTGGACCCCTGCATTTTCCAAGCAGATCACCAATGTTGTCTAACGCTTTTTTTGCCACTACTGGATGTATGTATACACTATATATGTATCGATATGTTGCACCAACACTTTTTAGAAGTGTGCATAATTTTTGTCAGTTTTTTTCACAATTCTGAGTTCAGGGTGTTAATTGTTTCACATTTTAACGTTGACAGCATTAATATTCACACAATCACAATTTAGGCTACTAAATATATACCTGGCTCCAGCTGGGCGCATCAGCCTGCTCCAAGGTGGAGGGGTCTTCTCCTTCCGTGGAAGCCTCAGCTGGGGTGGAGGGAAGAGTGGAGGGAAGAGTGGAGGGAAGGGTGGAGGGAAGAGTCGACAGTGATTCCCTGGGTTCCATCTGGTCACCTATAAAAGTCAGTTGGTTGTAGTACCACAGCTTCGGTACATAAACCATCTCTGCTGCTGCTCCTGATCTGACTGATTCCTCAATCTTCTTGCGCTCCCGCTTGTACATGTGCCTTAAACTTGCAATTCTGGCTTCCACAAACTTGGTGTTTGCGTTGGGGACTTTAGTCTTCACAAAAGCCACAAGTGGCCCCAGTGTTGCCTTCCGGACATCCCTATTGCCATACAAAGGGTTCTTGAGCTGCCACAGGTTGGTATTTTTTCTGTACAGGGCAATGAATTCGGACATGAACTGCTGGTCCTTGAATGGATTCAACTGGGGTGATGACATGTTTGTTTCTGTTTTGTTAGTAATGGCAATACAAAAGACCAAAAACACAAATGTTACTTAAAACGCACAACCAGTTTTTCTTAACAAACATTACACAACACACCCACACACAGGCAGCAACACATCCACACAGGCAGCAACCCCTACACACAGGCAGCAACCCCTACACACAGGCAGCAACCCCTACACACAGGCAGCAACCCCTACACACAGGCAGCAACCCCTACACACAGGCAGCAACCCCTACACACAGGCAGCAACCCCTACACACAGGCAGCAACACACACATATCCTTAAAAAATGCTGGCCCAAAACCCAAAAAAAACACAGTAATGCATCCTAGAAAACACTTACCTTCGTACAGAGCGCTCGCTACTTCCGTTCGGGAACACGTGGGCCCCTCAAACAGCCTTATATACACTGCGCACGCGTCGAAGTCCGCCTGCGTCCTCCGCGTCGCCCGCCCATGACGTTCCTCATGACGAGTATTCCCCGCCCCGCTTCCCCTCGTTGCATTGTTGGTGAATTAATTGATGAATATGGCGGACACATTATCAGCCAGTAGCGCGGAGGAAAGCCAAGAAGCGAACACATCTGCATCCAGCAGCAGATATAAGGCCACCAATATGGCCTTTGAAGAGATGGTGGAGATGGTGGACATCCTCCAAAGGGAAGATTACGACGGGGAAAATGGCCCGTACCCTCGTCCCAACTTGCGCAAGGACAAGATTCTCAATACAATCGTCAGCACCCTGGAGCAGAAATTCGGCGTACGAAGGGGCAAGGATCAACTGCGCAAACGATGGTCCGACATCAAATCCAGGGAGCACGATCAATACAGGAGAATTCGAAAAGCCATCAAAAAAAGTAAGTCAAGCACGTGCGCTACTATGGTTATACTTGATATGTCTAATCTTGCGCAGATGTAATTACCATTCGTACCTGAAACTTGCGCAGATGTAATTACCATTCGTACCTGAAACTTGCGCAGATGTTATTACCATTCGTTCGTGAAACTTGCGCAGATGTAATTACCATTCGTCCGTGAAACTTGCGCAGATGTAATTACCATTCGTACCTGAAACTTGCGCAGATGTAATTACCATTCGTACCTGAAACTTGCGCAGATGTAATTACCATTCGTCCGTGAAACTTGCGCAGATGTAATTACCATTCGTCCGTGAAACTTGCGCAGATGTAATTACCATTCGTACCTGAAACTTGCGCAGATGTAATTACCATTCGTCCGTGAAACTTGCGCAGATGTAATTACCATTCGTACCTGAAACTTGCGCAGATGTAATTACCATTCGTACCTGAAACTTGCGCAGATGTAATTACCATTCGTCCGTGAAACTTGCGCAGATGTAATTACCATTCGTCCGTGAAACTTGCGCAGATGTAATTACCATTCGTACCTGAAACTTGCGCAGATGTAATTACCATTCGTACCTGAAACTTGCGCAGATGTAATTACCATTCGTCCGTGAAACTTGCGCAGATGTTATTACCATTCGTTCGTGAAACTTGCGCAGATGTTATTACCATTCGTCCGTGAAACTTGCGCAGATGTAATTACCATTCGTACCTGAAACTTACGCATATTTGATGAAAGTTCCGTTTGTCTTCATAACGTTTATTGAGTTTACCTGGCTTTGGGTTGTTGGAGTTGTAAGGTTGTTTATTATTGTCACTATCTATACAATTACTGCTGTAGTAAGGGTGTTACTGGTAACTTACACAGGGACTCCAGAGGCTGTTTTGGGGGGGGGGATAAATATGTTAAGCAGGGTCTCATGCTCACAATTCCCAAAAAATGCTCATCATCTCTAAATACTGTAGGTGGTGACTTTTCAAAGAAGTACACTCACCTGTCCCTTGGATGGTGCAGCTACAATCTCTGATCTTGCAATCATGAAATTAATGTTTGCGGCTTCACTTCCCGGGTCACTATTGGGCATGCGCCAGTTGCGCAATGCAATAGGACTGGTCCGCGCAAGCTCGGGGACCCCTGTGTGTCCCAGCAGACAGCACGGTGGGACGGGATGTGGCGTATACTTCTGTGGGAGTCTAGGGCCGGATGTGTGTGCAAATACCTGCCTTACACAGGTATCTGCAACCCATCCCCCCTAAAACGTTCAAAATAAGACACCACAGGGGTGCAGGGATCCAATGAGCGGAAGTTCAAATTTAGGGTTGAAGGGCGCTTTAAGTATTGGAGTTTCATTAGATAGACATTTCAATTCTGTCTTCAAGTAGGATCTTCTAACAAACTGCTAATAATTGGCAAGACTTTTAAACAATGTTTACTAATCCTATTTTGGCACTCAAATATCAGTGTGATTCAAAAGTGTACCTTTTTGTGTTCCATTACCATAGGGGGCAAAAGACTCAGACGTCAGTCCGAACCTACGAGGACCTCCCGGCCTCACCAGACTAATTGGGCAGTTAGCCCAAGCCCACGCGTGGATGTGGCGGAACAGGTGGTTGAAGTGGATGAAATCTGCACCCCACCAAGTGAGTGTCTCAGAACACAGATTGAGCTAATAAATTAAGGTCTGCATGTTTTTGACACTTTTTTTCTTGTGTTTTCTCTACCCAACTTTTAGGTGATGCTGATCTGTTTGTGGAACGACAAGCTGCGGAGCCATTTACCACTGACAGTGCCCACAGGCTTATTGGGCAGATCATGGCCTGGAATCTGCAGCTGGAAAACATGCAGAAGGAGATGGCCACCATGCAGCAGGGAATGAAGGACATGATTGATGTTTTGGGGAGAATCTAAAGACCCCTTTTACATTTCTTAACATCAATCATGTCCTTCATTCCCCTTTTGAAGCGCTGTTTAACTAATTTTAGAGGCCAAATTTTAAATATGCACACGGTATGTCAACATGTGCTATGTGCCATCAGGGGATCTCAATGGACGCATTTTGTGTTTGCAACCCCTAATGCTAGTAGGTGAGAGGGAAGGGGTTTCACACACAAAACACGTCCATTGATTCCCCATGATGGAACATAGCACATGTTGACATTACCCATTTTCCAGTTAAATTAGTGTGCATATTCAAAATTTGGCTTCTTCTGTTCATGGGTTACCTGTTGAACTTTGTAAGTTCTGGACTTTTACATTGTGTAAATAATTTCAAATGCTAAGCCAAAATTTTTAAACAATTTTAAACATGTTTTTATGTTTGTTTTAAAAAATCACTCCCAAAAAAAAAAAAAATATGTTGTGAGAAAAACACCAAAAAAATGAAAAAAAAATAACATAAAAAAAAAAAAAAAAAAAAAAACAAATTACAAAAAAAAAAAAAAAAAAAAAAAAAAAAAAAAAAATTACCAAAACCAAAAAAAAAAAAAATAAAAAAAAAAAAAAAAAAAAAAAAGTTTTGGATGTGCACTATAATAAAAAAAATAATGTTTGCACAAATTCAAAAATGTGTGGCTTCTTCTTTTTAAATACTACCAGTTTGACAAAAACATGTTGTGGTTCATTGACAAAGGGGCTTATTTACTAAACGCTAAACAAGTTTGCCACTATTAAGATGTGCACTAGGACAACATATAAAACAGGCCAAATTAAAAGCCAAACAATACGAAACGACCAATATTTCAAACATAAATAACTGTATTTATTCATTGTAAATGAAAAAGATGGTTTAAGGGTCTGCTGCCATTTCAATGGCCCCCCTACCATTAAAATACTGTAAATAAAGGTCCCGCACTTGCTGGGCTGATTGTGGTGCGGAACCAAGAGGGCGATTATCCAGCCCTGTCATGTTGCCTTCCACTCCGGCCTCAGGGCCAATTGGTAAGGAGTATGTTCCTGAATGTTTCCGTAAATAATTGTGCATGACACAGCATGCCAGAATAATAGTATTCAGTTTGTACTCTGCCAGATGTAGCGATGTAAGGAGCAATCTGAAACGGTTGGCCATAATACCAAAGGCATTTTCCACCACCCTTCTTGCTCTGGCCAACCGATAATTAAAAATCCTCCTCTCAGGGGTGAGGGATCGTTGGGGAAATGGCCTCATCAGATGGTCACCCAGACCGAACGCCTCGTCGGCAATGAAGACGAACGGGAGTCCCTCCACATTATCTTCATCTGGTGGCAGCTCCAGCCCACCAGTTTGGAGACGATGACCGAACTCCGTGTGGTTGAAGACTCCTCCGTCCGACATCCGGCCGTTTTTCCCCACATCCACATACAGAAATTCATAGTGTGCCGACACCACCGCCATCAACACGATACTATGGAACCCCTTATAATTCCAATAGTATGACCCCGAATGGGGTGGGGGCACAATTCGCACGTGTTTGCCGTCAATCGCCCCTCCGCAGTTGGGAAAGTCCCAACGGGCAGCAAACTGGGAAGCCACAGTCTGCCATTCCTGTGGCGTGGAGGGACACTGTGAAGTCAAACAGAAAGATACAATTGAAATTATAAACCAGCCAAAACACCAAACTAAATGCAACAAATTAAAAAACAATTTGGAAGAACATATGTATTTATTTTGTAAATCCTTGAAATAAAGCAAAAAGATTAAGGATAAAAGGGACAAATCTCTGATTGATGACCCCTCTGATGGACCAGAGAAGATAATAATGGGGATGTGGGTGGGGAGTAAATAATGGTAAGGTCACACAATACACATGCAATTAATTAAAGGTGTGTGTGGGGGGGTGGGGATAATTACAAGCTGACCAAAAACACATGATATTAATTATCAGGGGGTGTGGGGGGGGGGGTGGGGATAATTACAAGCTGACCAAAAACACATGATATTAATAATCAGGGGGTGTGGGGGGGTGGGGATAATTACAAGCTGACCAAAAACACATGATATTAATTATCAGGGGGTGTGGGGGGGTGGGGATAATTACAAGCTGACCAAAAACACATGATATTAATTATCAGGGGGTGTGGGGGGGTGGGGATAATTACAAGCTGACCAAAAACACATGATATTAATTATCAGGGGGTGTGGGGGGGGTGGGGATAATTACAAGCTGACCAAAAACACATGATATTAATTATCAGGGGGTGTGGGGGGGGTGGGGATAATTACAAGCTGACCAAAAACACATGATATTAATTATCAGGGGGTGTGGGGGGGGTGGGGATAATTACAAGCTGACCAAAAACACATGATATTAATTATCAGGGGGTGTGGGGGGGTGGGGATAATTACAAGCTGACCAAAAACACATGATATTAATTATCAGGGGGTGTGGGGGGGGTGGGGATAATTACAAGCTGACCAAAAACACATGATATTAATTATCAGGGGGTGTGGGGGGGGTGGGGATAATTACAAGCTGACCAAAAACACATGATATTAATTATCAGGGGGTGTGGGGGGGGTGGGGATAATTACAAGCTGACCAAAAACACATGATATTAATTATCAGGGGGTGTGGGGGGGTGGGGATAATTACAAGCTGACCAAAAACACATGATATTAATTATCAGGGGGTGTGGGGGGGGTGGGGATAATTACAAGCTGACCAAAAACACATGATATTAATTATCAGGGGGTGTGGGGGGGTGGGGATAATTACAAGCTGACCAAAAACACATGCAATCAATTGTAAAAATGAGGGTCAAGGGGGGTGAAAGGGGGGGTGAGTAAAGCTGTACAATGGAGCTGGTAATATACATTTTTAACCAAACAAAGTGACTAGGCTAGGGGTGTTTAGGGGGCCAAGCTTCCATGCTGGGGAGGTTGGTGCAAGCAAATATGCATGTGACCCACTAAATAATACATTCTTAAAACTATTTCGAGAAGTCAAACATAAAATACTAGACAAAAAAACAAAATCCAAAAAAAAAAGGAATAGGGGACATTCATAGAATAGTCCTATCATGGTAATTAGCTAATGATGACATTGATGCACTACATTAACAAACATACAAGACATAGGTAATTTTAAAAGAGAAGACTTACCTTAATGTATTCCTCCTGCAGGACGTGGATAATGGCAGAACAGGTCTCTGGAATAATGAGCCCCAGAGCCTGGGGGGAGATGCCTGTCGTGAACTTGAGGTCCTGCAAGCTTCTCCCCGTCGCCAAGTAACGCAACGTGGCGACTAGCCTCTGCTCCGCACTGATGGCTTGCCGCATGCAGGTATTCTGCCTGCTAATATAAGGGGACAGCGAAGCCAACAGACGGTGAAAAATGGGGTCCGTCATCCGGAGATAATTCCTGAAATCATCAGGATTATTCTCACGGATCTCACGGAGCAAAGGCATATGCGAGAATTGGTCACGCTGGCGCAACCAATTCTTGGTCCATGAACTCCTCCTCACCCTGTTCATGGACCGGGCTCGTGCCAAGGTGTTAACCGCAACACCGAGCCCCTGCACAGCACGAACTCGTTCCCGAGTACGTCCACACTCCATGGCTTCAAAACGGTCGGCTGATCAAACAAACAACTTAACAGAACGCACTGAAGAACAGCAAGGCCTATGAAGAACGACCTGAAAAACAGGAACGAGCGGACCAGAACGGCCTGAGAACAGGTAGGAACTGATCCACACGCACTGAAAGCCAGATACAAACCTCACAAGCACAAACTGAACGGCAGAAGCGAACGAATTAAGCAGAAGTCTGAGAAGCGCGAATCGTCTCTAACCAAACGTCAACTAACACGCGATACACACGAGATTAGCTGACGGGGCCCAAAGGGTGTCGTTTGGGATCTCGAGCTTCCTTTTTCTAGTCCCGTCGTACGTGCGTACGTCATCGCGTGAACCGCCGGACTTTTTGCGTGATCGTGTGTGGTCAAGTCCGTTCGCTTTTTAGTCCGGCGTACCTAGCGGGAAAGTCCAGCGGATTGTTCGCTGGACTTAGGTCCGCCGGCAAAAGTCCGTACGTGTGTACGCGGCATAACTCTGACTTGGTTTTGCCAAGTTAGAAAGGCATACTATAAGTTATTTTAACTGGGTTCACAATTTTATCTCATTAAAAATTGGAATTGGTGAAAAATCAGTTGGAAATAGCAGTAATCTGGAGATTTTTTTACTGTTAAAAGTATACTTAAAGCGGAACTTTGCCCATAACAATTTCAAGGAAAATAATGTTCTTTAGCAAGGACCATACATTCCACATTAATAATTATCGTACCAAAATGAGTGTGCTGTAAATTGATTCCAGTATTCTTCCTGTTTCTTCTTGCTGGAGGCTGCCATTTTGCTAAAACCCAGAGCCTCTGAGCAACAGTAAGGGTCCTTTCACACGGGACGGATCCGTGATGATCCGCCCCGTGAACATCCGCTTGCTCAGCCGGGATGGCTGCGTCGATCCCTGCCGAGCAGGAAGATGACAGGTCCGTCTCTGCACACTGCGCAGGGACAGACCTGTCAGAGCGCCGCTCTCCCCTATGGGAGATCGGATGACGACGGACCGCAGAGTCCGTCGTCACCCGATCCGATCCTCAGACGGATGGAAAAGTAGGTTTTTTCTCCGTCACACTTTTTCGGATCGGAGCGGGTCGGATGTCAGCGGACATGGCACCGCTGACATCCGACGCTCCATAGAGGTCTATGGAGCATCCGTTCAGGTCCGCATAAAAAACTGACAGGCGGACCTGAACGGACCGTCCGTGTGAAAGAGGCCTAAATCGTAAAGCGAACTAAACCCATTGATTTAACGGTTTCAAAAGACAGTTACATTCCCAGAATCCCAGGGTTGTCCTCAATTAAACTGTCAAACCATCAAATGTGATAACTGATCACACGTGCAGCACCGTGGCAGTTACATATCAAACTGAAGCGGCTTCCTTTGCTGTAAAGGGTAGGAGGGTTTAATTCCTCTTTAGGGCTGTTAGCAGATCGGCCTCTACAAACTCAGCAGTGCCTAAAAATGGAAAACAACTGAGCACGTGCAGAGCAGAGTGACACAGCGCATTACTGGATTTTAAGCAGTATAGGCACTTATTTTTAATGTTTTACTTGTTATACCTGCAAAGGGGACAGCCTGAAGTGATCTAGCAGGACTTCATTTTCTGACTTAAGTTCCGCTTTAAGGTGATTGAGGCTGTTTATTTGCAAGAACACAGTTGAGCACTGTCAGTGATACTTTTTAATTTTCACTCACTTCTTCTAGGGTACAGGCAGTAAAAGAGGTGCCCATAACAAAGTTGCTTTGGACATACTGGCTGCCAGTAGCTACTGATGACATGTTGGCGATTCTGCTGCTAGCGACAAATTGCCAGCGGTAGGATCGCTCAAAGACTGCTTTCACACTGAAAGCTCCGGCTGTTAGCGCTAAAGTGCAGCTCGTTTTAGGGCTGTTTAAGTGGCGCTTTAGCGCCTCTTTTCAGCCAGTAGTGGCCAAAGAAGGGGTTAAAAATTCTCGTTCTGCAGCGATTTCAAATTAAATTCCAATGGGCAGGGCGTTTTGGGAGCGCTAAATACGCTCCCAACCTGCCCCAAAGATGCTGCTTGCAGGACTTTTCAGAATGTTCCGCAAGCGCACCGCCCCAGTGTGAAAATACACACTGGATTGAATTGGATGCAGATTTCAGGCGCTTAGCAGAGGCTATTTCCAGCGCTAAAGTGCGTAAAGTGATGTGAGCGATGCCTCACTGCCTAAGCTCAGAGGAAGCAATTCCATATGGATGAAAATCTTAGGAGTCACATGTGTGTCATCAGCCTTAAGCCCCATACACACGGTCGGATTTTCCGATGGATTCTGTCCTATCAGACAATGTTGTCGGAAATTCCGACCGTGTGTAGGCACCATCGGACAGTTTCCATCGGATTGTCCGACGGACAAAGTCCTATCTCCTGCTGGATAGATTTTTTGACAACAAAGTCCGATCACACCAAATTCGATCGTGTGTAGCGAATTCCGACGGACAAAGTGCTACGCATGCTCAGATCACATTACAAGACCAAAGCTATTGGCTACTAGCCTCTACGTAATCCCGTCGTAGGCAACAAACGTCACCACGTTCAGAATGATCGGATTTTCCGACAACTTTGTCCGACCGTGTGTACGCAAAACCAACATCGGACAAAGTACGACGGACATGATCCGACGGACCTGGTCCTCGGATAATCCGAGCGTGTGTATGGGGCTTTAGTGTAAATGAGAATCTGTAATAATGCATGGCGTATTCATATTTATCATATTGTGTGGTCTTGGTTAATAGTTCTCAACCACTGGACCGCAGCCTTCCTTCTGCCAGGCCCTGGTTTACTGTCTGCTCTGACAGCTAGAATTTGGCTAATGGAACAGATGGGGCCACGGCTCTGCAGGAATGTGCAGTCCTGCTTGCTCACAAGCTCCCAGAGTGGGGTGCAGATGCGGAAGTCCTTCTGGCCAGCTCTGGCTGCCTAGGGCACATGATGGTCTTAGCAAAGCAATACATAACTGGCTCCAGATTCCCTACTAGTACAGAGCAGAAGCCAAAACTGGCTGAAGGGAGCCTTGGAACTTTGCCCTCACTCTGGGGGCCAGAGGGAGCATGGGACAGTATAGATTTCAATGTCATTCAAGATTTTGGCACATATGCTGCTGATGTAAGCCTATGGAAGACCAAGGTTAGAGCACTGCAGTGGAGCCCTGGCTGAAGTCGCATCTAGAGCTAGAGGGGGAAGAGCTGGTTTGTCAGCACAGATGTGTACCACAAATAAGCAGAAGGATCCTGTGAACACCAGTTTCAGCTGAACTGCCGCAAACATGGTAGGTTGACAGGGAAGTGGGCAACCTCCTGCTGGGCAACCTCCTGCTGGGGGTGGCCAGCTCTTGGTAGGCACTCACTTTCACATTCTCCTCCGGGGTTCTTATTATTTATTTCTGTAGCGGCACACTGCCCTCAACCTGATAACTTTTCTCTGCTGTCTGCCAGTATCAGTGCTGTCACAGTGATCACTCTTATTTCATTGATACCCAATTTGAAATTGCTTGTTGCAAGTTTTTATCCATTATGATTGGTGTGTGCATTCATATGATAAGTCACTGCAAAACTGTCTGCTCCAGGACCTTAAAGTATAACTAAAGGTAAAACTTTTTTTAGTTTTGGATAGAGTGAAGAGAGATTAGAACCCCTACAGAGTTACTCCAGGCAATTCAAACTGAGCCCTAAGCAAGTTATGAAGCATTTGTATGTCTTTTTAAAATAACAAACATGTTATATTTACCTCCTCTTCTTGGGTCTGTCACCAGCGCTCTTGTCTCCTCTTGTGTACCCCATGATATCAAGTGGTTTGCTATGGGGGAAAACCTGCAGGCTTTATCCTGAGCCAGGCTACATGCTTCTATTGACCCACAGCGTGGCTGAGCTCACAGGATTTGATTGACAGCAACAGGAGCCAATGACTCCTGCCTCTCTGAGCAGGGAGCTACAGCGCTAGATTGAGATAGCACTCAGGTAAGTAAAAAAGTCTCCAGTAGACAAAATGCGTAGGGTGATATGCTAGCCTAAGCCACTTATATTTTGCGCTTTTTAAACGATTTTATACCGTTTTTTCTATATACCCCTATCTTGATTGGGGAAAAAATTATTTACAAATACATTTTATTTAAATTGGATTCACACTATGAGGAGCCACTCTCTTTTTTCTATATTTCCATTTTGAGCCACCTACGGTGAGAACCACGATTGGGGCTTCATATTCTCCTGGCGATCCATAAGCACATCTTGGTGAGTAGGAGGGTGTATTCACCCAGAAAATCTCCTAGAGGATACAGCCGGTTACGGTACAACCCCTGCAAATCCGGTGATTCCGGTCCATGCTCGATTGACTCACCGCCTAAGGCCCGTGAGTCCACCTTTTCTGGTAGGAGTACCATTATTTAAATCATCCATTCATTTGTGGGGAGACCTCTTCATGAACATCTGAGTTGGTCCAGGTCCATAAACACCCAGAAATATTGAGAAATACAATACTATCCTGCTGTTGCTTTGTTAATTATTGCAGCTATACATCTATTGATTGAGACTTTATTGGTCATCACTATAGACTGACACTAACTTATAATTTTTTCATATTTTTTACATTCCTTATTTTTGCACTTTTTATTTGATTTGATGAAACTGCTATGGCAATTACTAGCACTGTTGCATAAATCACTGTTTGTATCTTTCATAAGATTGCAGGGTTGGTTTTCCTGTTATTATTTGAAATTTTACACTTCATTGTCCAATATTGGTATTTTAAATTTTTTAATGCACTTCCTGTAAAAAAGGTTCACATCTATGAAGCTAGGTGTTATAGCCTCACTGGCAATTTTTTTATATATAAACAAAACATATTTGAATAATTTTTGTTTTCATGCGATTTCTGGTGAATTGCATGCACCACACTTACTTGGTTTTTCACTATAAGAATTTTGAGTTAGCCTTAGGCACCATATAAAGGGTTTTTGGGACTTCTTGGCCTTGTGAAAATTTATGTACACCATACATATTTTCACTTATATAGTTGGATGTTGTGATAATATATGCATACCAATTTTTATCTCAAACCTGATTTTTGAGATCACCACTTGACGTATCATTTGGCGTTCCTCGATACCAGACTCGCGCGATGAGCGTTTCACTACAATAATTTATCGGCAACACATTGCTGCTCACAATTCTGAATTTTTTGTGTAGCTCTCTGTGAAGCAGGTACATTTGTTTTAGCGCTGCACTATCTACTATATAAGTAAAAAAGAGGGATGAGGGGGCAATACGAACACTGGGACATTTTTTACATTAATGCAGGGAACGTATTAAGGTAAAAAATGTCCAGGCTTTAGAACCACTTTAACTGTAATGCCCCATACACACGGTCGGATTTTCCGGACAATCGGACAATGTTGTGTGAAATTCCGACCGTGTGTAGGCTCCATCGGACATTTTCCATCGGATTTTCCGACGGACAAAGTTTTATCTCCTGCTCTCAATTTTTCCGACAACAAAGTCCTATCGGACTTTTTCCGATCGTGTGTAGCGAATTCCGACGGACAAAGTGCCACGCATGCTCAGATCACATTACAAGACCAAAGCTATTGGCTACTAGCCTCTACGTAGTCCCGTTGTAGGCAACAAACGTCACCACGTTCAGAATGATCGGATTTTCCGACAACTTTGTCCGACCGTGTGTATGCAACAACAGTGTCGGACAAAATCCGTCGGAAAAAATCCGAAGGATTTTGTGGTCGGATTTTCCGACCGTGTGTATGGGGCTTTAGTCAGTGAAATCCTTACCTGTTGTGGATTTGCTAGTTAAGACTGATTTCTGGAGTTTTTACAGTGGGCAGGGACCATTTATCAATAAACTCCCTTTCGAATGGAAAAAAAAAGATCCTTTAAATTGTCAGTAGGGATCCATAATTTTATAGGCATTCCACATAGAGAAATGTTTTAAATACCATGTGTATTGGAAAGGTAATTCTAGCTGTAAGAGCTCCAAAGGCCCCAGGCTGATCCCCCAACAGCAGGATAGAATGTATTGCATCATCAGGTTAAAAACAGACTGCTCAATTAATTGTGCAAAAAACAACAAAAATTCCAAAGTGGATATAGTGGGTCTTATGGACAGAGGGAAGGTCTCAGCCTCATGTGGCAGAACTTAAAAAGACTCCAATGAGGATGACTCTGTAAAAATAGGGGTCCCAGTATCTAGGTTACAGGCACTGGTTCTTTCTGAGGATACTGTGAAATAACCCTAAGTTGCAATAGTGGAGTATGGGCTGAGGTAACCTTTCGTAGCAAGACTGTCCTCTGAAGGTCTTTGAAAAGGTAATTTGCATCATGAAGCAGAAAACTAAGCCCAAAGTGAGGCAAGGCTTTGCGTATTTACAAACCCGAGAAGCCTGTGCTAATGAGGGTTGCAAGCGTTCCAAAATGACCAAGTCGCTCTAGGCAACCAGTGGAACAAAACCAAAGACCTACATCTACAATGTTCTTTCTGAAGATAAAGCAGCAATTGGAAGGTACTTCCCCTATGATGAATGGGGGGGAAAAGAGCACAGAATGTGTGCAAACAATAGTCCACCTTGATGACGTCCACATTCAGTTACCTCAGTCGTAACCATTTAGTGTTCTATTAAGTTTCTGGACTGATTCCCAAAATTAACTTCCCTGGTGGGAATCTCGAGTGTGGCTCAGGGTAAATTTTCCTTACCAAAAGCGGTAACCCTGAGCCAATCGCCACTTGCATCGCAGTATCCTGGGAAAGTTACTTACCTTGTCCCCAGGATCCCGCGATATCTCCCCGCTGCAACCACAGGCTGTGTACTCCGCTCGATGTACTGTGTGCCAGGCTCGTTCCCTGCGAGCGTTGCGACGCATGGGGACGGAGCCTAGCGCCAAATTCAAATCATTTCACTTCCCTTTTGTCCCTAATCCTTTGTCCCGTGCCCTGCATGCAGTTTTATATTATATATACTGTTCTTTCTGCCTGGAAACTTCAGCTTGTCCATGGTAACCAAAAAGTGTCCCTTTACGTCAAAAGTGGTTTTAAACCAGCTAGAAAACAGCGATAGTAAATTAGAATCACTTGCAAAATTGAGTGATAGTGATTTGTGGGGAAATTCATCATCAAACACTGAAAGTAACGACAGCGACAATTCTGCAACTGAGCAAATTTCTGTGTTTTTGATTTGATTACATTATTGAATACATTTTATTATTATTTGTTATAATATTTATAGTAATTTATTATATTATAATTTCATGTTTCATAACACCCGGGATATCTACTAGACTCTTGTTTGGACAGATTTAAGTGAGTTATTCCTATGAATTACAGGCCTACAATATAAAACGCCAAATTTCCATGCGAAGCAATGTACCGCTTAGAGATGCCAACATTTGACATAATCATACCGCCAGGGAGGTTAAAAAAAAAAAAAAAAACATCAGTTGTCAAAAGTTTTGTAGTATTTGCCCAAATCACACCATCCCTGATCCCTGAGGGCTGTAAGGGCATGGAAACTCAGCAGCCTGCATAGTGTCCGCCCTCTTGCTAAAATGGTTGGAAACTGCCATTTCTATAACCTGTCAAGTAAAATTAAGTGAGTGTTTCTTCTTTTTTATTACTCCTACCCCACATTTGTTCCAGAGGAAAGCCCAAAAAATCCCCAGTAAAGCATGGCCCAGTTTGCTTTGGGGGTTATAGAAAGTGTTATTACCTATAAATGTACAGAAAACATTTTTTTATCACTGCTAGCTGACCACCATTGCACACAGCAGCTACACAGGCATGGTTTAAGAACAATGTTTTTAGCGCTACAAAAGTACACATACACCAAACCATAAAACAATGTTTTATTTTAAAAAAAAGATTAACACTTTCAGCTGAAGTTAAACTTCTACGTTGTTTATCCATATAAACTTCTATGTTGTTTATCCATCCATTATCCATCCATTATAGATTTTACCAAAGTGTTCTTCACATGGCAAAGTGCTTTTCTTGGTGCATAATGTAAAACGTTTATAATCATGGAAATCAAATACCTCGCTTTGCTTTTTCATCATGGCTGATGAGGAATATGATTAATATTGGAAACTTTAGGCACCTGTTCAACTTTCCTGACATTTGTAATTACAATGAAGCTGGTTTATAGAATGGGACATCTTTCCCAATTGCACTATAAGTGAGGTAGTCTTTAGATACAGTAAGAGTAAAAGTTAAAGATTTACATTTCTGTAAAATAAAAGTCAGATGCAAATTCTGAGTATATGGCATAAAATTATACTTGCATTGCATAGAGGTTTTAGGGCGAGATAAGGGGTTTCTTGATTTAAAGCAGTAATGCAGATTCTTACAGTGGTCTTTTGACAAAATGGTAACCATGAACGGCTACTACTGGTAACATAAACTACATCTAACAGTTACAAATCACAACATTTCTGTTTTCAACCCTTAAAAAGATAAGTAGCACGGATCTCATTCACATCAGCAGCAAAGAATGTAATCTTTCAAGCCAAGACTAGGTTGGTTAATGTCATAGCGATAACTGATGCATATGGCAGACATTCTCATAAATGAGAATCCTTTTAGACTGAAGGCCTAGGGCGAAATGCTTCAATTTTTAATAATTTACCTTGCAACTAGCATTTTGGCATCAAGTTTTCGTAAATTACAGTTATACTTTGCAATTATAACTGAAACCACGCACATATCACCACCTTTGTATGAGATATGTTGTCATTTATGCTATGTATGCCTTTTATACAATGCCTTTAAAGTTCTATAGAAACACAGGAGTGAACATACATAAGAAAAAGCCACGGAAATCAATCCGTGTCATTATTAATTTAAAAAAACTGTGTAAACATAGAAACAGGTTCCTATTCAAACATTCAAAATGACTTATTAAAGAGAAGATTTATGGAACAATCTCCAGAGGTTTCTCAGCATAGAACAAACCCCATCGCTGATCTCCTAAACTGCAGCGATTAAGTTTTTCCTTCCAACCATCAATGATGTAGTTGTAATCCTCTTCAGAAAAATTCTGTAAAAGAATAAAAGAGAAATAAAAAAAATTCAGCCGCTTTGGATTGTCTGCAAAATAGTGAATACGTTTTTTTCTAGGGTTTTAGTCCATTTTATTATACCTCTATAAATTCCTGCTTGATTTCCTGTGTCCTTGCAAGTTCTTTATTCAGAACTTGTACAAACTGTTCAGTCCGATCCTGAGCTTGAACTTTTACAAATCCAACCTTCTCTAGGAACTGTAGGGAGAAAAATAATTTAAAATGTAAAGATCTTGATTTATCTGTGCCATACTGTTACTTTAAAGCATTACCAACTTGCCAAAAGCAGAACCGTTATCATGAAAAAAAGTTGTGTTTAACCACTTCAGCCACCCGGAAGGATTTACCCATTTGCTGACCAGGCCATTTTTTGCGAAACGCCACTGCGTCACTTTAACTGACAATTGCGCGGTCGTGCGATGCTGTACCCAAACAAAATGAATGTCCTTTTTTTCCCACAAATAGAGCTTTCTTTTGGTGATATTTGATTACTTTTTACTTTTTGCGCTATAAACAAAAAAAGAGCGACAATTTAGAGAGAAAAAAAACACAATATTTTTTACTTTCTGCTATAATAAATATCCCCCAAAAAAATGTAAAAAATGTCTTCATCAGTTTAGGCCAATATGTATTCTACATATTTTTGTTAAAAAAAAAATCACAATAAGCGAACATTGATTGGTTAGCGCAAAAGTTATAGCGTCTACAAAATAGGGGATAGATTTATGGCATTTTTATTATTATAATTTTTTTTACTAGTATGGCGGGATCTGCGTTTTTTAGCGGGACTGCGACATTGCAGCAGACCGATCGGACACTTTTTTGGCACCACTGACTTTTATACAGCGATCAGAGCTAAAAAAAATAGCCACTGATTACTGTGTAACTGTATTACTAGGGGGCGATCAGGGGGTTAAATGTGTTCCCTAAAGTGTGTTTCTAACTGTGGGGGGATGGGACTGACTGGGGGAGGAGACCGATTGCTGTTCCTAAGCATTAGAAACAACAGATCTGTCTCCTCACCCCTGACAGAATGGAGATCTGTTTGTTTACATTGACAGACCTCAGTTCTGTCTCTGTCAGGAGCGATCTCGGGCGCCCGGTGGACATCACGGCCAGGTGAGGTAGCTCCTACGTCATGCGCGCACGCACCCCCTATACCCATTAAAGCGCCCGCCGTACAGCTACGGCGATTTGCGCAGGGGAGCCAAACTGCCGTCGTCAAATGACGGCAGCTGGTCGGCAAGTGGTTTAGGTGTTTGTTACCCCAATATTTCATATTCCTGAAGGTGGCCTGGTAAATCATGTTTTCTGCTGCTGGGTGCGTGTGCATCACTTACCTGGGGGAGAGATGGCACCAGGATGCATTATGGGAAGAAGGCAAAGCAGCAGATGCAGTATGATGCTTTGGGCAATGTTCTGCTGGGAAACTTTGGGTCCTGCCATTCATGTAGATGTTACTTTAATACGTACTATCTACCTAAATATTGTTGCTGACCAAGTACACCCCCTTCATGAAAACAGTATTCCCTGATAGCAGTGTCCTCTTTCAGCAGAGTAACGTGCCCTGCCACACTGCAAAAAACATTCAAGAATTGTTCAAGGGAACACTACTATGAGTTTGTGGTGTTGACTTGGTCTCCAAATTCTCCAGATCTCAATCCAATCAAGCATCTGTTGAATGTGCTAGAAAAACAAATCTGATCCATGGAGGCCCCACCTTGCAACTTACAGGACTTAAAGGTTCTGCTACTGATAGCTTGGTGCCATATACCACGGCATACCTTCAGAGGTCTAGTGGCATCTATGCCTCATCAGGTCAGGGCTGTTTTGGCAGCCAAATGTGCTGTATAGTGCCACCTACTAAATATTAGGTGGGTGGTCATAAAGTCATGGCTGATCGGTGTATGTTTGAGTGGAAAATAACCAACATGCTGCAAATCATTCTTATTAACATTTCCTATTTCATAAGAATAAGTAATAAAGACAAATTCCATAGAAAATATAAAAGCAATCCAGTTATCTATTCAAACCAAGGCTACTGTATCAAAGATATCCGTAAAATACATAAGCTATGAACCAGTAGCAAATACGGAGAGTGAATATCTTGGGAAAATAAGACACGATCATATTAAAGAAGGAGCACTTCCCTGCACAATAGTCAACAAAATGTATGATCCTTCATGGAATTGTACTGTATAATAATTAGTTACATTTATTATCTGAGCTATTAGGAAACATGACAACAGGAATTCTACAGGAAGGTAAGCAGTTCTTATTTTACCTGTCTGGGGAAGTCACCCAGTAGTCTGAATGTCTAATGCCGCATACACATGATCGAAAATTTGGCCAGTAAAAGACAAATGAGAGCTTTTGGTCAGAAAATGCGACCGTGTGTACGCTCCATCGGACTTTTGCTGGCCGAATTCCCACCAGCAAAAGATTGAGAGCAGGTCCGAAATTCCGATAGTCTGTAGCAATTCCGACGTGCAAAATTCCTACGCACGCTCGGAAACAATTTGACGCATGCTCAGAAGCATTAAACTTAGTTTTCTCGGCTCATCGTAGTGTTGTACGTCACCGCGTTCTTGACGGTCGAAAGTTCAGCAAACTTTTGTGTGACCGTGTGTATGCAAGCCAAGCTTGAGCGGAATTCCGTCGGAAAAACCATCCAAGATTTTTCTGACGGAAAATCCGCTCGTGTGTACGCATGGCATTAGATTTATAGCCCTCATTGAATTGAAAAAATTAAATTAAATAATGCCTAAGGCACAGGTTTCAGGACAGAAAATCGCTTGATTCCCCCAATCAGCACAGTGGGGTTGATTTACAAAAACTGGAGAGTGCAAAACCTGGTTCAGCTCTGCATAGAAACCAATCAGCTTCCAGGTTTATTTGTCAAAGCTTAATTGAACAAACTGAAGTTAGAAAATGATTGGTTACCATGCACAGATGCACCAGATTTTGTACTCTCCAGTTTTAGTAAATCAACCCCAATGAGTGTTGATAGGGGAATTTCTCCAGAGGAGTTATTGTGTTCTCACCCCCACCACGAGAACAATGATTATTGCTAGAAACTACAGTGCCTTGAAAAAGTATTCATACCCCTTGAAATTTTCCACATTTTGTCATGTTACAACCAAAGAGGTAAATGTCTTTTATTGGGATTTTATGTGATAGACCAACACAAAGTGGCACATAATTGTGAAGTGGAAGGAAAATGATAAATGGTTTTCAAAATGTTTTACAAATAAATATGTGAAAAGTGTGTTGTGCATTTATATTCAATACTTTGTAGAACCACCTTTCGCTGCAATTACAGCTGCAAGTATTTTTGGGGATGTCTCTACCAGCTTTGCACATCTAGAGAGTGACATTTTTGCCTATTCTTCTTTGCAAAATAGCTCAAGATGGGATGGAGAGCGTCTGAACAGCAATATTCAAGTCTTGCCACAGATTCTCAATTGGATTTAGGTCTGGACTTTGACTGGGCCAGTCTAAAGCCCCATACACACGATCGGATTTTCCGACGGAAAATGTCCTATCGGACAATGTTGTCGGAAATTCCGACCGTGTGTAGGCTCCTTCGGACATTTTCCATGGAATTTTCCGACGAACAAAGTTTTATCTCCTGCTCTCAAATTTTCCGACAACAAAGTCCTATCGGACTTTTTCCGATCGTGTGTAGCGAATTCCGACGGACAAAGTGCCACGCATGCTCAGATCACATTACAACACCAGTGTCGGACTAAATCCGTCGGAAAACACTGTGTGTACGGGGCATAACACATGAATATGCTTTGATCTAAACCATTCCATTGTAGCTCTGGCTGTATGTTTAGGGTCGTTGTCCTGTTGGAAGGTGAACCTCCGCCCCAGTCTCAAGTCTTTTGCAGACTCTAATGCAGCGTACACGCGATTGGAATTCTCAAAAGCTCTGATGGTTATCCCGACGGAATTCTGCTCAAACTGTCTTGCCTGCACAAAGTCACACCAAATTCCGACCGTCAAGAACGCAGTGATGTACAACACTACAACGAGCCGAGTTCAGTGCTTCCGAGCATGCGCTAAATTGTTTCCGAGCATGCGTAGGAATTTTGCGCGTCAGAATTGCTACAGACGATCGGAATTTCTGATAGAAACCTTTTCCGTTTGAAAAATTGAGAACATGCTTTTCAATTCTTTACTGTCGGAAATTCGGTCAGCAAAATTCCGATGGAGCCTACACACGGTCACATTTTCCGATGAAGAGCTCTCATCTGTCTTTTTCTGGCCGGAATTCCGATCGTCTGTACGTGGAATAACAGGTTTTCTTCTAAGATTTCCCTATATGTGGCTCCATCCATCTTCCTATCAACTCTGACCAGCTTCCTTCCCTGTCCCTGCTGAAGAGAAGTATCCTCACAACATGATGCTGCCACCATCATGTTTCACGGTGGGGATGGGTGTTCAGGGTGATGTGCAGTGTTAGTTTTCCACCACACATAGTGTTTTGCTTTTAGGCTAAAAAAGTAAAAAACTTGACCAGAGCACCTTCTTCCACATGTTTGTTGTGTCCCCCACATGGCTTCTCGCAAACTGCAAATGGCATTTCTTATGCCTTTCTTTCAACAATAGCTTTCTTCTTGTCATTCTTCCATAAAGGCCAGATCTGTGGAGTGCACAACTAACAGTTGTCCTGTGGACAGATTCTCCCACCTGAGCTGTGGATCTCTGAAGCTCCTCCGGAGTTATCATGGGCCTCTTGGCTGCTTCTCTCATTAATGCTCTCCTTGCCCAGCCTGTCAGTTTAGGTGGACAGCCATGTCTTGGTAGGTTTGCAGTTGTGCCATACTCATTCCATTTTTAGATGATGGATTGAACAGTGCTCTGAGAGATGTTCAAAGCTTGGGATATTTTTTTAAAACCTAACCCTGCTTTAAACTTCTCCACAACTTTACCCCTGACCTGTCTGGTGTGTTATTTGGCCTTCATGATGCTATTTGTTCACTAAGGGTCTCTAACAAACCTCTGAGGGCTTCACAGAACAGCTGTATTTATACTGAGAATGAATTACACACAGGTGGCCTTTATTTACTAATTAGGTGACTTCTGAAGGGAATTGGTTCCACTACATTTTAGTTAGGGGTAATTTTAGTCAGAGTAAAGGGCGCTAAATATGAATGCACGCTACACTTTTCACATATTTATTTATAAAAAAAAATTAAAACCATTTATCATTTCCCCTCCACTTCACAATTATGTGCCACTTTGTGTTGGTCTATCACATAAAATCCCAATAAAAGAAATTTATGTTTTTGGTTGAAACATGACAAAATGTGCAAAGTTTCAAGGGGTATGCATACTTTTTCAAGGCAGTGTATAGCCGCTGGCAATATAGGCATGACGAAAGTCCGACATGCTGGTTTTACCTAAGTCAATAGATTGATCGAAATGGGTACATTCAGCCTGCCCATAGATGGTTGAAATAGATTTGAAATATCTATGTCCGACTTAAGAAGTCTTGTCGTTAATAAAGGCAACAAACAAAATACCTGTCCATACTCTTCAGGCGTGTACAGAACATATCCTCTCTGCTTCACATACTCCTGAAATACAGGGGACCAGGGCTGTTCTCCACAACAATAATCTGTGATCAGGAGTTTTCCTCCAGGTTTTAGCCAGGACTGGAAGAGAAAACAGAATAACTGATTAAAGTGTAATGCCGTGTACACACGGTCGGACTTGCCAACGGGATAACCTCCGTTGGCATTTCCGACGGAAAAATTTAGAACATGTTCTCTATCTAAGTCCGTCGGAAATTCCGACAGAAAACATACACACGGTCGGAATATCCGACCAAAAGCTCCCATCGGACTTTTTTGTGTCGGAAATTCCGACCGTGTGTCTTGAAGAGAAAAAAAAAACACAGAAAACATTTTCTTATGTTTTAAACCTTTTTTACACGCTGCAAGCACAGAAACATGACAGTTTACGTGCCAGAAATATATTGTGCTCTTACCTTCCTCTTTAAAGACTTTGAAGAGACACCACATGGTGTCAGCCCTGCCTACTTCATTTCTGATGGATTACAAAAAACACAAACCTCCCCTTATCCCCCCCCCCCCCCCCCCCCCCTCCAAATCTCTGTAAACCCCTCCTTGGGGTCAGCAGCTACAAACACTGTAGCTGCTGACTTTTAATAAGCACACTTACCTGTCCTGGGTGCCCGCGATGTCGCCCATCCTCCTCCCCCCCCCCCCGAGACCGTCCGTCCCTCGGCTCCGCCATTCCAACTAAGGGAAACAGGCAGCGGAGCCTTGCAGGTTCACTGCCCGTTTCCTACTGCGCATGCGCGAGTCGCGCATCGCTTTGTGAATGGGGCGCGCTGTGTTGTGGGACACACACAGTTCCCATAACACACTGCGCCCCATTCACTAGAAGACGATGTGAGGAGCAGAAGACTGAAGAACACAGTGGAATAGGAAGAGGCAGATTAGGACAATCTGCCTAGCAACAGCCATTTCTGGTAAAAACAAGGGTTTACATACACTTTAAGAAAAGAAGGCAAATGCTGCAATCTTCAGAGAGAAAATCACCATTGTATCTTTAGGCACTATCTAAACATTTAGGAGTGTATGCTTAGGGCAACCACTATAGTTTTGTTCTGATTTTTCCTTCTGAGTTTCATGAATTAGCCCATAAATGCGGAGTATACAGTAGAATCAGTAAACTGACTTACATAGAATCTCTTGAAGAGGGCTTTCTTGTCATTGATGTGCAGGATGGTGTCTCTGCTGTACACCACATCAAATGTTGCATCTGGAAAGATCCTTCGTGTGGCATCTCCAATTTCAAACTGTACCTATTGATGGAAGAAGAAATGACATCTGATTAACCAATGAAAAAGACAGCAAAATCATGATAGAAATAATCAATTTATGAAAAATGTACCAAATAAAGCCCCTAAACAGATTCAGATGCATCACTCACCAGAGGAGTCTTCTCATTTATGGCTCTCTCCATGGCAATTTCTACCATGTTGGACGACAGGTCCATCCCCAGGACTTCCACCCCATACGTCTTTGTAGAGAGAAAAAATAAAATAAAAAACCCAGCCAAAGAATAATACAGATTAGCTTTATGTATAGGGTATTTCAAATTATTAAAATCTACAGAATAAGGAAATTTAACTTGTATGCTCTATAACCCTTGTACTGCCACCGACCTAGAAACTACGTTGGTGGCTTTGGGGGGTTTTTACACACTCCCGGTGGCTGCAGTGTGGGTAAATCTGACAAGCATCTGCCGCTGAAAGTTGGAAGCGAGCCATCGGATCTGAAGGTTCCCCCCCGCCCAAGCCATGAATCCCAGGCTGCATGCACCATGGCGGGTGCTGCCAGGCAGAACAGAGGGAAATCAGTAAATGTTCAGTTGCTGATCACTCCTTCCTGTTACTGACCCCCCAAGACGATGGGAAAAATGTCTTCCCCTGGTTCTGGTGTCCCTGTCCCAAGTATGGCTGGAGAAATAGAAACATGTGCCAATAAAGGTAACCTGTCACCAAAGAATGTATCATACAGTGCCTTGAACAAGTATTCACACCCCTTGAAATTTTCTTCATTTTGTCATGTTACAACCAAAAATGGAATTGTATTTTATTGGGTTTTTTTGTGATAGGCCGACCCAAAGTGGCACATAATTGTGAAGTGGAAGGAAAATGATAAATGGTTTTCAACATTTTTTACACATAAATATCTGAAAAGTGTGGTGTGCATTTGTATTCAGCCCCCTTTACTTTAATACCCCTAACTAAAATCTAGTGGAAGCAATTGCCTTCAGAAGTCACCTAATTAGTAAATAGAGTCCTCCTGTGGGTAATTTAATCTCAGTATAAATACAGCTGTTCTGTGAAGCCCTCAGATGTTTGTTAGAGTGTAAGGAACACACAACACAGGATAGGGATAAAGTTGTGGTGAAATTTAAGGCTGACATCTGCAAACCGCTACGGGTGTCAATGTAAAGTTAATGACACCCCCAAATTGGTTCGCAGATCGCCGTGCGAACTGTGAAATGTTACAGAAATTGGATCGCATAAGTGTGAACACCCATGCTATCCAATTCCAGTGCAGACCAAAAAATGGTGCAAATGCAATGCGATTTCAGCCATACAATTTGTATGGCTGAATTTGCATTGCAAATCACATGTACACAGCAATGTGGTGCGAATCACATGGGATATCTGTGATCCCACCAGTGTGAACCCAGCCTAAGGCAGGGTTAGGCTATAGAAAAATATCGGAAGCTTTGAACATCGTACAGAGCACTGTTTAATCCATTATCTGAAAATTGAAAGAGTATGGCACAACTGCAAACCTACCAAGACATGACCGTCCACCTAAACTGACAGGCCGGGCAAGGGGAGCATTAATCAGAGAAGTAGCCAAGAGGCCCATGATAAGTCTGGAGGAGTTGCAGAGATCCACAGCTCAGGTGGGAGAATCTGTCCACATGATAACTATTAGTCGTGCACTCCACAAATCTGGCCTTTATGGAAGAGTGGCAATAAGAAAGCCATTGTTGAAAGAAAGCCATAAGAAGTCCCATTTGCAGTTTGCAAGAAGACATGTGGAGGACACAGCAAACTTGTAGAAGAAGGTGCTCTGGTAAGAGGAGACCAAAATAGATTTTTTTGGCCTAAAAGCAAAATGCTGTGTGGCAGAAAACTAACACTGCACATCACCCTGAACACACCATCCACACTTCAGCGGGGACAGGGAAGCTGGTCAGAGGCGATTCAGTTCGCAGTTGCAGCTATACAAATCATTCATTCATTCATTCAGAGTTGATGGGAAGATGGACGGAGCCAATTACAGGGTAATCTTAGAAGAAAATCTGTTAAGAGTCTGCAAAAGACTTGAGACTGGGGCGGAGGTTCACCTTCCAACAGGACAACGACCCTAAACATACAGCCAGAGCTACAATGGAATGCTTTTATATCAAAGTATATCCATGTGTTAGAATGGCCCAGTCAAAGTCCAGACCTAAATCCAATTGAGAATCAGTGGAAAGACTTGAAAATTGCTGTTCACAGATGCTCTCCATCCAATCTGACAGAGCTTGAGCTATTTTGAAAAGAAGAATGGGCAAAAATCTCACTCTCTAGATGTGCAAAGCTGGTAGAGACATCCCCAAAAAGACTTGCAGCTGTAATTGCAGCGAAAGGTGGTTCTACAAAGTATTGACTCAGGGGGGCTGAATACAAATGTACGCCACACTTTCAAGATATTTATTTGTAAAAAGTTTTAAAAACCATTTATCATTTTCCTTCCACTTCACAATTATTTATCACTTTCTATTGGCCTATCGCATAAAATCCCAATAAAATACTTTTACGTTTTTAGTTGTAACATGACAAAATTTGGAAAATTTCAAGGGGTATGAATACTTTTTCAAGGCACTGTAGGTGAAAAAAAAGCACCAAAAGCAGGTAAGCCATGTGCCCTGTATGAATGTCAAAAATAAAAATATACCTTGGACATGTAGAAGTCTCCTCCACCGATGCCACAACCAACATCAATGACCTGCTGACCAGGAACAAGGTTCAACATGGAAATAAATTCCTACAAGAAGAGGGAATTAAAAGTATGTACCATGAATAAAACATTTGGGTGCAACATAAACCTAATCCAAAAAGCTGCACCACTCCACACTTGTGTTATGATGAATAGTCTAAACTGTATCAGTTTTTGGAATCCATAGATGAACACAATCAAAATATGGCGAGAGGACTCAGCTGGTGCACCAGGCATTTAAAAGCACAATTGTAGGACTTAAGCCCCATACACAAGCGCGGATTATCCGAGGACCAGGTCCGTCGGGTCATGTCCGTCGTACTTTGTCCGATGTTGGTTTTGCGTACACACGGTCGGACAAAGTTGTCTGTTGTCTGGTTGTGGTGACGTTTGTTGCCTACGACGGGACTACGTAGAGGCTAGTAGCCAATAGCTTTGGTCTTGTAATGTGATCTGAGCATGCGTAGCACTTTGTCCGTCGGACTACCATACACACGATCGGATTTGGTGTGATCGGACCTTGTTGTCAAAAAAATCTATCCAGCAGGAGATAGGACTTTGTCCGTCGGACAATCCGACGTACACTGTCCGATGGTGCATACACACGGTCGGATTTTTCAACAACATTGTCCGATCGGACAGAATCCATGCGAAAATCTGACCGTGTGTATGGGGCTTAAGACTGGCCATATACAGATCAAATTTTGCTGCGTCCTGCTGAATTAGCCAAAATTCATTCCCTTGGCGGCCTTGTCAGCACTCAACAAAAGTCTGCTTTTTTTCCACACAGAAAATTATTGATTGAACATAATCAGCATTGCTCAGGTATTCTGACAGCAGCAGGTGCTGGCTGTCAAAATACAATTGTTGGCACTGCAGATGCATCCATCCATGCTATTTAGCAGAAAGGGAAATCAGGGGCTGAATGGGAGAAATCTTACCCGTGTATGATCAACATTAGGACTTTTAACTTTGGTCAGTATTATTAGATGTTAAATTAAAATCAGCAGCCGCAGCCTGTATAAAATATAGGTTACATGAAAAACTAGGCAGTGGGTAAAGCTGGCCAAAGACGGATTGAAATTTAGCTGGATTCCCCAGGAACCGGCTGAATTTTGATCTATCTCTGGGCAGGCTGGTTGTACTGAAGCTTATCTATCAATCGACTTCAGTACAACCAGCCTGTGTTTTTTATTTTTCATTTGATCACTGCCAGTGGCTATAGTGACCAGTAGTGATCATTGTTTTCTGACAGCAGGGAAACTTCCCGCTGTTAGAATACAATAGTGCAGGGGGAGGGATTCCTTCATCAACACCGACTGTGTAGATGGTGGAAATGATGTATTTAATAATTTAATAATGTATGGCCTGCCCTAATCATTCTGCTCATGTGCATAAATAAACAATGGGTTCCTGGGTCCATACAGGGGGTCTAGAGACTCAGCATGGAGCACAGGATTCAACATATCCTGTATCAAGATTAAGGATGAGCTCCGGCGTGTTCGCACACCCCATGTGCAGAGCCCGCCAGGAAGTTGGCACTGCGCTGCGCTAATCACAAGCAGTGAGACATTGTCCTGATGCGTGGCTGCAGAGATCGGGAAATGTCTCACTGCCTGTGATTAGTGAAGCGCAGTGCCGACTTCCTGGTGGGCTCTGCACATGGGGTGTGCGAACACGCCGGATCCAGTGTTGCCAACCGTCAGTATTTTTACTGGCAGCCAGTAAAAAACAGGCAATTTTCTCCTGCCAGTAAATGCCAGTAAAAAGAAAAGTTTGCCAGTAAAAAATATGGCTGTGACGCTCAGCCCGGAGCCAGCCAAGACCATATGAGTGCCTGCTACAGTGTGTTCGGGCGGCTCTGCTGGAGGCAGTGCCTGAGCATGTCCTGTGATGTCATGGTGCAAGGGAGCCAAGTAGAGCGGCCAGAGCCTTGTGTGTGGGTCTGCGGGATGGGAGCAAGGCAGGCCAGGAGTGGGACCATCAGTGCTGTTTGGACTGAAGGGACCACCCGGCTCGGAGAGAGACTGTCACTGTGACTCAGGAGGGGACGCATTGTGTCGGTGATCTGTACTACTGCACTCTGCTGTCAGTATCACTGTGAGAGTCAATTTCATGTGTGTGCCGACCATTCTAATTTCTTGCCCTCCTGAGTCCTGGCCCTGAGCAACTAACTTACTATATCGAAAATAAGGTTTTTTGCCTTATTATCTACCTTAATTCACATTGCTAATTACATATTGTACTTGTTTATAGCCTGAATAGTGAAATTTGTACTTAAAACTGTAATTTTGTAACTTTTGGAAATGCCAGTAAAAACTTGGCTGTGCCAGTTAATTTTGGGTGTTGTGTCAGTAAATTTCAATGTGTTAGGTTGGCTACACTGGCCGGATCTCAACCTTAATCAAGATATAGACAGACATCAGGTCTCTGATTAATGAACTCCAAGTACAATATAATAGACCTGTGCTTAGAGGGAAAAAAGAAATAACAGGGAGAGTACACGCAGATTGTTCTGTGCCAGACAGATAGTTGTAGGGTATCACTTGAGGGAGACTGGATGGAGCTTAGAAGAGCTGAGACTGATAATTCTTTGTTGGCTGTGTGCAGCTATCGGGACACTGGAATCCTTGAGATGTGGTGCTACCTTGACATGAGTGTAATAATCCTGGCAACCCTGGATTCCTATTTTGTGAGTTGTTGGAACTTTGACCCATGCTTTTTGTATTTGTTAACTTCATTTTGGTTCCTTCTACCCTACTGCATGCTAAAACAGGTTTAACACTATGAATTATTTTCATTCAATCCAGCGAGCTAAACGTACAGAGCGCCGTACTAACACAAGCAATGTTAATACAGCAATCTCCCCATGGAACTATTGTGTTCTAGCAGGGAGACTGCCCCCTGCCAGAACACACTGATCAGCACTGGCAGCCATTGGCCATCAGATGTTGCTTTTCCAGCATGCTGTTTGACAGAAGTCAGTCGTGAGACCGGCTTTTGTCAGACAGGGAGCCAACACAGGTCAAAAGTCAGCCGGTTCCTGCTAATCCGAACGTTTTTGGTTGATTTTCAGTCCGTGTGTACCCAGCTCAAAACCCCCTCAATACCTCTGTACATCAGACCCTGTGTGATCCACCTCTATTTGCTCTCTAGCTATTCTCCTAGTTCATCACAGATGTTTTTTCATGAAACCTACCTTTAAGTGGTGGTCTGTATTTTGTAATAAACACACATTTCAGTGTTTCTGATATAAAAAAAAACTATTCCAAATGCCTTCACAATTTTAACCAGATCTCACCTTAGTGGTTTCCAGCCCCCCAGTGCTCACAAAGCCGTCCCCAAATATCTTTTCATATCTGAGGATTCCTTTTCGAGAATACTGCTGGTTATCCAGGAACTGCTGAAATGTCACATAACCCTGGTGACCATCGGGTTCACGAGGGACCTTCAGCAGGAGCCAGCACACCTGGTTCTGGTTCTTCTTTATCTGTGAACACAAAGTGGGGTATATATATAAAACATAGATGCAGCACTTAGAAAGAAAGTGACATTAAAAGGGTAGGAAAATGATATGGGTGGTGTATGTATAGAGGAGTGTTCTTCAATAAACATGCCAAACAGTTTAACCAAAATAAAGCATTACGATAAATTACAAATATGTATGAGAAGAGGACTCCAACAATAGACATGGTATTTATTGGCAGACAAGTCCTTACATGTCCTGCAGTACACAATGGGAATCATTTATAAAAATTAGTACAGGGGGTCCCCGACTTACGAACGCCCGACCTACGAACCTCTCCTACTTACGAACCGGGCGCTGCGGGGACCCTCTTTCATTTTCCACGGACCCTCGGCCGTTCTGCGCATGCGCGGGCAGACAGAGCCTCGGAAAATGACGGCAAACATCGGAAATGTCCGTAATTTGCTGCGCATGCGCAGAACGGCATTCGACGGAACATCAGAAATGTCCGTAATTGTCGTTCTGCACATGCGCGGCCGACTTACGAACATTTCTTACGAAAAAAAACTGAGATCTCCCTGCTGTTTACTGTGTTCTGACAGGGGGACGCCAGGGGATATGCCCCCAGAACACTCCAGTCAGCGATCTGATTGGGAGCCAGTCGGCTGCTGGTTTTCCAGCATGCATGGCCGGCTTCTGTTGGACCGGCTGCCATACACACGGGCTGAATGTTGGATATTTTTTATTGAACTGGCCAATATCGCCCGACATTCGGCCCATGTGTACTAGGCCTTAGCCAGAGGCATCTTGTTAGATCAGAACAGTGAGATTACAAACTGGATTAGTATAAAATTTAAAGCTTGCTATACACTGTACAAATTTTGGCTAGATACCGAGGAACCAGACGAAATTCGTTCAGTGGGTGGCCCTATCGATTCCCTGAAAATTGAAAATTGGCATCTGGATGACTATGCCCCCCTGTCACATGTGGTAGTTTCATGCTTTGACCCCTACATAACTACAGTACTGAGCAGTGATGTAGGTGTCGTGGGATGGAATCACAGCGTGCAATGGGGGAAACAGCTATCAGACACTTAATGAAGTGCCAAATAACAAAAAGACTAGCATCTCTCTGCATCTCTGGAATAGTGGGAAGGTAGGAAGATGAGGGCTGCTGGAGAGGGGAGTGCAAACGCTCTTCTTTTGTAGGAGACTTTCTATTCTATTTTTTTAGGTGACCAACAGGATCATTGAAGGCAGGTTTTTGCATTTTAAAAGTGCAAAATAGTACAGGTTCACTTTAAGAGAGTCCTTGAAATACTGAAGCGGTGCGACTCTTCTTGTATCATATCAACTCAATCATCAACATAAAATGTGTAATAATCACAAGACAGAAAATTATTCTTATGCAGCACATAGAAAGCACCAATCACTTTCATACTAGTGGGAGCAAACATGACAAACGAAAGATTCAGGCATGAAGGGGGATAGGCTGCTGTTCTCGAAAGCTTAGTGTTAATGATAGGTGTGGTAGAATAAAGCGTGTAAAACATCTGCTCACCTTAATATATGTCTGTACAGACTTTGACATCACAATTTCAAAACCATTGTCTCCAGACTGTGTTGTGACAGCTGTCAATAGACAGTTATACTGAGCAGGGGTACGATAAACCGTAGGGTTAAATGTTCGTTCAGCGTCCCCTATAAATGAAAAATTTGATACTAGACTTCACACACAGCTCCAAATATTACAGAATACGTAACACCAACATTTCATATTGCTGATATGTGCCTGCATTACCAAATACTTGTATGAGAAAATATCCTCTTTTTTATTGCTTCCTATGTGTGAGGTCCCTGGTGTCCCTGCCAGTCCCTCTGCTGCCCCTCCGATCACCCTACGCATCACAGCCTGGTCAGTTTTCTGGAAGTACTGAGAACTCAGGCTGCTCTCCTTCAATGGTCACACTTATCCTAAGACCACCCATTCCCCCCACCCTCTGCACACAGCCATTCACTGGGAAGATCATTGCACTGCTGTTTCTCCTTCCCCAGCTTTCTGAGCCCCTTATGCAGATGAGAACAGAGGAAATTTGATCATTTATAAAAAAAAGGGGGGAAAAGGGTATTTAAAATTATTATTTTTTGTTTGTTTTTTATGTATACATAAATGTTTTACATTTCATTTCTATTTTAAACTAAATGGGTTGTTTTACAAGGTGAGGGTTTACATATACTAATGTAAACAATAACTATACAATGACCTTTTTAAAGCGCACTGCAGTTTGTAAAAAGAGGGAGGAAATGTAACACATGGATCACGGACAGCAAATTTCTACACTATGCTGCATCCAGCCAGACATGGATCACACTTCATTACAGTGGTTCTGCATTGGAGAAAAAAAAGATATTCAAAAGGATAAGTTCACTTTTTAAAAAAAATAACGCACATCTTTTGATGGGTAAAAATAAATGTGCAATTATTTTTTTTACTTGGAGCCCGTAAAGCATTTCACCCACAATCAGCAGATCGCGGGTGCCATTCAGGACTCCTGCAGACTTGCCTGTGCTGTCTGCTCATACCTTGTTCGGTCAAGCAGATACTCACTGGCAGGACTGATGCTCAACAGCGCCATGGCAGTTCATTGAAACTACAAGCCGAAAGCCACAAAGGCTGTCAATATTTGTAGTTTCCCATTCACAGAGCACTGTGAATGAATGACGTGGCCGGCTGGCATGGCCACGTTATTTTCAGAGTGACGGTGGACACACAGAGAAGGTGCTGCTCACTGTCACTGGGGAGTGGGGGAGAGGCTGCAGCTACTGGAACATGTTACAGTACATGTGAACTTATCCTTTACCTATTCTTCCGAATTTTCAGCTTTAAAGTTTTACTAAACGTGTGATCATGCATTCACTATATCTGGTCTACCACAGTACTCAGAAAATGGAAATACAACTATTTTAGTAAATATAAGCTGACAAATATATTTTCTCATCAGCAGTATATACAGTGCCTTGAAAAATGATTTACATCCCTTAAAATGTTCCACTTTTTGTCATGTTACAACCAAAAACTTAAGTGTATTTTCTTGGGATTTTATGTGACAGACCAACACAAATTGGCACATAATTGTGAAGTGGAAGGTAAATGATAAATGGTTTTCACATTTTTTTTACAAATCAATATGTGAAACATGTGGCGTGCATTTGTATTCAGCCCCCTTTACTCTGATACCCCTAACTAAAATCTAATGGAACCAATTGCCTTCAGAAGTCACCTAATTACTAAATAGGGTAGAGAGGGGGGGAGGAGGATGGAGCGCCGACGGGAGCTAGTGGTAAACCTCCATTGCCTAATGAAGGAGTACGCATGCTCTGAACGCGAGCGCTTTTAACCACGCCCACTCATCTGAAAACAACGTCTGACGCTCTCGATCCTGCTGACGTGCCTATCCTGGGATGCACTCACCTCGGAGCCATGAGACTGAACGGAAGTGACCGGGGTGCGTTTCCCCATCATAGTCCAGAAACCGGATGACAGCAGACAACTTACAAAATAAAGATACCGCTACGTGCCTGCTATTACAAAACAAAATGTGAGTAAAAACTCTTTTTAAACCTTACCTACAAACCATAACTTTGAAAACAGACCCACTACTCTCAGAGCGGCGCTGCTCTCTCTCTTCTCTCCTAATTAATAAATAGAGTCCACCTGTGTATAATTTAATTTCAGTATAAATACAGCGATTCTGTGAAGCCCTCAGAGGTTTGTTAGAGAACATTAGTGAGCAAACAGCATCATGAAAGCCAAGGAACACACCAGACAGGTCAGGGATAAAAATGTGGAGATGTTTAAAGCAGGGTTAGGTTATTAAACATATCCCAAGCTATTTAACATCTCACAGAGCACTGCTCAATCCATTATCCGAAAATGGAATGAGTATGGCACAACTGCAAACCTACCAAGACATGGCCGACCACCTAAACTGACAGGCTGGGCAAGGACAGCATTAATCAGAGAAGTAGCCAAGAGACCCATGGTAACTCCGGAGGAGCTTCAGAGATCCACAGCTCAGGTGGGAGATTCTGTCCACAGGACAATTATTAGTCCACAAATCTGGCTTTTTTTTTTTTTTGTGGCAAGAAGAAAACTATTGTTGAAAGAAAGCCATAAGAAGTTCCATTTGAAGTTTGCGAGAAGCCATGTGAGGGACACAGCAAACATGTGGAAGAAGGTGCTCTGGTCAGATAAGACCAAAATGTAACTTTTTGTCCTAAAAGCAAAACACTATGTGTGGCTAAAAACTAACACTGCACATCACCCTAAACACAGTATACCCACCGTAATACATGGTGGTGGCCATATCATGTTGTTGGGATGCTTTTCTTCATCAGGGACAGGGAAACTGGTCAGAGTTGATGGGAAGATGGATAGAGACAAATACAGGGCAATTTGATGCCACGTACACACGACCGGACTTTCCGGCAGACTAGGTCCGACGGAATCAGTCCGTGTGGGCTAATCCGATCGTTTTTTGTTTAAAAAATCAGACAAACCTAGAAATAGAACATGTTTCAAATCTGTCCGACGGACTTAATTCCTATCGGGAAAACCGTTTGTCTGTATGCTGGTCCGGCAGACCAAATACGATGCAAGGGAAGCTATTGGCTACTGGCTATTGAACTTCCTTTTTTAGTCCCGTTTACGTCATCACGTTCAAAACGAACCGACTTTTGAATGAACTGTTCCTGTGTGGCCAAGTCTGTCCATTTGGAAAGTACATCGGAGCTCCGCCGAAAGTTTGTCAGGAAGACTGTCGACCTAGTTTGCCGAAAAGTCCGGTCGTGTGTGCGTGGCATGAGAAGAAAACCTGTTAGTCTGCAAAAGACTTGAGACTGGGTCGGAGGTTCACCTTCCAGCAGGACAATGGCCCTAAACATACAGCCAGAGCTACAATGGAATGGCTTAGATCAAAGCATATTCATGTGTTAGAATGGCCCAGTCAAAGTCCAGACCTAAATCCAATTGAGAATCTGTGGCAAGACTTGAAAATTGCTGTTCATAGACACTCTCCATCCAATCTGACAGAGCTGGAGCTATTTGCAAAGAACGGGCAAAAATGTCACTCTCAAAATGTCATGCTGGTAGAGACATCCCCAAAAAGACTTGTAGCTGTAATGGCAGCAAAAGGTGGTTCTACAAAGTATTGACTTTGGGTGGCTAAAAATGCACGCCACACTTTTCACATATTTATTTGTAAAACATGTTAAAAACCATTTATCATTTTCCTTCCACTTCACAATTATGTTCTACTTTGTATTGGTCTATCACATAAAATTCCAATGAAATACTTTTAAGTTTTTAGTTGTAACATGACAAAATTTGGAAAATGTCAAGGTGTATGAATACTTTTTCTAGGCACTGTAGCAGTCATGTGACTTCTACCAGTGTCTGGTTAAAGCTTGTAGGAGGAATTTTCATCCTACTCTGACTGTCCTATGAGGCTGCAGGACCCCTGACCCCCTCTGTCTGGACAATGGTAACTGGCCCTCTGCTGATCACATTCACCCTCCCAAGAAAAGAAAAACTCTCTTGCAATACACACCAAACTGAGCATGTGCAGTCTGACTCCAGTAACTCTGTCTTATCCGGACAAGTTTTGGAGACAGTGCAAGAAAGGGAGGATCTGTGCATACAAGATCAAACGGCCTTTTTACACAATGCAGAGAATTAACCTCTAAGGTTCCACAATGAGTACAACAAGCATGCTTTACTGTATATACAGATGTATGTAATAACTGTCAACTCAACTGAAAACATATATATCTGTAATACTGACCTGATTGATAGAAACAGGACTCCCTAAAGAAGAGATAACCACCAGGCTTCAGCCATCCTAACATCTTCTGTATCAGTGCCATAAGCTCAGTATCATTTAGATACATGAAGAGCCAATTAGAGAAGACAAAATCATAACTAAAATGATAAAGAACACATTTCACTATGGTACTCTGTAATTAAACATCTTATAAATAAAATAAATTTGATGTCTTAATTCAACTATTAAAAAATGTTTCACAGTATTGATATCCCAGTCAATGGGCATCCCAGGGCCCTGGCGTACCTGTTATCAGGCAATTCTAAATGTGTGACATCAGCCTGCAGGAAGGTGATGTTTCCACGGTAACCGTTGTCCTCTCGGTTTTTATCAAGAAAGTTCTGCATAAAATCCACAGCAGTGACTTGGCTAGCCAGCTTTGCTAGATGGCCGGTAAAACGTCTGCAACAAACAATGTCAAATTAGCTGAGTTCTTCTGGTAAGTCAGAAACAACTGTGACCAGAAATAAAACTGCTATTACAGTCAGGGGAAAAAAAGTATTTGATCCCCTGCTGATTTTGTACATTTGCCCACTGACAAACAAATGATCGGTCTATCATTTTAATGGTAGGTTTATTTTAACCACTTCAATACAGGGCACTTAAACACCTTCCTGCCCAGACCAATTTTGAGCTTTCAGCGCTCTCACACTTTGAATGACAATTGCGCGGTCATGCAACACTGTACCCAAATGAAGATTGGCACGGATAGGCGGCACGGATTGGCACGGATAGGCGGCACGGATGGGCACGGATAGGCGGCACGGATGGGCACTGATAGGCGGCACGGATGGGCACTGATAGGCGGCACGGATGGGCACTGATAGGCGGCACGGATGGGCACTGATAGGCGGCATGAATGGACACTGATAGGTGGCATGGATAGGCACTGATAGGCGGCATTGTTTTTTACTGATGGATGCCAATCAGTGCCAAACAATAATGCATGCCAATCAGTGATGCCCATTGTGGGCACTGATTGGCATCCATTGTGGGCACTGATTGGCATCCATTGGGGGCACTGTGTGTCATCCCTGGTGGTCTAGGGTGGCATACCTTTTGATGGGCATCCCTGGTGGTCTGGTGGCGTCCCTGGTGGTCCAGTGTGGGCATCCTCGGGGGGGGCTGCGCTGATCGATCAGCACAGACCCCCCCCTGTCAGAGGAGCAGCCGATCGGCTCTCCTCTACTCGCGTCTGACAGACGCGAGTGAGGAAAAGCCGATTACCGGCTTTTCCTATTTACACTGTGATCAGCCGTGATTGGACACGGCTGATCACGTGGTAAAGAGTCTCCGTCGGAGACTCTTTACCAAGATCGTAGTTGCAGGGTGTCAGACTGACACCCCGCAACAACGATCGCCGCGATGCGCGCCCCCGGGGGCGCGCAGCGGCTCAAAATCCTGAGGACATCATATGACGTCCTGCCAGGATTTTACAACCACTTTGCCGACGTCATTTGACAATGGACGGGCGGCAAGTGGTTAACAGATAAAATCTAGAAAAATATAAATAAAAACATATATCCACTTGCCGACTGCATAGGTATATATAGGTTGTGGCTTGCAAGTGGTTTACCGGGGTCATGGCTGAAGCCATTTTTTTAATTTTTTTCAGCCGTCAATTTTCTTTCTTATGAAAGCCGTCCGAGCAGCTAATTAGCTGCTGGATCGCTTTCAGAAGCAGCAGGAAGTGTCCACTTCCCTCCTCTCACTGCTTGGCAGTGTTTCTCGGGCTTACCGCTTTTACCGGGGAGCCCAGGAAACAATAAAATGGTTCACACAGCTGGCCACAGAGGTGAACAGAGGCCAGATTGTCTCTGGTCGCCTCTATAAATTTGGAGGACCGGAGCGATGTCATGACGTCACTTCTGGTCTATCGCGTAAGTAAAAGTTTTTTTTTTTTTTTTTAAAGCAAAGGATCACTTTTTTTTTTTGCTTTTAAAGGTAGAGGAGAGATTTGGGGTCTGGGGATCTCTCCATAAGGAGGACCTGTCATCTCTTATTTCTTTTACAAGGGATGTTTACATTCCTCGTAATAGAAGTAAAAATGATCAAAAAAAATGAAAGGGCCAGTGTAAAAAAAAGAAAAAGAAAAAATGCCCCCATCACTCCGTGGCATATGTACTTGGCACCACACATGTGAGGTATCGCTGTGAACACTAGAGTGAAAGCAATAATTATAGTGCTAGACCTCCTCTGTAACTCTAAACAGGTAACCTGTAAAAAAGTGTCGCCTATGGAGATTTTTAAGTATCCACGTTGCCATTCCACAATTTTAAAGCGTGACATGTTATGTATATATTTACTTACAGTAACATCACCTTTTATATGTTACCAAAAAAATTGGGTTATAGATTATGTTTTTTTTTTTTATGATTATGTTTTTTTTGCTTTACAATTCATTAAACTGTATTTTCTCCAAAAAAATGTGTTTAAAAAACAGCTGCGCTAATGCCGTGTGATATAAAAAAAATTGCATTGATCACCATGTTATTCTCTAGGGTCTCTGCTAAAAAAAATATCTAAAATGTTTGGGCTTCTAAGTAATTTTCAAGCAAGAAATACAAATTTTTACTTGTAAACAAAAATCCAGAAAAGACTTGGCCTTTAAGTGGATATTGTTCATGTTGATCTCCAAACATAGAAAACTTTTCAAATTTCTGACAGAGCAGCAGGTCATTATGAGGAGCAGAAATGAGTCTGTCTGTTGCGCGGAGAAGGAACAGGTTTTTGCCAAACATCTAAAAGTGGACAAAACTTGTAAAAAAAAAGATTTGGGATTTGTCTGCTAAGAACATTTAAACCGGTTTACTGAACTCTTTTAAGGAATCCTTACCCAATGCCAGCTCCAAGTTCCAACACATTTAATCCTTTTAATGAAGGCAACAATGATATGATCTCCGGCTTTTCCTCCTTGGATAGGATTGTAGCACTTGAATCCAGCATCATCTCTTCCACGGTTGCATCGCGTGAGTGCTCCTCCCAAAACTCAGTCATTGTTTGTCTCACTTCTAAGAAGAGAATTGTAAAGGTTTAGTGAACTGTCCAGCCCAACACCGCATATTTAATGTAGATCAAGTATATGAACCACAGGTGGACAACCTGTAAATATAGTGGTCTTCAAAAGCAGACCCTAACATACTATTTCTTGAGGAATCTGAGAAACAAAAAGTTATCTAGTAACTCAAGTTCAAGAATGTCTTTTGTTTTAGAGGAACACATACATGAGGTTAGAAGGAAGAATTGGCGATTCACAGTTTGGGTAGGACCCAACAAGGACAATGACTGTCTACTATCTGTAAACACCTATTACGTATTACACAAGTAGGCTAAAAAATGGTATATGTCCTAGAATTCAACCTTGACATTATATTAAAATAGCAGCTACAGTATTTGTGGCTGCTGACTTACCGGTAAAAAAATGTATTTATTTTTTACAGGCTGGAACTCCGCTTTAAAGAAGAGGTCCGCCCACCACTGCAAAAATTAAAAGCCAGCAGCTACTAGTTGCTGACTTTTAGTAATAGGACACTTACCTGTCCTGGAGTCCAGTGATGTCGGCACCGCAGCTGATGTTTTCATCAAGGGTCGGGTGCTGCCGCCACCATTGCGGGTAAGGGGACCCGGCAGTGTAGCATTACGGCGTCACACCCTACTGCGCATGCACGAAGTACCGATGCGCTCTCCAACTGGCCCGGTGGAGGGGGAAGGAGGACGAGGGAGCCGAGCTGCTGACGTAATTCGCTGTGGCCCGGACTCCCAGAAGTGGGGACAGGTATCCGCCCCCCTCGAAAGGTGCCAAATGTGACACCGGAGAGGGTGAGGAGACAAATGAGCGGAAGTTCCACTTTTGGGTGGAACTCCGCTTTAAGCACTGAAAAGCCATATACTGGGGGTATTTACGAAAGGCAAATCCACTTTGCACTGCAAGTGCACTTGGAAGTGCAGTCGCTCAAAATCTAAGGGGTAGATCTGAAATGAGTGGAAGCTCTGCTGATTTTATCATCCAATCCTGCGCAAGCAAATGCTGTTTTTTTATTTTCCTTGCATGTCCCCCTCGGATCTACAGCTACTTTACGTTCAAGTGATTTTCCTTTAGTAAATAACCCCCACTGTGTCATCAATTGATTTCAGGCAAAATGGAAAATCTGACTATAGGAAGCAGATAATTTGATATGATCGCATCGGACAATCTTAGATTTTTCCATATATTTCTGATTGGACAGTTAATCTATCAAAAATACAATTGTATGTAACAGGGGTCGACAAACCCCGGGCGCCAGGTCGCATTGGCGACTAGAAATAGCTGTTTGGCGCCTGGGCTACGTTGGGTCCGGTGTCTTGTCTCTATGCGGCGCCCGCCCGCGGGTGCGCGGACTAAGATGCCACGCCGGACCTGTAATTGAGGCCGTGGCTTTGCGGTCTACATTGGGGGAACGGGCACCCTCTTGTGGTGGCCGGTGTTGCTACGCAAGTGACGTTCCGTCACCGCTATCTTGCTACACCCCACACTCGTCCACAGTAAGATAAACTAAGGGGGAAAGCAGACATGTTGTTACACCCACCAGAGTTTTGCATTGTAGATGTATTTATAACAGTAAAGTGAGTTTCTATAGTGAAATACAGGTAGTATTAGATGTTGAATTTTAAAAGCAGCGAACTTCTGTGAGATTAGCAAACCTGTGAGATGAGAAGGGTTGCCACTGCTTTTAAAATTCAAGATCTAAGTAGTCAGACAGAGTTGTAAGTCCTGTATTTCACTATATAAACTGACTTTACTGATATAAATACATGTAAAAAAGAAAAACTCCGGTGGGTGTAACAACATGTCCGCTTTCCCCCTTCTTAGTGTATACTTACTGTGGACGAGTGTGGGGTGTAGCAAGATGGAACGTCACTTCCGTGCGATGGGTCACCGAATATGTGGTTGCACCGGGGCTCCCCATCTCCTTCCATCACACCAACTCTGCCCACTCCGCCATCTTCCCAGAGACCAACTCCGCCTCCCCATTTCCTTCCATCTCGCCCACCCTGCCATCTTCCCAGAGACCAACTGCCCACTCCGCCATCTTCCCAGAGACCAACTCCGCCTCCCCATCTCCTTCCATCTCGCCCACTCCGCCACCTTCCCAGAGACCAACTCCGCCTCCCCATCTCCTTCCATCTCGCCCACTCCCCCATCTTCCCAGAGACCAACTCCGCCACCCCCATCTCCTTCCATCTCGCCCACTCCGTCACCTTCCCAGAGACCAACTCCGCCTCCCCATCTCCTTCCATCTCGCCCACTCCGCCACCTTCCCAGAGACCAACTCCGCCTCCCCATCTCCTTCCATCTTGCCCACTCCGCCCTCTTCCCAGAGACCAACTCCGCCTCCCCATCTTGTTACATCTCGCCCACTCCGCCACCTTCCCAGAGACCAACTCCGCCTCCCCATCTCCTTCCATCTCGCCCACTCTGCCATCTTCCCAGTAACAAACTCTGCCTCCCCATCTCCTTCCATCTCGCCATATGCCTGGGAAACATTGGTCAGTTAAATAAAAACTGACTGCTATTCGGCCCATGTGTATGGCAGCCGGTCCGACAGAAGCCAGCCATTGGGCATGCTAGAAAAAAAAACTGACTCCTAACTTTTCTAGCCGACTCCTAGATTTCAAGCAAATTTGTCAAGCCCTGGTATATAACATAGTTTTGTGTCTGGCCATAATAAAGGATAAATATAAAGTCAGATTGTATGGCCAGCTTGAGGCTACATTCACACAGGTGAATCTTGTGTATGAGAAAAGCAGTGACCGGGAAGTCTGTACAAAGCAATGACAGGCTGACAGGAGGCGTGGCTCTTCTCACGGATCCGTACATCCATTAGTCAGGGACAGAAGAGAAAACCCGGAGACAGAAACAGAAAACACTTCCCAATGAACTGTGTAGCGGATCTGATTTCCAAACCAACCCAACAAGTGCCAAGTTTACTGATCTAGACGAATGTAAGCACACCTGACACCGAGAAATCCTGCAAATGTTCTATTGTCAGAAAAGAAATTGCCCATTTCAGATCAAATCTTTTGTTCACACTCCTACAATTTAGGATCCAACTTGTGATACCCAAAGTTGCAGGACATGTGAAATGCCATGTATCTCTATGGGAACCGTTCCAATGGACACCACTGAAGTCGCTGTAACTTCAGAAAAGGTCCCTGCACTACTTTGATCTGACTTTGGCACGGCTTCAATACCACAGAGTATAAAAGTCTTATTAAAGTTAGACTACAAAGTTGCTCAAACTTTGGAGTCGGCTTAGTGTGAAACAAGCCTTAAAGTGGTTGTAAACCCTTACAGACCACTTTGACCTACAGGTAAGCCTAGATTTAGGCCCCTTTCACACTGACGGACCGCTCAGGTCCGCCTGTCAGTTTTGACGGCGGACCTGAATGGGCGCTCCATGCTAGTCTATGGAGCGACGGATGTCAGCGGAGACATGTCCGCTGACATCCGACCCGGTCCGATCCGCCAAAAGCAGACAGATGGCTCTACGTCCGGATCCGTCGCTGGGGGATCAGATCGGGTGAGATCTGATGAAAACGGACACGCTGTCCGTTTTCATCCGATCTCTCCATAGAGACCAGCGGCGCTCGACAAGCCCCTCCCTGCTCAGTGAGCAGAGAGGGACTTCTCATCCGCCGGCTCAGCAGAGATCAACGGAGAGATCTCCCGCTGAACCGGCGGACAGAGGTGGACTCCGTGCAAGCGGATCCGCCTCGTCTGAAAGGGGCCTAAGGCTTACCTGTAGGTGCAAGAAATATATCCTTAACCCACACGGTTAAGGAGATATTTTCCAAAAAGCAGGCACCGATGTCTACGGCGCATGCACGGGGTCTTCGATCTTAGGTAAGTAATTCATAATGAGTATGCTATGCATACTAGCTCATTATGCCTTTGTCCTGCAGGGTGTTTTTTTTTTTGTTTTTTTTAGAGAGGGTTTACTCACCTTAATGCATCCTATGCAATAAGGTGAAAAAACTTCTGGCGGTAACCGCCCCCCCCCTCCCCCTGTTTTTTACTTACCTGAGCCCCTTCATTCACTCAGCGGAGACGCGATGTCCCTCTCACTCTCTGCACGGGGTTCCGGCTCTTAATTGGATAGATTGATAGCAGCGCAGCCATTGGCTCCCGCTGCTGTCACTCTAATCCAATGATGCGGGTGCCGGGGGGCGGGCCGAGTCCAGCATTAGTGTCTATGGATGAAAATGCTGGAGCGCGGCTGCAAGGTAACCCCTCCGGGAGAACGCTTCTCCTAGGGGGTTATCTGATAAGAGGAGGAGCCGCGAGAGACGCCAAGGGACCCCAGAAGTGGAGGTTCGGGGCCACTCTGTGCAAAACGAGCTGCACAGTGGAGATAAGTATGACGTTTGTTATTTAAAAAAAATAAATAAATGAAGCTTTACAATCACTCTAAGCTAGTTATACACTATACAATCTGGTTGCACAATCTCCTTTTTAAGGTGGCCATACATCCTATGAGAAATGATTGATTTATTTTTCAATCACTTCTCATAGGAAAAATTGATAACAGACAATCCATTTGTAATGCCACACACAGTGTAAGGGACTTGCCTGCCTAGATACAAACTGAATGTGTCTGCCTTCATAATCCATAGTTTTAGTAAACCTACAGGTAAATATACAGAGATTGTAGAATCAGATTGTACAGTGTATGGAAAGTTTAATACTGTAATATATACATATGTATAAAAGCTATATCTCAGGATCATATGCAGCGTAAAAGACACAGAAGAGCCTCTGACCAATGACTGATAAGTAGAGCAGATATACTCCCGACCAGCAAGGAAGCCCGTATATTAGGAGATCTTCAGGAGAGAAAATCAGGTAAAGGACAACTTCTCTACAGAACAAACAGTACAACCTTTAAAGATAATTATACCTGACATCATCATCATCACAGGTGACATCACCAGTGCAATCAAGTCATCAGTCCCATCACAGGTGAAATCCTAAGTCCCATCACAGGTGACATCATCAGTCCCATCACAGGTGACATCATCAGTCCCATCACAGGTGACATCATCAGTCCCATCATAAGTCCCATCACAGGTGACATCATAAGTCCCATCACAGGTGAAATTCTAAGTCTCATAACAGGTGACATCCCTTATCCCAACTGTCACCTGTCCATCAACCCCCCAATATGCCGATCACTCACCATTCGCCATGGTTGCTGCTGCAGTTTATGACGTCAAACGTGGGAATCCTTTAAGTCAATCCACAGTTATTGTACACACTATAATAAACTCTCTCTATCGCTATGTATATATATATATTACACTATATAATAAACTCTCTCTCTATATATATCTATGTATATATATTAGACTATATAATAAACTCTCTATATATATCTATGTATATATATTACACTATATAATAAACTCTCTCTCTATATCTATGTATATATATTACACTATATAATAAACACTCTCTCTCTCTATATATCTATGTATATATATATTACACTATATAAAATAATTAGCTAAAAGCCCACTAAACGATCGTCCCTATGTCTATCCTATGACAGTGTGAATAGCCACCCTGGTACGACTGAAGCTCCTGCTGTATCTATTATATCTCCTGCCCCGAGGCCTCATTCGAGCAAATACCGGAGGAGAATATACACTCCGATCCCATCTATATATACGGAGAACGTGGACCACCTCTCTGCACACACAACCGGCACACCTAGACGTCATGGGCATCGGACACGCTGATTAGCGGGCTCCGCCTCTCAAATTAATGATTGGCGGATAGAGGCTCAGAAGGCGGTAAGAAGCCAATGAGACAATGGCTGGGCGGAGTTATGCAAAGAGATTGGCAAGAGGGGTCATTCAGTTTAGCAGGGAGGGAGGGGGCGTGTACTGGATGTAGAAGTAGCAATGTGCAGAGCGAGGGGCCCCGGTGTCAGGGAAATGCTGGAGTCCTACGGACACGTGAGCACTCTGCTACGTTACTGTGTCATCATCTCTCTGCTGATTTCATATTTATTAAAGGGACATAAAACTGCTTAACCACTTCAGCAGAGCAATGTTTTCATTGTTTGCACACATGTAAAAATCTGCACTTGTGTCTATTTTTTACTAAAATCATGATATGGTTTATGAAAGCAGATGTCCTGTACAATAAAAAAATAGGAATTACAACTTTTTATCTCACATGATATTTGCGCACAAAGGCATATTTTCGATTAAAATGCAAACACCATATAATACCAATTTTTGAAGAAAATAAAACATGGGGTTGCATTGAGTAGATGGACACCAAACATGCCAACATAAAATGATATCGCAGAACATAACAGTACCCAAAAAGCTCCATAGGCAACCATTCAAAAGCCTTTACAGCTCCTCAGTTTAGAGTTTGCTGGGAATGCTTGTGCTAGAAATATTGTTCTCACTGCAGCGATACCTCACATGTGTGGTGCGATCACAGTTTACATCCACGTGCGCACCCTGGGCACGCATTTGCATTTGTGGGTGTGTGCGGGGCAATGGACATTACATTTATACATTTTTTGTTGTTTTTTCATGAATCATTTTTTTTTGTACTTTTTTTATGTATTTCATTGTTTTTTTTTTTTTTACTTTAATGGGGGAACTGGAGAAAGTGCAGAGAAGGGCAACCAAACTGATAAGAGGCATGGAGGAGCTCAGCTATGAGGAAAGATTAGAGGAACTGAATTTATTCACTCTTGAGAAGAGAAAAATAAGGGGGGAATATTGATCAACATGTATAAATATATAAGGGGTCCATATAGTGAACTTGGTGTTGAGTTATTCACTTTACGGTCATCACAGAGGACAAGGGGGCACTCTTTACGTTTCATCTCCAAATCTGGAAAGGTTTCTTCACAGTAAGAGCTGTGAAAATGTGGAATAGACTCCCTGCATATGTGGTTCTGGCCAGCTCAGTAGATTGCTTTAAAAAAGGCCTGGATTCTTTCTTAAATGTACATAATATAACTGGGTACTAACATTTATAGGTAAAGTTGATCCAGGAAAAATGTGATTGCCTCTTGGGGGATCAGGAAGGAATTTTTTTTCTCCTGCTGTAGAAAATTGGAACATGCTTTGCTGGGGTTTTTCGCCTTCCTCTGGATCAGCTGTGGGTATAGGACTGTGTATATAGGATTGTATTTTTTATTTTTTTTGGTTAAACTAGATGGACTTGTGTCTTTTTTCAACCTAACTATGTGTGTATGGAAGTATGTAACTATGTATTGGTGTCACAAGGGTTTAACAAACCTTCATGTGATAGCACTGGGCAGGTGACAGGTACTCTTTATGGAGAGGCCCCAATGTCCCCCCTGTCCTCTAAAGCATGTAACCGAGCAGAGATCGCACCACCTGCAGTGTAATGGTGATCGATGGCTATACAGCCTCTGGATCCCTTTCACTTTACAGTAGGGAGTTGGCTGAGAAAAAACAGAATAAGCTGATGACTGCTATTGCATCCATTCGCTTGTGCTTAACCCTTCACTCTTTGGACAGTTAAGAAGAAAAGTAAAACAAAAAAAGGGACTTTATATATGACATCGGGGGTTAAATGTATGAGAAAACAGTTCTGAAATACAATTAAAATCTAACCATTTTTATTACAGAAAATCAAATATAAAATCAACTATAGGGATATACAGTAATCCAGTTAAAACCAATCAATTAGGGGTGACATCGAATAGTTACAATGGTTTAAGTGGTCTACGCTGTTCGCTGGACTTCCCGTTTCATCAGGACCATCTGTGCCTTTAAAAATGTTCAATAACTTGTACAGCACTGTAATATTAAAACGACTTCCAATCTAAGGGGCAAGCGAAGAGCACCCACCGGCCTGTGCGGGGACCTTATAAGACACCAAGAAACCCAAATAGGGAGCTAGACGTAACCAACCAGTAACCAGAAGGGAACCCCAAGGGCAAAGATCTGCCCCTTTGAAAGAATAAAACACATGGCCAATACTCCAGGGTGGTGGACCAAGTATGTATTTGTTAAAGTGGAACTCCACTAAAGTGGAGAGGGGTGAGTACAAATTTTTAGCAGCACCCGCTCCCACTTCCACAATCCTCACCTAGGGAGGATGATGTCCCTCAACCACCCCGTCCTTCAGGGGAGTCTGGAAGACCATTAAGAAACCAGCCAGTGGTTCCTCAGGAAACCACAATCAACTGTATCCAAGATTGCAGCACCATAGCAGTGAGATGAACTGGCTGTGGGTGGACAGCGCTGGACTCCAGACACTGATAAGTACCTGATTTTTAAAAGTTAGCAGATCCAGTATTGGTAACTGTTGGCTTAAAAAAAAAAAAAAAAAAAAAAAAAACTGAAGTTCCACTTTAACTCAGAAAAGTTCCTTCTATTGCTCTCAGCCTCTTTCAAAAATGTTTTTATTTTTTTGCCTGTGTTTCCGTTAGAGGGTGGCTTGTATATTCTCCATGGTCCCACTGTATATAGGAAGCCACCCCTTCTTGCTCCTTCCTCAGATGAACTAGGGAACATGGACTGTGGGATTTAATGTGCATAGAGTGGTGTGCATGGCTGCAGCTAACCTACACTGCTCATTCCAAAGAAAGAGAGGTGAGAAGGAAAAGGAAAGGTTCAGGAGCTCACAGAGGACATTACATGAAGGGAGAAAAACACAGTAATGCCGCGTACACAGGATCAGAATTCCAGACAGAAAAAGACAGATGAGAGCTTTTCATCGGAAAATGCGACCGTGTGTATGCTCCATCGGAATTTTGCTGGCCGAATTTCCGACAGCAAAGAATTGAGAGCATGTTCTCAATTTTTCAGACGGAAAAGGTTTCTATCGGAAATTCCGATCGTCTGTAGCAATTCTGACGCGCAAAATTCCTACGCATGCTCGGAAGCATTGAACTCGGCTCGTTGTAGTGTTGTACGTCACTGCGTTCTTGATGGTCGGAATTTGGTGTGACCGTGTGTAGGCAAGACAGTTTGAGCGGAATTCCATCGGAATTCCGTCGGGAAAACCATCAGAGCTTTTTCTGACGAGAATTACGATCGTGTGTACGTGGCATTAGAAATAAATGCATGAAAGATAGATTACAAGGCCATTAACCACTTGAGCTCTGGAATATTTACCCCCCCCCTTTCAGGACCAGGCCATTTTTTTCGATACAGCACTGCGTTACTTTAACTGACAATTGCGTGGTCGTGCGACGTTGTACCCCAAAAAAATGTATGTCCTTTTTTTTTCCACGAATGAGCTTTCTTTTGGCTATAAACCAAAAAAAAGACCAACAAATTTCTTCATCAATTTAGGCCAATATGTATTCTGCTACATATTTTTGGTAAAAAAAATCCCAATAAGCGTATATTGATTGGTTCGCGCAAAAGTTATAGCGTCTACAAACTATGGGATTTTTTTTTACTAGTAATGTTGAGTTTTAGGGACTTATAGCGGGACTGTGATATTGTGGCGGACAAATCGGACATCTAACTGACACTTTTGACACTTTTTGGGGACCAGTGACACTAATACAGTGGTCAGTGCTAAAAAATATGCACTGTCACTGTACTAATGACAATAACAGGGAAGGGGTTAACATCAGGAGCAACTAGGTTGTGCTTACTCACTGTGGGGGAGGTGCTTTACTAAGGGAAGGCAAAGATCTGTGTTCCTGCTTAGCTCCTTCCCTTCTGACAGAACGACAATCTCCATTGTTTACATAGGCAGATTGTCGTTCTGCCTGTGCCCTGTGTAATCAGGGGGTACCGACAGACATCGAGTCCATGGTACCCACTGCTGGGCTCCTACTGTGTAGAACCACAGCAGGAGCAGGTCACCGGAGCCGCGCACCCCAGACCCAGAAGTGTCAGATAACATACTAGGTATGTGATCTGGCACAGAGCGGCCGCCCTGCCACATGTAATGTACAGTGGGCGGTCCACAAGTGGTTAAAGCATGGCTCCCAACTGTCCCTGATTTCGAGGGTATGTCCCTGCTTTGGAACAAAGTACCTCTTTCCTCATCATCTGTCCCTCATTTTGGTCTGATCTATATAGTTGTGTATAAAAATCTTTTTATCATTCAAGAGGTGCTTCCCAGTTAAAACCCTTTCATCTAATTTCTAAATTGCTGTATTTGTAAAGGAGGTTCTCACCCAAGATTTGATGGTTCATGGCCCCGTCCACCGTCCATTTGATGCAGTGAAGTTGTCCTGTCCCCTTAGCAAAAAAACACCCCCAAAGCATAATGTTTCCACCTCCATGTTTGACGGTGGGGATGGTGTTCCTCCTCCTCCAAACACAGCGAGTTGAGTTGATGTCAAAGAGCTCTATTTTGGTCCCATGTGACCACAACAGTTTCACCCAGTTCTCCTCTGAATCATCCAGATGTTCATTAGCAAATTTCAGATGGGCCTGTACATGTGCTTTCTTGAGCAGGGGGACCATGTGGGTGCTGCAGGATTTAAAGCGGTTCTGCACTGCTTTTTTTTTTTTTTGGGGAATATGCCAAGGCCATCTAGCTAAATTGGGGGACTCACCTGTTCCATCTTCCATCTCGATCGCAGCCGGTTTTCCTCCGATAAAATTCTTTATATTCTTCTTTTCTGCTGGGGGCCATCTTGCCTGTGGGCATGTGAAACCCCACAGGCACTTTAGATGGCCCAGCATGCACCGCCGTTACTGCCGTTAACGGCAAAGTGCAGCTCACGTTCTCCGAAATCTCGCGAGATGTCGGCACATCTGCCGGCATCTCGCGAGATTTCGGAAGATGTGTCTGAAATCTCGCGAGATTTCGGAAGATGTGTCCGAAATCTCGCGAGATTTCAGAAGATGTGGCCGAAATCTCGCGAGATTTCGGAAGATGTGGCCGAAATCTCGCGAGATTTCGGAAGATGTGGCCGAAATCTCGCGAGATTTCGGAAGATGCCGCACAGACTCCTGGGATCAATGACACCAGATCCCAGGAGACAGTGCGGCGTGACGAGGATCCCCGCACAGACCCCGCCCACCCCCGAAGAGACAGAAGACAGGAAGTCATCGATTACAAGGTAAGTGAAAAAAAAAAAAAAAAAACACATTTCATTTAGTACTCTTTGCCTGATTTGGAAGGCAAAGAGATTTACTAAATGAAATGTGTGCAGAACCGCTTTAAGTCCTTTACGGCATAGTGAGTTACCAATTGTTTTCTTGGGGACTATGGTCCCAGCTGCCTTGAGGTCATTGACAAGGTTCTCCCATGCAGTTCTGGGCTGATTCCTCACAGTTCTCATGATAATTGAAACTTCACAAGGTGAGATATTGCATGGAGACCTAGTCTGAGGGAGATTGACAGTTATTTTGTGTTTTTTCCATTTGTGATTAATCGCACCAGCTGTTGTCACGCTCTCACCAAGCTGCTTGGCGATGGTCTTGTAGCCCATTCCAACCTTGTGTAGGTCTACAATCTTGTCCCTGACATCCTTGGACAGCTCTTCAGTCTTAGCCATGGTGGAGAGATTGAAATCTGATTGATTGCTTCTGTGGACAGGTGTCTTTTATACAGGTAACAAGCTGAGATTAGGAGCACTCCATTTAATGTAGTGCTCCTAATCTCAGCTCATTACCTATATAGAAGACCTCTAGGAGCTAGAAATCTTGCTGATTGATAGGGATATCAAATACTTATTTTACTAATTAAAATGTTAATCAATTTATAATTTTTTTAATAAGCGGGCCCCCAGATACCGGCCCCCCACCCTATGTGAATGAGTATGGGGTACGATGTACCCCTACCCATTCACCTAAGGTGTAAAAGTGTAAATAAAAAAAAACACACATTTTTTTAAAATATTTTATTGCACAGCTCCGGGGGTCTTCTTCCGTCTTGGGGAGTCTTCTCGCCGGACTCCTCCGCTCTCTTCTGCTCTTTTACCTAGCTCTTTCACGAGCGGAGGAGCCCGGCTTTCTTCTTCGTCGTCGCCGCCGTCGTCTGGGGGTCTCATTCCACCTTCGGGGGTCTTCCGGGGTCTCTTCTGTTCTTGCCGCTGTCGCCGCCTTCTGCGCCGTCTTCTTCTTTCTCCTCTTCTTCTTCCGATGTTGACTCGTCGCTCTCTCTGGCCGGAATGGCAGAGACACGCGGTGTTGTGACTTATATAGGGACAAGGGGCGGGGTCACATGCTCATGTCACATGGTGACCCCGCCCCCATATGATGTCACAGTCCCAGCATCCTCCGGGACTGTAACATCATATGGGGCGGGGTCACCATGTGACATGAGCATGTGACCCCGCCCCTTGTCCCTATATAAGAGAACAAACATATTACAGCGCACACATGCAAAACTGACATTTACCTCCAGCAAGGCTATTTAAAAGCACCTAGACGGACATTTTCAAAAAACATTATCAAAAAATATGGGGATTTGGTCACACCATATTGCTATTTGGTGCTTAAGCCCACTTACTGCGACAAAGTACCCCATGATTAGTGGGTCCTACACTATCCATAGATCGGGAGATCCTGCTTCTCTGAACCAAGGGAGATATACTCCTCTATATGGGAGAACATGAGGTCTCCACCCATGATACAGGTGGTCACTGTGTAGGACCCACTAATCATGGGGTACTTTGTCGCAGTAAGTGGGCTTAAGCACCATATAGCAATATGGTGTGACCAAATCCCCATATTTTTTGATAATGTTTTTTGAAAATGTCCGTCTAGGTGCTTTTAAATAGCCTTGCAGGAGGTAAATATCAGTTTTGCATGTGTGCGCTGTAATATGTTTGTTCTGTTGTATGGTCTTATGGCAGCACCATCTTTATGCATTTTTTAGGGTGTGCCCCCCAAATATCTCTTTTGTCTATTGTATGGATTTTGACCAAATCCTTTTGGGTGGAGCACCCCACTCAGTAAGTACCTCAATTAGTGACCACCTGTATCATGGGTGGAGACCTCATGTTCTCCCATATAGAGGAGTATAGCTCCCTTGGTTCAGAGAAGCAGGATCTCCCGATCTATGGATAGTGTAGGACCCACTAATCATGGGGTACTTTGTCGCAGTAAGTGGGCTTAAGCACCATATAGCAATATGGTGTGACCAAATCCCCATATTTTTTGATAATGTTTTTTGAAAATGTCCGTCTAGGTGCTTTTAAATAGCCTTGCTGGAGGTAAATGTCAGTTTTGCATGTGTGCGCTGTAATATGTTTGTTCTGTTGTATGGTCTTATGGCAGCACCATCTTTATGCATTTTTTAGGGCGTGCCCCCCAAATATCTCTTTTGTCCCTATATAAGTCACAACACCGCGTGTCTCTGCCATTCCGGCCTGAGAGAGCGACGAGTCAACATCGGAAGAAGAAGAAGAAGAAGAAGAAGAGGAGGAAGAAGTAGACGGCGCAGAAGGCGGCGACAGCGGCAAGAACAGAAGAGACCCCGGAAGACCCCTGAAGGCGGAACGAGACCCCAGACGACGGCGGCGACGGCGAAGAAGAAAGCCGGGCTCTTATGCTCGTGAAACAGCTAGGTAAAAGAGCAGAAGAGAGCGGAGGAGTCCGGCGAGAAGACCCCCAAAGACGGAAGAAGACCCCCGGAGCTGTGCAATAAAATATTTTAAAAAAATGTGTGTTTTTTTTTTTTTATTTACACTTCTACATCGTACCCCATACTCATTCACATAGGGTGGGGGGCCGGTATCTGGGGGCCCCCTTATTAAAGAGGGCTCCCGGATTCCGATAAGCCCTCCGCCCGCAGACCCCGACAACCAATGGCCAGGGATGTCGGGAAGAGGCCCTTGTCCTCATCAACATGGGGACAAGGTGCTTTGGGGTGGGGGGGCCGCAGGGCCCCCCTTTCCCCAGGGCACCCCCCATGTTGAGGGCACGCGGCCTGGTATGGCTCAGGAGGGGGGGCGCTCGCTTGGCCCCAGCCCCTTTCCTGGCCGGCTGGGCTGCGTGCTCGGATAAGGGTCTGAGATGGATTGGGGGGGACCCCCACTCCTTTTTTTTCGGCGTAGGGGTTCCCCTTTAAATCCATGCCAGGTGACGGGGCTAGCGCGGCGGCATTCACTGCCTTCGCTAGTCCTGTCTATCTGCAGTCACGTTCTAAATGAACGGACTTTCCGATCTTGTGTCGGCAAGTCCGTTCATTTCAAAAGTCTCGCGGACTAGCACACAGACCGCTGGATTGTCTGAACTTAAAACTTAGTCCGCCAGACTTTTGGCAGGAAAAAGTCCGCCGGCGCCAACACACGGGCAATCCCGCGGGAAAGTCTGCTCGTGTGTACGCAGCCTTAGTGGCGCTAAAGTTTAAATTCACGTCTGTGGCAGAGACTGTGTTAAATACCCCACAGGCTGCTAGGTCCAGTGAGAGGGACTTATCCGGTGGTGGCTGGATCTAGTGAGAGAAACTATTGTCTTTTAGATCTTAAACGAGAACTTGAACCCGCAGTACCAGGTGCCTGAACTCACCCCTACCCCTCTAACCTTTATTGAGAGACTTTGTCTTTATTCTGAATAAATAACCCAAAAGAGGATTCAGTATCAGTTTCAACATTCTTTGGGCCACTTTCCACGGGATCCCCAAGACGAAGCTACAAGCAGGTGAGGTAACGGTAAGCCCAAATAAAACCAGCAGCTCCTTCGGGGGCTAGTGCTACACATGGATCAAAATTCGGCCAGTCCCTGAACCAGTCAAACTTTGATCTTTGTATGGCAACGTGCTGTGTAATTATTGCTACGGCCATGGCATGTGTACAACTGTGAGGGGCTGCATGCCAGTATTCAGGTGGGTGGACGGTAAAACTGCAGTGCAAATGCCTGATCTTACTGCCTGCTGGCTGCACATGTGAACAAGGCTTATGGCAGGAAGTGTGTTACTTTATGGATCACCGGGTAAATAAAGCCTAAAAAATAATACAAATTCAGCCACCACATCAAAGGCTTGATAAACTGCAAAATATTACATTTTTGTTTTTGGGGTTTAACTTTGGCTGCTTGTGGCTTCTGTTTCACTAAAGGTGGAAGACATACTAGCCTCTTATTAGCAGATGCTGGCTGTACATGCTGGTACTTGCAGTCCCCAAGCAGTACACAGCTGCAGGTTGCCTGAGCCTGCTGATCTGACAAGAGTCATGCACAGGCAGGCCAGCCTAGTGGAAAATCACAAGAACTTCCTCCCCCTTATTTCATTTGTCTTCTGTCAGTTCATTGAAGTGCAAACAGGCAGAGCGGTTACATCAGAAATGCCTGTTCATGGTGACATGACCAGGAAAAAAAAAGATGTTTTCATTCCTGCAGAATATAATCCTACACAATGATGCTGTACAGAATCTCCCTGAATCTCTCTAGGTCATTGTTTCTCAGCCAGGGCTCCATGAACACTAATGCCGCATACACACGAGCAGACTTTTCGACAGACTAGGTCCGACGGAACGAATCCGCCGGACAATTCGATCGTGTGTGGGCTTCATCGGACCTTTGCTGTCTAAAAATCCAATGGACTTTAGATTAAAAACATGTTTCAAATCTTGCCGACGGACTCGAGTCCGGTCGAAAAATGAGTTTGTCTGTATGCTAGTCCGACGGACGAAAACCGACGCTAGGGCAGCTAATGGCTACTGGCTATGAACTTCCTTATTCTAGTCCGGTCGTACGTCATCACGTTCGAATCCGTCGGATTTTGGTGTGCTTGTGTGTGGCCAAGTCCATTCATTCGGAAAGTCAGTCGGAACTCCGCCAAAAGTCTGTGTCGGTCGAAAAGTCTGCTCGTGTGTACGCGGCATTAGATTCCTCCAATGAGAAATGTCTGCCTCTTAGATAGCTGACCCTGACTGACACCATTAATCTTTATAGCTATCTGTAAGGCTGGGTTCACATATTTGCAGCTGCGATTTTCAGTCTGGTGTCCGCTGCGTTTCTGTTCACCAATTCAGGTGCAAATTTTTACACACCTGAACCAGACCCAAAAACACACAGGACCCTTTTAAAAATCGCAGCGCGGACGCCATGCACATGTGTGAACCAGCTCTATTGAACGACGGTCACATTCACATGTTATGCAATTTGGATGCGTTTAAAAACGCATCCAATTCGCATATATGTGAACCTAGCCTAAGAGGGGTAATTCTTCCCAATGATCACAAGTGTAAGGAGCATTCTTCCTACTGCCCATCATACTAATGTATCATGAGTTGTGGATATAGTAAACTTTTGCAGGGGTTCCCTGAAACCAGAAAGTTATTTCCAGGGTTCCTCTGTGTTGAAAATGTAGAGAAAGGCTGCTCTAGGCGCTAAATCAGAGTGACAGGCCCTCCATTTCTAACTGCTGCACAGCTGTCCTGTACATTCCTGTGAATGTAATTGATTTTCTTGGAACTTTGTACATATGAGGTCCTCAAAGCAGCCAGTCATTATTTCACACGTGTTATTCTGGACCTATAGCCTGTAAATGAGGACTGAATCCACATCAACATGTAACAGAACAAAGTCCAACACTTTCTGCAGCACCTAATTCTAGGAAAAACAATATGATAAAGTAGCTATTTATATGGGGAAGTGCTACTGTAACTCCTTTTTCAGGTATTCCATTCTTACTTCTGACTTATTTTGGTGACCATTTAATGCATCCCTAGGTTTATTGGTTGAGTTTTCTGTACTGGTATTACCTTCCGGGGGGGGGGGGGGGGGGGTCACGGGTGTATCCTGCTGACTACGCCTAGTTGTGGGCAGGTAACTTTTGCATGTGTGCGCTCACCAATGCCCAGTACCAGGCAGGGTCGCATTCATGTGAAAGTCAAACATTATGGGTGGTACCCTGGCTTAGAGATGAGGAGTACACTGTGTTCAGTAGTTGAACATACAGAGTTACTCTGAAAACATGCTGTCCCATGACACTACACACCTTGCTAATGTTGCATTTAGGAGAGACAGTGCTGAGCCTATACCGACTTCACCAGTCCAGCATACCTCTGTCACCTTACTACCAATGACAGAATAGGGTCCCGACGAGCACTAGCACAGATCTTATGCATGCTCTCACTTAACGCCTTCTCTCTCCCGTACCATGCGGCTAGGTCCATTAGGTCTCCGTACTGTGGGTTCGTCCCAGATGCTTTGGGGAAACTGATCGCTAGAAAGGGAGCCAGATCACTGGCCCCCTCACTACCAGAGTACCTGTCACCTTCACCAGGTACCACGCTTCATGACCGGCTGCTTTGTAGCTTACACTAGTTACTGGTTACCCATAGCAACTGCATTCCTTCTGCAACTTGTCTTGTCGAGTTAACAGTTTGTAGTGGCCTTGCTTCATGCCCCACATGTGCTTTACTGACCCTGTTCTTTCATACGCCAGAAACCATCATGCAGCCCTTTGAATGACTTCAGACCTGGGCATGAAACAGTTTGACAACTTTACTGTACCTCTTCAGGGCAGAACAAATAAAACACACAAAAAAGTCCAGACCATAAACTAACTAATGGAGGTGGCTGCCCAGGCATACCTTTACAGGTGTTAGTTCATGACTCCAACAACTGGTAGTGTGCACTGGAACCCTGATATCTGGATATTACATTATGGCTCTTGGACTCCTGGGCTCCATGTACTTGGTGCATTTGGGGTTCCCTTGCTCCCAAGCCTTTTCTCTCCCAGCTCCACTCATGCTCAAACTGGACCCCCCATTTATGCATTACATGGGGTGGAAGGCTGGCCCAAGACAAAAAGCCCAGGAACTGAGGTCCTGGAAGTTAATCCATTCCCCAGACTGGGCAGACCACTAGCTAAGCTAGCACATACTCCCCATAGGCACCTGCTTACACGCCTTTGCTGGAAAGCAAATATTCTACAAGTAAGGTTTAGCAGCAAAAAGAACAGATTGTGCCATGCGTATTGAGGGATTTAGTGAGCTCTGCCTGCTTGAAATTATGGATGCAATGGCACAGAAATACGTACTAAGAGTGCACCTGAACTTTGATTAGATACGAGAACCCCAGCATGGGTTCCCAAAATTAGTTGCGAGAGGCAGCCCCCTTGAAAGCAATGGGAGGCTGCCAGCTCCCGCAGCTGATCGCAGGCACTCACATGTAATCTCTCATGCAGCGATTACATAGTTGTAAAAAATTTTATAGGGACACCTTTTTGGCTATAGGTGGAGTCTTATTATAATTAGGCGGCAGGGCATGTAGGTGCGACAAGAAAAATGCGCCAAAAAATGGCCGTGGTTTACTGGAAATAGCGGGCGTGGCTTGTGTGGGTGTGGTTCAAATGGGGGGGTGGTTAGAGTCTGAGATGAATGAGAGATGGAGAAAGAAAGGGGAAAAGAGGGAGGGAGAGAGAAAGAAGGAGGGAAGGAGAGAGAAGGAAGGAAAGAGGGATGGAGGGACAGCAGGCCCAGATCCTACACCACAATAGAAATGTGTATTCCAGAGTTTAACAAATCAGCAGATAAAGCTACTCCAAACACCTGGTGTTAGCGCTTCAATCATCCCAGCACCATGGTTGTTGTGGTGTAAGGATGATTGAAGTGCATTATTACTATTACATTGTAATATACTCACCATAATCCAGAATCAGTGGGACCCCTGAGCGTGTCACCTGCCACATCGCCTGCCACCAGATGCCATCAGGTGCCCCCAGCAGAGCCAATCTTTGCATCAGGTGCCCCCAGCATAGACTGCCCTTAAACCAGGTGCCCCCAGCAGAGTCCGTCCTTACATCAGGTGCCCCCAACAGAGTCAGTCCTTACATCAGATGCCCCCAGAAGCAGAGGCCCTCTTTACAGATCTGTTTCCCTGGCAGCGGAGTCCCTCCTTTACATCTGGTGTCCCGGGCAGTGGAGCCCTTTTTTACATCTGGTTTCCCCAGCAGCAGAGCCCTTCTTTACATCTGATTCCCCCAGCAGCAGGCCCTCCTTTACATCTGGTGTCCCCAGAAGCAGAGCCCTCCTTTACATCTGGTGTCCCCAGCAGCGGAGCCCTCCTTTACATCTAGTGTCCCCAGGGGTCAAGTCCTGGAAAAAAGTGTCAAGTCCTCCCACCCAAGATCCACTCCCCCACCAAAAAAAAATAAAAAATGATACACTCATATGCACGAACACTTCAAAAGTGGTATTTTTCATCCAATTTCCGTAGTGTGTGTATGAAGCTTAAGGCTGGCTTCACACTGGGGCGGTGCGGGGCGGCGACGTTAAAGCAGCTATATTTATTTAAAAATCGGGGTGGTTTTAACCCCCGCTAGCGGCCCAAAAGGGTTAAAAACCTCCGCAAAGCGCCGCTGCAGCGGCGGTTTGCGGGCGGTATCCCCGCGGTTTCCCATTGATTTCAATGGGAAGGACGGTAATTCTCTGAATAATCAGCATTTATTCAATTGTGCATTGCCCCAGTGTGAAAGGGGCCTAACTGTTAGTACATAAAAAACAATCCTCAATAAACATACGGTAATTCTCTGAATAATCAGCATTCATTCAATTGTGCATTGATGGGAACATCATGTTCTGATCTTTATTGGGGAATGTTATTTTGTATATAGAGTGTTTATGTGGTGAGTTTACACTTTTCAATAAACAGAGATTAGGATAACACAGGGTAAAACGGAAAGCTCATAAATTAACTGCACATTATCTGGACAGAATGCTTGGGGAGATAGTGATGTGTTCCTGCTTAGGAGATGTATGTTAGCTTAGCTTGGGGGGCTGCAAACTCTGCAGGGCTCCAACACACACTCGCTGCTAGTCCAACCCTTCACATATTTCCACATAAACTTCCCTCCTGGCATTAAACTTTGCCAGGTATTGTGCTCAGCTTACCACCCCAAACTGATGTTCCTCCCTCAGCTCACCTCTCTCCCTGCATGTCCTGTGAGCAGAATAGCTGTGCTCCTTCTCTGGGTTCTCTCATCATATGGCAATGTAGATAGAGGAGGGGGGGATTCAGCGGGACACACAGAGCAAGTATGCAGGAGACTGGGGGGGGGGGGACGAGGAGACAGAAAATCAGGAGGGGCCGGCGGGAAGGAGCGCATCACGAGAGGTCTGACTAAATATAATCTCTTAGCAGCAGGGACCTGATCTACCCGTCAGCTAGCTGTTATTGACAGGTAGATTGAAGAGGAAGCTGTCATGGGGCCCCCTACTGGCAATGCCTGAATGGTCAGTCCACCCCTGGTGTGCGGCACTTACTATTGCGAGCTGTGTCGGCAGCTGCTGGTGTAGCACCTGCCACACAGCTCACATACTTCAAAGTCTTGCAGGACGCGGCAGCTAACTGGAACCAAGTTCATGTTGTGGGAAAAGTACAGGAACTCCGTTCCCATGTGTTTCCGCAGGACTTGAGCTCTGGGTGTCCCCCAGCAGCGGAGCCCTCCTTTACATCTGGTGTCCCCCAGCAGCCGAGCCCTCCTTTACATCTGGAGTCCCCCAGCAGCGGAGCCCTCCTTTACATCTGGTGTCCCTGGCAGCGGAGCCCTCCTTTACATCTGGTGTCCCCCAGCAGCGGAGCCCTCCTTACAGATCTGTGTCCTCCAGCAACAGAGCCCTCCTTACTTCAGTGTCCCCAGCAGCTGGCAGCAGCTAAGCCCTCCTTACAGAGCGATCTGTGTCCCCCAGCAACAGAGTCCGCCTTACTTCAGTGTCCCTGGCAGCAGCAGCAGAGCCCTCCTTATTACAGGGCGATCTGTGTCCCCCAGCAGCGCGACAGTTCCCGGCTTTCTCGTGTGTGTGTTTAGTGAAGAGGGGAGATTGGCTGCCCCTCCCCTGTCCACTGAACACAAGGGGAAATAATCCTTGTGACAGTGGCGTCGGCGGCCATCTTTTTGTACCTCGCCGGATGTTTTTTCCTAAAACATTCCCAATTTTCCAAGGACAAAGGCAAAATCCCGGGAAATTAATCGGGACAAGCTCCAATCAGGACGAGGGTCCCAAAATCGGGATTGTCCTGGGAAAATCGGGACTGTTGGCAAGTATGCGATTATATGTGAGTGATCGGCCCTGGACACAGACAGACTGCCTGCCTCCAGGACGGATCACTTGCATGTGATTGCTGCATGAGAGATTGCATGTGATTGTGCGGGAGCCGACAGCCACCCATTGCTTTTAATGGGATTCTCTAGAATAGATAGATAGATATCCATGATTATTGTTGTCATTAGGTTTCTGTTAGAGATGTCATATTGAGCTGTGTGAAGTTGGCACCCCATGTTTGTAAAACCTAAATAAAAATATACCATTTGTTTGTGCCGCGTTTGTGCTGATTTGTGCCGCAAAAATGAGCGTTTGTGCCGGTTCGGTTTCTGAGATATTAAACATTCAATTTAATGCAAGCCCCGCCTACTTTGCAACCCATATTGCTGAATTTGTAAAACAAACGCGCCATTTGTTTGTGCTGGTTTGTGCCGCAAAAATAAAAGTTTGTTCCGCTTTGGTTGCGGAGATATTGTGCGTTATAGTTGCGGCAACCCCGCCCACTTTGCAACCCATATTGCTGAATTTGAAAAACAAACGTGCCATTCGTTTATGCTGAAAAAATAAACGTTTGTGCCGCTTTGGTTGCGGAAATATTGTGCGTTATAGTTGCTGCAACCCCGCCCACTTTGCAACCCATATTGCTGAATTTGAAAAACAAACGCGCCATTCGTTTGTGCCGCGTTTGTGCTGGTTTGTGCCGCAAAAATAAACGCTTGTGCCGCTTTGGTTGCGGAGATATTGTGCATTATAGTTGCTGCAACCCTGCCCACTTTGCAACCCAAATTACTGAATTTGAAAAACAAACGCGCCATTCGTTTGTGCTGCGTTTGTGCTGGTTTGTGCCGCAAAAATAAACGTTTGTGCCGCTTTGGTTGCGGAGATATTGTGCGTTATAGTTGCTGCAACCCCGCCCACTTTGCAACCCATATTACTGAATTTGAAAAACAAACACGCCATTCGTTTGTGCTGCGTTTTTGCTGGTTTGTGCCGCAAAAATAAACGTTTGTGCCGCTTTGGTTGCGGAGATATTGTGCGTTATAGTTGCTGCAACCCCGCCCACTTTGCAACCCATATTGCTCAATTTGAAAACCAAACGCGCCATTCGTTTGTGCTGGTTTGTGCCGCAAAAATTAAAATTTCTGCTGCTTTGGTTGCGGAGATATTGTGCGTTATAGTTGCTGCAACCCCGCCCACTTTGCAACCCATATTACTGAATTAGAAAAACAAATGCGCCATTTTTTTGTGCCACGTTTGTGCTGGTTTGTGCCGCAAAAAACAACATTTGTATCGCTTTGGTTGCGGAGATATTGTGCGATATAGTTGCTGCAACCCCACCCACTTTGCAACCCATATTACTGAATTTGAAAAACAAACGCGCCATTCGTATGTGCCGCATTTGTGCTGGTTTGTGCCGCAAAAATAAACGTTTCTGACGCTTTGGTTGCGGAGATATTGGGGCTGGTTTACTAAAATGAATGCGCTGCGCCGGTTCATACCATAATTGGTGCGCCAGATAAATTATTAAGTGAGCGTAAGAACCACACATAAGCGCAACACATAATATACCGGCGAACCGCGATAATAGTATGCCACGGATAATAGTGCACGCTAACAGTCCATTCACACAGGGGCTACACGACTTCCAGCGCGACTTGGGGCTACTTACAACAAGACTTGGGGCGGACTTTACAACACGACTTGGGGCGACTTATAACACGACTTTAAGTCGCCCCTAGGCCAGGCGACTTTAATTAAAAAAAAAAAAAAAAAACGGCATGGGTTCCCCTCCAAGAGCATACCAGGCCCTTCAGGTCTAGTATGGATATTAAGGGGAACCCCGCGGCAAAAAAAAATGGCGAAGGGGTCCCCCCTCAAAATCCATAACAGGCCCTGGTATGCTCTTGGAGGGGAAACCATGCCGTTTTTTTTTTTTTTTTATTAAAGTCATGTTGTAAGTCGCCCCAAGTCGTGTTGTAAGTCACCCCAAGTCGCGCTTGAAGTCGTGTTGCCCCTATGTGAATGGACTGTTAGCGTGCGCTATTATCAATGGCATACTATTATCACTGTATATTATGTGTTGCGCTTATGTGTGCGCCGGTTTATGCGCTCACTTATTAAGTTATCTGGCGCACCAATTATGGTATGAAACGGCGCAGTGCATTCATTTTAGTAATTCAGCACCAATATCTCTGCAACCAAATCGGCAGAAACTTTTTTGCGGCACAAACCAGCACAAATGCTGCACAAACGAATGACGCGTTTGTTTTTTAAATTCAGCAATATGGGTTGCAAAGTGGGCGGGGTTGCAGCAACTATAACGCACAATATCTCCGCAACCAAATCGGCAGAAACTTTTATTTTTGCTGCACAAACCAGCACAAACGCGGCACAAACGAATGGCGCGTTTGTTTTTCAAATTCAGTAATATGGGTTGCAAAGTGGGCGGGGTTGCAGCAACTGTAACGCACAATATCTCCGCAACCAATGCGGCATAAACTTTTATTTTTGCGGCACAAACCAGCATAAACGCGGCACAAACGAATGGTGCGTTTGTTTTTCAAATTCAGTAATATGGGTTGCAAAGTGAGCGGGGTTGCAGCAACTATAACGCACAATATCTCCGCAACCAAAGCGTCACAAACGTTTATTTTTGCGGCACAAACAAGCACAAACGTGGCACAAACGAATGGCGTGTTTGTTTTTCAAATTCAGCAATATGGGTTGCAAAGTGGGTGGGGTTTCAGCAACTATAACGCACAATATCTCCGCAACCAAAGTGGCACAAGCGTTTATTTTTGCTGCACAAACCAGCACAAACGTGGCACAAACTAATGGCGCGTTTGTTTTTCAAATTCAGTAATATGGGTTGCAAAGTGGGCGGGGTTGCAGCAACTATAACGCACAATACAATACAACCAAAGCGGCACAAACTTTATTTTTGCGGCACAAACGAATGGCGCGTTTGTTTTTCAAATTCAGCAATGTGGGTTGAAAAGTGGGCGGGGCTTGCATTAAATTGAATGTTTAATATCTCAGAAACCTGGGGTGCCAACTTCACACAGCTGTCATATTGTCATAATGTGTATGAAGACGTGAAATGTTGCTAGTGTCCATATGCCTGTGAATGTGCTTTTATATTTATTTGTTGGTGATATGATCATGTGGATATTTATTTGCGTTTATTAATATTGTTTATAATAGCTATAAGAATAAATACAAATAAATATTCACTTGTTCATATTACCAACAAATAAATACAGTATAAAAGCAATATCCCATAGCAACCTAATGTCCTAATGACAATAATAATAGATATGTGCAGTAGCATGCCCCGAATCACCAACACAACAGCAGCATCTCTCCCAGACACTTCCCACCTGTCTCAACAGTTAGACAGTAGATTTTAGAGTTGAGGATAGCTACCCCCATAGTTGCCAAGTGTCCCAGATCTGCTGGGACAGTCCCATTTTCTAGACAGCTGTCAAGCAACGGCTTTGTCCCAGAATCCAAGTCATGGGGACAGCTGCAGTACTGTACATTCCTAGGCAGTTTAAAGAATAATTCCAGGTAGGGTATATTATTTTAGTTTTGAAGAAAACTTGGGGCCACTTTACTCCGGGATCACACATGCGGCACACACGTTTTTTCCCCGTGTGGTGCATTTTGACAGCCCATTCATTTGAATGGGTTGCAAATCACACTGGAATGCAGAAAAAGTAATGCATGCATTACTTTTAAAAGCATGCTGCAGCAAACAGTATGGAACTGCAGAGACCATGCAATATGGTGCCCACAAATGCACTGCGTTTGCAATCGGCATTTGGCACCTGCATGCAGATCGCAAAGGAAGTGTGCTCACCAGCAGTGCAGGAAACGCATATACCTGCATCACATTCTGCTGTGGGCCCTTAGAAAAATATAATACAAATGTCAATGTAAAAGTATGAACTTATCCAGGTCAGGAGTAACTAAAGTTCACAGGTCAGGAGTATACAGCTCAGCATATCAGGAGTATACAGGTCAGCATCACAGATCAGTATACAGCTCAGCATCACAGATAGGAGTATACAGCTCAGTATCGCAGGTCATGAGTAGGAATGAGCCGAACACTCCCCGGTTCGGTTCGCACCAGAACATACCGAACAGGCAAACAATTTGGCAGAACACACGAACACCGTTAAAGTCTATGTGGCACGAACATGAATAACTAAAAGTGCTAATTTTAAAGGCTTATATGCAAGTTATTGTCATAAAAAGTGTTTGGGGACCTGGGTTCTGCCCCAGGGGACATGCATCAATGCAATTTTTATTTTTTTTAAACGCCGATTTTTTTGGAAGCAGTAATTTTTTTAATGCGTAAAGTGAAACAATGAAAATGAAATATTTCTTTAACCACTTCCCGCCTGGTCAATAGCAGATTGACGTCCGGGAAGTGGTTTCGTTATCCTGACTGGGCGTCATATGACGTCCTTCAGGATAACAGCCGCCGCGCGCCCGTGGGGGCGCGCATCGCGGCGATCGGTGGAGCGCTGTGTCAGTCTGACACACCGCTACACTGATCTCGGTAAAGAGCCTCCGGCGGAGGCTCTTTACCACGTGATCAGCCGTGACCAATCACGGCTGATCACGATGTACACAGGAAGAGCCATTGATCGGCTTTTCCTCACTCGCGTCTGATAGACGCGAGTAGAGGAGAGCCGATCGGCGGCTCTCCTGACAGGGGGGGGGTATGCGCTGATTGTTTATCAGCGCAGCCCCCCTCAGATGCCCACACTAGACCACCAGGGAAGACCCCAGGACCACCAGGGAAGCCCCCAGGACCACCAGGGAAGCCCCTAGCATGTGGATGGCCAGGTACATCCCCCATGGCCATCCACATGTTAAAAAAAATGCAAAAAAATATGCCAATCAGTGCCCACAGATGGGCACTGATTGGCACATCATATTTAATTAAAAAAAAGTTTAAAAAAGGGATGCCCAGCAATGCCACCCATCAGTGTCATCAGTGCCACTCATCAGCGTCCATCAGTGCCACCTATCAGTGCCCATCCGTGCCCACCCATGCCCACCTACCAGTGCCCATCCATGCCACCTATCAGTGCCACCTATATGTGTGCATCAGTGTCACCCATAAGTACCCGTCAGTGCCGCCTATCAATGCCCATCAGTGCCGCCTATGAGTGCCCATCAGTGCCACCTGAGTGCCCATCAGTGCCGCATACCAGTGCCACCTATCAATGCCCATCAGTGCCACCTATCAGTACCCATCAGTGCCGCCTATCAGTGCCCCTATCAGTGCCACCTCATCGGTGCCACCTCATTGGTGCCACCTCATCGGTGCCCATCAGTGCCGCCTTATCAGTGCCCATTAGTGCCGCCTTATCAGTGCCCGTCATTGAAGAAGAAAAACACACTTATTTACAAAAAAAAAATAACAGTGACAAAGAAAAACTTGTTTTTTTGCAAAATTTTCGTTTTTTTTTGTTTGTTGCGCAAAAAATAAAAATCGCAGAGGTGATCAAATACCACCAAAAGAAAGCTCTATTTGTGGGAACAAAATGATAAAAAAAATTTTGGGTACAGTGTAGCATGACCGCGCAATTGTCATTCAAATTGCGACATCGCTGAAAGCTGATGTCAGGTCAGGAGTAACTAAAGTTCAAAGGTCAGGAATATACAGCTCAGCATATCAGGAGTATACGGGTCAGCATTAAAGATTAGGAGTATACAGCTCAACATCACAGATCAGTATACAGCTCAGCATCACAGATAGGAGTATACAGCTCAGTATCGCAGGTCATGAGTAGGAATGAGCCGAACACCCCCCGATTCGGTTCGCACCAGAACATACCGAACAGGCAAACAATTTGGCAGAACACACGAACACCGTTAAAGTCTATGTGACACGAACATGAATAACTAAAAGTGCTAATTTTAAAGGCTTATATGCAAGTTATTGTCATAAAAAGTGTTTGGGGACCTGGGTTCTGCCCCAGGGAACATGCATCAATACAAATTTTTTTTTTTTTTAAAACGCCCATTTTTTTGGAAGCAGTAATTTTTTTAATGCGTAAAGTGAAACAATGAAAATGAAATATTTCTTTAAATATCGTGCCTGGGGGGGTGTCTATAGTATGCCTGTAAAGTGGCACATTTTCCCGTGTTTAAAACCACAGCAAAATGATATTTCTAAAGGAAAAATTGTCATTAAAAACTGGTCGCGGCTGTAATGAATTGTCGGGCCTCACCAATATAGATAAAACTCATTGAAAAAAAGAGCATGGAATCCCCCCCCCCCCCCCAGTCTATTACCAGGCCCTTTGGGTCTGGTATAAATATTAAGGGTAACCCAGAACCAAAATGTAAAAAAAAAAATTGTGTGGGGGTCCCCCTAAAATCCTTATTATCCCCTTTCGGGTCTGATATGAAAATTAAGGGGAACCATGTACCAATTTTTTTTAAAAATGGTGTAGGGGTCCCCCCCAAGATCCATACCAGACCCTTATCCGAGCACGCAATTTGGCAGGCTGCAGGAAAAGAGGGGGGCGAGAGATCGCCCCCCCTGAACCGTACCAAGCCACATGCCCTCAACATGGGGAGGGTGCTTTGTCCCCATGTTGATGGGGTCAAGGGCCTCATCCCCACAACCCTTGCCCAGTGGTTGTGGGGGTCTGCAGGCGGGGGGCTTATCTTAATCTGGAAGCCCCTTTAACAAGGGGACCCCCAGATCCCACCCCCGTGTGAAATGGTAATAGGGTACAAATGTACCCCTACCATTTCACAAACAAAGTGTCAAAATGTTAAAAACGACAAGACACAGCTTGGGGACAAGTCCTTTATTAAAAAATAAAAAAATTAAAATGTCCCACAATGTCCATTCATCTTCTTCTTCACGGCTTGACGGACCGAAAAAGAAAAAAAATCCGCCACCGATCCTCCTTCCAGATTCCGATAAGCCCCCCGCCCGCAGACCCCCACAACCACTGGGCAAGGGTTGCAGGGATGAGGCCCTTGTCCCCATTAATATGGGGACAAGGTGCCTTGGGGGCTACCCCAATGATAGTGTATGAAAAGAATACATACGTTAATGGCAGAGAGATGGGTATACAGGGGGATGGGTACACATGGGTACACATGTAAATAATGAAATAGGAGACAGGGTGCATGTGCATGTGTAGGAGAAGAGACGCAGGAACTCTGACGCCTCGCCACTTGAAGCACCTCTCCTCCAAGAGGAGGTATATTAGAGGAGCTTCTCCTATTTTTTTTTTTTTTTTTTTTTTTAGTAATTTTGTAATTTTTTAATTTTTTTTTTTGGTAATATTTTTAATTTATTTTTTTTTTTTTTTTTTTTTGCTCCTCTCTATCTTGGATTGGGGGCGACCTCCGCCTTCCTCCTCCCCTCCCCGGACCGAACCATGTCGAAAATAACATTAACCTCATATAACATAAAGGGCTTAAATAGCGCAGAAAAACGCATGAGACTGCTGGCGGAACTAGGGAGACTTAAATCACAGATTATTTTCTTACAGGAAACACATTTTAAAAAAAATAAAATCCCAAAGATGGGTAACCGGAAATTTCCCACAGTGTATCATAGTCCCTCACAGACCTCAAAAGCAAATGGGGTATCTATTATTCTAGCGAAACAGATACCATGGAAAGAGATAAAAATAATTACAGATGACGATGGACGTCTTCTTATTGTAAAAGGAGAAATAGGGGAACAAAAAGTAACCTTAGTGAGTATATACTTACCAAATGTGGACCAAATAGGAGCTATGGAGAAATATCTAAATATAGTATACCAAAACAAAGAAGGAATCCAAATGATGGGAGGAGATCTAAATATGGCATTAGAGCCCATGTTAGACTCATCAAAGGGAACCGCACACATATCCTACATAAAACTTCGAAAAGTGAAAGAGATGTTACAAGACTTACAACTAGTGGATAGTTGGAGAATCCGGAACACACACGAGAGGGACTATACATTCTTTTCAACAAGACATAAGACATATACCAGAATTGATTATGTCTTTATATCCCAGAATGCCCTCTCGAGTGTACTGGATGCTTCAATAGGCTCTTTCACACTATCAGACCATGCACCAACTCACTGCGTAATAGAATGGGGAGAGAAAGCGACACGGGAGTGGCACTGGAAGATCAACGAAACATTATTAAAAGAATCAATATATGAGGAAAAAATTGCGCATGAGATACAATTATACTTCCAAGAGAATAAATCAGATGAACTAACACCTTTATGTATTTGGGAAACACATAAATGCTACATTAGGGGTGTCCTAATATCATTAGGGGCACATAGAAAACGCTCTCTGAATGCCAAGCTGGACCTCCTGCTAGGAGAGATACGGGCGCTTGAAAAGGCTCACAAAAAAACTGTGGCAATACAAACGGAGGAGAAACTAACACGCCTTCGCGATGAGTTAAACTTACTGCTAATGGACAAAGCAAAAGTAAAGATAGCACATGGCAGGCGAGTATTTTATGAATATGGAAATAAACCTAGTAGGATGCTGGCAAACGCACTCAGAGAGACAAAAGCACGGAACCACATTGATTGCATAAAAACAGCAGGGGATGCATTGGTTAACTCCTCACAAGCAATGGCGAAAGAGTTTAGAGATTTCTATACCAAACTATACCAAATTGAGAGTAACGTTTCGGAAGAAAGACTAAAAAAAAAAAGAAGGGAAATGGCAGAGGAGTACATAGAAACAGCAGGGATGCCCAAGATAGGAGAAGAGGAAGTAGGGGAGATGGATGGCCCAATTACACTAGAAGAATTTACCGAAGCCCTTAAATCACTGAATATAGGTAAGGCACCAGGACCGGACGGGTATACTCTGCTCTATTATAAGACATTTGCAGAAAAACTAGCACCAGAATTTGTTGCCGCATTTAACTCAATTAGGGAAGGGGCAAGGATACCAGCAGAGACATTAATGGCACATATCACAGTAATCCCAAAAGAAGGGAAAGACCCAGCACAATGCGCGAGTTACCGCCCAATCTCTTTATTAAATGTGGATCTAAAGATCCTAACAAAAATACTGGCAACTAGACTACTACCACATATCTCAAACATAATACACCCAGACCAAGTGGGATTCACCCCGGAAAGGGAAGGCAGAGAAAATACGCAAAGAGTCTTAAGCGCAATATACACAGCGCAATGTCATAAAAGACCTATGGTCTTGATTTCTGCAGATGCAGAAAAAGCCTTTGATAGAGTGGACTGGACATTCCTGGAAGCGACGTTGCAATATATAGGCCTGGGAAACGGGATGTTAAATTGGATCAAAAGCCTGTATTCAAATCCAAGAGCGCGGGTTAAAATAAATGACATAATATCGGAACCTTTCCCTATATATAATGGAACGAGGCAGGGATGTCCACTCTCACCTATCATATTTATCTTGACGTTGGAGCCCTTTCTGAGAACTATACGAGCTAGCCCAGATATTAAAGGTATACCAACTAAAGGAAAAGAACAGAAACTCGCTGCATATGCGGATGACTTGTTATTCTTTATTACCTCCCCAATCACGTCGTTCCCCTCACTGTTAGTGGAAATACGTAAATACGGCGAGGTCTCTAATTTTAAGATAAATTACGGTAAATCCGAGGCAATGGGGATAGAAATAAATAATGCACTTCAAAAACAATTGACTAAGCATTTCACGTTTAAATGGACGGACTCCCACATAAGCTATCTGGGAACCAAAATAACAAAGAAATTAGAGAAAATGTTTGAACTGAATTTTCTATCCCTAATGCAACGAATAAAAGTAGACCTTTTACGGTGGGAAATATTCACATGGTTTGGCAGAATTAACATCATCAAAATGAATAGTATGCCCAGACTGACATACCAATTTCAGTCATTACCAATCAAACTCCCCCCGGGATTCCTGAGAGAACTGAGAACGAGATTTGCAAAATTTATATGGGCAGGGAAACCGGCAAGAATCAGGAGGGATATTCTGGTTCAACCCAAAGATAGAGGAGGAGTGGGATTCCCAGATCCAGTGAACTACTATGAAGCGGCCCACTTAGCGAGAGTAATGGAGTGGTGCACAGTGAAAAAGGACAAACCATGGCTATCTATGGAACAAGCAATAACTGACATACCCCTGGAAGGGATAGCATGGATATCGGACACAGAGATCCCCCAGCAGATAAAAAGACACCCCACAATAGGGGCAACAATCCAAGTGGCTAAAAAGGTATTCAGGAAAACGGAGATATCAAAATTCCCAAGTCCGATGATTCCCATCCTGGGCACACCAAGCTTTGAGCCAGGCCTAGTAGAGGCAGAGTTTAGGAACCTAAGGAGAAAAGGGGTCAGTAGGCTCCAAGACTTTACTAGAGAGAACAGAGTGATGACAGGGGAGGAGGTAGACTTAGAATTTGTAGGAGAAATTAATTTTTTCAGGAGAATACAGCTTAAGGCCTATCTCCGAGCAATAAAAGCGCAAATAGGAGAAGCAAGGACAACGTCTAAATTCGAGCGGCTTTGCCTAAGTGAGGAACCAGGGAAACATGGGTTATCCGTTATGCACTCTCTACTAGTAGAACTCAGAGCGCCACAAGAGGTAACATTCATACAGGCATGGGAAAGAGATCTGGGGATAACGTTCCCCGAATCACAGAAACTTAAGATATGCCACCTCACACATAAGACATCAAGGGCAACCAAATACCAAGAAGGTGGATATAAGATATTGACACGCTGGTATAGAACACCAGCAATGCTAAACGGGATATATCCACAAGTAGAAAATAAGTGCTGGAGATGTCAAAGGGAGGTAGGAACTATGATACACATATTCTGGGAATGCCCCGGAGTCAAAGAATTCTGGGAGATTGTAAGGGAAACAGTGGAAGAAATTACGGAAGTATCATTGGGAGAAAATCCAGCAGCATATTTGCTACATGATACGCCGATACCTATTAGAGAATATAAAAACTCATTAGTGGGACATTTGCTGAACGCCGCGAAGGCATGCATATCGAGTTTATGGAAAAATACTAGCGCTCCGACAAGAGCACAATGGTTAGCGAACATATCAGAAATTCAACAAATGGAAAAACTTACTATGAAGATTAGAGAACAAGAAGATAGATACCAGGAGACATGGACACCCTATATTAGATATAGGGAACAAAACCGCCAACAGCCTCATGGTTGAGAAAGTACAAGGGAAACAAAGAGGGTGGACTGGGGAGGGGAGGAGGAGTGGCGGAGGGGGGGATCGCATACCCATCCAGTTTAAGTAGAGGGGTTTTTTTTTTTTTTCTCTTTTTTTTTTTGTATTTTTTTTTCCCTCTTTTTTTTTTTTTCCTTTCTTTTTGTTTTTGTCTCATTTTGTGGGATACACCTTTTTCCCCCCGGGGGGAAGAAGGTGAGGAGGGAGGGGGGGGGGAAAGGAAAATAAAATCACAGGAGTAGAGGAAAGGCTAACTGATGCCCCTTTTTTTTTTGTTGCCTCTCTGATTAGTGGAGAACACTAAGTGTCAAACTGGAAGATAATACAGAGGAGAATTAGTGTTCATATGTTGATTTAAAATAGAAAGGGAAGATGTTAACGAGGTAAATATGTTTGTTAAGATGTACAATTATGCACCTGTGAAATGAAAATAAAGAATTTAAAAAAAAAAAAAAAGGAGTATACAGCTCAGCATTAAAGGTCAGAAGTATACAGCTCAGCATTACAGATCATGAGTATATAGATCAGCATTACAGATCATGAGTATACGGCTCAGCATTACAGGTCAGGAGTATACCGCTCAGCATTACAGATCAGGAGTTTACAGCCCACTACAGTTTTTCCCTTCCATAATGATCAGTTCCTTACCTTTACCTGCTTGTTCAGACATGCTGCTTTCCATCCCCTCCCCTCACATCTATACAGAGTGCCTGTGTGAGATGTAGCAAATTAGCGGGACAGAAGTGAGGGGAGGATCACAGGAGTCAGTGTAGCCTTGCTGCAGAGCTGACTGCTTGTGTGTGCTGCTCTGCTCGGAAATCAGGAAGGAGTTATTTTGACAGCGGGGGTCAAAATAATATGACATGAGATCTACCCTCTCGTATCGACGGGTTGCCGACCCCCAGTATATACCATACCTGAGTGATGCAGCTGAGCAGGGGTCAAGTCCTGGGGAAAAAAGTGTGGGAACTCCCACCCAAGATCCACTCCCCCACCAAAAAATAAATAAAAAAATGATACGCTCATATGCACGAACGCTTCAAAAGTGGTATTTTACATCCAATTTTCGTATTGTGTGTATGAAGCTTAACTGTTAGTACATACTTGGGGGGCTGCAAACTCTGCAGGGCTCCAACACACACTCACTGCTATTCCAACCCTTCAAATATTTCCACATAAACTTCCCTCCTGGCATTAAACTTTGCCAGGTATTGTGCTCAGCTTACAACCCCAAACTGATGTTCCTTCCTCAGCTCACCTCTCTCTCTGCATGTCCTGTGAGCAGAATAGCTGTGCTCCTCCTCTGGGTTCTCTCATCATATGGCACTGAATATAGAGGAGGGGGGATTCAGCAGGACACACAGAGCAAGTATGCAGGAGACTGGGGGGGGGAGATGAGGAGACAGAAAATCAGGAGGGGCCGGCGGGGAGGAGCGCATTTCACGAGAGGTCTGACTAAACACAATCTCTTAGCAGTAGGAACCTGATCTACCCATCAGCTAGCTGTGATTGACAGGTAGATCGAAGCGGAAGCTATCATGGGGCCCCCTACTGAAAAAGCCTGAACGGTCAGGTGTGCGGCACTTACTATTGCGAGCTGTGTCGGCAGCTGCCGGTGTAGCACCTGCCACACAGCTTGCATACTTCAAAGTCTTGCAGGACACGGCTGCTAATGGGAACTAAGTTCCTGTTGTGGAAAAAGTACAGGAACTCCATTCCCATGCGTTCCCGCAGGACTTGAGCCCTGCCGCTGAGGCTGCAGAGAAAGGGACTGGGAATCTGTCCTCAGTCCTTTTCTCTGTCTCAAAAGTGAGACATTGGGATCCATGCTGACTATTGCTTAAAATATTATTTTCTAGCTAAACCTCTTTTATATGGTCTTTTATTGAACTCATAAGTATCTTTTTTAAATATAGAACCTAAACTAACCAGTCTGTAGGTAAATGGTAAAGATTTTGAACCCTTTTTAAATATAGGCACCACACTGGCCTTATGCTAAACCAGTGATACCATGCTAGTCATTCACCACGTCAATACCACACACTTTCACCCTCTTCCTGCCTGGGCCAATTTTCAGATTTTAGTACTGTCATACCCAAATTACATTTTTATAATTTATTGAAACAGACAGAGATTTTTTTTGGTGGTATTTTTTACAGGTGTTTTGGTGGTATTTAATCACCACTGGGTTTTTAATGTTTTGATCTTTAAATTAAAAAATTAAATAAAATTATAAGAAAAAACATGTTTTCTGTTATAAAATTTGCAAATAAACAATCTTTCTTCATAAACGTAGGCCAAAATGTATTCTGCTACATTTCTTTGGTAAAAAAAATAAATAACCCAAATCAGTGTATATTATCAGTGTATATTATTTAGTCTGTGTGAAAAGCTATAGAGTCTACAAACTATGGTATACATATTAAAAAATTTATTAATTCTGATGTACTGATTTCTCATTTCTTGAGGCCCTAAAATGCTGGGACAGTACAAATACCCCTCAAATTACCCCTTTTTGGAAAGTAAACAGTCCAAGGTATCGTATTTAGTAAGAGGCATGGTGAGTTTTATTGAAGTTTTATTTTGGAAAGCAAACACAAAGGTATTTTCTGAAAGGCATAAAGAGTCTTTTAAAAATGTAATTTTTTCCTCTCAAATGTGTTCGGGAAATGCAGGAAAGAAATGAAAATGGATTGCTTTACTCAAATTTGTCAATTAATAAGATATTTCTAACACACATCATAAGCATACAAAGAATTACACCCCAAAACACATTCTGCTACTCCTCCATGATATCACATTTGTGAGACTTTTTCACAGTCTATTCAAATAGAGGGGGCCAAAATCCAAGGAAGCACTTTCAAGCATTCTAGAGGCATAAGCTACCATCTTCCTGGACTAGAGAGCATCTGCCTGGCCATTTAACTACATTTTCTGGCTGGAGAGTGGTTAAAGAGTCTCTAAAAATTAGAAAAAATGGCTTAGATATAACAGAGCTCAGCTCTTGTAGAACCCTTATGCCGCGTACACACGGTCGGAATTCTCGTTGGAAAAAGCTCTGATGGTTTTCCCGTCGGAATTCCGACGGAATTTCGCTCAAATTGTCTTGCCTACACACCGGTCAATAACACCACGGCATAAAACACGTTCGAATGCACTATAAAAGAGAAGTTTAATACTTCTGAGCATGCGTCGAATTGTTTCCGAGCATGCGTCTGAATTTTGCGTGTCGGAATTGCATACACAGGATCGGAAAATCCGATAGAAAGGTTTTCCGTCGGAAAAATTAAGAACAGGTTCTCAATCCAAAGTCCGTCGGAAATTCCGACAGAAAAAGAGCGATGGGCATACACGAGGTCAAAGCTCCCATGTTCATTCATGCTCATCCATGCCTCATTCATGCCCACCCATGTACATTCATGCTCATCCGCGTTCATTCATGCTCATCCATGCATCATTCATGCCTCATCCATGCCCATCCATGCCTCATCCATGGCTCATCCATGCCTCATTCACATGGGCGTCCACAGGTAGGGGCAGGGGGGGGTCAAGTCCCCCGTCTCCCCCTGGAATCAGGGATCAGATCAGCACTGTTAAATTCAGCACAGTGGTGTCGCTATATGGGTCTGGTCAGCTCGCATCCGGGTGCCACCTGCCAGTAGTAAGGGTGGAGCTGACCCTTGGTGTGCTGCCATTAAAGTGATTTAAAAAAATACAAAACAGGTTTATACTTACCTGTTCTGTGCAATAGAACTGCACAGAGCAGCCCGATTTTCCTCTTCTCGGGTCCCATGACAGTGCCCCAGGCTCTTCTCTGTGTGTCACCACATAGAAAGCTACTTCCTAGTGGTAAGGTAAGTATTTCATAATGAGCTAGTATGCGGTGCATACTAGCTCATTATGCCATTGTCTTACAGTTTGTTTGTTTTTTGACATGGTTTACAACCTCTTTAACAGATACAGTCCCCGGCATATGACAACAGGAAATAACAGCAAAAAGCATAATAAACAAATGAACAGTGAAACATTACACAACATAATCAGAAAATTTAGCAAGTAACTGTCCTCTAGTGGACCTAGTGGGAGAGCCTGCTTCACCACTGTCCACAGTGTCATCAACAGACTCCACAGCTCCAAAGACAAAAGCTGCTTAAAGGCCTCAGGTGTCTGGCCGTATCACGGTCAGGAATACCACCCTCCCTGGGCCTTCAGCAATGTCCACAGCTGGTTCCATGGGCCCAGTGTCCAGGGGAAAAGCTTCAATGTGAGGTAGGTACCACTCCAAGTAGACTTCTTGAATAGGTGGAATTTCCATGGCACCCCACCTCCCCAATCTGCAGTGGGCTTAGTAGGTAACTGCCCACAAACGACAGAAGGTCTCAACAAGTTTCAATGGAGGAGCTTCCGGATGTTTCCCTGACCCTCTGCCACGTCATACACTGAAGAGAGCAGAAAAGGTTGTCTCTCTACTTGATATGGACAAGCTTCACATCTGGATTCCAACTTGCTGCACCGTTCAAACTTTGGGTTTATGACCACTACTATGTCCCCCAGTCTCCCAGTATCAAGGGTAACATGTCAAAGGCGGTCTCCTCTGCTAAGTCCTGATGACGCTACAGAATCACTTGTCTAGCCTTCTTCAACCAGTTGAGTGTTCTAGGACCAGGTTATTTGTTGTGCGGGGAGGACCAGACTCTTGAATCTCAAGCAACAGGACCACATGCAAACAACCACTATGCCCAAACATCAAGAAGAAAGATGTGTGTCCAGTGGTTCTGTGTACTATATGATTATAATGATTGTAGACCAAGATGACTTCACCCATGTGCTGGTGCAATCCTTTACTGATGCCCTTGCTCCCGAGTCCCCAGCATGTTAAGGAGGGTGCAGTTAAGTGCTCACAAACTCCATTCCTCTGGGGATGGTAGGGGGTGATGTGAGATTTGAAAATCCCACAGTTCTGAGAACACCTGTGTTCTGATTATAGGGTATATATTTACTGATCGTACTGTTCCTTTAAATTGGCATCCATTACTAACAGGAACTGTAGTATATTCCTCCCACTTCCTGCCCAGCAGTCATATCAGATAATCTTTCTACAGTGAAGGAAGCATGCTAAAGACCTCCACTATTTCTTAATACAGGCCTTGGAAGGATAAGTCTGTAAGTAAGCAGTCATTAGTTTTTAATTAGTTAGTATATGTTCTACTAATGCAACTACATTTTATATGTGTGTTGGTGGGATGTGTCTGTCAGGAAGTTCACTCAGCTAGGCCACATTTTTGCTAGCTAGTGCCTTAACAGTATTGTAGCATGCCTGTTACTATTTGCATCTGTGATGTAATGTTAAATGCTAATGCATATTTTTATAATTTGTGTTTTGCAGTTTTACAAAAAACTTATTCTCAGTAAAGATTTCAACTATTAGCCCTTCCTCCTGAGTCTTTATTGGGAAGCTGTTAGCTGTCTGCCAAGCCTTGTACTTTGAACACATTGTGAGGGCAGAACAGTAAAAAGACTTTTAACACAGCGGGCCTAGTTTAAAGAAGAGTGGAATCATTCTGCTCATCATCAGCTAACCTCTACAGCCACAGACACTATCTGTTTCATCATGCAGCAAACAGACAAGGATACTGCACCAGTCACCCCTCAGCATACACAAGCAGAGGAAAGCATACACAATATGCCAACCAACAGGTCACGCTGCACAAGCTCCAGAGTCTCTAGTCAGTCGGATCAGACATCAGCTAGTGCTGAATCTGCCAGGTCCAAGCGCACTAGCTCTAGACATTCAAGCTGCTCTAACCTGTCGTCCACCAGTGCTGCAGCTGCCAAGGCCCATGCAAAAGCAGAAGCCGCGCGTGCACTGGCTTCCTATGCAATACGTGAAGCTGAAATGATAAGAGAGCAGGGCTGCATAGATGAAGAACTTCATTTGATTAAAGCTAAAAGTAAAGCTGAAGCACTTAGAAGAAAAGCAGAGGTGAAAGCATCTTTACATATTATCAAGCAAGAAAAAACTGCTTCAGCAGCCTTAGCTGAAGCCGAGGTGCTCATGAGAGCTGCTGAAGAACAGTACAGAGAGCGCTCTGTGATAGATACCCAAATGACACCACTCAGTGCAATCCAACGCACCAGTGAGTATGTGCAATTGCATGCGACCATGTACACAGATCAACAGTCTAATGATGCATTGGAATCGTCAAAGGTCCCGCTAGCAGCAGACAACTTTGATATTGCTCGATGCTACAAGACTGAACCAGAACTTTACTATAACAAGCCAAGTAGTTACATACTCAGAGACCAATCTGTTGGTCCTTCAGGAAATCGAACGAATGGTGACATAATCCCTCCTCTGGAAAATATAAATCCGGCCTATAGCAGAAAGACTTGCAGTAGACAAGAACAACCACACGACTATAGTGGATTTAACCAAGCATCCCAACCGTCTTACCAGCCACAGACATGCCCTGTGTTTGTCCCCAGAAAATTCCCACCTGAGGTAGCAGGAGCCACAGATGTGACAAAATACTTGATACGCCGTGAAATGGTGAGCTCTGGTCTCCTGAAGTTTGATGACCGTCCAGAAAACTATTGGGCCTGGAAGTCATGTTTTCTAAGCAGCACCCAAGACTTAAATATGAAAGACAGGGAAAAGCTTGACCTACTCTCCAAATGGCTCGGACCAGAGTCCACTGAGCAAGCCAAAAGAATCAGGTCAGTACATGTTCATGATGCGACAGCAGGGCTTACAATGTTATGGCAGAGATTGGAAGACTGCTATGGGTCACCTGAAGTAATTGAAGATGCACTTCTGAAGAAAATTGAAAATTATCCAAAAATAACAAACAAAGACAATCAGAAGCTGAGAGAGCTTGGTGACATACTTTTAGAGCTGGAAGCGGCAAAGGCTGGTGGATACCTGCAAGGCCTCTCATATTTGGATACAGCACGTGGAGTCAAACCGGTAATCGAGAAGCTTCCTTACAGCTTACAAGAAAGATGGGTCACGCAAGCATCAAAATACAAGGAAGATCATCAGGTGGCATTTCCACCTTTCTCCTTCCTCGCCAAATTCATTGTGAATCAAGCTAAAATACGCAATGACCCAAGCTTCGCCTTTTTGAACATGGGAGGCTCCAGTTCTGTAAAGACAGAGAAACAACCTTCAGTGCACAATAAAGAACGCAGAGCAACAGTGTCTGTAAGGAAGACAGAAGTACCGACTGAGTTTGAGGCCAACCAGGATAAAAGCTCAGGAGTGAAAATTGAGGACCCAGATAAGCAGTGTCCACTACATAACAAGCCTCATCCACTGAGAAAATGTCGCAGTTTCAGAGGCAAGACAATAGAGGAGCGCAAATCTTATCTTAAGGACAAGCGCATTTGTTTCAGATGCTGTGGTTCAACTCAACATCTTGCTAAAGACTGTGTGAAAACAATTCGATGCAAAGAATGCAATAATGACAACCATCTGTCTGCTTTACACCCAGGACCAGCACCATGGAAAACAGAGAATCCGGTAACCCAAGAAGATCATGGTGGGGAGCAAAAAGAGAGTGCATTACCAGCAATAACCTCAAAGTGCACTGAAATCTGCACAAACACATTTAGCTCTAGATCATGCTCCAAGATATGTTTAGTCAAGGTGTATCCTGCAGGCCTCAGAGAGAAGGCAATCAGAATGTATGCGGTCTTAGATGAACAAAGTAACAGATCTTTGGCAAGAACAGAGTTCTTTGACCTCTTCGGTGACAGAGGAAGTCCAACTCCATATACTTTGAAGACATGCTCCGGAGTTGTGGAGACATCCGGGAGAAGAGCAAACAACTACATCATTGAATCATTAGATGGGAAAACGCAGCTGACTCTGCCCACTCTCATAGAATGTGATATGATACCAGATGATAGATCAGAGATACCCACACCTGAAATTGCACGTCACTACCCTCATCTGATGCAAATATCAGACAAGATTCCAGTACTAGACCCAGGTGCTGCAATTATCCTCCTACTTGGAAGAGACATACTGAGAGTGCACAAGGTCAGAGAGCAATACAATGGGCCATTTGCACAACGTCTTGACCTTGGATGGGTCATCATTGGTGATGTATGTCTGGATGGAGCTCACACGCCGTCAAATGTGAATGTCTACAAAACAAACATGTTGCAAAATGGCCGCACATCATGTCTTAGCCCCTGTACCAACAGGATACAGATTAAAGAAAGACTAGTCAACCCAATACAACAGCAGAAAGTTCGGAGTTACATGGAGGCTATCACCTCATCTAAAGATACAGATGAGCTAGGATGCAAGGTGTTTGAAAGAACGCGAGATGATGACAAACCAGCACCATCTGTTGAAGATAGCCTCTTCCTTGAGATAATGGACAGAGAAGTCTTTATAGATGAGTCAAACAGCTGGGTAGCTCCTCTACCTTTCCGTTTACCCCGACATCACCTTCCTAACAACAAAGGACAAGCAGTGAAGCGCCTCACCTCATTGCGACGCACTCTAGACAGAAAGACAAATATGAAGGAACACTTCCATGATTTCATGCAGAAGATCTTCGACAGTGGTCAAGCCGAAAAGGCACCACCATTGGAAGAAAAACAAGAATGTTGGTACTTACCAATATTTGGAGTGTATCATCCTCAGAAACCAGGACAGATACGAGTAGTATTTGACTCCAGTGCAAAGTATGAAGGCCTTTCCCTAAACGATGTACTCCTCAGTGGACCTGACCTGAATAATACACTCCTTGGAGTACTCATCAGGTTCCGAAAAGAACCCGTTGCAGTAACAGCAGATGTACAACAAATGTTCTACTGTTTCCTTGTCCGCAAAGATCACAGAGACTACCTGAGGTTCCTGTGGTATGAAAACAATGACTTTAACAAAGATGTCACAGAATACAGGATGAAGGTACATGTGTTCGGGAACAGCCCCTCTCCAGCTGTAGCTATCTACAACCTGAGACGAGCAGCACAGGAAGGTGAAGAAGAACACGGCACAGATGCCAAACAGTTTGTCATGAGAAACTTTTATGTGGACGATGGACTTGCTTCTTTCTCTAGCAACGAAGAGGCTATCGACATCCTGAAAAGAACAAGGGAGATGTTAGCAGAATCTAACGTAAGGTTACACAAGATAGCGTCCAACAGCAGCAAAGTCATGGAAGCGTTTCCCTCAGAGGACCGTGCAAAGGACCTCAAGGACCTGGATCTAGGAACAGATTCACTGCCCCTTCAAAGAAGTTTAGGGCTCAGTTGGGATCTGAAAACCGACAGCTTTACATTTAGAGTATCCAGAGAAGAGAAGCCATTCACGAGAAGAGGTGTCTTGTCCACGGTCAACAGCCTTTATGACCCCCTAGGATTTGTAGCCCCCATAACCATGCAAGGCAAGGCTCTTATGAGAGAAATTGCTACTGAACATGAACAAAGTGAATGGGATACACCTCTACCTAAGGAGAAAGAAACACAGTGGAAATTGTGGAAGGACTCATTAATAGAGCTTGAACAACTTATCATCCAAAGGTCATATGTCCCTGTTTCTCTGTCTGCCACAAAACAAAGAGAATTGTGTGTATTCTCAGATGCATCTACCATGGCTATAGCAGCTGTAGCCTACCTTAGAGTAATGGACTTTGAAGGACAAAGTTACGTTGGGTTTATCATGGGAAAGTCCAAACTAGCTCCACGTCCTGCTCACACTGTTCCACGTTTGGAGCTTTGTGCTGCTGTCTTAGCAGTGGAGATGGCAGACTTGATCATTGCTGAACTGGACATTGAAATTCATGCAGTGAAGTTTTACACAGACAGCAAGATTGTGTTAGGATATATTCACAATGCTTCAAGAAGATTCTACATGTACGTGTCAAACAGAGTGATACGCATCAGAAAGTCCACACGGCCAGAACAGTGGCACTATATCAGTACGGATAAAAATCCAGCCGATCATGGGACTAGACCGGTTCTAGCAGCTGTCCTGAAGCACACTAACTGGTTCTCAGGACCATCTTTTCTGAATAGATCAGAACCAGAAGAGACCACTCAGTTAGAGACTTTTGAACTTATAGAACCAGACAAGGTACAGGTACAAGTTACAGCATTCAGTACCATAACTACTAGAGGCAATTTTGGCGCACACAGGTTTGAAAGATTCTCCAGCTGGAAGTCTCTCATACGAGCAATAAGAAAGCTTATTCACCTAGCCAAATCCTTCTGCAGAGCTACTAACACTGACAAGTGTAATAGCAATCTTATGCAAGCCAGAATCATCATCATCAGATGTGTTCAACATGAAGTTCTCACCACACTTATGGCTGAAGTCATGGCGATCATGAACGCTCGACCCTTAGTTTCAGTGTCTACCGATCCAGAAATGCCAACAATTTTGACACCTGCAATGCTTTTGACCCAGAAGATGGAAGCAAGTTCAGAGTCTTGCAGACATCTTCTGGAATAGATGGAAACAAGAGTACCTGGTGACGCTCCAGTCACGCAGAAAATGGCAAGTTGACAAGCCTAACCTGCAAGTCGGAGATGTTGTCCTACTAAAAGACGCTCAGGTCCACAGAAACGAATGGCCAGTTGGACTCATTGTTGTGACTGTACCTAGTAATGATAGTAAGGTTAGAAAGGTCAAAGTTAAAGTGATGAGACAGGGCACCCCTAAGGTGTACTTTAGGCCTATCTCTGAAGTTGTTTTACTTCTTAAAAAGGAAACATAGTGGTATAATGTTCATTATGCCAGGTGGGGAGTGTTCTGATTATAGGGTATATATTTACTGATCGTACTGTTCCTTTAAATTGGCATCCATTACTAACAGGAACTGTAGTATATTCCTCCCACTTCCTGCCCAGCAGTCATATCAGATAATCTTTCTACAGTGAAGGAAGCATGCTAAAGACCTCCACTATTTCTTAATACAGGCCTTGGAAGGATAAGTCTGTAAGTAAGCAGTCATTAGTTTTTAATTAGTTAGTATATGTTCTACTAATGCAACTACATTTTATATGTGTGTTGGTGGGATGTGTCTGTCAGGAAGTTCACTCAGCTAGGCCACATTTTTGCTAGCTAGTGCCTTAACAGTATTGTAGCATGCCTGTTACTATTTGCATCTGTGATGTAATGTTAAATGCTAATGCATATTTTTATAATTTGTGTTTTGCAGTTTTACAAAAAACTTATTCTCAGTAAAGATTTCAACTATTAGCCCTTCCTCCTGAGTCTTTATTGGGAAGCTGTTAGCTGTCTGCCAAGCCTTGTACTTTGAACACATTGTGAGGGCAGAACAACCTGAGACTCAAAGTTAGTGCCTTGGTCAGACAGGATTTGCTAGGGGCATCTGTAGGTTTGGGTCAAGAATAACTTGGTCGCAGTGACTGCTGGTTGATTACTGATGGACATGTCTATGGCAAACTTATAGAAATGGTCTACATACACTAGGGGGTAATGAAACCCTGATGTGGTTGGCAGTCATTGTCAGGAAGTCCATAATGAGGAGCTAAAACAGTTCAGACGTGGAGATCACCAGAGGTGTGGTCTGTTTTTAGGGGGCACTTTGTGTAAAACACAGCTTGGACACACATGGCAGGCTTGTTACATCCAGCCCCTCTGCATGAAGAACCTGCACCGTAGCTCTCTATGTACTGCACCCCTGAACCCAGCACTCTGTACGTACTGCACCCCTGAACCCAGCACTCTGTGCGTACAGGGCCGGATTTCCCACAAGGCCACCAAGATTTCCCACAAGGCCACCAAGGCCTGGCCTTGGTGCGGACGTGGTGCAGGGGCGGCGCCGCATGCAGGGCTGATCCTAGGCTGCTCGGGGTGCAGTGCTCCCGAGCGCCAGAGAGATAGGGGCGCTGAAGCGCCAGAGTGCTCCCTTCCCTCCTCCTCTCGCTCGTTTGCAGAGGCGGCTCTCTCCGCGGCTGTGTTTCCTGCTCAAGCCCCTCCACGCTCCCCCTGTCAGAGAAGGAGAGCAGCCGGGGATGAGATCGGAGGCGGAGCCGCTGGTCTCTGTGTGGAGCGTGACCAGCGGCAGCCGCGCAGTGATGTCGCCGGGCGGTCCGTGCCTGACACGTTCTATTCCTCCTCTCTGTGTCTCTCTCCTGCCTGCTGTGAACAACTGGTGAAAGCAAAAAACCGCGCTACCCTAACACACGCAAATAGTCACACAATTGGATGGGGGGGAGAAAAATACGAAATATAAATAAATAAATAAACAAATGAATGGATCAATGAATAAAACCTAAACCGGCTGCAGAATAGTAGGATAAACACACATGAAATATAGAAAAAGAAAAACTGCGCCAGGTGAAACTAAAACAACAATAATGAAAACCAATACACATGAGTGATCTATGTATCTAATTAGTAGTATTTGAGGTACTAATAACCTAAGAAATAGAGTCTGCGCACAGATTCAAAAGGGCATAGGCAAACAGTAATGGTATATTCTCAGGTTATCAAAACATGAAGAACAAATATTCAACTAAAATTGTTAAAATATAAAACTGTGGACAATGGTGAATGTTATTTTTCAAAGTCTTTGTGAAAGATGAATAACAAGACAATGGATCAGAGTCCTCTTATGCGGTAGGTTCCACTACACCAATGTGCTCCACTTCTAATTAAAGTGCCACCACCAGTAAGTAGGCTCCTTACCAGATGTATAGAAAACAAAAGCACTCAGGTTTGAGCTTTAGCACAGGATTCCAAACATCAGGTATAGTTGCCCCTCAGACAGTATCCTCCAAGATCGGTATATTCACACCAGAGCTCCAAGGCAGGGGGGAGGGAGAAGCACACTTCCAAATGTCAGGATGGACAGATAAAACACTCAAAGGTGCATCCAAAGGTCACCATGTAAATGACAAAGGCAGACCATAGCGTGATATTGTAAAAAACTAGATTGACTTTATTTAAAATCGAATATTACTCACATTCTTATGAACAGAATAGGCAGTAAGAAATCCAACGATTATTTAAAAGGAGCGCCGGCCGGCATTCAATCAAACCCTTTCTCCTTGTAACACGAACGTGGTGACGTCACTGCGCGTCCTCCCAAACGCGGTTCGTCATCAACAGACGTTTTCAATGGGGATAGGGCGTGCAGTGAGTCACCACATTATATACTACCAAGCCTCATTGCGAGAGGCAAGGAAGTGGCCATTCGACCATCTTAACTGTGGGAAAGGTTGCCCATACACAGGAAAAGAACGGAAGTAATGGAAAAGAAAAAGAGACAAAATGCTTATGCCCCAATTCTCATTTAGAAACATATAGATTAGGTATATTAACAAAAACATACCCCAGTTGTAAACCAATTCTAGGTGCATAGCGCCTAAGTATGGGAAATTTAATATTCACGAATGGGGTAAAAGAAATACAGTAAAGTTAAAGATAGTGAATGTACATGGCCTATTGAGGTCGAGTGTTCATGTATGTGGATTAAGAAAAGAGACCCGAACCCTTCAGAAGTAAGGAATGGGTCTCCTTAATGTGAATTGAAAAAGGTAAAAAATATAAATAAATGAATATATGGGGAATTACTTAAGTGAACCCATAATAGGTATTGTGACATATTGCCATGTGAATCGTGAAGGCTCATAACATGGTTAGTGATGAACAAGTGAACATAGGAAAGGAAGGGGAAGGAAGAAACAATACACCTTACATATTTTAGGGAAAAGAGGGGGGGCGCTATCTTCTTAATGTAATGTGAAAAATAGATATATAACGAGAAATGTGGAAAATAAATAGAAATAGAATTAAAATAAAAAAAAAAATAAAAATTAAAAATAAAAATAAAGATAAAAATAATAATAAAAATAAAAAAAAATATAATGAGTAAAAAAATAAAATAAAAAAATAAAAAATAAAAATAAAAAAATAAAAAAAAATACAAATAAATATGAAAATAAAAAAAAAAAAATAAAAATAAAAAAAAAATAAAATAAAAAAAAAAATAAAAATAAAAATAAAAATAAAAATAAAAAAAAATAAAAATGAAAATGAAAATAAATATAAAAAAATAAAAATCAAATAAAAAATTTAAGAATAAAGTGGAAATAAAAGTGACAAAAAAGAGATGAAAAAATGAAAATTAATTTTAAGTGATAAATAAATAAGAAGTAAGATTAAAATGAAAATGGTGATGATAAAAAATATAAAAATAAAGTGAGCATATACGCAAACAAAAGTGAACGATGAGCAAGAAATTTGTTTGGTTAAAAAGATATGAAAAATAATTAGAAAATTTAAAGGAGGGAGGAAGGGAAAGAAGGAGTGTGTAAATGGATGGTAAGTGAAAAGTGTGTGAATAAACCGCAAGAGTAAGTGACTAAATAAATTACATGACAAATGATGTGGACGGAAGGAGATCCAAAAAATGTGTGTCCAAAAAAAGGGGTGATAATGTAATAAAGAAAAATAAAATTTATAAGGTTGTATCATGGAGACACCTATAAGTTACATGATGTAACATAAAGGGGAAAAAATTTTTTTATATATCTCACTGAGGGGATGTGGGTTGGTCCCCTCAGGATGTATATTCGATTATGGCCCTTCCCTGCATGTCGCAACCCAAACATTGATAGGGAGAAAGGGAAGTTCATAAGTTATATTACAGAATATGTTAATACAAATACATCACAGTCTGAAATGCACAATATATAAAATCATTGAACTTGGCTGATATCAAATTTATGAATAAAAGATATGTACTTCAGAGCTGGAATAAAATCACGCATTATTGATAAAAGAATTTACATCTGTATCCACATTCATCCCGTAGGGGACATAAGTCTTGAGTTTGTGTATCCAAGACATCTCAAGTTTGGAAATCTCTCTCACTAAATGTCCCCCTCTCCAATTGGGCTTGTACTTATCTAAGCCCAAAAATAAGGTGTTGGCTGGATCCCTCTTATGGAATTGGAGATAATGTTTAGAGACGGAATGATTTTTAAAACCTGAAATAATATTAGTAATGTGCTCGTTTAAACGTATTTGCAAAGGCCGTTTGGTACGGCCCACATATTGTAGGCCGCACGGACATTGCAGAAGGTACACCACACCTGTGGAAGCACACGTGATGCAAGGTTTAATTTTAAATGTTTCCTGTGTGGCAGTGGACTGAACCGAAGTAGTTCGTCTCATTGTGCACGAGTTTAGACGGCACACTCTGCAGCGCCTACATTTATAATAGCCACTTAACTGATCAAAAAAACCCCCACTCCTAGCAGGAGGGTTAAGAACATTAGGAGCTATTTGTCCTTGTAGGGATTGTGCCCCCCTGAAAATTATTCTAGGTTTCGGGGGTAAGATCTCACCAAGGGCTGAATCGTTGGTCACAATGTGCCAATGTTTGTTGATCAGTGCTTTTATGCTACTATGCTGTACCGAATAAGTGGTCACAAATGGTACCCCTATTGGGAATGTGGGTTCCCCCCTAGAACTCTTCTCAATCAGCAAATCTTCTCTCTTAGTGGTACTCACCATCTGCAAGGTATTTCTAAGAGTATTTTCTGGGTAACCTTTTTCAATGAAACGATTAACCAGGACTTCAGCCTGTGTCAGGAATTGTTTATGGTCGGAGCAGTTCCTCCGTAGCCTCAAAAACTGGCTCTTCGGAACGGCTCTCAACCACGGATGATAGCAGATTGGATCTTTATGTAATTTAGGGAGGTAGTAGATAGTCGGGGTGCGAGGGGCTATAGGAATAAGGAATAACTTTTCCTTCATGGTTAGGATGCCCTCATAATGGCCCTCTGCCACCAACCTTTCGAGGTCCCTAGTAAATTTAAGCTTGGGATCTCCCGCTAGGCGGGTATAGGTGGCAGTATCACCTATTATTCTAGACATTTCGGCCATGTAGTCCGCCTTGTCCAGGATGACTATTCCACCCCCCTTGTCGGCAGGCCTCACGACCAAATCCTTATTGAGGCATAATGATTCCAAGCCTTCCTGTAGGGATTTATTCAGCCTCGCTCTTTTAACCTCCATGGCATCCAAATCTCTAAGCAGCACATCCCTGAACACACGAAGGGAAGGCGCTAATGGGCCAGGAGGATTAAAGAGGGAAGCATTCCTCAATCCAGAATGAACAAATTCGCTCGCTCTTACTTGACTATTTGCGGGAATTCCGGACATATATCTTTTGATATTAAGCTTTCTTATGAACAAATGAATGTCCATAAAGGTCTTGAATTTGTCTAAACGCTTTGGGGGCACAAATTTGAGACCCTTGTCCAATAGACCTTTTTCTGAGGGGGACAGAGTCTTGGAACTCAAGTTGAAAATCCCCTGTCCCACTATATTCGCTGTCGTTTGTGCTGCTCTGATCCTCCTCCCCCCTCTGGTTCCTCTCCTCTTTCTCCCAACCTTTTTTGGCCTTGTGTTGGTTTGTGAAAACCCCAGCTCCCTTGTTGGTTGGGTGTAGCAGGACCTTGTGGCCCCAAAGTTCTATTGGGAACCCTGTTTAGGGCACCATAGTTGGTTGCCACCCCTTGTTCTGGAGGGTAAAAACCATTGGAAAAGGAGGAGTCTTCCCCTATGGTATCAAACTCTCTAAGTGGATAGAAGGAGTTTTGTGTGGGGATATTGTAATCCCACCCAGATTCTCCTTGATACCAATTGGGTGGCTGTGGCGTCACCACGTTCGTGTTACAAGGAGAAAGGGTTTGATTGGATGCCGGCCGGCGCTCCTTTTAAATAATCGTTGGATTTCTTACTGCCTATTCTGTTCATAAGAATGTGAGTAATATTCGATTTTAAATAAAGTCAATCTAGTTTTTTACAATATCACGCTATGGTCTGCCTTTGTCATTTACATGGTGACCTTTGGATGCACCTTTGAGTGTTTTATCTGTCCATCCTGACATTTGGAAGTGTGCTTCTCCCTCCCCCCTGCCTTGGAGCTCTGGTGTGAATATACCGATCTTGGAGGATACTGTCTGAGGGGCAACTATACCTGATGTTTGGAATCCTGTGCTAAAGCTCAAACCTGAGTGCTTTTGTTTTCTATACATCTGGTAAGGAGCCTACTTACTGGTGGTGGCACTTTAATTAGAAGTGGAGCACATTGGTGTAGTGGAACCTACCGCATAAGAGGACTCTGATCCATTGTCTTGTTATTCATCTTTCACAAAGACTTTGAAAAATAACATTCACCATTGTCCACAGTTTTATATTTTAACAATTTTAGTTGAATATTTGTTCTTCATGTTTTGATAACCTGAGAATATACCATTACTGTTTGCCTATGCCCTTTTGAATCTGTGCGCAGACTCTATTTCTTAGGTTATTAGTACCTCAAATACTACTAATTAGATACATAGATCACTCATGTGTATTGGTTTTCATTATTGTTGTTTTAGTTTCACCTGGCGCAGTTTTTCTTTTTCTATATTTCATGTGTGTTTATCCCACTATTCTGCAGCCGGTTTAGGTTTTATTCATTGATCCATTCATTTGTTTATTTATTTATTTATATTTCGTATTTTTCTCCCCCCCATCCAATTGTGTGACTATTTGCGTGTGTTAGGGTAGCGCGGTTTTTTGCTTTCACCTGTCCTGTTCTGATATTATTACTGCTGCTGACACCCTCCCCCCCCCCTCCCCTTCCCTCCCTATTTTTTTTTTCCCTCTCAGGGTTTCACACTCTGTGATGGATATTTTTGAATTCAGGGCTACTAAGGTGGTTAATATAGATGGAGTCTTTGAGGCATACAAAGACGATGAGGGTGACCTAAGTGGAATTTTCACCCGACTCAAAAACCTGATGGTTTCCGAAAACCATACTAAGTGGGATATTGCCTACTTGGAAACCTATATAAAAAACCTTATGGTACCTAGGAGTCTCCGATGGGACGTAGCACCCCAGAAGGGAGACACAGATTTGGAAGAATGGTTCAAATATTTTAATCAATCTGGTGTCTCTTTCCTCCGTTTCCTAGTGGAGAGAAAGACTGCTAAACTAGCGAAATTGGATGATGAGATTAAACTCATTAAAACCAAACTCCATCCAGTCAAAGAGGGGGAGGAGTATAAGGAAAAATCTAGTAGTCTTCTTAAGGCACTTGAGAAAGAGGACAGAGACCAGAGGTCCAAAAAGAAGAAAAAGTATAATAGGGATCTTGTGGACTACCAAAACAACGTAGTCTTCAATTGGCAGAAGAAAATTTTGGAGGATGCAGCCAAAGCATCCCCCACAGAAATGGACACTTCTGTGCCAGTATCCCAAATGGCTGGAGGGGGGTCGGATCAGGTCCAACCTCCCGCTCCTAAGCGGGTTCAGTCTAAACCTAGATTAGGGGGTAATTTGGGCTATCAATCCCCCAGGAATCAGAATCCCAGGGGAGGACACCCCTATGGGAACCAAGCATACCCCCCTAAAGCCCCCAGATCTAATCACACACTGGGTGAAGCTAAAACTCACCCCCCGGTCCCCCTTTCAAACAGAGGGGTTTCACCCCGAGGGGGAGAGGGTGGAATCTTGGGAACTCAAGAGGAAGGAATAATTCTTCCGACCAGAGAGGCAGAGGTCCCTATACCGATCAATCTGATAGCTGGAGACCTAGCGTCCAGGAGTATTGGGATTCACAGCCACCCAATTGGTATCAAGGAGAATCTGGGTGGGATTACAATATCCCCACACAAAACTCCTTCTATCCACTTAGAGAGTTTGATACCATAGGGGAAGACTCCTCCTTTTCCAATGGTTTTTACCCTCCAGAACAAGGGGTGGCAACCAACTATGGTGCCCTAAACAGGGTTCCCAATAGAACTTTGGGGCCACAAGGTCCTGCTACACCCAACCAACAAGGGAGCTGGGGTTTTCACAAACCAACACAAGGCCAAAAAAGGTTGGGAGAAAGAGGAGAGGAACCAGAGGGGGGAGGAGGATCAGAGCAGCACAAACGACAGCGAATATAGTGGGACAGGGGATTTTCAACTTGAGTTCCAAGACTCTGTCCCCCTCAGAAAAAGGTCTATTAGACAAGGGTCTCAAATTTGTGCCCCCAAAGCGTTTAGACAAATTCAAGACCTTTATGGACATTCATTTGTTCATAAGAAAGCTTAATATCAAAAGATATATGTCCGGAATTCCCGCAAATAGTCAAGTAAGAGCGAGCGAATTTGTTCATTCTGGATTGAGGAATGCTTCTCTCTTTAATCCTCCTGGCCCATTAGCGCCTTCCCTTCGTGTGTTCAGAGATGTGCTGCTTAGAGATTTGGATGCCATGGAGGTTAAAAGAGCGAGGCTGAATAAATCCCTACAGGAAGGCTTGGAATCATTATGCCTCAATAAGGATTTGGTCGTGAGGCCTGCCGACAAGGGGGGTGGAATAGTCATCCTGGACAAGGCGGACTACATGGCCGAAATGTCTAGAATAATAGGTGATACTGCCACCTATACCCTCCTAGCGGGAGATCCCAAGCTTAAATTTACTAGGGACCTCGAAAGGTTGGTGGCAGAGGGCCATTATGAGGGCATCCTAACCATGAAGGAAAAGTTATTCCTCATTCCTATAGCCCCTCGCACCCCGACTATCTACTACCTCCCTAAATTACATAAAGATCCAATCTGCCCCCCGGGACATCCCATCGTCAGTGGGATTGATTCCATTACGTCCCGGGTGGGCAGATATATTGATTTTTACCTACAGCCTTTGGTACGCTCCATGCCTTCGTATGTGAAGGATTCCAGGCACATCATTAATTTACTGTCCAACATGGTGCCTACCGCTGGGATGTGGATGGTGACCATTGATGTCACGTCTTTGTACACCATCATCCCCCATGCTTTGGGATTTGAAGCTGTTTTATTCTATCTCGAGAGAGATTCGGACTTACCCCAAAAACAGGTCGATTTTCTGATGTCCCTTTTGAAGTTTGCAGCGGCATCAAACTACTTTTGGTTTGATGGCAACTTCTATAAGCAGGACACAGGAGTGGCAATGGGGGCTAAATATGCCCCTAGCCTGGCCAATTTGTTTATGGCCAAATGGGAGAGGATGTCATCTACTCCCAACATGTACCCCAGGTCATACTTTGGGCAAGGTACATCGATGACATCCTCCTCCTATGGGATGGCCAGTTTAGCGAGTTGGAGAACTTTATGAGTACCCTCAATCTTAACCATAGAGGGATTATTCTTAAGTTCGAAGCAAGCCAGTCTGAGGTCCACTATTTAGACCTGAATATATGCATTAGTAACCACTTGTTCACTACCTCCACCTTTTTTAAGGAGACTGACAGGAACTCATTTATCCCTGTCGGGAGTTGTCACTATCATCCGTGGTTGAGAGCCGTTCCGAAGAGCCAGTTTTTGAGGCTACGGAGGAACTGCTCCGACCATAAACAATTCCTGACACAGGCTGAAGTCCTGGTTAATCGTTTCATTGAAAAAGGTTACCCAGAAAATACTCTTAGAAATACCTTGCAGATGGTGAGTACCACTAAGAGAGAAGATTTGCTGATTGAGAAGAGTTCTAGGGGGGAACCCACATTCCCAATAGGGGTACCATTTGTGACCACTTATTCGGTACAGCATAGTAGCATAAAAGCACTGATCAACAAACATTGGCACATTGTGACCAACGATTCAGCCCTTGGTGAGATCTTACCCCCGAAACCTAGAATAATTTTCAGGGGGGCACAATCCCTACAAGGACAAATAGCTCCTAATGTTCTTAACCCTCCTGCTAGGAGTGGGGGTTTTTTTGATCAGTTAAGTGGCTATTATAAATGTAGGCGCTGCAGAGTGTGCCGTCTAAACTCGTGCACAATGAGACGAACTACTTCGGTTCAGTCCACTGCCACACAGGAAACATTTAAAATTAAACCTTGCATCACGTGTGCTTCCACAGGTGTGGTGTACCTTCTGCAATGTCCGTGCGGCCTACAATATGTGGGCCGTACCAAACGGCCTTTGCAAATACGTTTAAACGAGCACATTACTAATATTATTTCAGGTTTTAAAAATCATTCCGTCTCTAAACATTATCTCCAATTCCATAAGAGGGATCCAGCCAACACCTTATTTTTGGGCTTAGATAAGTACAAGCCCAATTGGAGAGGGGGACATTTAGTGAGAGAGATTTCCAAACTTGAGATGTCTTGGATACACAAACTCAAGACTTATGTCCCCTACGGGATGAATGTGGATACAGATGTAAATGCTTTTATCAATAATGCGTGATTTTATTCCAGCTCTGAAGTACATATCTTTTATTCATAAATTTGATATCAGCCAAGTTCAATGATTTTATATATTGTGCATTTCAGACTGTGATGTATTTGTATTAACATATTCTGTAATATAACTTATGAACTTCCCTTTCTCCCTATCAATGTTTGGGCTGCGACATGCAGGGAAGGGCCATAATCGAATATACATCCTGAGGGGACCAACCCACATCCCCTCAGTGAGATATAAAAAAACTTTTTTCCCCTTTATGTTACATCATGTAACTTATAGGTGTCTCCATGATACAACCTTATAAATTTTATTTTTCTTTTATTACATTATCACCCCTTTTTTTGGACACACATTTTTTGGATCTCCTTCCGTCCACATCATTTGTCATGTAATTTATTTAGTCACTTACTCTTGCGGTTTATTCACACACTTTTCACTTACCATCCATTTACACACTCCTTCTTTCCCTTCCTCCCTCCTTTAAATTTTCTAATTATTTTTCATATCTTTTTAACCAAACAAATTTCTTGCTCATCGTTCACTTTTGTTTGCGTATATGCTCACTTTATTTTTATATGTTTTATCATCACCATTTTCATTTTAATCTTACTTCTTATTTATTTATCACTTAAAATTAATTTTCATTTTTTCATCTCTTTTTTGTCACTTTTATTTCCACTTTATTCTTAAATTTTTTATTTGATTTTTATTTTTAGCTATATTTATTTTCATTTTCATTTTATTTTTATTTTTATTTTTATTTTTATTTTATTTTATTTTTACCTTTATTTTCAATTTTATTTTCATATTTATTTGTATTTTTATTTTTATTTTTATTTTTATTTTTATTATATTTTTATTTATATTTATTTTTATTATTATTTTTATCTTTATTTTTATTTTTATTTTTTATTTTTTTTATTTTTATTTTTATTTTTAGTTTTATTTTAATTCTATTTCTATTTATTTTCCACATTTCTCGTTATATATCTATTTTTCACATTACATTAAGAAGATAGCGCCCCCCCTCTTTTCCCTAAAATATGTAAGGTGTATTGTTTCTTCCTTCCCCTTCCTTTCCTATGTTCACTTGTTCATCACTAACCATGTTATGAGCCTTCACGATTCACATGGCAATATGTCACAATACCTATTATGGGTTCACTTAAGTAATTCCCCATATATTCATTTATTTATATTTTTTACCTTTTTCAATTCACATTAAGGAGACCCATTCCTTACTTCTGAAGGGTTTGGGTCTCTTTTCTTAATCCACATACATGAACACTCGACCTCAATAGGCCATGTACATTCACTATCTTTAACTTTACTGTATTTCTTTTACCCCATTCGTGAATATTAAATTTCCCATACTTAGGCGCTATGCACCTAGAATTGGTTTACAACTGTGGTATGTTTTTGTTAATATACCTAATCTATATGTTTCTAAATGAGAATTGGGGCATAAGCATTTTGTCTCTTTTTCTTTTCCATTACTTCCGTTCTTTTCCTGTGTATGGGCAACCTTTCCCACAGTTAAGATGGTCGAATGGCCACTTCCTTGCCTCTCGCAATGAGGCTTGGTAGTATATAATGTGGTGACTCACTGCGCGCCCTATCCCCATTGAAAACGTCTGTTGATGACGAAACGCGTATGGAAGGACGCGCAGTGACGTCACCACGTTCGTGTTACAAGGAGAAAGGGTTTGATTGAATGCCGGCCGGCGCTCCTTTTAAATAATCGTTGGATTTCTTACTGCCTATTCTGTTCATAAGAATGTGAGTAATATTCGATTTTAAATAAAGTCAATCTAGTTTTTTACAATATCACGCTATGGTCTGCCTTTGTCATTTACATGGTGACCTTTGGATGCACCTTTGAGTGTTTTATCTGTCCATCCTGACATTTGGAAGTGTGCTTCTCCCTCCCCCCTGCCTTGGAGCTCTGGTGTGAATATACCGATCTTGGAGGATACTGTCTGAGGGGCAACTATACCTGATGTTTGGAATCCTGTGCTAAAGCTCAAACCTGAGTGCTTTTGTTTTCTATACATCTGGTAAGGAGCCTACTTACTGGTGGTGGCACTTTAATTAGAAGTGGAGCACATTGGTGTAGTGGAACCTACCGCATAAGAGGACTCTGATCCATTGTCTTGTTATTCATCTTTCACAAAGACTTTGAAAAATAACATTCACCATTGTCCACAGTTTTATATTTTAACAATTTTAGTTGAATATTTGTTCTTCATGTTTTGATAACCTGAGAATATACCATTACTGTTTGCCTATGCCCTTTTGAATCTGTGCGCAGACTCTATTTCTTAGGTTATTAGTACCTCAAATACTACTAATTAGATACATAGATCACTCATGTGTATTGGTTTTCATTATTGTTGTTTTAGTTTCACCTGGCGCAGTTTTTCTTTTTCTATATTGCTGTGAACAACTGCTCTCCATCCGGGCAGCGCGGCTGCACATTGTCCTCTGTTTTTATGTACCATATTGGAGGGGGGTCTGTACTAATTGAGGGGGGGTTTGTACTAATGAAGGGGGGTCTGTACTAATGGAGGGGGGTCTGTCCTTGGGGGGTCTGTACTAATGGGGGGTCTGTCCTGAGGGGGTCTGTACTAATGGAGGGGGAGGGTCAGTCCCGGGGGTGTCTGTACTAATGGAGGGGGGGGTCTGTACTAATGGGGGGGGTCTGTCCTGGGGGTGTCTGTACTAATGGAGGGGGGGTCTGTATTAATGGAGGGGGGTCTGTATTAATGGAGGGGGGTCTGTTTTGCGGGGTCTGTACTAATGGAGGCGGGTGGTTTGCCCGGGGGGGCTGTACTATTGGAGGGGCGTGGTTTGTCTTGGGGGGGTCTGTACTATTGGAGGGGGGTGGTTTGTCCTGGGGGGGTCTGTACTATTGGAGGGGGGTGGTTTGTCCTGGGGGGGGTCTGTACTATTGGAGGGGGGTGGTTTGTCCTGGGGGGGTCTGTACTAATGAAGGGGGGTGTCCTGGGGGGGGGTCTGTACTAATGGAAGGGGGGTTTTCCTGGGGGGGTGGGGTCTGAACTAATGGAGGGGGGTCTGTCCTAGGGGGTCTGTACTAATGGAGGGGGTGGTTTGTCCTGGGGGGGTCTGTACTAATGGAAGGGGGGTTTTCCTGGGGGGGGTCTGTACTAATGGAAGGGGGTTTTCCTGGGGGGGGGGGGTCTGTACTAATGGAGGGGGGTCTGTCCTGGGGGTCTGTACTAGGGGGGTGGTTTGTCCTGGGGGGGGGATGGAGGGAGAGAGAGAACCCCACTGCCCTGCGCCACCAGAGGGAAAGTCACACAGCTTAGTGCCACTCCTGGCGGAGAATGGAACAGAGTCATTGCAGGAATACAGATCTGGGTGCTACCCAGCATAGTAGACACGGGAAATTCAGCGTGAGCTGACTCCTGATCAGAGGAACCGTTGCTGTATCGCTGGGTCAGGTGAGAGGGCCGATCGGCCATTATCTACTAACGTCCATAAAAACTGCCGTCTCTGACCATCTCCTGTACTATGTCTGCAGTCTCTGACCATCTCCTGTACTATATCTGCAGTCTCTGACAGTCTCTTGTATCATAACTACAGTCTCTGACCATCTCTTGTATCATGTCTGCAGTCTCTGACCATCTCCTGTACTATGATTGCATAAAGGACGAGAATGGTGGTGTGTGTGTGTGTGGGGGGGGGGGGGCGGCATTGAAGGACCCGGCCTTGGGGCGGCAAGGGGAGTAAATCCGGGCCTGTGTGCGTAGCGCACCCCTGAACACATCACTCTGTGCATAGCGCACCCCTGAACACAGCCTTCTGTGCATAGCGCACCCCTGAACACAGCGTTCTGTGCATATCGCACTCCTGAACATGGCACTCTGTGCATAGAGCACCCCTGACAAAGGCACTTTGTATGTAGTGCACCCCTGAACATGGCACTCTGTGCGTAGCACACCCCTGAACATGGCATTCTGCGTGTAGCAAGTACCCCTGAAAACAGCATTCTGTGCGTAGTGCACCCCTGAACATGGAACTGTGTGCATAGCGCACCCCTAAACCCTGCATTCTGTACGCAGTGCAACCCTGAACCCCACACTGAGCCCTGCACTCTGTACGTAGCACAACCCTGAACCCTGTACTCTATACGTAGCACAACCCTGAACCCTGCACTCTGTACGTAGAACAACCCTAAATGCTGCACTTTGTCGGTAGCACACCGCTGAACCCTGCATTCTGCACATAGCGCACCCCTAAACATGGCACTCTGTGCGTAGTGCACCCCTGAACATGGCATTCTGTGTTTAGCGCATACCCCTGAACATGGCACTCTGTGCGTAGCGCACCCCTGAACATGGCACTGTGTGCATAGTGCACCTCTAAACCCTGCACTCTGTACGTAGCGCAACACTGAACCCTGCACTCTGTACATAGCACAACCCTAAACACTGCACTCTGTACACAGCACACTCCTGAACCCTACACTCTACGTTGAACTCTGCATTCTGTAAGTAGCACAGCTCCTTAGCCCTGCCCTCTGTACACAGCACACCCCTGAACTCTGAGCTAGGTATTACTTAAATTAAAAAACAGTAATAATTAAATGCAGAGGCAATTATTTAGAATGATAAAGAGTAGATACATAGTTTTAGATATACAAATGGCCCCTTGAGGACAATCATATTGCTGATGTGGCCCCCGATTAATTTGAGTTTGACGTCCCTGGTCTAAGGCCTCATGCACACTGGGTGTTTAGTCCCTGTACCTGAGATTACGGTGTTTTTCTGCGGGTGAAAAGCACATGTACACTGTCAAGCCCGCTGCCAGTAGCCTGTAATAGTATATGAGAGCCTGGAATATGCAGCAGCTGGACACTGTACCATGCATGTGGTACTAACATTTAGGGCCGTATGCACCCAGAAATGAATGCCAGGAAGGCAAGAAGTCTGTGTTCTGGGCATTTGTCCCCAGGCTCATACAGCCCTAAACGTTAGTACCACTTGGTACAGCCTTAGCTCTGTCTGCTGCATTTTTCAATTTCTTTTGCAGGCTGCTGGCAGGGATTGGGCAGTGCACCCACATAAAAACGCTGGAATCTCAGACACAGGGGCTAAATGCCCAGTGTGCATGAGGACTTCTCTTACATTGTAAAGATATCTTCTCACTTTCTGTTGAGTCTACAGAATAGGTCAAAGAGAAATAAAAGCCTTGTTTAACCCCTCTCTACTCTATACAAAAATAAAAAAATAAAAAACTTTTGGCTTTGGATATGCTTGTAATCCTGACATTCTATTCTCTTGCTGGTACTGAACTCCTTCTGCATGAACTAAAACCAGCTATGCGGACTTTTCAAGTTTACTTCAATGACATGTGGATTCTTATTCACTGGCACAGCTTTCCAGTCACATTTAGGTTTGATCATTCATTTGAAATTGGACCCTTCAGGCAGTGCAAAAATAACATATAAATCCTGTAGTAAACACTCAGGTACCAATTATATCATGGTCTTTAAATATGTCTGTACACTTTCTTGATGAACATTTAATATGTCAACACACATAACAATGATTTAACACTAAACTGTAACCATACCAGTTTTCAGTATCTATCACAACAGCGTGCTGTGAATAAACTTCAACAAAACAAACTCCAAATCAAAATCAACATGCAAAACAATAATAGTAATAGTGCTAATCTCTCCACAGCCTCCTTAATATATTAATCTTGATAAAACGTGAAATCATTAAAGTTCATAGATTTCAGAGGCGCTGGATATCAGAGTGTCTCTAAATTAAGTTTGCATAACTTATAGTATTTGAATATGTCTACATTTAATAACAAAAGTTGAAAAAAATAATTGATAAAATGTTAAATCATTAAAGTGGAAGTAAACCCTTCCACATGACTTTGGCCTACAGGTAAGCCTAGATTAAGGCTTACCCGTAGGTCCAATAAATATCTCCTAAACCTACATGGTTTAGGAGATATTTAGCGATGAAAAGGCATCGCTGTCTACGGCGCATGCGCCGTAGACAGCGACGCGCAGGCGCACTGAGGGCGCACTGAGTATGCCGCTCTCACGGCAATATGCCGATCTCGTGCGCATGCGCGGGAGTGACGTCATCGCCGCTCCAGCGAATGATATCGCTGGAGCGGCGAGACCCGGAAGTCACTCCGGCCCTGGATGCCCTGGATGGCGGCGAAGAAGATTGAAGATAAGGACCGCTTCGGGGGCTTCGTTTTCAGGTAAGTTTTTCATAATGAGCTAGTATGCTATGCATACTAGCTCATTATGTCTTTGCCTTGCAGGGTGTCTTTTTTTTTTTTTTTTTTACAGAGGCTTTACTTCCTCTTTAAAGTGAGGCTCTGGATATCATAGTGTCTCTAAATAATAAAGTGCCAGTTCCAGCAAAGAAATATTAGGGATGAAGATGATGTTAATCGCTTGCTGACTGTATACTGTATCCTGCCTTTCCAGGTCTGGTGGTGCACGCACCCACTGTCGGTGGCCCACTCCCGCTGCGATTAGACACAGCGGGAGCTGAATGGCAGGTACGGCGGACTCAATGTCTGCCAGCATCCGCAGATGCTTTGGTACGCAGGTAGAACGGCAGTATGCCTATGTAAACAAGGCATATCGCTGTTCTGTCACTATAGAAGACATGGATCCTGTGTCTCTGCTAAGCAGAGGCAACGATCCATGTCTTCTCCCAGTACAAGCACCTTCCCCAAAGTAGTAACGCACTGGTCAGGCACACATTTAACCCTTTGATCGCCCCTTATGGTAACCCCCTTCCCAGCCAGTGTCATTAGTACAGTTACAGTGCATATTTTTTAGTACTGATCACTGTATTAGTGTCACTGGTCCCCAAAAAGTGTCAAAAGTGTCATTTAGTATCTTGACTGTCCCCCTCAATATCGCAGTCCCGCTATAAGTCGCTGATCGCTGCCATTACTAGTAAAAAAAAAAAAAAAAAAAATCCCATAGTTTTGAGATGCTATAACTTTTGCGCAAACCAATCAATATACGCTTATTGGGATTTTTTTTGAAAAAATATGTAGCACAATACATTTTAGCCAAAATTTATGAAGAAATTAGATCTTTTCCATTTTTTTAATTGGATATGTTTTATAGCAGAAAGTAAAAACTATTTTATATTTTATAACTAGCGTTATAGCGCAAAAAAAAACTTCAGAGGTGATCAAATATCACCAAAAGAAAGCTCTATTTGTAGGAAAAAAGCACACAAATTTTGTTTAGGTACATCGTTGCATGATTGCGCAATTGTCAGTTAAAGTACAGCAGTGCCGTATAACGCATAAAATGGCCTGGTCATGAAGTGGGGTAAACCTTACGGAGGTCAAGTGGTTAAAGAAGACCCCATGTGCAGATCTTTCACTTCAGAAATTTACCATAAGTGCTCCACTGAATCCCCTTTGTGTGAAAAACTCATAAAATGCTTGGCAAAATGCGCTTAGATTAAATCACTAGTTCAGCTATTTCATCTGGTACATGGATGTTCCTCATACTCCAGACACCTCCCATTCAAAGGTCGCAAAACATACCGCAAGGCAACAAAGGAGTGGCTCATGAAGAAGCACATTAAGGTCATGGAGTGGCCTAGCCAGTCTCCATACCTTATCCTATAGAAGACTTATGGAGGGAGCTGAAACATCGAGTTGCCAAGCAACAGCCAAGAAACCTTAAGGATTTAGAGAAGATCTGTAAAGAAGAATGGACCAAAATCCCTCCTGAGATGTGTGCAAACCTGGTAACCAACTACAAGAAACGTCTTACCTCTGTGTTTGCCAACAAGGGTTTCTTCACTAAGTTATGCTTTGCTTGGGGATTACATGCTTCTTTTACTCACTGAACTGCAACTCAATTTATAACATTTGTATTATGTGTTTTTTCTGGATTTTTGGTTGATATTCTGTCTCGTCATTTAAAATGCACTTATGATTAAAATTATAGACCCTTAATTTCTTTGTAAGTGGGCAAACTTACAAAATCTGCAGGGAATCAAATAATTATTTGTCCCACTGTAACTGGTAACTGGTTGTCAGGGCAGGTGGAATGGGCCTCCAGTGATATCTGTGGCCCTTGCTCCTCCCTCATGGCAAATGTATTCGGTACCCTATGACCCTTTTCTTCTATGTCACAGCTGCAAATGAAATCAGTGAACATTGCTACAGCATAACTTGTCATCAAGGCAAAGGATAGCTGAAGTAAAATTTTGCAGGGCAAAGGTACATTATGCATTGCACAATACTATAGCAAATTACCACAGTACATTGTATGCTACAAAAGCATTTCTGAAAAGGATACATGGTTAATAAACATGGGGACAAGGCGCTTTAGGGTGGAGGTCGCAGAGCCCCTCCTGCCCCAAAGCTCCCACTCCCCCATGTTGAAGGCACATGGCCTGGTATGGTTCAGGGGGCACTCGTTCACCTACCCTTTCCTGGCTGCAAGCTCGGATAAAGGTCTGGTAGAGTTTTTTTTTTTTTTGGGGGGGGGGGGGGACCATGCCGTTCTTTTTAAAAAAAAAGATCTATACCAGACTCAAGGGGCCTGGTATGTATCTGGGGGGGGGTGCTTCACACCATTTAAAAACATAAATAAATTGGCGTGAGGTTTTCTCCATACCAGTATCAAAGGAATTGTTTTGATTCATCAAAGGACAAGTTGCATTCATCTCAAAGTCAGATCCCGTTCATTGAAGTCGCATGGAGGTCAGACTTGAAGTCGCAGGGCAAAGTTATGCGACTTCAGTGTCTGATCAGTGTGAACATAAATGTGATTTAGAAATGGAAGCAGAGTAAGTATCTGAATTTGACCTTGTATAAGCCTCTGCAGACCCTGTAATGCAGGGTGGAAACATTTGAAGAAAAAGCAGCACAAGGACCTAATCAGTTCATGTACTGTCAACAAGCATACTGATGGGAGGTGAAAGGAGAGTGATAGAGAGATGAGCTCATCACTGTGATGACCCCCCTTTCACTGACCAGTAACACATTGGGGAGGGTCTAGGGGGACTTGGTCTCAGAGGAAGTGGGTTGAATGAGGCTGGCTATCAGACTGAGGGCATCCTGTGGTGAAAAAGGTGTACTGCTTGTGAAAGCTCTGGAGTGAATATTGCAACAAACGCTTGCTATTTATTTTATCATTTAATGGAAAATACATTTTTTAGGTTTTTATTTCTGTCTGGAATTCTGCTTTAAATTGAAGTTCTGGTAATTGGAAGACATGTCAAATTGCCTTTTCAGTACACGAGAGGAGCCTGTACAAATATGCAAGACTAAAGGTAAGGGTGGAATTCAGATTTAAAGTTCTCCTGATCACCATCCAAATGGCGAATCCAAAATAACTTCCCTTTGTCATCTACTCTGAAGCATTCCCCAGAGGGTTGCTATTTTCTTGCATTAGAGCCCCGCAGCACCATAGGGAACCCATCCCTTTACACCCCTAACAGCCAGATAAAACATTCCTGTCTGTATCAACTCAGCATTTTTCACTGATCGATGTCAGCAAAATTTCAGCTTGAAACAATAGAGTCTTAGAACACTTGGATTTCCTCTACTGTTGCTTTTACAGGTCAGAACATTGGGATGCTTGAAATAACGTTGATCAATGACCCTTACATACAAATTGACATAGTATTGCACAAAAGTTTTAGGCAAATGTTATGAAATGCTGTCAAGTAAGAATGTTTTTTAAAATATACTTTAATTGTTTATTGTTATCAATTTTTTTTATCAAAGTGCAAAGTGAGTGAACAGAGAAAAAATCTAAATCCAATCAATATCAAAGTGCAAAGTGAGTGAACAGAGAAAAAATCTAAATCCAATCAATATCAAAGTGCAAAGTGAGTGAACAGAGAAAAAAATCTAAATCGAATCAATACTGGTGTGGCTACCCTTTGGTTTCAAACTAGTACCAATTTTTACACTTGCACACTTTGTACGCTTGCAAAAAGTCAGAGATTTTGTAGGATTAGAGTCAGGTGTATGATTACCAATACCATATACCAAGCAGGTGCTAAAGATCATCAATTTCATATGTAGGTTGAAACACAGTCATTGACTTAAACAGAAACAGCTTAAAACTGGGAGAGGAACAGCCAAACTCTGCTACTAAGGTGAGGTTGTGGAAGACAGTTTTATGCCACAGGTCATACGCCATGACAAGACGGAGCACAGCAACAAGACACAAGGGAGTTCTACTGCATCAGCAAGGTCTCTCCCAGGCAAAGACTTCAAAACAGACTGGGGTTTCATGATGTGCTGTTCAAGATCTTTTGATGAAGCACAAAGAAACGGGCAACGTTGAGGACCGTAGATGCAGTGTTCAGCCAAGAAAATGTAATGCAGCAGATGAAAGACACATCATGCTTACCTCCCTTAATTATCAGAAGATGCAGAGCCGATCGGCCCTATAGGCACACTATGCAAGCTGCTTAGGGCCCCGCCGCTGTGGGGGTGGGCCCAAGACCCAGCATCCCCCCCTGCACCTCTGGCTGGCCGTTTAGAGTGCAGTGAGGAGGTGGAAGGCGGCGATCGGCAGCTCTATGGTGCCTGAGTGGGCAGCGGGATCTCCCTGGGGTTTGTAGTACTCTCAGTGTATACAGTGGAGAGGAGAAGGGAGGGGCCTCTGACCCAGGCAGGTATCAGTTTCACTTTCACTCTGCTTGAACACTGTTGCTGATGCCCGGGTCAGAGGCCCCTCCCCTCTCCGCTGTATACGTTTGGAGATAGAACTACTAGCCCCAGGGAGATCCCCCTGCCTGTGGACACCATATAGCTGCCGATCGCCGCCTCCCACCTCCACCAGCCAGGTACAGGGGAACCTCTGCAAGGGGGGGAGTTAGCTGTTTGGGGGCCCAAATGTAAGAGGGGGGGGGCTTTCTGGGGACACTAATGTAAGGAAGGGGGCCTCTGGGGACACTAATGTAAGGAGGGGGCCCTCTGGGGACACTGATGTAAGGGCAGGGCCCTCTGGGGACACTGATGTAAGGACCGGGCCCTCTGGGGACACTGATGTAAGGACGGGGCCCTCTGGGGACCCTGATGTAAGGAGGGGCTCTCTGAGGACACTGATGTAAGGGGGGCTCTCTGGGGACCCTGATGTAAGGAGGGGCTTTCTGGGGACCCTGATGTAAGGGGAGGCTCTCTGGGGACTCTGATGTAAGGGGAGGCTCTCTGGGAAACCTAATGTAGGGGGAGGCTCTCTGGGGTCCCTAATGTAGGAGGAGGCTCTCTGGGGACCCTAATGTAGGGGGAGGCACTCTAGGGACCCTGATGTAAGGGGGGCTTTCTGGGGACCCTAATGTAGGGGGAGGCTCTCTGGGGACCCTGATGTAAGGGGGGATCTCTGGGGACCCTGATGTAGGGGGAGACTCTGAGGACACTGATTTAAGGGGGGCTGTCTGGGGACCCTGATGTAAGGGGGGCTCTCTGAGGACCCTGATGTAAGGGGGGCTCTCTGGGGACCTCATTCTGTTCTATATTGTTGTACTTATTCTTTGACTGTTTTGTTTAAAGGAGGGAGGATTGTTTTGGGAGCACTGAAGTGTCAGGTGTGACTGTGTGGCAATGGCAAATAGTTTACATAGATCACGGCATCACGGGTCAAGTAGAGGGCCCCTTAGCAGAATTTTGCTTAGGGCCCCAGGGAGGTCAGGATCGGCACTGAGAAGATGTCCAGCAGTGCCATCAGCACAGAACTATTGGAAACTAGGGGGACCCAGGTACACCCATCTACTGTCTGGAGAAGTCTGGCCAGAAGTACAAAAGCATAGGGGGTGCAGAAAAATAGCAGCAGATGTCCTGGACTGATGAGTCAAAATCTGAAATATTTGGCTGTAGCAGGAGGCAGTTTGTTCGTCAAAGGGCTGGAGGGTGGTATAATTATAAATGTCTGCAGGCAACAGTGAAGCATGGTGGAGGTTCCTTGCAAGTTTGGCACTTTATTGGAGATTTGGTCAGGGTCACTGGTGTCCTCAGTGCTGAGAAATACAGACAGATACTTATCAACCATGCCATACCATCAGGGAGGTGTGTGATTAGCCCCAAATTTATTCTGCAGCAGGAGAATGACCCCAAACATGCAGCCAATGTCATTAAGAACTCTCTTTAGTGTAAAGAAAAACAAGGAGTCCAGGAAGTAATAGTTTGGCCCCCACAGAGCCCTGATCTCAACATTGTAGAGTCTGTCTGGGATTACATGAAGAGACAGAAGGATTTGAGGCAGCCTACATCCACAGAACATCTGTAGTTAGTTCTCCAAGATCAGGGGTCTCCAAACATAAGTCCAGTTTACTGTCCTTCAGACTTAAGGAGGGCCTGGACTGTGGCCAACAAGAGTACAAAATGTCCCATCATCAGTGGGAGTATACAATCCCTCATCTTTGGTGTCAGCAGGAGGAATTGTGCCCCATCATTGGTGTCAGTGGGAGGAATTGTGGCCCATTGTTGGTGTTATTGGGAAGAAATGGAGCAAGTTTGAGTAGAAAATGCCCTTGTGTCATTGGGAATAAACAATGCCCCATCATTTACATTAGCAGGAGGAATAATGCTCCATTGTTTGTAAGCTGATACACAGACCAGAGAGGTAAGCAGACAGACAGGAAATTAAACATTACTGCAGATTCATGACAGAGGCACTATTTGCACTGATGCCATTGGAAGGAAGAGTGTCTTATCATTGGTGTTTGTGGAAGGAATGGTGCCCCATTGTTGGTGTCAATGGAAGGAAAGGTGCCCCATTGTTGGTGTCAGAGAAAGGAATAGTGCCTTGTAATACCATGTACACACGATCAGAATTATCGTCAGAAAAGCCTTGGATGGTTTTTCCGATGGAATTCCGCTCAAGCTTGTGTTGCCTACACACGGTCACACCAAATTCCGACCGTCAAGGGTTAAATAAACCCTTTGGATTTTATTTTCCCGGTGTGCGGCTGTCCGGAGTTCTTCCTTTTGATTTCTCGTCAAGGACGCGGTGACGTAAAACACTACGACGAGCTGTGAAAATTAAGTTCAATGCTTCCTAGCATGCGTCTAATTGTTTCCGAGCATGCGTCAGAATTTTGCGCCTCGGAATTGCCACAGACGATCAGAATTTTTGAGATCGGAAAAAATGAGAACCTGCTCTCAATCTTTTTGCCAAATTCCGCCAGTAAAAGTCCGATGGAGCATACACACGGTCTTTTGCTGGCGGAATTTCCGATCGTGTATACGCAGCATAACAGTGGGAGGAATAGTGCCCAAAGGGCCAGATAAAGGCAAGCAAAGTGCGTCAGTTTGGAGACCACTGTCCAAGATGTTTGGAACAATCTACCTGCGAGTTCCTTCAAAAACTCTGTGCAAGTGTACCTAAAAGAACTGAAGCTGTTTTGAAGGCGAAGGGAGGTCACACCAAATATTGATTTGATTTGGATTTCTCCTCTGTTCATTTACTTTCCATTATGTTAAACGATAAAAATAAAATATTAACACTTCTAATTCTGAAAGCATTCTTAGTTTACAGCATTTTTATCATTATTTTATTGTTTTGTTTTTGATTACAATATTAATTTTCATGTAATATGAAAAGTTTCAATAAGCAAAATAAAAAACAAATAATAATAATAATACCGTCATAGCTCAGCCTATAACTAAAGCAGCATTGTGTCCTAGTCCTAGTAGATGACAGGCTCGGCAATGACATGCAATGCCATGCTGCTGCAAGCAAAGTCCCACCCCTTGAGGGATTTCTCCATTTCCTTTCTGCAAGCAAAGCCAACAGAATTTTAACATGTATTAAAAAGGGGATTAACTCCAGAGATAAAATGATTATTCTCCCACTCTACAAGACTCTGGTCCAGCCGCACCTAGAGTATGCCGTCCAGTTCTGGGCACCAGTCCTCAGGAAGGATGTGCCGGAACTGGAGAGAGTCCAGAGAAGGGCAACAAAGCCAATTTAAGGGACTGAAAGATCTCAGCTACGGGAAAGACTGCAAGCACTGAACTTATTCTCTCTGGAGATGAGACATGTGAGAGGGGATATGATTTCAATGTACAAATACCGTACTGATTACCCCACAATAGGGATGAAACTCTTACGCAAAAGGGAATTTAAAAAGACACGCGGCCATTCATTAAATTAGAAGAGAAGCGATTTAACCTTAAACTGCATAGAGGGTTCTTTATGGTAAGAGTGGTAAGGATGTGGAATTCTCTTCCACAGGCAGTTGTTTCAGCTGGAAGCAAAGATAATTTCAAAAAACAATTAGCACCTGAGCGACTACAACATACAGGGATATACAATGTTATACTGACATAAAAACACACACACAGGTTGGACTTGATGGACTTGTGTCTTTTTTTCAACCTCACTAACTATGTGTTTTCAACCACTGGATGCAAACCTTCGGAGTAGAGTCCCCACCCAACCAGTACTTACCTGGCCTAACTGCAAAATATGTAAACAGGTATATGGAGGTAAAAAAAAATAAAAAAATCCTGGCCTGTTATGGGGTAGCAATTTGTAGTGCATGTCAGTTCACTCACTTAGTTCATCTATCCCCAGCCCTAGCCCTCCCCTATTACTTTAACTCTTATTGGGCTACTGGGCTGCACAAGGATGACAGGGAGACTGGGAGAGGCTGGCACTCAATTGGGGCTCATTCTCTTATCCTTCCTGCCACTACCAGAAGAATCAGTAGCCTGTGTCTGGTTGACTGTTGCACTTGCGCTGCTCTGTCTCCTCAACTCCGGTCCTACCAATGATTGATAATATAATTTTTTTATTAATGACAATTATATTTATTATAAAATAGTAATAATAATAACAAAATAATATTAAATATAAATGTGATTGAGTAGGTTTAATGTTAACATGATTTAAAGGTCACAACAAGTACACCATATACAGATTTTGTTGCTGCTGTGCACAAAGTTCTGTATAATTTATAATATACAATGTACGGTACAGTGCATCCAGGAAGTATTCACAGCGCTTTTTTCACATTTTGTTATGTTACAGCCTTATTCCAAAATGGATTCAGTTCATTATTTTCCTCAAAATTCTTTTACAAAGGTTTTTATTAGCAAATAGCATTGGTACACAGAAATGACTGACGAGTATGAGAAACGGATACATGTGACATAACTTGGAGTTCAATTCCAAAATACAATGGAATGAAAGGGAATTACAGCAAGTGAATTATTACAATGGGTAAACTGAACCACTGTATTAAAGGGGTTGTAAACCTTCGTGTTTTTTCACCTTAATGCATCCTATGCATTAAGGTAAAAAAAACACCTGGCAGTGACCGGCCCCCCAGCCCCCCCCCCCTTACTTACCTGAGCCCTAGAATCGTCTGTCTCTCTGCCCAGGGGTTGGATAGATTGATAGCAGCGCAGCCATTGGCTCCTGCTGCTGTCAATCAAATCCAATGACGCAGGTGCCAGGCCGTGTCATACTTTCGGTGGCTATAGATGCCGAACGCCCGCAAAGTAACCCCCTCAGGAGAGCGCTTCTCCCAGGGGGTTATCTGATGTGGGGAGGAGCCGCGAGAGACGCCGGGGGACCCCAGAAGACAAGGTTCGGGGCCACTCTGTGCAAAACGAGCAGAATAGTGGAGGTAAGTATGACATGTTTGTTATTTTAAAAAAAACAAAAACAAACCCTTACAATCACTTTAAAGCAGTTTTCTAGCATAATGATTATTACAAACAATAAACAAATACTAGTTCAAAATTGATTCTCACAGGTTCCTAAATAAGATACATAAATGTAACCTGTAATTCAATATTCCAATGCTATTGTTTTCTATGTGATAATATATTGAACAGCACGCCTTTCATACAGGGGCGTAACTAGAAATCACAGGGCCCCATAGCAAAATGTTGTATGGCCCCCCCCCCCACCACCACCACACAAAAAAAAGAACTAATGCCAGACACCCCCCTAAGTACAGACACCCCACAGCATTACAGACCCCACCTCAGTGCAGACACCCCCCTCAGTGCAGGACCCCCCCCCCTAGCAGTACAGACACCCCCCCCCCCCCCCAGTGCACACCATCCCCTCAGTACAGACACCCTTCCAGTGCAGACCTCCCCAACATTACAGACTCCCCAACAGTGCAGACCCACCCCCCTCAGTGCAGACCCCCCTAAGTAGTACAGAACCCCCCCCCCCAGTAGTACAGACACCCCCCTCAGTACAGACCCCCCACCCAAGTGCAGACCCCCTTAGTACAGACACCCCCCACCCAAGTGCAGACCCCCCACCTCAGTGCAGACCCCCTTAGTACAGACAATCCCCCATTACAGACCCCTCCACCTCAGTGCAGGCCCCCCTTAGTACAGACAATCCCCCATTATAGACCCCACCACCTCAGTGCAGACCCCCTTTGTACAGACAATCCCCCATTACAGACCCCACCCACCTCAGTGCAGACCCCCTTAGTACAGACACCCCCATTACAGACCCCCCCACCTCAGTGCAGACCCCCTTAGTACAGACACCCCCATTACAGACCCCCCCACCTCAGTGCAGACCCCCTTTGTACAGACAATCCCCCATTACAGACCCCCCCACCTCAGTGCAGACCCCCTTTGTATAGACAATCCCCCATTACAGACTCCCCCACCTCAGTGCAGACCCCCTTAGTACAGACAATCCCCCATTACAGACCCCCCCACCTCAGTGCAGACCCCCTTAGTACAGACCCCCCCCCACCTCAGTGCAGACCCCCTTTGTACAGACAATCCCCCATTACAGACCCCCCCACCTCAGTGCAGACCCCCTTTGTACAGACAATCCCCCATTACAGACCCCCCCACCTCAGTGCAGACCCCCTTAGTACAGACACCCCCACCTGAGTTCAGACCCCCTTATTACAGACACCCCCATTACAGACCCCCCCACCTCAGTGCAGACCCCCTTAGTACAGACACCCCCACCTCAGTGCAGACCCCCTTAGTACAGACACCACCATTACAGACCCCCCCACCTCAGTGCAGACCCCCATCAGTAGACACCCCCAGCAATGCAGACACCCCCACCCATTACAGACCCCCCCGGGTAGTGCAGACCCCACAGCAGACACACAGCAGACCCCCCCCCCACCTCAGTGCAGACCCCCATCAGTAGACACCCCCAGCAATGCAGACACCCCCACCCATTACAGACCCCCCCGGGTAGTGCAGACCCCACAGCAGACACACAGCAGACCCCCCCACCTCAGTGCAGACCCCCATCAGTAGACACCCCCAGCAATGCAGACACCCCCACCCATTACAGACCCCCCCGGGTAGTGCAGACCCCACAGCAGACGATGCCCCCCGGCCCTTACATACCTCAGAAACAGCGCCATGTGTGTCCCTCCTCCCAGGCTCCTCCTCCTCTCTGAATGTAAACAGAGAGGAGGGGAGGCGGCTTCGGTCCGCGCCGCTGTGTCCCTCCTGCGCTCCAGTCCAGAAGGCACGGTGAGCGGCGTTAGTGGTGCGGCTGCCGCTACCCACGGGTGTCACCCCCGCTAGCGGGTGTCACCTGGCGCGGCCCGCACCCGCCTAGAAACGCCGCTCACCGGGCCCTTGATTGGCTGCGGGCCCCATAGCGACCGCATGTGTCGCTATGGCGGTAGTTCCGCCACTGCTTTCATATAATCATCACCTTAAAACAACAAAGATACAGTAATGTGAAATAGTAAATAGGTTTTTCAACATATTTGAACACACACACATTAGATCTTTATTCAAATAGTGCATACGGATAAAGGTAATATACTTGAATAAAACAACAACAAAATTTGTCTTTTCACTCATGTATTCAACAAAAACATCAATTGTAATTGATGTAATGGGGTACTGTGGAAAAAGTATGTACATCCTTGGCATCAAAAGACATTGTAGGCATTGTAGCAGAAATTACTTCTTGTAGGCGTTCATATAACCGCCCAACAGTCTCTGACATTGTGATTTTTTGACCACTTCTAAAAGCAAAATTTGTTCAGATGCAAGTTGTTTGTGGGTTTCTTTGCATGAACTGCTCATTTCTAAATCCCCCTAAAAAATTCAATAGGAATCAAATCAGGACTTAAATTAGGGCAGTCTATAACCATCTATTTCTTCTTTTTTAAGCCATTCTTTGGCAGATTTGCAGATGGCAGATTTGCTGATATGCTTCAGATCATTATTATTATTATGTTGAAAGACTCATTTGTGGTTCACCTTCAACTTTTGGATGGATGACATTCACATTCTCTTCAAGCATACTTTTATATGATGCAAAATGTATGGTTTGCTTGGTGACTGCAAGCCGCCCAGATCCTGAAGCAGCAAAGTAACCCGAAACGATGACATTTCTACTACCATCATCCCCTGAAAAACTGTCTTCAATTTGAACAAGTTCAAGATACGGTAAACTGTACTCTTTTAGAACTAAACGTAATGATCTTCATAAAGATTACACAAAGGCGAAGTTACTTAGATGTAAGCGCGCATTCTATGGACAGGGTAACAAACCAGGAAAATTGTTAGCACGGGCCCTTCGAGATGTTCAGTGCAGAAACTTTATCTCACAAATTAGAAGTAAGAGAGGGACTGTAGTTATGCAGTGAGGAAGCGATCCAAGATCCAGATTGCCCACTTTCCACAGATGAATTAGATTTAGCCCTTAAGGCTATGAGCACTGGGAAAGCCCCCGGCCCTGATGGGTTCACCCTTGCATACTATAAATCTTTTCATGATATTTTAGGCCTGAAATTTTTAGAGGCTTTTAACTCTATTGTAAAGAGAGATACTATATCACAAGATACCCTTCATGTTGTGATTACTGTTATACCTAAGGAAGGCAAAGATCCTCAGTAGTGCCAGAGCTATAGGCCTATATCCCTCCTAAACGCAGATCTAAAAAATTTTACAAGAATATTGGACAGTTGACTATTGCTTTATATCCCTTCTCTTATACATTCTGATCAGTCTGGATTTGTGCCTGAACGAGAGGCTAGAGACAATACTCAAAGAGTTCTAAGTGCTATCCATCTGGCCCAAGAGAAAAACATTCCCTTTATTCTATTATCTGCTGACGCAGAAAAAGCTTTTGATAGTGTGAGCTGGGATTTTATTCTTGGCCCATATAGGTCTAGGGATTAACATGTTGGCATGGGTCAGGGCCTTATACTCACATCTGACTGCCTCTGTGAGAGCCAACGATTTATCTCAGCCCCTTTTTTGATAAGCAATGGAACTCGACAAGGTTGTCCTTTGTCTGCCCTCATTTTTATATTATCTCTGGAACTATTTATACGGACTATTAGGGTGCATCCGGTAGTTACAAGCCTTAACATTTCAAATTATGCTCAAAAGGTTGCAACATATGCTGACAATTACATTTTTACATTTTCTTCTGTCCCCTCAAACTCCCCTTCTTGTACTACTACTACAGGAACTGCAGACCTATAGGGTGCTTCCTAATTACAAAATCAATGTTTTGAAATCAGAAGCCCAAAATATTACGTTATCCTCTCAACATCTAAAGAGCCTGCAAACGCAGTTTACCTTTAAGTGGTCTTCTTCTCATATTAAATATTTAGGCACGCTGATTCCTGCCAATTTAAGAAGGATTTTTGAATTGAAAAGCGGATCTCCGTAGCTGGAACAAAGCAGTCCTTAGCTAGTTCGGACGCAACAGTGTCTTGAAAATTAATATTTTACGGTGGTTCTTTTTTTATTACAAACTCTCCTGGAATCTTTACCACAGACTTTTCTGAAAGATCTACAGACTAATTTTCTGCACTATTGGGGAAGAAAGAAAGCCATAATTAATAGGGCAATTTTGGCTCTTCCCAAACCAAGGGCTGGCATTGGGGTTTCCAGACCCTGCTATATATTATGCTTAAGTCCATTTGATGAGGGTGATCAACTGGTGCACCCAGAAGACAAATAAACCTTGGCTAGAATAAGAACAGGCAGCTATCACTGCCCCATTGGAAGGTATTTTCTTAGTAAATCCTGTCACCTCTCTGAATAGACACATTATGACCCACCCTCTCATTAGGGCTATGATTCGAACTATTAAATCAATATTCAATATCCCCACATGCAAAGAGACTGTTATGTATTCTCTATTTTTATGTCAGAAAGGCTATACTGCTTTCATGGAAGGGTACACAGACTTCCCTGAAAACCCTTTGGTTAAAGTTGATCAACGACGCTATACCGCTATACAAGCTTACCTTTGAGCTCTACAAACATAAAAAAACATTTCACAAAATTTGGGACAGGTGGCTGGCCAGCCCGCTGACCCTCTCCCAATAAAGAATACACTCTATGGGGTGCCTATAGGCCGTGCCACAGTATGATTCACTATTCTCAGATTGCCACTGCTGCAGTACGTTGATAGATAACTTGAACTATACATCATGGTAAATACTGCCTGATAGCTATACCAATGTTTGTCTCCTAACTGTATGAGCCTAGCACTTGAAGTTATACCAATGACCAACTGAATTTGTTCTGCGGTTGTCTGTTGTTTTGTTTTCTTTCTTTTTTGTATGTATGTATGTTGGTTTGTGTAAAACTAATAAAAATATATTTAAATAAAAAGAAAATCCATTTTCAAGACTACTTCTCTTTCACTGAATCCCAGTCAGCTCCATTGTTCAATTTAAATTTATTATCACATAGCTCCACTCATTCACAATTCTGCATTCTCTATCCCAAAGAAAGATTTTGACTATGCCACCATTCTGTGCAAAACAAACCTATGTCCATTGCAAATGTACAAGCTACGATCGGTTCAGACTCAGATATTTTCCATTGCTTTTCTATTGCTTTTTGATCCCAGAGGAAGTCACGTGACCAGTGACGCAACCCACGGGTGGAGCCTTGAAATTTCACTTCCGGTGTCCATCAAGAACGGAAGTGTGGCGAGTGTGTCACTAATCCTAGCTCTACTTCGGATGTTATCTTACTTTCATGTAAGCAGATATTTAATAAATTTGTTAAGTTCATTGGCAATACTGCACTATGGATGTCTTTGTTCTCTCTGAGTGATGCTTACGCAAGAGGCATGTTATTGGAGTGAGCCCACACAGACCTGTTGAAATCTACAGTGGGGATCTGATGTTTCTCTGATCCCATGATTATTTCTGGAGCAGCATTTGGCTTAATACTGGAGGGTGTCTTCACAGACGTACCAGCTGGGTTCCCACCAGCTATCTATTAAACTTTATTTGACCTTTTGGTCATACCTTGAAGTGAGCAGCCAATCTTTACATCTATTAATGCTGTTTTTTTCCCTGATCCCTTTCATTGTCGGATTGATGGTTATTTCCCCTCTATCAAGATATGGACTGATTAGTCATCCTGATTATTATATAATTCTTTGCACTTATCAACTTTATTGTTTATTAATTTATTGAATAAGCGCACCATTATTTCTCTTTATTTACAAGATTTTGACTATGCCATCATTCTTTGCAAAACAAATGTAAATCCATTGCAAACGTACAACCTGCGATCGGTTAATAGTTACATAGTTACATAGTTAGTCAGGTTGAAAAAAGACACAAGTCCATATAGTTCAACCATAAAAAATAAATTTAATAAAATAAAATAAAAAATATCATACAATCCAATATACCCAATCCTATACCCACAGTTGATCCAGAGGAAGGCAAAAAAAAAAACAGAAAAGCAGGATCCAATTTGCTACAACAGGGGAAAAATCCCTTCCTGATCCCAGAGAGGCAATCAGATTTTCCCCGGATCAACTTTACCTATAAATGTTAGTACCCAGTTATATTATGTACATTTAGGAAAGAATCCAGGCCTTTCTTAAAGCAATCTACTGAGTTGGCCAGAACCACCTCTGTAGGGAGTATATTCTACATTTTCACAGCTCTTACTGTGAAGAAACCTTTCCTTATTTGGAGATGAAATTTATTTTCCTCTAGACGTAAAGAGTGCCCCCTTGTCCTCTTTGTTGATCGTAAAGTGAATAACTCAACACCAAGTTCACTATATGGACCCCTTATATATTTATACATGGTGATCATATTCCCCCCTTAATCTCCTCTTATCAAGAGTCAATACATTCAGTTTCTCTAATCTTTCCTCATAGCTGAGCTCCTCCATGCCTCTTATCAGTTTGGTTGCCCTTCTTTGCACTTTCTCCAATTCCCTGATATCCTGTTTGAGAACTGGTGCCCAAAACTGAACTGCATATTCCAGATGAGGTCTTACTAATGATTTGAACAGGGGGAAAATCATACCTCTCTCTCTCTGGAGTCCATACCTCTCTTAATACAAGAAAGGGCTTTGCTCGCTTTGGAAACCACAGCTTGGCATTGCATGCTATTATTGAGCTTATGATCCACCAAAACCCCCAGATCCTTCTCCACTATGGATCCCCCAGTTGTACTCCCCCTAGCATGTATGATGCATGCATAGTCTTAGCCCCCCAAGTGCATAACTTTACATTTCTCAACATTAAACCTCATCTGCCACAATTAGACAATTAGTGCATTGAGGTTGGCTTGTAAATTGGAGACATCCTGTAAGGACGTTATTCCACTGCATAGCTTGGTGTCATCTGCAAAGACAGAAATGTAACTTTTAATCCCAGACCCAATATCATTTATAAAGATATTAAACGCTTGCCGACCAGCAGTTGTACTGCGGCAACATGGCTCGGCTGCGCGAATCGCCGTTATCTTACGTTGCTTACTTATTTGACCACTAGGGGCGCACGCGTCCCCTGCTCGCCCACGGAGCCGATGCAAGTGCCCAGCGGTCGCGATCACCACCGGGCTCCCGCGATTGTTCGGGGTACACGGAGAATCGGGATATGTGTAAACACACAGTTTCCGATTCTCTGAGGGGAGAACAGACAAATCGTCTGTTCATACTGAGTATGAACAGCGATCTGTCATCTCCCCTACACAGTCCCCCTCCCCCCTTCAGTTAGAACATGTACTAGGGAACACATTAACCCCTTGATCGCCCCCTAGTGTTAACCCCTTCCCTGCCAGTGAAATTTTTACAGTAATCAATGCATTTTTATAGCACTGATCGCTATTTTAATGCCAATGTCCGATGTGTCCGCCATAATGTCGCAGTCCTGATAAAAATCCCGCAGATCGCCGCCAAAAAAATGTATAATAAAAATACCATAAAACTATTTCCTATTTTGTAGACGCTATAACTTTTACGCAAACCAATCAATATACGCTTATTGTGATTTTTTTTACCAAAAATATGTCGAAGAATACATATCGGCCTAAACTGAGAAAAAAAAATGTTTTTTTATATATTTTTGGGAGATATTTATTATAGCAAAAAGTAAAAAATATTGTGTTTTTTTCTAAATTGTCGCTGTTTTTCTGTTTATAGCGCAAAAAATAAAAACCGCAGAGGTGATCAATTACCACCAAAAGAAAGCTCTATTTGTGTGAAAAAAAAGGACGTCAATTTTGTTTGAATGCAACGCCACACGACCGCGCAATTGTCAGTTAAAGCAACGCAGTCCTGAATCGCAAAAAGTGCTCTGGTCAGGAAGGGGGTAAAATCTTCCGGTGCTGAAGCGGTTAAAAAGTAAGGGTCCCAGCACTGAACCTTGGGGTACACCGCTGATAACCTTACACCATTCAGAGTAAGAATCATTAACCACTACTCTCTGAATTCTGTCTTTTAGCCAGTTCTCTATCCATTTACAAACTGATATTTCCAAACCTGTAGACTTTACCTTACACTAAGGATGAGCCGAACACCCCCCCGTTCGGCTCGCACCAGAACCCGCGAACGGACCTAAAGTCCGTGCAAGCTTTAGAACCCTATTAGTTATAATGGATGCGAACGTTCGAAATTAAAAGTGCTAATTTTAAAGGCTAATATGCATGTTAATGTCATAAAAAGTGTTTGGGGACCTGGGTCCTGCCCCAGGGGACATGTATCAATGCAAACATTTTTTTTAAAAACGGCCGTTTTTTTCAGGAGCAGTGATTTTAATAATGCTTAAATTGAAACAATAAAAGTGTAATATTCCTTTAAATTTCGTACCTGGGGGGTGTCTATAGTATGCCTGTGAAGGGGCGCATGTTTCCCGTGTTTAGAACTGTCTCTGCGCAAAGTGTCATTTTTGAAAGTAAAAAAGCTATTTAAAATCACTCGCGGCTAATGTTAATTCACGGCTCCCGTAATACAGAGAACAGTCATTCATTGAAACTCATTCATAAAAAAAAGTCATTGATAAAAAATAAAAAAAATGAAAAAAAAAAAAAGCGTAGGGGTCCCCCCAAATTCAATAACCAGGCCCTTCAGGTCTGGGATGGATATTAAGGGGAACCCCAGCCAAAAAAAAATAAAAAATGGCGTAGGGTCCCCCTCAAAATCCATACCAGACCCTTGAGGTCTGGTATGGATTTTAAGGGGAACCCTAGCCAAAAAAAATGACGTGGGGTCCCCCTCAAAATCCATACCAGACCCTTATCCGAGCACGCAACCTGGCAGGCCGCAGGAAAAGAGGGGGGGATGAGAGCGGCCCCCCTCCCGCCTGAACTGTACCAGGCCACATGCCCTCAACATTGGGAGGATGCTTTGGGGGTCTAAGACCCCCAAAGCACCTTGTCCCCATGTTGATGAGGACAAGGGCCCTCTTCCCCACAACCCTGGCCATTGGTTGTGGGGGTCTGCGGGCGGGGGGCTTATCGGAATCTGGAAGCCCCTTTAACAAGGGGACCCCCAGATCCCGGCCCCCCCCCCTGTGTGAAATGGTAAGGGGCTACAAAGGTACCCCTACCATTTCACCAAAAAAGTGGCAAAAATGGTAAAAATGACAGGAGACAGTCTTTGACAATTCCTTTATTAAAATCTTCTTTCTTCTTTCTTCATCCTTCGGTTTCTTCATCTTCTCCTTCTGTCATCTTCTTCCATCTTCTTCTTCCTCCGATCCGCTTCTTCTTGCACTGGTCTTCTCGTCCTTCTCGTCCGGCATCTTCTTCCGTCGGCGTCGGTGTCGGTGTCTTCTTGGGCCGCTCCGCGCAATGGGAGGCTCCCGCTATGTGAGGCTCCGCTCCATCTGACAGGTCTTTTAAAACGGAGGGCACCTGGTGACCCCGCCCCCCTCTGACGTCATGGGGAAAGCCATCATGGAATTCCCCATGACGTCCCTGTGCGTCAGAGGGGGCGGGGTCACCAGGTGCCCTCCATTATAAAAGACCTGTCAGACGGAGCGGAGCCTCACACAGCGGGAGCCTCCCATTGCGCGGAGCGGCCCAAGAAGAGACAGAGACACCGACGCCGACGGAAGAAGATGCCGGACGAGAAGGACGAGAAGACCAGCGCAAGAAGAAGCGGATCGGAGGAAGAAGAAAATGGAAGAAGAAGATGGAAGAAGATGACGGAAGGAGAAGATGAAGAAACCGAAGGATGAAGAAAGAAGAAAGAAGATTTTAATAAAGGAATTGTCAAAGACTGTCTCCTGTCATTTTTACCATTTTTGCCACTTTTTTGGTGAAATGGTAGGGGTACTTTTGTACCCCCTTACCATTTCACACAGGGGGGGCGGGATCTGGGGGTCCCCTTGTTAAAGGGGGCTTCCAGATTCCGATAAGCCCCCCGCCCGCAGACCCCCACAACCAATGGTCAGGGTTGTGGGGAAGAGGCCCTTGTCCTCATCAACATGGGGACAAGGTGCTTTGGGGGTCATAGACCCCCAAAGCATCCTCCCAATGTGGAGGGCATGGGGCCTGGTACGGTTCAGGCGGGAGGGGGGGGCGCTCTCGTCCCCCCCTCTTTTCCTGCGGCCTGCCAGGTTGCGTGCTCGGATAAGGGTCTGGTATGGATTTTGAGGGGGACCCTACGCCATTTTTTTTTTTGGCTGGGGTTCCTCTTAATATCCATCCCAGACCTGAAGGGCCTGGTTATTGAATTTGGGGGGACCCCTACGCTTTTTTTTTTGTTTTTTATTAATGAATGACAGTTCTCTGTGTTACAGGAGCCATCAATTCATTAGCCGCGAGGAAACCTGCCCCCCTTCACAGGCCACCTATAGACACCCCCCAGATGTGATACTGCAATGCTGTTCTAACAGCATGCACACACATATCCCCAGAAATAGAGCACATATTGTCAGCAGCACACTGACACGCTGACACTGACTGAAACATAATATGCGAGGCCGCCGGCGCTGTGCCAATTATGGCTCTCCTCGCTGCCGGCGCTGTGATTGGCCAAGCATGCGGGGTCACAGTGCATGCTTGGCCGCTCATCAGCCAGCATTGCACTGCGCGGGCCGCAATGCATTTGATGCGAGCGGCCCCAATAGTTCTGGGCTCGCCGAGCGAGCGAACGCCCGGTGCTCGATTCGAACATGGGTTCGAATCGAACACCGGACCCATCCTTACCTTACACATGAGCCGTGTGTGGGGAACTGTTTCGAATGCTTTTGCAAAGTCCAGGTATACTACATCCACAGGTTTGACAACTTCTGTCTTTCATGAATCCATGCTGTCTGTTGCTTAAAAACGGAAAATTGTATACTTACCTTTCCGTAATTTTCCTTTCCTGTCGCATCCTCATGGCAGCATACACTCTGGTTTGTGACTCCGCCTCCACAACCTGATAGGACCACATAACTATAAGATGACGATACGGCCCCCGCCCCGTATTCTCTGTATATATGAATCACCTTTATTTAAGAATGGGAGGGATATTGTATGCTGCCATGAGGATGCGACAGGAAAGGAAAATTACGGAAAGGTAAGTATACAATTTTCCGTTTTCCTGTCGCATCATGGCAGCATACACTCTGGGGAGTAACTCGCAGACAGGGTGGGTAATGCATCAATAGTAGTTTTTTATTCACAAGGAATGGCAGAGTTGGCCTGAATACCCGATCTCCCAAAATTTACAGTAGACAAACGGGCAGAATCGACTTTATAATGGGAAATAAAAGTATTCCTGGAGGACCAGGTGGCCGCCCTGCAGATGGTTTCAGCTGAGACCCTACAATAGGCTGCCCATGAGGTTGCCACTGCCCGGGTGGAATGCGCCTTCAACCCGTCCGGGATCTGCGTAGCACTTAGCGAGTAGGCCTTCTTGATGGTTTTCACCAGCCATGAGGCGATTGTGCGGGCCGATGCTGACTGACCTCTCCTGAAACCGTGAGGGATGATTAGGAGGTTCTCTGACTTCCTAAAGGGTTCTGAGGCTGAGAGGTATTTGATGATGTTACCTCTGACATCCAGGGGGTGTGGATCGCCCTGGTCTGTGGTGAGCGCTGGCAGGTTAATCTCCTGGTTGAAGTGAAAGGAGGACGACACTTTAGGGATGAAGCGGTCTGAGGGTTTTAGGACTACCCTGTCTGGGTGGATGACCAGATATGGATCCCTGGCCAGTAAGGCTTGCATCTCAGAGACCCTTTTAGCCGATGTTATAGCGATGAGGAATGTCACCTTTAGCGTCAGATCCCAGAGGGAGATGCCCTCTAGAGGGAAGAAGGGTTCTTTAGATAGGGCCTCCAGAACGACCGACAGGTCCCAGGTCGGGAATGAAGGCTTCCTGGGAGGCCTCAGCTTGAGACATGCCCTCTGGAACTGAACGACAAGAGGGTCGAGGGCCCATCTAGTCCCAGTCAGGTCGGACAGGGCTGACACCTGCACCTTAAGGGTGCTGGAGCCGAGGCCTTTGTCCAGACCTGTCTGCAGAAACTCCAGAATCTGAGGGGTTGAGATGGAGGATAGATCCCACTCCTGCTGATGGGCGAAGGAGGTGAACTTATCCCAAACCCGCCGGTAGGTGGTGTTTGTGGTGGATTTTCTGGCCTGAAGTAGGGTGTCTACTACCCTAGAGGAACAGCCCCGCTCTAGGTACCTAGACCTTTCAGTCTCCAGGCCATCAGGTGCATCCTCTCTGGACTCGGGTGCAATAGATGGCCCTGGGAGAGCAGGTCGACTGACTGTGGAAGGGGGAGCGGGTCTGTTGTGCTCAACTGTAGGAGAGTGGTAAACCATGGCCTCCTGGGCCAGAAGGGAATCACGGCCACCACTAGGGCTGATGACCGCTTGAGCCTGAGCAGAAACCTCGCTATCAAAGGGGTCGGAGGGAAGATATACCCGAGGTGGAAGTCCCAGGGGTGGTGGAGACAGTCTGTCCCCTCCGCTGAGGGGAAGGGGACTCGAGACAGGAATCTCTGACACTTGGTATTGTCCGAGGTCGCTGCCAGGTCTATATCCGGGGGGCCCCAGGTTTTGGAGATCAGGGCGAAGGCCCGGGGACTCAGGGACCACTCGTTGTTGGAGAGAAATCTCCTGCTGAGGGAATCGGCCAGGAGATTCTCGGTACCTGGAATGTAGACCGCCCTGAGGTCCAGGAGGTTCCGCTGTGCCCATTCCATAACAGGGAGAACTTCCCGCATCATGGAAGAGCTCTTGGTACCCCCCTGGCGGTTGACATAGGCGACAGCGACCCTGTTGTCTAACCTCAGGAGGACCGGCTTGCCCCTCAGGAGAGGGCCAAAGGCCAGGAGGGCCTGGAGAGCCGCCCTCATTTCCAGCACGTTGGAAACGATGTCCCGAGCTTCGAATGGCCAGCGGCCCTGGGCCGCATGGTGTAGGTAGTGGGCCCCCCAACCCTCCAGACTGGCATCCGAGGTAACCACCTCCTGAGGGGGGGGAATAATATGCCTGAACCTGCCCAAGTTGCTCGGCCGGGTCCACCATCTCAGGGACTGTTTGACCTCTTGTGAAATGTGGATGGGCTGCGACATGGCCGAGCCGTTCCACTGGTGTAGAAACGAAATCTGAAGAGGCCTCGCGTTCCAGTGCGCCCATTGTACCATCGGAATGGTGGCCGATAGGGAGCCCAGCAGGCTGAGGCACGCTCTGGCCGGCAGGGAAGTGGCTAGGATGGCTCTCCTGATTTTCTGGGTCAGAGGGGGGATCTTCTCTGGGGGCAGCTCTATCGTATTTGACCGAGTATCCAATACGGCCCCCAGAAAGACCATTCTCTGCGAGGGCTGAGGGTTGCTTTTCCCCAATTTATGAGCCACCCCAGACTCTGAAGGGTGGAAATTAGAATTTCCCGGTGTTGAATAAGGGATTCTCTGGTGCCTGAGAGTAGGAGAATGTCGTCCAGATAGTGGTGGACCCTCAAACCCCTTTCTCTCAGGGCCGCCACTACCGGGAGGAGGATCTTTGTAAAGGTCCTGGGGGCCGTAGAGATTCCGAACGGCAGGCACTGGAACTGGAAGTGCCGCTGGTCTATAGAGAACCGAAGGAATCTTCGGAACAAGATATGGATTGGGACGTGCAGGTATGCGTCCTGAAGGTCCACGGACAACATCCAATCCCCCAGGTTTACGGCCTGAAGGATGGATTGTAGACTTTCCATCTTGAAAGATTCCACCCGGATGGATCGGTTGAGCCTTTTCAGGTCTAGGACGGGGCGCAGATCCCCTGACTTTTTCCTGACCAGGAAGAGGGGGGAGTAAAACCCCCTGCCTCTTTGAGATCCGGGCACCTCCACTATAGCCTCCTTTCGGAGCAATTCCTGGACGTAGTCCAGCAGCAACGCCCTTTTGTGATGTGAGGATGGAAGCTTGGTTGGACAGAAGTGGTCGCCCGGGGGTCGGCCCCGGAAGGACCACCTGTGCCCGAAACGGACGGTAGCCACCGTCCACGGGTCTCTGATGGTACCCGCCCAAGCCAGCTGGAATTTTGAGAGCCTGGCTCCCACTACTGCTGGCTGGGCGGACGTACCTTCAAAAAGACTTCTGGTCATTAGACGCAGAGGTCTTAGGTTTTTGAAATTTGGAGAAGGTAGTCTGGGGATTCCTCCAGTTCCTCCGGTACTCCTTGCCTGGTCTGTAGGCCCTAGCATCCCTGTACCTATCCGGCAGGTTGCGTCTGGAAGGAGGCGGCCTCTGCTGCCTGGGTTTCCTATCCGAGGGGATGAGCCCGGATTTTCCGCCGGTCACTTTAGAGATAGCTGAGTCCAGCTTTGCTCCAAAGAGGTTCTCACCATCGAAGGGGATGCGGCACCAATTAGATTTGGAGGCCTGGTCCGCTGTCCAGGGTTTGAGCCAGAGCGCCCGCCTGGCCATAACCGAGGCCAGCATGGCCCTAGAGGATGATCTTATGGCATCCACTGAGGCCTCTGCCACAAAATCCCCAGCGAGGCTGAGTTCCTGCAGGGCCCTGACTATCCTGTCTTGGTCTGCACCCTCCGTAATGAGCTTCTCCGTGGAGGCTGACCAGCTGGAGATAGCCTTGCCAACGGCGGCCAGTGCTATGGCTGGCCTGCAAGCGCCTCCTGCTGCTGTATAGGCCCTCTTTAGGTCCGTGTCAATTTTCCTGTCCAGGACGTCCCTGAAAGTTACTGCATCCTCGATAGGGAGCGTTACGTGCCTCGCCAGGCGCATGAGAGAAGCGTCCACTACTGGCGGTGTAACCAGGGGCTTAGCCTGGGATTCTTTGAGCGGATAGAGTTTGGTGAGCCTGTTATTAAGGCTCAGTTTCTTGTCTGGCTTCTGCCACTCCTCCCTGATCAGGTCATCCAATTCCTCAATGAATGGGAATGCCTCTGGGTCCCTCTTGAGGTTAGGGAAGTATTTCTTCTGCTTCTGGGGGCCTCCTGGGGTTCCTCCCAGTTAATCGCCTCCTTGACCGACTTCACGAATGGATCGATCAGGGAGAAGTCAAACCCTGCGGCCGCCACCAGCTCCTCATCCTCAGACTGGGAGTCTGGTTCTCTGGATGTACTGGGGGGGGGGGAGGTACCCCTAATGGACATCTCCATGTCTGGAGTGGGCTGTGGAGCTGCAGTCGCAAGCTCTCTTGGCTCCTGCTCCCTTTCCTTAGTGGCCTCCTCGAGGCACCTGCGACAGGCCAGCTTGTCCGGAAGGGCGATGGCTCCGCATATCCAGCAGGCGTTGGCCGTTGGTCGGGGAGGGGGGGCTGGTGAGTAGCGTCTGTGCGATGACCTCCTTCGGTGGTAGTGGCTATGGGAGCGGGACCTGGAGCGACTCCTGCGGCTTCTCCTGCGGCCTGAGCGGCTCCTCCTCCTGCTGCGGCTTGAGTGGCTCCTCCTGTGCCCCGAGCGGCTCCTTCCGCGAGATGCCTCCCTGCGTCCGGACTTTGAAGACCTGGCGGGGCTAACCATTTAGGCAGCATTAGCGGGTCCTGCACTCTTTTTTTCGTCTTCTTACTTACCCAATCCTTCCCTCTTACCTATCACGATGGTGGTGATCTGCTGGGGCAGTGGCCTCCATAGGGATAGTAAAGGCAGCCTAGTAGAAAGGAATAGGCATTTAGAGGGGAAGGAAGGTAAGGGGGGAAATGGAGCAAGAAGCAGATGCAGAAATGCACAAATAGAAACAAAACAAAATAGGCACTTACCTATTGGGGAGTGTGCTGAGATAGTCCTGGAATCTGTTGCAGGTGGTTTTCTGCTGAAAAACATCCAGGGAAAGGAAAGGGAATCTTTCCTCTTTTGAATTTGGCGCCGGGAGCGCCGTGACGCTTCGCGCATGCGCAGTAGCGCCGCGCGGCCGTCGGCGCCATCTTGGATACTGGCAATAGCCTCAGTTCCCTACACAGGACGCCCGTAGAGCCGCAGTGCGCATGCGCGGGGGCGCCGGAACGCTGAGCGCTGCTGGGGGGAACAGAGGACACACAGGAGGGACTACAAGGCCCAGCAGGGGCCGGAAGGCAAAGTGACATCAAAGGAGGAAGACCACTGCAAGGTACAAAGCCTATTTAAGGCTTTTAAATGTAAAGAGGGATCACATACCTTTAAGCCTGTTTAAGGCTTGCTTCCCAAGGCAGCGGTGGCAGTGCTTTTAAACCTGTTTAAGGCTTATTACAGCAGGCAGGTGCAGTAGTAGTACCCCTGAGATCACCAGAGTGGGGTTCCTTCCATTTAGCTTCGTTTAGAGGCTGTACAGGCAAGGACTTCCAAACCAGGAGAGGCTAGAACCTGGCTGGGGCGATAGCGGTAAGAGGGTGAAGCGTGCGGTCCCAACAGGTGAGGAAAAATTAGAGAATACCGGGGCGGGGGCCGTATCGTCATCTTATAGTTATGTGGTCCTATCAGGTTGTGGAGGCGGAGTCACAACCCAGAGTGTATGCTGCCATGATGCGACAGGAAATATTTTTTTCCTGCAAGAACTCGTCTATGTGGTCTTTTATTAAACTCTCCAGCATCTTCCCGATTATAGAAGTTAAACTAACAGGTCTACAGTTACTTGGGACAGGAAAATAATCCCACTGAGGCACTCAAAGTGACATTTCATACAATATATTAAAATAAAGCAATAAACTTCTAAACATGAATAAACAAAAATAAAAGTAATTGTGAAAAAACTCTTACAGAAAAAACTAAAGCAGTCACCATAGAAGGTAAATGTATTAACCAAAAAAAGTGACACATATATTAAAAATTAATATACCAATCACTAATGAAAGAAAAGGTCCCAATTCAAAACAGTGCATTTAATGTCAAAAAATTAGATAAATAAATAAAAGTCCATAAAGTGAAAGTGCTGCTCCAAACAGGATAATGGTGAAAAAGGTCCCGCATCCAGGATAATTCACACCCAAGTGAGTATTAAAGCCTCTTACCCACTACAGATGACTACCATAAAGATAGTCTCACTAGACACAGGGAGAATTCAGGTCTCCCCCACAACCTATACCGCCTATGTGCCAAATCAAATACACTCCAGTAAGAGAAGAACTTCCACCTCTCAAGCTGGCCATAGATGATTCCTTTTTTTAACAGCCAGCTGATCAATAAAACCAAATGGATTTCCCCATCCACACATTAGAGGTGGATGAAGTGAAGGAATCCTACCTGTGGCGCTATTGTATTCTGACTCCTCCTTTGTCAGAATACACTGATCAGTGCTGCAGCCAATTGGAAGCATGTGCTGTTAAAATACAAATTTAGAGAGGAGATAAATACTAGGTTGACTCCTCTTGAATGGGACCAGCAATAGATGGATAGATGGATTGAAATTTGGCCAGCCCAGCTGAACCAGCTGAATTTCAATCCATCTTTGGCCAGCTTTCGACTGGAACTTACCAGGTGAAACTGACCAGCTATTTACACATAAGTCAAAAGCACTTTTTGTAATCTTTAAAAGATGGAACACCATATTGTAAGATCTCAATTAAAGGGTAACTCCACTTTTGGAGATTTTTTTTAAGAAAAATTACATCAATAAGGATGCTAGGGAGGAGGTAGAATCCTTATGGGTAGAGCTCCAAAGGTATGAAGCTAAGGGGAAAATAATACTGGGAGTATGCTATAAGCCCCCTAGCCTGAGGTAGGAGGGGGAGACGGACCTCCTATCACAATTTGGATTAGCAGCAAGGATGGGAAGTGTCATCATAATGGGGATTTTAATTATCCAGACAGACTGGGTGGAAGGAACCACGCATTCGTCTAAGGCTCGCCAGTTCCTAAATGTCTCGCAGGACAATTTCATGGGTCAGATGGTAGACGCACCAACTAGAAACAAAGCATTACTAGACCTACTGATTACCAACACTACAGACCTGATCACGGATGTGGAAATACGGGGCAATTTAGGAAACAGCGATCACAGGTCAATTAGCTTCCGTATAAATCACACAAATGGGAAACATAAGGGGATCACAAAGACACTGAATTTCAAAAGAGCCAACTTCCCTAAACTACAAACCTTGCTAAAAGATATAAATTGGGATATAAGCTTAGGAACAAAGAACACGGAGGAGAGATGGGTTTGCTTTAAGAGCATATTAAATAAGGGCATGAGCCAGTGCATCCCATTGGAAAATAAATTTAAATGAGCGAATAAAAGTAAAATAATATTATGATTGAGAATTAATGTGGAAGGATCGTTTGTTTCCTAATTTTCATCAGCCAATCCTGACATCCAGCAATTCCCGGTGGATATTGTTACAAGTCTAATCTGACTCCCAGACTGCAAAGCTGGGTGTCATCGTGATCTGGTGAGTGGGGACACATGTGGGGGTGTTTTGTCACACCTGAACTTGTCTGTGATTTTTTGCCTTGCATCTTTGATTATTAGATGTTAAATATCCCCTGCAACTTTACACTTTGGATGTGAAGCACCTATTTAGTTGTTTATTATTTCCACGGTTCACACGGACTTTTGTTACATATTATATATCATTGTTTATTTGTTTTCACTTTTATGGACACATGTTTGTTAAGCGCTGTATCATTTATTTTATTATGTTCAAGTGTGTAGCACTTGGTGTATAGCAGCTTCATTCACGTCTGATTTTGTTTTTCCTCAGCGCGAGTTATATATTTAGATATATTTATTTTTTCATAAACGTTCTGGATGGCTTAGCTCCAATGTAAAAATGCATATAAAAGCAAAGGAGAAGGCCTTCAAAAAATACATCCCTCAGATCATCTTCAGCATTCAGACTTTACAAAGAATGCAACAATAAATGTAAGGGTGCAATTAGGGCAGTTAAGATAGAACACGATAGACACATAGCAGAAAAGAGCAAAAAAATAAAGTATATAAATAGTAAAAAAGGGAGGACAGACCATATTGGCCCCATAAAGAATGAGGAAGGAAATCTGGTTACAAAGGATGGGGAGATATCGAAGGTATTGAATTTATTCTTCGCCTCAGTGTTTACGAGTGAATCGGGGGGCTTCAGTAACCAAAACTGCAGTGTTGATCCTCATGACATATCACAGGAAGCACCCTCATGGCTAACAGAGGACAGAATTAGAGATAGACTTGGAAAACTTAACATTAATAAATCACCGGGACCGGATGGCTTGCACTCGAGGGTTCTTAGGGAACTCAGTCAAGTAATTGCCAGACCACTGTTCCTAATTTATATTAACAGTTACATAGTTACATAGTTAGTTAGGTTGAAAAAAGACACAAGTCCATCCAGTTCAACCACAAATAAAAATAAAAAAAAATATATATATATACATATATATATATATATATATATATATATATATACATACATATCATACAATCCCATAAACCCCATTCTATACCCACAGTTGATCCAGAGGAAGGCAAAAAAAAAAAAAACCCAGCAGAGCATTCTCCAATTTGCTAAAGCAGGGGAAAAAATTCCTTCCTGATCCCCCGAGAGGCAATCGGATTTTCCCTGGATCAACTTTACCTATAAATGTCAGTACCCAGTTATATTATGTACATTTAGGAAAGTATCCAGGCCTTTCTTAAAGCAATCTACTGAGCTGGCCAGAACCACCTCTGCAGGGAGTCTATTCCCCTTTTTTACAGCTCTTACTGTGAAGAAACCTTTCCGTATTTTGAGATGAAATCTCTTTTCCTCTAGACGTAAAGAGTGCCCCCTTGTCCTCTTTGTTGACCGTAAAGTGAATAACTCAACACCAAGTTCACTATATGGACCCCTTATATATTTATACATGTTGATCATATCCCCCCTTAATCTCCTCTTATCAAGGGTGAATAAATTCAGTTCCTCTAATCTTGCCTCATAGCTGAGCTCCTCCATGCCTCTTATCAGTTTGGTTGCCCTTCTCTGCACTTTCTCCAGTTCCCCAATATCCTTTTTGAGAACTGGTGCCCAAAACTGAACTGCATATTCCAGATGAGGTCTTACTAATGATTTGAACAGGGGCAAAATGATATCTCTCTCTGGAGTCCATACCTCTCTTAATACAAGAAAGGACTTTGCTCGCTTTGGAAACCGCAGCTTGGCATTGCATGCTATTATTGAGTTTATGATCTACCAAAACCCCCAGATTCTTCTCCACTACGGATTCCCCCAGTTGTACTCCCCCTAGTATGTATGATGCATGCATATTCTTAGCTCCCAAGTGCATAACTTTACATTTATCAACATTAAACCTAATCTGCCACATAGTCGCCCAATTAGACAGAGCATTGAGGTCAGCTTGTAAATTGGAGACCTCCTGTAAGGACGTTATTCCACTGCATAGCTTGGTGTCATCTGCAAAGACAGAAATGTTACTTTTGATCCCAGACCCAATATTATTTATAAAGATATTAAAAAGTAAGGGTCCCAACACTGAACCTTGGGGTACACCACTGATAACCTTAGCCCATTCAGAGTAAGAATCATTAACCACTACTCTCTGAATTCTGTCATTTAGCCAGTTTTCTATCCATTTACAAACCGATATTTCCAAACCTGTAGACCTTACCTTACACATGAGCCGTGTGTGGGGAACTGTATCGAACGCTTTTGCAAAATCCAAGTATACCACGTCCACAGCCACGCCTCTGTCCAAGGTTTTACTTACCACCTCATAAAAAGAAATGAGGTTTGTCTGACAACTTCTGTCTTTCATGAATCCATGCTGTCTGTTGCTTAAAATATTTTTTTCCTGCAAGAACTCGTCTATGTGGTCTTTTAGTAATCTCTCCAGTATCTTCCCAACTATAGAAGTTAAACTAACAGGTCTTGTCAGGGCTCTAGCCGCCCTGGGCACCCTAGCCGGAGGGTGCGCGGGCACCTGGGCAGCCCTGGTCCCTCTGAACGCCGGCGCGCGCGTCGGCGCGCGCCGCGGGCGCGTGCACGCGCCCGCGGGGCTCGTGCGCGCGCTCCCGTGCGCAAATAGCGGGCGCGCGCGCCCCCGTGCGCGTGCACGTGCGCGATCGGCGCCGCTTTGGCGCCAGTGGCCTTATTTAAAGGGGACAGCTGCCTGCATGCGGCGCTGTCCGTCTCAGCTCCCACCTGTGACCCCAACCTGAACCTGTCTGAAGCTCCCTACCTGTGACCCGGCTTGTTTGACTCCGCTACTTTCTCCGTTCCTTGACCCCGGCTTGTTTGACCCTGCTCTGGACTGTGTTACTGTTGCTGAACCCCCGGCTTGCCTCCTGACCATCCTCCTGCCTGCCGTCCATACCTGTCTGCCTTACCTGTTGTGACCCGGCTTGCCTGACCATCCCTGCTCCAGTGTCCCTGCACAGGTCTTCGCTGCTGCCGTCATCTGCTGATCTCCTGCCGTTGCTGTCAGCTACTTCAGCCGTCTGCTGCTGCTCCTGTTGTCGGTTTACCTCCTGCCTCCTGGTTTCCTGCCGAACCTTCATCTGCAGACCTACCCTCTGAGCAAGCCCTGCATCTACCCTGCATCAGCCTGCTGCATCCACACGGACACTCCTACCCGCTGAGTTCACGGCTACGCTGTCCCCAATCCAGCAGGCCCTGAACCAGAGTTGTAAGAGAGGTCTCCAACCATCAAGTCAAGCTCAGCACTACCAGGTACCTAACAGTACGGACAGCCAATATGACTGAGCCTGCGGATGGAGCCTCAACCATGCGGGAAATGTGCTCCCACCTGGCAGCCCTCACACAAGCCGTGAAATCCCTGCAGGAGGGATACACCAAGCTGGAAGGCCAAGTTCAACAACTTGCCAGCCCCATGGCTGCTGCACCTCCACCACCAGTGCAACCTGCCTCCCAACCAACAGTGGTGATGCTTCCCCCTGAACCTAGAGTACCTATCCCAGAAAGGTTCTCGGGCGACCGGTCCAAGTTTCAAGCTTTCCGAGATGCCTGCCAGCTTTACTTTGCCCTGCAAACCCGGACCTTCTCCCTGGAAGTCACCAAGGTGGGATTCGTGGTGTCCCTTCTACAAGGAGAACCCCAGTCCTGGGCCCACCGTCTTCTGGGAGCCAACAGTGTCATGACCCAGTCCTTAGCCGCCTTCTTCCAGGCAATGGCACAGTTGTATGACGACCCTCAACGCACGGCTACAGCTGAATCTGCCCTATCCGCGCTCCAGCAAGGCCGCAGGACGGCTGAGGACTATATCACGGACTTTAGGCGCTGGAGCGCGGATACTCAATGGAACAATGCAGCCCTCAGACACCAGTTCCGCATGGGCCTCTCAGAGGGGTTGAAAGACGAACTGGCCCGTGTAGGAGTTCCTGAGGATCTTGAGGACCTTGTCACTCTGACAATCCAATTGGACCGTCGCCTACGGGAGCGCCGAGCTGAACGCTCTGCTTTGCCCAGTCGCCCAGCTTGGATGGTCGCTAGGGCTCCTGTTCCTGCCACTCGCTACCTACCTGCTCCCTCTACACCTCCCGTGGGACCTGCTTCAGATGGTTCCGAACCGATGCAGATTGGTCTTCTACGTGCCCCCTTGACGCCCGAGGAACGGGCCCGACGTCGCCAGTTGAATCTGTGTCTGTACTGTGGGGGCTCTGGACATTTCGTGAATGGTTGCCCTGTCAAGACGCGTAAGTGCTTATCATCCGTATCTCCTCTCTCTGCACCCTGCCCAGCCAGTACTATTCACCTTACCCTTCCTCTGTCGTTGCAGTGCCAGGGAAGGACAATCCTCACCAGCGCCATCATTGACTCCGGGGCGTGTAGCTGTTTCGTGGATGCCACCTTCGCCAACACTCACGCCCTGCCGCTCCAGAAGAAGACCCAAGGACTTACTGTGTTTCTGGCGGATGGGTCCCGCATTAAGTCTGGCCAGGTGACTCAAGAGACTTTGCCCTTAACCGCTACAATTTTCCCTCAACATCAGGAGCTCCTGACCATGGACGTGATCTCCTCTCCCCTGTTCCCGGTCATCCTGGGTATGCCATGGCTCCAGGCCCATAACCCGCTGATCCATTGGTCCACCGGGGAGGTAGAATTTCAATCTCGGTACTGCCAGGAACACTGCCTACCTGCAACCCTCGGACCATCCTCTACCTTGCTTTGCCTAGACGCGGATCAAGACCTACGCCAATCTGTACCCCAACCTTATCATGACTTTCTGGACGTTTTCAGCAAGCGGGGGGCAGACTCCCTTCCGCCCCACCGTCCCTATGATTGCCCCATCGAGCTCCTCCCTGGGGCTGAAATTCCCTTCGGTCGCATTTTTCCTCTCTCCGAGAAAGAACAAGAGGCCCTGAAGACCTACATTGCCGAAAACTTAAAGAAGGGGTTCATCCGCCATTCCACCTCTCCTGCTGGCGCAGGCATCTTCTTCGTCACCAAGAAGGATCAGTCCTTGAGGCCCTGTGTGGACTACCGGGAGCTCAATAAAATAACGGTCAAGAATCGGTACCCCCCCCTGCCCTTAATCCCTGAGCTCTTTCAGAAGCTAAGATCGGCAACGGTTTTCACCAAATTGGACCTCAGGGGTGCATACAATTTGGTCCGCATTCGGGCCGAGGACGAGTGGAAGACGGCTTTCCGGACTCGTTTCGGCCACTATGAGTACTTGGTCATGCCCTTCGGGCTCTGTAATGCCCCGGCCACGTTCCAGCATTTCATCAATGATGTACTCAGAGACTATTTGGACATTTTCGTGATCGTCTATCTGGACGACATCTTGATTTTCTCCCAAACCCTTGAACAACATCGTGGGCATGTGGGCAAGGTACTCCTTCGACTCCGACGGCACGGCCTGTATGCAAAGGCCGAGAAGTGCGAATTTGAGCAGCAGGAAATCCAGTTTTTGGGACTTGAAATCTCCCCGGCAGGCATTAGAATGGACCCTCAGAAGGTGTCCGCCGTTCTTGACTGGCCAGCACCTGTAGATAAAAAAGGAATCCAACGGTTCGTAGGATTTGCAAACTTCTACAGGAAGTTTATTAAGGGGTTCTCTGCTATCATCACCCCCATCACCCAGCTGACCAAGCAGGGCACACGCTTCCACTGGGGCCCGGAAGCTCAAGGGGCCTTTGATCAGCTTAAAAGACTGTTTACCTCCGCCCCTATCCTCAGTCACCCCGACCCTGCCCTCCCTTACATCTTGGAGGTCGATGCATCTGAAGTGGCAGTTGGGGCGGTCGTGTCACAACGACAGGGCAATAAAGACGCCATGCACCCAGTGGGATTTTTCTCTCGGAAACTTTCTCCAGCCGAGAGGAATTATGATGTCGGGGACCGGGAGCTCTTGGCTATCAAATCGGCACTAGAAGAATGGAGGTACCTCTTGGAGGGAGCTAATCATCCAGTACTCATCTACACTGACCACAAGAACCTTGAGTACTTACGAACTGCCAAGCGACTCAAACCCCGACAAGCCCGCTGGGCTCTGTTTTTCTCAAGGTTCTGCTTTCATATTACGTATCGTCCCGGTTCCAAGAATGTGAAGCCTGACGCCCTTTCCCGGATGTTTGACAGTCCCAAGGACTCCACCACCCCAGACACCATCCTATCTTCCGGAAACTTTCTACTTTTACAGCCAGATCTGCTATCTCAAATCCGGGAGGCATCCGCCAGTTCCCAGGGACCCCATGGGGTCACCCTAACTTCCAGCGATGGACTCCTCTGGAGGGGAAGTCAAGTCTTCGTCCCCGAATCTGTAAGGGTGAAGGTCCTGACCCTTCTACACGACCATCCACTGGCAGGACACTTCGGGAGCCGTAAAACTGTGGAGTTGGTGCAACGCACCTTTTGGTGGCCCAAACTAAAGGAATTCTGCAAGTCTTATGTTGACTCCTGCCCTGTTTGTAACCGCAGCAAGACGTCTAGGAACCGAGCTTGGGGACTTTTGAAGCCTCTTCCTGCACCTGATCGACCTTGGCGAATGTTGTCCATGGACTTTATAGTCGAGCTTCCGTGCTCAGAGGGGTGCTCTGCTATTTTTGTAGTAGTGGACCGGCTGTCCAAAATGGCCCACTTTTTGCCTTTAAGGGGAACACCATCTGCCACAGAGACTGCCCATCTTTTTATTAAGGAGATAGTCAGGTTACATGGGGTTCCGGCCAATATAGTATCAGATAGGGGGGTCCAGTTCACGTCCCGTTTTTGGAGGGCCCTTTGTGAGATCCTTAAGATTGAGCTGGCCCTTTCTTCTGCATACCACCCCCAAACTAATGGGCAGACGGAACGCACCAACCAGACTTTAGAGCAATACATAAGGTGCTTCACGTCCTTTGCGCAGGACGATTGGGTGTCCCTATTACCCCTAGCTGAATTCTCTTATAATAATGCCAGTCATTCAGCCACAGGTCAATCCCCATTTTTTGCCAACTACGGTTTTCACTTGTCTTTTCTCCCTGACTTTCTCCCAGAATCTTCAGTCCCGGCAGTCCAGGATACAGCTTCGTTCCTCAGCCGCAACAACAGGATTCTTCAGGAGGCAATCACCAAGGCACAGGAGGACAGCAAAAGATTCTTCGATCGGAAGAGGAGGGGTGAGCTGAACTTGCAGGTGGGCGACCAGGTATGGCTAGCTACAACTAACCTTAGACTTGCTTGTCCCTCTAAGAAGCTTGCTCCCAAGTTCTTAGGACCTTTCCCTGTGAAGAGGAGGATCAATGAAGTTTCCTATGAGCTGTCCCTGCCCGACTCTATGAGAGTCCACCCAGTCTTCCACGTTTCTCTCCTGAAACCCGCTGTGCCCGATCCCTTCCCTGATAGGGGTACAAACCCACCCGGACCTGTCCTGGTCCAAGGTAATGAGGAGTACGAGGTAGAGGCCATCCTTGATTGCAGGAGACGTAGGGGGGAGAGGCAGTTCCTGATCAAGTGGAAGGGGTATGGGGCCGAGAGTAATTCATGGGAGCCAGAATGCAACCTTCATGCCAAGAGACTAATCCGCACCTTTCTTTCTTCCCATCCAGAAAGACAACGCCTAATGGGCACCCGGAGGTTGCCCCTTGTGAGGGGGCAATGTCAGGGCTCTAGCCGCCCTGGGCACCCTAGCCGGAGGGTGCGCGGGCACCTGGGCAGCCCTGGTCCCTCTGAACGCCGGCGCGCGCGTCGGCACGCGCCCGCGGGGCTCGTGCGCGCGCTCCCGTGCGCAAATAGCGGGCGCGCGCGCCCCCGTGCGCGTGCACGTGCGCGATCGGCGCCGCTTTGGCGCCAGTGGCCTTATTTAAAGGGGACAGCTGCCTGCATGCGGCGCTGTCCGTCTCAGCTCCCACCTGTGACCCCAACCTGAACCTGTCTGAAGCTCCCTACCTGTGACCCGGCTTGTTTGACTCCGCTACTTTCTCCGTTCCTTGACCCCGGCTTGTTTGACCCTGCTCTGGACTGTGTTACTGTTGCTGAACCCCCGGCTTGCCTCCTGACCATCCTCCTGCCTGCCGTCCATACCTGTCTGCCTTACCTGTTGTGACCCAGCTTGCCTGACCATCCCTGCTCCAGTGTCCCTGCACAGGTCTTCGCTGCTGCCGTCATCTGCTGATCTCCTGCCGTTGCTGTCAGCTACTTCAGCCGTCTGCTGCTGCTCCTGTTGTCGGTTTACCTCCTGCCTCCTGGTTTCCTGCCGAACCTTCATCTGCAGACCTACCCTCTGAGCAAGCCCTGCATCTACCCTGCATCAGCCTGCTGCATCCACACGGACACTCCTACCCGCTGAGTTCACGGCTACGCTGTCCCCAATCCAGCAGGCCCTGAACCAGAGTTGTAAGAGAGGTCTCCAACCATCAAGTCAAGCTCAGCACTACCAGGTACCTAACAGGTCTATAGTTACTTGTAAAGACTTTGTTCCCTTTTTAAATATAGGCACCACGTTCGCCCTGCACCAATCCAGTGGTACTATTCCTGTCATTATGATTCCCTAAAAATTAGATACAATGGCTTTGAAATTACAGTGCTCAATTCTTTTAGGATCCGTGGGTGGATCCCATCAGGTCCAGGTGCTTTATCCACCTTATTCTGTCTAAATATTTCTGGACCAATCACTTTTGAGCCATTGTGGATTTGGGGCTGTGTCACTACCACCCCCATTGTGGACATGAGCTCCCCCATGCTCTTTGTATACACAGAGCTGAAGAAAGTATTTAATAAATTAGCCTTCTCTTTGTCCCCAGTCACCCACTCTATTTTGTAAAGGGCCTACATGCTCAGACTTGACCTTTTTACTATTAATATATTTGAAGAATTTTTTTGGGTTTGTCCTACTATCTTTTGCAATCTGTCTTTCGTTTGGAATTTTTGCATCCTTGATTTCCTTTTTACATATTCTGTTATGTTCTTTGTAACATTTAAATGACACTAGTGATCCTTCATTTTTATATTTTTTAAAAGCTCTTTTCTTATAGTTTATAGCTTTTTTAACTTTGGCCGTGAGCCACATAGGTTTTATTTTTAGCCTTTTAAATTTATTGCCCATGGGAATATACTTTGCAGTGAGTTCACAAACAGTCTTTTTGAAGAATCCCCATTTCTGTTCTGTACCCATTGTTGCCAATATTCTTTCCCAGTCTAAGTTCTGGAGAGCAGCCCTCATCCTTGGAAAATTTGCCCTCTTGAAATTAAGTGTTTTTATGTTTCCTGTATGTGATTTTTGCTTACAGCTAACATCAAATGAAATCATGTTATGGTCACTGCTACCCAGATGCTCCTTTATCTGAACATTAGTAATATGCTCTGCATGGTTTGAGATTACCAGATCCAGCAAAGCATCATTCCTGGTTGGGGCCTCAATGAACTGGACCATAAAATTGTCCTGTAATAGGTTTATAAATTTTTGTCCTTTAACTGTCCCAGCAGTGCCATTATTCCAGTCAATTTCTGGGTAGTTAAAATCCCCCATTATTATCACTGTCCCAGCCCTTGCAGCCCTTTCTATTTGTGCAAGGAGCTGAGTATCCACCTCCTCATTAACACTGGGTGGTCTATAACAAACTCCAATGATTAACTTTGAACTACGCACATCTGTATGCAGTTCCACCCATAATGCTTCAGACTCATCACACTCTCCATCCCCCAGGTCCTCTTTCACACTCGCTTTGAGATCACTTCTCACATACAGACAGACCCCTCCACCTTTCCTTTTAACTCTGTCTTTCCGAAAGAGTGCATAGCCAGGAATATTTATAGCCCAGTCATGTGAGGACTGCAGCCAAGTTTCAGCAATACCGATTACACCATAGCTCTCCTGATGCACCAGAGCTTCCAACTCACCTATTTTGCTTGGCAGACTTCTGGCATTGGTGAACAAACACTTTAATGCATCCTCTTGGGTGTTCCGAGATTGCAACTAGGACTTGCTACTATATTTACCTTGGGTTTATGTGCTTTAGTTACCCTACCACTAATGTCCCTAATATTACCCTCTGGAATATGTTCCACGCTGACTATTCCTATCTCTGGACCCTCCCCCCCATCGCCTAGTTTAAAAACCCCTCTAACTTTTTGGCCATCCTTATTCCCAGCTGATCTGCACCCTCCTCATTTAGGTGTAGTCCGTCCCTTCTATAGTACCGGTTATCGACTGAGAAGTCGTCCCAGTCCTCCAGGAACCCAAAGCCCTCCTTACTACACCAGCTCTTCAGCCACTTGTTTACTTCCCTAATCTCCCTTTGCCTTTCTGGTGTGGCTCGATGTACCGGTAGTATTCCTGAGAATACTACCTTGGAGGTCCTTTTCCTCAATTTAGCTCCCAATTCCCTAAAATCGTTTATTAGGACACTCCATCTGCCTCTGACTTTGTCATTGGTGCCAACGTGCACCATGACAGCCGGGTCTTCCCCAGCCCCTCCCAGTAATCTGTCCACCAGATCCGTGATGTGCCGAACCCGAGCGCCCGGTAGACAACATACAGTTCGGTGCTTCAGGTCTTTGTTACAGATTGCCCTCTCTGTCCTTCTAAGAATTGAGTCCCCTATCACCAGAATCTGTCTTTCCTTTCCCTTTGCTCCCCCCCAATCTCACTGGAGGAGTTCTTCCCCTGGCAGCTAGGAGAGTCCCTCAGCTCCAGCAGTGCTGGTCCCTGACTGGTATCACCAATGTCACTCAATGGAGCATACTTATTGGGATGCTCCAGCCCTGGATCGGCCTCCCTGGCCCTTCCCCCTCTACCCTTCCAGTCTACTAACTGGAATGGTACCAGCGGATTGGAGAAAAGCCAATGTAGCCCCAATATTTAAAAAAGGGCCAAAATACATCCCTGGGAATTACAGATCAGTTAGCCTAACATCAATAGTATGCAAGCTCCTGGAGGGGATGATAAGGTACTTTATAAAAGATTTTAGTAATGAAAACAGTATCATTAGCAGTAATCAGCATGGATTCATGAAGAATCGTTCTTGCCAAACCAATCTATTAACTTTCTTTGAGGAGGTGAGCTGTCATCTAGATAAAGGAAGGCCTGTAGACGTGGTGTATCTGGATTTTGCAAAAGCATTTGGCACAGTTCCCCATAAACGTTTACTGTAGAAAGTAAGGTCCGTTGGCATGGACCATAGGGTGAGTACATGGATTGAAAACTGGCTACAAGGGCGAGTTCAGAGGGTATGGGGAGTACTCGGAATGGTCAGGGGTGGAACGTGGGGTCCCCCAGGGTTCTGTGCTGGGACCAATCCTATTTAATTTGTTTATAAACGACCTGGAGGATGGGGTAAATAGTTCAATCTCTGTATTTGCGGACAATACTAAGTTAAGTAGGGCAATAACTTCTCTGCAGGATGTGGAAACCTTGCAATAAGATCTGAACATATTAATGGGGTGGGCAACTACATGGCAAATGAGGTTCATTGTGGAAAAATGTAAAATAATGCATTTGGGTGGCAAAAATATGAATGCAATCTATTCACTGGGGGGAGAACCTCTGGGGGAATCTAGGATGGAAAAGGACCTGGGGCTCCTAGTAGATGATAGGTTCAGCAATGGCATGCAATGTCAAGCTGCTGCTAACAAAGCAAACTGAATATTGGCATGCATTAAAAAGGGGATTAACTCAAGAGATAAAGTGATAATTCTCCCACTCTACAAGACTCTGGTCCGGCCTCACCTGGAGTATGCTGTCCAGTTCTGGGCACCAGTCCTCAGGAAGGATTTACTGGAAATAGAGCGAGTACAGAGAAGGGCAACAAAGCTAATAAAGGGACTGGTGGATATTAGTTATGAAGAAAGGTTGCGAGCATTGAACTTATTCTCTCTGGAGAAGAGACGCTTGAGAGGGGATATGATTTAAATTTACAAATACCACTCTGGTGAACCCACAATAGGGATAAAACTTTTCCATGGAAGGGAGTTTAATAAAACATGTGGCCACTCAATAAAATGAGAAGAAATTAGGTTTAACCTTAAACTACGTAGAGTGTTCTTTACGGTAAGAGCGGCAAGGATGTGGAATTCACTCCCACAGGGGGTGGTTTCAGTGGGGAGCATCGATAGTTTAAAAAAACTATTAGATAACGACCACAACATATAGGGATATACAATGTAATACTGACATAAAATCACACACAAAGGTTGGACTTGATGAACTTGTGTCTTTTTTCAACCTCACCTACTATGTAACATCTAAAAGGGATGCAGACTCTGCCATTTTCATCTTTAGAGGCCTGCCATTTTCCTCTTTAGAGGCATTAAACTATGGCCTCTAACAAATTTGGCATGATGAAATGCATCATGCAGAGCTTAGGAGACCTTGAATGAATGCCATATGAGTTCCAGTCTAACAGGTGAAAGTTTTGTTTACACTAGAGCGAATTTGATTTGGCACATTGATGGATTTCGTTTTGAACTGGGAATTTGGACTTAATATCGTTTTGTATTTATATGTTTATAGACTGCTACTTGTATATGTTTAAGGGGCACTTTATTGCAATTTGATTCCAAAATCTTCTGCACTTAGTGCTATATGCTTCTTACACTGTCCATTACTGTTTATGAGGCTCTCTGGCTTAAAGACATCTCATCTAGAAAAAAAACACTAGTCTACAATATGCGCTAATTCACACCACAATTTCTGCTTTCCGCATGCGTTTCTACATGTGTGTTTTTGATGCATTCCGGTGGGTTTCTGATGTGTTTTTCCCAGTTTTTTCCTTCATTTCAGATCAGGACATGTGCGTTCCGGTGCATTTTTCATGTGTTCAGGTGCTTTTTTTGCGTTTTGACACATTCCAGGTACATTTCAAACAGAAAAATGCAGCATGTTCTACCTTTGTTTACTACACTGGAATGCACTGCCCTGGTGTGAACTGTGAACTAGGGCCATTGGAATACATGGAAAACACACTGGATTGCATCTGGTGTGAACCAGACCTAAAACAGAGTTTGTAATATAGCCAGCACAGAAGCAGTTAAAGTGGTTGTCTATAGGTAAGCCTTATTATAGGCTTACCTGTAGGTACTGCGAATTTCTCCTAAACTTGCACAGCTTAGGAGATATTCACTGTATACGCAGATGTCATCGGCACATGCGCACTGAAGAAACGGCACGTATGTGCCATTTCTTCAGCTGCTGTGCCATAACCAGCGGCTTCCGCAAGAATGACGTCATTGCAGCTCCGGCCGTCACAACGGTGTAAAGGGACCGTGGCAACAGTATTGTTCTAAGGTAAGTATTTCATAATGCGCTAGTATGCGATGCATACTAGCTCATTATGCCTTTATCTTGTAGGTTGTTGTTTTTATTTTATTTTTGTTTTTTTGCTGAGTTTATAACCACTTTAAGAATTTGAAATATTATTTGCTCATATAGCGCCCCCCCCCCCCTTAAGGGCCACAGAAGAATTGGGATCCCCCACCCTGCACAGCCAGGCACACCACATTTTCAAAGGCACTTCAGAGTCAGATAAAAGTCTGTGACTTTGTTTTTTAGCGGTAATAACTTGGATAGGGATGGGATGCCCATACCCTGCTGACAGTGAGAGACGTTTTTACCAAATCAGGGAAATGCAACAGGTTCAGAGATTGCTGGCTCACCAGTTGATTATTTTTTTTTATGGGGTTTTTCAAAAGGAGGTACAAAAAACATCAGTGACAAATAAAATTAGCTTGAACAATTGAATAGATTACAGTCATGTAATAGATAAGTAGCACATTACATACAGTATAACGTGATTGTAGATTGTAGTAAAGAACACAAAGAAACCAGAAGATATGGTAATAAAAGCAAACAAGTATAGATCAAAAGCGTGACCAGAGTGGGGCCAGCCCTAACCCTGGATCACTCAAACAGAGAGCGTATATAAGCAAAAAAAAGAGTGTTTGGTGATACCAGGGAATGGTAGACCAAACAAAGAATGGACAGGGTCCAGTGGGATAAATATATCAAGGATCTGTTAAAAAATGGACATTGTGTAAACCCAGAAGGGCTGGATACGAGGACATTGCCAGAAGATATGGTACAGTGAGCCTGTTCTATGGCTGCATCTCCAGCAGATCTCCTGTATCATTGGGTTGTCAACATTTTATAAGTAGTCTCTCTCTACACCACACAACGCGATGACTTAGACGCGGAGTCGTGCATTTTTTCCTAGTGATTTGAAAAAAATAGGACGTTGAAGGACAGCAGAAAGCGTATATTCTTCCTGAAGAATTTTGTAAAATGGAGAATATTAAATGTAATTGGTAAGGGCCTTGAGCACAGATAGATTAAAATTTGTTGAGTCTGTCTAGGATTAGGGAGGATGACATGAAGGAAAAGTAGTGTTTAATTTGGAAACACATTTGGGAATTTAGGCCGGCTATACATGGCCTAAAACGATATATTTAAACCGTTAATGTACCAAGTTGATTAATCGATTAACTTGGGTACAACAAGCCTCTTGCGATTATTGGTAGTAGCTGCTATAGCCTCTAGCGGTAATCACTGTCTTCTCCCATTGGTAACTGCTTACCCCACCTGCCCCCCGCTGGGAGAGGACAATGGCCCGGCAGGAGGGATTCCCCTGTTAGCACTTTCTGTGTTGATGGGGGAATCAAGCAAATTTCTTTCCTGCAACCCGTGGTTACAGGAAAGAAATTCACCTCATCTGAAGTTCCTCAAAAGAATGTAACTTAGGAGATATTGGATGTACAAGGTGATGGAGGGGAAAAAGAGCTACACAGGCCCAAGGAATCATTCGCCCATAGAACAAACTGTTCCAAATTGCTGGATTATATAACACATTAGTCAAATGAGGGAATGGTGAGGAGAGTGAGTGAAGTACATGACATTTGTTCCAAATTGACAATGTGAACAGCATAGGAGCTTAGGAGCTATACATGACTTTTTCAACTAAACACTAAGGCCCCTTTCACACTGGGGCGGTTTGCAAGCGCTATTGCGCTAAGAATAGCGCCTGCAAACCGACCCGAAACAGCTGTTTCACACTGAAGCGGTGCGCTTGCAGGACGCTCAAAAATGTCCTGCAAGCCGCATCTTTGGCTCGCTATAGGAGCGGTATATTTACCGCTCCTATAGCGCCAGGTCCCATTGAAAACAATGGGGGAGCGCGCCGAACCCGCCCGCAAAACGCCGCAATAGCGGCGGTTTGCGGGCGGTATTGACCCTTTTTCGGCCGCTCGCGGGGGGTAAAAACACCCCGCGAGCGGCCGCAATGCGCCGCTAAAACGCCGGTAAAGCGGCGCTAAATATAGCGCCGCTTTACCGCCAGCGCCCCCACCGCTCCAGTGTGAAAGTAGCCTTAGGCCGCTTTCACACTGAAGCGCTTCTAAACTGCCAGTAAAAACACTGACCACTTTTGAAGAGCTTTCCATTAATTTTAATGGGGAGGGGAGTTTTTCACAGCCCTGCCAGCACACTGCCCCAGTGTGAAAGCGTTCATTGATTTTAATGGAAATAAGTTTTCGTGAGCTTTTTAGGCGCTGATTTTAGCGTGAAAACGCCTGAAAAGCGCCTCAGTGTGAAAGTGGTCTTATATTAGTTGTGTTGGACCAGATCAATGAACAGGTATAGGCAGGATAAACATATCCCACTTCAATTTCTGACCATCTATTAAGAGTGTTTTGGCAGGACCAAGAGGCAAATGTACATATATGTATTGCATAGTAGTATTTAATCACATCTGGTGCTCCCAGTCCCAATTGAGTTCTTAGAGAAAGAAGCACTAAAACCTCTGGTGAGATTTGATGTTCCAAATAAAATTTGCGAAATGACCTCTGAATATGAAGGGGGAGTTCTCTATGGCACCCAAAACACATTGTCTGTTTTCGTTAGTGAAAACCTATACATTAATTTGAACACGTTAATCATTTGGACCAGTGCTTCTTCCATTGGTGAACGTTTATTTTTTTTGTTTGTTCTGGTAACCTGTTGGGTACCCACAGGAGGATAGCCCTGTCTGATGTGAGCAGCCTAATCTGAGCCAGTGAGCTCGCCGAATGTTTTTGTCCTCTCACTACTTGGACTCACGTCAAAATCCTTGCGCTTTTTCGATGCTTATTTCTTTTTCTTCATTGAGACTCCTCAGTGACGTCTTACATCAAAAAAAATATATTTTTTCCAATCTTTTAGGCCTAATGCTTATGGGCAGAAAAACTTTTCCATTGGAGGCATTTTTCAATGCAGTTCTATGTCAGGACATTGTGGCATTAAGGTTCATATTTTCAAGCAGCGCTCAGAGGCATAAAAAACCTGCATTCATAGAGGAGCTTTAGTGGAATAATTCATGCACATGTGCGAATAAATGCATGTAAACAAGCATGTAGGTGTGTTCATGAATTTGATTGGCCAGAATAAATAAATATTCTAGCCAACAGAATTCCTTTACGCACATAAATCTCTAAAAGCCATACTCCTGGCTAATTACATGCCAAAATGAGTTTTTTTTTATAGTGGGTTTTTCTGGCAGCTCCTGGCATAAAGATCCAGCTTAGGTAGGAGTATTTTAATACATCTGTGGCCATGAAACCTTAAAGTGATACTAAAGGCTGTTTTGTTTGGTTAAAATAAAAAAGAGGTTATACCTTCCTGCTCTGTGAAAAGATATTGCACAGCAAGCTCTCTTACCTCTTCTTCTGGAAGTCCCTTGCCAACACTGTCAACTTCTCATTTCTCCAGATGCCCCCTTAGCAAGCCAAGTGCTAAGGAGGCACCCATGCCATAGACACACAGAGCTGGTGAGCAACACCCCTCTGACTCCTTTGACTCCTGCTGCCCTCAGTGTCTCCTGTGAAAGCAAGAAGTGAGAGGAGAGTTGCTGCAGCTGAGACATCGCTGGAGCGGTAAAAGGAATTGGTTAAGTGTTTAGGGATGGGGGTGGCTAGGACAAGTAATGGGGCATTTTAACCCAAATGCAGAAAATGCATTAAGGTTAAAAAAAAAAAAAATTTGACTTTCAAAGCATATACCGGTACATCAGAAGTTATTAATGCAAAGTTAATAATATTTTAATGGGACTTTCAAATAATACACGTGCTTCCTTACTTGTACCAGATATTTTATATAGATTTTTAGATTCTCCCTCTAGGAGCAATCTCAGGTAATGAGTTCAGCATTCCTTTGGAGATAAGATTAACCACATAAAACATGCATACATGCTCAAATGGGAAAAGGCCCTCGGAAGAAATTTCTATGGAACAATGGCAGGTGATATGGTCAGAGGCAGCCAAAAGCTCTCTCTGCACCTTGTACACAATACTTTTCTTTTGGTACATGACCCCAGATGTCCTCCACGCCATCTACCCCTCAACCTCTAGTTGTTGTTGGTGATGCCAATCAGACAAAGGCACACTTTTCCATATTTACTGGAGATGTCCGCTGATTGTCCCCTATTGGAAGGAGGTTCAACAACTATTAGCCCATCTTTTGGACACACAACTCCCCCTGACCCCCAAATCTTCCCTACTAGGTATACCCCACCCGCGGCTATCCGCAGCCCAAAAGAAACTTACTAGACATATCTTAACAGCAGCGCGCTGCCTCATCGCCCTAAATTGGAAAAAGAAACATCCCCCTACCCCAGGCGCCCTACACGCTAGAATTAAAGACGTAGAGCTGATGGAGAAGATGACCGCCAGGATGCAAGATAGGCTGGAAGCACACGATATAGTGTGGAATCCTTGGAACCTCCGGGAGGACCGAACCTGATCGGATACGCTAGGCCACCATGGACAATCTTTCTTTACCTTTTCTTTCCCTTCTCTCTCCCCTTTCCTTTATCTCTCTGAGAGTATTCTTGCGACTCTTGTTCCTCTTTAAATGCAGTTACATGTGATTGTATGCTCTAGGAACACAGGTCCCTCATCCTAAACTAGCATAAAACGGCCCAGTCGACAGTGACCTGTGAAGAACTTAGTGATTATTGATAAGAATTTATATGCTGGCTTAGTTTTGTTCTTATTTCTACCCAAACTCCCCCCCCCCCGGTCTTTTTTTTTTTTTTGAGCCTTTCTTAAAAGAGCGAATGCATATGGTACATTTCTTATCCTGTTTATTTGCTTCATATGTACTGCAGATACCTTGCATAAAACGTTATTTGATAAAAAAAAGATTAACCACATAAAAGTGTTCTGATTCAATCAGCTAGCTAGCACAGTTTGCCTATGTATTAAGCAAATATGGTTGCCCTCTATAAATATACTGTATATATTTACAAACCACAGTTAGAAACAGTTTAGTATCCTTAAAGTGTAGCTATGGGTAAAGTAAAAAATGTCATACACAATGCAATTTTGCATTAGCGTTAACACAGCACTTTTTTTTTTCTGAGTGCGCCTTGAAATATAGTTTTATTGCCTGTGGATCTTGCCAGTAGATCAGTAGTTTGCCCACTTCCTCCTGTAGTAGATTACCTACGCTGTTCGTTTTATAGCGACATTGCAGAGCAGCATTATCACCCTGTGGGCAGCATAGTCTTAGATGGACATGTAGTTTTAAATAGATTTTAGGTAAAAGGCAAACAGATTAAAGCCTAGCTCCAGCTAACACTTTTTAAAGTGGTATTAAACCATGGGCGTCCGCAGAACTTTTTTCAAGGGGGGGCATCATTTTAAGGTCTGGTCGTGTGATCTTACTTGTGTCAGTCAACAGCGGCTGCAGGGGAGAAAGCGCTTGGCGACGGCTGATAAAGCCTGATGAGGTCGTGTCACCCATAGGTTCCCATGTCACAGTTGTTATTGGTGCTCCCTCCTCTCCCCTGCATACGCTGCTGGATCACACAGGTGAGATAACATGACCAGATTGGAACAGTCTGAAAATAGGTTAGTCCGCATAGGTGTTAGGGGTAAGGGGACGGGGGGGGGGCAGTTTTTAAGGCTAGCACAAGCTGGAATTCTACTTTCAATCTACCCTCCCTATTGGTGGCTTGTGGCAGTGTTAAAGCAGAGCTTCACCCAAAAGGGGAAGCACCACTTGTTTGCACCCTCCCCCCTTCCACTGCCACATTTGGCACTTTTTGGGGTAGAGAGTGTACCTGGTTTTGCCGTGGTGATCTGAGCCACATGCAAAACCATGCAAAATATGCTGCGAGCGACCACAGCAAGTAAAGGTATAAATAAACATACAATTAGGCAATTAATCAATTAAAAAAAAAAAAAAAAATACACCTGCATGGTGCAGCATTGGCTTAAGACAGTGGAGATTTTAAAATCTGTATGGACACAATAGCATCTTTATGCTGTTGTGCCCATATAGCTGCTTTTGTGCCCATATAGATGCTGGTGTGCCTCAATAGCAGTTATATGGCCACAATAGCATAAAGATGATATTCTCTCCATACAGTATAACTCCTATTGTGGCCATACAAATGCTACTGTCTCCTATTATGCCCAGTGACACTGACCTTGCAGCGCTCCCAGTGCTGGGACAAGTTTATCTGGTGACTAGGGAGAAGATGCCAAACTGCGCTTAATGTTGGGTGTCTTTAGTTAGCCTAAAATACAGATTTCTTCTAAAATATTAACAGCTACATACAGAATGCCCAAAATGATTTTTACTGAGTGAGAGATTTTTAAACATTTGTAACTGACCTTAAAGGATATGTAACTGATCACATGCTTGGTCAGAAATTAATTCTTGCAGATGCTCACCTCCTTTGCAATCAAAACATGTAGCCTTAAAAATGTCCATTACAGATTTGGAATGAGCCTGGGAATTAGTAGAATTCTCCTGGTTTTGGGTCTTATCAGAGTTGCTGGATACTGATAATTAAACAGTAATCTGCAAGCACTGATTACAGACAGACCATGACACAGAACAAGCTAACACTAACCCAGCTTGTTCTACAAATATCATTTAGCACGTCACCTTAATGGCAGCTTCCATGGCTTCAGGAACTTCTTAGCTGGCCTGGGGTGAGCTCTGGTGACTGTTGGGCTGGACAGTGGCTGCTGAGTGAACTTTATCTTCCTGCTCGCCCACCTGCTGCTCTGGCTGATCACCCTGACTTGGACAGCAGCCAAACCTGGGAGAATCGACCTTCTCCTGTCTGGTACGGCTGCAGCTACAGAGAAGGAGGCAAACACAGCCTCAGTTCAGTGTGCGGCTGTATCAGAGGTCAGAGCATGGGGCAGTGTGACAGCTGGGAAAGTTGCTCAAGAACTTCTCCTGAGTGTTATGAGCATAGTGCAGCTCACAATCTGGTGCCGCCTCTCCTCCCTGCCTTTCCTGCAAGGACTGCTCGTGGACACCAGTGTGTGTGTGCAGACTTACCGATTCCAGGGGGGTGGGGGGCACTTGACCCCCCTTGCCTCTCTCTGCGGACGCCCATGTATTAAACCAAAAACAATAAAATTATTATAGCTTACCAATTCTAACATTTAGTGACTGTTTTTTTTTCTGGCTTTTTTACCTTTATTTTCTATTCTTTTTCAACTTCCTTTAACAGACCAAGTTGTCCAGCAAAAGTGGCAGTTAGAGACAACCCATTTAACACTGACAGGAGTGCTCACAATAGTCAGCTTTTATGCATTTATGTAAACCCTCTATCCCAAAAGTAAAAAAAAATGTTGTTGTTAATTGCTTATAAAGCGTTAGCGGGTGTTCAGCTTTAATTTTCTAGTCAAGTGTATCTGAATCTGCTAGTGCATCTAAGGCTGTGTGTCTCACAGCAGGGGTCCGGTGCATCCCTGTTCGCCATTTCAGCCCGAATATTTGGCGGAATTCGGACCTGAAACGGACCAGAAGACGCACAGGACTCCTGTGCAATTCACACTGGAGCCGCTCCAAAGATGCGTGAACCGGCTCCATAGAGAGCCAGTTACAATCTCCTGACGTGAATTGGATGCAGGGAAACCTGCATCCAATTCGCAGTAGTGTGAAACCAGCCTAATACTACACTCTCTCAGACTGATAATGCTGCTGTCCAGAAGTGTCTCTATTACTCCTCCATCCAGAGTAGAGATACCATAAGATGGGAAGCTTATGCATTGGCAAGCTACAATACATTAAATGTTTTTTTTCTTTGGGGGGGGGGGGGGGAATAATACCACTTTAAGTAGTTACAGTTAAAAATGCAGTGATAATTGGTTGATACCAATTACATAGTTTTTTTTTTTTAACAGAGGAACCAATTACATAGTTACTGTGACGGGAGGGCACGTGGAACCCAGAATCCCTTGGAAAGGTTGGGACACCCATGTTTCAGCTCCCCATGCACCTATTATGTCTAAGTCATCCTGTGCCATCCTGGCACAAGGTGAGTGAGAAAATATATCTTGGATTACTTTAAAATGTAAGTAAGTAATATTTATCCACAATATCTCCCAGGATATATGTAAAGTCTATTCTTTGTTGATGAACTCAAGATGTTAATTGAGAGAGCTGATTACATTGTCCTCTGTACAATGTAGGAGACGGGCCGACTCCTAGTGGAGCTCCTGCTATTAATACAAAATGTCTTGTGGTTGTACGTGTGACGCTCGGTGACAACACGTCTGACCTGTAGTAAAATCCTGATGGGCACAGAGTCACATCGGCTGCTTAAAGGGATTAGTTAATTATCTCATGTTAATTTGTTACAGGTGTATTGTTAGAGTAATATGAGCAGGAGGGGGATCTCCTCTTCTACTGTATTATAAATGCTTGTCATTTTGGTTCTAATAAATCAGTCCATGTTGAGCACTAAGCAAGTGTCGTCTTGTTTTGTGCTTGTGAGCGGGTAGAATATCTGATATCTATATTCAGACTGGGAGGAAGTGGTATATGACGAAAGCACTCAAGCGGAGTGTAGGGACGTTTCGTCACAGTTACATACATAGTAAAGTTGAATAAAGACACCAGTCCATCCAGTTCAACCCGAGTGAGTGTCTACAATTGTCCCTATCCCTGTGCATTGCGTCTCATTAAGATGCTCATGTATTATATCATTATTTATTTAAGGTACCCATATAGCGCTGTATATGAAGATGTTGCTCGACATTATGGCCTGTTAAAAGATGTGGACAATTATTGGCAGGATCAACAATCAAATCTAAGTTACGGGAAGGACCAAATACTGCTGTGTTACTGCTATTGACATATTGAATCGTTATACTGTATGTATTTATTTTTTTCATCTTTTCCAATATTTACGCTTTTATATTCATTCATAAAGATATTAACAGGAAACTGTATCAGATCAGATTCTGATATACATTTAAATAAGTGTGTAAAACAGATATTTTCCTAAATAAAAAATATACATCGGGATTTGATGACTTTGAATGTTAAAATCCCTGGCAGAGGTTCTTTCCCAAAAATACAGTAACAGAATAAAATCAAGTCTATTTTTAAAGGTTACTTATAAACCATGTTTTGCTACTCTTGGTTTTGAGCACTTCAAGTAGTGTGCAAAATGGCATAGTGTTTAAAATATCTAAAGTGCTGGTCATATAAAACAGCGTTTTAAATACATGCTTTAAATTGCACTAGAGTTCACAAATAAATACTTAATCCAGTTCCTCGGGTATGGACTGATCTTTTGTTTTTCTCCTAAAATATTTTCAAAACTCATCCATTCGTTCGGATTAATTCTGAGAATGTCTCATATGCTATGTACAATTTATACCAGGAAATGTATAAAGAACGTATCTCTTTCACTTGCATGGTAAGTCATATACTACTTTGTGGATATCACAATGGCGACATTCCAGTAAAAATGTTGAACACTACAAAGAAGCTACATTTCAGGCTGTAAAAATCATGCTTGGTTAGCTTGAAATTTTATATCCAAAGTATATTAGAATGCCTGGACAAATGACCAGACTCTGTCCTTATGTCCCAAGCTACGCAGTGACCCATTTCTGATTTTTTATACATGCGATGGGTCAGAGGCTTTTTCTTCAAGGACCTTTTCTGCATCCTCCTCCTCAATTCTTTGGTAACAGAAGAAAAAGCTAGATCCAGTGTCTTTGAGCTTGGCTTTTATCTCCTGGGGATGTTCGTCCATAGATAACAGTTGCTGTTCCCCACCACAGTGTAGAAAAATAGAAAAGTCTTCTGGGTTAGAAGGCTTGAATTTGAGAGCACAGAGATGGGTTAGGTCAGCTACTGTCTGTGATGGCTTCAGAAGGATGGTTTTTGTAGTGCAGCCATTAACCGGATCTTGATGGGCAACTCGTAAGAAGTTCTGGAATAGAAAGACATGTTTGAAAACATAATCTGCTAGACAAATATTACAGCTTTTCTATTATATTTCCAACCTTTTTTTTCCCCAGATATGACCCTAAATTATTTGTTTTCTAGTATAAATGTGTTTGATTCCTTCTCCACAGACTTTGGTGCAGGACTAACTTTAGAGGAAAGGATAGTGATCACCAGATGTGTTGTGTTGTCTAACTTGTCCAATCACAACTTTCTCTGAGACTTACTGGAGGAACCAGTAGAAAGGAGATCCTAACTGGATCTGTCTAAAATCAACCAAAGCTTTTGTCTGAGGTCACCTTTACCCTCTTCTTTATTATTTTTCTGTCTGATTTTGTCTACTCAATTGTCAAAATTTTGCAGCTCCATCTGCTGGCAAATTTTGGTTTTGTGCCATTTCCACTGCAATAAACTACCAAATGAATTCCAAATGCACACAGGATCAGTCCTATGCACCAGAAATAAACTTAAAAGACAATGGCAATGACGTATCAGTAAACACACAGAAATTGCTATAACAACCGAACAGATGAATAAAAACTAGCCAAATTACTTTACAACCACTGCAAGCCTCGTAAAATAAGAGGATTGCAAATGCCATTCTAAATAATAAGTTACAAAACCGAATACATTTATGTAGTGCAAGCCCACATATTACACCAAGCATGTATAAAAACATATTTGACCAATAATTTCCCCTCTGCCTTTTCTTTTTTGGACACATCTTCCAGTATTTAGCACCTCTTTGAACACTTGAATTCCAGGTGATATTTTAAAACCACCCCTACCAGTTCTCTGGGGTCCTGGCAGCTTCTAGTGCTGGAACCAGTCACAGCAGGAGTCCAGCACTAAGCCCAGGGACTGAAACAACAACTTCTGGATCCCCATAGCAGTGTGTTGTATAGGAGAATGTAAACACAATTCTTCATCATTCTGCTTAAAGCGGAAGTAAACCCATCGATTTAACAGTTTCAAAAAAAAAAGGCATGCCGGGAATGCTAACTGCACATTGGCTGTGCTCTCAACCAAACAGTCAAACCATCCAATGGCTGGTGTCATAACGGATCACATGTGCAGCACTGTGGCAGTTGAAGATTAAACAGAGGCAAAGATGGCAGCTTCCTTGGCTGAAAACGATAGGGGGGTTTACTTCCACTTTAAATCAAAAGTGACCTGATATCATAGCTCCCAACTGATTTCGAGGGACTGTCCCTGATTTGGAGCAATGTCCCTCTGTCCCTCTTTCCTCTTCATTTGTCCCTCATTTTGGTCTGATCTATATAGTTGTATATAAAATGCACCTTTTATCTTTCAAAAAGTGTTTCCCAGTGCTAAACCTTTCAGTCAATCTCTAAATTGCTGCATTTGTAAATTCCACGAGCCAATATAAAGGAATAGGAGTGGTTAAAAAAAAAGCACTTGTGGGTTTACCTAATAATTTTTTGAATGTAATTATACTTTTAGGGGGCGCGGCAGGGGGTGTCCTATGTCTACATACTTTTGTTAATAGGTGTTGGCACTGATGGGCACTGGTAGGTGACACTGATGTGCAGCACTGTTCAGGCACTGATTTTGTGCACTGACAGGTGGCCCAACATAGGAAATGACTGATGGCACTCCGGGCACTGACAGGTGGCACTATGGGCACTGACAGGTGGAGTTGGTGGGCACTGGTAGGCGGCACTTGTAGGGGGCACAGGTGGACACCGAGGAGCTGGGGCACATGGCAGTGATCGGGACTAATGTCCCTCTCACTGCCGCCGGTGATCGGCTTTTTTTTTTTTACTTGCACTGTCAGTGCAAGGAGGAAAAATAGCTGATTACCGGCTGTGTTGTCATCACATGATCAGCTGTCATTGGCTGACAGCTGATCACGTGTTAAGGGGTCGGGATCATGCAGGCCGCTCGTGCATGGGACAATGTCAATGGACGTAGTCCGAGCAATGTAGATCCGCGATGTAGACGTCATTCGGCTATAGCATGGATCTCTAGAGGTTAAAGCAAATATGCGCTTCATCCATGCAGGGAAAAGCATTAAGTTTACTTTAATACCCCCTTCCCCAGCAGCACATGATTATCTTTCCTATGCTCCTGTCACTGCATTTAGCCACAGAAGTTAAGAAACTATCTTATACTGGTGGGTATGGGGGAACATGTGACTCACCTTATACACATGTGACATGACTGGTGCTTGGTGATAGACCAGTGCTGTCACATGAGGGTTTGGAGAGAGTCCTCAGGCCTGTGTAAGCTTCAACTAGGGTGACTTGGGGGACTTCCTGCTCTTGCCTTTAGGGACTGAATAGAGCAGTGGGGGAAAGAGGGAATATGCGATGCTGGGGAGGATGCAATTAGTACAAACCAGTTGCTTTGCCCTGCATGGCAAAAGTACAGGTATGCTTTGGTTTAGTTTTTAACTGATAGTTTTATCATCTAATAAAATGAACCAATTGCTAAAAATATATCTTATGCCCCGTACACACGGTCGGATATTCCGATGGAAAAAGTCAGATCGGATTATATTGTCGGAAAATCCAATCGTGTGTGGGCTCTATCTGACTTTTTCCGTGGGAAAAAATTTGAGAGCAGGATCTAAAATTTTCCGACACAAAAATCAGATCGGACTTTATCCGATCGTTTGTAGAGAATTCCGACGGTCAAAGTGCCACGCATGCTCAGATCAAATTACGAGACCAAAGCTATTGGCTACTAGCCTCTACGTAGTCCCGTCGTACAAAATGAACGTCACCACGTTCCGAACGCTCAAATTTTTCGATAACTTTGTCTGACCATGTGTATGCAACACAAGTTTCGGACAAAATCTGTCGGAAAAAATCAGACGGATTTTGTGGTTAGAGTGTATCACTACCAAAATAAATATTTATTTCTGAATCATGTATCTCAGGTCTGTGGACTATATCATCTTGCCACGATAAGATACAATCAGTATTGCATCACAAAGGACTACAATAGCCCTTAACCTTCCAAAATATACTAGAACCTTCACCATTGAAATTACATTATACAGCATCTACTTCTACATTGCTCTTATATTATAGAATTATGATTAGCAGTGAATTACAGCCTTTGTTACCCTTTTCATTTTATCTTACATATATTATGGAACCCTTCTAGAAAATCACTTATAACACTGAATGGAAGTGATGGTTGGTTGTAAACAAGGATAAGTACTTTTATGCCCCGTACACACGATCGGACTATCCGGCGGGATTGTCCGCCGGACTAGAGTCCACCGGACAATCCGCCCGTGTGTGGGCTCCAGCGGACTTTTTCTTCCCAAAAGTCCGGCGGACTTAGTAAGAAGTTTTGACTCCAAATTATCCACCGGACTCGGCAGTACGGCGGACAATCCGGCCATCTGTGTGCTAGTCCGCGGAACTTTTGAAATGAACGGACTTGCCCACACACAGAGTAAAGTCCGTTCATTTAGAACATGACTCCAGGTAGACGGGACTAGCGAAGGAAGTCAATGCCGCCGCCTCGATCTGCGAGATTGACACCTTGCTAGCCCCGTCACCTGGTATGGATTTAAAAGGGGAATCCCTACGCCGAAAAAGGGGGGGCCCTCTTTCCCCAAAGCACCCCCCTATGTTGAGGGCACGCGGCCTGGTACGGCTCAGGAGGGGGGGGGGGGGGCGTTCGCTCGTCCCCATCCCCTTTCCTGACTGGACGGGCTGCGTGCTCGGATAAGGCTCTGATATTTCGGCATAGGGATTCCCATTTAAATCCATACCAGGTAACGGGGCTAGCGAGGTGTCAATCTCGCCGATCGAGGTGGTGGCATTGACTTCCTTCGCAAGTCCCGTCTACCTGGAGTCACGTTCTAAATGAACGGACTTTACTCCGTGTAAAAGTCCGGCAGACCTCCGCCAAAACTCTGGCGGAAAAGTCCGGGCGTGTGTGGGCAAGTCCGCACGTTCGGAAAGTCCGACGGGTAGTCCGCCGGACTAAGTCCGACGGATAGTCCGGCCGAAAAGTCCGATCGTGTGTACGGGGCATTATTCTTATATTTGTCCTGTCACTCTCCTACAAAATGGTAATGTCATATACAGTATCTCACAAAAGTGAGTACACCCCTCACATTTTTGTAAATATTTTATTCTAACTTTTCATGTGACAACACTGAAGAAATTACACTTTGCTACAATGTAAAGTAGTGAGTGTACAGCTTGTATAACAGTGTAAATTAGCTGTCCCCTTAAAATAACTCAACACACAGCCATTAATGTCTAAACCGCTGGCAAAAAAATGTCTAAACCGCTAACAAAAGTGAGTACACCCCTAAGTGAAAATGTCCAAATTGGGCCCAAAGTGTCAATATTTTGTGTGGCCACCATTATTTTCCAGCACTGCCTTAACCCTCTTGGGCATGGAGTTTAACAGAGCTTCACAGGTTGCCACTGGAGTCTTCTTCCACTCCTCCATGACGACACCACAGAGCTGGTGGAAGTTAGAGATCTTGCGTTCCTCCACCTTCCGTTTGAGGATGCCCCACAGATGCTTAATGGGGTTTAGGTCTGGAGACAGCCTTGACCAGTCCATCAACTTTACCCTCAGCTTCTTTAGCAAGGCAGTGGTCATCTTGGAGGTGTTTTGGGGTCGTTATCATGTTAGAATACTGCCCTGCGGCCCAGTCTCTGAAGGGAGGGGATCATGCTCTGCTTCAGTATGTCACAGTAGATGTTGGCATTTATGGTTCCCTCAATGAACTGTAGCTCTCCGATGCTGGCAGCACTCATGAAGCCCCAGACCATGACACTCCCACCACCATGCTTGACTGTAGGCAAGACACACTTGTCTTTGTACTCCTCACCTGATTGCCGCCACACACACTTGACACCATCTGAACCAAATAAGTTTATCTTGGTCTCAGCAGACCACAGGACATGGTTCCAGTAATCCATGTCCTTAGTCTGTTTGTCTTCAGCAAACTGTTTGCGGGCTTTCTTGTGCATCATCTTTAGAAGAGGCTTCCTTCTGGGACGACAGCTATGCAGACCAATTTGATCCAGTGTGAAGCATATGGTCTGAGCACTGACAGGCTGACCCCCACCCCTTCAACCTCTGCAGCAATTCTGGCAGCATTCATTCGTCTATTTCCCAAAGACAACCTCTGGATATGATGCTGAGCACGTGTACTGAACTTCTTTGGTCGACCATGGCGAGGCCTGGTCTGAGTGGAACCTGTCCCGTTAAATCGCTGTATGGTTTTGGCCACCATGCTGCAGCTCAGTTTCAGGGTCTTGGAAATCTTCTTATAGCCTAGACCAGGGGTCTCCAAACTTTTTACTTCGAGGGCCACACTGTTTATTTTACAGATATTCGAGGGCCGAAAAAAATAGGTTATTTCTAAATGAATCCCCAGCCATGGAATAGAGTAGAAATTCAAAAAAGGCTGTTATCAGCGGGGCTGGATGGTGCACTTGTATACTCCGCCCGCACCTAAATGCTAGAGCCTCGTGCACCAGGGCTAAACATTAAGTGTGCATGAGGCCTTACATCTGTGTTCCTGTCAGAGCCTCCCTGCCCATTTGTGTCCCCAGCAGAATCTCCCCACACAATTGTATCCTCATAAGACTCTCTGTACGTGCTTGTGTCCCCATTAGCACCCACCTTGCACAATTCTGTTCCCATTACAGCCACCCCCCACACATTTATGTCCCTATCAGAACTCCTGCCACACACTTGTGTCCCCTCAGAGCCACCTCTCCACACTTGTGTCCCACATCAGAGCCCCCTCCACACTTGTGTCCCCCATCGGACCCCCCCTCCACACTTGTGTCCCCCATCAGAGCCCCCCTCCACATTTGTGTCCCCATCAGAGCCCTCCTCCACACTTGTGTTCCCATCAGAGCCCCCTCCACATTTGTGTCCCCCATCAGAGCCCCCCTCCACACGTGTATCCCCATCAGAGCCCCCCTCCACACTTGTGTCCCCATCAGAGCCCCCCTCCACACTTGTGTTCCCATCAGAGCCCCCTCCACACTTGTATCCCCATCAGAGACCCCCTCCACACGTGTATCCCCATCAGAGCCCCCCTCCACACTTGTGTCCCCATCAGAGCCCCCCTCCACACTTGTGTCCCCATCAGAGCCCCCTCCACACTTGTGTCCCCATCTGAGCCCCCTCCACACTTGTGTCCCAATCAGAGCCCCCTCCGCAGTTGTGTCCCCATCTGAGCCCCCCCCCCCACACTTGTGTCCCCCATCTGAGCCCCCCCCCCCACACTTGTGTCCCCATCAGAGCCCCCTTCCACACTTGTGTCCCCATCAGAGTCCCCCTCCACACTTGTGTCCCCCATCAGAGCCCCCTTCCACACTTTGAGTCCTCCTTTTTCAGCCCCCTACATACAGTTTTGTCCCCCCTCTATACTTGTGTCCCCAGCACATTTCTTTCCCCATCACTGCTATTTCCTCCGTAGATCAGCGCGTTCATTACCTCCTTGTTGCTTCTCTGAAGTGCAGGCATTAGAGCAGACCTACTGCACTTCCCGAGTCCCGCCCCACAGTTACAATATTACACTGAATCTAACTGGGGGGAGGAGCTGGGAGGTGCAGCAGATCTGCACTGAAAGAACATAGGCTTTTTCGGCTTTCTCGAGTCGCACCTCCTCAATGTCTGTTAGAAGGCAGCGCAAGCCCCGCAACTCAAGCAGAGTCCGTTCCCGCAGTGAGTCTGATGACTGCAGCTGCGGGCCGGACAAAACGTCCTAGCGGGCCAGATGTGGCCCGCGGGCCGTACTTTGGAGACCCCTGGCCTAGACCATGGGTGCCCAACCTGTGGACCTCCAGCTGTTGCTGAACTACAATTCCCACGAGGCATTGCAAGCTGCTGACAGTTACAAGCATGACTGCCAAAGGCAGAGGCATGATGGGATGTGTAGTTCCACAACAACTGGATGGCCACAGGTTGAGCACCCATGGCCTAGACCATCTTTATGTAAAGCAACAATTTTTTTTTTCAGATCCTCAGAGAATTCTTTGCCATGAGTTGCCATGTTGAACTTCCAGTGACCAGTATGAAAGAGTGAGAGCAATAGCAACAAATTTAACACATCTGCTTCCCATTCACACCTGAGACCTTGTAACACTAACAAATCACATGACACCGGGGAGGCAAAATGGCTAATTGGGCCCAATTTGGAAATTTTCGCTTAGGGGTGTACTCACTTTTGTTGCCAATGGTTTAGACATTAATGGCTGTGTGTTGAGTTATTTTGAGGGGGCAGAAAATTGACACTGTTATGTGAGGGGTGTACTCACTTTTGTGAGATGCTGTATATTAAAAAATAACCATAATTCAGCTTACAACATTATGTACATAAATATTCATTATAAGCATTCACGTGATACCTGAAAGTCATTGAGTGATGGCAAGCCTTGCCTCCTCCGATGCCACTCACTAAGGGACAGTGCAGCATCCTGGGAGTCAGTATGTAGTGAGCATAGGACAGACAGAGAGGCAGATATACTGGTCAGATAATAACCTCCTGGTAAAGAGAAAAAAAAAAGACAGAATGAGGCGGGATCGACACATTACTATTCAAACTAGAGTAAAGTTCAAGTTCAGGCTGGATTGACAATGAAGCAATGCAATAACCCGTGCATTACCTTACACTTTGACTTAACATGTGCTATGGTGCCTTTAATCGTAATGAGACCCCAGTGCATTTTGTCAACGGCTATTTGTTGCGGCAAGCAGATAGAACATGATCTTTTTTTGTGCGTTAGGTAGGTCATTTAAATGTGTTACTGTGCCATGAGGTGTTTGACAAAGCACACATTACCATAACACATAGGTCAGAAGGGGGCTTAAAGGCTAGCTATAATTGAAATAAAAAAATGTAAATGACCCTCCTTCCCATGCTAACTAAACCCTCTTGCACTTTCTTGTACCATCCTTCCTCCCAGCACCCCTGACACTGAACCCCCCTGCTATCCTGACTCTGAACCTTCTTGCATACCAGCACCCCAGACACTGCCCCCCCCCCCCTCCAATGTTATCCTGAATATGCACCCTACTGCATACCAGCACCCCTGACATTGAACCCTCCTACTATCATGACGCTGACCCTTCCTGCATACCAGCACCTCTGACACTGAACTCCCCTACCATCCTGATGCTGCACCTTCCTGCATACCAGCACCTCTGACAATGAACCCTCCTACTATTCTGACTCTGACCCTTCCTGGATACCAGCACCCCTGAACTAAACTCCCCTACTATTCTGACTCTGATCCTTTCTGCATACCATCACCTCTGACACTGAACTCCCCTACTATCCTGATGCTGCACCTTCCTGCATACCAGCACCCCTGACACTGAACTCCCCTACTATCCTGACTCTGATCCTTCCTGCATACCAGCACCCCTGACACTGAACTCCCCTACTATCCTGACTCTGATCCTTCTTGCATACCAGCACCTCTGACACTGAACTCCCCTACTATCCTGACTCTGATCCTTCCTGCATACCAGCACTCCGGACATTGAACCCTCCTACTATCCTGACTCTGATCCTTCCTGCATACCAGCACCCCTGACACTGAACTCCCCTACTATCCTGACTCTGATCCTTCCTGCATACCAGCACCCCTGACACTGAACTCCCCTACTATCCTGACTCTGATCCTTCCTGCATACCAGCACCCCAGAACTAAACTCCCCTACTATCCTGACTCTGATCCTTCCTGCATACTAGCACCCCTGACACAGAACTCCCCTACTATCATGACTCTGATCCTTCCTGCATACCAGCACCCCTGACACTGAACTCCCCTACTATCCTGACTCTGATCCTTCCTGCATACCAGCACTCCATACATTGAACCCTCCTACTATCCTGACTCTGCACCTTCCTGCATACCAGCACCTCTGAACTAAACTCTCTACTATTCTGACTCTGATCCTTCCTGCATACCAGCACCTCTGACACTGAACTCCCCTACTATTCTGACTCTCATCTTTCCTGCATACCAGCACCCCTGAACTAAACTCCCCTACTATTCTGACTCTGATCCTTCCTGCATACCAGCACCTCTGAACTAAACTCCCCTACTATGCTGACTCTGATCCTTCCTGCATACCAGCACCCCTGACACTGAACTCCCCTACTATCCTGACTCTGATCCTTCCTGCATACCGGCACCCCTGACACTGAACCCTCCTACTATCCTGACTCTGATCCTTCCTGCATACCAGCACCCCTGACACTAAACTCCCCTACTATCCTGACTCTGATCCTTCCTGCATACCAGCACCCCTGACATTTAACCCTCCTACTATCCTGACTGTGATCCTTCCTGCATACCAGCACCCTTGACACTGAACTCCCCTACTATCCTGACTCTGATCCTTACTGCATACCAGCACCCCTGACACTGAACCCTCCTACTATCCTGACTCTGATCCTTCCTGCATACCAGCACCCCTGACACTGAACTCCCCTACTATCCTGACTCTGATCCTTCCTGCATACCAGCACCCCAGAACTAAACTCCCCTACTATCCTGACTCTGATCCTTCCTGCATACCAGCACTTCGGACATTGAACCCTCCTACTATCCTGACTCTGATCCTTCCTGCATACCAGCACCCCAGAACTAAACTCCCCTACTATCCTGACTCTGATCCTTCCTGCATACCAGCACTTCGGACATTGAACCCTCCTACTATCCTGACTCTGATCCTTCCTGCATACCAGCACCCCTGACACTGAAATCCCCTACTATCCTGACTCTGATCCTTCCTGCATACCAGCACTCCGGACATTGAACCCTCCTACTATCTTGACTCTGCACCTTCCTGCATAGCAGCACCTCTGAACTAAACTCCCCTTCTATTCTGGCTCTGATTCTTCCTGCATACCAGCACCCCTGACACTGAACTCCCCTACTATTCTGACTCTGATCCTTCCTGCATACCAGCACCCCTGAACTAAACTCCCCTACTATTCTGACTCTGATCCTTGCTGCATACCAGCACCCCTGACACTAAACTCCCCTACTATTCTGACTCTGATCTTTCCTGCATACCAGCACCTCTGAACTAAACTCCCCTACTATCCTGACTCTGATCCTTCCTGCATATCAGCACCCCTTAAATTGAACTCCCCTACTATCCTGACTCTGATCCTTCCTGCATACTAGCACTCCAGACATTGAACCCTCCTACTATCATGACTCTGATCCTTCCTGCATACCAGCACCCCTGACACTGAACTCCCCTACTATCCTGACTCTGATCCTTCCTGCATACCAGCACTCCGGACACTGAACCCTCCTACTATCCTAAATCTGTACCTTCCTGCATACCAGCACCTCTGAACTAAACTCCCTTACTATTCTGACTCTGATCCTTCCTGTATACTAGCACCCCTGACACTGAACTCCCCAACTATCCTGACTCTGATTCTTCCGGCATACCAGCACCGCTGAACTAAACTCCCCTACTATCCTGACTCTGAACCTTCCTGCATACCAGCACCCCTGACACTGAACTCCCCTACTGTTCTGACTCTGCACCTTCCTTCATACCAGCACCCCTGACATTGAACCCTCCTACTATCCTGATGGCTGATCCTTCCTGCTTACCAGCACCCCTGACACTAAACTCCCCTACTAATCTGACTCTGATCCTTCCTGCATACCAGCACCTCTGACATGGAACTCCCCTACTATCCTGACTCTGAAGCTTCCTGCATACCAGATCCCCGACACTGCTTCTTTCTGATTGCCAGCACTACACCTGCCACTCAGCCACTCTGCCACTGCATATTCCACCAATGCTCCATCACTATGGAACATCTTCAAGTTGGCAGCCACCATGTACAAGTGCAACAATCAAATGTATTCTTTATATATTTTATCTTAAAGTTAGGGTTTTTTTTTTTTTTTAAATTACAACACAATTATTTACCATTTATCCCTACTAAGCTATTTAACCCTCTATATTTATATTTTAAACAAGCAATCTCTATATCAGGCTGAAACTGGAAATCTATTTTACGTCCTATAGGCTTCTTTTACAATAAATATAGGCTAGTATAAACTGTACATGAACACTGACTTGGTGTGCTTTCGCAATACAAATGTTACAAATATAAACATAATGTAGAATCATATACAGTATCACATATTAAAAAATGAGTAATATTCTTACCTTCCCCCATAAGGGACTCTTGTGGCAGCAGTTCTATGGTGTACTGAGTATCTATCAGGAGGTGGGGCAGCTCACATAGTGCCAGCACATAGCACAACGCAGGGAGAAATTCATCTGCACCACAAGCATCATCTAGAAGAGACAAGTGTGACTATAGTCTTACAATACATAAACATTATTTTCCACACCTGTAAGCATACGCTACAACTGTGGACATTTTGTAATGTATTTGCATATAAACTGTCTCAATCAGTGTTAACTAGTTTTAATTTTCATGTAGCATTGATACATAGATAAGAAGGTATATTATATTTGTTGTAAATTTTTTTTTTTTTGCTTGTTGTCCTACATCCCATTAGTCTTCATAGGCATTTTTTTCTTTCATCTGGTGAAGTGCAGGAGGGGCTTTCTTAACTAAGCACACCCACCTGCCTATATTCCTGAGTTAGGGGAAGGTGGATTCCAGGAAGTAAATGCTGCATCAGTCATCTCTCCTTACCCAAGAAGTCCACAGCTAGAAAGGCTTAGGGGTGCTGTTAAAAGTAATTTCTCAACAAAATAAAGTATGGAGGCATGGAGATATGAATGAGGGAGTTTGCTTTCTTTAAAAAAGAATTAAATAGCATTTTCAAGTTGTGGTGCTCAGATAAAAGTACCGTATTTATCGGCATATAACACGCACCTTTTCCCCCTTAAAATCGTGGGAAAGTCGTGGGTGCGTGTTATACGCCGATACCCCAAAAAAAAGTGACAAAAATGGCAAGCGCCGCCGAAAAATAGCGAGCGCTGCCGAAAAAGACCGAATCGCGGCCGAAAAAAACCGAAGCGGCGCCGGAAAAGACCGAGCCGACTGTTCGGCTCCGCTCAGACCCGCCTCCCTGCGCTCGCTTCGGAAACAGCAGGGAGGCGGGACCGCGAGCGGAGCTGAACAGTCGGCCCAATGACACTGGGCAAGCTACAATGACACTGGGCAAGCTGCAATGACACTGGGCAAGCTGCAATGACACTGGGCAAGCTGCAATGACACTGGGCAAGGCTGCAAATGACGCTGGGCAAGGCTGCAATGACGCTGGGCAAGCTACAATGACACTGGGCAAGCTACAATGACACTGGGCAAGCTGCAATGACACTGGGCAAGGCTGCAAATGACGCTGGGCAAGGCTGCAAATGACGCTGGCAAAGCTGCAAATGACGCTTAAATGTAAGTTTTTTTTTTCCCTAAACTTCCCTCCTAAAACTTTTTTTCCTTAAAATGCCCTCCTAAACTTGGGGGTGCGTGTTATATGGCGATAAATACGGTAAGTTCTGCTTTAATATCATCAATCATTAAAAATTTAATTTTACAAAAATATTGTAAGTACGATATATGTACACAATATATTCCTCTATCTATTTTATTGTATAATAAAGCAAACATGTGAAAAGCTAATAAATTGAAGTGACCCATACATTGAAAAAAGTATAAGCAGAGGTTATCAATGCTGTCACTACAAATAAACTGACTAATGCCGCGTACACACGATCAGAAATTTGTGCGTAGCAAAAGACAGATGAGAGCTTTTGGTCGGAAAATGTGACCGTATGTATGCTCCATCGGACTTTTGCTGGCCGAATTCCAGCCAGCAAAAGATTGAGAGCAGGTTCTCAATTTTTCGGTCGGAAAACGTTCCGATCGGAAATTCCGATCATCTGTAGCAATTCCGACGCGCAAAATTCCTACGCATACTCGGAAACAATTTGACGCATGCTCGGAAGCATTAAACTTCATTTTCTTGGCTCGTCGTAGTGTTGTACGTCACCGCGTTCTTGACAGTCAAAAGTTCAGCAAACTTTTGTGTGACCGTGTGTAGGCAAGCCAAGCCAAGATTTTTCCGACTGAAAATCCGCTCGTGTGTACGGGGCATTACATTTAGATATATAGACAGATGAAATTATCTCCAAACTGGATTTTTTCTGAAAAAGTCAAGCTTATCCAACTCCCTCATGTCCTAGAAGTCTTCCCTCTTTTCCTTTATGTAAACCCAGTCAGTAGAATCTCAAATAAGCTTTAACATGTTAATGTAATTTAAAAAAACTTTCTGCTGCCACTTTGCCAAATGCCAAGGGTTCTCGATCTTACAACTACTGTTAGCCTAGCATTGATGCCTATAAGTTTATTTACAACTACAGAAAACCTCTCCCTCTTCTTTCCTCCACAATATAAGGGAGGTGCTCTATAGTACACAGAGAGAACTGGAAAAAAAGCTGACTGGTAAGAGCCAGCACTTGCAAAGAGAACAGAAAGTTCTTAATTCACAAGATTTCTGTCAAGAATAACAGATATTTTTGGTACTTATCAATCAGATATAACAAAACGCATTCAATGATACATTATATTTAAAGGACCAAAAACAGAGCAAATAGGAGACGTTTACTGGTAGGGTTTACCTACCTACCTACTTAAAGTGGAATTGAATCCCAAACCTAAGTTTTCTTAAAAATGTTCCCACCCCTTCTCTTACCTATCCTGCCTACCCTATGCAAAAAAAGCTCTGTATACTTACCTATTTTTAGTCTGCTCCAGTTCAGTCATGTGATCCTGCAGCTCCGGCTCCCCTGTGTCAGTGAGCAGCTGCTACAGGGGAGAAGAGGGAGCAGTGACAATGGCTGGGCTATGGGAGCCTATGAGTGATGTCACAGCACCCAGAATTCCCAGCTGTTGACAAGTATTCCATGACACAGGTGAGCTGGAGCTGCAGGATCACCTAACTGGACATGAGCAGACTATAGATCTTTTTTTACACCAGGTAGGCAGGATAGGTAGGAGGAGTGAATTCTACTTTAAAGCTTTTTTCCATTACTATGTGATTTTGGCAGTTCAAAGGCTACATAGGGTTCTGTCCTCAGCGTTACCTTGCTGTGTGTCCATGCTTTTATAAACCCCTCTGCAGGCTTGTAGCAATAGGCGGACCCTATCAGAAGGAGAATATTTTAATTGTATTCTTAACAATTTCTGTCGAATTTTCTCCAGATCCTGAGCTACGGGAGCTTTTAACTTTACACCAAGAAGTGATGATCCACCTTTCTTTACACTTTGCATATTCTTTCCAAGTTTCTCCAGCTCTCCATTTTCCTCCATTTCTCTTTGAATTTCAGACATTAGATATGATTTCAGAGGCTTTAGTATAAGTCGGTGGAGTGATTTTTCCAAGACACGTTCTGCAGTAGCATAGAAGACAGTTCTGTTAGTATTACGACATCATTAACACATATAACCATGCTATATTTAACTTATCTTTAACTTATCTCATGACCCTGAATATATAAGGCAAGCCTAGTACACACCTGGTGTAAAGAAGTAAGATACAAAAGGCAAAATGGAAGTGCTTATGGATGGGTAAATGGTATACCAAAATGATTCTGGTTTATTTAGCATAGATCTGGTATTTAAACTTAAAACATACTGTATATACATGTGTTCACATAAAGAACAAGTGTACATGAGTTGTGACAATATTCTCAAAGTGGTACTAAAACCAAAAGGAAACATTTACTATATTGCAGACTTGCTGGTAAGTGTGCTAGGAAATGTTCTGTTTGTAATGCGCAAAGCCCTTCCATGTGCTTCTTAAGTCAGCCATAGACGGTTCAAATCTCAGCTGGTTCAGAAGGAACCAGCCGAGATTCGAATCGTGTGTGGGCAGGCTGGACATAGCCTGCCAAGTTGATCAATTGATCAACTTGGGTACAACCAACCTTCCAGATTTACTTGCCATTATTGCTAGCAGCTGCTATAGCTAGCAATAATCACTGTCTTCTTGTGGTGGGGGCGGTTTCCACGCCCCTGTGGTTGCAGGAAAGAAATTTGCACTATCTATGGCCTGCCTTACTGCAAAGTCTAGTTGTAGATTGGGGTGGTTGCCACTTATCTACACAGTTTGTTGAATCTAGCATGGGGACACATTGGATGCCTTCAGCTGCCATTGTACTCTTGCTAGGCATCCAATGTGTCCCTGTACTTTTAGGATGGGGTGGGCTCCCTCCAGGCAAACCTGACCTTAATGTTTCCACTGCTAGATGTGCTCCAACTTGGAGACTCTCACAAATATAGAGTTATGAATGTAGTATACAAAAGAGCCTAGGCAGGGCTTTCACATATATTTGCAAATGTGTGCAATGAAACCCTTTGTTTTTAACAAGAATTTTAAGACCGGGTCAATTTGTTTTTTTGCAGCCTAGCTGGTTAGTGTGCTGGGAAACTTTCTGATGTTTATAATGTCCAAAGCCCTTCCATGTGCACCTTATTGCAAATGCTAGTTATACATTGACAGCTGAATCTAGTGAGGGGACATGCCTTCAGCTGAGATTGTGCTCTTGGTCCATTCTATCCCTGTGCCTTTAAGGAGGAGTGGGCTCCCTCCAGGCAAACCTTCCCTTAATTTATCAACTGCTATATGTGCTCCAATTTGGAGACTCTGAAAAATATTGAGTTAGGGCGGCATTATACAGAGGAGGCTTGGCGTGGCACTGCGGCTTTCACATATATTTGCAAATGTGTGCATGTAAAACCTTTACTTTTATTGTGGATTGTTAGACAGGTTCAGTTTGTTTTTGTTTTTTTGCAGGCTAGCTAGCAAATGTGCTGGAAAATTTTCTGTTTAGGATGTGCAAAGTCTTTCCATGTGCAGCTTACTGCAAGGGCTAGTTATGGATTTGGGTGGTTGTGACTTCTGCACAGCTTGATGGCTGAATCTGGTGTGGGGACACATTGGATACCTTCAGCTGCCATTGTGCTCTTGTCTGGTGTCCAATGTGTCACTGTGCCTTTAAAGATCTGTGTACTCTCTCCAGGCAAACCTATCCTATCCTATCCTGATGGGTTTACTTTCTCTTTGTTCCCCTGCAAAGATAAAGCATAATGGACTACTATGCATCGCATAGTAGCCCATTATGTGTCACTTACTTGACACAGGAGCCAGCGATGTCACCGATATCCCCTGTTGCACCAAGCGTCCATCTTCCTTCCAGGTATCGCTGCTCCGGTGCTGTAAGTGGCTGGAGCAGCGATGACGTCACTCCGGTGCATGCGCGCAGGAGCCATAAGTGACGGCATATTTGCCTTCACTTGCGGTGACGCATGCAGCGTAGACATCGGTGCACTTTTTTTGTAAAATATCTCCTTAACCGTGTAGGTTAACCTCCTGAGATCCACGCTATAGCCAAATGACGGCTACAGCGCAGATCTAATTTGCCAGGACTACGTCCATTGACGCCATCCCGTGCATGAGCGGCCTGCATGCCCCCTGAAGGGCGCGCGCGGCGCGCTCTGTGATCAGCGAGTCTGTGAGACTCGCTGGATCACAGATCCGAGTAAGGGGTCGATCCTGACCCCTTACCACGTGATCAGCTGTCAGCCAATGACAGCTGATCATGTGATATTAACAAAGCCGATCACCGGCGGCAGTGAGAGGGACATTAGTCCCGATCACTGCGATGTGCCCCGGCTCCCCCAACAAGTGCCGCTTACCAGTGCCCACCAGCTCCACCTGTCAGTGCCCACCAGCTCCACCTGTCAGTGCCCACAGTGCCATCTGTCAGTGCCACCTGTCAGTGCCCACAATAAGTGCCTGAACAGTGCTGCACATCAGTGTCACCTACCAGTGCCCATCAGTGTCACCTACCAGTGCCCATCAGTGCCAACTATCAGTGCCCATCAGTGCCACCTATCAGTGCCCATCAGTGCCCATTCGTGCCACCCATCCGTGCCACCCATCAGGGCCCATCAGTGCCATCTTATCTGTGCCCATCAGTGCCGACTTATCTGTCCCCATCAGTGCCACTTTATCTGTGCCAATCAGTGCAGCCTATCAGTGCCCACCAGTGCAGCCTATCAGTGCCCAGCAGTGCCGCCTCATCAGCGCATATCAATGAAGCAGAAAAGTTACCTGTTTGCAAAATTTTATAACAAACTATTAAACATGATTTTTTTATTTTTCCAAATTTTTCATCTTTTTTTGTTTGTTTAGCAAAAAATAAAAACCCCAGCTGTGATTAAATACCATCAAAAGAAAGCTCTATTTGTGGGAAAAAAATGATAAAAATTTCATTTGGGTACAGTGTTGTATGACCGCGCAATTGTCATTCAAAGTGCGACAGCGCCGAAAGCTGAAAATTGGTCTGGGCAGGAGGGGGGTTTAAGTGCCCAGTAAGCAGGTGGTTAAGGAGATATTTCTTGCACCTACAGGTATGCCTTAATATAGGCTTACCTGTGGGTCAAAGTGGTCTGTAAGGGTTTACAACCACTTTAATGTATACATTGCTATTATGTGCTCCAGCTTGGAGACTCTCAAAACTATAGATTTGAATAGTGCAGTATACAGAGGAGCCTTGGTTGGACACTGCGACTTTCACATATATTTGCAAATAAACCTGCTTTTAATGTGAATTGACAGGGTCAAACTGGCTTTTTTTTGCAGGCTATCTGGGAAGTGTGGTCAGCAATTTTGTGATATATTGCAGATTACCAATTCTTAAATGTGATGACTGCATTTGTTTTCTTCATTAGGCATTATTTCCTTTATTTTCACCTGATGATCCAGCCAGTAGGTCTGTTGTTTTTCAACAGAACAAGCTGTCCTGCAGATGTAGCAGCTGGAGTGTTGGTACAAACAATTTACCACTAACAGGGGTGCTTACAATTTACCACTAACAGGGATGCTTACAATGATCAGCTTTTATTTATTTATGTAAAACATCTACCCCAAAAGAAAAAAAAACTGTTGCTGTAACTGTTTGTGTTACTGCAGTGTAATCTGGAGTTTGGCTTTAATGTGTTAGTGTACCTAAATCTACTAGTACATCTAACATTTCCCTTCCCCCAGACTGACAATGCTGCTGTCCAAAGGTGCCCCATGCCCCTTCATCCAGAGTTAGGGCATTCTAATACAGGAGGTGTGTTAATGGACAAATCACTATGTAAAAAGAAAGGAAAACAACTAAAAAAGAAACCAAAGCAGCCACCACATCTCAGCATTGGTAAGCTGCCTGCAATATACTATATTTTTAGTTTTGGGTTTAATACCGCTTTAAATTAGATCTGCCGTGCAACAACAAACATTGGGGGTTATTTACTAAAGGAAAATCCACTTTGCACTGAAAGTGCACTTGGAAGTGCAGTCGCTGTAGATCCGAGGGGGACATGCAAGGAAAATAAAAAACAGGATTTTAGCTTGCACATGATTGGATGATAAAATCAGCATCCCCTCATTTCAGATCTACCACTTAGATTTAGAGCGACTGCACTTCCAAGTGCACTTGCAGTGCAGAGTGGATTTGCCTTTCGTAAATAACCCCCATTGCATTGCTTTCTTTGAATTTATTGTGGAGAATTCCTTTCACGTCTAGCCTGGAACTGGAAGTCAACAAAAACCTCCCAAAAAGGATGTAAAGTTCCATCTTGGACAACTATCACCAATACATTCAAAATGCAGGAGACCATTTAGGTGTCTGCAGCTACTTATAATACAGAGTTAATGAAGTACAGGTTAACATGTGCATTCTACACCAACACAGAAGCTCACCGTCCCCATCTGATGCAACGCTTAATTTTCTTAAATATGGGAACCAAATATTAAGATAGCCCAGTAAGTCAACATAAATAAAGATCTTACTGTTATATTTATTTTGCTTATAAGACTGGGTATTTTCATGTTTCTTTGTAGTTAAATCTGAAACAAGAGACACTTTTTATTTAGCTTCCCATTTAAAGCGGAGCTTCACCCGGTTTTAACATAATATGTAAAAGTGATTAAATACATGTCATCAATATAATTTTTTCTACAGTACCTTTTTTTTTTCTTGTGAAGTTGTCTGCTTCCTGTCTATGGGGATCGCGGATATGGGCAGGGATAGTGCGGCTATTTTGCAATACCCTCGATCCGCACTGTCTCCTGGGAGCTTGTGTCATAGTTCCCAGGAGTCAGTGCGGCAGCCTGGCGCGAGTTATCGCGTGATTTAGAAACACAGCGCAGTTCCGTTGCCATGACAACGGGGCGGGACTTCCTACGACGCCGCCCGTTGTGATGGCAACCTGAGCTGTTGACGGCGATGGAAATTGCTGTTACTGCGCTTGCGCGAGATCGGGGATCGAACGGGCGGTGCATGCTGGTCCATCAGCAGCCCGGAAGAGGATGCTTGTGGGCTTCACATGCCCACAGGAAAGATGACAACCAGGAGCATCCAGATTTATACGTTTTTTTATGTGCAGAAAACCGGCAGCAGCAGTGTTTGAAAATGGAACAAGTGAGTGATAAATTTATATATACTAATCGTTGTCATTTTACCACAAAAAAAAAAAAAACATTGGAGACAGTGGCACCCCGCTTTAAGGTGGGGCACCCATTTAATATTCATAAAAGTCACACCATGCCCATGTATATATGCTCACTACATCCTATCTGTCAGAGCTCTTATATAGAACGTTACTAACCTTGTTCATCGGGTATAAGCATTTCCAGGTGCATTTCTGCACTCTCTCTTAACAAATGCTTCATGCGATCCATAAAATCCCTGATCTCCTTTAACAAATTCTTATAAGTCGTAGGTCCCTCCTGTGTCTTATCTTTTACATCTTTATTTTTACTCAGTTCCATATTTTGAAGAAAGGCTTGCAGTTCCTTCCCAAACTCTGTTGACATGTCTTTTCCCATTTCCTCTATTAATATCATCATCTTCCGTTCTGGGGACAAAAGGGACAAGAAAGCTCCACTAACTGCCCGAAAGGAGGAACGGCCACTTTTCTTTTTCTTTCTGCGTGTAAGCTGAGGAGACTTTCCACCATCCTCGGATGTTACATCATCTGCACTGCTGATGGATCCACTATCCTGCTCTTCCAACGTGGACACTCCATTGACGTGGTTCTCTCTTGCATCCTTTGAGTCTTGTGTTCTTGCCAATGTGGAAGGGACATTGTAGTCACCTACATCTTTAGACCGCATTGGTGACAGCTTTATTCCAAGGTCACGACTACCCTTACTTAAGCTCTTTCTCAAACGCTGTCTAAGAGATGACCGAGGTTTCCTATACTCTTGGTCTTCTGATGATTCCTCAGTTTGTTTGGTATCAGTTCCATGTGACATCTCCACTGAAACCACCTCTTCTTCCTCTTTTACAGCTTCCTCACTGGGCACTGGAGGAGGTGGGTTTAAAGGCGGAGAAAGGGATCCTGAATTTTCAGTAGACACCCTGACTTTGATACTCTTCTGAAAGTGGGAGCGCTTGAGTGCGCCAGTGTCTTTGTTTTTGAAAAGAGGATTAAGAAAAAAGAGTGCTCCTTCTTTCCCTCCTGAGGAAACCTCTTTGGGGCTGCGAGTTTTGAGTGCAGGAACAAGAGTTGGGCTGATAGTGTCTGGTAGGTCAGGCAGAGGCGACAAGGTGAGTGTAAGAAAGGTGGTACTGAAAGTTGGAGCTGAAGAATTATCACGAGAATTAAGTGAGGAATTCCAGAACTCTAAAAGGCAAGTTAAATAACAAAAGAAAGTACTGATTGAGAAATCAAATATAAGACATAAAAGAGCATATACAACTATTCAATGTTTGGTTTCTGCCTCAAAGTAGCATAAGAGTTCATTAACTACTATTAACTTCCATTTATACTATTATCTTTTTTTTTTGCACGTTGAGTATTTTTTGCAAAGGGAATTTTTACCACATTCACTAAGCTAAGGGAAAATGCCCTGGGAAAGTAAACAGTCAATTTACCTTTAGTAAATAAACCCTATAGTATGCAATTTCCCCACTACAGTCATATACTGTAGACACACATACACATGGACAGTCTTTATTGAAGCCTTTTAATGTATTAGTATATTTGGGGTTGTTAAAGGAATGCAAAGCATAAATACAAAGATGATGCAAACTGAGGGAGACTACTGAAGTTCTATGAAGATTGCATCTGTAGCGTACTTTGAGCCCAATATCACAGCAACACAAAACAAGAGTTATAGCGACTTAGCCACTACAATAGTTCTGCTATAGCAACCATTCATACATTGCCACTCTTTGTTCTTTTTTGTGCTAGACCTTTGTGCAGTATACTTGTCCCCTAAAATGGAGAACATATCTCTCTTTTTTTATTGTTAAGCTATCATGTGTGATAATATACCTTAAAAGCAATATATTTGGTGTTACATAGTTACATAGTTACATAGTTAGCTAGGCCGAAAAAAGACACAAGTCCATCCAGTTCAACCATAAAAAAAAAAAGAAATAATAAATAAAAATAAAAATATATATCGTACAATCCAATAAACCCCATATTATACCCACAGTTGATCCAGAGGAAGGCAAAAAAAAACCCAAAAGAGCATGCTCCAATCTGCTACAGCAGGGGAAAAAAAATCCCTTCCTGATCCCCCGAGAGGCAATCGGATTTTCCCTGGATCAACTTTACCTATAAATGTCAGTACCCAGTTATATTATGTACATTTAGGAAAGTATCCAGGCCTTTCTTAAAGCAATCTACTGAGTTAGCCAGAACCACCTCTGGAGGGAGTCCATTCCATATTTTCACAGCTCTTACTGTGAAGACACCTTTCCGTATTTGGAGATGAAAGCTCTTTTCCTCTAGACGTAAGGAGTGCCCCCTTGTCCTCTGTGTTGACCGTAAAGTGAATAACTCAACACCAAGTTCACTATATGGATTATTATATTTGTACATGTTGATCATATCCCCCCTTATTCTCCTCTTCTCAAGGGTGAATAAATTCAGTTTCTCTAATCTTTCCTCATAGCTGAGCTCCTCCATGCCTCTTATCAGTTCGGTTGCCCTTCTCTGCACTTTCTCCAGTTCCCCGATATCCTTTTTGAGAACTGGTGCCCAAAACTGAACTGCATATTCCAGATGAGGTCTTACTAATGATTTGAACAGGGGCAAAATGATATCTCTTTCTCTGGAGTCCATACCTCTCTTAATACAAGAAAGGACTTTGCTCGCTTTGGAAACATGACAGTAGGCACTCCACTGATGTTGTTTTGTTGTTCTGGACTTCAGTCTGTAGCCATCCTAATAAATTTGCATATATATTTTTGATAAAATTACATTGTAAAATGTGTTTATTACTTCTGACTTCCAATGTTTTTTTTTTTTAATCACTTAGGTATTCCCCTATCAACAACCTAGCTGGGCAACAGAAAATTGTCTATGGCCACTATGTGCATGTAAGCAGGTTGAAGTTACACTAGTTAGAATTTCCATGAATGGATCCTCTTCTTCGTACATGGACTCTACCTTTGTAGGTATGCCGGGGTAGCACATAGCCTGAGTAAGGAGTAGGGATGTAGGAAAAATCTTGTTCTTGCATGTTGGACTTTGACATGTTCATTTTGCACTTTTCTAAGTAAAGCTTTGAAACTTTGTTCCCATCTGGTCTGAAGTTACTATGGGGGTGTAATGCAAGTAACCGACCCACATGGTCCGTAGTGCTGGTTACTAGACACACTGGGGTATGAAGACGTCAGTATCAAAGTTGGTGCAGTGTACAGATAGTGGTTACCCATGGTAATGAATGTCTACCAAGCAGCCTGTCATTAAGTGTGTGCCTGGAGCAGGTGAGATAGCCTCTTGCAGGAAGGAGTTGTTATTGGCACTCTCTCTGTGAGTGGGCTATCTCTCATAGCAACAAGGTTGTCAGCCTGTACAAAGGTACGGAAGAGTCAAGTGAAGTTTAGTGCATGCAAGGAGTCCACAGTAGGTGCACGGCGGGACCCCATACTGTTACTGAGAGTGAGGTAGCGGTGATATGCTGAACGGGTGGATGTAGACAAGGCTCAAAGTGTCCCTCCTAAATGAAAATTATAGAGAAGGTGTATATTGTCACGGGGACCCGAGAGTTAACTGGAGAGCAGTTACAGTGCAAGTGTACATGGTGTATGTTTATCTCTAAAAGTAGAGGGTCTCCATAAGGTTGAGTATTCCCCAAGGCGGCCTCAGCCTTGTCCCAGAGCATTGGTGGAAACTGCACAGAGCAAATGTACCCCATGTGTAAGGCAGTGACCCTATTTCAAGAGCCTAGAATAGCTCAGAAGAAACCACCCCAGGGGTAGTGCTCTAATGTAACCCAAACTTGGCACCCAATGAGTTAATGGAAAAGGGTGGAGGAAAGGGTTATCTTCAGCCCCACCCCGCCTACATGCAGAAGCCCCTGTGAGTTATAACAGTACAGCCATTGACACACCCCCAGATCTCATCCAAAGCAACAATTCATTAACAGAGCTGTATTACCATGTGCACCCAGACTGGCAACAAAAGGTATAACATGAGTTAACATGAGGATGACAATATCATAAAATAAACTCGGTCCAGCTGCTTTACATGGCTTTTTCTTATTGTACTCATGATTATCAGCAGGGGCGGACTGAAAACTCATGGGGCCCCTGGGTAATAGAAGATTATGGGGCCCCCAGGCTTACAGATGGCTGCCACGCCAGGAGTAAGTAACAAACAAAACAACATATAGAGTACAGCAGTCAGGATCAGCGCCATGCTCACATCAGAGTCCTCCCTTACACCAATGTCCCAACATTCTCCCTATACATCACAGTCCGCAGAGTCCCACCTTACGACAGAGCCCCCAGAGTGCTACCCTACAGCAGAGCCCCCCAGTGTGCCACCCTACCGCAGAGCCCCCCCAGTGTGCCACCCTACCGCAGAGCCCCCCCAGTGTGCCACCCTACTGCAGAGCCCCCCCTGTGTGCCACCCTACGGCAGAGCTTCCCAATGTGCCACCTTACGCAAGTGAGTCGTAGAGCCAGCGGAATAGTGAACTGCTGTGGTTGGCCTCAGATTGGGCAGTGGGGCATGTGAATAAAAGACATGCTTGATGTGTGCCATGATATCACTGCACAGGCACACACCCAGACCTGCCCTGCTGCCTGATCTGAGGTCGAGCTCAGCAGTGCACCATTCAGCTGCCTCCGAATGGCAACAAGTGGATTTTTCACACGACTTCTGTTGAGCGGCAGTAGGCACACATGGATCATACAGTATACACACAGTAAACACCTAGATGCACACATGCACAGTATACATACACACAGTTACACATACACACAGTATACATATAGTATACACACACAGTATACACATACACACAGTATACATACAGTATATATATATATATATATATATATATACACACACACACACACCAGCACTTTTTACCCAAAAATCAGCCTGATAGAACACACTGCTGTTGCCTCCAACTCCTGGCATGCCGGGACTTGTAGTGCCCCAGAAGCTCACAGACACAGGCAGCGGTGATGCAGGAGAGGGTAACACTGTGCCTTTGTACTGGTGGGCAGGTAATGAGTAGGGAGGTATAGTAGAGATTGGGGTAGAAGTTCAGAACATCCTTCCTCCAGAAGCAGTGCACTTCTCCTCACACAGAAAATTAATCTGACTGCTTCAGAGACAGGAGGAGCCCTGCTAGAGGAAACACTGCCTCTCCCCTCCCCCCCTGCTCACCAGGGTAAGCACTGACAAGAATACATTCAGTTCAGCTCAGTCAGCTTACCTTCCAGCAGGCTGCAGCCCCTCCCACACTGCAGGCTGTACACTCCTCCTCCTCCTGTCCTCAAGCAGTCGGCATCTCCTGCTCATATGTCAAATAAGCTGCACTGGGGAAGGGGGCGGGTACACTGTGTTCCTATTGGCTGAGGAGGCAGTGCAGAGGCAGAGCAGCTATAGCCTCAAGATTTTCACATCAAAAGCATGTCAGTGTCGGACATTTCAGGGACAGATGTAAAAAAACACTGATTTTTTACAAACTGTCCCTGGTTTTACTGAGGCTGGCAACCCTGATGGGGCCCCCTAGAGGCCCAGGGCCCTCGGGCAGTGCCCGAATGGTCAGTCCGCCCCTGATTATCAGTATACAGTATAAGCATAATAAACTCTCATTTATTTACCATGTCCTAGATTGGAAATAGCCTCCAGCTCTTTGCGTGAAGTCACTTTTTCTATAGCTGCGGGAAGTCTTAGCGTATATGGGAGAACATCCCTGAAAAATAAAGACCCAAGTTGAATGCAATATACAAAATAAGTGTAACAGTGCAAAGAAGAATAAATGTAGAAAAATAAAAATGCATGAAAGTGCAGCTAAATATGGTTAAATAGATCACTGTAACTATAAAATATAGGTTAATGGAAAACTTTACTAGAAAAATAATGGATTCTGATAAAATATGCATCTTCTGTACTTGCTTTTGCTTTGTATTATATTTATAATAGTAGCTTGGCACCTCAGATCTCACATTTAGAACTCATGCCGTCCTACTTTTTTCAATCTCTGTACTGCTACTTAAAAAGTGGTTCTGCACCCATTTCATTTAGTAAATCTCTTTGCCTTCCAAATCAGGCAAAGAGTACTAAATGAAATGTTTTTATTTTTTTATTTTTTTACTTACCTTGTAATTGAAGACTTCCGGGTCTCTGCGTCGATCGTCGTCACGCCGCACTGTCTCCTGGGATCTGGTGTCATTGATCCCAGGAGTCAGTGCGGGCATCTTCCGAAATCTCGCGAGATTTCGGCCACATCTTCCGAAATCTCCCGAGATTTCGGCCACATCTGCCGAAATCTCGTGAGATGTCGGCAGATGTGCCGTTACTGCGCACGCGCGAGTAACGGCGGTGCATGCTGGGCCATTAACAGTGCCTGTGGGGTTTCACATGCCCACAGGCAAGATGGACCCCAGCAGACAAGAAGAAGACAAGAAGAAGATGAAGATGAAAACCGGCGGCGATCGAGATGGAACATGGAACAGGTAAGTCCCCCAATTGAGCTATATGCCCTTGGCATATAGCCCAAAAAAAAAAAAAAAGAGTGCAGAACCGCTTTAAGGTAAACGCAAACTCCCATACTTACGGTATGTTGTGTAATTATAACTGCGAAACATGCCATATGCTTAACCTGCTAAATTCCTATTGGAATGTTCTAGTGTAGAGGTTCTTATCCTGTATGCAGTACTACAAGGCATCTACTGCCTACATACCTGCCTGACTTCCCCACCCTTACCCTATATTCAGACAGCCAACTATGTGTGGCCGAGTTGGCCACTGGCAACAATGGTAGGTTGTAAATGTTGCTTGCATACACTATGTGTAATCAGCAGCAGCTGTCAGCAGGAGATGTTAGATTTGTACTCTATACAATCAATAGCAGGTGGTGCTGCTGTTCACATGTAACCGCTCATCCATTTCTGCAGAGTTTTGGCTGCACACAAACTGGCCTTAGGTAACTGGCCAGATTTTTTGCAGCTTTAACACAGAGTGTTGGTTGACTGGTGTTGGCAGAAAGCCCCTTACAAAAATGAATAATAGTCAATCAGTTTAAAGCGGCATAGATCAAATGCAAAGGACATTCACCAATCATTCACTCTAGGTAATTCAATTACTGTAATTTTAAACACATGCACCAGGAAGATATACCTGCAGTGAATGATTAGTGAATGTCATATTTAAAGCATACAAATCAGCATTGCTCCACATCACAGCCTGTATTTTACAGCCCATTCATTAAAAAGGTGTTACCCTTAAACGAAAAAAAAATGCTCCTGTTCCTTTAAAGCATGATATACCACACAGTGATTTTGCAGTGTCATTTGTCCCAATACATGTTATACAATACCTGGTTGATCCTGCCTGTTCCTGTGTTCCCTGCTGTAATGTGACCATGCTTATCGTGGCTGCTGATCAATGATAGTGTAGTCAGATTACTTGCCTCCGTCATCCTGCTCTCTCCTCAGTGTCTCTGCATCTACCCCTCCCTCCTTCCCTGTCATTTCCTTAGTTTATGCTCTGAGCCAATCTCCTCTCCCCTCTGCCCCTCCTGCATCTATTCCCTTGTGGCTGTAAAGGAACATATATAATTATTTGTATGCCCTCTGTTTTAGGAACATATTAAGTACCTTCTTTGCCCAGCTCTGCTGTGTGGTCACATGTCCACCCTCTGCTAGCTTGCATACATCAGAGGGGAATCTCAGCCCCTTCCACTGTACTCCTTAGATCGAGAAGGAGAGTGGAGGGTCTACTTTGCCAAACATAGGCAGAGTTTGTGATTATCAGAGTAAAGACTACAGTCTAAATCCTGAAGAGAGTAGGGAGGGTTATAACCCTTGTCAGTTTTTTTTATGCCATCTGTGACCCACTGGGGAGATTTCGCTTCACATTATGTCCCATAGCCAAAAGAGAATGTAAGAGCAAATCCCTCCAAAGTGAGGGAATGGCCATTTTTTTTTCACTTTTAGTGATAGTTGTAAATAGGTTAATTGCCCCTAGTATGGGTGTTAGTTAGGGACATTAGATTGTAAGTTCCTTGAGCGCAGGGACTGATGTGAATATAGATGTAAAGCTCTGCGTAAATTGTTTGCACAATATAAATACCTGTAATAAATAATAAATAACAGGATCAATAGAGAGGGTTAATCTCTCTAACAGGGGCACAGACATCAATAATATCCTGACAGGTGTTCTAATCCCTCTCCACTCTATCCAAATTAAAAATAAACATATTTAATACTTTTTTGCTTTGCATGAACATTTTCATATGTTTTATTCCTTTCTGCATGCTGCAAGTACTGAAAAATAATGGTTGATGTGTCTGCAATATAGTGTGCTCCTACCTTCCCGTTTGACATGACAACAGAGTGTATTTTGGGCTCTGAATTCCAAAGCATTTGTTGTCAGCCCTGCCTACATTACTTCTGATGCATTAAAAAACTCAGACCTCTCCTAATCACCTTTCACTCCTCAACTCCATAACCGCTCCTTGTGTACAGGCGGAGAGCACAGGAAGTGATCAGTTCACAGGAAGTGATCAGTTCACAAGATTTCTGGCAACATAGAAAATGCACTTATAAAAAAGATATAACAAAACACTTTCAATTGTATCATTAGTAGAGCAAAGGTGAGCAAAGAAGAGAGGTTAATTATTAGGGTTTACATACAGTTTAACTAAGGGGAGCAATTGTATTACAATTACCTTTCAGAACTGTAGTAAGATATAAGTCGGATAAGATCTGGAAAGGTAAATGTTGAACGTTCCAGAGAGAGACCTGCAACGTACAGAAAAAATCCACAGTCATCAAATCAGTTCAGATCAGGAGAGAGGCCAGAGTTGAGAACAAGCACTTAATTTATATAGTATTCAGTGGAGCAAAGACATACCATATCTATAATCAAATTACATAACTTAAACAAGGAGATTAATGGGCCTGACTTGGTACTTGAACTGATAATCTACTTCTTCAGTGATTGAAAAGGCCAAAGTACAATACAAGAATCTTTACAAGACTTGAATAAGCATGATTTGCTTCTGCACTGGTATCTTGCAATGAATGAACAGATTCACATGGTTTAAGGTTCAGTCTGGACTGAGTAGATCTTCTCCTTAGGTTCCAAAGTTTAAAATCAGCAGTTACAAATACTGTATCTTCTGAATTTTCATAATAGGAAGCTTACCTGTCCAAGGATCCAGCACCATCCTGACTTGAGCCGGTTCTTCTGGGTTAAGTTCTGCTTTAGGTATAACTAATATTCACAAATGGTTGACAGTTTGCTTCAAACTTTCTTGATCCACCATTTGTATTTTGTGGCTGTTCATAATGCCTCCCAGCCTTCCTTTTACTTTCCTGCCTTTATACGGGATGTTAGGATGGCTTGTGTCAATAGAAAAAAACTGCAATTAAAAAGCATTGTGCGTTCACCATTTTCTGGGAGCACATAAAAATATCCGGCCTCCGCAAATTAACTGAAGATATCCATGACCCCAACCCAGGAAATGAATGACATCAGCTATCGGACTCAAACAATCTCACAGGTTGGGTTACATAAATTCATAGTTCTCAGCTGCCCCTCATTGCGAGAGACTGTCCCCCCCCCCCCCCCCCCCCCCCCAATTGTCTCTCTCTTTGGTCTAGAGCAGTCGTTTCCAAAACTGCGCTCATTTGCTTGCCTTTATCTGGCCCTTGGGTGACTATAACTCGCACTGATGCAAGGCACTAATCCTCCCACTGACACCAACAAGGGGGTACTACTCCTCCCACTGATGCCAATGAGGGAGGACTATTTCTCCCACAGATACCAATAATGGATACCAATAATGGGGCACTATTCGTCCTCCTACTGACCACAGTACTCCCATTGACCACCAAGCCTGAAACATTGTTTAATCCCACTAATGCTGGGACATTTTCTACTAGTGTCCATCATAAACTATTCTGTTTACTGGCCACTGGAGGGCATCTGAACTATCCAACAACCTGATTTTTAAGAATCAACAAGATAACCTCCTTTAATTAACGTCCCCCTATTTAAGGCACTCAAGCCCCTACATAATTAGCTTCATAAAGGAGCGCGCCTGTCACTACCATCGGCAGAGCGCACGCTCAGAAATGCATTACACCATTTGCTGTGACGTCACACGCCTGCCGCTACGGTCCATGTGCTCTTTCTGGGACTCTCTGCTACTATATATATATATATATATATATATATAATATATATATATATATATATATATATATATATACAGTACTGTGCAAACATTGACTCTGCTAAAGATGAGAAACCTGAGTGACGCTTAAACCTTCTCACACCGTGACAGGGAGTTGTACAGTCACAATATATAAATACTTTTCATTGCCTGTAACCAAGACAATAACTGTATTATCCTGCATTGAGATGTGGATTATTTGCCCTTTCTTCTGTGGTAGCCTAAACTGAATTTTAGAATACACTGCGCATATTTAAATTGTGCAATATGAAATGTTTGCGAAGCATTAATGTTCCAATATTAGTAGTTTGTTCCAGTAAAATGCAGTGTAGCCATATCACCAGAAGGTGGCAGAAGTGTATTATCACTTACAATTAGAGACATACACCAATGTAATTTAAATGATGCATACAGACATGATAGCCAAATTCTATAGTAATCCCTGGTGTTTTAAATACTGTATGTATACTGTGTATATATATATATATATACATATACCCAAAGAGAGCGAGTGAGTAAACGACGCCCACAAGTACTTTTTTCCACTAGTTCTCCTTCTTATGCCGTGTACACACGATCGGAATTCCGGCCAGAAAAAGACCGATGAGAGCTTTTCATCGGGAAATGCGACCGTGTGTAGGCTCCATCGGAATTTTGCTGGCCGAATTTCCGACAGCAAAGAATTGAGAGCATGTTCTCAATTTTTCCGACGGAAAAGGTTTCTATCGGAAATTCTGATTGTCTGTAGCAATTCTGACGCGCAAAATTCCTACACATGCTCGGAAACAATTTGACGCATGCTCAGAAGCATTGAACTCAGCTCGTTGTAGTGTTGTACGTCACCGCGTTCTTGGCGGTCGTAATTTGGTGTGACCGTGTGTAGGCAAGACAGTTTGAGCGGAATTCTGTTGGAATTCCGTTGGGAAAACGGTCAGAGCTTTTTCCGACGAGAGTTCCGATCGTGTGTACGCGGCATTACTGGCTGTTCAGAACAACAAATGTAAGAATTCATAGGATGGATGAAAGGTTTAGCATAGAGAGGAAGAGAGAGAAAGAGAGACATAGAAAATAGAGAGAGAGAGGCAGAAGAGAGAGAAAGAGGGAGGAAGATAGAGAGAGAGAGAGAAAGAGGGAGGAAGATAGAGAGAGAGAGAAAAGAAGAGAGAGAAAGAGTGTTCCCACGGATCCTAAAAGAATTGAGCTCTGTAATTTCAAAGCCATTGGATCTAATTTTTAGGGACTCATTAATGACAGGAATAGTACCACTGGATTGGCGCAAGGCGAACGTGGTGCCTATATTTAAAAAGGGAAGTCTTTACCAAGTAACTATAGACCTGTTAGTTTAACTTCTATAGTTGGGAAGATACTGGAGAGATTAATAAAAGACCACATAGACGAGTTCTTGCAGGAAAAAAATATTTTAAGCAACAGACAGCATGGATTCATGAAAGACAGAAGTTGTCAGACAAACCTCATTTCTTTTTATGAGGTGGTAAGTAAAACCTTGGACAGAGGCGTGGCTGTGGACGTGGTATACTTGGATTTTGCAAAAGCGTTCGATACAGTTCCCCACACACGGCTCATGTGTAAGGTAAGGTCTACAGGTTTGGAAATATCGGTTTGTAAATGGATAGAAAACTGGCTAAAAGACAGAATTCAGAGAGTCGTGGTTAATGATTCTTACTCTGAATGGTCTAAGGTTATCAGTGGTGTACCCAAAGGTTCAGTGTTGGGACCCTTACTTTTTAATATCTTTATAAATGATATTGGGTCTGGGATCAAAAGTAACATTTCTGTCTTTGCAGATGACACCAAGCTATGCAGTGGAATAAAGTCCTTACAGGAGGTCTCCAATTTACAAGCCGACCTCAATGCTCTGTCTAATTGGGCGACTAGGTGGCAGATGAGGTTTAATGTTGATAAATGTAAAGTTATGCACTTGGGGGCTAAGAATATGCATGCATCATACATACTAGGGGGAGTACAACTGGGGAATCCGTAGTGGAGAAGGATATTGGGGTTTTGGTAGATCATAAGCTCAATAATAGCATGCAATGCCAAGCTGCGGTTTCCAAAGCAAGCAAAGTCCTTTCTTGTATTAAGAGAGGTATGGACTCCAGAGAGAGAGATATCGTTTTGCCCCTGTTCAAATCATTAGTAAGACATCATCTGGAATATGCAGTTTAGTTTTGGGCACCAGTTCTCAAAAAGGATATTGGGGAACTGGAGAAAGTGCAGAGAAGGGCAACCAAACTGATAAGAGGCATGGAGGAGCTCAGCTATGAGGAAAGATTAGAAGAACTGAATTTATTCACCCTTGATAAGAGGAGATTAAGGGGGGATATGATCAACATGTATAAATATATAAGGGGTCCATATAGTGAACTTGGTGTTGAGTTATTCACTTTACGGTCAACACAGAGGACAAGGGGGCACTCTTTACATCTAGAGGAAAAGAGATTTCATCTCCAAATACGGAAAGGTTTCTTCACAGTAAGAGCTGTGAAAATGTGGAATAGACTCCCTGCAGAGGTGGTTCTGGCCAGCTCAGTAGATTGCTTTAAGAAAGGCATGGATACTTTCCTAAATGTACATAATATAACTGGGTACTGACATTATAGGTAAAGTTGATCCAGGGAAAATCCGATTGCCTCTCGGGATCAGGAAGGAATTTTTTCCCCTGCTTTAGCAAATTGGAGCATGCTCTGCTGGGTTTTTTTTGCCTTCCTCTGGATCAACTGTGGGTATAGAATTGGGTATATGTGATTGTATGATATATATATGTATATATATATATATATATATATTTTTTTATATTTTTTTTTGTGGTTGAACTGGACTTGTGTCTTTTTTCAACCTAACTAACTATGTAACTATGTAACTATGTAAGTGTTCTGTATCTGTCCCCTGAATTGGTACTTTCACACTTTTTGGGCTCAGTCCTAGATATGTAAAAGTACCCATACAGGGGTTTGTCATGTCCGACTGAACATGCATTACCTGATTCTCTCTACTCGTGTGACTCAACCATGACTACTTAGGCCAGACTACACATTGTGCCCCCACTAGTCAACAGCAGAGATTTCCTGGAATGTGACTAGTCATATTACTGTTTCCTTCTCAGGGAAGAAAATATAGAAAGGAGTCCAGAGAAAACTATAGAGGAAGGGTGTTTTTTGCTAAGCACAATTAGATCAACATCTTGAAGCATACAGATATTGGAGATCATCTGTACATTATCATGTCATGGTTGAACATGAGTATGGCAGCCTAGGTTGAAGTCAGAGAAATGAAGATGATTTAGAAGAATAAGGTGCACTAGCTGCTTGAAGTTGCAATTAATATATATGGGTCAGTCCAGATCAATAAAAGTTCACTGAACCTAATGCAGCCTCCTGGTGGGTTATCATGTTGCTTATTCTCGCTCAGCAATATTTCAGCTTGCATGCAGATTTCATTGGCTGAAAATAATATAGTCACTACAGGGGGAAGCTTCATACAAATCTATGTGAACTGTACGGACTAAATATATGGAAAAGCAAACAAGCTATATGTGAAAGACTTATAAAAAATTAGTTTCAGCTAAAATTTACAGTAATAACTCAAGTGTGAAAAAATACCATGTGTTCCCTTTAAAAACACACAAGTCATTACTTTTGCTCTTATGCCGCGTACACACGAGCGGAAATTCCGCCAGCAAAAGTCTTATGAGAGCTTTTGGTCCGAAAATGCGAACGTGTTTATGCTCCATCGGACTTTTGCTGGCGGAAATCCCGCCAGCAAAAGATTGAGAGCAGGTTCTCAATTTTTCGGTCGTAAAAAGTTCCGATCGGAAATTCCAATCGTCTGTACCAGTTCCAATGTGCAAAATTCCTACGCATGCTAGAAACAATTTGACGCATGCTCGGAAGCATTGAACTTAATTTTCTCGGCTCGTCGTAGTGTTTACGTCACCACGTTCTTGGCGGTCGAAAGTTCAGAGAAACTTTTGTGTGACCGTGTGTATGCAAGCCAAGCTTGAGCGGAATTCCGTCGGAAAAAACATCCAAGATTTTTCCGACAGAAATTCCGCTCGTGTGTACAGGGCATTAGAAGTTTCAAATAATCAGGCACTAATGTGGATAATAAATTGATAATCTCTTTGAAAATGCTGTAGACTGCAGACTCGTTACTATGCTTTTACCACAGCCATTCACATAAACAGCAGCCAACTAATGGCTGGAATTAATATTTCATTATGCAATTGTTTTTGGAAGACCAAGAGAAGCAGCAAAGTGAAAAAGTGATGTGTTGATGGCTGGGGGTTTATAGTCCATCCAGCTTACACAGCAAAATAGAGGCTCTTAAAGTGACCCTGTCAGGTTATAAATAAAAAATAAAAAAGAACAAAGATTCCTGCAATAGAAGAACCTTTATACTCACTTGTCCAGCATCCCGTCTCATTTTCCTCTTTCTTTCCAGCTCAATTGCTTTTGCCAGTCTTATTGACAACCAATATTTATGGGAGTGTCAGATGCCTGTGTCCCATGCTGTGTGTCAAGGTTTCATCATCTGACCCCCTATGTCACTGATGTGTCCTGTAGTGACAGGGGACACAGGCAAGGACACTCCCAGAAGTGTCGGAAATTAAATAGTCTTATGGAAGCTGCAGGTTGTAAAGTATGTCACATATAGTTACCCAGCATGCTCTGCTGTTTTTTTTTTGCCTTCCTCTGGATCAACTGTGGGTATAGAATGGGGTATATGGGATTGTATGATATTATTTCTTTTTCTTTTTTTTTATTATTATTTTATTTGTGGTTGGACTGGATGGACTTGTGTCTTTTTTCAACCTAACTATGTAACTATAGTTATGACCAGTACAAATTGTGCTACACTATACTGCGCCTTACTATTACCCTGTAAGGTTCAAGACAGGCAGCTATGTGAGGGTTTTAAATCTCAGTGCATCATGTACAAAAATGTAAGAAGTTCTGAGTTCTCCAGACACTTCAGAGCTGCTCTCCAACAAATAATCCAAAGGGATCCAAGCAGGGTGGTTCTCTCTGATTGGCATTACTTTCCCAGTGAAGAGAAAACAAACCAGATGCATTAGCCAATTGCTGGGAGACTAATGAAACAGTTGCATCTTGCTACTGTACAATTCTAAAGGAAAGCACACACCCAGTAAAAGAAACAAATTAATTGACCTAACCACTTTAACCGAGGATGGACAACCTACTGTACTCTGCAGCACCTAGTCTAGTGTATTGTGGCCTGTCTGCTATTCACCTGATGATCCTTCATGTATGTAAGCCTGATGGATGAAACTTGGACCGCAGTCATCTGATAGTCGCACACACAGGACCAACTGCTGCCGAGTGTTGGATCTCCTCACCAAGAATGTCTGGAAAATAAAAAAGATCGACATTAAAATAGTAAAAAAATACATTAATCCTAGTGTCAAAAAAATAGAAACAACACAAAAGGCCATTCCTTAGAGCCAGTTCACACAGGGGCGACTTGTCAGGCGACTTAGCTGCCTGACAAGTCACGCTCTGTTCTGTACAATGGAACCATTCTAATAGGAGCGACTCAAGTCGATTCGACTTAGAAAAAGGTTCCTGTACTACTTTGGGGGCGACTTGAGGCGACTTGCATTGACTTCTATATAGAAGTCGTTTTGCAAGTCGCCGCTGAAGTCGAGTGCAGGTCGCCTCACAGAGTCGGCCTGCAAGTTGTGTCGCCCCTGTGTGAACCAGCCCTTAGGGGAACAAGAATACAGTACAGTAAAACCTTGGATTTAGAGTAACTTGGTTTGAGAGCGTTTTGCAAGACAAGCAACATTTTTAAATACATTTTGACTTGATATACAAGCGATGTCTTGATATACAAGTAGCGTCATGTCATAATGAGTATAAAAGAGAACAGAGGCGCTACTAAGTGTAGCAATACTCTGTACTCCTGATGGATTTTGCTTCTAATCCCATTGTGGATGGACATTTTATGGTTACACAATCTGGTCACATTGCTATAATTTTTATATATGGACTATAAACTTAAGGACCTTTCATATACAAGTGCTTTGGATTACAAGCATGTTTCTGGAACAACTTATGCTCGCAATCCAAGGTTAAAATAAAACTTATGAGTGCAAACTACAAGTGCACTAGAAATTGCACTGAAAGTGCACTTGGAAGTGCAGTCGCTGTAAATCTGAGGGGTAGATCTGAAATGAGGAGAAGCTCTGCTGATTGTATCATCCAATCATGTGCAAGCTAAAATTATGTTTTTTTTTTTTTTCCTTGCATGTCCCCCTCAGATCAACAGTGACTGCAATTCCAAGTGCACTTTCAATGCAATTTCAAATGCACTTTGCACTTGTAGTGCAAACAAAGTGGATTTGCCTTTCGTATCTAGACGTGGTGAAGACAATTTGCTGAAGTTCAAACCGAGCATCAGAATGGGGAAAGAAAGGGGATTTAAGTGACTTTGAACGTGGCATGGTTGTTGGTGCCAGACGGGCTGGTCTGAGTATTTCAAAAACTGCTGATCTACTGGGATTTTTACGCACAGCCATCTCTATGGTTTACAGAGAATGATCCGAGAAAGAAAAAATGTCCAGTGAGTGGCAGTTGTGTGCACGGAAATGCCTTGTTGATGTCAGAGGATAATAGACAGGCTGGTTTGAGATGATAGAAAGGCAACAGTAACTCAAATAACCACTTGTTACAACCAAGATATGCAGAATACCATCTCTGAATGCACAACAAATCGACCCTTGAAGCAGATGAGCTACAGCAGCAAAAGACCACACCGGTTGCCACTCCTGCCAGCTAAGAACTGCAATTCACACATTCACTTGATTTCAACTGAGACATTTAGATGGTAGGGTCAGGATTTGGTGTAAACAACATGACAGCATTGATCCATCCTACCATGTATCAACGGTTCAGGCTGGTGGTGGTGGTGAAGTAATGATGTGGGGGATATTTTCTTGGCAAACTTTGGACCATATAGTACCAATTGAGCATTTTATAAATGCCACGGCCTAAGTGAGTATTATTGCTCACTATATCCATCCTTTTATGACTACAGTGTACCCATCTTCTGATGGCTATTTCCAGCAGGATAATGCACCATGTCACAAAGCTCAAATCATCTCACCACTGGTTTCTTGAACATGACAATGAGGTCACTGTATTCCAATGGCCTCCACAGTCACCAGATCTCAATCCAATAGAGCACCTTAGGGATGTGGTGGAACTGGAAATTCTCATCATGGATGTGCAGCCGACAAATCTGCAGCAACTGTGTGATGCTATCATGTCAATATGGACCAAAATCTCTGAGGAATGTTTCCAACACCTTGTTGAATCTATGCCACGAAAAATGAAGGCAGTTCTGAAGGCAAAGGGGGGTCCAACCCGTTACTAGCAAGGTGTACCTAATAAAGTGTCCGGTGAGTGTAAGTACTGGGGTATCTTCCTAAAACTTGAGGTAACTGAAGAAGTGACTTGAATAAGCTACAAAACATCTTCAACATTACACAAAAAGTCCAGTTAAATGTGACCAGATAGTTCTTTACAGACCCAATAATCTCTTGTTGTGATCCTTTGTACCCAACAGGGCATCCATCAGACATTTTTGGGCCCCTTACACAGCTTTAGGCCTGCCCCCCCCCCCCCCCCAAAAAAGCCTGACCACCAACATTCCCCTGGGCTTGACTATGGGCCATCTCACCATATCCACACACCAGTCACCTCACCTGTAAGCTCTCAGCCCCCCCCCCCCTCAATCCTGTATATATGTCAGCCCCCCCACACACCTGTATATTTGTCAGCCCCCCCAAACCTGTATATTTGTCAGCCCCCCTCACACCTGTATATATGTCACCCCCCCCCCACACACCTGTCTATTTGTCAGCCCCCCCCCCCCCACAACTGTATATTTGTCAGCCCCCCAAACCTGTATATATGTCACCCCCCCCCCCCCCCCACACACACACACACATACACCTGTATATATGGCAGCCCCACATACACAAATCTGTACACACACAAGCATCTGGCCCCTCCCTGTACACAAACAGCCCCCCTCCCTTAACTTCACAGCCCCTACTTGTAGCTTCCTACCTGGTCCCAGCTCATTTTCACAAAGCCGACATGTTGCTGAGAAGCATAGTACAGGCAGATGGCTATCACACGAGGGGTGCATATGCACATAGTAGCCAGGGGTAGCAGGAAAGAGCTTGATGTCTGAGTCAATGACACGAGAACAGCAGAAACTGTGAGATTGTTTCTATACTGTACAGCACGGATCCCCTTCCCCCGTCCTGCCTTCTTCTGGCCCGGGCGTGCCCCTCAGGCCCCAGGGCCCCTTACAGTTGTAACGGCTGTACCCCCCAGTTGGCGGCCCTGGGCTGGTACGCAAACACATTGGGATGATTATACTGTACATGTGTTTCATTCTACCTCAATGTATGACCAACTTTGGTCCATTCTGTGGCTTGGGAAAAGCCTTTGTATCTCCCCATACACACAGTGTATATTATATTGAGAACAATGTGTCCACAAAGCAAAGGTTACCAGTTGAGTTACCAAACGACCTACCCCTGGTGGCTCTCTCTGCAGGACATGGAGTGCGGTAGCTGAGTTGACACTGAGGTGAAGCCACACACTCTGTGTGAGAAGAAGCTTGTCTGTAATGCTGACTGAGGCTGACGATCCTCTTGGAGATGGGGAACGGGGGGGTTCGTTATTTGGGTAATCATACACAGGTTCTGTCGTGCTGAAAAGACAAACAAAAGGAACTGGAGATTAGAGGGTATTTATCATTGATTAGACAAGAAATTCACCCAACATTCACCTGTTACGGCTAAGATTTGCTCTTTAACCATTCACGCTATATAAAAATCATTGTGATCTCTCAATCTGGCAAAAAAAATGACATCAAACACAATACCCTTTTATTGGTTGAACTAGATGGACAAGTGTATTTTATTTAGTCAGACTAATGCCTCGTACACACGTACGGACTTTTCCCGGCGGACCTAAGTCCAGCGGACAATCCGCTGGACTTTCCGGCTAGGTCCGCTGGACTTTCCGAGGGTGTGGACTTGCCCACACACGCACGGACTTGTCCAGCGGATAATCCGCCGGCCAAAAGTCCGCGGGACTTTTGAAAATGAACGGACTTGCCCACACACGGAGCAGTCCGTTCATTTCGAACGTAACTTCAGGTTACGTAGCTAGCGTAGGCAGTAAATGCCGCCGCGCTAGCTCCGCAAGCTGGCATGGATTTAAAGGGAATCCCCACGCCGAAAAAACGGCGTGGGGGTTCCCCCCAAATCCATGTCAGACCCTCATCCGAGCACGCAGCCTGGCAGGCCAGGAAAGGGGTGGGGACGAACGAGCGCCCCCCCCCTCCTGAGCCGTACCAGGCCGCGTGCCCTCAACATGGGGGGTGCCCTGGGGAAAGGGGGGCCGTGCGGCCCCCCCCACCCCAAAGCACCTTGTCCCCATGTTGATGAGGACAAGGGCCTCTTCCCGACAACCCTGGCCGTTGGTTGTCGGGGTCTGCGGGCGGGGGCTTATCGGAATCTGGGAGCCCCCTTTAATAAGGGGGCCCCCAGATACCGGCCCCCCACCCTATGTGAATGAGTATGGGGTACGATGTACCCCTACCCATTCACCTAAGGTGTAAAATGTAAAGTAAAAAAAAACACCCACACTTTTGAAAAAATACTTTATTGCACTGCTCCGGGGGTCTTCTTCCGTCTTGGGGGTCTTCTCGCCGGACTCCCCCGCCATTTACCAAGCTCTTTTACCGAGCAAGGGGAGTCCGGCTACCTTCTTCGTCGTCGCCGCCGTCTGGGGGTCTCGATCCGCCTTCGGGGGTCTTCTTCCGTCTTGGGGGTCTTCTCGCCGGACTCCTCCCCTCTCTTCTGCTCTTTTACCTAGCTCTTTCACGAGGGGAGGAGTCCGGCTACCTTCTTCGTCGTCGCCGCCGTCGTCTGGGGGTCTCGATCCGCCTTCGGGGGTCTTCCGGGGGTCTCTTCTGTTCTTGCGGCGGTCGTCGTCTTCCGCGCCGCCGGCGCCTTGTCCTTCTTCTTCTTGTCCTTCTTGTTCTTCTTCTTCTTCCGATGTTGACCCGTCGCTGTCTCTGCCCGGAATGCCTGTGCCGATCTGCGCTCGGACTTATATAGGGACATGGGGGACAGGGTCACATGCACATGTCACATGGTGACCCCGCCCCCTTGTGTTGTCACAGTCCCGGAGGATGCTGGGACTGTGACATCGCAAGGGGGCGGGGTCACCATGTGACATGAACATGTGACCCTGTCCCCCATGTCCCTATATAAGTCCGAGCGCAGATCGGCACAGGCATTCCGGGCAGAGACAGCGACGGGTCAACATCGGAAGAAGAAGAAGAACAAGAAGGACAAGAAGAAGAAGGACAAGGCGCCGGCGGCGCGGAAGACGACGACCGCCGCAAGAACAGAAGAGACCCCCGGAAGACCCCCGAAGGCGGATCGAGACCCCCAGACGACGGCGGCGACGACGAAGAAGGTAGCCGGACTCCTCCCCTCGTGAAAGAGCTAGGTAAAAGAGCAGAAGAGAGGGGAGGAGTCCGGCGAGAAGACCCCCAAGACGGAAGAAGACCCCCGAAGGCGGATCGAGACCCCCAGACGGCGGCGACGACGAAGAAGGTAGCCGGACTCCCCTCGCTCGGTAAAAGAGCTTGGTAAATGGCGGGGGAGTCCGGCGAGAAGACCCCCAAGACGGAAGAAGACCCCCGGAGCAGTGCAATAAAGTATTTTTTCAAAAGTGTGGGTGTTTTTTTTTACTTTACATTTTACACCTTAGGTGAATGGGTAGGGGTACATCGTACCCCATACTCATTCACATAGGGTGGGGGGCCGGTATCTGGGGGCCCCCTTATTAAAGGGGGCTCCCAGATTCCGATAAGCCCCCGCCCGCAGACCCCGACAACCAACGGCCAGGGTTGTCGGGAAGAGGCCCTTGTCCTCATCAACATGGGGACAAGGTGCTTTGGGGTGGGGGGGCCGCACGGCCCCCCTTTCCCCAGGGCACCCCCCATGTTGAGGGCACGCGGCCTGGTACGGCTCAGGAGGGGGGGGGGCGCTCGTTCGTCCCCACCCCTTTCCTGGCCTGCCAGGCTGCGTGCTCGGATGAGGGTCTGACATGGATTTGGGGGGAACCCCCACGCCGTTTTTTCGGCGTGGGGATTCCCTTTAAATCCATGCCAGCTTGCGGAGCTAGCGCGGCGGCATTTACTGCCTACGCTAGCTACGTAACCTGAAGTCACGTGCTAAATGAACGGACTTGCCGATGAGCGGCAAGTCCGTTCATTTCAAAAGTCCCGCGGACTTGCCCACTAACGGCGGGATTGTCCGCTGGACTTCCAAGTCCAGCGGATAATTTGAAAGCAAAACCTGAAACTTTAGTCCGCCGTACTTTGGCGCCAAAAAGTCCGCCGGCGCCCACACACGAGGGGATTATCCGCTGGACTTCAGTCCAGAGGATAATCCCGCGGGATTGTCCCTTCGTGTGTACGCGGCCTAACTATGTAACAATTAGTCTATGGGAACATTTCTTGAACGGGATTTGCTATACTCCATAGTTTTTGGCTGCTTTCCTGTACTAGTCATCCTATTTCATTAACTATACTGTATTTATTGGCGTATAACACTCACTATTTCACCATGAAAATCGGGTGCAAATAGCGTGTGCGTGTTATACGCCAAAACTTCAATGTTAGCTGCCTTGTTAGAGGGGACAGGGAAGGGGCGGGATGAGCGCCGTCAGATTACATACAGTGAGAATCTCCTGTTTACCTAGCGGCCTCTGTAATAGGAAGTCCCGTCTCCTGGGCTGCCATTGGACCACTGTTCTGTCTATTATAGGAGATTCTCACTGTATGTAATCTGTCGGCGCTCGTCCCGTCCCCCTCCCTGTCCCCTCTAGGCTGCAGATGGGCATCGATCAGGCTGCACTGATGGTAATGGTGAGGCTGCTGCATTGATGTGGACTAATGAGGCTGCATTCATGGCACTTGTGAGGCTGTAGATGGGCACTGACCCTTATTTTGCTTCAAAGTTCCTTATTTATAATTACAATTTTTGTTCCTGAAACTTCCCTCTTAAAATGAATGTGCGTGTTATATGCCTGTGCGTGTTAAACGCCAATAAATATGGTATATAGTAAATGTAGCACATACACTAAATTACCAAATGTAATACACTATATTACCAAAAGTATTGTGACACCTGCCTTTACACGTACATGCACACGCACCAGTCCTCAGGAAGGGTGTGCTGGAAATGGAGTGAGTACAAAGAAGGGCAACCTAACGAATAAAGGGTCTGGAGGATGTTAGTTATGAGGAAAGGTTGCGAGCACTGGGATGCCACTAAATTTCATGTGTGTGTAAAGGCAGGTGTCACAATACTTTTGGTAATATAGTGTATGTGTGTAAAACTCAAAGCCCAGACTCTATGAATGCAGATTCAGAACGCATTTGCATGAAAGCAGGTCTGTGCAGTAAAAGGGCTTGTGTTGATGGAATCAGTTTGACATCAGACACTTTTGACATGATTCAGAATTCACTGATAGGTGCATTTGAGCTGCAGTTGACCTCATCCGGACCTGCATAGGCTCACTTGTATTGGCTCAATAATGCTACTAAAATCTTATGAGACCGATTTCTTTATATCACATTGATTTTAATTTAAACTGCTACATACAGTAAGAGATTTTCAGTAGTTTCATTGAACGATTGATCTACAACTGCAAATTTACCGCTTGCCGAGAAGCCGCCACAGTTTTACTGTGTCAGAATGGCACGGCTGGGCAAAACTATGTTACGTTACGTTGCTTCGCCTTTTGGCCACTAGGGGTGTTCCGGCAGCCGATGCGAGTGCCTGGCGGGCGCAATGACCGCCGGGCTCCCGCGATTGCTCGTGACAGAGCGAGAACCAGGATCTGTGGGTGTAAACCCACAGATCCCGCTTCTTTCAGGGGAATAGAGACAGATCGTGTCTTCATACTATGTATGAACACTGATCTCTCTCTCCTCCTAGACAGTCCCATCCCCCTACAGTTAGAACATAGTAAGGGAACACAGTTAACCCCTTGATCATCCCCTAGTGTTAACCCCTTCCCTGTCAGTGAAATTTATACAGTAATCAGTTCATTTTTATTGCACTAATCGCTGTATAAATGTCAATGGTCCCAAAAATGTGTCAAAAGTGTCTAAAATGTCTGCTGCAATATCGCAGCCCCGATAAAAATTGCAGATCACCACCATTACTAGTAAAAAAAATAATAATAATAATAAAAATGCCATAAATCTATCCCCTGTTTTGTAGATGCTATAACTTTTGCGCAAACCAATCAATATACGCTTATTGCGATTTTTTTTTTACCAAAAATATATAGAAGAATACGTATCGGCCTAAACTGAGGAAAAATTTTATTTTTTTGATAATAATTTATTTATTTATTATAGCAAAAAGTAAAAGATATTGAGGTTTATTTACTAAAGGCAAGTCCACTTTGCACTGCAAGTGCACTTGGAGGTAAAGTTACTCTAGATCCGAGGGGGACATGCAAAGAAATAAAAAAAAACAGCATTTTAGCTTGTACATGATTGGATGATAAAATCAGCAGAGCTTCCCCTCATTTCACATCTACCCCGTAGATTTAGAGCGACTGCACTTCTAAGTGCACCTTCAGTGCAAAGTGGATTTACTTTCGTAAATAACCCCCATTGTGTTTTTGTCAGTCTTCTTTTGTTTATAGCGCAAAAAATAAAAAACGCAGTGGCGATCAAATACCACCAAAAGAAAGCTCTATTTGTGGGGTAAAAAGGACGTCAATTTTGTTTGGGTACAACATCGCACGTCTGCGCAATTGTCAGTTAAAGCGACGCAGTGCCGTATCGCAAAAAATTGGCCTGGTCATTGAGCCGCCAAATCTTCCGGGGGCTGAAGTGGTTAATCACATAACAGGAACTATTAGCAGTTGATCTCCACTCTTCTCCTCCAGAGATTTGAATGGTAACATGAGAGAAATCTCTCAACAATTGCTCATTTATGTCTAGAGAAGATTGCCGAGAAGGACCCGGACATGTTTCACGAACTGCGACGAGTTGAGGGGTTTTACCGGAAAGGGTAGAAGCGGACTGACCCTGGGCGGTCGGATAGCAGTGCCGTCAAGCGGTTTAACACGGCAACTGGGCACCAGTTGTTGTGAGTCCTGTACAGGTGAACATCTAGTCCGGAACCTCGCTGCTGAGTTTTGGATGTCGCCAAGTGAAGGACGTAGTGATCCTGGTGGCGGCAGAGACTACTTCTATGCCAGACTGGACCGGCTGGGTGGCTGCGAGTGAACTCGCTGGGCCGTAGAAACCCATAAAACGCCATGTGTATCGCAGCCTGCAGGACGGTGCTGAGGAGGAGACCGAAAGGGGACCTATCCAGGATGTCAGACATCCCTTTGAAGATCTCCCCTGTGATAGGCAGCCGCTTCGGGCTGACTGGCGGCTGGTGTTTCTGAACTCCACGTAGTAGAGCCCTCACTGTGTGGCAGGAGAACACCGAAGGCCTCGCGGGGTCTTGAAGTGACAAGTAGTGCGGCACCCCGGCCACGTACTGGCGTATCGTGCTGTGTGACAGTGCTAGGTGAGACTGACAATAAGCGATAAACGCTAGAACCTGCTTGAGGCTGGAAGACTCCCGAGGGCGATGGGGCAGGAACTTGTTAAACGCCCTCCAGGCCGTCCGGTAGTCCCGGCGGGTGTTGCGGGCGAGCGAGGCGTTAATGATGTTGGAAGCTGAGCGTAGATGTGGGGCTAGTCCAAGGTCAGTTGTGACCAATCCGGGATAGTGGCTGAAAGATGGTAGGCTCCTGGCATCTGTTCAAAGAAAGAAATAAAGTTAAAACGGGAGAGTGCGTCCGCTGCTGAGTTAAACTTCCCTGGAATGAATGAGCAGTAAACATTGAACTGATGCTGTAGGGATAGCTGGACCAGTCTGCGGAGGAAGGACATGACGGGCCTGGATTTAGACCTGCCCTTGCTGATGATCTTGGCTGTGGCTTGATTGTCTGTCGTGAAAGCCACAGTCTGTCCAGACCAATGGTGACCCCATAGGTGAGCGGCTGCTACGATGGGGAAGAGCTCAAAGAGGGCTGACGTGGTAGTGAAGCCTGGTGTGGCTAGTGCTTGAGGAGGCCAAGGGGCGGCGAACCACAAATGGCCAAAAATGGCGGCGCATCCTGTGGATGCCGCCGCATCGGTCACCACCTGAGGTGACTGCGTGGACACGACTGGGATGAACAGGGACACACTGTTCCAATTACTAAGAAAGTGTTCCCACATGGCCAGATCTGCCCTGGCTGCCCAAGGACTACTCTTAGACCTGAAGGTCGATTTGGTCGCGAAATAATATCGCTCCCTCCACTTGATGCCGTGCCAGCACCACAGGGAAGGATGAATGGGCAGCAGCTTGAAGGCGTCGGATATGTCCGCCTTCGAGAGCCAAGCACCCACCCCCGCCCTGAGAATGGCCTGGATAGCCATGTCTACCGAAGTATACTTCAGTGAGAACTCCTCGGAGGGGACGAGCGAGTTGAGACTGGGAACGACGGAAAAATGAGGCGCTGACAGATCATACACCAGACGTTTTTTTATTTGAAAATATTCCCTGTACAAGCCCGATAGGGCTAACCCTCCAGATGCTAAAGGGAGACTGACTGAACGGGCCTATCATGAAGTCCCGATCCAACTCCGTCTGCAGAAGGACGTCAATCGCTGGCTCATCTGTTGCTGCTGAGCGTAGGTTCGGACATTCGTGGGTGGAGTGGGGAAGGGTGATGAGCCCGGTATGAAACCCATCGGTGAAACCCCGGATGAGGTAGCTGGCGAGTGACGGAGTGGGGTGTGAGGTCAAGTAAACATCGAGCCAAAGGACATTGACCTGGCTTAGTCACGGTTTCTTCTGTTTGACCTCACATAGGATCCTGGGGTGCGCCCTCTGGCATAGGGTGCAAACGTGCAAGAGCCGGCACTGGCTGAAATTGCAGGAGCCGTAATTGAAATTGTTGCAAATGGCGGCTCCCCCAACCATCCGCACCGGACGTCCCAACTTGTCCACCTTCTGCCCTTGCGCCGGGGCCTGCTGAGCCTGGTTCGTGCTGGTAGAGGCCGTGCTAGCTATCGGATGGACAGAGGCTATGTTGGCACACCAGGCCGTGGTGTGGGACGCTGACTGACAGACAGCACATAGCGGGGAGCGTAGACCCGCGAAGTGGCGGCAGAACAACTCCGTGTCCACTACGCTCCAGTCCGTTGTCAAATGAAACTGTAAAAATCTGGCCGCGGCTTTGGCCGAGAAGGACCGATGATAATCGTAGAATGCTGAGCCACCGTATTTGTGGCCCAGGTCTACGATCAAATGGAGGTAGAGGTCCAGTTCCTCCCGTCTGCCGGGGAGGCTGAGCACAGCACGTCCCTGAACATGCCGAAGGCAAGCGTGAACTCGGGCACCGTGAGCTTTCTGTTGAGCCTCGGATCCTTTGCTTTCAAAACCACCGAGACGTCCCCCCAGGTGTAGGCCTTGTTCTTGGCCAAGTCATGGACCGAGATCATGAGTGAGGCCAGGTTAACGTCTCTGCCCTCTAAAATGTCCTTCCTTACGCTGGGTGGCACCAGGTGGGAAGGGTGGACGGTAGTCGTGGCAAGCTCACTACCTGCGGCCGGTGCACTGATGGCTGGGACCACCGCAGGGTCCGGAACCGTGGCAGCCGGGCTGGTCTCTAGACGAGACACCCTGTCCTGGACCTCAACGATTGAGGAAGACAGGGAAGACACGAAGGTGTGTAGCTGAGCGACGGCGGCTGAAATCGATTCCAGAGACGCCTGCTGGCTGCTGGGCTTGCTGCGGCCGGTGGTGGGAAGAGGAGCCTGAATAGCTCCGCCTTCCTGGCAGCGGACGAGAAGGGTATCCCTCTGCGCCTCAGCTCGGCGGACAGCCTGGGAATTGTCCATGCCCTAAGAGACTGGACACTGCCAGCCTCGGAGGCTGACGCCGGGGATAGCGGGGTGGTGAGGTCATCGCTGCCGACTGATGACATGGCGGCTGCCAAGACCCGTTACTTAGTAGACTGGTCACGTGTCTGCAGGCTGGGCCTATAAAGAGGTGACAAGAAATGAGTTTGGACGTGTCACCTATGGTATACGTACCTGCCATGAGAAAGCAGGAGCCCCCCGTGCCCCTGTGTTTTTTTTTTTTTACCTGCTGGAACCCTGATCAAGCTGGTGCAGGTGGACCTACTGAATCCGACTGACCTGAGAGAGTGTGAGAGAAAGTACCTATTTAAGAGCCTAAAACTGCTGCCGTCCAGAGCGACGGAGCCCAACGTAGATGATAACAACAGGCGATAGTGACTTAAGTCGACTGCCGAGACCGCTGTGGGATCAAATGACAGATAACAACACGAATGACTGACTTGACATGTTGCCTTAACTGAATGAACTTCCCGTGACAGGGCCCGGCCCGTTCGTACCGTATGGGGTGACTGTGAGCCGGACTCTGGAGCACGTACAGAAATGAGGCAACCGTGAAATGAGGCCAACTGCCTGGGTACGCTGAGGCCGAACTGTGACATCCAGCTGCCACCGGGTCCGACTCCAAGCTCTTTTTTTTTTTTTTGTAGAAATGCGGCCGGCCTAGGGCACGCCGGCGCGAATTCGTACAGGCAGGTGACCAATTAACGCCGGGGCGTGGTAAGGTGACACAGAAATGATATAACATGACAAGGACAAGAATCAAAGTCTCCTTTTTTTTTTTTTTGCGATTCCGTCCCTGGCGCATGTATTGAAATGAGGCCGGGCCTAGGGCACGCCGACATGAATTAGTGCGAGGAAGTGACTGCATTCATGCCGGGCGTGGTAAGGTGACAGAATTGAGATACCATGACAGGGGCAAGAATCAGGAATGTACGCAAACCAGTGATGCGATTCTGCCCTTGGCGCATGTATTGAAATGAGGCCGGGCCTAGGGCACGCCGACACGAATTAGTGCGAGGAAGTGACTGCATTCATGCCGGCGTGGTAAGGTGACAGAAATGAGATACCATGACAGGGGCAAGAATCAGGAATGTACGCAAACCAGTGATGCGATTCCGCCCTTGGCGCATGTATTGAAATGAGGCCGGGCCTAGGGCGCGCCGACACAAATTAGTGCGGGGAAGTGACTGCATTCATGCCGGGCGTGGTAAGGTGACAGAAATGAGATACCATGACAGGGGCCAGAATCAGGAATGTACGCAACCAGTGATGCGATTCCGCCCTTGGCGCATGTATTGAAATGAGGCCGGGCCTAGGGCACGCCGACACGAATTAGTGCGGGGAAGTGACTGCATTCATGCCGGGCGTGGTAAGGTGACCGAAATGAGATACCATGACAGGGGCAAGAATCAAGAATGTACGCAACCAGTGATGCGATTCCGCCCTTGGCGCATGTATTGAAATGAGGCCGGCCTGGGGCACGCCGACCCGAATCAGTGCAGGGAAGTGACTGCATACATGCCGGGCGTGGTAAGGTGACAGAAATGATATACCATGACAGGGCCAAGAATCAGGAATGTACGCAACCAGTGATGCGATTCCGCCCTTGGCGCATGTATCGAAATGAGGCCGGGTAGTCGTGCATCTGGATCGCCCCGATCGGAGCATGTATGGATGCGACCGGACCAGGATCGAAACGATGGCATGAACGCCCTGTTTAACTGATGCGAAATGATTTAGCATGACCGAATGGCCTGATACGTTAGCCATGTTTGAAATGATGAAATGATTGTCATGCTAACACGTGAAATGTTTCGACACGGTCGAAGTGATTCGTACAATTAATATGCCAACAGCGATTTGGAAAATAGCGATTCGGTACGCTCGCTGGCGCAACCGATTCGAATAATGGCAGGACATGAACGATACGTGTGAGTGCGAACGGCACCCGTGCGTGAATCATGTTTGAACGATTCAAAGACTGCGTAGCACGACCGCGAAAGGGGAACCCTTGAGTGCCGGATGCGGCATCGGTCGGAGTGTTTGTGGCGGGCGGCCCTGAATGTGCGTGCCGCTAGATGGCTCCCGATCGTGTACAACCACAAACGTGCGAGTAAGTGTTTAGGTTTCGAGACAAGCAGCGCGTGGTTCGTGAGCTACGCAGACCACAGTTTAGTGACATGATAAGCAGTGCATGAGAACGTAAAACATGGGAGCCGAAGCCCTACCTGCGACAGCCGAACCAGACTCTCTGTACGAAACTGCGACTCGGCGACACGAGTGCGACACGAAGGGACAACACAACTTACGAACGCGGGACGCGGGACTGCAACAAGAGGAGACGGACAGACAAAAACGGAGCTCACGAACCGGCACCAACAGCGCTTGTCTCGAACGAGTCGGTCCTAGATGTCTGACGTATCAGATATCACGCACAGGAAACAAAAAGACCGGCGGCCTTTGGGCTGCTTAAATACCCTCCGGGCTCCTCCCATAACTTCAGGCCGGTACCCGGCCTTCCAATTTAGCATTCTTGCGCAATTTGTCATATTTATGTATACTTCATGAAAATTATTTCCTGATAAATCACCCAACAATCTCTTGCAGTAGCACAAAAGAGTGATTTTTCCACTAACATTTTTTTCTGTCTATGAGATTAAAAACTGCCCATGGAGCAGAATCTGTTAGTTTTTATCTGTTCAGCTTGCCAGCTGAAGGAAAAAAAAAGATCCATCTATGGCCAGCTTTAAGCTACTGAGGCACTTTACAGGCGCTACAGCGCTAAAAATAGCACCTGTATAGAGCCTGTAAAGAGCCTCTCCTGTGTCTCCAGTGTGAAAGCCCGCACTGAAGCGGTGCGCTTGCAGGACAGTCAAAAAGTCCTGCAAGTCGCATCTTTGCAGCGCAGTAGGAGCGGTGTATTCACCGCTCCTAAAGTGCCCCTTCCCATTGAAAACAACGGGGAAGCACCACTACAGCGGTTTTAACCCTTTTACAGCCGTAAGGGGCCGAATAGCGCCGCAAAAGCGGTGGTAAAGCGGCACTAAAAATATCGCCGCTTTACCGCTGGCGCCCACCCCAGTGTGAAAGTAGCCTTAGAGTGGCTATACACTCTTGAGATTTCTTCATCTATGCTATACAGTGAGGATGGATAAATCTTCGGCTGCAGGCTATTGTATTCTGACAGTCGTCACCCCCAGCTGTCAGAATACATGAATAGTGTCTTGTTGGCTGCAGTCACTGTTCTTCCAACCATTTTCTGCCCGATTCCTTTGGTTTCTGAAGGATGTTGGGCAGAGTAGAACCGACAGGGCCAAATATGTTTTGAATTTTGTCCAGCTTCAGGCCTTGTTCATATCAGGCAATTTGGGATTCCAAATTGCGCTGCAACAGTGGTAAAACACACCACACGTTTGGGTGCCATTCATTTTTAAAACATGGTGTGATAAATCGTGCAGCAATTGCGGCAAACCACATTGCACAAAGCTTGCCACCCAAAAAGAGCTCCTGCTACATTTTGGGCAACAAGCTTAGCACGATGCAGTTTGCCACAATTGATGAATGGTAGCTAAACAGGCAGGGTGCGTTTTGCCACAATTGTAGTGTAAATTGGAATTGTGGGCAGAATTGCATTGATTCTGCCTGTGAACCCAAATCGCCAGATGTGAATGGGGCCTCAAGGCTGCCATAGAATTCTTTTGGCTGATAAATGCTGGCCCTGTTGGCACCACCTGTCTCAAAAGCTGATTTCTCATCAGATGCAGCCACTGTTTGGGTATTCGGACAGCCATAAGTACTAGCTATCAGAATATAATAAATAGCCAGCAGTGGAGATTCCTCTGTCCATACTGAATGAGAGAAATATCTAAATACATTATATTACCAAAAGTATTGGGACACCTGCCTTTACACGCACATGAACTTTATTGGCATCCCAGTCTTAGTCCGTAGGGTTCAATATTGAGCTCCATAAAGACATGGATGAGCGAGTTTGAAGGAACTTGACTAGCTTGCATAGAGTCCTGACCTCAACTCGATAGAACACCCTTGGGTATGAGACTGCGAGCCAGACCTTCTTGTCCAACATCAGTGCCTGACCTCACAAATGTACTTCTGGAAGAATGGTCAAACATTGCCATAGACACACTCCTAAACCTTGTGGACAGCCTTCCCAGAAGAGTTGAAGCTGTTATAGCTGCAAAGGGTGAGCCAACTCAATATTGAACCCTACGGACTAAATCCTCGTACACACGGTTCGATTGTCGTATGATCGAGAGTCTGATTTTTGTCAACAGCGCGTCTGCAGGATTTTGTCCAGCATACTGTACTAACTATGCGCAAATTGTTGTTCGACAAACATGAACGTAGTGACGTACTACGAGAGTATAAAGAGAAAGATAATTTCTCGAGCGCCATCCTTTGGGCCCCTTCTACTAATGTCGTGTTAGTAGAAGCTTAGTGAGCATTGATTCACGATTTTTAGACCATTCCTGATCTTCAAATGACAATTTGGGAGTAGGCAGTTACATTAAAAACAACACAATGGAAAATTAACAAGGGACACCAACATAGTTGTATCTTTGATCTTAAAGTGATTGTAATTTTTTTTTTATAACAAACATATCATACCTACCTCCACTGTGCAGCTCGTTTTGCACAGAGTGGCCCCAAACCTCGTCTTCTGGTGTCCCCTGGAGGCTCTTCCCCACATCAGATAACCCCCTAGGACAGTGATGGCGAACCTTTTTGAGCCCGAGTGCCCAAACTGAAATAAATACATTGGTTTTGTGTTGCAAAGTGCCAACACAGCAATTTGCGAGAGAGGGGGGCTGAGCAAAAGAGAGGGGTTGTGTGAGTGAGAGGGAGGGGTTGTGTGAGAGAGAGGGTTGTGAGAGAGAGAGGGAGGAGAAAGAGAGAGATAGGACAGTGAGAGTGAGGGGTGTGAGAGAGATGCTGAGAGGGGGGGGCTGAGAGAGAGAGGAATGAGAGATATGCTGAGAGAGAGGGGGGACAGAGAGAGGGAGGGGGCTGAGAGAGAGGGGGGGGGGCTGAGAGAGAGGGAGGGGGCTGAGAGAGAGGGAGGGGGCTGAGAGAGAGAGAGAGGGGACAGAGAGAGAAGGAGAGGGGACAGAGAGAGAGGGGTGTGAGAGGGATGCTGAGAGAGAGGGGCAACAGAGAGGGGGAGAGGGGTGTGAGAGAAATGCTGAGAGAGAGAGGTGAGCTGAGAGAGAGGAGGAACAGAAAGAGGGAGGGGGACAGAGAGAGAGGGGGGCAGAGAAAGAGAAGGGGGACAGAGAGAGAGAAGAGGGACAGAGAGAGGGGTGTGAGAGAGATGCTGAGAGAGGGGTGAGCTGAGAGAGAGGGGGGACAAAGAGAGGGGGACACAAAGAGGGGGGGCTGAAAGAGAGGGAGGGGGGGCTGAGAGAAGAGAGAGACCTCTAGCTCTGTCCTGGACCCTCTCGTGTGCCCACAGAGATGGCTCTGCGTGCCAGCTGTGGCACGCGTGCCATAGGTTCGCCATCACTGCCCTAGGAGAAGCGCTCTCCCAAGGGGGTTGCCTTGCGGGCATGCTCCCGAGTCCAGCATTCGGCGTACATAGCCACCGAATGTATGACTCGCCCCCCCCCCCCCCCCCCCCGGGTCATTGGATTTGTTTGACAGCAGCGGGAGCCAATGGCTGCGCTGCTATCAATCTATCCAACCAAGCGCCGAGAAGCCCGGGCAGAGAGAGAGCGCGTCCCCGCCGGGTGAAGTTCCAGGGCTCAGGTAACTAAAACAGGGGGGGGGGGGGGGGCTGGGCCGGTCACTGCCAGGTGTTTTTTCAAAAAAAACATGAAGGTTTACAGCCCCTTTAAAAACTCAGGGATAGTTACATAGTTACATAGTTAGTAAGGTTGAATAAAGACACCAGTCCATCCAGTTCAACCCGAGTGAGTGTCCACAATTGTCCCTATCCCTGTGCATTGTGTCTCATTAAGATGCTCATCTAATATATCATTATTTATCTAAGGTACCCATATAGCGCTGTCAATTTATGCAGCACTCCACACATACATTGCACACTCATATCGGTCCCTACCTCAAGGAGCCCACAATCTAAGGTCCCCAACTCACATTCATATACTAGGGACAATTTTGGACAGAAGCCAATTAACCTACCAGCATGTCTTTGGAGTGATAATGGTGTTGTGGTAACTTATCCAAAAAATCTAACAACAACCATAATATTAATATTATTTATATCACTACAAAACAAATGCCTTTTAAAATACGTTTGGCATAACTACATCAGTATCACCAGCAGCTTCATTATTATCCCATGAAAGAAGGTGAGAATGTGCGCTGGATTTCGACATTTCATCTTTTGCCGCGTCGCAAATGTTAATTCTAGATTCCGAACGCTAGTTTACAAGACCGAACTCTTCCGGGTCATTCCTTGATTCCGATCATGTGTGTTTGTACTTTCGACTTTTGTGTGATGGATTTCTGTACTGACCATCCGAAAATCGTACGTTGAGCTGTCGTTCGTCAAAAATTTGTCTGACGAAAAAGTGAAATCGGCTGTCGAAAGCACCGTACTAACGAATCGAAAATTGGCAGATCGTTCTTCGGACTAAATTTTACTTCCGATTTTCGTATCTTGTGTACAGGCCTTTATGCTTATGCCGCGCACACACGGTCGGACTTTCAGACGGGAAATGTGAGCTTGTTGGCGGAAAGTCCGACCGTGTGTATGCTCCATCGAAAAAATTTTGGCGGACTTACTGCCAACAAATGTTTGCTAGCAGGTTCTCAAATTTTCCGCCAGCAAAATGTTGTTGTCGGACTTTCCGATCGTGTGTACACAAGTCCATCGCAACAAAAGTTCACACATGCTCGGAATCAAGTACGAGCCGGAAGCGCTCGGTCTTGTAAAACTAGCGTTCGTAATGGAGATATCACATGACTATGGAACTTCTTTTTTATCAGCTCGTCCTACGTCTTGTACATCACCACGTTCCCACGTTCGTAATTGTTGGCCAACATTTGTGTGACCGTGTGTGTGCAAGACAAGTTGGAGCCAACAACCTTTGAACAAAAATCCACGGTTTGGTTGTCGGAAAGTCCGATCGCCTGTATGGGGCAACTGCGCAGACAGCCACCATATCTCTCATGCCGCGTACACACGACCGCACTTTCCGGCAAACTAGGTCCGACAGTCTTCCCGACGGACTTTTGGCGGAGTTCCGATGGACTTTTCGAACAAACAGACTTGGCCACACACGAACGGTCCGTTCGAAAGTCCATTAGTTTTGAACATGATGACTTAAAGTGGTTGTAAAGTTAAAAATGTTACTTTTACCTACAGGTAAGCCTATAATGAGGCTTACCTGTAGGTAAAAAAAATATCTCCCAAACCTGTACGGTTTAGGAGATATTCCCCATGAAATGCGCCGCTGACTGCAGCGGCGCCTGCGCACGGGGGATTCTCGGCTGAAAGGCCGGCAGAATCTGAATCGAATCTGAAACGACATTGCGGCTCCAGCCACTCACAGCGCTGGAGTCGCGATACCCGGAAGACACGCCGAGGCAACATGTCAGCTACCTCAGTGTGGACCAGGTGATTCACTGACGCCTCGTTCTAAGGTAAGTATTTCATAATGAGCTAGTATGCGGTGCATACTAGCTCATTATGCCTTTTCCTTTACAGGTGTGTTAAAAAAAAAAAAAAAGTTTCAGCGGGTTTACTCCCGCTTTAAACGGGACTAAAAAAGGAAGTTCAATAGCCAGTAGCCAATAGCTTCGCTTGCGTCGTATTTGGTCCATTGGACCAGCACACAGACAAAGGGTTTTCACGATTTTAGTCCGTCGGAATTGAGTCCGTCAGATAGATCTGAAACATGTTCTGTTAGCCCACACATGATTGGATTGTCCGACGGACTAATCCCTTTGGACCTAGTCTGCCGGAAGGTCCGGTCGTGTGTACGCAGCATAAGCTGCTATGCAGTCTGCTACAGAAAATGCAGCCTAGGTGAATTTTGCAGTGTTACCATGCACTTGGTGACCTACAGAAATAAACAGTAGTGCAGAATAATAAACGTGTAGCGTGCGTTTATGTATGTATGTAGTATACTATATGACCAGCTGATGTAGACACTTTAGACAAAAAAATGCAGCAAGACACATCAAAAACCAGTGTCAAGTGTCAAAAATGTGAGTCAACTGGTATCTGCATTAAAAGCACACAATGCTGCACTGACAGTCACATCATCAAGTGTCAGTCCAGCGTCCCAGGTAACACATGCACAATAAGCAATCACAAATCCTTTGGTTAGTTAGAGGTGGTTGGATTTGCACTAAATAGTGTCTCATTCTATCCAATATTTGCTTGATAAATCCCCTTCGGTATATTAAACACAACCAAACTGTTAATGATACATTGCCATTAGATCTGAGATGAATGTAATGCTTCCACTAATACAATATTAATGCCGATTTAGTGTGCCTGCTGTAGGAAGCTCTGACCACGATGACAGAGCTGAAAATCTGGAAAGTGAGCGGGGAGATGTTTTCGGAGAATACCTTGTCATGCTAGGTTCCGATACAGTTTCCATGCCAGGAATTCCAGTTTGCTTCCTTCTTCGTAGGAGATGCTTGATCTGAATTTGGGAACGGGATTACAGCGTCACGTTGCTATTAAACCAGGAAAGATTATTTTATTACTCATGGTTGAACTTCGGCAGAACACAGAAATACTGTACTGGATGTATAGTAGAATGTGCTGGATTACTGAGGCTACACAACTTTTCTATTAAATACTCTTTTTCAAACTGTAATATAGCCATTTCAGCTTTATGCTGACTATAACACTTAATGTACAGTTTTCTACTTCTAGATTGTAAGCTCCATAGGTAAATGACCTCTGTCTTTGTACCATTAGGAGTTTACAGATTAGGATTTCAGATTAGTACTGTATATAAAAGGCTGTTGTGCTATTAAAATAGGTAAAGAAAGTAATAAGTACACTTACCTTGGTTCTCCCTTGGGACGCAGACTGTGGAATCTCTCTCACCCTCTTTTCCAACCCCTATGGGCGTTCCCAGAGTGACTAACCCTTAGGGTGTTGCAAGGTATATACGCAGCTCCTTCACTCATTATTTTCCATGGGCCCTCCCCTTCTTGCCTTTCACTGTATCTCTCACACTGTCAGCTCTTCCCACATGCCTGCTCTGTAGAGACTTGTGAAATAAAAGAAGCTTCCAGGAGGGAACAGCTAGAGGCTCAGAGACCTGGCACTCGCTAAAATATTAACTATTTAAGGCTTCTTTCATACGGACATTTCAGCTATTTTGATTTACGGATTGAACGCAGCTGCATTGTTTTCAATAGACATATTCACACAGGTGTGTAAACATGCACTGCGCTCAGATCCGTAACGCAAAATCCAAAAATCTGCATCTGAGGACATGCATATACAAGTACATCAGATGCAGGTATTTTTTTAAAAACAGGAGAATTTTATAAATGTATTTAAAGCGCCAATTTTTTTTTTTTTTTTAAAGTCAGCAGCTACAAATACTGCAGCTGCTGACTTTTAAAATATGGACACTTACCTGTCCAGAGCGCCCTGCAATGTCGGCACCCGAAGCCGATCTGTCCCTCGGCTCTCGGGTGGAGGCGCCGCCATCTTCGGTAAGGGAATCAGGAAGTGAAGCCTTGCGGCTTTACAGCCTGGTTCCCTACTGCGCATGCGCGAGTCATGCTGCGCGATCCCACTGGTCCCTGCTGTCTTCTTGGACCTGTGTGTCTCCCAGAAGAGGGGGCGGGCGCAGGACATGGCGTAGATATCTGTAAATACTGCGGCGCTCTATGCCCGGAAGTGGGAGAAAATACCTGGATAAGAAAGGTATCTGCTCCCCCCTGAAAGGTGCCAAATGTGCCACCGGAGGGAGGAGGATTCCGAAAAGTGGAAGTTCCATTTTTGTGTGGAACTCCGCTTTAATGATCATTAAAGTGTTACTAAACCCAGGACACTTCATTCACTATATCTGGTCTCCCACAGTACACAGAACATGGAAATGCAATTATTTTTGTAAATATAAACGGCTAAATAGCTTTTCTCATCAGCAGTTAGAGCAGCTTGTGACTGGCTTGTATTAGTGTCCAGCCGAGCACTGGTTAAAGCTTGTAGGAGGAGTTTTCTGACTGTCCTAGGAGACTGCAAGACCCCTGACCTTCTGTCTGGACAGTGCAGATTGGCTTTGTGCTGATCACATGCACCCTCCCAAGAAAAAAAAAAAACCTCTCTAGCAATACATACCAAACTGAGAATGTGCAGCCGGACTACATGGATGTTATAAAATTATCAGGGGACAGTGGAAGAAGGAGAGGATCAGAGAAGACAGAATCAAACAGCCTTTTATACATTGAGTATAACAAGCATGCTTTACTGCATATACAGACTGATTTTACTGTAGTGGGTTTAGTAACACTTTAAGCAGGAACTTTTTGTGCTAGAAAAAATATGAATAATAAGATCAATAAAATGTTAACATCCATGTGAATATAGCCTAACAAATCCTTGTGGACAACTAACTGTACAATTGTAATGTCATTTACGACTGTCATTCTTGTAGGAAACAATAGAATACAGACTTTATATCACTGTATCGATCGACTTGAGTACAAACAGCCTGCCACGTTTTTCCAAAACAATAAGTGCCATTGGCTATAGCCGGCAACAGGGCTGCTGTTAGAAATCACAGGGCCCCATACAGCCTACCTGAACCCCCCCCCCCCCCCCAAGTGACTGAGGACATAGATTTATCAGTTACGTTCTCTAAAAAATCACCTGAACAGATGAATGACTAAGAAAGTCCTTTCAGGCTTCCTGCTCATCCACAAATATAGTAAATACAGTTTACTATGCTTCAGTGATCAATGGACAGGGGAGTGATTGGTACCGATCGCTCACTGTGTTCATTCAGGAAAGGAAGGGGCCAGAAATTAAGAGTTTATTACAGGCCCCTTCCCCCCGCTTTCCATCACAAAACATCCCCCTGTGTGCCTGCAGCAGCTGCTGGCGGGAGATGGGAGGAGGTAAGCCGGCAGCTGCTGGGGGGAAAGGGGCAAACAAGGGGCCCCAACAGCAGATGGACGAGACAGTTGCTAGAACCAATTCCCTTTCAGTGCAGCCGGAGGGAAAAAGAGGAGGAGAATCTGGCAGTGCTGCAGGGGGAGGCAGAAGAGGATCGGTGTCTGCAATAAGACAGTACAGCCACTCCTCCTGCTCAACAAGTGCCCAGGTCCCCCTTTTGAACTGATTGAGCCTGGGCCCAGTACAGGAGGGCTGGTTGTACTGCCTTATCAGCAGTCCTGGCCGGCAGCACTGATCATAGCAGCAAGGATGGGAAGTGTTATCATAATGGGGGATTTTAATTATCCAGACATAGACTGGGCGGAGGGAACCACGCATTCATCTAAGGCTCGCCAGTTCCTAAATGTCTTGCAGGACAATTTTATGGGTCAGATGGTAGACGCACCAACTAGAAAAAAAGCGTTACTGGATCTACTGATTACCAACAATACAGACCTGATCACGGATGTGGAAATACGGGGCAATTTATGGAACAGCGATCACAGGTCAATTGGCTTCCATATAAATCACACAAATAGAAAACATAAGGGGAATACAAAGACACTGAATTTCAAAAGAGCCAACTTTCCTAAACTACGAACCTTACTAGAAGGCATAAATTGGGATAAAATCTTAGGAACAAAGAACGCGGAGGAGAGATGGATTTGCTTTAAGAGCATATTAAATAAGGACATTAGCCAATGCATATAAAATGCATATAAATGCATATAAAACCAAAGGAGAGGGCCTTCAAAAAATACAAGGTTGAGGGATCATCATCAGCATTCAGACTTTATAAAGAATGCAACAAGAAATGTAAGGGTGCAATAAGAATGGCTAAGATAGAACGTGAAAGACACATAGCGGAGGAGAGCAAAAAAAATCCCAAGAAATTCTTTAAGTATATAAACAGTAAAAAAGGGAGGACAGACCATATTGGACCCATAAAGAATGAGGAAAGACATCTGGTTACAAAGGATGGGGCTTTTGCGAAGGTATTGAATTTATTCTTCTCCTCAATCTTCACGAGGGAATCGGGGGGCTTCAGTAACCAAAACTGCAGTGTTTATCCTCATGACACCTCACAGGAAGCACCTCCATGGTTAACAGAGGACAGAATTAAAATTAAGACTTTGGAAACTTAACATTAATAAATCACCGGGACCAGATGGCTTGCACCCGAGGGTACTTAGGGAACTCAGTCAAGTAATTGCCAGACCATTGTTCCTAATTTTTACTGACAGTCTACTGACTGGAATGGTACCAGCTGATTGGAGAAAAGCCAATGTAGCACCAATATTTAAAAAGGGCCCAAAATACATCCCTGGGAATTACAGACCAGTTAGCCTAACATCAATAGTATGTAAACTCTTGGAGGGGATGATAAGGGACTATATACAAGATTTTAGTAATAAGAACGGTATCATTAGCAGTTATCAGAATGGATTCAGAAAAATCGTTCTTGCCAAACCAATCTAATAACCTTCTATTAGGAGGTGAGTGGCCGGCTAGATAAAGGAAGGCCCGTAGACGTGGTGTTTCTGGATTTTGCAAAAGCATTTGACAAAGTTCCCCATAAACGTTTACTGTACAAAATAAGGTCCGTATGGCATTGACCATAGGGTGAGTACATGGATTAAAAACTGGCTACAAGGGCGAGTTTAGAGGGTGGTGATAAATGGGGAGTACTCAGAATGGTCAGGGTGGGTAGTGGAGTCCCCCAGGGTTCTGTGCTGGGACCAATCCTATTTAATTTGTTCATAAACGACCTGGAGGTTGGGGTAAACAGTTCAATCTCTGTATTTGCGGACAATACTAAGCTAAGCAGGGCAATAACTTCTCCGCAGGATGTGGAAACCTTGCAAAAAGATCTGAACAAATTAATGGGGTGGGCAACTACATGGAAAATGAGGTTCAATGTAGAAAAATGTAAAATAATGCATTTGGGTGGCAAAAATATGAATGCAATCTATACACTGGGGGGAGAACTTCTGGGGGAATCTAGGATGGAAAAGGACCTGGGGGTCCTAGTAGATGATAGGCTCAGCAATGGCATACAATGCCCAGCTGCTGTTAACAAAGCAAACGGAATATTGGCATGCATTAAAAAGGGGATCAACTCCAGAGATAAAATGATAATTCTCCCGCTCTACAAGACTCTGGTCCGGGCCGCACCTGGAGTATGCTGTCCAGCTCTGGGCACCAGTCCTCAGGAAGGATGTACTGGAAATGGAGCGAGTACAAAGAAGGGCAACAAAGCTAATAAAGGGTCTGGAGGATATTAGTTATGAGGAAAGGTTGCGAGCACTGAACTTATTCCTCCTGGAGAAGAGACGATTGAGAGTGGATATGATTTGAATATACAAATACCGTACCGGTGACCCCACAATAGGGATAAAGCTTTTTCGAAAAAGGGAGTTTAACAAGACTTGTGGCCACTCATTAAAATTAGAAGAAAAGAGGTTTAACCTTAAACTACGTACAGGGTTCTTTACTGTAAGAGCGGCAAGGATGTGAAATTCCCTTCCACAGGCGGTGGTTTCAGCGGGGGGCATCGATAGTTTCAAGAAGCTATTAGATAAGCACCTGAACGACCGCAACATACAGGTATATACAATGTAATACTGACATATAATCACACACATAGGTTGGACTTGATGGACTTTTGTCTTTTTTTCAACCTCACCAATATGTAACTGATTGGACCCTGGGCAAACGTTTTCTTGCCCCCCCCCCCCCCCCCCCATAAAATTTTGCTCTCCACCTGCTCTTAGACATACAATAAATAGCAGCTAGACTTAAAATCAGTTTACTGTATCAGATCAGGCAGCGATTGCGATTGGTTGCCAGAGGTTACAGTGTACCATTACCGCTTACTGACTGGTTGCTAGAGGTAACAGCACACATTACGGCTCACTGATTAGTTGCTAGATGTTACAGCACATGATTTCTCCTTGTTGATTGGTTGCTAGAGATTACTGTACAGTAATACTGCTCACTGATTGGTTTCTAGAGGTTACAGTACATCATCTCCTCACTGCAGGGGGCAAGATGTAATTATGAAGCCGGCTTTATTTACATATCTATGCTGTTGGATGCAGCTATTTACATATGAATGCTGGTAATTTACATGTAAACACAGGGTCTGTAGGTGATTCACCTGTACACAACAATAGGGCAGAGCTGGGCAGCATTAGTCGCAGCAATTCACACTGAGATAACAGGACACAGCAAGGGACTAAAACTTCAAGGGACAAGGGAATTTAAACTGGGATAGTTGGCAAGCATGAGGCAGCTGCTTTGGGCCCCACAACAATGACAGGGCCCAGGACAGCTGCCCCTTTTGCCCTGCCTTAAAGACGGCCCTGATTGTGATGGAGAGAAGGCTCCCTGCCATCAGAATATAATAGCACAGTGGGAAGGTTTCCTCCATCCCTCTCAAATTTGTGGATGGGGGAATAGGCTTTTTTTTTCCCGCTGGTAAAACAGGAAATTTGTTAATGGCAGGATCACCAGGGGAAATAATGGAAAAGAAGCCTAAAAAAGAAAACTAATGAAGTCACCAAATCTAAGGATTGGTAAGCTGCAATATATTACATTCTTGTTTTTGGGTTTAATACCATTAGGTTAGTGACCCAAAGTATAGAGCTAAGAAAGTTATCATGACGGCCAGGAAACTAACATTTTCAGGAGATGTGTTCAATGGCAGTTTTCACTTTTTATGTGTTTTAATCAGTATAAACTGTAATAATTCATTCCGTGCGCCCCACCCCCCGCCCCCCGACTTACAAATAGTTGAAATGTATTAAGATAATAAAATTCTGTGGTATCTGTCAGCAAGCCGTCATAAGCAGATCCTTTAAGCCTCTGCTGACTTGCCTTCCAACCAGAGTGCATTCTGGTACCACTCGGCCATCCAAAAGAAAATGTAATTCAACAGACTAGGTCACCTTCTTCCATTTGCTCCATGGTCCAGTTCTGATGCTCATGTGCCCATTGTAGGTGCTTTTGGCTGTGGACACGGGTCAGCATGGACACCCTGAGCAGTCTGCAGCTACGCAGCCCATAAAAAACAAACTGTGATGTGCTGTGTGTTCTGATACATTTCTATTGGAACCAACATTAACCTCTTCAGCCCTGGAAGACTTGGCTGCTCAATGACCAGGCCATTTTTTGCGATACTACACTGCGTCGCTTTAACTGACAATTGCGTGGTCGTGCGACGTTGTACCCAAACAAAATTGACGTCCTTTTTTTCCCACAAATAGAGCTTTCTTTTGGTGGTATTTGATCACGTCTGTGGTTTTTATTTTTTGGCTTTAAACAAAAGAAGAGCGACAATTGTGAAAACAATAGAATAATCTTTTAATTTTTGCTATAATAAATATACCAATTTTATTTTCAAAAGAACAAATTTTTTCCTCAGTTTAGGCCGATATGTATTCTTCTACATATTTTTGGTTAAAAAAAAATCACAATAAGCGTATATTGATTGGTTTGCGCAAAAGTTATAGTGTCTTCAAAATAGGGGATAGATTTATGACATTTTTATTATTATTAATTTTTTTACTAGTAATGGCGGTAATCTGCGATTTTTATCGGAACTGTGACATTATGGCGGGCACATCAGACACTTTTGACACATTTTTGGTACCATTGACAATTATACAGCGATCAGTGCTATAAAAATGCACTGATTACTGTAAAAATGTCACTGGCAGGAAAGGGGTTAACACTAGGGGGCGCTCAAGGGGTTAACTGTGTTCCCTCACTGTGTTCTAACTGAAGGGGGATGGGACTTACTAGGGGGGATGACAGATCGATGTTCATACTTTGTATGAACACACGATCAGTCTCTTCTCCCTTGAAAGAACCGGGATCTGTGTGTTTACACACACAGATCCCGGTTCTCGCTCTGTCACGAGTGATCGCGGGTGCCCGGCGGTCATCGCACCCGCCGGGCACCCGCATGGGCCCTGGCGGCGATCCGTGGGTGCGCACGCACCCCTAGTGGCCACAATGGGAAGCAACGTATGGTAACGTCGATTTGCCCAGCCTAGCCAACCTGCCTCAGTAAAACTGCAACGGCTGGTCGGCAAGTGGTTAAAGTGCTACTAACGTCTCCTTTTTTATTGTATGAAAATAACAAACATGTTATACTTACCTCCTCTGTGCAGTTGGTTTTGCACAGAGCAGCCCAGATCCTCCTCTTCTCGGGTACCTCCTGTTGAGTGCCCCCACAGCAAACAGCTTGCTATGAGGACACCTGAGCCGAGCCACGGCCCATCCCCCTCTCTCTCCTCATTGGCTCACTGACTTTGATAGACAGCAGCGGGTGTCAATGGGAGTTTGGGATTTGCTCTGACTCAGTTGTCTAGACATTACAATTTGTCCTGTGTCAGAGATGCTCAAATCCTTATGCTTGCTCAATTTTTCTGCTTTCAACACATCAACTTCAGGGACAGCATGCTCACTTGCTGTCTAATATATCCCACCCACTTTCAGATGCCATTGTCTAGAGATAATGAATGTTGTTTACTTTACCTCTCAGTGGTCATAATGTTATAGCTTATAAGTGTATGTCTTATGCCCTGTACACACGGTCGGATATTCCAATGGAAAAGGTCCGATCGGATTATGTTGTTGGAAAATCCGATCGTGTGTGGGCTCTAACGGACTTTTTTCGTCGGAATTTCTGACGGAAAAAAATTGAGAGCAGGATCTCAAATTTTCCGACAACAAAATCAGACTTTTTCCGATCGTGTGTCGAGAATTCCGACGGACAAAGTGCCACGCATGCTCAGATCAAATTACGAGACCAAAGCTATTGGCTACTAGCCTCTACGTAGTTCCGTCGTACTCAACGAACGCCACCACGTTCCAAATGATCGGATTTTCTGACAACTTTGTCCGACCGTGTGTATGCAACACCAGTTTCGGACAAAATCCGTTGGAAAAAAACGGACGGATTTTGTGGTCGGAATTTCCGACCGTGTGTACGGGGGCTAATAGTTAAATTCAACTGGACTTGTTCTGTAACGTTAAAGACGTTTCGTAGCTTATTCAATTGACTTCCTCGGTTTTCAAGTGGCTTGGATAAACTACAAAACATCTTCAACATTACAGAACAAGTATAGTTAAATGTGACTACCTAGACATACCATGACCTGGATAAAATGATAAACTTCACACATATAAGCAAAAATTTTATTTTTGCTATAGTTTTCTTTTGTAGGCTCCAGTGAGTGGTGCCCACTGCATATTAATAATGTAAACAGTTTCTAATTAGTGTGAAAGGGAAGTGCATTTTACTTATAGTCATGGATGTAAGAATGCAAACGCCACCAAAGTTAGGTTCATTTACATATTTAGGGTGATCATCTTGAACAGATGAATGAAAATACATCATGTGGTCTCTATTCAAGTTAGTACTTAATGTAGTTGTAAACCTCACACATGAAATATGAACAAAGCATATCCCTCTATAGTGTGTATTTGTATCAATCCAGAGCACTAAAGCCCCATACACACGGTCGGACTTTTTCATGGATTCTGTCCGATCGGACAATGTTGTCGAAAAATCAGACCGTGTGTATGCACCATCGGACAGTGTTCGTCGGTTTGTCCGACGGACAAAGTCTTATCTCCTGCTGGAAAGATTTGCCGTCAACACGGTCCGATCACACCAAGTCCGATCGTGTGTATCGAATTCCTGACGGACAAAGTGCCACACATGCTCAGATCACATTACAAGACCAAAGCTATTGGCTACTAGCCTCTACGTAGTCCCGTCGTAGGCAACAAACGTCACCACGTTCAGAATGATCGGATTTTTCGACAACTTTGTCCGACCGTGTGTACGCAACACCAACATCGGACAAAGTACGACGGACATGATCCGACGGACCTGGTCCTCGGATTGTCCGACCGTGTGTATGGGGCTTTAGTGTCATTTCTGTCTGCTGCTTTGATCCTCTGCTATCAGCATGAATCACTTCTGACAGGTTTTCCTGAAACCAAGAGAAAATGGTGACAGGGGAGGGAGCTCTATCTGATTGACACCCTCAGCTCTGTTCCTATGTGAAGGGGAGTTTTTTCCTTCCCTCCAATCAGCTATCGGGGCTCTTCTCACTGAGCGCTGCAGAGTGTAACCTCAGCTCTCCGCCCCCTTTTTCTGACAGCTCAGACAAGCTTTATAAATTCTGGACTTTGAACAGATGTAGAGAAGACTGCAGATAGACAGGCACACCTTATGTAGGACAATTTGTTTTACATCTATGTATCATCTGATCCCTGTCACTTCACTGGGTATATGTAAGGGTATAAACCACAACAAAGGCCTCACGCACATGGCACAGTGTGCTTGCATAAGGACATTCAGGGGACCCGCAGCTGCCATGTACAGTTGCACATTGAGATGAATGGGAAGAGGCACCTTTAAATGGTGGTGTGCCGCCATGGATTTCTGTAAAGAGCACAAATGCCCACTGATCCTCCAGACCCAAATAGTGTGTGCCCAGTGCCCAAGTCAGTGCGCATTCGGGTAATTTACACAAACCCCAGGATGCAACCAAATACAGCTGCTTCTTCCTATTCATTTCAAAGGGCAGCTCTGGGTCCTGGGAGAGGCATTACACAAGTTCACCACGCTGTATGGCTTTTGTACGGCACTGTGCATGAAAGTCACCTCTATCCTGTGCTCATTGTTCCATCACCGCCAAATAAATAAACTGGACAGCGACCTCACTAATGCACCCAGGGAATGCATGGTGACATCAGGGACACGTAGCTGCTTACTTCATGAAAAACCTGCAAAGCATTTTTGTGTTAGCGAGGCCTAGGGGTGCTTCATGATCTATGAGATAACCAATAGTTCCTTTAAAGCAGTAATATATTCTGCAATGATGCATAATCACAGAGTAATTCCATAAAGAAACCATGATGTCTGTTACAGTAACACTGAACAGATACTTGTTTGTAGCATACAATGATCTGAGATAGAGAGGAATGGATAAAGAGATAACTTTTAAGAGGTTCTGAGACAGATTGTGTCCCTGACACTTTACTCATATTTATAAGTACAAGGGTGATTAATATCTGGGTCAGCATAGATTAATTCCCCCCTATCAAACAGCTGCCAGCTGGAGCCATAGTGATTATTTGGTACAAATGGATTAGAGAGGGACATAGGAGAGGGGAAAACATTGAGACTCAGGACATCAGGGAGTAGGAAACCCAAAAAATGATATATGGGCATGTCCAAAATATTGTAATGCTTTTTAGCAGGGCTTTTTTTAGCAGGAATGCAGTTCCGGCACCTCCAACACTGAATTCATGTAATGGCAAGGGTCCTGGGGTGTGCTGGAGGGTCTATTGATGCTAGCTACTGAGGGATATAGGGATTTATTGCTGCTAGGGGGACATTTATTGTTGCTTGTGAGGTCTATTGTTGCTGGTGGGTGGTCTGTTGTTGCTGAAGGGTCAATTGTTGCTGGGAGGCCTCTACTGTTGAGGAAGGGGTCTATTGTTGCTGGCTACTGGAAAGTCAGGATGCCTGTGGCCAATTATAGCTCAGGGGGTTTAGTACACGCCCCACACTATATAAGGCCGCCGCACCGGCGGCCTTGTGTAGTGTGTTCTGGCGTGCAGGGAAAGAGGATTGATAGGCAGAGACAGTTGTTCTTGAATCTTTATTACCAGGCATTTGCTTAGTGTGTGTTCTGTGCCTCCAGCGCAGTATACACCTGTATCTACCTTTTAGTGGTGTTGTTCAGTGGTGTTGTTCTCTATAAATACAGCCATCTGCAGGAGTTAGTGTGTGCTGTGTGAGTCCAGCACAGTATAAACCTGCACCTGTATCTACCATTTGTGCATATTGCCAGGACAAGACATGACTATTAAAGCCGCAAGCAGATTTAAATGGCTTTTTTTCCTTTACAAATGTCATTTTGTGCAGGGACAGTTCTAAACAGGAGAAACACATGCCACTTCACAGGCATACTTTAGACACCCCCAGGTACCATATTTAAAGGAATATTTCACATTTTTTTCACTTTATGCATCATAAAAATGACTGCTCCAGAAAAAAATTCAGTTTTTTAAAACTTCTTTTTGCATTGATACATGTCCCCTGGAGCAGGACCCGGGTCCCCAAACCTTTTTTAGGACAATAACATGCATATTGGCCGTTATAATTAGCACTATAGATTTCGAACGTTTGCGTCTATTGTAACTAAAAGGGTTCTAACGTTTGCGCAAACTTTCGGTCCATTTGCAGGTTTTGGTGCGAACCGAACCCGGGGGTGTTCGGCTCATCCCTATGTAACACAGGTCAGTGACCAGACCTGAACCTAGTCACTCTCTCCCACCTTGTGTCTTTATGCCCCAGGTTGGCATGGTGTCCATCATAATATTTGCAGTGGCAAAGCAGTGTAGGACTGGCCATAGGAGGTATTACTTTGATGCAGTTGTCCGGCTTAAGCATGTATTGCAATATGTGTAAATTAAAGATCCCTGTTTTTCATTGCTTAGTTTTCTGGGAAGGGTGTATAGCAATGTGCAGAGGGTCCATCCAGAATTTATGCAGAGAACCAATTACAGTGAAGCATTGTTATATACCAAGTACAATCTGCAGAGGTCAATGAGGAATTATGTCTGCATCCATATAAAACAAACAATGCACAAAACAAGGCTGTTTAATATATTATTTATTAACGCAAATCAACAGTAAGGGGGGGGGGGGGTGTAAGCCACTGCGTCCTTAACAATGGATGAGTCATCAGCTGTTAACGGGCTTCCCCGCTGACAGCTGAATGAAAAAATATATATATATTATCGGCAATAGAAGAAACCCTTTGGCTCTGGTATGAATATTAAAGGGAACCCCATGCCAAAATTTAAAGAAAAACCTTATCCGAGTTTGTAGTCTGGCAAGACAGGAAAGGGGGGGGGCAGTGAGCGCCCTCTCCCACCTCTTCCCGACAACCCTGGGCCCCCAGATCCCAGCCCCCCATGTGAATGAGTATGGGGTACATTGTACCTCTACCCGTTCACCAAAAAAAAAGTCAAAAACAAAGACAGAAGGCAGTTTTTAACAATTCCTTTATTTAAAAAAATAAACAAACAATGTAGATTCATCATGAATCATGATGCCAACCACCCCGCCAGACCCAAAAAAATAAAAAGAAAATGTCCACGATGAAGGCTAACCACGGAATGTCTGCTCTGCCATCTGACAGTTCTTAAATAGTGAATAGGCGTTATCACCTGGTGATGTCACCTGGTGGCGCCTCCCCCTTGTGACATCAACAACCCAGCATGCACCATTGGTGAATGGGTAGGGGTACAATGTACAATGGGGAGGGGGCCGGGATCTGGATTTCCCTTGTTAAAGGGGGTTTCCAGATTCCGATAAGCCCCCTGCCCACGGACCCCCACAACCACAGCCCAGGGTTGTTGGGAAGAGACCCTTGTCCCCATCAACACCCCCATGTTGAGAGCGTGTGGCCTGGTATGGTTCAGGAGGGGCGAGGGGCGCTTGCTCTCCCTGCCAGGCTACATGCTCAGATAAGGGGCTGGTATAGATTAGGGAGAGAACCCTATGCCATTTTTTTAAACATTTGTGTATTGCCGGGAATGGTATTGTACTGCCAGCAATTTACATGTCATATTTTTCTTTATAAATGTCAGTTTTGCTGTAGCAGGTTCTATACACAGTACAGTACAACGCCACTTTACAGCCACTCTACTGCTCCTGAAAAAACATATTTAAAAAAAAAACATTTTTTGCATTGATATATGTCCCCCATGGGCAGTACTGGGGCCCCCATAACCTTTTTATGACAAATAACTTGCATATAAGACTTCAAAATGGGGACTTGATTTTCAAGTTTGGGTCCCATAGACTTTAATAGGTTTCGGGTCCAAACTTTTGTGATGTTCAATAGTTCTGATGCCAACCGAGCCAGGGGGTGTTTGGCCCAACTCTATTGAGGAGAACTGGTAGTGTAAACAGTGTGTAAACAATGCACAGCTTTTCTCAATGGATGACAGGAGAGGAGGATGCTAGTCCCCATAGTGGACCGCCTTGAATGCAGTTCAGCTAGGGTTGCCACTTTTTCTTCAAGCCAAACCCAAACACATGTAACGCCATAACCCCTAGGGGGCGGCTATGAATTTGCTGGGCTTACCAATTACCTCCTCCTTGTAGCTCATCGTTCGTTGTCTAGGGGTTCCTAGGGTTAGTACCCAGTAACTTCAGAAGCTGAAACGCAAAAGTCCTTTTAAGGATTTTTATTTGCAAGGGTAACGTTTAACTATAACACAGTCTCTCAATTGGGAATAGAGGGCACAGGTGATAAATCTCAGGCACTTCAGAACTGCTGACATCAATTGAATGTCTCTTTAGATAGCCCAGAGAGTAGCCACTCGCAACTGGGCGCTTCACTGCTGGATAAACCTCTAACTGTAGATTTAGCAGCCAACGAGTGACTTGAAAAACCTGCAAAGTCTCTGCCACAGACTAGGTTGTAACTGAAGATAAATTAGGAACTTTTCCCACGGTACCTGGATCTTTCAGCCGCCTTGGCGATACCGTAAGAAATGTGGATTCACTAGGGTCCATACAACTTTAGCTCCCAGGCTCTTACCGAGCAGCCAGCTTCTTGGCCCTCCTCCGAAGAGTCCTCCCCTGGTCGCTTGTACGAGTTGTTGTGTCTCTCCAATACCGAGAGCACACCGGGACACCTCCGAATCCTCCTTCAGTTACTGAGCCTCGAACTAGCCAGTTCCGAGGCTCGGGAATGGACAGATCCCCACCCCAGACCATGAGGGCCTCTGGAGCTGGTCAGGATGAACTTGCTCATGGGAACGGCAGACACTCCTGGGTCTCGGGACCCCTAGCAGGGTTGGTCCAGCCGGGAACCAGGAATCAAAGAGCAAGCCGAACCCTGAACACATGCATCTTAAATACCCCTTCCCAGACCACACAGCAGGGCCAGACGCGCCCACTGGTTGGCTCTGAAAAAGATTGGTACCTAACACGTCCAACCAGGCTTGGTTCTCAGCCTGTCACAGGTGCCTCACTGCACCTATGACCAGGCAGAACTCCAGTACAGCCCAGTCAAGCTGATGCCAAAGTAAATGGCCTAAGCAATTAACCCCCAGAACTCCGTTACAGTTCTGGAAAAACTAAATTTGCATTATAGCGCACACTTTAGAAAAGTGTCAGCGCTACACACATTAACAGCACAGTACATTTTTTTTAGCTTTAGTATACACTATAGCAGTGATGGCGAAACTTGGCCCCCCAGATGTTTTGAAACTACATATCCCATGATGCTCAACTGCACTGCAGAGTGCACGAGCATCATAAGAAATGTAGTTCCAAAACATCTGGGGCGCCAAGGTTCGCCATCACTGCACTATAGGTTTGTAAGGATAGGATCCAAAGAGAATAGTAACGTGGTGCACATAGTGCCCCCTCACCCTCCTGTCAAGCCTTGTTCAAAGCCTGTCCTGTCTGATTAATGTGTCTGGGTTTCAGGAGGACTGAAACCCGGACACATGATTCAAAACCCAGACTGTCTGGTGAATCCTGGACAGGTGGCAACCCTAAGTTCAGCCCAAAGACCCAAAGCTATTAACTTTCACCAAGCAGGAATTTCAGCAGCAGGAAGAAGACTGGGCACCCTGAAGAGATGATATCCACACAAAGCAGCAGCCTGCACAATGTGGGACATGCTTCATTACAGGTGAGTAATGTGACACCAGTTATAGGGGAAAAATACATTTTTGACAACTTCCGTTTCAACTAATCTTGACAAATTTAATTTACAGCCCCCATCTCAAGTATTATTAAACTAGGCAAATTAATATCACCTCTCTTGCAGCATTCTCTAAAGGATGTAAAATATTATTGGAAATCAGAAGTGATAGTGAGATCCCAGGCTGCAAGCCATTATTTTGCAAGTGACAATGGAGGTTACTGCGGCCTACCTCAGTCCATGAAATTACAGATATTGGCCAAAAGGGCTTGAAAGTCAAAGTTGACAGATTGCCAGTCCCAGCCTGAACTGGACCCTAAATGGTAAGGACATTGTTGAATGTACTGTATGACTGTTTAACCACTTTCAGACCGGACCAATTTGCAGCCAAAGGACCAGGCCCCTTTTTGCGATTCGACACTGCGTCGCTTTAACTGACAATTGCGAGGTCGTGCGACGAGGCTCCCAAACAAAATTGACGTCCTTTTTTTCCCACAAATAGAGCTTTCTTTTGGTGGTATTTGATCGCCCCTGCGGTTTTTATTTTTTGCACTATAAACCAAAAAGAGCGACAATTTTGAAAAAAACACATTCTTTTTAAATTTTTTGCTATAATAAATATCCCCCAAAAATATATAAAAAAACTTTTTTTTTCCTCAGTTTAGGCCGATACGTATTCTTCTACATGTTTTTGGTATAAAAAAAAAATGCAATAAGCGATTATTGATTGGTTTGCGCAGAAGTTATAGCGTTTACAAGATAGGGGATAGTTTTATAGCATTTTTATTAATAATTTTTTTTTATTAGTAATGGCGGTGATCAGCGATTTTTATTGTGACTGCGACATTATTGGGCGGACACATCGGACATTTTTGACACATTTTTGGGATCATTGTCATTTATACAGCAATCAATGCTATTTAAATGCATTGATTCCTGTGTAAATGACACTGGCAGTGAAGGGGTTAACCACTAGGTGGCAGTGTAGGGGTTAAGTGTGCCTAGAGGTGTGTTTCTTACAGTGGGGGGGCGTGGCTGTCAGCTAGTGAATGCTGATCTCTGCTCCAATCACAGGGAACAGAGATCGGCGTCACTAGTTGCTAGGCAGAACGGGGAGATGCTGTTTATTTCCGCATCTCCCCGTTCAGCCTTCCCGTGAGACGATCGCGGGTGTCCCCGCGGCGATCGAGTCCGCGGGACCCGTGACCGGCCTCACGGGGGTCCCGACCGGCGTGAGGCACAGCGGCATCTTAAAGGGGACGTATTTATACGCCCTTATGCCTGTCCGTGCCATTCTGTCAACGTATATCGTCGTGCGCCGGTCGGGAAGCAGTTAATAAAACATAATTTTGGGGCTGTTCTGTTATTATGCACTGAAAATGCAGTTTAAAGATTCTACAGAGATTTGCTTGAACTGCCATTTCAGGTGAGGAAAATGAGACATGTTATTCATAAACCTTTTGGGAGTTATTCTTAGTAAAAATCATTATCCAGTGTGAGATGGAGCCAGCTGTGATGAATAATACACCAATTCACTATAAAAATCCTCACTTTCATACTGCTTTGCAGGAGACTGTACCATTATCCTTGACATTTGTAGGACTTAGGCCCAGTGTGATGTATATATAACCTTCCCCCATAACCGGCAAACCCCCTCCAAACCCCATCCCACATTAACAAATGACTGGACTAGATTTGGAGTAAATGGCCATCCGGCCTTAATTTATTAACTAAATATACTTTAATAAAATTCCATAAATAACTTTAAATAACTGTAAACATTCCCAGCCTTTTAAATGGGTCATGGGTAAATAGCATAGCAAACATACTGGTCACAGCAAACGACTTCCAACTTTTGACCTCTTGACCTCCATACGGAATCCCCTGTCACGGAGGCTATACCCAAACTGTCGCAGTGACCTACCCCTTTTAACCCTTCCAGGTTAACCTCTCGTAACCTGGTACCATTAAACCACCCCCATCCCATGGGTACAACAGGTTTTCTACCTGTACCTCACTTCACCTCTTCTAAAGCCCCAAGAACCGCCTAGAATCCCACCCTAATTCACCTTGACCAAAAAAGCCCAGTGTAACCAGGGAGGGTGGGTGGGGATCACTTCCTCCTCCGCTCTCCGAGTGATGGCATTACACAGTGCTATCACGGACTATGCCGTGGCTCCGCCCCCGGATCCGCCTACCCCTTTTCTTAAAGCGGCCACAAACCTCCCCCTTAAAACGGCGACTGTGCAGTCCAGCACATGTTATGCCGTCCCTGCGCCCACCCCCTGCGGCTGTTAGCTACGGGACTTTATTTCTACTTGCTTAGTCAAAATGGTAAAGCTACCTACAGACTTCAGATGGTGGATTGCCATGCGTGCCCGATCCCAATGCTTAATGGCCTACCACACATAGGATGGTTCTTCAAACATTCACTGGTATGGTGGAGAGAGGGCAATATTGGCCATCCAGACTGTATAAACATAACACCATAATTGACCCAAGATCCAGGTGTTTGTAAGAAGTGTCAGACTTCCATACTGCACAGGGATCAGTAGAGCTAGTTTTTAATTTCTGATCAAGTGTTTGTGACTTTGAAAAAAACCTGTTGTCTGATAAAGTAATAGAATGTTTTAGATAGGTAGCAATTTAAAATACAAGTTTGTGTTTTTACTAAAATCCTTTGGGGTCCCCAATTTTGCACAACCTTCCTGATGGCTGTGGCCTCCTGCCCTTTTTGCAGTAAAAATGTACTGCCGGGCTGCCCACTTCTGTGTTCTAATGCCCCATAGACTTTAATGTGATGTGCAAGTATTGCGGCAGCAACATCCACCAAGTCCATGGAGCATTGGTGCACTGGTGTAGGCAATCCTGCACTAAATCGCCAGCCAGGTTATAGACAGTGCAGGGGCCACAATCATTGAAGGAGGTAGGTAAGGGGCTGTTTTTTTTGGTGAATTTATCCTTTAATGTTTTCGTATACTGTACAAATAGATAGCAGCAAGTCCATTTTAGCAATGCAAATTTTGCAGTTGGCTTTGTCCTAAACTGCACATTTTCTGACGTGGTCTTTGTATGAATATTAATAGCCATTTATTATACTTTACACTTTTTTTAATTACACTATGAATTTTAAGCTAGTTTTTGCTGTTTAAATATACCACAGCGTGCTCATAGTTAAAGCTACAGCAGACTGTGCAAGTACTATAGGGCCCCTATCCAGGCAGCAACAGCATTTGGCAAATGAAAAATAAAATTTTTGTTTACAGTTCTAGCACCAATGTTAGATTGCTATCAAAATGCATAGTATACATTAGTGTTATTGATTCCTGGGTAAGGCAGCGTATAGGGGATAGCACCACACATGTTGTATCTATCACATTTAATGACTCCTAATGTTTATTGATGTTATGATTAATGCTTTTCTTCTCTTATTACTTGCAGTATGATACTGATTTCTGCTCTATAACACTATATATAAAAATCTCCTGAAGAAGCAGGGATTATTTCCGCGAAACATGTCGCGCATGTAATGCACAGATGGTATATGGTTTCATTTCCAATGACAACTTCTCTAGTGTCACCTCATCTGTGAATTTTTAGAGCTACATACCTCTTTTTTTTTTTAATGATATCTATGTTTTAATATGTTGTTTAATGTAATAAAAATTTACTTTTTATACCTATATTGTATAACCCAAGCTTTTGTATGGTACCATAAAAGTCCATTGTAGCCTCAAATTCACTCCTTCCTCTACATTGTTATTGATTCATTTAATATGGCATATGTCTTAGAAGTATGATTGCCTTTAGAATGGGGATTAAAAAAAAACAAAAAAACAAGAGGCACAAGAATGGTCTTCCCATAGGACCTCCATCCTATATAGTTATCTCTTAAGCGCAGCAGGGAATCAAGCATGTGTCAGTTTTTATACAACATATTTGAGGAGGAAAGCCCAAAACTCTTAATAATAATGTTGGTGTGTGAAAGATACATTGATGTCTTTTGTGCCAATAAACAAATCTCTTAAAACAAGTTCTCCTTTTCTATATGTCTAGAATCTTTCTAGGGGTGGCAAGGCCATGTGGGTTCCAGGGAAGACCAAATGAATGAGACTTTGTCAGTTTGCCCACTTAGGCCAACCTAATCTCATTTAAGCTAGTCTTTACTGCTCTCCCTGCCCCTTAATAGCTCCCTTATAAAAATGTTAATTTATTAGAATATACTGGTAATATAATAAATAACAATTAATGTAAATACATATATACATACAATGGAGGCAAGAAAGCCACATGATTGCACACACTTAATCACATAGTACTTAGCCTAATCTGGTAAGGCATAAAATGAATCAAGACATGGCATATAACAGCTCTACGCGTAGGGGAAAGGTAGGCTGTATGGGGCCCTGATTTCTAACAGCAACCCTGGCTATCAGTGTCCCCTAAGGGGGGAGATTTATCCTCTCTATTTATCGAATTTTACAAATATTACCAAAAGTAAAAAAAAAATCCCACATTCAGCTTACCAGAACAGTAATAGATGGGAAATATTCCATGGGGACACTAGTCCTGGTGACAACAAGGAATTCCCTTACACTGTTTTAGCTATGGCACAGAAAGTGAAGAAAATTCTCCCCAATAGGCAAGAAATGGCAAAAAAAATAAATCCTGATATGGGTTATAACCCACCTTTACTCCAAAATTAAAGTTTTGCCTTTAGCTCTACTGTAACGGATTTGCAGCAAATTCTTAATGCTCCAGTCACCAAAAAAGTCAGCAGCTACAAATACTGTAGCGACTGACTATTAATATTAGGACACTTACCTGTCCAGGGATCCCGCGATGTTGGCACGCAGGAAAATGCACTGTGATTGTGACCTGCGTTTGGGGTGTCATTAACTTATTATTGACATTCGCTGCAAATCGCACATGGACTTCGTTTTGAATGTGAGCGCTGATGTGAACAGACCCTTATAGTATACAATGCATTAGTGTGGAAATGTTCTACACTGAGCTCAGGAATGAAAATAAATTGTAACATTTCACCAGAGGGAGATCATGTTGTGAATAAAAGCTCAATAGAATGTTTTCACAGTTTCTAATATTTCTGTGTGCGTTTTTTTTACATAATTATCTTCTTCTGGTGCAGTGTTAACATGTTAAAAAAAAATTGTGAAAAAACAGAACTAAATTTACTAAATTAAGGTGATAAATATCCCAAAACAAAAATAATGAATGCATTTGGTAAATAATGCATGTTTATCCATTGAACTGACTACTTTTGAGATAAATGAGTAATTTTAACTCAAAAATATGTGGTATTTATCTTTTAGTGAATTGATATTTATTTATTTAGATAGTAGGTCCAGTCATGTGATCCCTAAGAAAACGTTGCTTAGCAACTAGCTGCACCTGGGGTGAGGTCATGTGACCAGAGCTCAGCTCCAACTGTCACTTCAGTCTGACTGCAGAGCTGGATGGTGATCGCATCGCTGTGTGACGACAGAAGCTATCCGAATCGCTGAACAGGCTTAATATTTTATTGATTTTCAAGTTTTTTTTTCATAGTATTTACTGAAATAAAAGTTTAGATTTGAGGGTTTTGGGGAGTGTGGGGGTGGGGGACTAGCTGTATACAGCTGTGAGGGGGAGGGGGGGTAGATCGGTTTGTATAAGGTTTTGTGTTAAATTTCTTCCATTTCTGATATATATATATAGTGATAATATATCTATAAAATAAAGTAGTTTTAACATTTAAGGTCATATTTGGGGGGGGGGGGGTCAATATCTGAACATACTTACAATCTCCTTGCAGCCACAACATACACCTACTGTACATCCCCCAATTACAGACACCGTTCTCCCAAATAGGACAGGAAAGATGATGAAAAGAAAGACCAGACATCTCTCATCAACCGGAGGGGAGGAGAGACCGGCAAAGAGAAGCAAAGAAGTCACCAATGGAGAATGTCCGCTCCTGCAAGCTCTTCTGCGTCTCCCAGAGACCTCCCCCCAGGATATAGAGGCTTTCTATAGGTTTACTGGTATGTCCTCACTTCTCCTTTATGATAGGAAACCTGCAATGATACATAGGCTGCCATTGCTGAAAATACTGCAAATATAACCCCTCTTTTATTTTATATTTTAATAAATGTGTTTTACCTTAATGCATCCTTTGCAAAGAAACTCCCGCTATCTGTTCTAGCCACCCCCCCCCCCCCCATCCCTAAACACCTACCTGCTTTTTGTCACCACTCCAGCTCTGTTCTGTCTGCAGCACGGCTCCTTTCCTGACCTCACAGGAGACACTGAGGGCCATAGGCTCCTGTTGCTGTCAAACACCTGTGAGGAGGGAGCGGGGGCATGGCTTACCGTCACTGTGTGTGTCTATGGATGCATATAGCCTGGCTCAGAAGCATGCCCGCATGGGTGCCCCCATAGCACACTACTTGCTAGGTGGTTGTAAAGGACCACTCTGTGCAATATCTTTGCACAAAGCAGGTAAATATAACAAATGTAGGTGTCCTTCGCGCTGTTTTAATGAACTAGAAACTATATTAATAAAATGGATGAGTGAGTGAATGTGAAGAAATTATTTAAATAAATGAGTGTAAACACTGATGCTGTATGTGGAAAAAATTCCTAAACCAAGCTGCAAAATCTATGAGTAAACACAAACCCGTACAGTAAAATATATAAAATGGTGATTTTGCGCTAAAGTGCATCAAACAATATAAATGTGTATGTGAACCAGTCTATAGCCAAATATGTGTAATGAATAATCACTATAGGTTCAAAAAACGTGGTGATATGACACATAAAGTGTCAATAAAAAATATATATATATATATATCATAAAATGGACGTGGCAATATAAATTAAAAAGTGCATCAAGTGCTAAAAATAGTGAATAAAACCAATACAATCCAAAATATCTACATCCGTGAAAATATTAAAATACTAAGAACATGGACCATGAAAACCGCAGTATAATAAAAAAGAATAAAATGGAAATATGGATGAATGAAAATATATATTAATAATAGATTTAAATAATGATATAAAATCGAGTCCACCAGAGGATAAATAACTGAGGAAAACACGATGGTTATGACCCCCTTAGAGTGACATTCTCAAAGTCTCTAATATCCTTAGAAGTAGTAATTCCGACTATCTTCAAACAGTGGGGGGTGTTGGGTGGTGAGGACCTAATCCTAGATGGTGCTCACTAGCCTCTCACCTCTCAAACGATCAAAATGCGCATCAAAGCCTGGTATGGACGATCAGCTACACTTCCGGATCCCTCCTTAGGTGTCTCCCAATAGAGTCATCAATCCGTTCCACAAATGGGGGGGAGAGAAAGTTCCACTTCCTCAAAATCGTGAACACAGGGATAACACTCTCCTCATAGATATGCAGTGATAACTGCAGTCCCTGCAGCAATGACTCACTCTCAAATGGCAGTATGGGTGAGGGCAGAGATAAAAAAGAGAAAAGAGGGGGACCCAATCGTGAAGTATGCCAAAAAATTAAAACATTTTATTCCAAAAAATAAGCGCTTACATTGAAATTAAGTACAAACAGCAGGAGAGAAACGATTATGGTGTCCGTCTGACAGCACTTCCGGTATCCTCCGTCCAGCCAATCCCTACGCGTTGCGTCACGTGACCTCGTGACTTCATCCCCTGATGAAGTCACGAGGTCACGTGACGCAACACGTAGGGATTGGCTGGACGGAGGATACCGGAAGTGCTGTCAGACGGACACCATAATCGTTTCTCTCCTGCTGTTTGTACTTAATTTCAATGTAAGCGCTTATTTTTTGGAATAAAATGTTTTAATTTTTTGGCATACTTCACGATTGGGTCCCCCTCTTTTCTCTTTTTTATCTCTGCCCTCACCCATACTGCCATTTGAGAGTGAGTCATTGCTGCAGGGACTGCAGTTATCACTGCATATCTATGAGGAGAGTGTTATCCCTGTGTCCACGATTTTGAGGAAGTGGAACTTTCTCTCCCCCCCATTTGTGGAACGGATTGATGACTCTATTGGGAGACACCTAAGGAGGGATCCGGAAGTGTAGCTGATCGTCCATACCAGGCTTTGATGCGCATTTTGATCGTTTGAGAGGTGAGAGGCTAGTGAGCACCATCTAGGATTAGGTCCTCACCACCCAACACCCCCCACTGTTTGAAGATAGTCGGAATTACTACTTCTAAGGATATTAGAGACTTTGAGAATGTCACTCTAAGGGGGTCATCACCATCGTGTTTTCCTCAGTTATTTATCCTCTGGTGGACTCGATTTTATATCATTATTTAAATCTATTATTAATATATATTTTCATTCATCCATATTTCCATTTTATTCTTTTTTATTATACTGCGGTTTTCATGGTCCATGTTCTTAGTATTTTAATATTTTCACGGATGTAGATATTTTGGATTGTATTGGTTTTATTCACTATTTTTAGCACTTGATGCACTTTTTAATTTATATTGCCACGTCCATTTTATGATATATATATATATTTTTTATTGACACTTTATGTGTCATATCACCACGTTTTTTGAACCTATAGTGATTATTCATTACACATATTTGGCTATAGACTGGTTCACATACACATTTATATTGTTTGATGCACTTTAGCGCAAAATCACCATTTTATATAGGTAAATATAACAACCTTTTTATTTTAATTATAAAAATTAGCCTTTAATAGCACTTTATTGTTAAACTGATTACCTGTAGGGGCTTTTAAAATGCCATCTATGGAAAATTGGGGCTACTAAAGTGTGTTTTTATTTTGGAATTCTAATGTTTGACATGTTGGGTATTATATTATGTGCACCAATACTAAAATGGGATTTTTTATTTCAAGTGTCCTTCACGTAAAGGCAAGAGATTAACCAACAATGAAATGTCAAAGCCATTTCCACCCGAGATGGACGAGATCTTCAGGCAGAAGATCCGCGCACAGATGGACAGAATCTGTGATTCCTTCATTGTCAGATCGGGAGGACCAAGATTTTTCGACAGAAGACACGAAGAGCTCCAAACTGCAGAGGAACGTGGCTACGTTCCAAGGTAAAAAACAGGACTTACATTTATTTACTGACACACACTGACACACATACATTGACTGGCATACACTGACCTAAACTAACAGAGGACGTCCAGATGTACATAACTGACTGGTACATACGTTAGAGAGATGCACACAGACACAACCAAATTAGGAGAGAGTAGAACGCACACACAGATTATAGGATGAGGCCTACTACAAACATACATCCAACATTAGAAAAACGATGACTAGCATCGAGAAGGGTAGCTTAGTGTAGATTAGTGTAGGTCCTGCCCTAGAAGAGTCTACCTTGCCGTATATTTTCATTTAAATTGCTTCCCCTTTTTTTAAAGTTGAACTAAACTCACTTTATTGGCCTTTGTACCTACAGGTAAGCCTATAATAAGGCTAACCTGTAGGTTCAGTAAATATCACCTAAACCTGCACAGTTTAGGAGATATTCACACTGCATGCAGCCGATGACATCACCGGCACATTCGCTCTGATGGGAAGACATGCCGTCCCGTCCCTTCAGAGCTCCATGCTGCGATCTCTGACGTCATTGATGTATCTACATGTATTCTAACCATGTATGTGTGTGTGTACTGACATGCCCCCTACGTGATGTTGCCATAAAGAAGACCTTGTCACTAATTCACTGAAGGGAAGGCATGCCCGTGCCATCCTGTGACGTCAGTGCGGCACAGCCAATCAGACAGCTGGAGGACGCAAACCCAAAAGGAAGACCGGGTGAAAATGAGAGCACCTTCAGCGGTGACAGTGTGCCGCTGGAGGGCTTCATTCTAATGTAATTATTTCATAATGTGCTAGTATGCAATGCATACTAGCACATTATGCCTTTACTTTGCAAGGTAAAAATTTCCATTATGCATTAGCTAACCTTACAACAGTAAATTACACACGCTTGCGAAAGGCTATATACAAACATAACCAAAACCGCAAATAGGTAACCCATCAGTTCAGAGTTAAAATACAAGCCCTAAAAGTTTTCTTTCACTTGTGGTGTGCGTAGGGATGTGTAGTAGGTGTTAATGTATCTACATGTGTTCTAACCATGTATGTGTATGTGTGTACTGACAAGCCCCCTATGTGATGTTTCCATAAAGAGGACCTTGTCACTAATATCAGAGGTCTTCTAGCTTCACCCCAAGAACAGGATATAATTTGAATCCTGTAATTAAACATTACCTTTAAGCCTGTAATGTTGGAAACCCAGTAATCTGTTCGCATTTTCCAGCACCGCATACAAATCGCATTGCCCTTTGGATCTGCAGAGGTAATAGTGCAATCTTAACATCGCAAACACAGGTTGCAGTACAAAAGTACCATGCGATCCGGTTGCAGTGTGGTTCCAAAATTGCTGCATGCACTAATTTGGTACAATGCCCTGTGATTTGAGCCCATTCAAAGTGAACTGAACAAGAATGCAGTGCCGTTCCTTTGCAATTCACATGCAGTTCATAGTGTCAACCAAGGCTTAACTAGATAAAGATATCATGTTTTCAGGGAATTGTATTTCCTTATGCTGGCCATACACTATACGAAAAATCCTCCGAACCCATTTTCGAAAAATGAACATTCGGTCATGAGAGCAAACGATACTGCCATCTAGGGATGAGCCCGGTGTTCGATTCAAACCCATGTTCTAATCGAACATCCGGCGTTCGTCCGTTCGTCGAGTCCAGAACTCTGCGGGCCGTTCGCATCAAATTTGTGTGATATGAACAGCCCACAATGCACTGCGCCAGTCGCAGTGCATTGCTGGCTGAAGATTGGCCAAGCATGCACTGTGATCCTGCATGCTTGGCCAATCATAGCGCAAGCAGCGAGGAGAGCAATAATTGTAGCTCAGGGGGTTTAGTACACGCCGCACACTATATAAGGCCGCCGCGCCGGCGGCCTTGTGTAGTGTGTTCCGGCGTGCAGGGAAAGAGGATTGATAGGCAGGGACAGTGTGAACTTCTTATCAGTCATTTCCGTGTGGGGAAAGTGCAGGGAAAGAGCATTGATAGGCAGGGACAGTTGTTCTTGAATCTTTATTACCAGGCATTTGCAGGACTTAGTGTGTGTTCTGTGCCTCCAGCGTAGTATACACCTGTATCTACCCTTTAGTGGTGTTGTTCAGTGGTGTTGTTCTCTATAAATACAGCCATCTGCAGGAGTTAGTGTGTGCTGTGTGAGTCCAGCACGGCACAGTATAAACCTGCACCTGTATCTACCCTTTGTGCATATTGCCAGGACAAGCCATGACATTAAAGCCGCAAGCAGTTTTAAATGACTTTTTTTCCTTTACAAATGTCATTTTGTGCAGGGACAGTTCTAAACACGGTAAACACATGCCACTTCACAGGCATACTTTAGACGCCCCCCAGGTACCATATTTAAAGGAATATTTCACTTTTTTTTTTCACTTTATGCATCATTAAAATGACTGCTCCAGAAAAAATGTCAGTTTTTAAAACTTCTTTTTTTCATTGATACATGTCCCCTGGGGCAGGACCCGGGTCCCCAAACCTTTTTTAGGACAATAACATGCATATTGGGCGTTATAATTAGCACTTTCGATTTCGAACGTTCGCGTCCATTGTAACTAATAGGGTTCTAACATTTGCGCAAACTTTCGGTCTGTTCGCAGGTTCTGGTGCGAACCGAACCCGGGGGGCATCCCTAATGCTGACTACAGGGAGATCTATTGATGCTGGTGGGTGTCTATTGCTGTTGGGGGTATTTTGTTGCAGGGAGCCTACTGTTGCTGGCTGAAGGGGATCTTATTTTACTGCTTTTCTTGTCATCATTAACAAATTACATACAAATTACTTAGTTTACATGGTTCTGTATTCCCTAAAAGGGGCAGTACTGGAGGTGGGTTGGAGGAACCAAGGAAGAGTGTTCGGAGGTGGGTAGAAGGAACCAAGGAACAGTGTTCGGAGGTGGGTAGAAGGAACCAAGAAACAGTGTTCGGAGGTAGGTAGAAGGAACCAAGGAACAGTGTTCGGAGGTGGGTAGGGGGCAGAGACAAGTGGTGGTTCAAAAGGGGAGAGTACCTGAACCTATTCTCTGAGAAAAAAAAACAGCTCTGCTTGACAGAACCTGTTCTACTGAACCATAATATGATTTTGTCAAGGGCAGTCATACAATCACAATGGCATATAAACATACAGTTCAGCCGTTAGGAGGAGAAAAAAAAAAAGAGGAAGGTGGTCACCACATGCTGGAAACAGAACGTCCCCTGTGGACAACCAAGCAGTTAATACGGCAGAAAACTGGACTTGCTGGCTTATTGTAAAAATATACTTTATTAAATAGATGGTATAATGATCAATATCAAAAATAAAAACACACGGTGCTGACAAATGCCCTCCACCACAATAAAACAATATCACAATGAAGTCACCCGGCCCGGATGTCCATGCGAATGCACATTTCTATTGTGGTACCCCGCAATCGTATTCTATTCCAAGTGTGCCAATCACATGTGCCTCAAGGCTACCTAAATGCCACACTTGCAAGATGCAAACTCTCACCCACTATCCCAAAGCACCAGGGTAGAGCTGGCACAGCAACAACCGAATCCCCAAAAAGAAAGGCCTAGGTTGAGACTTCAAAGATGATGTCCTCTCTCCACAGACAGTCAGCGCTAACTCCCCACTTGCCAACTGAAGATCTCCCCAGTCAAGAGAGATAGGGACCACCAATAAAGCATCCAAGAACCCCAAAATAGAAGGATTACCTTATTAAAGGGGCAGCTAACAGAAGTGTCTGCAGTGTGGCCTTCCCAACCAGCTCTATAGGTAGAAACATGAACAGTTGCCTAATGCAGTCATTCACATTTAAAGTGATTGTAAACTATCACCTTGTAAAACAACACATTTGGTTTTAGAAATGAAAGCCAAAACATTTGCATATAGATATAAAAAAACATTATAAATACCTTTTTCTTTTACAAGTGACCACATTCCCTCTGTTCTCACCTGCATAAGAGCTGGGGGAGGAGAAGCAACAGCATACAGAGCTTCCCAGTTAAAGGCTGTGTGTGTGAGGTGGGTTGTGTTTCAGGACAAGTCTGATAATTTGAGGAGAGCAAGCTGAGATTCCAGCACAGCTATAGAACTGACCATGGTGTGTTTTCCTGCTTAGTGTGGTCAGTTTTTAATAGGAAAGAAGAGGGATTGGCAGGAACACCAGGGATTTTACACAAAGGAAGCAATACAGAGAGAACAGGATACTTTTTCATACAAGCACATGGTATAGCAGGCACATTTGAGCACAGCATGGTTCATGAAGCATGGTGACATTGGTCACACTCCATGTGACAGTGCTGAAATAATCAGTGTTGTCACATGGGGAGTCTACAGCAGTCTTCCCTCCACGCTTCCTTGGAGGCTGGACCTCTGGTGGCGGACTTGTGGTAGGAGGAGGAGGAGGAGTTGCTGTCGGGCCTGCATCTGTCAGGTGGGTGGATGCAGTCAGTTCACCCCTCAAACCCCCCTGAAGAGCTGCAAAAAATAGGCCCTCACACAGCTGCCGTTGGCCCTTCTCCATTTCCAGCAACCTGCTGGCCAAGTAGGTGGCATAGGCCTCTTCCGGATTGGGGGTTTTTCTGAGAACCTCACTCGCCTCCCGAATGAGGGGCGAGTGATTCCTCCTCAACCCTGCTCATCCTCCTGGGCCTTCTTGTGAGTATGCGCAGGGTAGGAGCTAGACTTCTTACAGTCTGGCTCGTGCTGGGCCCAGCCACCTCTTGGCTCTGGCTGGTCATGGCCTCCTCCTCCATACCACTTGTCCCGGCATCCTCCTGGGTGAGCTCATCCTGTGTCAAACGAAAATAAAAAATCAAACACATGTTTTTTTTGGTTCTGGCCTCCTCAATCAGACAATTGTAAATTTCTTAACGTGCAAATAAATTTGTCCATATATCAAAAAGGCTATCATTTGGACCCCAGCATTTTCCAAGCAGTTCACCAATCTTTTTTTAAGGCATTTTTGCCCACTACTGCATAGTTATATGTATACATATGTAGCACCAACACTTTTTAGAAGTGGGCGCTATTTTAATATTTTGTTTGTTCAGAATTCTGAGTTCAGGGTGTTAATTGTTTGACATTTTCACGTTGACATCAGTTTGTCTGGCCTGTGCTGGAGTTCTGTCTGGTCCTAGGTGAGGTGAGGCACCTGTGACAGGCTCACAATACAGTCTGGTTGTACACATTATGAGGTTACATTTGCTCGGACACAATCAGTGGGAGCGTCTGGCCCCACTGTGTATTTTGGGAAGCGGGATTTGAGATGCTGAGGTCATGTTTTCAGGCTTGAGCTTCACTTTAGATTCCTGGTTCTGGTCCGCAACAACCCCACAAGTGTTCCTGGGCCCAGGAGTGTCTGCTGGCCCTGGAAGCCTGGTCACCCTGACCAGCCCCAGAGGCCCTTGTTGTCTGTGGTGGGGATCCATCCGTTCCCGAGCCTTTAGAACTGGCTAGTTTGAGGCACAGCAATTGAAGGAGGATTCTGAAGTGTCCCCGTGTCCTCTCAGGATTGGAGAGGCATAGCGGCTCGTACCGGCAAACACGGGGGAGGGGGCTCTTCGGAGGAGGGCAGTGGGGCTGGCTGCTTGTTAGGAGCTGAGATGTATGGACACTAGTGAATTGCCATGCCCTACTGTTTTGCTGCAACGGCTGAAAGCTAAACGTAACCTCGGAACTGTTGCAAAAAAACACCCTTTCCTTACAACATAGTGTGTGGCGGACACTTTGCTGGTTCCAAGTCACTTGTTGTTTGCTACATCTGCGGACAAGGGTATATCCAACAGTGAAGTGTCCAGTTGTGAGGAGCTACTCTCTGGCCTTTCTTACTAACCTTTCTTGGGCTGCCAGCAGTTCAGAAGTGCCTGAGCTTTTTCACCCATGCCCTCAATTTACAACCGAGACACTGTGTAATGTTTAAATGTTGTTAAATAATCATCCAAAATCTGTCCAAATGAAAGGTGCTTGGAGTATGGGTCTCCACAATTCATGGTTACTAACCTGGGGAACCCCTAGACAATGAATGACAAGCTACAAGTAGCGGGTAATCGGTAAGCCGTGAAAAGACATAGCGGCCTGTTATAGAGTGGGAGTGGAGGTGGTTCCGCATAATAGAATTTATGATTAAAACATACATTTGTAAGCAATTCAAATCTTTACATTTACATCATTAATATTCACCCAATCACTATTTAGGCAAAAAAATATATACCTGGCTCCAGCTGGGCGCATCAGCTAGCTCCAAGGTGGAGGGGTCTTCTACTTCCGTGGAAGCCTCAGCTGGGGTGGAGGGAAGAGTGGAGGGAAGAGTGGAGGGAAGGGTGGAGGGAAGAGTGGACAGTGATTGCCTGGGTTCCATCTGGTCACCTAGAAAACACAGTTGGTTGTAGTACCACAGCTTGGGTACATAAACATCCTCTGCTGCTGCTCCTGATTTGAGTGACTCCGCAATCTTGTTGTGCTCCCGCTTGTACATATGCCTCAAACTTGAAATTCGGGCTTCAATAAACTTGATGTCTGCGTTGGGGACTCGAGTCTTCACAAAATCCAAAAGTGGCCCCAGTGTTACCTTCCGCACATCCCTATTTACATATAAGGGGTTTTTGACCTCCCACAGGTTTATATTTTTCCTGTAGAGCGTTATAAATTGGCTCATAAAAGCCTCCTCCTTAAATGGATTTTGTTTGAATGTTGACATGTTTCTGTTTTTGTTAGTAATGGCAATACAAAAGACAAAAAACACAAATGTTACTAAAAACGCACATTCAGTTTTTATTCAACAAAATTTTCTTCGAACTCGTACGTGAATCTTGCAAAGATTTTCTTAGAACTCGTACGTGAATCTTGCGAAGATTTTCTTAGAACTCGTACGTGAATCTTGCGAAGACTTTCTTAGAACTCGTACGTGAATCTTGCGAAGATTTTCTTAGAACTCGTACGTGAATCTTGCGAAGATTTTCTTAGAACTCGTACGTGAATCTTGCGAAGATTTTATCAGAACTCGTACGTGAATCTTGCGAAGATTTTATTAGAACTCGTACGTGAATCTTGCGAAGATTTTATTAGAACTCGTACGTGAATCTTGCGAAGATTTTATTAGAACTCGTACGTGAATCTTGCGAAGATTGAATGAAATTTCGTTTGTCATTAGAAAGTTGGTTGAGTTTACCTGGCTGTGGGTTATTTGACTTGTAAGGTTATTTATTATTGTCAGGATATATAGTATTACTACTGTAGTAATGGTTTTGTGGGTAACTCACACAGGGACTCCAGAGGATGGTTTGGGGGGGGGGGGGGGGCTCCATCTGTTAAGCAGGGTGTCCAGCTACAAATTCAAAAGAAATGGTCAGCATCTACAAATACTGTAGCTGATGACTTTTCGAATAAGTACACTCACCTGTCACAGGGTCCAGCGACCTCAGCACCCGAGGCCAAACCGTCCCTTGGATGCTGCAGCCACCATCTTTGATATTGGAAACAGGAAATTAATCTTTGCGGCTTCACTTCCCGGTTCCCTATTGGGCATGCGCCAGTTGCGCAATGCAATAGGACTGGTCCGCGCTAGCTCTGGGACCCCTGTGTGTCCCAGCAGACAGCACGGTGGGACGGGATGTGGCGTATACTTCTGTGGGAGTCTATGGCCGGATGTGTGTGCAAATACCTGCCTTACACAGGTATCTGCAACCCCCCCCCCCCCCCCTAAAAGGTTCCAAATAAGACACCGGAGGGGTGCAGGGATCCAATGAGCGGAAGTTCAACTTTAGGGTTGAAGGTCGGTTTAAGTATTGGAGTTTGATTAGATAGGGATTTCAATTATGTATTCAAGTAGGATCTTGTAACAAACTGCTAATAATTGGACACCACTTTGAAACAATGTAATATTCATATTTCGGCACTCAAATATCAGTGTGATTAAAAATGTACCTTTGTGTTCCATTCCCATAGGGGGCAAAAGACTCAGACCTCACTCAGGACATCCCAGGACCTCCTGGCCTCACCAGCCTAATTGGGCAATTAGCCCAAGCCCACGCGGGGATGTGGAGGAAGAAGAGGTGCTTGAAGTCGAGCACATCTGCACCCCACCAAGTGAGTGTAAATTCATGTCTGCATGTTTTTGACTTTTATTTTCTTTGGTTTTATCTACCCAACTTTTAGGTGATGATCTGGTTGTGGAAGGCCAAGCTGCGGAGCCATTTTCATCAGACAGTGCCCACAGGCTTATTGGGTAGATCATGGCCTGGAATCTGCATCTGGAAAGGATGCAAAAGCAGATGGAAATCATGCAGGACCAGATGGCCACCATGCAGCAGGGAATGAAGGACATGATTGATGTTTTGGGGAGAATCTAATACCCCTTTTACAGTTCAAAGTATCAATCATGTCCTTCATTCCCCTTTTGATATGCGATTTTTCAACAATTTGAGAGGCCAAATTTTGAATATGCACATGGTGTGTCAACATGTGCTATGTGCCATCAGGGGATCTCAATGTACGCATTTTGTGTTTGCAACCCCTTCATCATAATGCTAGTAGGTGAGAGGAAGGGGTTTCACACACAAAACACGTCCATTGATTCCCCATGATGGAAGATAGCACATGTTGACATTACCCATTTGGAATTTCAATTTGTGTGCATATTCAAAATTTGGCTTCTACTGTACATGGGTGACATCAACCAGTTGAACTTTGTAAGTTCCATAGTTTTATATTGTGTATTTATAAAAAAAAAAAAAAGGTTTTAAATATTTTAAACCATGTTTTAATTTTTTTAACAAAAAAAAAAAAATGGATAAATAAAAAAATAAAATATAAAATATTTCTGAAAAAATCCCCAAAAAAATTTGGATTCACAAAAAAAAAAAAAAAAAAAAAATGTCATAATAAGTCAACCAAAAAAAAAAAAAAAAAAATGGAAAACACCGACAAAAAAAAGGAACATGTTTGGATGTGCACTATAATAAAACAAAAATGTTTGCACAAATTAAACAATGTGTGTGGCTTCTTCTTTTTCAATACTACCAGTTTGACCAAAAAATGTTGTGGTTTATTGACAAAGGGGCTTATTTAATAAAGGCAAAACACGTTTTTCACTATAATAAGTGCACTAGGAGAACATATAAAACAGCCAAAAAGAAAAGCAAACAATATGAAAACCACAATATTTTTTCAGAAATCAATGGATTTATTTGGTAAAAAGAAAGTAATTTTTAAGGGTCTGCTGCCATTGCAATGGCCCCCCTACCATTAAAATAAGTGACATATCTGTCCCACACTTGCTGTGCTGATTGGGGGGCCAAGCCAAGATGGGTATGATCCAGCCCTGTCATCTCGGGCTCAACTCCGGCCTCTGGTCCAAAAAGGTAGCATGTAGCTGGCCGAATGCTTTCGTAGGTAATTATGCAGTATGCAGCAGCTCAGAATTATTGTGTTCAGTTTGTACTCTGCCAGATGGAGAGAAGTTAACATCAATCGGAAACGGTTGGCCATAATGCCGAAGGCATTTTCAACCACCCTTCTTGCTCTGGCCAACCGAAAATTAAAAACCCTCCTCTCAGGGGTGAGGGATCTTTGGGGAAATGGCCTCATCAGGTGTTCACCCAGACCAAACGTCTCGTCTGCAATAAAAACAAAGGGGAGTCCCTCCACATTCTCTGCATCTGGTGGCAGCTCCAGGCCACCAGTCTGGAGACGACGGCAGAACTCCGTCTGGTTAAAGACTCCTCCATCAGACATCCGGCCGTTTTTCCCCACATGAACATAAAGGAAGTCATATTGTGCCGACACCACCGCCATCAACACAATACTATTGAACCCCTTATAGTTCCAATAGTAAGACCCCGAATGGGGTGGGGGCACAATTCTGACATGTTTGCCATCAATCGCCCCTCCGCAGTTGGGAAAGTCCCAACGGGCAGCAAACTGGGAAGCCACAGTTTAAGGTCACACAGTACACATGAACTCAATTTAACAAGGTGGGGGGGTAATTAATTAGGTCACACAGTACACATGAACTCAATTTAACAAAGTGGGGGGGAATTAATTAGAAGGTCACACAGTACACATGAACTCAATTTAACAAGGTGGGGGGATTAATTAGAAGGTCACACAGTACACATGAACTCAATTTAACAAGGTGGGGGGGGGATTAATTAGAAGGTCACACAGTACACATGAACTCAATTTAACAAGGTGGGGGGGGGGGGGGATTAATTAGAAGGTCACACAGTACACATGAACTCAATTTAACAAGGTGGGGGGGAATTAATTAGAAGGTCACACAGTACACATGAACTCAATTTAACAAGGTGGGGGGGGGGGGGGGTAATTAATTAGAAGGTCACACAGTACACATGGACTCAATTTAACAAGGTGGGGGGGGGGGGGGGGGGAATTAATTAGAAGGTCACACAGTACACTTGAACTCAATTTAACAAGGTGGGGGGGGGGGTAATTAATTAGAAGGTCACACAGTACACATGAACTCAATTTAACAAGGTGGGGGGGGATTAATTAGAAGGTCACACAGTACACATGAACTCAATTTAAAAAAGAGGGGCAAGGGGGGTGAAAGGGGGGTGAGTAAAGCAGTACAATGGAGCTGTTAAGATACATTTTTGTTCTAATAAAGGGACTAGGCTATGGGTGTTTATGGGCCCAAGATTCCATGCTGGGGAGGTTGGTGCAAGCAAATATGCATGTAGCCCACTAAAGAAGAAATTCAAAAGCAATTTCTATAAGTGAACCGCCAAAAAAAACAATAATACAATTTCTAAATGCATGCATGAATAGGGGACATTCATATAATAGTCCTATCATGGTAATTAGCTAATGATGAAATTGATGCACTACATTAGCAAACATACAAGACATATGTAATTTTAAATGAGAAAACTTACCTTAATGTATTCCTCCTGCAGGACGTGAATAATGGCAGAACAGGTCTCTGGAATAATGATCCCCAGAGCCTGGGGGGAGATGCCTGTCGTGAACTTGAGGTCCTGCAAGCTTCTCCCCGTCGCCAAGTAACGCAACGTGGCGACTAGCCTCTGCTCCGGAGTGATGGCTTGCCGCATGCAGGTATTCTGCCTGCTGATAAAAGGGGACAGCGAAGCAAACAGACGGTGAAAAATGGGGTCCGTCATCCCGAGATAATTCCTGAAATCATCAGGATTATTCTCACGGATCTCACGGAGCAAAGGCATGTGTGAGAATTGGTCACGCTGGCGCAGCCAATTCTTGGTCCATGAACTCCTCCTCACCCTGTTCATGGACTGAACTTGGGCCAAAGTGTTAACCGCAACACCGAGCCCCTGTACAGCACAAACTCGTTCCTGAGTACGTCCACACTCCATGGCTTCAAAACGGTCGGCTGATCAAACAAAAAACTTAACTGAACGCACTAAAGAACAGCAAGGCCTATGAAGAACGACCTGAAGAACAGGAACGAGCGGACCAGAACGGCCTGAGAACCGGTAGGAACTGATCCACATGCACTGAAAGACAGATACAAACCTCACAAGCACAAACTGAACGGCAGAAACGAGCGAATTAAGCAGAAGTCTGAGAAGCGCGAATCGTCTCTAACCAAACGTCAACTAACACGAGATACACACGAGATTAGTTAACGGTGCCCAAAGGGTGTCGTTTTGGATCTTGAGCTTCCTTTTTCTAGTCCCGTCGTACGTGCTGTACGTCATCGCGTGAACTGCCGGACTTTTGTGTGTGTGGTCAAGTCCGTTCGCTTTCAAGTCCGCCGAAGCCAGCTGGAAGGTCCGGCGGACAAAGTCCGAACGTGTGTACGGGGCATAAGCCTCCCTTAGCAATGATCCCTAGCAACGTCCTAGAAGTATTCCAGTCAGGCTTCATGAGGTACATAAATGGCCTACACCTATAGCAAGGGCATTATTTAACTTTGTTTTTGTCTACAAACGCCTCCTACCTGAATAGGTTTTTCTTGTTTTATTCCCCCCATCCCTCTTTCTAGCCATCTTTCTCTTATTCTTTCTCTCCCTTTTTCTTTGTTCCTCCCCCTCTTTTCCTCTCCCTTCCATGTATTCTCTATTTTTTTTCCTTCTCTTACTCCGTGGTGAGGGGTGGGATGAGTGGCAGTGCTGGGGGGAGTTCTGATCAGCCAACTTAGGTGCTCTTGATCAAGGTCATCTGCTGATCTGAGAACTGTAGTGGGGACTTTTAATGGCAACTCTAATCACAGGTAGTGTTACTCACTGTGTCTCCTACTTTGTGGTGTCTCGTAGCAGTGACACCTATGCCAAAATCAGGAGATAGGGTCTCCTCCAGCCCCGCCCATTTCACATTCCTCACCAGTCAGCTGACCTCTAGTCTCTGCCCCCAGCCAATGCAGTGAACTGAATGGGTGGCTGCGAAATGGCTGAGTGGACAACCGCGGGCTGCAGGAACAGCCCAGCTGGGGGGCCACAGGCTCCAGGGACAGCCCTGCTGGGCAGCTGCAAAAAGGCTGGGAGAGTGGTGCGGGCTTGAGAACCACTGGGTTTAGACAAACCACTAAATACTGACAATGGTCAGCTTGTATTCATTTGTGCAAAACCTTTATCCCAAAAAAAAAAAAAATTTCAACTATACCATACTTATAATTTGTTTGTCAAATCCATCTAAATCTGCCCTCTAACATTACCCAGCCCCTAGACTGACAATACTGCTGTACAAAGATGTCTGCTTTACTACTTCATCTAGAATGCAGACACCTTTAGGCTGGGTTCACACTTGAGAATGTGCCTGGTGCATCTCCATTCATCGTTTTGGGTCCAAATTCAGCCCAAAATGGAGATGCACCAGGCTTCTGCTGTGAGCAGCTCCGTTTTCAAGTGTGAACCCAGCCTAAAGGGGTCTGCATTCTAGATGAATTAGTAAAGCAGACATCTTTGTACAGCAGTATTGTCAGTCTGCAACCTGAAACGGACCAAAAGACGCACAGGGCTCCTGTGCAATTCGCACTGGAGCCGATGTGGAGATGTGTGAACCGGTTCCATAGAGAGCAGGCCACAATCTCCTGCTATGTGAATTGGATGCAGGGAAACCGTTTATACCATGGCCAATTGGATGCTGGTTTCCCCACATCCAATTTACATGTCAGGAGATTGTGACCGGCTCTTACATCTTCGGGGCGGCTTCAGGGCGAATTGCACAGGAGTCCTGTGCATCTTCTGGTCCATTTTAGGTCCGAATTCAGCCAAAAATTTAGACTGAAATCAGACCTGAAACGGTTAATGGAGACGCACTGGACCCCTGCTGTGAGTCGGTCCATGCGGAAGTGCGAACTCAGCTTAAATCTACCCTAAGGCTGGGTTCACACTATTGCGAATTTGATGCGGCCTGTTTTAACCCCATTTGCCCTGACAATCGTGTCGCAACTGCGTGCATTGCGGGGCATATGCGTTGCTTCTGCATTGATTTGCATGTGTAGCATTAACACAATATATATCGGTTTAACTTTAACATTAAAACATCCCCTTTCGCTGCGTATTGCAGCTTACATAGAGGCGGTTAGTGGGCGGCAAAAACATGGCTCAACAGCACATTTTTGATGCCCTCCAACCGTTGGTCTAAATAAGGCCTTTGACACAAAGTATGTTACTGGCCTGATCACCAGGTGAAAATAAAGGAAACATCATCCTAAAAAAAAAAGAGAACTATTGTGGCCATCATTTTTAACCGCTTCAGCCCTGGAAGATTTTACCCCCTTCTTGACCAGAGCACTTTTTGCGATTCGGCACTGCGTCGTTTTAACTGACAATTGCGCGATCCTGTGACATTGCACCCAAACAAAATTGACGTCCTTTTTTTTCCCCACAAATAGAGCTTTCTTTTGGTGGTATTTGATCACCTCTGCGGTTTTTATTTTTTGCGCTATAAACAAAAAAATGAGCAACAATTTTGAAAAAAACACATTATTTTTTACTTTTTGCTGTAATAAATACCCCCCAAAAATATTTTTTTTCCCTCAGTTTAGGCCAATATGTATCTACATATTTTTGGTAAAAACAATCACAATAAGCATATATTGATCGGTTCGCGCAAAAGTTACAGCGTCTACAGAATAGGGGATAGTTTTATGGCATTTTTATTAGTATTTTTTTTTACTAGCAATGGCGGCGATCTGCGATTTTTAATGGGATTGCGACATTATGGCGAACACATCGGACAATTTTGACACATTTTTGGGACCATTGGCATTAATACAGCGAACAATGCTATAGAAAATGCATTGATTACTGTAAAAATTTCACTGGCTGTGAAGGGGTTAATACTAGGGGGCAATCAAGGGGTTAACGTGTTCCCTAGTTTGTGTTCTAACTGAAGGGGGGAGGGGACTGTGCAGGGGAGATGACAGATCGCTGTTTATACTCTGTATGAACAAACAATCTGTCTGTTCTCCCCTCAGAGAACCGGAAACTGTGCAGTGGAGATATGTGAACCGGCTCCATAGAGAGCATCCAATTTGCAATAGTATGAACCCAGCCTATAATAACTTACTTGCTACGTTTAGGAGATATTTACTGTAAACCCCGCAGATTACATCAATGGTGCATGCGCTTTTTAGAGCAGTGTGCCGTGACCAGCGGCTCCCACACGCATGCGCGGAAGTGACGTCATTGCGGCTCTGGCCACTCACATTGCCGGAGCCTGTGAATCCAAAAGAAAAAGCAGGGAAGATGTCAGCCATCTCAGTGGTGTGCGGGTGACGCTGCGGGGGCTTCATTCTAAGGTAAGTATTTCATAATGAGCTAGTATGAAATGCATACTAGCTCATTATGCCTTTGTCTTGCAGATTTATTTTTTTGGGGAGGGGAGGTTTACAACCTATTTAACCAACTACAATACTGGGCACTTTCGCCCCCTTCCTTCCCAGCCCAATTTTCAGCTTTCAGCGCTCACACACTTTCAATGACAATTGCGCGGTCATGCTATACTGTACCCAAATTAAATTTTTATCATTTTGTTTGCACAAATAGAGCTTTATTTTGGTATTTATTCACGACTTCGTTTTTTTATTTTTTGCGATATAAGCAAAAAAATTGCGGACATTTGGAAAAAAAACAATATTTTCTTCTTTCTATTTTAAAAGAAATCCAATAAAATCGAATTTTGTCATAAATTTAAGCCAAAATGTATTCTGCTACATGTTTTTAGTAAAAAAAAAATCTGTTTGGGGACATGTGTGTTTTGGGGACATGTATGTTTTGGGGACATGTATGTTTTGGGGACATGTGTGTTTACACTAGACGTGATCAGTGAGTAAAAAGCTGTAAAAAACAGCTCATACTCACTGATCACCAGCCGGCTGCAGCGATCTGCTCTCCTCATCGACGACTTCCTTGTGAGGAGAGCCTAGCAACCGGCTGTTTGCTTACATCGCATGTCGGCTGTGATTGGACACGGCCGTCATGTGATCAGGAGGGCCAATCACAGAGCCCTCCTGCCGATTCGAGATGCGCCGTGTCCGGGTGACACAAGCACATCGGGATCACGCCGCCACCGCGTGATCCCGATCAGAAGTAGAAGGCTCCCACCCAGCCGTATATGTGCAGTGGCCGGGTGGGAGGTAGTTAAAGTGGTGTTTCCACCCAAAAAAAAAAAAAATAGCTTAAAATTCATAAAAAAATAAATAAAAAATAATTGGAAAAAAAATAAAAATGTTTTACTCACCTCTAAATGCCTGTTGCTAGGGGGTCCCTCGTAGTCTGTCTCCTTCAGTGCCCAGACACTGACATCACTTCCCCTCGGTGCAGTCAGTCATCTGGGACATGTGACAGGTCCCAGATGACTGCGCAGCGCCGCTCGCACATGTGCAGTGGGTGCCCGGCTGTGAAGCCACAGCCGGGTGCCCACAGTAAAAATGCTGGCGCCGCAGAGCAGGGAAGGAGGGGCTTCCATCCCCCGCATCGCTGGACACTGGGACAGGTAAGTGTCCTATTATTGAAAGTCAGCAGCTGCAGTATTTGTAGCTGCTGACTTTTAATTTTTTTTTTTTTTTTAGGTGGGCACCCCACTTTAAACATGAATCTGATGTAAAATATCAAATTTAATCTTTATAGGATTGCAGATAAATCACATTTTTATAGTGTATACTATTGCTGTACCTTTGCTTGTTCCTGGCCCATCATTTTATAAATATGGAAGGCAGACAGCCAGGCAACTAGCATTTTCAGGAGACCAGCAATGACAGATGTACTTATGAATTCCCATTCAACTCCACTTAAAGTGCTGCAGATAAAAACAGTGATGTCTCTTTACAACTCTCCCACACACAGTACCTTTGTTGCTATCCTTTCCTTCTTCATCTTTTCCGTGAGGTCAGCAACCTAAATAAAGTGAAATGTACCTGTAATACTGCTATGCTGAGCAAATCCACACGGCAAACATTTTAATAAGCACTGAATTCAACTGAAAAAACTGTTGCACATCTGTGAAATGCCCCATTATTCTTATTAATGCATTTTATATGTCATTTTAAACACAGTATTATTTGCTATATACATAATGATTTTTATATGGATGTTTTAACAAATATTTAATTCCTGTTTCACCCCCCTCGTCCCCCATACTTGTACACTGTATGAAATATCACATTCCTTTCTTATAGTGACTGATCAAACAAACCCAGTACTGACGTCAGCATGCGAGTCACGCCTAGTTACACGTCCAAACACATCAAACGTGGCCTGCAGTATCATCGTTTTTTTTTTCCAACACGTTTAATTGGGCAGCTTTTTGGCCGCAATGTACTTCATATTTAGGCATTACATACTTTTGGGTTTGTTTGTACGATGTGTCATATGCTTTTGCGCTAACCACTAGATGTGCAGTAGTGATCTGTAATTGCAGGCATTTGCTAAACCCTACTCCACCGTCCTTCAAAAATCACAATCATATGGTTATCCCATTACTATTTGTAGCACTAAAAAAACGGTATGAAAGATTTTTATCTGTGATTCATCTCTGTGGCAAATAATTACTTCCTCTTCAGCACAGCTTGTAAGGTACAAGAAAAAAATGAAATATCTCACTGCCCTTTGCTCCCAGTCCCAGACGGTTACATGCTGAGCTAACAAGGAATCTGAGGCTAAATTGTCCGCAGACTGTCACTTATTAGGCCAACCAGCAGGGGCAGCATATATACCAATATCCCCAAATACCAATAGATTTATTTAGTCCTGCACTGATATATGTAGGAGGAACTCCTGCTCCTGCTAAATGAGTATAATTTTTTAAACTTCATTCATCAGGATCTTCTCTTAACTGATATTACTCTTCACCAGTGATGTAAGTAACTGAGTTAAAATAAACAGAGTTACTTAACGCAGTTACTTTAGAGGGTAACAAGTAAACTAAGGCTGCTTTCACACTGGGCGGTTAGCTGGTAAAAATACACTGGTAAAAATAGAGCCTGCAAACTGACCTGAAACAGCTGCTGCTGTGTCTCCAGTGTGAAAGCCCTGAGGGCTTTCACACTGGAGAGGTGCGCTAGCAGGACGGTAAAAAAAGTCCTGCTAGCAGCATCTTTGGAGCGGTGAAGGAGCAGTGTATTCACCGCCCCTACCCATTGAAATCAATGGGACACCGCGGGGATACCGCGGTAATACCGCCGGCAAAGCGACAATGCAAATATAGCGCTGCTTTACCGCTGCCGCCCCCCACCGCTCCAGTGTGAAAGCAGCCTAACCGATTACTTTTCCCCTCATGGTAACGCAGTTCCCATTACTTAGGCGGCGTCACCGCAATTACATCTACCGCCACTAGATGGCAGTAGTGTAATTCCGGTGTCCTGCCGAAAAAGTTCCCCCGCCGGATAAGGACCCCCTGTACTGCGCAGGCACAGCGCTTGTGCAGTACGAAGGACTACGGAGCTTACGAAAATTGCCGAACCTAAACAGCTGGAAGTGAACTCCGCAGGCGCAGTTAACATGTAATTGTACGAGGCGATGCCGCACGCTCCCGATGCTCCTGCTACTCTGCAAGGGGCGTCTATTGTGTAACTAGGGCGGGTCTAGTATTACTGTAATCAAGGGGCGCATTTATTATTATTGTTATACATCAAGCTCTGCCCATTAATTTAACATTCGCCCTCTTCTGTAGCCATCCGCCCCTTACACGATATAATAATAATAGACCCGCCCCTTGCTTACACGCTATAACAGATCTGCCCCTTGGTTAAAAGTAATAATAGAGCAGCCCCTTGGTTACACGATATATAACAATAATAATAAATGCGCCCCTTGGTTACAGTAATACTAGCCCCGCCCCTTAGTTACACGTTTAGAATATTTTTTAAAAAGTCAGTTACTTTGCTGCGTAACTAATTACTTTTCCAGTGTATTAACTGAGTTACTAACGCAATTACTTTTTGGGAGAAGTAATTTGTAACTTAACTAATTACGTTTTTAAAGTAAGATGACCAACACTGCTCTTCACATTAAATAAACAGCCTCTAAAGCAGGGATATGCAATTAGCGGACCTCCAGCTGTTGTAGAACTACAAGTCCCATGAGGCATAGCAAGACTCTGACAGCCAAAAACATGACACCCAGAGGCAGAGGCATGATGGAACTTGTAGTTTTGCAACAGCTGTAGGTTATTGCACATCCCTGCTCTAAAGTGATTAGGACTAGCAGGTACATCTATACAGGCATCCATTTCATCTTTGATTTCATTTTAGGCTGGCTTCAGAACTGTGCAATGCAGTGACATAAAATAAAACGTGTTTTGTCATATGCTACCGTGACAAACAAAACAGTGCAGAGCCACTCACTGTGAACTCCAACCTACCCAGGGCATCGTGAGGTTGGTGCCTTTAAGAGCACTACAACACGCAGATGTGAGGTGCATTGAGGTGCATGAGCAGTCCATTTAAAATGAATGAACCGTTGTTTTGTTTTTTCTATTGTCCTTACAATAGAACTTTACAATATTGTGCGCTTTGTGAAACAATGTATACCGTGTTTGTATCTCCTTATATACAAAGTCTAATAAAAAAAAATGTTACTCTTATGCCCCGTACACACGGTCGGAAATTCCGACCACAAAATCCGTCAGATTTTTTCTGACGGATTTTGTCCGACACTGGTGTTGCATACACACGGTCGGACAAAGTTTTCGGAAAATCCGATCATTCTGAACGTGGTGGCGTTCATTGCGTACGACAGAACTACGTAGAGGCTAGTAGCCAATAGCTTTGGTCTTGTAATGTGATCTGAGCATGCGTGGCACTTTGTCCGTCGGAATTCGCTACACACAATCGTAAAAAGTCCGATCGGACTTTGTTGTCGGAAAATTTGAGAGCAGGATCTCAAATTTTTTCCGTTGGAATTTTCGACGGAAAAAGTCCGATGGAGCCCACACACGGTCGGATTTTCCGACAACATGGTCCGATAGGACATTTTCCGTCGGAAATTCCGACCGTGTGTACGGGCATTAGATTGTAAGCTCTAATGAGCAGGGCCCTCTGATTCCTAATGTATTAAAGTGTATTGTACTTGTACTGTCTACCCTCAAGTTGTAAAGCGCTGCGTAAACTGTTGGCGCTATACAAATCGTGTATAATAATAATAATATTAATAATACTAGACCCACAACAGTAAAATCAGTCTGTATATGCAATAAAGCATGCCTGTTATACTGTGGAATCCAAGGGGTTAATCCTCTGCATTGTGTAAAAAGCTGTTTGATTCTGTCTTCTCTGATCCTCCCCTTCTTCTAGAGTCTGCAAACCATCTCCGCATAGTACAGAGGCTAGGGGACAAGCTGCACATGCTCAGTTTAGTATGTATTGCTATAGTTTTTTTTTTTTTTTGGGAAGGTGCATGTGATCATCACAGGGCCAATCAGCACTGTCCAGACAGAGGGTCAGGGGTCCTGCGGCCTCATAGGACAATCATGGGAGAATAAAAACTCCTCCTACAAGCTTTAACCACTTTCAGACTGGACCAATTTGCAGCCAAAGGACCAGGCCCCTTTTTGCGATTCGGCACTTCGTCGCTTTAACTGACAATTGCGCGGTCGTGCGACGTGGCTCCCAAACAAAATTGACGTCCTTTTTTTCCCACAAATAGAGCTTTCTTTTGGTGGTATTTGATCACCCCTGCGGTTTTTATTTTTTGCGCTATAAACAAAAATAGAGCGACAATTTTGAAAAAAATGCATTATTTTTTATTTTTTGTTATAATAAATATCCCCAAAAAATATATAAAAAAACATTTTTTTTCCTCAGTTTAGGCCGATATGTATTCTTCTACATATTTTTGGTAAAAAAAAATCGCAATAAGCGATTATTGATCGGTTTGCGCAGAAGTTATAGCGTTTACAAGATAGGGGATAGTTTTTAGCATTTTTATTAATAATTTTTTTTTATTAGTAATGGCGGAGATCTGCGATTTTTTTTGTGACTGCGACATTATGGCGGACACATCGGACATTTTTGACACATTTTTGGGACCATTGTCATTTTTACAGCAATTAATGCATTTAAATGCATTGATTTCTGTATAAATGACACTGGCAGTGAAGGGGTTAACCACAAGGGGGCAGTGTAAGAGTTAAGTATGCCTAGGGGGTGTGTTTTTTACTGTGGGGGGGCGTGGCTGTCAGCTAGTGAATGCTGATCTCTGCTCCAAACACAGGGAGCAGAGATCGGCGTCACTAGTTGCTAGGCAGAACGGGGAGATGCTGTTTATCTCGGCATCTCCGCGTTCAGCCGCCCCGTGAGACGATCGCGGGGGTCCCCGCGGCGATCGAGTCCGCGGGGACCGCGATCGGACTCACGGGGGTCCCGACCGGCGCGGGAGCGCGCCGCTCCCGGCGCGCTCCCGATGGCACGGACAGGCTAAAGGAGGGACTTATATATACGCCCTCCTGCCTGTACGTGCTATTCTGTCGACGTATATCGTCGTGCGCCGGTCGGCAAGTGGTTAACCAGACACAAATAGAAGTCACAAGACTGCTTAAACTGCTGATGAGAAAAGGTATTTAGCAGTTTATATTTACTAAATGTATTTCATTTCCATGTTCTGTGTACTGTGGGAGACCAGATCTAGTGAATGCAGGGTCCTGGGTTTAGTAACTTTAATGATAATAAAAAATAAAAATGATTTACTGCAACAGATGTTAACGCATAAGACTTCACTTACACAGGAGGCAAAGGGGCAGTAAAATCAGGTGTTTGAGCTACGGTTTTACTGTCTCCTGTGTTGCAGGCTAACATGCCTGGCATATGTTAGTACACTTTGTCATAGTTGTGGTATGGCAAAAACTATACAACCTATCATGTTTGGCAGGCGGAACAAAACACAATCCAGTCCAGTGCATGGGTCTCCATCACAACTGCTTGTAATGCAGACTTGTAGCGCTGCAGGTTTAAAATGGTTAAAACAGGCGACTGAGAGGCAACCTCTGAGCCATCTGTCAACTGCTTCTGAAAAGCGATCCACCACAGATCACTAATCAGAGGGGGCAGTAAAAGATAGACATGTGCAGAACAAAAAAATTAGTTTTGTTTGGTTTCGTTTCAATTAGTTATTTACATAAATTAGTTTAGTTAAATTAGTTTCATTTGTTTTTCGGAATTTGCTTCCTTTATTTGTTTTCAAATTGATTCCAATCGATTTGAAACGTTTTCGAATCAATGTTGAATAGTTTTCGAATTTGAAATTTTTTTTAGTTTTCCAATTTCCAAAGATAATAAAATAGAATAGAAAATAAAGGAATAGAATAGAAAAAATTGAATAGAATAGAAAAGAATAACAGAAAATAAAAGTATAGAATATAATAGAGTAAAACAGAACAAAATAAAAGAACAGAATAGAATAGAATTGAATAGAATAGAAAAGAATAGAATAAAAAAAAAGAATAGAATAAAAAAAAAAGATTACCATATTCTAAACTTAGAATAGAAAAGAATAGAATTAAAAAAACAATAGAATAGAAATAATATAAAGAAATGTTCTTCTGCGCTACTATTGAAAATAATGATAAGTGCTGTATATTAAATATAAGAGGTTGCTGCTTAACCCACTAGCTGACCAGCCACCGCAGTTATACTGCGGCAGGTTGGCTATTGCAGGCGCGCGCTGACTGCGTGTCCACCGAAGCTGATGCGTGTGCCCGGCGGGCGCAATGTCTGCCAGGCACCCGCGATCGCTCATGACAGAACGAGAACAGGAATGTGTGTGTGTGTAAACACACATATCCGGTTCTGTCAGGGGAGAGGAGACAGATCGTGTGTTCCTAGGAACACACGATCTGTCTCCTCCTCAAGTCACTCCCATCCCCCCCCCCCCAGTTAGAACATACAGTGATTGAATCTCTTGATTGCCCCCTAGTGTTAAACCCTTCCCTGCCAGTGACATTTATACAGTAATCAGTGGCTATTTTTTAGCTCTGATCGCTGTATTAATGTCAGTGGTCCCAAAAAAGTGTCAAAAGTGTCCGATCTGTCCGCCGCAATGTCACAGTCCCATCAAAAATCGCAGATTGCCGCCATTACTAGTAACAAAAAAAAAAAAAAGCCATAAATCTATCCCCTAGTTTGTAGACGCTATAACTTTTGCGCAAATAAATCAATATACGCTTGTGTTTTTTTTTTTTTACCAAAAATATGTAGAAGAATACATATCGGCCTAAACGGAAAAAAATAAATTAAATATATTTTTGGGGGATATTTATTATAGCAAAAAGTACAAAATTTTGTGTTTTTTTCAAAATTGACGATTTTTATGTTTATAGCACAAAGAATAAAAACCGCAGAGGTGATCAAATAGCACCAAAAGAAAGCTCTATTTGTGGGGAAAAAAGGACATACATTTTGTTTGGGTACAACGTCGCACGACCGCGCAATTTTCAGTTAAAGCGACACAGTGCCGTATCACAAAAAATGGCCTAGTCAGGAAGGGGGCAAATCCTTCAGGGGCAGAAGTGGTTAACAACAACTGTTATTAGCAGACCCAGGTAAAAAGAAAATAAAAGTGAAGCGTTACCTCCTTTCAAAGATAAAAAGGTACTAAATAATATAAACACAAAGTAAAAATAGTGACCCCTAGTGGGAGTATTAAATATAGCACAAATATTGTTGCATAAAACACAATAAGGCTGGTTTCACACTGGGGCGTTGGGGGCGCTGGTGGTAAAGCGGCGCTATATTTAGCGCCGCTTTACCGTTGTTTTAGCGGCGCATTTCGGCCGCTAGTGGGGCGGTTTTACCCCCGGCGAGCGGCTGAAAAAGGGTTAATACCGCCCGCAAACCACCGTTGCAGCAGCGTTTTGCGGGTGGGTTCGGAGCGCTGCCCCATTGTTTTCAATGGGAAGGGGTGCTATAGGAGCGGTAAATATACCGCTCCTACAGCGCACCAAAGATGTGGCTTGCAGGACATTTTTCAGCGTCCTGCAAGCGCACCGCTTCAGTGTGAAAGCCCTCGGGCTTTCACACTGAAGACACAGCAACAGCTGTTTCGGGTCGGTATTTTTAGCGCAATAGCGCCTGCAAACCGCCCCAGTGTGAATAGTCTTTAACAGTGTGTGCAACCAGTGACCTCTAGTGGAAATAATAAATATAACACATAAATATATATGTCAAATAAAGTCCATATATCCAGTGATATCTTCTGTAAACAAATGCTGTCCACACACAGTCCAGCGGTAAATAATAGCAAATGAGTAAATGACATCAAGTGGACCCTCCACCAGTCACACTATGCACTCACCTCCCAGAATGGCCCCCAATTAGGCCAAGTAGCACCTTCCCTTTGGGGTCTCAATCCGATGTCTTTTAAGCTCCCAACAGTGGGCTCCTGCAAGCGTGGTCCCTTATAGGTGATGGCAACATAAGGTTAATGAAGGAACTAGCATAGTGTAATACTGTAAAACAAAATTTATTTAAAAACACAAGTAACTATTCCACTCACATTTAAGAATGCACTAGCCCTGGTGCATACAGGTGATGAACTTGAACATATACAGATCCTTCCCTAGGGTCACAAAATCGTCTGCAAGTCTTCGGCCCCACTGCTCTCATGGGTGATTGTATACTTCCTACAACAACGCAATGATGTCACAAGCCCCGCACTGACGCGTTTCGTCACTCACATGTGACTTTATCAAAGGGTGTTTTTGATAAAGTCACTTGTGAGTGACGAAACACGTCAGTATCGGGGCTTGTGACATCATAGCATTGTTGCAGGAAGTATACGGTCACCCATGTGGGAAGCAGGGCCGAGGACTTGAACTTGCCCCCCCTCCCCCCCCCGAGTTGTACACTGTTACTATGGTGACACTGAACTACTCTAAAGAGAATATGTAAAAAAAATAAATGGAAGCTGCACAAACCATTTGGCAGCGGTTGTTACCAATATAATGATTGTAATTATAAGGCATATGATTAGAAGGGACTTTTTTTGTTTATATCAGCAGCTGATGTTATGTAATTTTATTACTTTTAACATTTTGTCATGAGCGCTAGGTTCAGCGATAGTCACTCACTGAAATAGTTTTTTGGCAGAATTAAAAACACCTGTAAAGGTTACCTGAGCCTTTAAATGGTCTCTGGTCCAGTTTTCAGTCTGGTTTAGTAGGTTAGACAATCATGGGGGAAGACTGCCGACTTAACAGTTGTCCAGAAGACAAGGAGGGTAAGTCACAAAAGGTCATTGCTAAAGAAGCTGGCTGTTCACAGAGTGCTGTATACAGGCATATTAATGGAAAGTTAAGTGAAGGATAAAGTGTGGTAGAAAAAGGTGCACAAGCAACAGGGCTAACTGCAGACTTGAAAGGATTGTGAAACAACGGCCTTTCAAGAATTTGAGGGAGATTCACAAGGAGTGGACTAGGGCTGATGTCAGTGCTTCAAGGGCCACCACACACAAGGGGTATCCAGGACATGGGTTACAACTGTCGCATTCATCGTATCAAGCCACTCCTGAACCAGAGACAAAGTCAGAAGCGCCAAGGAGAAAAAAGGACTGGGCTGTTGTCCAGTGGTCTAAAGTCCTCTTTTCGGATAAAAGTACATTTTGCATTTCATCTGGAAATCAAGGTCCCAGAGTCTGGAGAGGCACAGAATCCAATTTGCATGAGGTCCAGTGTGAAGTTTCCACAGTCAGTGATGATTTAGGGAGCCATGTCATCTGCTGGTGTTGGTCTACTGTGTTTTATCAAGTCCAAAGTCAGCACAGTTCTCTACCAGGAAATACTAGAGCCATTCATGCTTCTCTCGGTTGACTAGCTTTATGGAGATGCTGATTTCATTTTCCAGCAGGACTTGGCACCTGCCCATACTGCTAAAAGTACCAATACCTGGTTTAATGATCATGGTATCACTGTGCTTTATTGACCAGCAAACTCGCCTGACCTAAACCCCAAAGAAAATCTGTGGGGTATTGTCAAGAGGAAGATGAGAGACACCAGACCCAACAATGTAGACAAGCTGAAGGCCGCTATCAAAGCATCCTGGGCTTCCATAACACCTCAGCAGTGCCATAGGCTGATCGCCTCCATGTAATGCCGTATTGATGCAGTAATTCATGCAAAAGGAGCCCCAGCCAAGTATTGAGTGCATACTATACTGTACACAGTACAGTATAATATGTCTTTAATATTGATTAGACCCTGGGCAAACATTTTCTTGGGCCCGCCCATCAGAGGTGGGGGACTCGAGTCATATGACTTGACTCGAGTCACCTTTTTTAAGACTTGCGACTTGCTTGACAGAATTAAATAAATGACTCGACTTGACTTTGACTTGCAACTAATGACTTGCGACTTGACTTTGACTTGGGCTCTATGACTTGCAACTTGCAATGACTTACAATGACTTGGCACCGGGGATTGGTGGGCGAACCGGCAGGGGTAAGGCTGCAATGAGGGAAAGTGCATCTGTCAGATTTAGTGTCTGATGTCGGAGATGGGCGGGCCGATATTCGCTTTCAGCCTCCTGACTCCGCCCCACAAACAGAGAGCCACCCTGTTCCTCCCTGACACCGCCTACCACACCAGCACATCCCTGCTCCTCCACCAGACTCCAGCCGTCAGAGACCGGAACCCTGCCCCTCCTCCTGACTCTGCCCACAACAGAGCGGCACCTGGCCCCTCCTCCTAACTTAGTCCACTAGAGAGCGGCACCTGGCCCCTCCTCCTGACTCCACCCACCTCAGAGCGGCACCCGGCCACTCCTCCTGAATCCGCCCACCATAGAGCGGGATATTCCAGTGTCATGAGGTGTCGGGTGAGATTGGTGCTCTGCAGCAGACTGAGGAGGGTGGATGCCGGGGCCCCCAGGAGGGCCAAGAGTAGTGTGGTAGCCCCCGCGGTGCCGAACCGGATCCTCAACCTGCAGGCCATGAACTCCAGGTGCGGGCAGTGGAGAACGCTGTAAAGGAGCCCATCGTCACCAAGACTGGGGAGATCGTTAGAGAGCTGCAGAGGTGAGTGGCTAAAACTGCCAGCATGGCCTTAGTGACAAGGGACTACAACTGCCAGCATTTACTGAGTGACAGGGGGACTACAACTCCCAAGGTGGTCAGGGTGACTAGAACTACAACTGCCAGTATGACCATAATGACAGGGGAACTACAACTCCCAGCATATTCTGAGTTGCAGGGAAATTAGAAGTTCCTGTATGCAACGCACTCCTGAACCTCGCACTCTGTATATAAACGCACTCCTGAACCTCGCACTCTGTATATAAACGCACTCCTGAACCTCGCACTCTGTATATAAACGCACTCCTGAACCTCACACTCTGTATATAAACGCACTCCTGAACCTCGCACTCTGTATATAAACGCACTCCTGAACCTCGCACTCTGTATATAAACGCACTCCTGAACCTCGCACTCTGTATATAAACGCACTCCTGAACCTCGTACTCTGTACATAGCGCATTTCTGAACCTCGCACTCTGTACATAGCGCATTTCTGAACCTCACACTCTGTACAATAGCGCATTTCTGAACCTCACACTCTGTACATAGCGCATTTCTGAACCTCACACTCTGTACATAGCGCATTTCTGAACCTCACACTCTGTACATAACGAACTCCTAAACCTCTCACTCTGTACATAATGCACTCCTGAATCCTTCCACACTTTGTGTAACACACTTTTCCATAGTGTGTGCAAAACAATTTGTAATGGAAGCTTTTTATTCATTTTTTTTTAAATGATTGTACTGGGGTTTGTGTCTGAGACTCTTGCTTGTGGCAGAGCAATCAAAGCAGGAAGCCCGAGTTTGGTTTAACTACGCCCCATAAGCCACTCCCACTCATAATCATTAGGCCATACCGTTTTTTTGCCACGGCGTGCGTAGGGACACTTCCTCCCTCAAGTGTCCCTCATTCTGAAGTTCAAAAGTTGGGAGGTATGCACTACCACTAACCACTAACACTAACCGCAAGCCGCCATCTGCCTACCTGATCAGCGTGTCATGCAGACAGACGGTGGCCATTGCAGTGTTCAAAAGCCACGCCTCCTCGTCTGTGATAGGCGGAACACTCAATTTCACAGCAGGCAGTGTTCAGCCTATCATGGACATCCTCTCATCCTTGTCTGTGTTATGAGGATGAGCGGATGTCCGTGATAGGCGGAACACTGAATGCTGGGAGATTGTTACGCCTATCACAGATGAGGAGGAGGCGCGGCTTTTGAATGCTGGAATAGCCGCCGGGATGCCGCCGGTCAGGTACGCGGCTGACGGGCACAGTGAAGCATGGGCACAGTGAGACACGGGTACAGTGAGGCATTGGGCACAGTGAAGCATGGGCACAGTGAGACACTGGTACAGTGAGGCATTGGGCACAGTGAAGCACAGGCACAAGTGAAGAACAGGCACAGTGAGACACGGGCACAGTGAGACACGGGCACAGTGAGACACGGGCACAGTGAGGCACTCATTAACTAATTTAAAGTTGGAAATGGGGTAGATCAGTATTTTGACTTGATTTGTGACTTGACCAAAATAAATGACTTGACTTGACTTGCTTGACTTCTAGCAGTGACTCGACTTGACTTGCTTGCTTTTCGCCACAGTAACTTGGGACTTGCTTGTGACTTGAAGGTTAAGACTTGAGACTTGCTTATGACTTGCACATGTGTGACTTACTCCCATGTCTGCCGCCCATGCAATTTCACTCTCCAACAGATAAACACACACATAGCTCTATCTAAAAAAAAAAACTTTAATAATGTAAACACAAAGGACTTATCCAGGCTCATTGATTGGTTTCTAGAAGTTACTGCACATTATTAAAAATAAATGTAGGTGTCCTTCGCGCTGTTTTAATGAACTAGAAACTATATTGATAAAATGGATGAGTGAGTGAATGTGAAGAAATTATTTAAATAAATGAGTGTAAACACTGATGCTGTATGTGGAAAAAATTCCTAAACCAAGCTGCAAAATCTATGAGTAAACACAAACCCGTACAGAAAAATATATAAAATGGTGATTTTGCGCTAAAGTGCATCAAACAATATGAATGTGTATGTGAACCAGTCTATAGCCAAATATGTGTAATGAATAATCACTAAAGGCTCAAAAAACGTGGTGATATGACAAAGTATCAATAAAAAATATATATATATATATATATCATAAAGTGGACGTGGCAATATAAATCACATAAAGCTATGATTTAAAAAGTGCATCAAGTGCTAAAAATCAAAATAGTGAATAAAAACCAATACAATCCAAAATATCTACATCAGTGAAAATATTAAAATACTAAGAACATGGACCATGAAAACCGCAGTATAATAAAAAATGAATAAAATGGAAATATGGATGAATGAAAATATAAATTAATAATAAATTTAAATAATGATATAAAATCGAGTCCACCAGAGGATAAATAACTGAGGAAAACACAATGGTGATGACCCCCTTTTTTATATATTTTACTGCACATTATTACTGCTCACTGATTGGTTGCTAGAGGTTGCTGTGCATCATTACTACTTACTTACTGGTTGCTAGAGGTTACAGCACATCATCTCCTCACTGCCTGCAAATAATGGACTGGGGAGGTGAGGGGACCCACCAATAGAGAGAAAACTCCTAGAACCAAGAAAAGAGGTGTGCGGAGATGAGCAATAGATGGTTACTTTGAAAGGGGATATGCAAGTACTGTCCCTTGTGTTAATTATTTTTGTGCCCTGTGTGAAACATCACTGCACAGTATGCACACCCGAGCCCTGTTTGCTATGCAATACTGAGTGTGGTACTCTGTGTGCCTTTTGCTTCTTGTGCAATGCGTGGAATATTTGGCAAAGCTCTACGTAACTCCACAAGAAAAGCCAGGGTTGGGGGCAGGGAGTTGGCTCACTTCTGTACCCCGTTGTCCACAGTTCATCTCTGTGCCCCTGTCCACACCTCACCGCTGTACCCCCCCCCCCCCCCCCCCCCCCCCCCAGTCCACATCTCACCTCTGCAGCCCCCCAGTCCACATCTCACCTCTGCAGCCCCCCAGTCCACATCTCACCTCTGCAGCCCCCCAGTCCACATCTCACCTCTGCAGCCCCCCAGTAAACATCTCACCTCTGCAGCCCCCCAGTCCACGGCTCACCTCTGCAGCCCCCCAGTCCACGGCTCACCTCTGCAGCCCCCCAGTCCACGGCTCACCTCTGCAGCCCCCCAGTCCACGGCTCACCTCTGCAGCCCCCCAGTCCACGGCTCACCTCTGCAGCCCCCCAGTCCACGGCTCACCTCTGCAGCCCCCCAGTCCACGGCTCACCTCTGCATCCCCCTTGTCCACGGCTCACCTCTGCATCCCCCTTGTCCACAGCTCACCTCTGCACCTCCCCATCTACAGCTCACCTCTGTACCCCTCTTGTCCACACCACAGCTTACCTCTGTACCTCCCTTGTCCACAGCTCACCTCTGCACGCCCTTGTCCACACTTCACCTCTGCATCCCCCAGTCTACCCCTCACCTCTGCATCCCCCCCCATCCACACCTCGCCTCTGCATCCCCCCCATCCATAGCTCACCTCTGTACCCCCCTTGTCCACACCACAGCTCACCTCTGTACCTCCCTTGTCTACAGCTCACCTCTGCGCCTCCTTGTTCACAATTTACCTCTGCATCCCCCGTCTACACCTCACCTCTGCATCCCCCCATCCACACCTCACCTCTGCATCCCCCCATCACCTCTGCATCCCCCCCGTCCATAGCTCACCTCTGTACCCCCCTTGTCCACAGATCACCTCTGCCAGGGCCCAGGACAGCTGTCCCAAATGCCCCGCGTTAAAGATGGCCCTGACTGTACATGGACATACTTTTCAGTAAGCCATAATTTCTGTATTAAAAATCCTTCCTTTTATTGGTCTTATGTAATATTCTAATATACAGAATTTGGGGGTTTTCACTAGCTGTAGGCCATAATCATCCAAATTAAAATAAAAATTCTTGAAAATATATCACCCTGTGTCTAATGAATCTCTATAATATACGAGTTTCACTTTTTGAGTTGAATTAGTGAAAATAATTAACTTTTTGATGATCTTCTAATTTTTTGAGATGCACCTGTATACCATAGTTTGTAGACGCTATCATGTTTGTGAAATTTAATCAATATACAATTTTTTTTACCAAAAATGTAGCAGAATATATATTGACCTAAATTTATGAAGAAATTAGATTTTTTACATTTTTTTTTTATTGGATATGTTCTATAGCAGAAGCAATAAATAATGTTTTTTTTTCCCCCCCAAAATTGTTGGTCTTTTTTATTTCTAGCGCAAAAAATAAAAAACCCAGCGGTGATCAAATACCACCAAAAGAAAGCTCTATGGGGGGGGGGGGGGGGGGGGGGGGGGGGGGGGGGGGGGCGGGGGGGGGGGGCCAATGACAAATTATTTTTATGTCTAGCATTGCATGACTGCGCAATTGTCAGTTAACCACTTCAGCCCCGGACCATTTGGCAGCCAAAGGACCAGAGGTCTTTTTTTCAATTTCGCACTGCACTACTTTAACTGGTAATTGCGCGGTCATGCAATTTTGTAACCAAACGAAATTTGCGTCCTTTTCTTCCCACAAATAGAGCTTTCTTTTGATGGTATTTGATTGCCTCTGTGATTTTTATTTTTTGCGATATAAATGGAAAAAGAGCGAAAATTTTGAAAAAAAAAGAGATTTTCTACTTTTTGTTATAAAAAAAATGTAATAAACTCAATTTTAGTCAAACATTTGGGCCAAAATGTATTCAGCCACATGTCTTTAGTAAAAAAAATGCCAATAAGCGTATATTTATTGGTTTGCGCAAAAGTTATAGCGTCTACAAACTAGAGTACATTTTCTGGAATTTACACCACTTTTAATTTATGACTGCCCATTTCATTTCTTGAGGTGCTAAAATGGCAGAGAAGTACAAAACCCCCCCAAATGACCCCATTTTGGAAAGTAGACACCCCAAGCTATTTGCTGAGAGGCATGTTGAGCCCATTGAATATTTTTTTTTTTTTGGTCCCAAGTGATTGAATAAAGACAAAAATAAAAAAGATTTTTTTTTTTTTTTCAAAAAGTTGTCACTAAATGATATATTGCTCACACATGCCATAGTTATATGTGGAATTGCACCCCAAAATACATTTTGCTGCTTCTCCTGAGTATGGGGATACCACATGTGTGGGACTTTTTGGGAGCCTAGCCGCGTACGGGGCCCCGAAACCCAAGCACCGCCTTCAGGATTTCTAAGGGTGCAAATTTTTGATTTCTCTCCTCACTACCTATCACCGTTTCGAAGGCCATAAAATGCCAAAATAGCACAAACCCCCCCCAAATGACCCCATTTTGGAAAGTAGACACCCCAAGCTATTTGTTGAGAGGCATGGTGAGTATTTTACAGCTCTCATTTGTTTTTGAAAATGAAGAAAGTAAAGAAAAAAAAATTTTTTTTTTTCTTTTTTTCAATTTTCAAAACTTTGTGACAAAAAGCGAGATCTGCAAAATACTCACCATACCTCTCATCAAATAGCTTGGGGTGTCTACTTTCCAAAATGGGGTCATTTTGGGGGTTTTTATCCCATCTGGGCATTCCATGGCCTCCGAAACTGTGATTGGCAGTGAGAAGTGAAATAAAAAAATTACACCCTTAGAAAGCCTGAAGGCGGTGCTTGGTTTTTGGGGTTCCGTACGCAGCTAGGCTCCCAAAAAGTCCCACACATGTGGTATCCCCGTACTCAGGAGAAGCAACAGAATGTATTTTGGGGTGTATTTCCACATATGCCCATGGCATGTTTGAGCAATATATCATTTAGTGACAACTTTTTGTAAAAAAATATATATATATTTTTTTTTTTCATTATTCAATCTCTTGGGACAAAAAAAAAAAAATATTTAATGGGCTCAACATTGCTCTCATCAAATAGCTTGGGGTGTCTACTTTCCAAAATGGGGTCATTTGGGGGGGGTTTGAACTGTCCTGGCATTTTATGCACAACATTTAGAAGCCTATGTCACACGTCACCCACTCTTCTAACCACTTGTAGACAAAGCCCTTTCTGACACTTTTTGTTTACATGAAAACATATTTTTTTTTTGCAAGAAAATTACGTTGAACCCCCAAACACTATATATATTGTTAAAGCAAAGGCCCTACAGATTAAAATGGTGGGTGTTGCATTTTTTTTTTCCACACAGTATTTGCGCAGCGATTTTTCAAACGCATTTTTTGTGGAAAAAATACACTTTTTTTTTATTTTAATGCACTAAAACACACTATATTGCTCAAATTTTTGATGAAATAAAAAATATGATCTTAGGCCGAGTACATGGATACCAAACACGACATGCTTTAAAATTGCGCACAAACACGCAGTGGCGACAAACTACATACATTTTTAAAAGCCTTTAAAAGCCTTTACATGATACCACATTAGATTCACGGAGGAGGTCTACTGCTAAAATTACTGCCCTCGATCTGACCTTCGCGGTGATACCTCACATGCATGGTGCAATTGCTGTTTACATATGACGCCAGACCAACGCTTGTGTACGCCTTTGCGCAAGAGAAGGGGGGGCAGGGGTGCTTTTTTTTTTGTTTTTTTGTTTTTTTTTTTATTTATTTAGCTTTTTTATTTTATTTTTAAACTGTTCCTTCCATTTTTTTTCTTTGTTATGATTTTTATTGTTATCTCAGGGAATGTAAATATCCCCTATGATAGCAATAGGCAGTGACAGGTACTCTTTTTTTGAAAAAATTGGGGTCTATTAGACCCTAGATCTTTCCTCTGCCCTCAAAGCATCTGACCACACCAAGATTGGTGTGATAAAATGCTTTCCCAATTTCCCAATGGCGCGGTTTATATCCGGGAGGGGGGACATTCCCTCCCACTGCTTGTAAAAGCAATCTAGAGGCTAATTACCCGCTAGAATTGCTTTTACATGAAAGCCGATCACTGGCTGAAAAGAATGATACCAAGATGATACCTAAACCTGCAGGCATCATTCTGGTATAACCATTCAAAGTCCAGCAACATACTGGACATATATTGTAATCTTTTTTTTTTCATGCAGCCTCTTGGCTGAACGAAAAAAAGAGATTGATTGGTGGGTATGCCCACCATTAGAATACCTCCCTTCATCCACCCACTTCTAATGATGGGCATACATGCACCATTTATATATTCCGATGCATGGGGGCATCCTCCCGCAAAAGTTATGCCGTGTACACACGGTCGGAATTTCGACCGTATGTACGTGGCATTAGGAGCCAATCGCTCCTCCGCCCCCCCTGCTGCCCCCATGCTTCGGCATATATGCTCTTTTTTTTAACTGTGGTGGTGAAATCACCTCCTACAGCGTTGGAGTCGCGGCTTTATGTATCGTGGGAGCAAACGCTGTTGCTGTCAAGATAAATAAATCCGCGTTGCAACTGAATGGCGCACCTGAAAACAAAAAAATGCTTAACACTGAAACACAGTAAACAAAATTACATACCTGAAAAGCAAGCATGATAAAACATAATAAAACATTGCAGAATAGAATGGAGTAAAAAAAGAGCAACGATAGAGAGAGAATAGAGAGAGAGAGAGAGAATAATAAAACGACAACTATTTTATTTTTTTTTATTTTTTTGAGATTCACAGGTAAAAAAGCTCCTGACTGAAGCGACTGAATCAAAACGCTACCACAAAAAAACTGTTAGCGATCGCAGGGATCAGGCCTGACTCTGCGAACGCTGCAGTTATGTGTGCTTAGTGTTTTGTAAGTGACAGTGATCGATCGATACTGCACTTGGGTGGGCTGGGCGGAGGGGGAAAACGCAGGTGCTAGCAGGTATCTGGGCTGATCCCGCTAACAATGCGTTTTTTTTTGGAACCCTAAACTGCTGGGACGCTAGTATAGATCTGATCAGATCAGATATTGATCTGTTCAGATACTATACCACTAAGGGAGGTGTATGCTTTGCGCGTGGGTGTTTGCGGTACTGGCACTAACCTGGGGCGACGCAGACCTTATTTGACCCTAAAACCTAATTGATATCACCCGCCGGGCGATCAGGGGGTTAAACCGTTATTGGGTAATAAATGGCGGGTGCCCTGACAGTATAAAAAACAAGCTAACTAACCAGCGTCACCCGTAACAGTAATACAAAAAAAAAACTGGCTACCTAGCGGCACCAGTGACACTAATGCAGCGATCAAAAAAACAATCGCTTAGTGACACTGGCAAAAGGGGGTGAAAGGGTTAACTAGGGGCAATCAGGGGGTTAAACCTTTATTAGGTAATATATGGGGGTACCTGACGCTATATAAAAACCTGACGGGGAACCTAAATAACGAAATAACTAACTGGCTAACCAGCGTCACCAGTGACAGTTATATGGTGATCACTGGTGAAAGGGTTAACTCTAGGGGCAATCAGGGGGTTAAAACCTTTAGGTTGTAATATGGGGGTACCTGACCTATAAACCTATTTATGAACCTATATAAACATGGCGGTTAACCTAAAAAAAAACTGGTTACCTAGCGACACTAATGCAGCGATCAGAAAAACGATCGCTTAGTGACACTGGCAAAAGGGGGTGAAAGGGTTAACTAGGGGCAATCAGGGGTTAAAACCTTTATTAGGTAATATATGGGGGTACCTGACGCTATATAAAAACCTGACGGGGAACCTAAATAACGAAATAACTAACTGGCTAACCAGCGTCACCAGTGACAGTTATATGGTGATCACTGGTGAAAGGGTTAACTCTAGGGGCAATCAGGGGGTTAAAACCTTTATTTAGGTTGTAATATGGGGGTACCTGACCTATAAAACTATTTATGAACCTATATAAAACATGGCGGTTAAAATAAAAAAAAAATGGTTACCTAGTGACACAATGCAGCGATCAGAAAAACGATCGCTTAGTGACACTGGCAAAAGGGGGTGAAGGGGTTAACTAGGGGCAATCAAGGGGTTAAACCTTTATTAGGGGGGGGGGGTAGGGGGCTACCTAGGACCTAAAACTAACTGCCCTGACAGTTATGACAGTCACACTGACACTAAATGCAGTGATCAGTAAATAAATGATCACTGCAATTAGTGACACTGTGACTGGGGGGGGAGGGGGTGATCTGGGGGGTGATCAGGGGGTGACAGGGGGGTGGAATATGTGCCTAACTGTACTGGTGTCAGTGTACTGTTGTGCACTAACCTTTACATGTTCGCCGCTCGGCGTCTCCGGTCACATAGACCGGCGCACCGAGCGTGACATCACTTCCGCCTTCCTGTCTATACAATAGACAGGAAGGGGAAGCTTTTCATTCGCCAGGAGCGATCGCGAGGGGGTGGCCAGAAACCACTGGCCGTCCCCTCGTCCCGGATCGCTCCTGAAGCGATGCCGACCGTCCCCGCCGGCGGAGGGGGGTCCGATCGGACCCCCCAACCGCCTGAAGAATGGCACGTACAGGTACGTGGTTCTGCCTGTACGTGCCATTCTGCCGACGTATATGTACATGGGGCGGTCGGCAAGTGGTTAAAGTAGCACAGTGCTGTTTAGCAAAAAATGGCCTGGTCGTGAAGGGGGTAAATCTTCCAGAGGGCAAGTGTATAAGGTTGGATATAATTTGCAAAATAAATGTCTCCACATTCACTAAGCTAAGACAAAGCTCCCTTGTAAAGTCTATTTGCCCCTGGTACATTTTTTCCATTGCATCTTGATCTTCATCTCACATGTTCACAGTACTGTGGTTGGAACAAATGATCATATAATGTAAGAAGACAGATATCCTATATCCTCAAGGTACCACTCCAATGAAACTCACAACCACTTTATATTAAAACACAGCCTTGTAGCATTCTAACGATATCGGACATCTCTCCATCATAAGGAAGTAACAGTATAGTCTATGTGGTGTTGCTCGGCTGTCCGGGACTCGCCCTCCTGATTGGCCAAGACACAGCGGGTGCCATTGGCTCCCGCTGCTGTCAAAGTCAGTGAGCCAATGAGGACAGAGAGGGGTGGGGCCGAGCCGCGGCTCTATGTCTGTTTTTTTTTTTTTGTCAAAGCTTAATTGAACAAGCTGAAATTAGAAGCTGATTGGCTACCATTCACAGCTTCACCAGATTTTGCACTCTTCAGTTTTAGTAAATGAACCCCTGTTGTCTGTCTGTTGTCCTTCAAAATTACAATCCCTCATAGTACATTGGGATAATACAGAAAAGGGCTGATTGCTTGCCTGTCCAAGGCTGCATGACACTGGAACTACAAGAACCACTGGTAGTAAGAATACACAAACAAAATGGTTTAGCGTTAAGACAATAGTTTATTGCTTTCTAAATTAATTGGTTATAAAAATACATTTAAATTTTAGCAAAAATGTATATATAGGAAAATAACTATTTTTGGAAACAGCTCAGCACCGTACACTAAACACCAGCCCTACTCTCTGGAAAAGTGGTTCTTGCTACAGCTTGCCTTACATACAAAATTCATTTTATTTACAATATCTACATACAGCATCCTATATGCTGCAATATTGTCACACACACACACACACACACACACACACAGTACCCTAAAGCATTTTTTCCCTATCCTAAAAACCCAAATCAATATTTTGCAGATGTTATCCTCCCAGATTTCATGGATGAGGAAGGACTACTTTTCTTATTTTCCTGCTCTTCTCACCGAATATTTGCCTTTCTGTAGCTGAGATACATATATCTTTGTCTTGCTGCTGTCTCCTCGCCTCAGCCAAACTTCTCCTGTGCTTACTGCAGTGATCACAGCCCTAAAAAAGATCAATAAATAATGAAACAAAATAAAATGTTAATCCCTGCAAAGCCCAGCATACAAAATTCAACATTTTGTCTACAGCAGTGGAGGGCTGGTTGCACTTGGCTTGGGCCTGAGTGGTCTATAGTGAATGTTTATGGTAACAGACTAAGGATGTTTGTACATTTGCCTGCTTTTGAATTGCTTTCCTTCCTCGTATTAGTCAATGTGAATGCATCAGCCTAAAGCTTAAGGCAGGCCATTACGGGAAGGAAAAAAAAACAGTGTTGATGGGGGAATCCCTCCTACAGTGCTATTGTGTTCGGCCGTTGGGGAGACTTCATTGCTGGCAGAACACACAGATTAGTGTTTCCAGCTATAGCCGGTGGCACTAATTGTCCAGGAAAAAACAGACAGGCTGGTTGTACACGAGTTGAACGACAGAATGACTTGTGTACAACCAGGGTGCCAAACGTGGATTCAAATTCAGTCTGTCCCCGCTGAACCAGCTAAATTTCGATATATGTATGGCTGACTTAAATCTTGTGGCCTGACCAGTCTTTATATACCATATTCTACTAAAACAGCAAGACTATTACCTAGATATTAGCATCTGTGCTACACTAGCAAAGGGCCGGCACTGAACAAATTTCACAAACATTTCTGTTCCCTCAAGCTAGACCAAGCTTGTTCACATAAACAAATGCTGACTGCCAAGGAAGATGGTTACTCCAAGGCTCATCTTACGAATGCCCATTAACTATGGACTGGACTAACTATGCACTGGAGCCAAAGAAAAAGCATCCAAAGGTAACATTATTCTTACTGTGACGGGGGTTCATCTTTTATGTCAAGAATAATGGCTTCCCCTTTGGTGAAGCTCTCTCCTTCATAATATAGGCAACCATCTTCACAACGAGCACTAAAATGCTGCTTCTCAACCTTCACACCTAAAGGCATCAGAAAAACAGCAAAAAGAAAATGGTAAATATTATTTAAAAACAGTAACCCAGGGAGTAAGTATGACATTAAGAAAGTGGCTCAACAGCATCAACAATATCATTATTGAAAGGGCCCGTGTTGACAGACTTTGAGACTGTGTCATTGGCATCAGATTAACATCAGTTTGAGAAGCTCCTGACGTACAGTATTCAGAATTCATTGACAGATGAGTATGACCTGAAGTTGGCCTCCTTCTGAAGTTGATTTAACCTGCATCAAGCTGAATAGATTTGTATAGGATTTCAAAACCTGCCTGAAGCAAACAAAGCCCATTGACCAAGGCCCTAAAATACAAGGTACAACTAATGCAAGTCAAAATAATTTGCCTAAGAACTCACTGTCTGATTTCCTCTTCTGGGGAGAAACTGCTGCTTTAGCCTGTAATAATCCAAAATGATAAAAAAAAAGCAAGATATTTCAGAATAGCCATCATAAGATTTAGTACAATGCAAGTACATGGGTGGAAAGTTTAGGAGACCATCTTAGACTCCCTTTTGCCTGCGAACAGGTTGCTATTAATAAGGAATTGAAAAACAAAAGAATAGGGAGGAGGGACAGATGGAAAAATTCCCTCTAAAAGAAAGGACATATGTAGGTCCAGTACCACATCCTAATATAACATCAGGTACAAAAAACCTTAACTACTATTTGAAGGACTTTACTGGTACTCGTAAGATAAAATGTCAAAAAACATTATTTGTACAAAAATTAAAACAAGTCAATAACATTGATCATATTACAAATACAAGGTTACAACAACATTATGAATCATTCATCCCCCTACTGCAGCCGGTGGTGATTTAGGCCTCATGCACACGAGACGCAGTTAAACGCGCGTTCAGAGGCAGTTGGACACTTTTTTCAACTGCACCTGAACGCATGCAATGTTATCCTATGTGTCCATGTACACAGTCTAGTTTTTTCCCGTTTTTATGCAGTTGCGTTTAACCTCGTTTTTCCAGAAGCAAAAAAATGCGTTCAGACACTTTGCTTTTCTGCTTTTCAGACGCAAAACGCAGCTAAACACGGCTAAAATTTGCGTTTATAAGCCTTTTTAAAGGAACCCAATTTTTTGGAGCAGAAAACTCAGAAATATGATGGTAAACCATAAAAAATACTAGAAAAAATTGTTTAAAATGTCGTAATTAGTTTAGATAGTTCATAGAGCATATATATACTCACTAATGCATACATGTTTGTGAAATGCATACATGTTTGTGAAATATCCAACGGACATTCGCTGTGCCATCAACGGATGGGTCCAATATCGACGAGCTCTGATTCTGGACCTCTCATGCAAATTTGCTACGACATTGCTGCCGCATCAAGAGCAACATCAGGAGCATTTCCTGACATATATTCAATATGGGATCCATTTTAAAAAAAAAACACAGAAAGAGAGGCAAATGTAAGTGTACAACTGCTCTCTGCTGCTGCTGCTCACTCTGATCAAATTGGCAGAAATAGTTAATAATATATGCTTTCTGAGCTTGGGGAGGGTCTATATGATGTTATCTTTACAAATGCTTATAGACGCAAACGCGTCTAAACGCGGCATGAAAACACAGCAAAACGCGCGTTTTTAAACGCAGGTTTCTGCTTTTTAAAACACGCGTTCAGCAGAGTTTGCATCTGCGTCTCGTGTGCATGGGGCCTTAGCTCGCTGCAGCAACTTCAATTCAATGCAGGTGCGTTTTATGGGTACAAAAGCTCGCTTCCTCAGGAAAAATTGAATTAAAGCGCATATTCTAAAACAGAAGGTATAGACATGTCAATGTAACCGTTTTACCAGAAATGTGACCCCTTGATAGGGAATAAATACATACCTAAACATATGTGAAGTAAAAACATAACAATGGTCATCCCACAATTAGCTGTCACTAACTTATACAATGGTCCACATAAGTTTCTATTGGTCCCATAGTATCAAAGCAAGTGTTCAAACGAACAATAATCTGCAAGAAAAAAAAAATATACTGGTAATCCTAAAATCAATGGGATTGATTAGGGAGTATGTGCTTGGTTAAAAACCAACAGTGCACAAAATTTATATTATATAATATATATATATATATATATATATATATATATGGCTGTGGAAATTAAAGATTAATTCCTCGATTAATCATAAAAAAATTTGATCGATCAAAATGTTTTTTGATCGATCAAAATTCTTTTGATCAGTACTCACCTCTCCGCCGGTCTCAGGGAGCTCCATCGGGGATCCGGTGACGTCACGGACATCAACGTCACCGGACTCCTCCCCCTTCCCCAAGTGCCTCCGTCTGCTAACAAAGGGAAGGAAGGAGGAGTCCGGTGACGTTGAAGTTCTGATTGAATGTAACGCGTACAAGGGAGGAGCTACGCATGACGTCACCCGCTGCTGTCCTACGGAACGAACATGATTGTCGGCTTTACATGCTGTGTTTTTATCATCTTTATGTGAGTAGTTTGTGTTTGAACACTTAGTGAGCACTTAGATCTTTTCTTTCTACCCATGACCTGGAGTCCTTGCTGAGATCTAAGGAGACGTGAGAGTAGTTTATGGCCCGTGTTAACCCTTTTGATACCCGCTTGCATGACCACCTGTTTGCACAGGGGTCCATGCCATAAGGTGAGAGTGATTAGTAATACCAGAAGTGTAGGGATTGTCACGCTACTGTGGAAAAAAAATTACTTACGTCAGTGCTACAGTTTAAATTTAAAACGTATTTGTGTGAACTGTGAAGTTAAGTCAAGGATTGTGGAAACTTACTAGTGTCGGATGATTGTATATAGTGTATACCACATTTACCACCGACTAATGCAGAGTTGGTAATTAATTTATTATATATATATACATATATATATATACATATATATAAATATATATATATATATATATATATATATATATATATATATATATATATTTTTTTTTTTTTTTTTTAATACACACACACACACACATATATATACATACATACACACACACACACATTGTGGCCCCAAGACCGAGACAGATGTGGATCACAAACACGCAACAAGACTTACAACATAAATAGACCTGAGGTGTGGCTTTTGGTCGTCTGGCAGGCAAGCCAAGAAAAGGGGCCATACCCAACATAAGTAATGGTTAATTGTGGAGGAGAATGTGCTGAGAAATGCTGTAAAAAGAGGGAATGGGAGGGTAGGGTATTGCGCACTGGAACCGACAGAGAGCAAGGGTGAGCGGCCAGCTTAAATACCCACCGGGCTCCTCCCATAAATTCAGGCCACCATACTGGCCTTCTAATTTATGGTCGTGACCCTAAGCAGTGATGTAAGTAACTCAGTTAAAATAAACGGAGTTACTTAACGCAGTTACTTTAGAGGGCAACGAGTAATCTAACTGATTACTCTTCCCCTCATGGTAACGCAGTTCCCATTACTTGGGCGGCGTTACTGCAATTACATCTACCGTCCGGGAGGCCCGCGGGGAGGGGGGCTTTCGCCCGTTGAGCTGACAAGAGGCTGAGACTCAGAGAGACTGTCTGGACCACCTCATCCCGCCCCTGAAAACACTGAAAAATGAAGTCAGCTGACCAGCTGACACCAATCGGGTGAAGGGGAGGGTCTCTCTCTCTCCCCCCATGAGAAAAGGCATTCCTGGAGGCATTCAAGTAAGTGACTGACGATTCGAATTGCAGTGCAATCGATCCATCCCAAGTCCTCCACCACCTCTGCTTCTTACTGATCCCATCCCTACCCACCCACCATCACTTCTACAACAGAGGTGATGGGGGGGGGGATAGGGTAGGGATGAGATCAGTGGTGGTGGGGGATGGGATCAGTAAGAGGCAGAGGTGGTGGTGGGAGAGGATGGCACCACCACCGCTGCCACCCCCACAAGTACCACCGCTGCCACCACCCCCCCCCCCCAAGTACCACTGCTGCCCCCCCCCCCCCCAAGTACTGTACACCACCACCACCCCCAAGTACACCACCACCACCACCACCCCCCCCCCCCCCCCCAAGTACCACCGCTGCCACCCCCCCAAGTACCACCGCTGCCACCCCCTCCAAGTACCACCGCTGCCACCCCCTCAAGTACCACCGCTGCCACCCCCTCAAGTACCACCGCTGCCACCCCCTCAAGTACCACCGCTGCCACCCCCTCAAGTACCACCGCTGCCACCCCCTCAAGTACCACCGCTGCCACCCCCTCAAGTACCACCGCTGCCACCCCCTCAAGTACCACCGCTGCCACCCCCTCAAGTACCACCGCTGCCACCCCCTCAAGTACCACCGCTGCCACCCCTGTCACAGTTACTTTGCTGAGTAACTAATTACTTTTCCAATGTAGTAACCGAGTTACTAACGCAATTACTTTTTGGGAGAAGTTATTTGTAACTTAACTAATTACTTTTTTAAAGAAAGATGACCAACACTGGCCCTAAGACCGAGACAGATGTGGATCACATAAACATGCGACAAGACTTACAACATAAATATACCTGAGTTGTGGCTTTTGGTCATCTGGTAGGTAATCCAAGAAAAGGGGCCAAAAATAAACAGGTAGGGCCATCTCCACTTGAGGGTTTGGAATATATCTGGCGAAGCAGGCAGACTTCCATCTGCCTAGCTACTTGATCACATGGTCTGGTACTCCATGCTAAGATGCTGCTGAGGCTGTGCCGATCCGGAAGGAATGTCCAGAATAGCACCCGGGGTCTAGGCCTAAGTTGAGCAGTAGGACCCTAACATTTTTGAAAAATTGACTGCCAGTCAGGGGGTTGACCAGGAAAGGCAGTAAGGGGCTGGAGACTGGCTGGCTGGGTAGGTGAGAGAGCAGACGGTCAAGGATCGTTACTGGGCACCAGGCGTTGCTAGTCCTGAAGAAGTTGATATCTACTCTGGGTCAAGTTTGTTGCGTTTTGGAGACCTGACTACTGGTACTACCAGAGGTGAACTCGCTAGGTCGTAGGAATTTGTAGAAAGGCCAGATAGATGGCCGCCTGGATGACCGGGCTGGGCAAGAGCCCAAAAGAGGGGAACATTTTGGACATGCCCCTGAAGATAGCGCTTGTGATGGGTAAGTGTTTGCCGTTGGTAGCTGCTGCTTCTGAATTCTGCATAGCAGGGCTTTCACTGTATGGGCTGTGAACACAGATGGCTCTCTGGGATTCTGTAAGGACAGGAAATGCTGAATACCAGCTAGGTACAGCCTGATAGTGTTATGAGTGAGAGTCAGCTGTGTATGGCAATAAGATATGAAGGCTAGGACGTGAGTGACGTTGTAAGCTGTGGTTCTGGGACAAGTGCATAGGAACCTGCAGTAGGTGTTCCAGCCTTAAGTGTGCTGCTAAACAGCCAGTGGTTGATGAGCCGGGTTGCACTGGCAAGATGTGGCTTCAATCCATTGTTAGTTGAGACCAAGGTGGGATAGGAGTGGATGATGGGTCAGCTCCGGATTCCTGCTGGAAGAATGAGACAAAATTGAAGCGAGACAGTGCATCTGCTGCGGCATTGCACTTGCAAGGGATATGCTCATAGTAAATGTTAAATTGGTGATGTAGTGATAATTGCACCAGCCTGCGCAGGAAGGACATGACGGGGAGCGACTTGGATCTACCCTTATTAATGATGTTGGCCGTAGCCTGGTTGTCTGTGGTAAAGAGTACTGTCTGACCTGTCCACGTGTGGCCCCAGGATTGGGCTGCTGCCACGATGGGGTACAGTTTGAACAAGGACGAGGATCGAGCGAAACCTGGAATCAAGCAGATTTCTGGGGGCCAGGGACCGGAAAACCAGTGGTGGCCAGAAATAGCAGCAAAGCCTATGGAGGCTGATACTGAGTGAATAAACATGCATATGCCATTCCAGTTGGTGAGGAACTCGTCCCACATAGTTAAGTCCGCAATGGCTGCTGGGTCTAGTCTGAGGACTTGGTCGGGTCCTTTACTCGGCCGAGAAAGACCAAGAGCTGTGAGATAAGCGACCGTCCCTGCGGAATAATCCTCATCGCAAAATTGAGCATCCCTATCAAGGACTGCAACTGTCTTTTAGTACAGCCCTGTGACCAGGTAAAATTGTGAATGACCGACTTAAAGTGGTGTTTCCCCCTAAAAAAATAAAAATGCTTAAAATTCCTAAAAAAAAAAAAAAAAATTGGAAAAAAAACATATTTTTTTTTACATACCTCTAAATGCCTGTTGCTAGGGGGTCCCTCGTAGTCTGCCTCCTTCGGTGCCTGGGCTGGTGACATCAGTTCCCCTCGGCGCAGGAAGGACTCCCTAGTCATCTGGGACCTGTCATGTGTCCCAGATGACTGTGCGTCCAATCACGGCGCTCGCGCATGCGCAGTGGGTGCCCGGCTGTGAAGCCACAGCCGAGTGCCCACAGTTGCAATGCTGGCGCTGCCGAGCGGATCGGGGGGCGAGTGGAGCTTCGACCCCCGCATCGCTGGACCCTGTGTCCGATTTATTAAAAGTCAGCAGCTGCAGTAATTGTAGCTGCTGACTTAAATTTTTTTTTATTTTTTAATTTTTTATTTTTTAGGGATACACCTCTTTAAACACAGGCTACTTTGTCAGCAGGCAGGCAAGCCTGCCTAGCCTGCATGTCCATGATGATGCCTAAGAAGGTGTTGGAATGTGCCGGGCCTTCCACTTTGTGTTCGGCTATAGGCACATTGAGATTGTTAAAGACCACTCTTAGCTTGTCTAGATCTATCGGGGGTATGTCCAGCAGAAAGTCACCGATATAATGGATAACCCTGTGGCACTGGGCCTGTTGTGATAGGATCCAAGTGAGGGACTGGGTGAAAATGCCAAACCGCCGTGGGCTGTCTTTAGACCCAAAGGTCAGTTCGGTGAAAGAAAAATTAGTAGGAATCCACCTGCTTCATGCCGTGCCACCACCAGAGGGGTGGCTCAATAGGCAGGAGCTAGAATGCGTCTGCGATATCCGCTTTGGATAGCCAGGCACTGGTGCCTATCTTAATGATGGCCTGGGTGGCCAGGTTGACTAATGCGTATTTGAGAGAAAATTCCTCGGAAGGGGTCAGGGACTTCAAACTAGGAATATGTGAGAAATGAGGTGCAGACAAGTCATAGACTATGAAGAGGCATTTTGTGGCTGCCTGAGTGCACCAATTTGTTGTGTGAGCGGAAGATTGACAAATCGCACAGAGTGGGGGATGAAGACCAGCAAAGTGGCAACAAAACAGTTGCGTGTCTGTGACGCTCCGGTCAGTACTGATCTGGAACTGGGCGAGTCTTGTCGCTGCTTAGGCTGAGAACGACTGATGGTAGTCGTAGAAGGCGAAAGCACGAGATTTGTAAGCAAGACGTAGCACTGCATGAAGGTATGAGTCCAGCTCCTCCCTCCTGCTGGGAGAGGCTGAACAAAAGGACGTCTCTGAACATCCCAAAAGGTCAGGGCGAACGTGGTGGCTGACAGATTCCGACTGAACCTGGGGTCATTCGACTTGACAAGCACTGAGACATCCCCCTGGTATACCTGCAGAAGGAGACGCTGTCATCGGGACCAAGACCAGGTCAGGGAGGGTCAAGGGTGGGTGAACTTTACAAATTTTGACCTGTTGCAAGTAAGGAGGAGACCAAAGAATGCAGCTGGGAAATGGCCCCGGAGATGCATTGCAGGGATGTCTGCTAGTGCTGGGCCAGAACAGCTCTGTCTTCCTGGCAGTAGCGGGAAAGGGAATATCCCTGCTTCTCAGCTCAGAAATGCATTTGGGGATGGTCCATCCCCTGAGGGACTGTACGCCGCCACACTCTGAGCCCACGGTGGGTGACAGAGGGGCAGGTGTGAAGTGCTCACTGCTGACCTGCGGCATGGCTCCGGCTAGGAGGGGGTGCTCATGTTAAGAGGAGTCATAGCCATAGGATAAAGAGCGGTGTGTGGTAAAAAGAAAACTCAGAGGAGGGAGGAAAAAAGGGGAGAAGAATAGGAAAAGGAATAATAGGCGTAGACAGAAGCTGACAGTGTTCTATTGTGGCAGAACTATGAAGAGTGAAAATTTTGAAAACTCAGAAGAGTGCGGGGAGACCGAGGTAGGCCAGGAGGTGACTGGCCAGATAACCAATAGCTCGGGTGCCCGTTTGTGACAAGCACAAACCTGAAGACCTGAACCCCAGGGCGTACTGGAGCGTGAAATTGAAGTCTGGTACGGCCTACGTAGGAATGTTGCAGTCTGTAGTGGGTGATGTATGCTAGGCCTGCAAACACTTGCACTGCCAGCAAGCCTACTGTTAAGCGACCTTGTCTGCGAGGTGAAGGGTCGCCATTCGAAAAGAGTGTGTCATGTATAGACATATATGACAGAAATGAACGCCTGGAGAGCACGTCCAATGATGTATGTGAAGTAACGGTATAGTGAAAGGGTGCTGCAGAATGATGTGATAGAGAAACCCGTCAACTATGCACCTGACGCTCTAGTAGTGAGGTCCTGGTTAGGATCGAACTCGGTTGACCAAGAACACCTGCAGTAGGGGTGACATAAGTGCAACAAGACTCCTTACTCCCCCCCATTTTTTTTCCTCTTATTTGTTTGTCACCCTTGCATGCGACTGGCCCTGGCGAAGATGTAATCATTGGAGTTTTTTTTTTGGGGGGGGGGGGGAATACTTCCAACCTGGTACAGGATGGAACCTGAACTCCACTGAGGGAGAAAGACAAATGGAAAATAATGAGTGGCCTGTATGAATGCCACTGGAGACGAGCGGCCAATTAAGTGCTACTAAAATGAAGTGTGGCTGTGTGAGTGCCACTGAGTGTGCTCGCAGTGATAGCAAGGAGCTTACGCTGAGATGCATGTTTCGCAGTCATTGCAAAATGGGCAACTGCTGGGATGCGTGTATTTGCAGTGATCACAGGGAGTTTATGCTTAGACGCATGTTTGTAGCGAATGTAAGATGCATTTTTTTGGAAGCGTTTGCAAGAAAGGTATCATACTGATAGGCGAAAAAGAAAAGGATAGCGTAAATTGTATTTGTAGGAACGAACTGTGAAAATGGCATATGTAACGAATCGTAGATTCATGATAGGGAGTGTAACGAATTGAGTGTGGAATACTTGTGATGCGAGCCGTTGTGCCGCCGATGCGACTAGGTTCGGTTTGTATTGTGATGCATGTAGCTGCCGAAGTGATCCGAATCGGTCAGAAAATGATATGAATAATGAATCGTAGGATATGGTACGAACCACTACGAATCGGTGTGGGGGATGCGACTGATGCCCAGCGTTGTGCCGCCAAGGCTCGAATCGGAGTGATGCGTGCTGCACGAAAGTGATAGATGACATAACAACAAATCGTTTGTAGGGTATGAGGATGAGCGGTATGACTCAATGCGGGATGTATCCAATGCGAACCGTAGTGCCGCTGATGCGCCTAGGTTCGGATCAGAGTGTAATGCACGTAGTGCTGACACATTCCAAATCGGTCAGAGCAATGATATGAGTAACAAATGGTAGGGTATGGTATGAACCGCTACGAATCAGTGCGTGTGATGCGAATCGTTGTGCCGCCGGTGCGACTAGGTTCGGTTTGGAGTGTGATGCACGAAGCTGCTGACACGATCCAAAATCGGTCAAAGCAATGATATGAATAACGAATTGTAGGGTATTGTACAAACCACTAAGAATCAGTGTGTGGGATGCGGTTGATGCGAAGCGTTGTGCTGCCAAGGCGACTAGGCTCGAATCGGAGTGATGCGTATGGCATTAAAGTCATATGAATTGGTAAGCTGACATAACAGAAAATCTTTTGTAGGTTATGAGGGTGAGCGGTATGAATCGGCGCAGGACGTGTCTGATGCGAACCGTTGTGCCACTGACGCAACTAGGTTAGAATCGGACTGTGGTAGGTATGCAACGTATCTGATACGAATGGGTGGTAGGGTAAAGTAAATTGGTTGAAAAGTATGAAGTGAAAGCGATACGAATTGGTTTCAGAGTCTATACCACCCCTTAAGGCCCATACACACGATCGGACTTTTTGACAACCAACATGCAAATTAGCTGTTTTGGACCAACATCCGACCGTGTGTACGCTCCATCGGACCAACTTTTTCCAGGTTTCATCAGACTTTTGTTGGCTATGCGAACGGACCAACTTTCTGCCAACAGAAGTCCGATGGACCAAAGTCCGACCGTGTGTACACAAAACCAACGGACTTTTGTCCAAAGTACAAAGACGCATGCTCAGAACCAATGCAAAAGATCAGACAACAATATAGAAGTTCACCAAAGGTGGCGCTGGAGTATTCGAACGTCCTCTTTTGAAGTGTCGTCAGTATGTTGAAACGTCACTACGTTCGTGTTGGTTGCCTAAAAAGTCTGACCGTGTGTATGCAATACCAACTTGGGGCCAACGCCCTTTGGACAAAAATCCACGGGAAAGTTGGTCCACGGTCCGATCGTGTGTATGAGGCTTAAGGGCTCTTTCACACGGACGGACCGTATGTCCGTTTTTCATCCTTCCGTTTTTTGGATGAAAAACGGACATACAGGTATCCCTATGGGATAGCGGGTGTCAGCGGATGAGCATCCGCTGACACCCGCTCTCGTCCGTTCCCACTCTGCTCCGTTTCGGCAGACGGAGGAAAACCCTATTTTTTCATCTGTCTGCAGAGCGGATCGGGTGACGACGGACTCTACGGTCCGTCGTCACCCGATCTCCCATAGGGGAGAGCGGCGCTCTGACAGGTCCGTCCCTGCGCTGTGTGCAGGGACGGACCTGTCATCTTCCTGCTCAGCGGAGATCGCTCCGGCGATCCCCGCTGAGCAAGCGGCTATCCACGGGCGGATCTGCACTGATCCGCCCCGTGTGAAAGAGCCCTTACTCTAAAAACGGAACCCATACCAACCACCCAATCCCCCAGGCTAATTAAGTGCAGACAAGGCACCAGGTGGGTCTAATTACCACCTTAATCAGCCACAGAACCTGTGCAAACAATACATGCTCATCTCCAGACGCAACCCCATAGACTGTGAATCCTATGAGCAACAAAGCCTGTATCAATTGAAATCGGACAACGACCGACAGTGGCTCGGAGGCTTGGATCTACAAACCTATGTTTGTGACATGGGACGACAAGCAAGGCCGTGGGAACATACAAATCTACTACACCTGTGGTGAATGATGTCGGGACACGACCGACAACAACTCGGGGACAGCTAAGAACGAAAGGGATGCAGGATAGGAAAAATAACGAATCGTAACATTGCGTATGAATGAAAAGGTACGAACCCTACCTGCAACAGCGAGCGAGAACCGCCGATGAAGAGCACGTACGAGGAAGCTGCAAGACATGTGTAATCGAACAAATAGACTTACGAACACAAGGTGAGCTGGGAAGAGCCAGCCCAGTGACGTGTAGTATCGCGCACTGGAACAGACAAAGAGCAAGGTAGAGCGGCCAGCTTAATTACCCACTGGGCTCCTCCCATAAATTCAGGCCACCATACTGACCTTCTAATATATATATTAGTTATAATGTGGGGCCCTAAGCATTACCAACTTCACCCCTACTCCTACTTTGGGGAGTAGGGGTGAAGTTGGTAACGCTTAGGGCCCCCACATTCTAACTATATATTATATTTTTTTTTTTGTGCACTATTGGTTTTAAATCAAGCACATACTCCCTAATCAATCCCATCGATTTAGGATTACCAGTATAATTTTTTTCTTGTTGATTATTGTTTGTTTGAACACTTGCTTTGATACTATAGGATCAATAGGAACTCATGTGGACCATTGTATTTAACAAGAAAGTTGGTGACAGCTGATTGTGGGATGATGATTGTTATGTTTTTACTTCACATATGTTTAGTTATGTATTTATTCCCTATCAAGGGGTCACATACTTGGTTAAACGGTTACATTGACTGACATGCCTATACCTTCTGTTTTAGAATTTGCGTTGCAATGCCATTTTTCCTGAAGAAGCTGGCTTTTGTACCCGTGAAATGCACCTGCCTTGAATTGAAGTTGCAGCGAGCTAAATCACCACCTGGCTGCAGTAGGGTGATGAATAATACATACTGTTATAGTTTTGTTATATGATCAATGTTATTGACTTATTTTAATTTTTGTACAAATAAACTAACATTTTATCTTATGAGTGAGTACCAGTAAAGTCCTTCAAATAGTAGTTAGGGTTTTTTGTACATGCTATTAATAAGAGATTTCAAAGCACAACTATGACAACTGACAACTGTTGGATATGATCCCCAGTCTTCACAAGGACCTCACTTGCATACAGAAAAACATTTGATGACATTGGGGTTGATTTACTAAAACTGGTGATTGCAAAATCTGGTGTAGCTCTGCATAGTAGCCAATCAGCTTCTAACTTCAGGTTGTTCAATTAAGCTTGACAAATCCTGGAAGCTGATTCTTTTCTATGCAGAGCTGCACCAGATTTTGCACCCACCAGGTTTAGTAAATCAACACCATGCAATTCTAAATCCAACTCTATGTAGGGTCACATTATGACAATTTTTTTCATTAAAAAAAAAAAAGACAACTTCAAAATCCTTGTCTTGGCATCATACTGATTGGCTTATTAATGAAAGACAGACAGACAATAACACCCTATTTTATTACACTTGGAAATATCTTGTCTCCCAGTTTTACCTCTTCCTTTTTCCCACTTATATTCAACATAATTTGAAAAGACAAAACATAATTCAAATTAATGTATATTGTGGGCAGATTTTCACCAAGTAGCATGGACTTTGCATCCTTTTTCAGCAAAAATTTCAGATGCAATTTAGGTCATTTAAAGTTTGGCGCCATGAACATTTTTTTTTTTGCCAAGCTTCACAAAAAAGTGTTCCGATACAAAATCAGCTTATTATTTCCTATAATCTGGTTTAGTTTATTCATTAAAAATTTATTTTTAGTATGTTTCTCTGAAACAAAGACTTAAAGCTGAAGTCCCTTTTGTTACACTTTACATAGATAGTTTCTCCCTCACTAACATGTGAGACCGCTGGATGTGCTGTATATACTGTATATAGCTGAGGCTACAGCACTGTGTTCTGGGTGAGAGCCGAGACCTTCCTGTCTCATACCCGAAACACAATAGAGTCCATCCATTCTAGCTCAGGGCTCAATGAACTTAATAGTTCATTTTATACAGGGCACAGGTAAAGCTGCATTGATGGGCACAGGTGGGGGTTACTCGCCACCAGTTGCCCCACCCAACCCCAACCATGCCTCGCCTCTAAACACGCAGTCATAAATTATCTCATGAAATTACACTTAAATGTTTAATGCAGAATTAAGTTACAAAAATAAATATTAACAACAACTTTATCAGTGCCCCTCAGCACAGCCTCACTAGTGCCCATCAATACAGCGTGACCAGTGCCCGTCAGTACAGCCCCACCTGTGCCCGTCAGTACAGCCCCACCTGTGCCCGTCAGTAGAGCCCCACCTGTGCCCGTCAGTACAGCCCCACCTGTGCCCGTCAGTAGAGCCCCACCTGTGCCCGTCAGTAGAGCCCCACCTGTGCCCGTCAGTAGAGCCCCACCTGTGCCCTGTATAAAATTAACTATTCAAAATCTAGCATGCTAGGTACTGGTCTTGACCAACACATCAAAAATGACATTGCTGCCCACACATCTTTCTTGTGGACCCCTAACTCAATCCTCACTCCCACACGTCCTATATATGTTCCAAACTATTCCAATACCCTTTCTTCAAAAGCAACTATTGAAACTCCAGTCTATTGTAACCACTTATCTGGAGTCGAAAACACTCCCGTCTCAAACGCAACATTCTCTGCACACCTGTTCCTTTTGGAGGAATGGGTGCACCAGACATTCCAGCGTATTACAAAGCAACCATCCTTGACCAAGCCAAGCTCTGGTGGAACCCCACACAACAAACCACCTGGCTCCAGATAGAAAGAGCAGTATTAGTTTCTCAACTCAGGCAGATTCTCAGTGCCCTCCTACTACAACACCAAGGGATTCACACATATCTCGATACCATCCACGCTGCCATAAAAACATGGAAAGCCACTCTTTAAAACGCAATAAGGGCATCCCGCACTGTCTGCTTTCAACCAAACCTCCAACGGTGCTTCATACTGTCACACATGACATTAACTTCTCCGAATGGACCACCGCAGGCATTATCTCTGTCGGTCACTTATATAAGGGCTCTACTCCCATGTCCTTTCAACAGCTACAGTCTATATTACCTCCAAGGACTTTAAATACCTCAGGATATGCTCAGCCCAATCCAGGGTGAAATGGTCAGAAGACCTGACACTCTGGCACATACCGTATATACTCGAGTATAGGCCGACCCGAATATAAGCCGAGGCACCTAATTTTACCACAAACAACTGGGAAAACTTATTGACTCGAGTATAAGCCTAGGCTGAGAAATGCGCAGCTACTGTAAGTGGAAAAGAGGGTCAACGATGCCCATTTGCAGCCTCACTGTGCCCATGCAGATGGACACAGTTGACCGATTTTGGGCCCTGTATCTCAGGGTCACTTAGTGCTAGGAACCCCATCTTTAGATATGTTGTAGTGCTAATTCCACTGGGTTGGAATACAACATTTGGGGTTCCTAGCACCAAATGTCCCCGAGATATGGGGCCCCAAATTCGGGTCAGAAAATCTCACGCACTTTTCTGCAGCAGAGAATGACATTTTCTGAACCGACTTTGGGGCCCTGTATCTCGGGGCCACTTAGTGCTAGGAACCCCTTCTGTTGTAGTGCTAGTTCAACTGGTTTTGAATGCCAAATTTGGGGTTCCTAGCTCCAAGTTTCCCCGAGATATGGGGCCCCAAATTCGGGTCAGAAAATGTCAAGCACTTTTCTGCAGCAGAGAATGACATTTTCCGAACCGACTTTGGGGCCCCGTATCTCGGGGCCACTTGGTGCTAGGAACCCCATATTTGGATATGTTGTAGTGATAGGTCCACTGGGTTGGCACACCAAATTTGGGACTCCTAGACCTAAGTGGCTCCGAGATACGGGGCCCCAAAGTCGGGTCGGAAATTTTTTTTTTTGCTGCAGAAAAGTGCTTGACTCGAGTATAAGCCGAGGGGGGCACTTTCAGCACAAAAAAATGTGCTGAAAAACTCGGCTTATACTCGAGTATATACGGTAATAAAGTTCTTTACCCAAAACTCCCCACAACAAGGAATTTCTTATATCTACAAACTCCTCACTGATACCTGCCACAATTTAAAGACCCGAGCGATGTTACAATGGGAACAACTACTACAATGTTCCTACACCCCCCCCCCCCCCAACAATGGTACCGCTCGCTCCAAACACCCTTGAGAACCTCACGCTGTATACTACGCTAGGAGGCTGTTCAAAAAACATACCACAGTTGGTACCTCACCCCAACTAAATTCGCCCGCATTTACCCATCTTCCACAAATCTCTGCTGGAGAAATTGTGGAAACCCATTGCATATCTGGTGGAACTGCCCATCCCTCAGTAAATTATGGACTATGCTCTCTAAGCTCCTCTTTTCCATCTCACCAACTCCTATATTCCCATCACCTCAAATGATACTACTGGGTCTGGACATGGATACATGGCTCCGGTCCTCTCACACAGTCATCTTCCAAGCCCCCCCTCCCCCCTTTCAGCTCGGAATTGATAGCGATTCTAACCAACCACTGTTTGATGGAGTATATGTATGCCAAAGCTCACCTACAAATTCCTATCTTCCAAAAGTGCTGACACCTTTGGCTCAAGCACCCTAAATGCCTACCTCTCTCATGAATGCACATCCTTGAAATCCTAACGCCCTGACCATACCCAATATGCCACCTCTTTGATAACGCTTTGCAACCCATAGCACATCACTTGATTGACTATATTTACTAAGCTCATTCTAGTCATGTATAAATGTAGCTTAATGACCTATGAACACCCATTATTTGTACATGAACTTGTTCTCTATGTGATTGCTCATCTGACGAGCTACTGTTTAACTTTATACTGAAAAACTTATAATAAAGCGGAGTTAAAAATAAAAAAAAATTTAAAATGTGCGCTGATATCATGTGACATCCAAAAATGGAACTACCACCACTTTATTTGCCAGGGTGCAACTGCTTTCAGAAAATATATACTGTTTGGGAATTTAACTAAAATTTAGGCATAAAATTTGCATTTTAAAGCGGAGCTCCACCCTAAAGTGGAACTTCCGCTCAGCGGATCCCTCCCCCCCCTCCGGTGCCACAATTGGCACCTTTCAGGGGGGAGAGGGGTGCAGATACCTGTATAATACAGGTATCAGCACCCACTTTCAGGCATAAATAGCCACAGAATATCCGCAGATGCAGAATATCCGCAGACTCGCGTATGCGCAGTAGGGAACCCGGGCAGTGAAGCCGCAACGCTTCACTTCCTGATTTCCTGACAGAGGATTGCGGCGGGGGCAGCCGAGAGACGAGCGATTGCTCGTCATCTGCTGCCGACATCGCGGGCACCCTGGACAGGCAAGTGTCCATTTATTAAAAGTCAGCAGCTGAGGTATTTGTAGCTGCTGGCTTTTAATAATTTTTTGACGGTGGAGCTCCGTTTTAACATGTGAGCAAAAACCCCAAAAATTGCGCTGGTAGACAAGTGGTAAATGTGCTGAGAAGAGCATTTATAGATCAATAAAGTACCGGCAAAAGTTAGTGCTTAGTAGTAACTGGCATTCATTAAATATATATACTTTTTGGGTTAAAATATAAATGTGAACTAGATTAAAAATACCCCCTTTTTTATCTGGAGGCAAAACTTCCTGGAGAGAAAAAAAAAAGTGTTGCAGAAGAAAATACATAATTTTTCAAATACCTTTTTGATAGCAGTCCAGTCCTCTAGGATATCCAAGTCCCGTAACATATAAACAATATATGGACCTATCCGTTCTGTCAAGGAAAAAATAGTAAATAGTAATGGATGTCTGATTTTTTTATTATCAAAAGAAAACTGTCCCGAAATAGTAAAAAAAAAAAAAAATTATATATATATATATATATATATAGATGGATATTTCTTGTAACTACCAGGGCCTACCCCCAAAGAACAACCCAAAACAAATACGCCTATTCCTGACAATTGCAGTAATACCACATATGTGTATGTTATTTGCGGTTTGTACCTGTAGTAGGGCCAAGAAACAATTGTGTGTATTTTGCTTTTTTATACTGCCTAAACATACTGACACTGAAACCAAGTAAAAAAAGCTGTATGTTAATCCTAAAACACGCTCACTGATCTTTGACCCTTAACCATGACTTTGATCAAGCCTTAGTCTACCTATTTTACTCCAATTTAATTTTTTTCCCCCCAACATTGTTCTCCTCTAGCAAGGAAAAAAGAAACAATATACTGTATATTTTTCTCCATTCAAGGGAAGACAGATTACAGGGGCAGGCTGTGCAGTGAATGATCACAGTGATAGCCAATCACAGGCTATTACAGTGATCAAGTAAATCGAGAGCCAGTTCCCTGGTCATTATTATGAAACCTGGAGCTGTCAGTGACAGCTCAGTCTCTGTGCTAGCAGTGAGCTCCCAGCACAAACACACATACTTTCATGATCCACATATGTATGCTTGGCGGGAAGGGGTTACTGAATTTTTTTTTAAATTCCATATGAATTACAGCTTTGAGTGTACAATAAAATGCTGTCCTTTTTTAAAGCAGAACTAAACTCTAAAAGGGAATGCTACACTACACCTATTAGAGGCGGGAACAGCTCGCCCAGCCATAGCACTCACTTTGCTGTAATTGACGAGAGCATCACTCGTGCCAATATGTGGCTGATGTCATTTGGAGCCTCATCATGGAAACCAACACCAGCTCTGACTCCTGAACTCCAGATTTTCTGAAAATGCTCCTGAATACTGTGTCCACATTCTCCATCAACATTTCCATCCTTTTCGATATGGCCACAAGAGCCCAGGCCAAAATTTTGGACTATTAGCTACATCTTCCAAGGAAGAGCGACATGCTCTCTACAGATTCAGCCTTTAGATGCATCACATCCTCATCTCTGAATGGATAGAGTTTGGCCATCTTGCTCAGAAGGGGGGGGATGTCTCGTGATGTCCCCTTGTTCTGTTAAAGCGGAAGTAAACCCATCTATCTAACAGTTTGAAAAAACAGTTACATTCCCGGCATGCCGGAAATTCTAACTGTCACATCGGTTGTGGTCTCCACCAAACTGTCAAACCATCCAATGGCTGGTGTCATAACTGATCACATGTGCAGCTTCATGGCAGTTAACCGCTTCCCGACCGCCTCATGTAGATATATACGTCTACAGAATGGCACCGGCAGGCAAAACCACGTACCTGTACGTCCCATTTAATTTGCCTGCCCGTGTGTCGCGCTCGCAACCCGGTCGGGAGCTCCGTGACCCCGGCCGCGGGACCAGCGGACCCGATCGCCGCTGGTGTCCCGCGATCGGGCTACGGAGCTGAAGAACGGGGAGAAGTTTGTGTAAACAAACCTCTCCCCGCGCTTCCTACTCAGCCTGTCATTGATTGGCTGTTCCCGGTCATCGGGAAAGCCGATCAATGACGTCAGACGTCAGCCCCACCCCCTAATGTAAAAAAAAAAAAAAAACCACACACGTCAGAGCCCATAACCCCCTCCCCTCCCCCTAGTGGTTAACTCTTTCACTACAACTGTCATTTATACAGAAATCAATGCATTTAAATAGCATTGATTTCTGTATAAATGACAATGGTCCCAAAAATGTGTCAAAAATGTCCGATGTGTCCGCCATAATGTCGCAGTCACAGTAAAAAAAAAAAAAAAAAAAAAAAAAAAAAAAAAAATAAAATAAATATTCGCTGATCGCCGCCATTACTAGTAAAAAAAAAAAAAAATATATTAATAAAAATGCTATAAAACTATCCCCTATTTTGTAAACGCTATAACTTTTGCGCAAACCAATCAATAATCGATAATTGCGATTTTTTTTACCAAAAATATGTAGAAGAATACGTAACGGCCTAAACTGAGGAAAAAAATTTTTTTTTATATATTTTTTGGGGATATTTATTATAGCAAAAAGCAAAAAATATTGCATTTTTTTCAAAATTGTCGCTCTATTGTTGTTTATAGCGCAAAAAATAAAAACCGCAGGGGCGATCAAATACCACCAAAAGAAAGCTCTATTTGTGGGAAAAAAAGGACGCCAATTTTGTTTGGGAGCCACGTCGCACGACCGCGCAATTGTCAGTTAAAGCGACGCAGTGCCGAATCGCAAAAAGGGGCCTGGTCCTTTGGCTGCCAATTGGTCCGGGGCTGAAGTGGTTAAAGATTAAACGGAGGCCAAGATGGCAGCTTCCTTGGCTGAAAAACGATAGGAGGGTTTACTTCCACTTTAAGAATGTAAATTTAGAACACTCTCTCTACGGCTATGTCTCCAAGTTGTGCAATTAAGAGTGCGACCCTGATCCAAATTTACAGTCTCTGGATCAAAGTTGCATCAAAAGTCGCATCAAATTAGTGCAGGAACCCCTCAAAGTCGCTGCAACATTAAGTTGCATAGATTGGAACTTGTGCCATTGAACTCAATGGACTGGGACCCGCCATGCGACCCCATGTGTCCAAAGTCGCACTAGTGGAATCTGAGCCCAAAAGGTGCTTATAGAACTTCCTCTTGCTTTGCAGGAGACTCTACTTTGGTTGGGACAGTTCCAGTTCTTCCTGGTCATCCTAGTGGGAGAACACGCCGTAATGGCTGTTGGACTTCATGTGTGGCTTGTATCCCACTCTTTAAGGGATTCTTGCACCACGTGCCTCACTAGGGATTACATTTGCTGGAAAACACCACCGGCTGGGCTTAGCATGGCTCACACAGAGACTTGCCATCTGAGTCCCACATCCCCAGCAGGCTCCCTCTTTGGAGCAGCTGATATAGTGGTGGGTGCGTAGAGGAGGATTCAGAGCTTCTGCTATGAAGGCTGGACCTTGACGGTGACCTATGACAAACACATCTTAAGAAAAAGGTTGTGACCTAATGATGTCTTTATAATCTCGTGCCGTGTATGTCAACCTGACCTAGAAAGAATCACAAAAGCAAAATAGGATATAAAGGAAATGGTTAAAGAATCCAAAAAGAGTACCCAGATCAGCAAGGAAAGGGTTAAACCCACCCTCTCGCACCTGCTACACCAGAGTTGGCCACGGGGGGGGGGGGGGGGGGGGAGTCAGTGATACATCCAGTGTGAAACTGCACAGAAAGACAGACAACCTGCACAAAATGCTGCCTACAAAGAGAGCCCTACATCAACAGTACTGACCGCCAATTGAATTTCTCCCCTGAAATGATGCCACCACTGCCACCACCGCCCCCCTGGGCGGGAACAACCCAGGGATGCCCAGCCGGAAGAAAAAGCAGCAGCTTAGAATGCAAATGCGCTCTAGCTGCCATAGACTGGAAGACACTAGAGCCAGAGAAGAAACAGACAAACACACAAACTGCTGCCATGGAATATCTAATATAAAAGTATACATCACCACACACACCAATTTCCTTAAGCGCTAAAGCTGTTAGTCAAATTTGTGGATGTGGAACCCGGGGAGGTATAAGAGGGACAATAACCCAGTGCAGTTGCCAACCACTGGAAAATGGGGGATAAAGAGCAAAAAACAAAAAGGCGGCGCTCTATGGATAAAGTCAGTAAGTACATCTGAACCAATGGATGAATGAAAATAGTTTATTGCACTGAAGATGAACAAACACTGCAAAAGTCTATGTATAACTGTATTGCCTCGTACACACGATTGGACATTCCGACAACAAAACCGTAGATTTTTTTCCAACGGATGCTGGCTCAAACTTGTCTTGCATACATAGGGTCACACAAATGTTGTCGTAAATTCCGATTGGCAAGAACGCAGTGATGTACAACACGTATGATGAGCCAAGAAAAATGAAGTTCAATAGCCAGTGCAGCTCTTCTGCTCGATTCCGAGCATGTGTGGACTTTTGTGCGTCGGAATTGTGTTAACACGCTTGGAATTTCCGAAACAAAGTTTGTTGTCGGAGAATTTGAGAACCTGCTCTCAAACATTTGTTGTCGGAAATTCCGACAGCAAATGTCCGATGGAGCATACACAGGGTCGGAATTTCCAACAACAAGCTCAAAGCGAACATTTCCCGTCGGAAAATCCGACCGTGTGTACGAGGCATAAGATGTTGGGACAAATGCAGTAATCAGTCATCAGAACATGAAGGCATGTAACAATTAGGATGATTAAAAAGGTTGATAAAAAAGCAAAAAATGGTACCACACTGAAATCCAGATGGGAGGGGGGGGGGTTAATATCATCCAGGTGGCTGGCTGGTGGAACATAGGGAATGAACAACATGAACCACATGGAGAGCAGTGACAGCCCGGTAGGGAAGCAGTGAAGAACAGCCCGCTGACAGCAAACTGGAGGCCGGGCTCTGCTGGTGTCAAGGATGGGAGCCCCGACGGCGAGAGGATGCTCTGCCAGCTGCTGTTGAGAGCTGTGGCTGGTCGCGGGGAATAACCATGCCGAGTTGCAGGCAATGGCCCGTCTCATCAACAGCTGAAGATGGAGCCGGGGGAACCTAGCACAGCCACAGGAGTGGGGCGTGCTGGATGATGTCAGGACTGCACCCGGAAGTGAGGGAAATTAAAGACTTGTGTGAGGTGGTGGTAAACCGCAAGCTTAGGCTGCTGTGACTAACATGTTTCCCAGAGAAGCAGGATATTCCATTCTCCAGATCGCGTAGGACCCCCTAATTTGGGATACTTTGTCGCAATGTGAGTTTTTTTGTCTTTCCCTCCTGGTTAACAAATTCTCCGTTGCTGTTGGTGCCATCGAGACTACATTGTTTGATGCCTGGACCTATTTGGACCCGATGACCCTATCACCTGTTTCCATATGAGAACAACCATTCTGTTGGTGTGGACCTCGCCCTCTGTTTGGATTGACCCACACGGACTTGTTTTTTTTTCATATTATTCATTATTGGTGCTCAGATACAGTTTAGTTTCACTTTAAAAATTATCCTTACTTGGGAGCTGATTCTACTGTGGGCTTCCCACTTTCCATCCTGAAGTTGGATGTGCAACCCCAACACAAAAGCTTGGCTTGCCTAACAATGTATGTGCAGTCTGCTCTCTCTCTCTCTCACACGCAGCAGCAGCAGCAGCTGAGGGCAGTGCTTTGTAAGTGTGAGAGAGTGCAAACTGTGCATGCATGGTTCTGTAAGCAAGTGCTTGTTTATGAGGTCCCAGGACCACGAACTGAAGGCAAACTGTTAAAGCAAACCTGTGGCCAGGCTATAAAGTTCTTAGAATTTACATAATCTAAACAAGCAGTGAATAAGCTTTAAAACAGATCATTAAGCCTTGCACCTGCAGGCACTGTGAATCAATTCATCCTCAAAGTTTGCATAAGTGCTAAAGCTGATCAAGTCCTTCTCTCAGGCAGCTCAGTCCACCCCATCACTATTCCTAAAGCTCCTGCTTTTCATTTACATTAGGTGTTAAAAGGCTGGAAGGCTTCCAAACTACTACTGGTAGGGGTGAGCAGAACTGTTGAGGGGACAATTATCTGCACTAAAGTGGTGTTCCACCCAAAAAAAAAAACATGAATGTGCCTAAAGAAAAATAAAAAAAAAAACATTTGGAAAAAAATATTTTTTTTTACTCCCCTCTAAATGGCTGTTGTCATAGTCTGCCTCCTTCAGTGCCTGGGCTCTTGATGTCACTTCCCCTTGGCGCAGAAAGGGCTCAGTTCTGCCCCCTCGCTCTTGTCAATCACCTGGGACACGTGACAGGTCCCAGATGATTGCGCTGCCAATCACGGCTCCGTTCGAAGTGGGTGCCCAGCTGTGAAGCCGCAGCCGGGTGCCCACAGTTACAATGCCGGTGCCACCGAACGGAGGGGGAGACTAGCGGGGGCTTCGATCCCCTGCATCACTGGACCCTTATTAAAAGTCAGCAGCTGCAGTATTTGTAGCTGCTGACTTTTAATTTTTTTTATGTGGGAACCCCGTTTTAAATTAGCCTCAGAACTGAATGTAATTCATATGTGTTCGGGTTTAAAGGGATGAGGTGGCAACCCTAAACAGCCTCTCGCTGAAATGTTATTGAACCCTGCTCCTCCTCTTTGCGTCCAAAAAACACAATGTAGTTAGGATTGAAACCGAGGATCAGAAAACTTCTAATGCTATCCAGTACATATAACACTACAGCTGCAACCAACTCACCATAATCTGATTTCAGTGCAATATCCCAGGTAGCTCAAAAAAGTGTTTTTCCTCAAGCGTGTGCAGGGCCGTCTTTAATATACTATAATCACTACATAGGACCCTCATTCCCCATAATTACAGGACCCCCCCCCCCCCCCTATACTATGCCCATCACTACACAAGCCCCATACTACCTCCCCTCCCCCATTATTACACAGGATGCGTCCCCCATAATACTCCCATCATTACACAGCCCCCCTCCTCCTGAGGTTGGAGAAGCAGGGAGTGGGGTTATTATTGAGTGTGGAGGCAGGTATTGGGGTTATTGTTAGGGGTGGAGAGGCAGGGAGAGGGGTTATTGTTTAGGGTGGAGAAGCGGGGAGGAGGGTTATTATTGAGGGTGGAGAAGCAGGGAGGGGGGTTATTGTTGAGGTTGGAGAGGCAGGAAGGGGGGGTTATTGTTGAGCCCACAGAGGTCAAATCAGCAGCCCTGCCCTCCCCTCTTCAAGAAGTTCTGCAGCAGCCAATCAATGTCCTGCACTACAACACCTAGGAGCGCCCCCCCAAGAGGTTCTGCAGCAGCAGCCAATCCCTGCCTTGCACTACAACACCCAGCAGCCCTGCACTCCCCTAAGAAGTTCTGCAGCAACTGAGACGCCCTGAGAAGTTACTGCCCTGCACTACAACACACAGTGTCTCCGAGGGAGACAATCTACTCACTGTGCAGAGCAATGTGGGCCCAGAGGAGGGATGGGAGGGGTGGGAGAGGGAGCTCAGCTCAGGACAGCACACAGTGTCTCCGAGGGAGACAATCTACTCACTGTGCAGAGTGCAGGGGTCAGAAAAAGGTGGAGAAAACCAATGCACTTGACTTATCAGCGTTTGGGTCCCTCCAACAATGAATGGGCCCTGGGCAGATGCCCCATTTGCCCTGAGGTAAAGACGGCCCTGAGCGTGTGTTGAGGCCACCTCGCACTTAGCTTTCGGTATCATCAATAACAAACTTTAAGGCACGACTGAGTCAGGCGAGTGGTTGAAAACAATTTCTTACTATCTATGTTTTTTACATCAAGCTTTTTCATGCAAATTACAGCAGCAAACTGAATTTGCATTGGTGGTGTCTTGGACTCTCTCCCCCCCCTATCACAAGCAGGGGTATTTTGATCACCAGACTACTGATAAAAGGCCCTGAGGTAAACTACTGCACTACAGCAATGTATGGGTGAAATTTTGCAGTAGTGAGCAGTGGGGATGCATTCCCCCATATGCATGTCAAAGTTTACTTTTCAGTGTTAACTGCAGTGCACCTCTAAACCTGAAACTGCAAGTATACTTCCCGATTAAGGATGAGCTCAGGCGTATTTGCAACCCGCACGTGCAGAGCCCGCCAGGAAGTGGGTACAGCGCTAATCACAGGCAGTAAGACATTTTTCCGATCCACGTCTGCAGAGATCGAGAAATGTCTCACTACCTGTGATTAGCGATGTGCAGCGCCGACTTCCTGGCGGGCTCTGCACGTGCGGGTTGCGAACACCCCTGAGCACATCCTTATTCCCGATACATCTTTACTTGTTTACAGGAGGAATGTAGCTATGCTAAACTTTCAATATGCCTTTACAGGCAGAAGATTGCTATCAACACAGTAATTGTAGTTTGGATACATTCTCCGAGCAGATTAAAAAAAAAGTATACATTTGTACAGTTTCTATGGAATCATAATGTGTTTTTTTTTTTAAATGTAGATGATAATAACATTTTAGTTCTCAGGCACAAATCACAACATGGTGAGGTAGTAAGATATGTTACAGTCATTTGGCACACAAAGTCTGTCTTAATAAAAGGATACCAGAAACCAATGGAACTCTCCGCTTCTTCTCTGAACGAAATGGATCCCACTTTTTTCTACTTCGTTTAGATCTCAATTCTTCATCCCACCATTCTGATGAAAGAAAAAGAAAGAATGGGGAAGTTAGACAAAAGAAAGAGGAGAAAATGAATGGTACCAGCAGGTGCCCTATGGTCTTGCTAAGCGGGGTGAGTTTAAGGCTACACACATTCACACAACTTTTAAATCTGGTGCATTTCCATAAGAAAAAAAAAAAAAACACACACACATACACACATTGTTTTATTACAATAAATGGTAATGCATGTACACACTAACAAATGTCCATAGTAAACTGGTGCTTTATATTCCCTAATCAGTAACTGATTTACATTCTTGGCGTCTGTCTGTACAAATGTTAAAGTGGTGTGCTATCATTGGGACATGAAAATATATGTAAACACCTAACCCTTTAAAACTACCAATTCAGATAAAATATAAATGCAAGGCAAAACGTGTGTGTTCTCATAATCTCGGTTCTCAGCTGCATAGGGGCTTAGAGAGGTAGGGGTGGTGACTATAGGGGGGTGTCAGCAAGAGGCAGAATCACAGCAATACACTGATGTTCCCAGTGAAGAGCTCTACAGGAGTGCCTATCAGCACATGAATGAATGATTTGTATAGCGCTGCAAATGCGAACTGAATCGCCTCAAGGCGCTTGTCATGTATTGGCCATTGGAGGACATACGGGCTGTGCTCCTAGCACAACCAGAAAATTGACCACACTGGGAAGGATGTGCTTCTATCCCTAATTTGGTCAGTTTGAAAGCGCAAAGCAGAAGAACTAGCAGGATCACCAGGTATTTCACACAAAGGAAGTAATACAAGGAAAACAGGGCACTTTTTACTACAAGTACGTGGTACAATAGGCACTTCAGGAATATGAAATGTTGTTGTAACAATCACTTTAACATTTACATTTCTAAATAGCTTAGCTTTCTTCAACACTTCCATAGACATACCAAGTCGTATTGTACTAGAATGAATGTGCAGAAAGTGCCCGGGACCTGTAGCACCAGATGTTCCGTTATCGCCGACAATATGGAGGGCAGAATAAGCCAGGTGATTTAAACAGCATTCAGGTAATTTCTGTTAGGTATACCTTAGACGGTGAACAATTCCATAAGAAATAAAGGCTTTGTCTTGTGCAGAGACTGAAAAGTGTACTGGTTCTTGATGGTCTCATTCACACCAGGCGCATTTGGATTGTGCTGGGCCCCCTTGCCCAGTGCAGTCCCAGCACAAGAGATAGAAGTATGGAGTAGTTCACATCACTGTGTTGCAATGGTATGCATGGAAAAAAAATAAACTGCATGCGGTCCTTTTTTTAGTGCAGCAGGTTACAACACAAACTACCACATTACAATGCCATTGTGTAAAAAAAATAACAAAATCGGACAAAAAAAAAAAGAAAAAAAGAAAAGGAAAACAGTTTGGTGCACTGAGATCAGTGTGGTTGACCATAAGTGGTTAGGTCCAGTGGTTAGGTTAAGTTACAAGAAAATGTGCTCATTAATGGCTAGCCTAGGCAAGCTATGTGGTGGCTTCTGGGTACTGTTACCTTGCTCGGCTGGGTTCGGCTGTGCTCGTTCCTGTCGGTGACGACGTTACGTATCACCGAATGGAGCGAGCAGAGCAGAACACATTTGAGCATGGTGACAGTACCCAGAAGCCGCCACACAGCTTGCGCTCCAGCTCCTAGCACCTCTGATAGATTGGCTGTTGCCCAGCATCACCCTGCCAGCACCAGTCCCCTCCTGCCGATATGTGCAGTGTGTCTGAGATCCCAGCATTGCTGACAGATGTTTTCCTGCCGATCTCTGCAGCTTTCTGCAGCCTCAAGCACTGCAGACAGATTGACATCCAGCCGTTTACCTGCTGAACTTTGCAGCCCCTTGAATGGGAAGAATTGTTTCCTGCATACCTGAGGATATATCTATGCTTTGACGATCTTCCTCAAGTCGTTGTATTCGCTCCAATAGTTCACATTGCATGTTGTCAAATAAGAGAACCTTCTCACTCTGTAAACAAGAAACCAGAGTAAAACTTTAAAAGTGTATGATGAGGCAAAATAAAAAAAAAAAAAAAAAAAAACAACAAAAAAAAAAAACATACATCTCTGCATTACATGCATATTTCCCCTTGATTTATTCTTTTAAAGACTCTAAGTACAAAGAAATATTTTTGATGTGGCAGAAAAGCATTCAGCTATTAAGCCATGTTGTGGATTGACTACACACAAAATTTAATGTGGACAAATTGTTGTCAGCCCTGCCCAGTCTTTTGCTAAACTACTCAACCACTCCCACTCTCCGCTGTCTACAACATATTTCTGTGTGCACACTGTGCAAAAATCGGCTGGTTCAACAGAAACTGGCCAATTTTCAGTCAGTGTGTATAGCAGTCTTTCCTACAGAGATCGGTCTGATTACCGGCGTTTGTCAAAGAGACATGCTGGAAAACCAGCCATCGATCAGTGTTTGCAGCCAATTGCTGTGAGCACTGATCACTGTATTTTGGGTGGTGGGGGTGGCGTCCCCCTGTCAGAATACAATAGCACCGCAGGGAGGATCACGGCACCAACATTTCTTGTGTTGGTATGACGATCTGTCAGGTTTTTTTTCGGGCTGAAGGAAAAAAAATAAAATAAAACTTACACTGTGTACTGGGCTTTAGCTAATCACTCTGTAGACCAAGACAACAACTAGGAGGGCTAAACAGACCTTTTGAAGAAACACAGTTTGTATGCCGAGGACACGGGAAAACTCTGAAAAACTCAACAGGGTTTTCTGCACCTATCCAACAGATATAACGAAATGCTTCCAATGGCATTGTTAACAGACCAAAAGGGTGCAAATGAGAAGAGTTCATTGTTAGTGTCCATTCACACTTGTGCGACTTAAATTGTGTGATTTCCATTGTGACTTTACCATGTAACTTGATGCCATTTTGATACGACTTTGGATGAGTGCGACTTTGTTGTGACTTTGACCAATGTGATTGTTTTGTTTGTGCTCTACAAAGTCATTAGACATGTGCAGAAAGGAAAAATGTGATTTGTTCCGTTTGGTTTCCCTATTTTCTAATGAATTCCAAATTTATTAGAAGGATTTGAATTTGAATCGATCAAAAATTGATTGACCGATTCAAATTCTGTGTAAAAAAATAGCTGGTTAAGAAGCGGGCCGACAAGCCGGCTGCCGCGTCCTTAACAACCAATGACTCATTAGCTGACAGCTGAATGTAAACAAAGGAATGCCGGCAATGCCACCCTATCCATACCAGGCTCTTCAAATTAAAAATGAAGAACGATGTGGGGTCCCTGAAAAAAACAACATCATCGACCAAGGGCATGGTGTTTTTTTTTTAATAATGGAATTGTCAAAAACTGCCCACTGTCATTTTTTACAATACTACTATGTACCCCTACTCATTCACAAACTAGGAGGCCCCCTTGTTCAAGTGGTCTTCCAGACTCCAATAAGCCCCCCGCCCGCAGACCCCCCACAACCACCAGCCAGGGTTGTGGGGAAGAGGTCCTTGTTCCCATCACCCATCAACATAGGCACAAGGTGATTTGGGGGGGGGGGGGGGAGGGCCTGGTATGGAATGGGGGGGGACCACATAATGTTTTTTTTCGTTTATCTTTCATTGCCGGTATTCTTTTCACACACAAGTCACATGTATATCATGCAGCTGTGACCTTCATGTGACTTTTGAGGGTTTACATTGAAGTCTATGACCCTCAAGTTGCATGAAAGTCAGACCAAAGTAGTGCAGGAACCACTTTAAAAATCACTGCAACTTTAAAGAGGAAGTAAAGCCTCTTTTAAAAAAAAAAACGGAACCTGCAAGGCAAAGGCATTATGAGCTAGTATGCATAGCATACTAGCTCATTATGAATAACTTACCTGAGAATGAAACCCCGAAGCGACCCTCGTCCACGACCTCCGCCATCAATCAAGGAGTGACTTCCGGGTCTCGCCGCTCCAGCACTGTCATTCGCTGGAGCGGCGATGACGTCACTCCCGCGCATGCGCACGAAAGCGGCATATCGCCGTGATCTCGGCATGCGCAGTGAGCCTGCACGCCGCTGTCTACGGCGCATGCGCCGTAGACAGTGATGCCTCTTTTTTTCTAAATATCTCCTAAACCATGTAGGTTTAGGAGATATTTATTGGACCTACAGGTAAGCCTTAATCTAGGCTTACCTGTAGGTCAAAGTGGTTTGTAAGGGTTTACAACAACTTTAAGTCAGACAGATATGAATGTTATTCATTGGGAAACATGGGTTGTGACTTGTCATGCGACTCTGGGGTCCAAAGTTGCATAAGTAATTTTTACTGTCAATAATATGTATTCAACATCCATCCATAAAGTCTATCATTTTCTATGGGCACAGCTAGCAATGCAACAACTGATTTTTAGATATAGGGAACACCTACTGAGTGCGTCATGACTGACATAAAGAGCAGATTTTCCAAACTGGAAGGCCCTTATAATCAATCTGTGAGGAAAAGGGAATACATATACTTTCATGGTTCATCAAACTGGTGCCTATTGCACTAAATTAATAGTGCCTGTCCTACTATGTGTTGCCACACAGACATTGATTTGAGGACAAAGAGGTCTCATATAACATCTTCCCGTCAACGCCAGCCAAAAAAAGAAAATTACATCATAAAAGATCAATTGGTAGATGTTATTTCTAGCAAAGAAAAATGGCACCAAGCATTTAAATAGATACACGGTAAAAGTCAAACTTTGAATAAAAAGGAAACAGAAAACATTTATAATAGCATACAATTAAAGTCACTTGCCTCCAAATGCTGCTTAGCTCCCTGAAGCTCACATTCATATCGGTGTTTTATAACATCCAGGCAAAATCCCTTATAAATTCCTAAAAGGAAAATATAGTATCTTTACATTTCTGTAATGCTAAATAGGATTCTTGTATTCACCAAAAAATCTGTTTATTGGAGTCTATTCAGAGATATAGGAAGTCTTACCTGCAGAACATCCAAAAGTTGTCCTACTGAGGGATGAGCAACACAGCAAAAAAAATGCGAACAGGCACAAGAAAACAAAAAGGAAACTGGATATTGCCTACAGCTCAAAAGAGCTGCCTAAAGGACCTTATGAAGTTATTGACAAAAGACCCAGAGGGAGCCTTTTAAATATGGGAAACAGTCGCTTGATGCCAAAAACCTCAAGAAGCATTCACAAATGTAGTAGAGTGCAACTTGAAATGAAAAGGTGGGACCTGACCTTGAGACCAAAAGTGGATGTTGGTCTGATGAGCCACCTACCAGTTTTAGTAAATATATAAACTGCTAAATACCTTTTCTTATCAGCAGTCTTATGACTTCTATCAGTATCTGGTTAAAGCTTGTAGGAGGAGGTTGCAGGACCCCTGACCTTCTGTCTGGACATTGCCGATTGGCCCTGTGCTGATCACATGCATTCTCCCAAGAGAAAATAAAAACAAAAACTATAGCAATACACACCAAACTGAGCATGTGCAGCTTTCCCCCAAGGCTCTGTTCTATCAGGAGATGGTTTAGGGGACTCTGGAAGAAGGGGAGGATAAGAGAAGACAGGATCAAACAGCTTTTTTTACACAATGCAGAGGATTATCCCCTCGGTTCCACAGTAAGTATAACAAGCATGCTTTACTGTATATACAGACTGATTTTAGTGTTGTGAGTTTAGTAACACTTTAAGTTGGCCATAGATGGTTCGAACTATCTTATGGGCAGGCTGAATGTACCCAAGTTCATTGATCTATCAACTTGGGTACAACCAGCCGGTCAGATTTTACATGAGATAATTGCTATCATAGCGGCTAGCAGTAATCACTCTGTTCTCCCGGCAGGGAGGACTCACCCCTCCTCGCCAGGAGAAAAACACTGGCTCCACAGTATGAGGGAATTGCAGGAAAAAATAAAATAAAAAAATAAAATAAAAAAATATCGCTCCTTCTATGGCCCGCTTTACTCCTTGAAAAGAATCCAGACAATGGAGGGAAATTTTATTTATGGTGAAATGGAGCCTTACAGAAAGGAAAAACAATGCCCTGGTTGAAGTAATGGGGCAGAATCTACTCTAGTCAAGAGGAAAGTAATGAGCCTAAGGGGAATGTGTCTTATGGGTTCAAATGGTGCATTATGAAGCACAGAATGAACCAGATTCAGATCCCACCACCATGCTTCACTGTAGGGATGGTATTGGCCAGGTGACGAGCAGTGCTTGGTTTCCTCCAGACATGACGCTTGCCATTCACACCAAAAAGAGTTCAATCTTTGTTTCATCAAACCAGAGAATTTTGTTTCTCATGGTCTGAGAGTCCTTCAGGTGTCTTTCGGCAAACTCTAGACGGGCTGTCATGTGCTTCCGCCTGGCAACTCTACCATACAGGGCTGATTGGTGGAGTGCTGTAGACATGGTTGTTCTTCTGGAAGGTTCTCCTCTCGCCACAGAGAAATGCTGGAGCTTTATCAGAATGACCATTGGGTTCTTGGTCACCTCCCTAAAGCCCTTCTCCCCCCGATCGCTCAGTTTGGCTGGGTGTCCTGCTCTTGGAGTCCTGGTGGTTCCGAACTTCTTCCCTTTACGAATGAAGGAGGCCACTGTGCTCATTAGGACCTTCAATGCTGCCAAAATGTTTCTGTACCCTTCCCCAGATCTGTCCCTTGATACAATGCTGTTTCGGAGGTCTACAAACAATTCCTTGGACTTCATGGCTTGGTTTGTGCTCTGACATGCACTGTTAACTGTGGGACCTTGTATAGACAGTTGTGGGCCTTTCCAAATAATGTTCAATCAACTGAATTTACCACAGGTGGACTCCAAGTTGTAGAAACATCTAAAGCAGTGGTTCTCAACCTTCTAGTGCTGTGACCCCTTGATAACATTTCCCAAGTTGTGGGGACCCCAAACAGTAAAATAATGTTCATAGCGTGGGTTGTCAGCACCCAAGACAAGTATTTTGCTCCCCTAACCCGCAGACATTTAGTTCTCCCTGAGTCCTTATAATGGCAACTATAAACACAGGTAGTGTTACTCACTGTGTCTCCGGCTTCACTGTGTCTCCGACTTTGTGGTGTCTCGTAGCAGTGACACCTATGCTGAAATCAGGATATGATCTCCTCCAGCCCCTCCCACTTCACATTCCTCACTAGTCTCTGCCCCCCAGCCATGCCGTGAACTGAATGGGCACCTAGGAAGAGGATGAGTGGGCGGCCGCGGGTTCCAGAAACAGCCCAGCTGGGCGGACACAGACTCCAGGGATAGCCCTGTTCGGCGGCCGCAAAAAAGACTGGGAGAGCTGTACCGGCTTCAGGAACAGCCCAGGATTCGGTGACCCTTGGCCAATCATCATTTGACCCCCAGGTTGAGATCCACTGATCTAAAGGATGATCAGTGTAAACTGGATGCAGTTCAATTTTGAGGGTAACGGCAAAGGCTGTACTTATGTACATGTGATTTTTTTCATTTTTTTTCTTTTTAATACATTTACAAAGATGTCAAACAAACTTCTTTCACATTGCCATCATGGGGTATTGTTTGTAGAATTTTTAGGAAAATAATTTAATCCATTTTGGAATAAGGCTGTAATAGAACAAAATGTGGGAAAAACTGAAGCGCTGTGAATTTTTTACGGATGCACTGTAGAAATTTGAAAAGTTTCTCTTTATCAATTAACAAAAAATGGAAAGTAAAATGAACAGAAGAGAAATCCAAATTAAATCAATATTTGGTTTGACCATCCTTTGCCTTCAAAACAGCATCAATTCTTCTATGTACACTTGCACACAGTTTTTGAAGGAACTCGGCAGGTACCGTATTTATTGGCGTATAACACACACTTTTTTTCCCTTAAAATCAGGGGAAAATCGTGGGTGCGTGTTATACGCCGATCTCCCGCCGATTGTGAGCTTCTCGGCAGTTTGGGCCGCTCTCGGCGGCTTTCGGAAAGCCGAAAGCCGTTGATAACGGCCGAAAGTCGCTGAAAATAGCGGAAAGCCGCCGAGAACGGCCAAAATTTGACGAAAATAGCTGAAGGTCGCCGAGAGCTACCGAGCACCATGCCATCTTTAAACGGCAAGCTGATACTGACACTGGCAAGGCTGCAGGTGGAAATGACAAGGCTGCAGGTGGACACTGACAAGGCTGCAAATGACACTGACAAGGCTGCAGGTGGACACTGACAAGGCTGCAGATGGACACTGACAAGGCTGCAGGTGGACACTGACAAGGCTGCAGGTGGACACTGACAAGGCTGCAGGTGGACACTGACAAGGCTGCAGGTGGACACTGACAAGGCTGCAGGTGGACACTGACAAGGCTGCAGGTGGACACTGACAAGGCTGCAGGTGGACACTGACAGGGCTGCAGGTGGACACTGACAGGGCTGCAGATGGACACTGACAGGGCTGCAGATGGACACTGACAAGGCTGCAGATGGACACTGACAAGGCTGCAGATGGACACTGACAAGGCTGCAGATGGACACTGACAGGGCTGCAGATGGACACTGACAGGGCTGCAGATGGACACTGACAGGGCTGCAGATGGACACTGACAAGGCTGCAGATGGACACTGACAAGGCTGCAGATGGACACTGACAAGGCTGCAGATGGACAAGGCTGCAGATGGACACTGACAAGGCTGCAGATGGACACTGACAAGGCTGCAGATGGACACTGACAAGGCTGCATTGATGGGCATTTAAATGTAAGTTTTTTTCCTTAAACTTCCCTCCTAAAAGTTTTTTTCCTTAAAATTTCCAACTAAACTTGGGGTGCGTGTTATACACCGGCGCGTGTTATACGCCGATAAATACGGGTTGTTCCAAACGTCTTGGAGAACTAACCACTGATCTTCTGTGGATGTAAGCTGCCTCAAATCCTTCTGTCTCTTTATGTAATTCCCAGACAGACTTGATGTTGAGATCAGGGCTCTGTGGGGGGAAAACCATCACTTCCAGGACTCATTGGTCTTCTTTACACTCAAGATAGCTTAATGACATTGGCCGCATGTTTGTGGTCATTGTCCTGCTGCAGAATAAATTTGGGGCCAATAAAACATCTCCCTGATGGTATGGCATGATGGATAAGTATCTGCATGTAATTATCAGCATTAAGGACACCATTGATCCTGACCAAATATCCAACTCCATTTGCAGAAATGCAGCCCTAAACTTGCAAGGAACTGTTGCTTCACTGTTGCCTACAGACAGACACATTGTACCGCCCTCCAGCCTTTCACAAACAAACTGCCATTTGCTACAGCCAAATATTTAAAATTTGGCTCATGAGTCCAGAGCACCTGCTGCCATTTTTCTGCACCCTAGTTTTCACTTATAGTTGAGCCGCTTTTTCGTTTTTTGTACGAAAACATAGGAACTGGGGTGCAGAAAAAGTGCTCTGGATTGATGAGCTAAATTTAAATTGTTTGGCTGTAGCAAAAGGCAGTTTGCAAAAAATAGCTTTGGATTTCTCTTCTGTTAATTTACTTTCCATTTTGTTAATTGATAAAAAATAAATGATTAACATTTCTATTTCTGAAAGCATTCCTAATTTACTGGAATTCTTCACACTTGTCTAAATCTTTTTTCACAGTACTGTAAGTTCTTGAGGTGGCCCTCAGTGCTCAACCTGACTGGCCCACTCACAAAGTGAGTCTTCAGAGACAGTGCAAGCTCTAAGGCAATGCCAGGGACTTTAAACCTGGAAGCTAACTTTTTACCAGAGCAGAGTTTGGAAAGCATCCTACATGGAATTCAGAGCTTGAAGGCAATTTCAAAGCTATCCCTGCAATGTCCAGTCAGGTCTGGGAATGGCACTCCAAAAGCCAGGCTGAGGATGGCTGCAATCGGAAAGGCAAGATCTAGCAGCAGTTTCAGGGAAGGGGAGGAAGTCATATGACCAGTGATGAAATATGTCGGGCGGAGCCAGTGAGGTCAATTCCGCTTGTCACAAAAAACAGAAGTGGGGTGAGATGGGGTGACTCCATTTTGGAAGTAAGAACACTGCTCTATATGTTTTTTTTATTTTGTCAGTGCAATATTCGGCAATAAAAACTGTTTTATTCATTTATATTGGGTTGTATGATGGAATTCTTCCCTTCTTTTGAGCTACACCTGTATTGGGGACACTGAGGATCAGTCTCTTAAATGGACCATATATGAAGTGACCCTTAACAGACGCAGGTGGACCTGCATGGAATAAATGCTAAAGCACAAGTGACCTATTATTTTAGGTCAAATTCTAAGGTGAGCAGGCATTGAATACAATGGATCGATGGCTTTGGGCAGGTCACATGTGAATAAGAATATTCTTATGGAAAATTGTTTAGTGTTAGGGAATATATTTGTTGTTCACGTTATTGGAGCACACAAGAGGCACAAATGTTTTCTGGACACTCAATTTGACATTGAAAGAACTCTTATTTAAAGATACCTATGTAACTTTGTTTATCTGTATATGTCACAATCTTTTTGTGGAAATTTTGATGGTCATACAATTTAGTAATTTCACATGAGCATATCAACATTATTTATTATTGGTGTATTTTCACCAAACTGATTGATTTCCTTAAAGGGACAGCACACCATTTATTTTTTGTTTAGTATAACCCGAAAGACTTCCTGTGTCCCTCAATGGACTAAAAAGAAATCTTGCTTTGTAGTTAGACTGGAACATGGTCCAAACAACCAAATCTGACAGTAAGCTCTACTGGTGGTTGTAATTTCCATGGAATTAGAGCTTCTGACTGATTTTTAAGTTGGATTTTCTGCATTTACATAAATACTGTTGGAGGAAATAGAACACTCCTGGCATTAACATGGTATTTTAGCATTACAAATGTCTTATTCTAGTGCTATAAACATTTTTAAAGAACTCAACCAGATAAAGCAGACAACACTGTGTTAATCTACAAACGGGGTGACCATATAGGGTCTGATTTTAGGAAGTTATTCAATACGAATATTGCTTACAATAACTGCATATAAAATTAATAGCGAGATAATGAGAACTTCTCAGTGCAGGATTAAATGCTCCAATCAATAGGATAAGGAGCACAAACTGCTCATTTCTGCAGATAAAAGGGATTAAAATAAATAAAAAGTTCTGGCTAGAAGGTATGGTGCCATTTTCTAATATAATCACAGCTAGACACCAGAAGCACAGAGCTTCTTTTAAAGAGGAACAGCAAAATGCAAATATGATGTGCAAAGTGCAGTTACATACCTATACAAATGTAACCATTCATTAGTTAACAGATGAAGAGTTAAATAATTTAATAAAGACAATATTACAGTACGAATACGCTGGAGGACTAGGTCCTATTACAAGAGATTTTGTGAGCATATAGCTCTGCAAACACTCCACTAAATATATGAAAATTTTTATTTTAAGACCCTCAGGTCCTATGTGCATCATTAACTCATTTTGTGACAGAGAAACTACAATTTAAAGGATTTACCTGCAACTTCAATGCGAATTTTCATGTTTTTCTGTAGGTCAGCCAAAGGGTTAATATACTCCATAGCTCTACCAGAAGACACCTCTTCCAATTTGGCTTTAAGCTGGTTCAGTCTTTCCTTGAATAACCTACAGCATTACATGCACAGAGACAATTAGCCCAATTCAATAGGATGGATAACTTATTTTAACTCCACGTTTTAACGTATAACACAGACATGTAATTGCCATTGTTCATGCGCAAGATGGGAATTTAACTTTTTTCTCAGAAATAATTAATTAAAAGGAAAAGTATGGCTTGTTTGACTGTACTTCTTTTGTGGACCACATGATGTGCAGTCCGTTCTGCAATCCTGTGTCCCAGGCTGAAGCCCACTGTCAGCTGACATCACAGAGCCGATCCAGGCTGGGAAAAATAGGATTTTTATTACAGCTTACCTGTAAAATCCTTTTCTTGGAGTACATCATGGGACACAGAGCCTTAAGTAATAACTTAATGGGTTATAGGCCACCTTCAGGTGATGGACACTGGCACACCCTAAACAGGAAGTTGCCTCCCTATATAACCCCTCCTCCTACCAGGAGTAACTTTTGTAGCAAAGTAATATACGTATACATATACCCCAGAAAAGAGGGGTGGGACCTCTGTGTCCCATGATGCACTCCAAGAAAAGGATTTTACAGGTAAGCTGTAATAAAAATCCTATTTTCTTTATCGTACATCATGGGACACAGAGCCTTAAGTAATAAATTAATGGGACGTCCCAAAGCAATGCTATTTGAGGGAGACACAACCCGTAGGGCACCAACAGACTTGAGGACCTATGCTGCTGCCTGCAGCACACTGCGCCCAAAGGCGATATCCTCATGCCCATTTTTACATCCACTTGATAAAATCTGGTAAATGCATGGACTGCAGACCAAGTTTCGGCCTTGCAGATCTGGCCATGGAGGCCTGGTGACGCACTGCTCAAGAAGCACTAACCGTCCTGGTAGAGTGCGCTTTGACTTTAAAAGGGGGAATCTTATCCCTTAAATCATAAGTCTGAATTATAACTTGTCGAAATCCACTGCTCACGACAGTGGATTTCGACGCTGCCTGTTCTTTCTTAGGACCCTCTGACAGAATAAATAAGACATCAGTCTTCCGAATCTGAGCAGAAGTCTTTAAATAGACTTTCACTGCTCTTACCACATAAAGACAATGTAGTGACATGGTTTTGGAAAAAAAACAATGGTAGGACAATATCTTGGTTCAGGTGAAAACCTGAGACCACTTTTGGCACAAAATCTGTACGAGGGCGTAACACCACTCTGTCCTCATGAATAATCAAGTATGGCTCTTTACAAGAAAAAGCAGCCAATTCCAAAACCCTCCTTGCTGAGGATATAGCAACCAAGAACACCAGCTTCCTTGTCAGAAGGACTAAGGGAATATGCTGTATCTGTTCAAATGGCTGTTTTTGTAACACTGACAAAACTAAGTTCAAGTCCCAAGGGTTCAAAGGTGATCTAACTGGCGGATTAATCCACATCACCCCTTGTATAACACCCTGGACTAAAGGATGTGTAGCAAGCGGTCTTTGAAATAAGACCGATAAATCTGAGACGTGGCATTTACTAGTACTCAAGGCCAACTTCATCTCTACCCTTAATTGTAGAAAGGCAAGAATTCTGCCTATGATATATCTCCAAGGGTCACATCAGGAAACATACCGTATATACTCGAGTATAAGCCAACCCGAATATAAGCCGAGGCACTTAATTTTGCCACAAACAACTAGGAAAACTTATTGACTCGAGTAGAAGCCTAGGGTGAGAAATTCGCAGCTACTGTAAGTGGAAAAGAGGGTCAACAATGCCCATTTGCAGCCTCACTGTGCCCATTTGCATGCCTCACTGTGCCCATTTGCAGCCATAGGTCCCCCAAACTTCAAACTTGGTAGTTAAGGGTTTCTAAATGCCCCCTAGCTGCAGCCAAAATTTGCGGTCTCTGGACCCAAGGGGTCCCAAAATTACATTGCTGCAGGTGGACACAGTTGACCGGTTTGTGGCCCTGTATTTCTGGGTCACTTGGTGCTAGGAACCCCATTGGATATGTTGTAGTGCTAGTTCCACTGGGTTTGAATACCAAATTTGGGGTTTCTAGCACCAAGTGGCCCCAAGATACGGGGCCCCAAAGTTGGGTCGGAAAATGTCATTTTCTGCTGCAGAAAAGTGCTTGACTTGAGTATAAGCCGAGGGGGGCATTTTCAGCACAAAAAAAAATGTGCTGAAAAACTCGGCTTATACTCGAGTATATACGGTAAGCCCTCCAGACTCTATAATATATAGTTCTGGAAGCTGGCTTTCTTGCACTAATTAAAGTAGAGATAACTGATCCGGAAAGCCCACGTTTCTTCAGAATGTGGGTTTCAATAACCCAGCCCTTAAATTTAGCGTTCGTAAGGTACAATGGAATATCAGCCCCTGTGAAAAACAGGTCTGGCCGTAGTGGAAGGGACCATGGATCCTCCACTGTCATCTTTACGATTTCTGCAAACCATGACAGTCTGTGCCATGCTGGTGCTACCAGTATTACTGGCTCTCTTTCCAGCTTGATCCTGCAAAGAAGTCCAGGCAGCAATTGAATAAGGGGAAATGCATAGATCAGTGAGAACTGATCCCACGGAGTCACCAACGCATCTGTTCCGCATAAGAATAGATCCCCTGTCCTGGACACAAAGTTGATTAACTTCATGTTGAATCTTGATGCTAGAAGATCTACGTCCGGAGTCCCCCAAAATTTCGGGGTGAAGAGACCATTCCCCTGGGAATAACTGCCTGCCAATTCTCTATTCCTGGAATGAAGACTGCCGATAGGCACTGAATATTCCTTTCTGCCCAAGTTAGAATATGGTTCACCTCTGTCTGCATGCAAGACTCTTGGTGATTGATATAGGCCACCACTGTGGCATTGTCGGATTGGATCCTGACGAAGCCAGGCGCACTGCCCAAATCTCTAGGATATTGATGGTCAAGGCTCTTACGGCTTGACCACTGTCCCTGGACAGTTGTTTTCTCTAGTACTGCTCCCCAGCCTGAAAGGCTGGCGTCTGTCGTTACCACTTTCCGGATAACTGGTCTGAAAGATCTTCCTTTCAGCAGATTCTTGGCAATTCTAAAGCTTGGATCATTTTGTTCCAAGCAGATAGAATACTGTTTTGCAACAGTCTCAAATGGAACTGGGCATAGGGAACTGCTTCGAATGAAGCCACCATTTTTCCTAACAACCTCATGTGAAGGTGAATGGAGGGATCTCCTTTCGACCTGACCATCCCCACCAACTCTCTTATGGAGTTGATTTTGCCTGAGGCAAAAACACCTTTTTCTGGGCTGTATCTATGATCAGACCCAAATACTCCAGCTTTTTTAGCGGTTTTAAGGAAGACTTCTCTAGGTTGAGAACCCAAGCCAGACTTTCCAGGTAGCTGGTTGTAATGTGTACACTTTGCTCCAAACAAGACACCGATTGGTCTATTAGCAAAATTATGACGCTGCCTGGGTGCTGTAGCTGGCCCAAAGGGCAAGGCTATGAACGGAAATGCTGCTGTTCTACTTCGAACCTCAGAAACCTTTGGTGAGCGGGACATGCAGATATGCATTCCTGATATCGATAGATGCCAGAAGTTCTCCTCTTTGTAGGATAGAAAATACTGACTTGATCTACTCCATTGAAAGGAGCGGATCTTCAGGAACTGATTTAGATTCTTTAAATTTGGAATGGGTCTGTTGAATAAAACACCAAACCTTGTTTTTCTGTGTGGATCTTTGCATGTACAGGAAACACATGAAAAGGCTGTGAAGGTTTTAAGGAATCGAAAGAGGAAACAGAACTATCAGCTGACTCTGCTAGAGGTAGCTTGAAGAGGTACAAACCATCTCTGTAAGAGAGTGTACCAGCAATCTCTCAGATTGCAAGGCTGAAAAAAGATTCATCTACCGTTGTTTCCTCCGCAGAGGAGTAATCGGTTTGCCTTTCTTCCTGATCACCTGAGTGTAACCCCTAATGTAACCCCCTCATCCTCCTACCCACTGTTACCTTGATAAAGTGGTCTAAGGTGGGGGAGGGGGATCTAACGCGCGTCTTACCCTTTTGGATAGCTGATGCTAATTTTCCTTTTCGGCCCTGCAATTGGTCCCAATGACTCACCCTGGCTTATCTGGTAACTCAGGCGAGGATGACAGTGTGGACACACGACTGAAATTCCCAGTGCATGGGTGTGGAACTTTTGGTACCTTTGGGGTGTCTTTTTTGGGAGCCATAGTGCTGAGCACAAAAAACAGAGGCACTTTAAGTAAACAAGACAATGTAGTGACTTGCACACTCGCTGGGCAAAATATTTAGCAAAAGAAAATGCCAATAAAGTTCAGCTTTAGTTGTTTATCAGAACGATGGAGAGATTGGTGTAATCACGCACTCATCCTGCTCCCTGATAAGAAAAAAACAGGTAAGGATTAACCACACTGATAATTTGTTGTTTGCTGTACTGGAAATGCCATGCATCCTTTACGTGCCGCCAGCGCTGCATAGCTCCCCTCAGGTAAACTTTAGGTAATGTAGCATGACCAAAAAGTCCTGGGTCCTGGGGTCCAGCCCTCAAGGAGAGGCATTACAGACAAAACCTCATTCTTCTTAAGCGGGGCCCAGGTACTATCCAGCTTGGCCTTAATGGCACTTTGGATGGATCCGGTCTATGGAGGCTGTTTAAATCCAGCATGGGATCCCTCCAGCTTCGAGCTCTTTCAGAGCATATCTTCACTCATGACCAACACCTTAAACACTGGCAAAAAAAACAAGTAACTCCTGGTAGGAGGAGGAGTTATATAGGGAGGCAACTTCCTGTTTAGGGTGTGCCAGTGTCCATCACCTGAAGGTGGTCTATAACCCATTAAAGTTATTACTTAAGGCTCTGTGTCCCATGATGTACGATAAAGAAAGATAGCAACCATATGGTCGGGATCCACCCAGGAACCTGGACTGGCAGCAAGTTCAGCCTCTCCGTGGCCCGCTGGGAGCCTTAGCCATCCGCTCCTGTCCCCTCCACAGCCCAGAGCCAGTGACTGACAGTCACCAGCTTTCTGCTCACGGAGCATGGAGAACTGAGTGATCAGCTGTGTTTGATCATTCGGTTCTCAGTCTTAGAGCCAGCAGGGGACAGATGGAGCATCAGACCGATGCTGCATCCACCTAGGTAAAGCCGAATACAAATATGCCAAATGTCGGAAAGAAACCGGCCAACATTCGGCCTGTGTATAGCAGCCGGTTTGCAGAAGCAGGCTTTGAAGGGGCATGACCAAATAAGGTCTGCCGACCGAATCCAATAGCTGAGAGCGCTGACCGAAGTGTTCTCGCGGGGGGCGTCACCCTGTCAGAACACAATAGCTCAACAGGAAAGATCGCTGTACTAACATTGGATTGGATTCAACCCGTAGTGTAGAGCTGCACAATTAATCATTAAAAAATAAAATCGAGATCTCGATTCAACCCCCTGACAATCTCTACTTTCATATAACAAATGGAGAGACTTATCTGCTCACTCAGCTGTCAAAAGAAAACATCCAGTCTGCCAAGTTTTTAAAATGAAACATTGTAACCAACTCTTCCTTCTTAGATCAAAGGGCTAAACTTCTGTGTGAAAAAAAATCTGGGCAGTCTGCCAAGTTTTTAAACAACGGAAGTTTAACCACTTAAAGTCTAAATCTTTTTCTGACACTTGTTTCTTAAGTTAAAATCGACATTTTTTGCTAGAAAACCCCCAAACATTATATATATTTTATCAGAGACCCTAGGGAATAAAATGTCAATTGCTGCAATATTTTATGTCACACTGTATTTGCCCAGCGGTCTTTCCAGCGCAATTTTTTGGGAAAAAATACACTTTTTTGTTTTGTTTTAATGTGAAAGATGATATTACGCTGCAAGAATCGTGAGAGAATCGTGATCTATCTTCTAAGCAAAAAAATAAATTGTGATTCTCATTTTAGCCAGAATCGTGCAGCTCTACCGTAGTAAGGCTTAAAGTGATTGTAAAGTCTTGTTTAAAAAAATAAAATGAATAACAAACATGTTATACTTACCGCTTCTGTGCAATTGGTTTTGCACAGAGCAGCCCAGTTCCTCCTCTTCTCCGGTCCCTCTTTGCTGCTCCTGGCCCCTCCCTCCTATAGAGTGCCCCCACAGTCATCAGCTTCCTATGGGGGGGCTCTGGAGCCAAGTCACAGCTCCCTGTGTCCATTCAGACACGGAGCCCCGACCTGGCCCCGCCCCCTCTCTTCCCTGATTGGCTGACTGACTGATTGACAGCCGCGGGAGCCAATGTCTCAGACAATCTGGAGGAGTGTCCCAGACGGCTTAGACACTCGTGGACATCACTGGAGAGAGATGGGGGATCAGGTCAGTAATTAGGGGGTGCTGGGGAGGCTGCTACACACAAAAGATGTTTTATCTTAATGCATAGAAAAAAAAAAAAAAAAAAAAAAAATCTGCTTTTACAACTCCTTTAAGTACGATTCCCAACTAAAAAAAAAAAAAAAAAAAAAAAAAAAAAAACATACTTATTTTAATTAAAGTGGGTATAAACCCACTTTATTATTTTCTGGCAATCCCCTGTGTTAAAAAAAATGCAATGTCTCCAGTGTCTGTGCTTTATTAGAAAATGCCCTTGTAACCTTATTTCTGACTGCCGCATGGTGCTCACATGACCGGCCGCCGTTCCCTCGCCTGATCTGAGAGCTACAGCTGGAGGGGCTGAGAATCCCCCTCTGACGTCAGTCGGGAGGAGGAGAGAGGCGGCCAGTCATGTGAGCGCCGCTCGGAAATAAGGTATACATGGTCATTTTTTTAATAAAGCACAGACACTGGAGACATTGTACTATATAACACAGGGGATTTCCAGAAAATAATAAAGTTATGACAGCAGCAGGAGGGGGGGGGGGGGCAGGCACTGTCACAAGCTGACAGGCAGGGCTCGGAGGAGGGAGAGAACAGAGGAGAGAACGAATGAGAGAGGCCTGTAAACTGACAATGGTGTCAGGGTTCAGTAGCCATGATAAACCGTGGTCAGTTTACAGGGGGAGGCAAATCAACCAGGTATTTCAGGTGATAGAAGGGGCCAAATGACACAGCACAAGCACTGTGCTGTTATTCATGCTTTAAAGGGACAGGGATATCTTTTTTTTTTTTTTTTTTTTTTTTAGGGTAAAAAAAAAAACACTTTAATGCTTCAAGACTAAACCAAACCTAAATTTGTGAAACAACATTCTAATACTGAGAGAAGAGACATTTCCTGTACAAATAATGCTATGATTAATATTACTGAAACTCACAAAAATAAATAAGCATGAGGGCATTTTTTTCAAATGTGGCATGCATAATGCTTTGCAAATCATTTCCATGAAGAGTAAATAGGAGAAAAATCAATAAAGAAGTCCACTTACCAGCAAGTTCTTCCAATATATCAAAAGGACAAGTGTGGATTACCTGTAAATACTAGATATGGCAGATGCAGCGACTGCAACACTTACTTTTCTTTAAGCTCTGAGAATTGCTTTTCTAATTGACACATCTCATCAATACACTCGTTTCTGCGTCGTTCACAATCCATATCATCCATGTCTGCCAAAAAATGTATAGATTGTCTTTTATTACACTCTCTTTACAATTACTGCCATTGTTGAAAAATAACTGATGATCCTGACAAAAATCAGAGTGTTTTAAAAATTCCTGTTTGAGCCGAGAACACAGTGCCTCTGTTGTACTAAAATCCTAGGCAGCAATGTCAGCTTTGCCTGAGTTTTTTCCATGCTGGACTAAAAAAAAAAAAAGAAACCCTCTTATCTACACGACTTATGGGGGAGATGCCCTGAGATCCTGCAAGGGAGATCTCAGGCAAGGCTGGCAACACTTCTAGGCATTTTAGTGTAGCAAAGGCAACACTGTAAGCTCAGTCAGTAAGGGAAGAGCTCTCTGGATTTCTGGCAGTATTAACAGGTCATTTTCTGAACAGGGGGAGGGGGAACTTTCATTTTTTATATTCTAATATTTATTTTATTTACATTTTCTCTTACAATCACAAATTTTTTACTGAACTTTATTGCTATCACAAAGGATGAACATCTCTTGTGATAGCATGGGCAGTGACAGGGCCTTTTTAATGAGATCTGGGGTATATTAGACCTCAGATCTCTCCTCTGCCCTCCAAAGCAGTCGATTAAACCAAAATCTGTTTAATTGTCTGCTTTAGAAGCCGGTAACGTTTTGTCAACAAACCGGAAGTGGAAGTGACAAAATCTCCATCGCCTCCGCTTTCTGACATCACAGAGAAGGGTAAGGAATGGAAGTTCAGTCAAGTCAAGTTGTTTACTTGCATTTAATTTTTACTCGTGTATGGCACTGTACTCTGTTTATACTGTATTGTCTTGTTTTTCAATAACGCACTCCTGATTTATTAAAAAAATTAAAAAAAAATAAATAAATCCCAAAACTTATTGAAAGAATTGGATAACTTTGATCAAATCTTGAACCCAAAGATAAATGACAATTAATCATATGCGCTGAATGTGACGCTTTTATCAGATTTGGTGTGCCACTGTCAACGAGAATTCCCCTTAGTCTGGAAAACAGATGCAATTATGTACTTAGGGATTCAATTACCTTCCAACCTAGGTACGCTTTACTCTCATAACCACTTTTCCTTACGTCATAACATACAACAGGACTTTAAATGCTGGGAAGAACCATGCTTCTCATGGTTTGGGAGAGTCTTGATCCTGAAAATTAACATTTTTCCCAAAGTTACTGTACCTATTTCAAGCAATTCCAAACAAAATACCTGCTTTGTATAAGCTCTCCAGCGTGTATATATGGAAAAATAACAACCCCAGCATTAGCCTTACCACTCTGTCTCTGCCTAAAAGCAAGAGTGGGATTGGCCCCCGGACATCCAATTGTACTACAAGGCCTGCCATTTAACTAGATTAGTGGGTTGGCATATCCCTCATGGCCTGAGAGATTGGGTCCTGCTACAGCGATCCTTCATGTGTGGCTCCGTGATAAAAAAATAAAAAAGGAGGGGAAAAATACACCAGAACGCAACAAAAGTGCATCAAAACACATAAAAATCACGAGTGTAAATGCATAGAAATTGTGGTGTGAACTGGCTCTTAGATATTATAGTAAACATATAGGGGATACAAACCAGAACTCTCTTCCTCAGTCTCTGTCTGGCTTGCACTATCTTCCCCATCACTGTCAGCTTCTTCCTGACCATTCATTTCTGTAGCTGAATCCGCTTCAGCCTCCATTGTGGAGGATACCTGATTTTAGAAAGAAAAAAAAAAACATATATTATTTCAATATTATTATTCTTTCATTATTCAAAATTTAAACAGGGCAAAAGCATTGATACGCCACACTGACACTCTCAGCCTCACCCTACACAAAGATTTTCCAATAGAACCAAAATAATGTAAGCACTGTATAGAAAAATAAGCAGCTTAGCACACAAAAGTGAATATAAAGCCTTCAATAATCAATAAACCAAAAAATGGTGTGCAGCGCTCAGCTGTGACAAACATACAAAAGTCTTAATAAGTGATGTACAAATAAAGTTCTAAAATAAATAAATCAGTGATGTGATTGAAAAAAACATCTGTGTCTACTCACCAGAGGAGTGTCTACATTGGTGAAGGTGCGCGGTCGTGGCTGTCCAAATCCTTTACACGCTGGGTGAAGTGTGTTTTATTTGATGCTTGTTATTATTTATTTTCTGGTGAGTGTTTCAGACACAACATACATGCCATTGGAATTACTTTGAACACACAGAAGTTTTTCCTCAATCACGTCACAGATTTATTTATTTTGGAACTTTATTTGTACATCACTTATTAAGACTTTTGTATGATTGTCACAGCTGAGCGCTGCACACCATTTTCTGGTTTACAAAGATTTTCCAGCTTGCCAGACCACAATCAAGAGACAGCAGACAGAGCAATCGTTGCTGGGTTTGGTCAGCTACGCGATTAACCCTTTATACCCCAAATCAGTGACTGCCACCAGATATTTGTCACAGAGCTTGACAAATCCCATGGCGACCAGAAACCGCATCTCGGCGCCTGGGCTTCCGCCAGCCTCAAGTGTCAAATCCCCACACTTCCAGAACCCCAAAGGGAGACACATCCCCTTAAACCACCCAGCTAGAAAGCCGTCCCACCCAACACCATGCCCGGCTCCAGTCCCTTCCATGTGCAAATTCAAGATATACCATCTCCGTCGTCTAAAATAAAGCCCTGTTAGTGAAAAAAAACTGGCACCTAAATTTTTTTTAGATTCAAAGCAAATTTGTCAAGCCCCGATATACTGTATCATAAATATCTACATTCACAATATGAACATTGTGCCTTAAAATAAATATCTGTAACCACAGACCAGTATATGCAGAGATTTACCATATAGTACCGCTCTTCAAAGAGACAGGGATTCTTTAACCACTTCAACACAGGGCACTTTCACCACCTTCCTGCCCAGTCCAATTTTCAGCAGTCACATTTTGAATGACAATTGTGCGGTCATGCAACACTGTACCCAAACAACATTTTTATAATTTTTTTTTCCCCACAAATAGAGCTCTCTTTTGGTGGCATTTGATCACCACTGGGGATTTAATTTTTTGCGCTACAAATTTTTTATTTTTTTTACGTTTTTATTTGTTTCTGTTACAAAACTTTGCAAATAAGTACATTTTCTCCTTCACTGACGGGCACTAATGAGGCAGTACTGATAAGCACTGATATGCAGCACTGATGGGTGGCACTGGTGGGCACTGATAGGAAACACTGATCAGGAGGCACTGGCAGGCATCACTGATGGGCACAGAGTGCCATTCCTAATGGGCACTGATTGCCTTCCCTGGTGGGCTTTAGTGGGCATCCTTGATGGGTCTGCACTGATAATCAATGCACCGATTATCAGCGCAGACCCCCCGTCAAGAGAGCAGCAGCAGATCAGCCCTCCTCTACTCGCACCTGTCAGCACGAGTAGAGGAAAAGCCTATAAATGGCACTTCCTAGTTACCATGTGATCAACTGTGATTGGACACAGCTGATCACATGGTAAAGCCTATGTTATAGGCTCTTTACCAAGATCGGTGATGCGGTATGTCAGACTGACACACCACACCACCGATTGCCATGCTAGCGGCTTATCCTGCTGGACATCATATGACGTCCAGTCAGGATAATACAACAACTTTCTGCCCGTTATTCTGCTATATGGCAGATGGGAAGAGGTTAAAGTATAAGTTCACCCAAAACCTATCTACTCAAAGCCACCTCCTAAAACAAATCTATCTAGCCCTGTAAAGAAGAAATTGCTATACATACCTTTTCTGAAGCCGGTCCGGTCCCACGCTGAGCTGTCAGTGGCGGCTTCAGTGTGTAGGCAAGTGTAGGAGAGGCAGCCAACAACAGAAGCCCCATAGTAACTATGGGTGACGTCTCTTCCCAGGCATTTCCAACCTGTTGTCGGTTCTCTCCTGCACACAGCTTCCACCGCTGGAGACCGGACCGGATCAGCTGCAGAAAAAGTAAGTATAGCGATTTCTTCCTTGCAGGACTAGATAGATTAATTCTATAATGTAACTGCTAATAGACTTAGAGTTAGTTTGGGTGAACTTTCACTCTAATTAAGTTCTGTTGTAGTGCATTACAGATGATGTTAATGATTTTGAATTATTTTGTAACTGCTTCCCTACCGGGCTGGCCACAGCATATATACGTTGCGTCATGAAAGCAGTTATACCAGGATCATGGTTGAGGCTATAACCATGATCCCGGTATCATTTTTTCAAGACAGCGATTCTCTTTCCTGTAAAAAGTAATCCAAGTGGTTGGGCAGCCGCTGGAATACTTTTACAGGTTGGGGAATGGGGGACGCACCTTCCTCCCGCCACTGCCTTTACCGGGCTCTCCTGAGCGATGGGAGAAGCCCAGTAACGATGCGGCCGGTGGCATTCAGCTCCGAACTCTCAGTCACTGTGTGACGTCAGAACCTGAAAGCGATGGACTTTTTGTCACTTCCTGTTCCAGCACTTTGTTTACTTTGTGAAGCAACCGATCAGACCGATCTGTGTTTGATTGGCTGCTTTGGAGCCCAAAGGAGAGATGGAGGGGGTCTAATAGACCCCCCCCCATTTCTCCATAAATAATTTCTCTTTTGACAGCAATAAAAGTGATCAAATGTTTTTTTTTTTTAAAGAAACAGTGTAAAAAAAATAAAATAAAAATAAAATAAATAATAAAATAACAGAAATTTTTTTTTAAAGTGCCCCCGTCCAAACAAGCAGTGGCGAACGCACACGTCGGTCCCGCACTCGGATGTAAACAGAGACCGCACCACACATGTGAGGTATCACAGCGAACATCAAAGTGAGAACAATAATTCTAGCACTAGACCTCCAGTGTAAATATAAACTGGTAACCTGCAAAGGCTTTTAAGTATCACTTATGGATAATTGAAAGTACCATAGTTAGTTGCCATTCCATGAGCAATTTTAAAGCGTGACATGTTTTGTATCTATTTACTTGATGTAACATCTTTTATATTTTACCAAAAAAAAAAAATTGCGTTTGAAGTAATTTTCTAGGGAAAAAAAAGATAGAGAAGTGTCAGAATAGGCTTGGGAAGCAAGTGGTTAATAAACGATAGTTAAAAAAATTATGCAAACTAAATATTTACAGAAAAAAAAAAATGTATTACAAAAAGGAAAAAAGAGAAAATAATACAACAAAAAAACAAAATAAAACAAGTTTAAACATGAAAATACTAAACAAAGTCATTGAGTTTAGCAATGTCCAATCAGAGAGCAGAATAGATTAGTGGCTCTCATATATCTCGGCTGATCCCAGCCTTTATGGTCATTTAGCTGTCACTCCCTAAGTTTTATCCACCTGACCCCTAGGCCTTTTCTGGCACATTTTGTTTACATGCAACAATCAGTATTTTTTGCTAGAAAATTATTTAGAACCCCCAAAAATGATATATTTTTTTTTTAAAGCAGAGGCCCTAAAGAATAAATTAGTGCATGTGGCAATTTTCTATGTCACATAGTGTTTGCGCAGTGGTTTTTCAAATGCAATACGTTTTTGAAAAAATACACTTTTTTTAAATTTGAATGCAAAAAAAAAAAAAAAAAACAAAACATAACCCAATGTTTTGGTAAATCTAAAAGATGATGTTATGCCGAGTAAATAGATACCAAACTTTAAAACTGCGCACACCTGTGCAATGGCGACAAACAGTGTACATTTTACTATTCTTAAGGGAACACATTAAAAGCCTTTACAGGTTACCACTTTAGATTTACACAGGAGGTCTGATGCTAAAAATTACTGCCTATGATCTGATGTTCGCAGTGTTACATCACATGTGTGGGACGATCACGGTTTGCAAGCGTGCGGGACCAATGTGTGTATTTGCTTTTGTGCACAGAGCACGAGGGGACGGTGCACTTTAAAAAAATATATATATATTTTTACACTGTTGCTTTCATTTTTTTTTTTTATTTACTTATCACTTTTATCTGCTGTCACAAGGAATGTAAACATACCTTGTTAGAGTAATAGGCACGTGACGGGTACTCTTTAAGGAGAGATCTGGGGTCACTCCTCTACTCTTAAAAGCATTTGATCACACCAAGATAGATGTGATGAAATGCTTTTCAATTTTAAATATGTCACGGTTTACATCTGGGTAAACTGGAAGTGATCCAAGGTCATTGCTACCAATGTCCTATATTATATCACCGACCATTGGCTCTAAAAAACAAACTGGGATGATGCCTGCACCTGCAGGCATCATTCCGGTATAACCACTTGAAGTCCAGCAACATACGGGTACATCGCTGGTCATCAAATAGTTATAGTGATATTAAAGCGGACCTTCAGTAATTTTTTCATCTTTCCATCTATTAAATCTTCTGCCCTTGTTTTAACTTAGGATAGTAAAACATTTTTTTTCTGCCAGTAAATATCTTATACAGACCATTTCTTGTTTTTTGTCTGGTAAAAAAGCCTAGGGTTATGAAATCATGCACAGCTCTCTCTCACTTTAACAGGAAAGGAGAGGGGATGAGTCATAAGAGGGCCAATAAGAGCAGCAGAGCTGGAGGTGTGCCTCTGTGTGTCTGAGTAAATCCAGGAAGTGAACAGGCAGCAGCTTCAGCTGCCCACAGTTAAAATGTTTGCAGCCAGACTCAGTGGAGGGAGATTTCTGCAGCATACTGTATCTGACAAGTATAGAATCACAGTATATAACATAATATGCAAAGTGGTTGGAGGGAAGCTTCAGAATGGCAAAGATGTTTTATTACAAATAATTTGAGCAGACTGCAGTTACTCTTTAAAGTTAAGTTTTTATTCTTTTGAAAAATAACAATATGTCATACTTACCTGCTCTGTGTAGTGGTTTTGCACAGAGCAGCCCTGATCCTCCTCTTCTTGGGTCCCCTGCCAGCGATCATGGCTCCACCACCATGCCAAGTACCCCCACAGAAAAATGCTGGCTGTGGGGACAGCTGAGCAGGCTTGCTCCTGAGCCGCTGATTTTTGTGTTCATTCAGATGTGGAGCCATGGCTCGGCCCGCCCCTCTCTTCTCATTGGCTCGCTGGCTGTGAGGAAGGAGAGTCCCCAGAGAGCCGAGACTTTCATGCACATCGCTGGATTGCAATGGGGCTCAGGTAAGTATTCGGGGGGCTGCTGCATACAGGTTTTTTACATGCAAGAGAAAAAACCTTGAGCATTTACAACCACTTTAAATGTAATAATATTTTGAGTATACCCCATGTGTTATAATCTGGTAACCCATCTACTTTATTGACACTACAAATGATATCCCACATATAGGCCTGTCACCCAGGAGATGGGAGACCGCTATCCCACCTTTTATATACGAAAGCCTAGTCATATGTGATCTTGATCCATTCAGTATTTTTTATTTTGCATATTCAAAAAAATTATCAATAGTAATGTAGCTTTGTCATGTCTGCTTTCATGGATTATGTGTGGATTTTGACAGCACCACAAAGTCGGTGTCGCACTGATTTGAACAGTTCCATTGCCCGACAATAGAAAGCGACTTGTCATGCAATTTGGCCTGTCAAATCGCATGACAAGTCACACCGCTGTGAGCGAGGACTAGGATAAAAATGAATAATGGGGTATGTGGCGCTAACCCTTACATAAATAATCTAAAAAGCTCAGAGTATCCGAAAGATAAGTGACCTTTGGAACAAATAAATATATATATATAAATATGAATAAATACAATTCCTCAATAACAATATACATAAAATAATGAATGCAAATAAAACGTGTATGAAAGTGACCAATCAATAAATAAAATCTTCAATAAAAGTAATATCCGTGCTGTAATAACCGTGCTATAATAAATATAAGTGCTGGGGTAAAAATGATGATGGCAATGAATTAAACATTAGTGGACAAGAAATCTTCCATAGATCAAGCAGTATAAAGTGCACAGTGCAACGTGCAAAATGTGTGAATAAAGAACCGATAAATTGGTTCTGAAAGTGTAAGGGAATTGCAAGGAGAATAAATAACTGAACGAGTGTGCATAAATATCCCAAATAGTGACAAAGTGACCATAAAGATGAAAAAAAATTGTATCACTGTAGGTATGGTAAAACAAATAGTACCAAGAAAATAATATCGATGAAAAAAGTATACAAAATGAAAATAAAATCTGGTGCACTACAAGTCCCAGCTTGTAAAAAACAAACGAAAACAAACGATAAGGTCCACAATCTGTAATACTGAGGAGCATAAGGCTCTACAGTAAGTGAAGGTGAATAAAAATAATCAAGAGTCTTTGTGTTGATCACAGTGATGATCCGTGCAGACAGTGCTCCGTGCTGACTTCAGGGGTGCACCCTACTATTTCCCCCAGCCTCTCACCTCTATTTGCGGCCCCTACAGGCCTAGTGTAGCAGATAGCCTCTAAGGTGGCAAGCCTGGTTACTTTCCGGGTCCTCTTTTCTATGGGTTCCTATGGACTCCCACTCCGATCCTCATACTCTATCCAAAGGACACTCCAGGGGTAAGGGGGTCACTCCCAGGTCAGATTGGCATGTAAGGGTTAAGGGTACAAAGAAGCGCTCCAATGTGTAGTACCGTATATACTCGAATATAAGCCGAGATTTTCAACCCTTTTTTTAGGGCTGAAAGTCCCCCCCTCGGCTTATATTCGAGTCACCGCCGTCTGCCTACATGAACAGCGTGTCATGCAGACAGACGGCAGTGTTCAAAAGCCGCGCCTCCTCATCCTCCTCGTCCGTGATAGGCGGACACTAATTTTCCCAGCAGTAAGTCAGTGTGCAGTGTTCCGCCTATCACGGACGTCCTGTCATTCTCATCTCATGGACGAGGATGAGAGGAGGTCCGTGATAGGCGGAACACTGCACACTGACTGCTGGGAAAAAAGTGTTCCTCCTATCACGGACAAGGAGGAGGAGGAGGCGCGTTTTTTGTATTAGAATGGCGCCTTACACGGGGGGACAGAGCGGGACTGCATCGACTGCATCGGCTGCCAGATCGTACAGGGAGGGACACAGGACCAAGGACCGAGGACCCAGAACCGAGGACCCCGGATCGGCGCAGATCGGCACAGGTAGGCTGCAATGGGGACACGGGGGTCTGTACGGGGGTCTGTACAGGGGACATGCAGATGGACATTGCTGACTCTTTTCCACTTACAGTAGCTGCTGCATATTTCACCCTCGGCTTATACACGGGTCAATACGTTTTCCCATTTTTTTTTGTGGTGAATTGGGGGCCTCGGCTTATACTTGGGACGGCCTATACTCGAGTATATACGGTAATTAAAATAGGTTTATTAAGACAAAGATAATATCCACTCACATTTAAAATTTCTTGCATCAGCATAGATGGACTTCTGGTCGCGGCCGCAAACCGGAAGCAGAACGATAGGCACCTGACTTCCTTCGAAGGAAGTCAGGTGCCTATCGTTCTGCTTCCGGTTTGCGGCCGCGACCGGAAGTCCATCTATGCTGATGCAAGAAATTTTAAATGTGAGTGGATATTATCTTTGTCTTAATAAACCTATTTTAATTACTACACATTGGAGCACTTCTTTGTACCCTTAACCCTTACATGCCAATCTGACCTGGGAGTGACCCCCTTACCCCTGGAGTGTCCTTTGGATAGAGTATGAGGATCGGAGTGGGAGTCCATAGGAACCCATAGGAAAGAGGACCCGGAAAGTAACCAGGCTTGCCACCTTAGAGGCTATCTGCTACACTAGGCCTGTAGGGGCCGCAAATAGAGGTGAGAGGCTGGGGGAAATAGTAGGGTGCACCCCTGAAGTCAGCACGGAGCACTGTCTGCAAGGATCATTACTGTGATCAACACAAAGACTCTTGATTATTTTTATTCACCTTCACTTACTGTAGAGCCTTATGCTCCTCAGTATTACAGATTGTGGACCTTATCGTTTGTTTTCCGCTATCTATTTTTTTACAAGCTGGGACTTGTAGTGCACCAGATTTTATTTTCATTTTGTATACTTTTTTCATCGATATTATTTTCTTGGTACTATTTGTTTTACCATACCTACAGTGATACAAATTTTTTTCATCTGTATGGTCACTTTGTCACTATTTGGGATATTTATGCACACTCGTTCAGTTATTTATTCTCCTTGCACTTTCAGAACCAATTTATCGGTTCTTTATTCACACATTTTGCACGTTGCACTGTGCACTTTATACGGCTTGATCTATGGAAGATTTCTTGTCCACTATTGTTTAATTCATTACCATCATCATTTTTACCCCAGCACTTATATTTATTGTAGCACGGTTATTACAGCACGGATATTACTTTTATTGAAGATTTTATTTATTGATTGGTCACTTTCATACACGTTTTATTTGCATTCATTATTTTATGTATATTGTTATTGAGGAATTGTATTTATTCATATTTATATATATTTATTTGTGCCACAGGTCACTTATCTTTCGGATACTCTGAGCTTTTTAGATTATTTATGTAAGGGTTAGCGCCACATACCCCATTATTCATTTTTACCTTTACAAGTGTGAGATCACTTATATGTCGGCTGCTTTCCTTTTTTCTTTTCATTTGCTTATAGTAGTTTTTGGTTGAGCGCACTGGTTACCCCTGTACTCGAGGACTAGGATAAAGCAACACCTGGCCTTCATTTCAGATCTTCTTCTAAAGCATTCAATTGGTTATTTACAGCCTAGCCAATCCCTATTTATTAATTGTTCTCCAATTATTATTACAGCAGAATGGTTAATAGTTATTCCTGAGTCGAACTAGCCATTCTTTTGAAGTTTCCAGACCCTTGTTAAGGCATTAAAATTAGATATTTACAGATTTAGCTCTGGACTAAGTAGATTTTATGACCATGCTGGAAAAGTTGTGCATTCCTGAATCATGTTCTAGGAGGGGGGTCACAGGCTGCGGGATAAGCTGGCTCTGGTGTCTCCTGTTCTAAAACAAATGGTTTGGCTGACTTATGAATTTCAAAACAACATGGCTGCCCTGTCTTCTGAGAAATGCCAATGTATGCATTGTGATGATAATGTGAACTGGCCAGTGGTGTGAGAAGACTATTCTCCAATTCACATTATCATCACAATGCATACATTGGCATTTAGGGTTGCACCGATACCAAGTTTTTTCACGAGTACTGCAAAACCTGAAATCAATACTTTGTGCTGCAATTTGAGCCCATATAAAATGAATGAGCTCAAATCACACTTCAAAGAATTGCATGCGATTTGAACAGGAATGCAGTACGAATCCTGTCCAAATCCCATACGGTTTTCCACACCACTCCTGTGTGAACCCAGGCTTGTCATAGTGATTTCAGCCTGGGTTCCCACAGAAGCGGTGCGGGAAACTGTATGTGATTCGGACAGAAATCACAACACATTCCTCTTCAATTTGTATGTGATTCTTTGCAGTGCGATTTTAGCCCATTTATTTTATATGGGCTCAAATCGCAGCATAAAGGTATTGGCAAGTACTTCACTGAACGTATTGGTACTTGTACTCGCCGGTAAAAAAACAGTATCGGTGCAACCCTATTGGCATTTATATTATTATTATACAGGATTTATATAGCGCCAACAATTTGCGCAGCACTTTACAACATGAGGGCAGACAGTACAGTTACAATACAAGAGGAATCATTTGAGCTTACAATCTAGAAGGGAGGGTCAAGTGAAACAAAAAGATAATAACTGTGGGGGATGAGCTGAAGGATAAAATGAAAATACAGTTGTTAGGTGTGGGTAGGATAGGCTCCTCTGAAGAGGAGGGTTTTCAGGGATTGTCTAAAAGCTAGAGTAGGAAATAATCGGACATGTTGGGGTAAGAAGTTCCATAGGATTGGAGTGGCTCTGGAAAAGTCCTGGAGGTGAGCATGGGAGGAGGTGACAAGGGATCTAGAGAGCAGGAGGTCTTGAGAGGAAAGAAGAGAATGATTAGGTTGGTATTTTGAAACTAGGCTAGTGATGTAGCTGGGGGCTGAGTTGTGGATGCCTTTGTAAGTAGTTGTTAGTATTTTGAATTAAATTTGTTGGGTGAGCGTAAGGGATTGACAGAGAGGAGTAACAGACACAGAGCGATTGGTAAGGTGGATCAGTCTGGCAGTGGCATTCATGATGGATTGAAGGGGGAATAGCCTGTGTAGAGGTAATCCAATGTTGCAGTATTCGAGGCGAGAGATGACCAGGGAGTGAATTAGGAGCTTTGTTGTGTCATTGGTTAGAAAGGGGAGTATTTTGGAGATGTTGCAGAGGTTGAGGCGGCAAGATTTGGACAGTGATTGGATGTGGGACTTGAAGGAGAGTTCAGAGTCCAGGACTTCACCCAGGACCTTGGCATGCGGGGATGGGCTTATAGTTGTGCCATCGATTTTGACAGAGAGATCAGAGATGGGGCACGTGGGGGAGGAAAAATGATAAAAGTTTGGATTTCCAGACTGATATATCTGATAGTAAATTAGTGATACGTGAGGAGACCGAGGGAGTGAGCTGAGGGGTAGAGAAATCATTTTTGGGTGTCATCAATGTAGCAATGGTATTGGAAGCCATGGGAGGCCATCAGCTGAACCAGGGAGGAGGTATAGATTGAAAATAGGAGGCAAGGTCCAAGAAAAGAACCTTGGGCGACACCAACAGAGAAAGGAAGAGGAGAGGAGGAAGTAGAATTGTAAGTAACGCTAAAGGTGCGGTTGGATAATAGGAAGGGAAGCAGCAAAGAGTACAGTCATGGAGACCAAAGGCGTGGAGTTTTTTGAGGAGAAGGGGGTGGTCAACCATATCAAAGGCAGCAGAAAGGTCCAGGAGTAAGAGTACAGAATAGTGTCCATTGGTTTTGGCTGTTAGTAGAACGTTTGTTAGTGTTATGAGAGCAGTTTCTGTGCAGTGTTGATGAAATCCAGACTGAAGGCTATTCTCAGCAAGCTAGTCGCTCAGTCGGTTGTAGACTGTCAAGATTGGTTGGGTCCAGTGAGCGCTTTTTAAGTATGGGGCTGACTAGCGCATGTTTAGAGAGTTGGGGAAGATGCAAGAAGACAGGGAGAGATTGAAGTTGTGGGTTAGAGAGTGTAGAATAGAGCCAGAGGGTGAATGCAGCATTTGTGAGGGAACAGGATCCAGAGGGCAGGTGGTTAGCTGGATGTTAGCAAGTAGTTTAGCAACCTCGTCTATAGTGGTGGGGTTTGAAAGAGGAAAGTAATGATTGTACCTGTGGGCATGAAGTGTAAAGCGTGGGGGGTATCGTAACAGCAGAAGTCTCCTCACGAATTGTATCGATCTTCTGACTGAAGTGATTGGCAATTTCCTGGGCAGTGAGTGAGTTAGTGGGTGGAGGACGAAGTAGAGAGTTGAAGGTAGAGAAGAGGTGAGGGGGACGAGATGATAAGTTGTTGAGAGGGAATAGATAGTTGGAGAGGTTGCACAAAGTGCATAGGTGGGAGAAAATTAGGTACTGGTCCAGGGGTCTGGTAGATCACAGCTATCCTTAGAGAAACTGGAGAGAAAAGACGAATGCAGTGTGCCTCAAATGAGGAGTGTGACAGAGAGGAATGTGGGTGAAGTACCGGAAAGGTGCTAGGTGGTGCTAAAAGTATTCTAACACGAGAGAAGACCACTGTGGGATAGTGCAGCAGAAGACGCAGTGTCAGATTCATGAAGCCAGATTTCGGTAATGTAAGTAGATTAAATGAGTTGACGATAAAGAGATCATGGAGATAGAGGCGAGTTTGTTACGTTGAGCGGACATTCCAAAGGGCGCAAGAGAAAGGGAGTCTGGTCTTGGGAAGAAGAGAAATAGGAACTAAATTGTGTGGATTGCAGCTGCAGCCAGAGGGTGCGGGCTAATGGGTGTGTTAAGTAGAGCTGCACAATTAATCGTTAAAAAAAAAAAAAAATTGCAATCTCGATTCACCCCCTCTGACGATCTATATTGCTGAGTTTGCCGATTCTTTCATATAACAAGTGCAGAGACTATCTGCTCAGTCAGCTGTCAAAAGAAAACATCTGGGCAGTCTGCCAAGTTTAGAATATGAAACATTGTAACTAACCTTCCTTCTTAGATCAAAGGGATACACTTGTTTGTAAAAAAAAAAAAAGTCGCAGTCTGCCAAGTTTTCAACAACATGTAAATGCAGGAAGTTTAACCACTTAAAGTGAATGTAAACCCGACATTTTTTATTTTTTTTTGTCTGGCACAATATAGAGTATGGGATTTTAGATCAGCTGTGCCAAGTCTTGCCACAAAGAGTTAATCCAGCTCTGAGCAATCCTCATATCTTTTTTTCAGTGAAATAAAATAGACAAACTGTGAAAGCTTTGTCTGTTCTTCCCCCTTGCTGTGATTGACAGGTGATTTACATATCTTGTGCACTAGCCCAAGACATGCATTCTTTTTTTAATTCCCACCCCCACTCCTTTCTTCAGCAACTCTGCAAGGATTGGCTGTTCCACACCTCAGCATGATTGTGCATGCTGAAGTCATGTGGGGACTTTTCTGGGTTTTGACTGGATGTTAGTGATCATAGCAGAAGTTCAGTTGTAAGAAATACACAGGAGAAAATGCATGTTGATAAGGGGAGTGTAGAGGTGGGCGGGGAGTCTACTGACATCACGACTCCACCCACTGAGCCCTGGAAAACAGACCCACCCACAAAATCTGCAGTTTTTTGGGTCTCATAGCAGACATTTGACAGATGTGTATACATGCAGGAGGCATGTATATCCTTCTAGATAACCCCTATGGCAGTAGTTTAGAAAGGATGAGAGTGGGTTTACATCCACTTTAAAGTCTAAATCTTTTTCTGACACTTCTTCAAGTTAAAATCAATATTGTTTGCTAGAAAATTACTAGGAACACCCAAACATTATATATATTTTAGCAGAGATCCTAGGGAATAAAATGGCAATTACTGCAATATTTTATGCCACACTGTATTTGCCCAGCGGTCTTTCAAACCCAATTTTTTGGGAAAAAATACACTTCAATGAATAAAACGAAAACGCAGCGAGAATCGTGATCGATCTTCTAAGCAAAACCATTGTGATTCTCATTTTAGCCAGAATCGTGCAGCTCGATAGTTAAGTACAGTTAAAGGGGTGTTCCAGCGGGAAATCATTTTTTTTTTTTTTAAAGTCAGCAGCTAAAAAAAAAGTAGCTGCTGACTTTTAATAAGAACACTTATTACTTTTTAGGGCGCCCGCGATGTCTGCCGCCCCATCCCTCGGCTCTCGGGGCCCCCATCCTCACTAAGGGAAACAGACAGTGGAGCCTTGCGGCTTCACTGCCCGTTTCCTACTGTGCATGCGCGAGTCGTGAATGGGACGCGCTGTGTTAGGAAACACACAGTTCCCAGAACACAGCGTGCCCCATTACCCAGAAGACAACGCAAGGAGGAGAGAAGACCGAAGATCACCAGGAGTAGGAAGAGGCAGATTAGGAAGACTGCCTAGCAACAGGGGTTTATTCTGGCGTTTGGAAGTGTGCTTCTTCCTCCCTTCGGTCTTGGAGTTTTTGATCCATCTTGGAGGACACTGTCTGAGAGGCAACCAAAAAAAAAAATTTTACATATATCTGGTAAGGAGCCTACTTACTGGTGGTGGCCCCCATTTTACTGCATAAGAGGACTCTGATCCATCACTATTGGTCATTCATCTCACACAGAGACTTTGACAACTATTATTTACCATTGTTCACAGTTTTATATTTGGACTATTTTAGTTGAATATCTGCTATTTATGTTTTGTTAACCTGAGAATACACCATCATTTGTTTGCCTATGTCCTTTGAATCTGTGTGCAGACCCCATTCCTCAGGTTATTTTTTTTTTTTCAGGGTGGTCCTCCACTTTAAATGGAGGCCCAGGGTTTGCGGATATGTCTCCAAAGGTTTTTTTTTTAGGGTGGCCCTCCACTTTAAATGGAGGCCCAGGGTTTGCGGATATGTCTCCAAAGGTTAGGAGAAGCGGAAAGGTGAAGGAGGTAATGTGGGAGTGCGATTTATATGAAGGGACGTACCCCAGTGTATATTATAGGTGTATTAGAAGAGGAACCAGCACAGGAGAGTCGCTTTGCTAACGTACTCCTACATGAGGTGGTCGGCAAGCAGTTAAGCTGCTTTTCCTTCCCCTGGAGCAAAGGTGTCCACGGGAGAGAAAAAATACATCCTGTGTGCATGAAGCCTAAATACAGGTGGGAAATGTAACATGTTCCAAAGGTGAACTTATCCTTTGTGACTGGGTATAGCGATTTGGTATAGCGGGCAGAATTGTCACAATTCCAAATCATGTGGCAATCGCTGCCCAACGCGCAATGCCAGTTTGGGTACCATACCAGAAAAGTTAAAAGTCAGCAGCTACAAATACTGTAGCTGACTTTTAACCCCTAGGCACTGATGGTATGCAAACATGCGGCCTCTCGGCACCAAGTGGTCGCACATTTGCGCACCAATTTGCAGAAAAAGCTGTGCCGAGAGCACGTGCCCTGCGCGCTACCGGCACGCTTACCAGCGGCTAATCACTGCAGTCACATGATCATAAACCAAGCCCCACCTCCAAGCATCTGTAACCCCTTAAAGTGACGGGAAGCACCGGCTCCACAGGGTTAATATAAGGACACTTGCCTGTCCAGGGATCCAGTCACGTCCTTGCCCAAGCCGATATGTCAAACCAATTTGGGGTCCAAGTGCCAATATCTTAGGTAATGGCACTTAGTGAATAGTCCTGCAGTCTACTGGGACCTGAAATGTGTCCCAGAAAGCTGCGGGGAAAGAAGGGCTGAGGACTTCTGCTCAAATCGCCACAGTCATCTGACCGGTAATGGAAGTGGGTATCTGTCAAAACCAGGTACCTGCTTCCCCCCAAAAAAGTGCCATTAATGAAAGAGGGGGGGAGATGCAAAGAAGCGGAACTTGCCCCTTTTGGGTGAAGTTGTGCTTTAATAACACTGATGGGTAAGATGTAATTCTAAATAAATGTGCAGAGTTCTATAACCACAGACTTTGTATATACATCTATATACCATGGAATACAGAGCAGTGCAGGTCAAGCAATTCCCAGCATGTTACACACAGGACAGGCTATGGAAGGAGGTTGTAGTGTGTGGAGGGGGCAGTGCAGGTAAGTCTTCCCCTCCATAACATACGACACACACTCTCCTCCCCGGTAGCAAGTCTCTCACATACTTCTTTCTTCTTCTGCAATATAACAAAAAGAAACGAAAACACTCCAACAAAACCGCCTCCGTTTCCCTCACCCCCCAATTTTCACCTTCTCCTTTTCGCCCCCCTCACCTAAATCCCCCCTGCCTGGCTCCAGCCCCCAATCGCTCACCTTCATAACTCTCCAGGCCTCTCCGCACAGAGTCTACAACAAAATGGCAGCGGAGACTGTCTTTAACTTTGTCCACCGAAAGATGGCGAAAGACAAAGCTGCCGTCAAGTTAAGCCGACATTTTCTTGAAGACTAATAAAGTTTTTCACTGACAAAGTCCCCGTGTGCTGAAAAATGCCGCCGTCTACAGCCGCAAGCGCTGTCCAATTGTGACGGAAAACTCGAATTGCGCATGTCTTGTGTATATTTTGCGGGGCGGTGTGGAGGGAGGAAAAGAGATGTAAGTGGTTCATGTTAGCAAAAAAAAAGAACTTTTTCTTGTGCGAAGTCGTCAGTGGGGAGAAGAACTCTAGCATTTAAAAAAAAAAAAAAAAAAAACTCATCCACCATTAAAAAAAACAAATACATACGTATGCACTAGCAGAGAAAAGGAGTTTAAAGGCTGTGGTAAAATACATGAGCCTGCCCTGCTATGGACTAAGACTGTATATAAGGCATAGAGTTCAGGGGTCAGGTCTGTGTAATGCATAGAGTTCAGGGGTCAGCAGTGTGTAGAGTTCCAGGGTCAGGAGTGAATAATGCAGATTCAGGGGTCAGGTGTGTGTAATGCATAGAGTTCAGGGGCCAGGAGTAAGTAATGCACAGCGTTCCGTGGTCAGGCATGTGTAATGCACAGAGTACAGGGGTCAGGAGTGTGTAATGGATAGAGTACAGGGGTCAGGAATGTGTAATGGATAGAGTACAGGGGTCAGGAGTGTGTAATTGGTAGAGTACAGGGGTCAGGAATGTGTAATGGATAGAGTACAGGGGTCAGGAGTGTGTAATGGATAGAGTACAGGGGTCAGGAGTGTGTAATGGATAGAGTACAGGGGTCAGGAGTGTGTAATGGATAGAGTACAGGGGTCAGGAGTGTGTAATGGATAGAGTACAGGGGTCAGGAGTGTGTAATGGATAGAGTACAGGGGTCAGGAGTGTGTAATGGATAGAGTACAGGGGTCAGGAGTGTGTAATGGATAGAGTACAGGGGTCAGGAGTGTGTAATGGATAGAGTACAGGGGTCAGGAGTGTGTAATTGGTAGAGTACAGGGGTCAGGAGTGTGTAATGGATAGAGTACAGGGGTCAGGAGTGTGTAATGGATAGAGTACAGGGGTCAGGAGTGTGTAATGGATAGAGTACAGGGGTCAGGAGTGTGTAATGGATAGAGTACAGGGGTCAGGAGTGTGTAATGGATAGAGTACAGGGGTCAGGAGTGTGTAACATACACAATGCAAGGGTCAGGAGCATTTATTACACAAATAAGTCTTTATAAGTAACACAGAGAGTTCAGGCATCAGGAGTGTGTGAAACACAAATGCAATGGTAAGGAGTGAGTAACACACAGTGTGCAGGGGTCAGGAGTAAGTAATACACAGAGTATAGGCGTCAGGAATAAGTAACACACTGAGTGCAGGGGTCAGTTATGCACAGATTGTGGGGGTCTGGAGCAAGTAATGTACAGAGTATGGTGGTCAGAAGGAGTAAGTAATGAAAAGAGTAAGGGGGTTAGAAGCAGGTTACACAGAGTGCAGGAGTAAGTAATGTACAAAGTGCAGGGGGTCAAACATAAGTAATGCACAAGGTGCAGAGGTCAGACTTAAACTTACCTTCTCCTTATTGCTGATCACTTGTGTTTTCCATTACATGCAGCGGGCTGGGGTAGGAGGTGGGTTACATCTCCTATTGTCTAAGGAGTCAGCAATAGGCGTTTGTAGCTGTAGCAGGCGCCCTAGTTTAATACAGAACAAACCATCATATATTGAATTATCATGGGATTCAGTATAATACAATCCTGTATTATATGGAACGCATGACAACCCTATCCTGGACTGAGTGTTACTCATGAACAACATGTCCTGGAATACTATATGGGCGGTCGTGCAACGCTGTACATAAATGAAATTTACGTCCTTTTGTTCCCACAAATAGAACTTTCTTTTGGTGGTATTTGATTACCACAGTTTATTTTTTGCAGTATAAACAATATTGTGCTATTGTGCTGCATATTTCTGGTTAAAAAGATCTCAATAAGTGTATATTGATTGGTTTGTGCAAAAGGTATAGTGTCTACAAACTATGGGATATATACTAGAATTTTTATTTTATTTTTTATACTAGTAATAGTGGCGATCAGCGACTTATATAGGGTTGCCTCCTGGACAGTCCGGGCTTTGAATTGTTTGCCCAGGTTTCAGACCACCTGAAACCCGGACACAATATTCAGAATGGACTGTGGCTCCCCAAGTAACCAAGTAACACAACTACCAAGTGCATAGGTGTGCACACAGGCCCCACCCCCATACACAGACAGGAGAGGGGGCTTGATCTGCTCCTCCTTCACCCGCACCTTCCCCTCTGTCTGCCCACCCACACACCAATCCCCAGTGTTCTGTGCCTCAGGAAGGGGATGTGTGGGCTGGAAGTTTGATGCTCAGCTACCGGTAGATACATTGTGGATGAAAGGTATCGATGGCTGATCCCTTCTCTCTCCTGCTTCCAAGTGAGTGAGTACACTAAGGTAAAAGGGACTCGGATGTAAGGGGTGCCCTGTGGACTCTGATGTAAGAGGGGCTTTGGAAACCCTAATTTAAGGGTTTGAGTTTGGCTTAAAGAAAAGGTGGCAACCCTAAACTTATAGCAGGACTGCAATATTGCAGCGGACACTGACACTTTTGACCTTTTGTGGGAACCAGTAACACTATTGTAGTGATCAGTGCTAAAAATATGCACGGTCACTGTACTAATGATACTGTTTGGAAAGGGGTTAAACATTTAGGGCCATCAAATGTGTGCCTAACCAGTGTTTATGTGTCCATCAGGGTTTACTTCCTCTTTAAAGTGGTTGTAGAGGTTCGTATTTTTTTAAAAATAACAAACATGTCATACCTCCGCTGTGCAGTTGGTTTTGCACAGAGTGGCCCCGATCCTCCTCTTTTGGGTCCTTCAGCAGCGCTCCTGGCTCCTCCTCTTCTCGAGTGTCCCCGTCGGAGAAGCAATCTCCTTTGTGGATACCTGTTCAGGCGCGCTCACGTGTCCTGCTGCTGCTTCCGTAGACATAGACAGCAGGACAGCAGCGGGAGCCAATGGCTGTGCTGCTATCAATATATCCAATCAGGACACGAGACACCGGCCGGAGCTGGTGCGCTCGTTCCCGTTATGGGAATTACGGGGCTCAGGTAAGTATAAGGGAATAAGTATAAGGGGAATGCCCCATAGTAAGCCTATAGGTGACATCATCGCCCAGGCACTGCAGCCGTTGTTGGCAATCTCTCTTCTACACCAAACCCAGCGCTGGAGTGATGTAACCGGACCAGAGGGCCTTCAGAATAGGTAAGTATAGACATCTTTCCTTTTACAGTGTAGATAGTGTAACAAAAGTCCCATATTCTGCTTGAGTGCTTTCATCATACTGCTTCCTCCCAGTCTGAATATAGATATCAGATATTCCAACCGCTAAAAAACAGAAAACAAGACAATACTCATTTGGTTGCCTCCCCCCGCCCAAAGTGACTCCTTCACAGATGGAATAGTCTTAAGCCCCATACACACGGTCGGATTTTCCGACGGAAAATGTCCTATCGGACAATGTTGTCGGAAATTCCGACCGTGTGTAGGCTCCATCGGACATTTTCCATCGGATTTTCCGACGGACAAAGTTTTATCTCCTGCTCTCAAATTTTCCGACAACAAAGTCCTATCGGACTTTCTCCGATCGTGTGTAGCGAATTCCGACGGACAAAGTGCCACGCATGCTCAGATCACATTACAAGACCAAAGCTATTGGCTACTAGCCTCTACGTAGTCCCGTAGTAGGCAAACAAACAAACAAACGTCACCACGTTCAGAATGATCGGATTTTCCGACAACTTTGTCCGACCGTGTGTATGCAACACCAGTGTCGGACTAAATCCGTCGGAAAAAATCAGATGGATTTTGTGGTTGGATTTTCCGACCGTGTGTACGGGGCATTAGAATGAGGGTGGTTGCAGGTTTAGGGTTAGTTAGGTTTTAATTTGCAGTGACAAATAAAACACTTTTTTGTTTGTTTGCATAGTTCTAATACAGAAGAAAAACATTAGGGTTTCCATCCTTCACACTTTAGCGGATTGGAGCGGGTCGGATGTCAGCGGACATGTCACTGCAGACATCCGTCGCTCCAAAAACCTGTATGGAGCGTCCGTTCAGGTTCGCCTAAAAAACTGACGGGCGGACCGTGTGAAAGGGGCCTAACTTTCCTATTTTACAGTCATGTGTGCTGGCTGGCAAAGTGAAAAGAAAATTGCTCTAGCAGTGTTTAGTTGAGCAGCAACCAGCTTCAGATAATGTCTGTCAATCAGAAAATCTCGCACTCAAGCTGTCAAATTAATAAAAAATACATTGTTACTGACAGTTTTGCAAAAAATTTAACAAAGTGGGTTAACTCATGGATACACCTTTCTTATAGCCAAGGAATAATAATTACACTAAAAGCTGACCAATCTTTTTGCAACATAAACAGCAATATTAAACCCAAAACCAAAAATGTTATATATTGCAGCACCAATCATTAGATGTGGTGGCTGCATTAGTTTCCTTTTTTAGGCTTTTTACCTCTTTTTTTTCACTTGGTGATCTGGCCAGTAACACACCTCCTGTATTAGAGAGACACTGCTTTGGATGAAGGAGCACAGGGGGCATGTTTGGACAGCAGCATTGTCAGTCTGCGGGGGACGAGAGTGTTAGATGTACTAGAAGATGTAGATACACTAACAAACTGAAGCTGAACAACAACTAATACTTTATAATCAATTACAGCAAACAGTTTATTCCTTTTGGAATAATGGAAAATTGTGTTATTTCATAGAAGTTGGATAGTTTTCCTCCCAAGCGCTACTGTAGTAAAAGCTGCTGGATCCACCCTGTAGTATTTTAAGAACTTATAAAGTGATGACCAGCTAGCTGCTTTGCAGACTGTCTCCAGAGACACTCCTGCCCAAGATGAAGACATCACCCTGGTTGAGTGAGCTCTAACCACCTCTGGAGGATCCTTCCCGGCCGCTCTATATACCCGGTGAATAGTTTTTACTATCCAGGCCGAGATGGTTCTGGCTGAGGCCTCTTTCCTTGAAATTTTCCGGTAGGTATGATGAAAAGTCTGTCAGAACATCTGAATGTAGAAGTGGCCTGGAGATAGGCTTTGAAGGATTTTTGGAATGTCCAAATCGTGCAGATCAGCATCTTATTCTGCTGGGAAGGCTGGAAGCACCCATTCACTGGAGAGATGAAATATAGATGCCACTTTTGGATCAACGTGATCCAATGTTCTCAGCACAACCCTGTCTGGGAAGAACATGGAATAAGGTTCGGCTGCCCCCAATTCTTGGAGTTCCGACACACTTCACCCTGAAGTTATGGCTATAAGGAAAGCCATTTTTAAGGCGATATCTCATAATGAACAGTCTTCTGTTGGAGCACGAGGAGGGTTTCCTAGATGGTTGAGGACTACTGCCAGGTCCCATTGAGGGAACCTATTTATCTAAGTACCACTCTCATAAAGTGCTCCACCAGCAGGTTTGCTGACCATTTCTTTTGGGTAAAAGCTGAAATGGCTGAAATTGGATGTAAACCCACTCTCATCCTTTCTAAACTACTGACATAGTGGCTATCTATAAGGATATATATGCCTCCTGCATGTATCCTTATCTGTCAAATGTCTCCCCTCTGTCTGTTATGAGACCCGAAAAACTGCAGATTCTGTGGGCAGGTCTGTTGTCTGGAGCTCGGTAGGTGGAGTCGCGATGTCAGTAGACTCCCCACCCACCTCTACACTCCCCTTGGCCAGGCATCGATATTTATTACACTGAACTTCCACTGGTCTTGTGGATTATGCCCCATGATCACCAACATCTACATGAGTTCAGCATGCCCAATCATGCTGAGGTGTTGGGCAGCCAATCCTGGGAGAGCTGGAGAAGAAAGGAGGAGGGATCTGAAGCACACAGAATGTACACAGAATGCCTCTCTCACACTGGTGCATGAGATATGCAAATCACCTGTCACATCACCCACAGCAAGGGAGAGAATCAGACATCTATTTCTCTATGACAGTTTTTATCTCACTGAAAAAAGATAAGAGGACTGCTCAGAGCTGGATTAACTCTTCGTGGCAAGACTGGGCACAGATGACATGAAATCTTATACTGTACAAGGTGCAAGCCTTAATTCAAATTTTTTTTTGTGGGTTTACATCCACTTTAACCACTTCAATACAGAACACTTAAACACCTTCCTGCCCAGACCAATTTACAGCTTTTAGCGCTGTCGCACTTTGACTTGCGCAGTCATGCTACACTGTACCCAAACTAAATTTTTATCATTTTGTTCCCACAAATAGAGATTTCTTTTTGTGGTATTTGATCACCTCTACGTTTTTTATTTTTTTCTAAACAAATAAAAAAAGACTAAAATTTTTGAAAATAAATGTTTTTTTTTGTTTCAGTTTCAAAACTTTGTAAATAAGTAAGTTTTCTCCTTCACTGACGGGCACTGATAAGGCGGCACTGATGGGTACCGATGAGGTGGCACCAATGAAGTGGCACTGATGAGGTGGCATTGATGGGCACTGATATGTGGCACTGATAGGTGGCACTGATGGGCGACATGGATGGACACTGATAGGTGGCACAAATTGGCACTGATAGGTGGCACGGATTGGCATGGATAGGCAGCATGGATGGGCATATATATGCGGCATGGATGGGCACTAATAGGCAGCATTGTATTGATGGATGCCAATCAGTGCCAAACAATAATGCATGCCAATCAGTGATGCCCATTGTGGGCACTGATTGGCATCCATTGTGGGCACTGACTGGCATCCCTGGTGGTCTAGGGTGGCATACCTCGTGCTGGGCATCCCTGGTGTTCTAGTGGCGTCCCTGGTGTTCCAGTGTGGGCATTCTCGGGGGGGGGGGGGGCTGCGCTGATAATCGATCAGCACAGACTCCCCCTGTCAGAGGAGCAGCCGATTGGCTCTCCTCTACTCGCGTCTGACAGACGCTAGTGAGGAAAAGCCGAGCAACGTGTCTTCCTATTTACACTGTGATCAGCCGTGATTGGACATGGCTGATCACGTGGTAAAGAGTATCTGTCGGAGACTCTTTACCGATATCGTAGTTGTGGGGTGTCAGACTGACACCCCACAACAACGATTGCCGCGATGCGCACCCCCAGGGGCGTGCAGCGGTTCAGTATCCTGAGGACGTCATATGACGCACGGTCAGGATTTTGAAACCACTTTGCCGCCGTCATTCTGCTATGTGGTGGGCGGCAAGTGGTTAAGTGAACTTAGGCTGAGCCAAAAATCCAATCCAGATTGCAGGAAAGACAGGATTTGAGATAAATTTGGGTCACTAGGGTCAAACTGACGTCCAGCTGCAAAGCTCATGAACCTATTCCATATTCTGGAGTAGATGGCATTGGTTGACCCCTTTCTGGAACTCTGGAAGTTCTAATAACCTCTGGAGAACATCCTAACTCTTGTAACCCTTGTAACCCTCTTATGGTTGAACTGGATGGACTTTGGTGTCTTTTTTTGGCCTAGCTAACTATGTAACTATGTAACCCCTGCCTTTTAATCTCCAGGCCACTAAGGCCAGTTGTGATGATTGCGGATGTAGGATATCTCCTTGCGACAGGAGATGAGGAGTCACCGGCAGAGTGATCAGTGGGCACACGCGGAGATCCATTGCTAGAGGGAACCATGGTCTGCAAGGCCAATAAGGTAATACTGCAATGACTGTCAAATTCTCTGTCAACAATCTCCTCATGAATTTCAGTCCGCTAATGGACGAGGGTAGCGTGAGAGGAACCGCCAGTTGGTTGATGAGGCAAAAAGATCCAGTAGCGGATACCCCCACTTGTGGATGATCTGTTTGAACACTTCTGGGTGAAGGGACCATTCTTTGGGATCCTTGAATTGTCTGGATAGGCGATTTGCTTCCAAGTTCCGACAGCATGGAAAATATATGGCCCTCAAATTTGCGAGATATTGTTGTGCTGATCTCATGATTGGTTCCACCTTTCAAGAGGGATTGGCTGTGCGTCCCGCCTTGTCGCTGTATGTAGGACACTGCTGCCGTGTTGTCCAGATGGAGCAGGACTGGGCAAACCTGTATGTGAGGCAGCAAGGTGGCCAACGCCATGAATGCTGCTCTAAATTCCAGAATATTGGAATCTAGGCCCAGAGTGGGAAATTCCCCTCTGCCCTGGATCTTGAGTTGTTTGCAGGTGGCGCCCCACCCTGCTGCTTGGTATCTGTGGTAACAAGGAACCATGGCTGCGGCCCTAATGGACGATGCTGTTTAGCGTTTTTTGTTTTTCGTCTACCACCAGAGACTCTGGCGCATCCGGCTGGTGATCCTGATTGGCTGGGCTAGACAAACTCTCTTCCACTGCATCAGGAAGCCTTGTTGGAAAACTCTGAGTTTCTAGTGAGCCCAGGGGATCATTGGGATACATGAAGCCATCATCCCGAGAAGACTCCTGCACTGGGATGCTGACATCACTGGTGCAGCCAATGCCTGTTGGAACTTCTCCCTGATTTTGGGGAGTTTCTGAAGTGGCAAAGAAACTGTGGCGGCCTGAGTATTGAATTGGGCCTCTAGGTAGACTAGACCATGTTCTGTGTAGGCTCCAGCTAGCTCTGGTAATGCCTGTGCCCCAACGCAAATCTGAGGGACTGCTGGTATGACTGAAGGATCGGGACATGCTGGTAGGCATCCTGCAAGTCCACTGAAATCCTCCAGTCTCCTGGTTGAATAATCTGGATTATGTTCTGGAGAGACTCCATCTTGAGTCTCTCTATCCAGATAAATAGATTTAGCCTCTTGAGGTCGTTCTGGAGGCTGCCGTTTGAACAGCCAATAATGGCCTTGCGCCACTGTGGACTGAATCTGCAGATTTTGGCAGTGGTCTTGCCAGAACTGGGCCACTCTGAGCAGTCTGGCTCCAACTGCCTCCTGGGCAGGCCTGGCGCAAAAAGGGCCTCTGGGTATCTGAGGGAGCTGCAGGGGCCTTAGCTCTCTGCAATCTTACGAAGGTTGACTGTGTACCCCTCCAACCCCTTCTGGAGTCCTTGGATGGGCTAAAGACTCCGAAATCCCCATACCTGTTTGGCATTCCTCTGGATGTTTGTCCCTTCTGACGGCTGGACCTTTGATCTTGGGGCAGAAAACCCGATTTTCCTCCTGTAACCCTGGAGATGGCAGTCTCCAGTTTTTGGCCAAACAACGCCTTCCAATCAAAAGGCAGTTTACAGCAATATTGCTTTGAGGATGCGTCGGCCGCCCAGGGTTCTAGCCACAAGGCTCTTTTGGCTGTGACCGACCTGAGCATGGCTGTGGAGGACCATCAAATTATGTCTATAGCTGCCTCACCTACGAAGTCCGCCAAGAGTTTTATCTCATCAAGAGCCTTGATTTTTTTCTTTTGGCAGCTTTTTTTTGATTGCATACTCCAAGTTCTGCGCCCACACTCACATAGCGCTTGCTACGGATGCTAAAGCAATGGCGGGATTTACTCTCCCTCTTCTCCCATTCCTCCTTAACCGCTTCAATACCCACCCATTGTCATATGACGCCCACAAGGTGGATCTCCCATCACAAAATGTGTCAAAAGTGTCTGAAGTGTCCGCCGCAATGTCGCAGTCACAAAAAAAAAAAATCGCAGATCGCCACCATTACTAGTTAAAAAAAAAAAAATGCAATAAATCTATCCCCTATTGTGTAGATGCTATAACTTTTGCGGAAACCAATCTATATATGCTTATTGCGATTTTTTTTTTTTACCAAAAATATGTAGAAGTATACGTATCAGCCTAAACTGAGTAAAAAATTATTTTTTTTTTTAAAAAATGGGATATTTATTATAGTAAAAAGTAAAAAATATTGTTTTTTTTTTCAAAATTGTCGCTCTTCTTTTGTTTATAGCGCAAAAAATAAAAACCGAAGAGGTGATCAAATACCACCAAAAGAAAGCTTTATTTGTGGGAAAAAAAGAACGTCAATTTTGTTTGGGTGCAACGTCGCACGACTGCACAATTGTCAGTTAAAGCGACGCAGTGCCGAATCACAAAAAGTTCTCTGTTAAGGAAGGGGGTAAAATCGTCCGGGGCTGAAGTGGTTAAACAGGCCTCCTTATTTCTGTCATAAGAGGAAAGGTAGCTACCGCTTTCTTTAGATTCCTCCTATGGAAATATAAACAGAAAAAATGGCTGCGCTGCTATATGTGAACTGAGAGAGTTATTCTAAATTCAACATGTGAGCATACATAGACATAAATACACAAAAGTATATATGACCAATGAAGTGTGCACCTTAGCAAAGAAATAAATGCAAAGTTTCCAACGAAAAAAAGTCCTTGTAAATAACTCAAACAAAAATAGTGAAATATCTGTTCAATATGAACAAGACAAATTCATCCAGTGACTGATCCTCAGTATTTGTGCTTGAATGGTGACAACACTCTCTTAACACTCAAGAAAATAGTGACTTGATATAGAAAGACAAAAATCCTCCACCTCTGAGAAAGACTGGCGCTTACCAGATGTTATGATCTCTTGTTTAGGGAGATCGGTAAAGCTTTGGGCTTTTTCCCCAGCCCCGGGTCTCAGTGGGTGGTATAAGGGGTTTCCCTCGGTAATTGAGCAGGATATCCTCAGAACAAAAGGCCATCAATCAGACCTCCTATGGAACCCAAAGGCTTGTTCACACTTGTAGCATAATCTACTACTACACTGAAAAGCGATCTGTACTTAGGTCACTTTTCAGAGACATTTGATATTATCACGTAGAGGGGACAAGTGTTCCCGCTATGCGATTTGCAAGCAATGTTGCAACTCGCATGGAGACGGCCCATTCACTTGGCTGCCCTACGCAAGCAAAAAGAAGCCCTTGCTCCTATTTAGGGGCGACAAGCTTCACACAATGTTTTTAAACGCTTTCTCCCACGTGACAATCATTGCATTGCATCGCATTTGGGGAGCACTGAAAGGATAAAGGCACCTAATACGTGTTGTGCAGCGATTGCCACAATTTAAAATCAGTTTGTTTGGTGTGTGATAATACGTTTTCTCCTTCTTTGGAGGAGGTTCCTGATCCTCCCATTCCAGTGCAGCCTTTACTGCCTTAATGAATGGTGGTATCATCGCAAAATTTAGAGCATGAACCTTCAGGATCTTCTGCCGAGGAGGAGGCGGAATCTTCTCCCTCTCCCTGGAAGGTTGGCTGTATTACTGAGTCTGGGGAATCAGCCTACCTAATCCGCTGAGCTGGAGTCACCCCTGAAGTGCCTGGTACCTCTCTAGATTGAGAGGGTTGAATGGCTTGGTTTAGACCTGGTGCAGGGCCCACACTCTGTTTGTCCACTCCTGTCCCTGGTTGTCCGAGAGGACTGGAATACTCTGCCGGAGTTGTGGACTTCTTCCTTGAGCAAGGTTGACACCTGCTGACTCTCATACTCCTGGTCTCCGGCAAGCTGCCTGAAGCAGTTGCTGCAAAGTAGCTTTCCTGGCATAGGGTTATCTCCACATGACCAACATTTGCCTTTTGGGGGCTGATCCCTCAGGGGAGAAGCTGTGTGCTTTCTCTTAAGCGTACATTTGTGCCCTTTGTACTGGGGTCTGCCAGGACTGGAGGAGTCACTCTCTGACCTGGAAAAATCCTGACAATTCAGAGGGCCTCTGGACCTCCTAGAGTGGGAGTGTGAGTGGCCAGGGCTGCAATAGACAAGAAGGCATGCTCGTCAGGGCATAATGCACTTTTCCCCACATCTTCTTACTCACCCAAAGTTGGCCCTTACCTGGTATTGCGGTGGTCTTAGTTATGTGGTGTTAGGCTACTTTCACACTGGGGCGTTGGGGGTGTCGGTGGTAAAGTGCCGCTATTTTTAGCAGCGCTTTACCATAGTTTTTGCAGAGGTTTTTGGGCCACTAGTGGGGGCGCTATATAACGCCTGTAAAGCGCCTCAGTGTGAAAGCAGCCTTAGGCTCATGCTGGTGGAAGAACCGAAAGGTGCAAAGGGGACTGCATGGCAACGAAGAAAGAAATAAGAGAAGAGAGATGGGAAAACACACATACCCACACACATATACAGTCATGGCCAAAATTGTTGGCACCCCAGAAATTTTTCCAGAAAATCAAGCATTTCTCACAGAAAAGTATTGCAGTAACACATGTTTTGCTATACACATGTTTATTCCCTTTGTGTGTATTGGAACAAAACAAAAAAAGGGAGAAAAAAAAACGCAAATTGGACATAATGTCACACAAAATTCCAAAAATGGGCTGGTCAAAATTCTTGCCACCCTTTCAAAATTGTGGATAAAAAGGATTGTTTCAAGCATGTGATGCTCCTTTAAACTCACCTGGGGCAAGTAACAGGTGTGGGCAATATAAAAATCAAAATTTTATTTTGGGCAGTCTCCACTCTCAAAAAGAATAAATTGCTCCCATAGTGTAGTATATTAAAGTATATTTATTTAAAAACAGTATAAAAGTATAGGTTCCACTCACATTTGTGTGTGTCTTAGGCCGGCACTGAGCTGTTTCAGCCGTGTATGTGGGATCACCAAGATCAGCGTGTGTTTCCTCTCCGCTCGTTTGCGCTCCACGCCTCGATTCCGTTCAAACCGGTTTTATATTGGGAGTTATATATAATGGAGTGGTATGGGAATTTATTTATTTTCACATCCATGGTCACAGTAATACTTTTGTGATAGGTATACATTTATTAATTTAGTTTTATATATATATATTTATTTTTTTGGCACATTTAGCACAGAGCACTTTATGAGGTGAATATTGCATATTGTAATTTGCACAAGAAGAAATACTGGGTGAGCCATTAATAACAGAGTGGGTGGTACGTTTTTTCTTATTAACAGATATATTACACACTGTGGTTTTTGTACCTAAAAATAGGAAGTAATACGTGGTTGTTTGATAATAGAGTGGTTGGTGCGGATCTCCTTTATAATATTTACATTCACAGGTACCCTAAAATAGGGAAACTGTTTTTCAGACTGCAGCATATCACACACACTAGTGAATAATATATAGTAATATATAATTGGCGCCGGTACCCTCACATATAAATATAAAAATCACACCTGAAAGCAGAGAAAAAGGAGAGAAGTTCACTTATGCAGCGTACACACAGTCAGAATTTCCGATGGAAACAGTCCGATGGGAGCTTTTCATCGGATTTTCCGACCGTGTGTATGCCCAACGGTCTTTTTCTGTTGGAATTTACTAACTTCAGCAAAGCGTTTGAATTTCCGTTAAAACATATATCGGGATAAGGGACATCCCTGTCTGGTTCCGTTTTTGAATTGAGAACCTGTTTCCCATGGATACAATGTGGTTTATTGGTGCATAATCTATACAGTTTATTTCCTCTGCTCTTCGTTTTGTGGGATAGAGTGGGGAGAGAGAGAAGGAGAGAGAGAAGGGAGGAAAAGGAGAGGGAAAGGAGGAAAAAAAAAAAAAAAAAACCTAGAGGAAAAAAAAAGGGGAGGAAAATTTCTCTCTCTCCTCCACCCCACCCACTCCCTCCCCTCCGCAGAGGGTCGTTTTTTTTTTTTGGAGGGCAGAGGAAGATTGAATCAATTGTATCCAATGGGAGCAAACCAATTTCCCAAAAGCCACAGCTCATAAGTGTCCATTTTTCAGGTACATTACAATTTATACATTTTTATCATATTTTCATTATATTCTGACATATTATATTTATAACTCTATGCATTTAATTTTGAGTCCCTGTTACCCCATTTTTCTCCCCAAAAAAAGAAAGAAAGAAAAAAAAAAAAAAAAAAAAAAAATTTTATAATAATAAAAAAAAAAAAAAAAAAAAAAAAAAAATTTTTAAAAAAATAAAAAAAAATTTTTTTTTTTTATAATAATAATAAAAAAAAATTAAATTAAAAAATTTAAAAAATAAAAATTAAAGAGGGGGGAGCACCTAGGGGGGGGAGGGGAGGCCAATTCTTTTGGAATCTCCCCAATTGCTGTGGCGATATTAATGGCTGTTTGAAAAACCCCTTTATATCTGAGTTCTGTGCAGAATGTGGCTTAATCTGATTTTTTGTTGTTCCACCTGTGGATCCTCTCTTTGTTTTCTGAGTGTGTGTACTTTTTGGTGGCATCCTTATAGAGTTTTTATCTGTTTCAAAGTAGTAGATGGAAAACAACCAAAAAAAAAAAAAAAACCTTTTCCTCTCAAGAGAAGTGTATATTCCACTGATCATATATTCCATATATATATATGGAATGTTGTTCTCTTGGGTAGTTGTAGGGGTCTTTCTTATAACTTTTTTAATCTGTCTGGTGGGGAGGTATCTCCCGGGTTGCACTATCTTCACCCCCAATTTAAATCCTTTCTATCGGATTTTCTGATCGTGTGTATGCAATTCCGACACGGAAAATTCCGACGTATGCTCGGAAACAATTCGACGCATGCTCGGAAGCATTAAACTTCCCTTTTGTAGTGCTGTCGAACGTGTTTTATGCCGCTGTGTTATTGACCGTCGGAATTTGGTGTGATCGTGTGTAGGCAACACAGCTTGAGCGGAATTCCGTCGGAAAAACCGTCAGAGTTTTTTCCGACGAGAATTCCGATCGTGTGTACGCGGCATTAGTCTTTGTATTGTGTGTCTGTGTGTGCCACACTAAGCATGGACAACAGAAAGAGGAGAAGAGAACTGTCTGAGGACTTGAGAACCAAAATTGTGGAAAAATATCAACAATCTCAAGGTTACAAGTCCATCTTCAGAGATCTATATTTGCCTTTATCCACAGTGTGCAACCTTATCAAGAAGTTTGCAACCCATGGCACTGTAGCTAATCTCTCTGGGCGTGGACGGAAGAGAAAAATTTATGAAAGGTTACAACGCAGGATAGTCCGGATGGTGGATAAGCAGCCCCAAACAAGTTCCAAAGAAATACAAGCTGTCCTGCAGGCTCAGGGAGCATCAGTGTCAGCACAAACTATCTGTCGACATTTAAATTAAATTAAACGCTATGGCAGGAGACCCAGGAGGACCCCACTGCTGACACAGAGACATAAAAAAGCAAGACTACAGTTTGCAAAATGTACTTGGGTAAGCCAAAATCCTTCAGGGAAAACATCTTGTGGACAGATGAGACAAAGATAGAGCTTTCTGGTAAAGCACATCATTCTACCGTTTACCAAAAACGAAATGAGGCCTACAAAGAAAAGAACACAGTGCCTACAGTGAAATATGGTAGAGGTTCAATGATGTTTTGGGGTTGTTTTGCTGCCTCTGGCACTGGGTGCCTTGAATGTGTGCAAGGCATCATGAAATCTGAGGATTACCAAAGGATTTTGGGTCGCACTGTAGAGCCCAGTGTCAGAAAGCTGGGTTTTTCGTCCGAGATCCAGCAGGACAATGACCCCAAACATACGTCAAAAAGCACCCAGAAATAGATGGCAACAAAGAGCTAGAGAGTTCTAAAGTGGCCAGCAATGAGTCCAGATGTAAATCCCATTGAACACCTGTGGAGAGACCTGGAGCAGTTTGCAAAGTGGTCCAAAAAGATTATTGATGGTTATAGGAAGCGACTGATTTCAGTTATTTTTTCCAAAGGATGTGCAACCAAATATTAAGTTAAGGGTGCCAAGAATTTTGACCAGCCCATTATTGGAGTTTTGTGTGACATTATGTCCAATTATGGCTTTTTTTCCTCCCTTTTTTTGTTTTGTCCCAATACACACAAAGGGAATAAACATGTGTATAGCAAAACGTGTTACTGCAATACTTTTCTGTGAAAAATGTCTGGGGTGCCAACAATTTTGGCCATGACTGTATATATATATATATATATATATATATATATACACACATACACACACACACACACACACACACACACAAATATCCCTTTTTTTTTGCGAGGAGACACAGAGAAAAACTGGGCAAAACATACCCCCATCCCCTAACAATACATTCTGCCTTGCTCTGATGCCAAGAATCAAAAGGTATCCCTAAACCACATGAAAGATGGCTACAGCAAGGTTGGCTTATTCTGGGAGGTTGTCCATGGACGTCCTCACAGAATCATGCTCCTCTGGACCCGGCGTGCCACAGAACGGGGTAAAGGGCCAATGACAGCGGCCCTTTACCACATGATCGCTCCTTCTAATGACGGAGAGATCACTTGTCAACAATCAAAACTTGTCTGGTGCAGCTCCCCCCCTCTCCTCGCACAGATCGGTACAGTGTGTGAGGAGAGGAGGGAGCCGGGTGCAGCAGTGCTGTGGGCTGTCTCTGAAGTGCCCACAGTGCTGATCTGTGCCCATCCATGCTACATCCATTCATCCATCCCTGGCTCATCCATGCTCCATATGTGCATACATGCCTCATATGTGCCCATCCATGCTCCATATGTGCCCATCTATACTTCATCCATCCCTGGCTCATCCGTGCTCCATCCATCCCTGGCTCATCTGTGCTCCATCCATCCCTGGCTCATCCATGCTCCATCCATCCCTGGCTCATCTGTGCTCCATCCATCCCTGGCTCATCCATGCTCAATCCGTGCTCCATCCATACCTGGCTCATCCATGCTCAATCCGTGCTCCATCCATCCCTGGCTCATCTGTGCTCCATCCATGCTCATCCATCCCTGGCTCATCCGTGCTCCATCTATCCGTGCTCATCCAAGCTCCATCCATCCCTGGCTCATCCATGCTCCATCCATCCCTGACTCATCTGTGCTCCATCCATCCATGCCACATCAGTTCTCATCCATGCCGCATCCTTGCCACTACAGTGCCCATCAGTGTCTCACAAAAGTGTAATAGGTAGTCAAATTAGATTTGAAATATATGTCCCTGATGGTGCTCCCTGCATGTTGGGCCTCTGTATGTGGCCAGGCTGTGGAAAAGTCTCCCACATGTAGTATCGCCATACTCAGGAGTAGTAGCAGAATATATTTTGGGGTATTATTTTTGTTAGAAATATCTTATAAATGGACAACTTTCTGTAAAAAAAAAAAAAAAAAAGTGTTTTCATTTTCTTTCCACGTTTTGTGGAAAAAAATTACATGTTCAAAAGACTCATTATGCCTTATAGAATATACATTGGGGTGTTTACTTTCCAAAATGGGGTCATTTTGTGGATGTTTCCATTGTCCTGGTGCTCCAGGGCCTTCAAAAGTGTAAGAGGTTGTCAAAAAATGAAATGTGTAATTTATGTCCCTAATACGCCTGACAGTGCTCCCTGCATGTTGGGCCTCTGCATGTGGCCAGGCTGTGTAAAAGTCTCACACGTGTGGTATTGCTATATTATGTATATATACACACACATGGGCAGGGCAAAGGGGTGGAGTCAGGGACAGAGCTAGTGGGTGGCAAAATTAGGTTTAGCTTAGGGCAGTGGTTCTCAACTCCTGTCCTCAGGACCCACTAACCGGTTTGCAAGATAACTGAAATGCATCACAGGTGACATTTGTAGCTCAGTGATTGCAGTTTTCTAGTCTGCATCTCCTCAAGGTAATATTTAAAATCTGGCCTGTTAGTGGGTCCTGAGGACAGGAATTGAGAACCACTGGCCTAAGGTGTCAAAAATCCTTGCACCAGCCTTGCCTGGAAACCATCCAGGGTACATTTAATTTCTGGAAGTAGCCTAATATCTGATATCCTGGACCCAAAAAGCCCCTGTGTGACTGCAGAGGCAGTAGAGCAGCCCCTGCTTGGAGCGATTATTCAGTAACCATTCTGTTATTAACCACATGCCGACCGGGCCATAGACGAAAGACGGCTACAGCACGGTCGGCTTATTCTGGGTGGACGTCCTTGGGACATCCTCCCAGAATCTTGCCCCCTGGGGCGCGCACTCAGGAACATCCGTGACCGCCGGTAGCGGCCGTTTACCACGTGATCGCTCCGTCAAATGAATCCAGTTCCTCTCTCCTCTCTCTGTACCGATCCGTACAGTGTGAGTGGAGAGGGGGAGGGATCAGTGGCAGCAGCGCTGTGGGCGGGATCGGTAGTGCCTCTGCAGTCACCACTGATCCATGCTCAGCCATCCCTCCATACCCTGCAATACTCTGCAGAGTATTGCTGGGTATTGCAGGGTATGGAGGGATGGCTGAGCATGGATGGATGGATACCCAGCAATACTCTGCAATACCCAGCAATACTCTGCAGCAATACCCAACAATACTCTGCAGCAATACACTGCGATACTCTGCCATACCCTGCGATACTCTGCCATACCCAGCGATACCCTGCGATACCCTGCAATACCCTGCGATACCATGCGATACCCTGCAATACCCTGCGATACTCTGCAATACCCTGTGATACCCTGCAGTACTCAGCCATACTCTGCAATACTCGGCGATACCCAGCCATACTCGGCTGTACTCGGCCTCTGTATGTGACCAGGCTATGGAAGTCTCACACGTGGTATTGCCGTAGTCAGGAGGAGTAGGAAAATCTTTTTTGGGGTGCCGTTTTTGGTATGTACATGCTATGTCTTAGAAATATTGTATAAATGGACAACTTTGTGTTTAAAAAAAAAAAAAAGCGTTTTAACCACTTACCGCCCCCCGGCTGGCCGTCATATGACGTCCTTGACTTTGTGCGGGGATATCTGAATGATGCCTGCAGCTACAGGCATCATTCAGATATCAGCTTTTTCAGCCAGCGATTCCCTACACCATAAGAATGATCATAACGTCTGTTCCGCTGCTTGATCATTCTTACGGGAGGCGAGAAGGGTCGCCCCGCCCTCCGGTGCTTCTAACGACTCAGCGCTACGATCGAAGCCAGGATTGTTTTTTTTATTTCAGGCCTCCCAGCCTAGAGGTGAGATGTAGGGTCTTATTGACCCCATATCTTACTGTAAAGAGGACCTGTCATGCCATATTCCTATTACAAGGGATGTTTACATTCCTTGTAATAGGAATAAAAGTGATCAAAACATTTTTTTGGGGGAAAAAAGTGTCAAACTAAAATAAAGTCCCCGTGTGCTCGCATGCAGAAGCGAACGCATACGTAAGTCTTGACCACATATGAAAACGGTGTTCAGACCATACGTGTGAGGTATCGATGCGAACGTTAGAGTTCATAAGTTTGGCCCTAGACCTCCTCTGTAACTCAAAACATGTAACCAGTAAAAAAATTTAAAGCGTCGCCTATGGGGATTTTTAAGTAGCAAAGTTTGGCGCCATTCCACGAGTGTGTGCAATTTTGAAGGGTGACATGTTAGGTATCTATTTACTCGGCGTAACTTCATCTTTCACATTATGCAAAAACATTGGGCTAACTTTACTGTTTTGTTTTTTGTAAAGCACAAAACTTATTTTTTTTAAAAAAACGCGTTAGTAAATTGCTGCGCAACGACTGCCATTATATTCTCTAGGGTCCTTGCTAAAAAAAAAACATATATAATGTTTTGGGGTTCTATGTAATTTTCTAGCGAATAAATTATGATTTTTACATGTAGGAGAGAAATGTCAGAATTGGCCTGGGTGCTCCAGAACGCCTGCAGGTGCTCCCTGCATGTCGGGCCTCTGTATGTGGCCACACTGTGTAAAAGTCTCACACATGTAGTATCGCCGTACTCGGGAGTAATAGCAGAATGTGTTTTGGGGTGTAATTTGTGGTATGCATATGCTGTGTGTGAGAAATAACCTGCTAATATGAAAATTTTGTGGAAAAAAAAAATCTTGATTTTGCAAAGAATTGTGGGAAAAAAATCACAACTTCAAAAAACTCACCGTGCCTCTTTCTAAATACCTTAGAATGTCTTCTTTCCAAAAAGGGGTCATTTGTACTTTTTTGGCTTGTTAGGGTCTCAAGAAATGAGATAGGCCATCAGTACTTCAGGTGTGATTAATTTTCAGATATTGGCACCATAGCTTGTGGACTCTATAACTTACACAAAGACCAAATAATATACCCCAATTTGTATTTATTTTTACCAAAGATATGTAGCAGTATAAATTTTGGCCAAAATGTATCAAGAAAAATTACAAATTTTTTTACAGAATTTTTAATCTTTTTTCGTTTATAGCACAAAAAATAAAAAAACCAACGGTGATTAAATACCACCAAAAGAAAGCTATATTTGTGTGAAAAAAAAGGACAAAAATTTCATATGGGTACAGTGTTGTATGACTGAGTAATTGTCATTCAAAATGTGAGAGCACCGAAAGCTAAAAATTGGTTTGGTTATTAAGGGTGTTTAAGTGCCCGGTGGTCAAGTGGTTAAGGAAACATGTGGGCTTCCACTGCTGACTTCTCTCTCTGAAAATTCTAGTTTGGCTGGATGTCATAGTATTTCATTAGTCATCAACCTACAATACATAAAAATATAAGGAATTCTGACATTTCCCTAACTTTTATTTTGTACATGTTTAACCATTTCAATACTGGACACTTTCCCCCTTTCCTGCCCAGGCCAATTTTTTGCTTTCAGCGCCGTCACACTTTGAATGACAATTGCGCAGTCATGCCACACTGTAACCAAACAAAATTTTTATAATTTTTTTTCCCACAGAAATAGAGCTTACTTTTGGTGGTATTTGATTACCCTTATGGGTGCTATCTCTATAAAATATCGCAGCAGCGCTATAAACTTAAAATTACAAGTTCATAAATAAATAATTCTTATAATCATGAAAATATTTAAATCCATGAGCGCAGAGTGATACACCTAAGAGGGCGCCTTTTTTATCTTTGGTTTATCCACATAACATATCTTGCTTTTTTAACTCTGCAGCTATGGAGGTTTTATAGTTTTTGAGTAATCGTCACATTGATATGGATGCATTTTTCACAAATCATGAACCCACACCAAGTGAAGTAAATTATAATGGAGCAATGGCAGCATTGAGCAATACCCTAGAAAAACAGGTCCGAGCCTGGTGGGATATATTCACTATGGAATATTATATAAGAGAAAAAATTATTATCAGAAGCCTGAGATGGGACGTGTCCCCTCAGGATGGTCTTGATGACCCAGAGTCCAGCCAGGAATGGCTTGACTTTTTTAATGGAGTCGGATACAAACTCCAAGAGCTCATATTACAACGCAAGAAAAAGAAAATGGCCAATATAGAGCTTAAAATTAAAAACCTACAAAAAGAATTAGAACCTATAAAAGATAGCCAACAGATCATTGATTTTAATTTAAGAACACAAAAGAAACTAGAAAAAGTAGATAAGGATACACAAAAAAAGAAGATAAAAAAGTATCAGAGAGATCTTAATGATTTTAAGAACAACACTATTTATTCGTGGCAGCAACTGAACACACAGGGGACTAATCAAGCCCCACCGTATTCAACACTCCAAGAAAGAACACATCCTCACACAGTCCCGACCCATATACCAACAGAACTCAGCACCCCAGTGACACAAAGAAACAGAGTACAAAATGAAGTAGATTCCCCTGTATACCATTCCACCCCCATTAAAAGGGGTAGAGGGAAATCTAATACAAATAGAGGAAGAGCCAATACCGGATACCAAGAGGCCCCCCAATATAGAACAACCTATAATGCCCCGCCCCAATATAAAAACCAGCCCCCATACCAGCAGGACGGGTACTATGCACATTACCAGACACGTCCTTTTTTAGGGAGGGGGAGGGACCCTGGAGAGGTCGGGGGGCCCAACCACGGAGGGGAAGACCCCCGGGATACCCCCAACCTCCAGGACACCATCAATCCCACCCCCCTCACAGGGAGGGACAGGGAATGACACCTCAGATGAACCCACAACCATGGCCCCAAAGGGGGGAAAGGCGAGAAGAAATACCAGAGGTTGTAGGGCAGGGCGGCGGTCCCAACAAAAGAAGGAGGGGCTCAGAGTAACTGGGATTTATAATTTAACACCAGTGGAGCTATCACATAAGGAGCTCAACATATTGAACTTGGGATTAAAATGTGGTATAAAAAAACCTATAAACAAGTTTGATGTATATATTGACGTCCATAAGTACGTAAGGAAATTAAATATAAAAAAGCATTTTTTGGGAATCACCCCTGGGATTAGACCTGCTGTGACCTATACAAATGGGGTGATAAATAGTGGTCTAAAAAACAGATCCCTATTTAATCCCCCAAATAACCCCAACCATCAGATTGAAGTGTTCAAGGGATTAGTACTCCAGGACTTAGAAAACATCAGGCCAAAAAAAGAAATAAATGTCAGGCATATCAATGAAGGCATAGAAATGCTGGAAAAACGTAAGGACATTGTGGTCAGACCTGCTGACAAAGGGGGCGGAGTGGTACTGCTAACTAAGGAATACTATGAAAATCAGATAAAAACGATGTTATCAGATACTACCACGTACAAGAAGCTAAACAAGGACCCAACACTATCATATAGAAACCAATTGGAAACACTGGTTGATATGGGTAGCGCTACTGGAGTTCTATCAAGCAAAGAAAGAAAATATTTGACACCAATGAGCAGTAGGGTACCAACACTCTACACGCTACCCAAAATACATAAAGATCCAACGAATCCACCAGCAAGACCAATAGTCAACAGCATTGACTCGGTGTCCTCGAGGTTGGGTCAATATTTGGATAAGTTCCTTCAAACCAGTGTACAGGACACTAGATCATATCTTAGAGATACCAAGAATTTTTTGAATCTCCTAGAGAACGTCGATCTCACTAATAAATCCCAAGTTTGGCTTGTAACCGCAGACGTATCGTCACTATACTCAGTAATCCAACATGACGATGCCCTACTGGCTCTAAATTGGGCCTTGTGTAAAAGAGATGATATCCCCCATAATCAAAAAATGTTTTTAAGGAACAGTCTGGATTTCTGCCTCAGCCACAATTATTTTTGGTTCGACAGTACGTTTTATTCTCAACAACGCGGAGTAGCCATGGGTGCTAAATTTGCACCAAGTATAGCAAATTTATTCATGGCGGAGTGGGAAGATAAAACGATTTTTAACAAACAACGGACTGAGTTAGTGTTTTATAAACGTTTTATAGACGATTTATTTTTTATATGGGCAGGGCAGGAAGAGGATTTAAATGAGTTTTTAGATTTTTTAAATAAAAATGACCGCAACATTGTTTTAACGTCTGAAAGAAGCAAAGAGGAAATCAATTATCTGGATGTCACGATCTACATAAAAGGAGGCAATTTAGAAACTAAGGTGTTTTTCAAAAAAACAGACAGAAATAGTTACTTGCCAATTACAAGTGGGCATCACCCACAATGGCTAAAAAACATACCTAAAGGACAAATCATGCGGGTACGCCGAAACTGCTCAGAAGACGAGAATTTTATCACCCAGGCAAATGTTTTAGCGGATAGATTTGTAACTAAAGGTTACAACCCGCACATTTTGGAGAAAGTAGTGGAAGAAGTGAGAAGAATACCGAGATCTACCTGTCTGTTAGAGAAAAGGCCAAATGAGGACGATCCACCGGAAGAACCAAAAGAGAAGAATAGGAACACTACCAATAAAGAATGGGGTTTCATTTCCGGGTTCCATGCCCAATTCAGAGATGTGGAGAAAATATTTAAACAACATTGGCACGTATTAATGCTAGATAAGAAACTGAAAACGGAACTACCCCCGATGCCGCAATTTATCTACAGAAAAGCAACCAACTTTGGAGACAAAATTGTACGAAAGATTCTGGATCCGCCGAAACAACCTCCAACCTTTTGGGACCAAAACGGGTTCTTCGCCTGCAGGAGATGTAAGGCATGCAGAGAAGTGACCACCCCTTGCAGAGCTTTAGATACATTTATCTCTCCAGTTAATAACCAAACATTCACTGTGGAACAGTTTATCACATGCAACACTACGCATGTAGTATACGCATTAAAATGCCCATGTGGGCTCATGTACATTGGAAGAACCAAAAGAAAATTAAGGGTGCGAATTGCAGAGCACATACATAACATTAAAATAGGGTTCAAGGACCATAATGTATCTCTGCATTTTAAATTAAAGCACAACCAAGATGCTTCAGGATTGCTATTTTGGGGAGTGGAACACATACAACCACATTGGAGGGGGATGAATCTGGTAAGGGAATTATCGAAACGAGAAACTTACTGGATATATTCCACAGACGTTTTAGTACCAAAAGGCCTAAACGTAGAATTGGACATTAACTGTTTTATAAGTGACACCTGATGAATAAGTGAAGTACATAGATTTTAAGTGAATTATTTTTACAGAACCTTTTTACAGGGTTTTAATAAGAATATTACATTGGATAGTGACCTTTGCCAGTCTTGGGGTCACGGTGTGGCATGGTTGCACTAAGTTCTATACATTGACCAGTGTCCAGACAACCACAGTGGTGGATGTTGCTTTTTTAAATTTTATATATATATTTTTTTAAATTTTATATTTTATAGTTTACATATATACATACGTTAGATTTTATATCAATTTTATATATACATATACATCAATTTAAATATTTTTATATATTTTTATATATTTTATATATTTTATGTATTATATTTATAATCATACTATATATTTTATGTGCCTAAGGAGCAGTCATTTAACTGATTTTATGGGGTTTACTTATAGGTTAAATAAACACATGCCCTAAGTCCTGTTTCCATTATAATAATGTATGCGCACATTGGGTGCGCATGCATTCTTGAGGTGACGTTACAGAGAGGTTCGAAGTTATAGGTCACAGCGGGTCAAGATGCCCATTAGAGGAGCATATAGATTATAAGGACGCCAAGTTCATGATTTAACAGATTACACAGTTCATGATATATGTATTTACACAGATTAATTTTAAAAGAATACCCCTATCAGCCAGAGGCTCTATATAAATGGCAATTTAATTTCAAGTTGATATATAGCGGCGTTACAAGTCCTTGATATTATACATAATAAATACTACTAACTATTAATGAAGCTTGAATATTGAGGTATAAATTACCTTTTGCACAATGTTGGTATAACTATGACATATGAAGATTCATGCGGCATATATATAATCTATAGAGAAACACATACCCGAGTGATATTGTTCATCCGATAGGCCATGCGTAAATGCGGCCATGCGTAAACTACTAACTATTAATGAAGCTTGAATATTGAGGTATAAATTACCTTTTGCACAATGTTGGTATAACTATGACATATGAAGATTCATGCGGCATATATATAATCTATAGAGAAACACATACCCGAGTGATATTGTTCATCCGATAGGCCATGCGTAAATATAGATTAATGCACAGAGTATGTAACAGCTGGAAAGCTGGGAACTAATAGCCATCCACGCAATATGAGGAACAGAAAACTACCTTATCGGGCTATTATGTAGATAGCCTGACTGCATGGACCCTAAATGTCGCAAGATATTTATTATATTTATTATAGTTATTATATTCATTTACTATATTTATTATATTCCGCATACTTCGTTGCCATATTCTGCAGACTTCATAAGGTATAGGTTATATATATTTTATATTTTCATGTGTATGTTTAATTTTAATTTTAATTTTATGTCTATTGTTTCTTCTTTTCACTATTGTACATGTAATGAAATTATAGTAATATTCTGTCATAAGCTAATGTAGCAATGGAATGTAAAAAAAGTCATGTCGCTTAAATTGTCATTATGGATGTCGTTTGGAGGTGTAATTAGAGCCATACACCATAAGATCAGCAGCCGACCAATCGGCTCCCCCCGTAGGACATTAAGAGGATGATTACCGGCATACAATGGCAATAAAAAACCATATTAACACATTTGGGATTGGTGGAATATATGGTTCCAATGGGGAATAGGCACACAACAATTGATTCAACCGGTATATACATAATGGCAGGCGACATGAAAACCGGTAATGAGAAGCGGTTGTATGTTATTTTCAGAATATAAACATCCGCAGACGAATAACATGAAATTAATGTAATTAATAGGACAAACGCAACATAATGAGTTTAAATGCATTATGCTATTTTTATTCTGATGGTTTTAGATATATAAAGGTTAAATGCTGCATATATACATTCCATGTGGATAGTTATCTATTATTACTGTGGCTTGCTACCCCTGATTGGCCGTAAGTTATGTCCATCAGGAGCGGCAGGCATCCGGATTGGAGACAATCCAGGAGACCCACAGATAAATATCACACTTCCCGAGTGAGGCCACACCCTCAGACGACGTCCGGAAGTGACGAAACGCGTCAGGGTCGTGGCCTCACAGGAAGTGACGTGTGTGCGTTCCAACGTGCGCTCCAGCCGGCTGAGACACCAGGAAGTGTATGAGGATTCTCTACACAGCGGTCTTTCGGCGTGGTTTCCGGTGGACGGGAACATTACAGGCAGAGTGCCGTTTTACTTTTATTCAAAGCTTATTGATAACTGTATTGTGGTACGCATATTTTACTTGGGGGGGATACGGGGAATTATAAATAAACACCCTTTTTCCAAACTGTACTGCGCTATCTGCTATATTTTTCTTCTATGCTGAACACTGTGGGAGGAGATCCACTCTGATGTATGCAGGAGTAAGAAAAGCAGAGGAGCCAAAGATGTTGCAGGGGTCATTAATTGTCTGATTGATACGCCTATACCTTTCTTTGCTCTGGTGAGTGCATCCCCAAAGGGGAGTTTTTACCCACACGAGGTGATAGAAATTGCTACCGGTGGAAGCCTCATCACTTATCACAGAGAGAACTTTAACAGCACTTTGTACAGACTGTTTTTCATGATTATAAGAATTATTTATTTATTTATGAACTTGTAATTTTAAGTTTATAGCGCTGCTGCGATATTTTATAGAGATAGCACCCATAAGGGTGTTGGGACTCATTTCAGATATCGCCATATCACCATGCTTACTTTTGATTTTATAGCAGCTGCTTGATTATTATATGTAAATATATATGAATTTTATCCATCCACAGCTTATCATATTTATATCATATCTATACCATATTATATTTATTTATTTATTTATCCTTATGCGTATATATATTTATTGATATTTATAGATTTTATACTTTAAAATATTTAAATCCATGAGCGCAGAGTGATACACCTAAGAGGGCGCCTTTTTTATCTTTGGTTTATCCACATAACATATCTTGCTTTTTTAACTCTGCAGCTATGGAGGTTTTAAAGTTTTTGAGTAATCGTCACATTGATATGGATGCATTTTTCACAAATCATGAACCCACACCAAGTGAAGTAAATTATAATGGAGCAATGGCAGCATTGAGCAATACCCTAGAAAAACAGGTCCGAGCCTGGTGGGATATATTCACTATGGAATATTATATAAGAGAAAAAATTATTATCAGAAGCCTGAGATGGGACGTGTCCCCTCAGGATGGTCTTGATGACCCAGAGTCCAGCCAGGAATGGCTTGACTTTTTTAATGGAGTCGGATACAAACTCCAAGAGCTCATATTACAACGCAAGAAAAAGAAAATGGCCAATATAGAGCTTAAAATTAAAAACCTACAAAAAGAATTAGAACCTATAAAAGATAGCCAACAGATCATTGATTTTAATTTAAGAACACAAAAGAAACTAGAAAAAGTAGATAAGGATACACAAAAAAAGAAGATAAAAAAGTATCAGAGAGATCTTAATGATTTTAAGAACAACACTATTTATTCGTGGCAGCAACTGAACACACAGGGGACTAATCAAGCCCCACCGTATTCAACACTCCAAGAAAGAACACATCCTCACACAGTCCCGACCCATATACCAACAGAACTCAGCACCCCAGTGACACAAAGAAACAGAGTACAAAATGAAGTAGATTCCCCTGTATACCATTCCACCCCCATTAAAAGGGGTAGAGGGAAATCTAATACAAATAGAGGAAGAGCCAATACCGGATACCAAGAGGCCCCCCAATATAGAACAACCTATAATGCCCCGCCCCAATATAAAAACCAGCCCCCATACCAGCAGGACGGGTACTATGCACATTACCAGACACGTCCTTTTTTAGGGAGGGGGAGGGGGGGACCCTGGAGAGGTCGGGGGGCCCAACCACGGAGGGGAAGACCCCCGGGATACCCCCAACCTCCAGAACACCATCAATCCCACCCCCCTCACAGGGAGGGACAGGGAATGACACCTCAGATGAACCCACAACCATGGCCCCAAAGGGGGGAAAGGCGAGAAGAAATACCAGAGGTTGTAGGGCAGGGCGGCGGTCCCAACAAAAGAAGGAGGGGCTCAGAGTAACTGGGATTTATAATTTAACACCAGTGGAGCTATCACATAAGGAGCTCAACATATTGAACTTGGGATTAAAATGTGGTATAAAAAAACCTATAAACAAGTTTGATGTATATATTGACGTCCATAAGTACGTAAGGAAATTAAATATAAAAAAGCATTTTTTGGGAATCACCCCTGGGATTAGACCTGCTGTGACCTATACAAATGGGGTGATAAATAGTGGTCTAAAAAACAGATCCCTATTTAATCCCCCAAATAACCCCAACCATCAGATTGAAGTGTTCAAGGGATTAGTACTCCAGGACTTAGAAAACATCAGGCCAAAAAAAGAAATAAATGTCAGGCATATCAATGAAGGCATAGAAATGCTGGAAAAACGTAAGGACATTGTGGTCAGACCTGCTGACAAAGGGGGCGGAGTGGTACTGCTAACTAAGGAATACTATGAAAATCAGATAAAAACGATGTTATCAGATACTACCACGTACAAGAAGCTAAACAAGGACCCAACACTATCATATAGAAACCAATTGGAAACACTGGTTGATATGGGTAGCGCTACTGGAGTTCTATCAAGCAAAGAAAGAAAATATTTGACACCAATGAGCAGTAGGGTACCAACACTCTACACGCTACCCAAAATACATAAAGATCCAACGAATCCACCAGCAAGACCAATAGTCAACAGCATTGACTCGGTGTCCTCGAGGTTGGGTCAATATTTGGATAAGTTCCTTCAAACCAGTGTACAGGACACTAGATCATATCTTAGAGATACCAAGAATTTTTTGAATCTCCTAGAGAACGTCGATCTCACTAATAAATCCCAAGTTTGGCTTGTAACCGCAGACGTATCGTCACTATACTCAGTAATCCAACATGACGATGCCCTACTGGCTCTAAATTGGGCCTTGTGTAAAAGAGATGATATCCCCCATAATCAAAAAATGTTTTTAAGGAACAGTCTGGATTTCTGCCTCAGCCACAATTATTTTTGGTTCGACAGTACGTTTTATTCTCAACAACGCGGAGTAGCCATGGGTGCTAAATTTGCACCAAGTATAGCAAATTTATTCATGGCGGAGTGGGAAGATAAAACGATTTTTAACAAACAACGGACTGAGTTAGTGTTTTATAAACGTTTTATAGACGATTTATTTTTTATATGGGCAGGGCAGGAAGAGGATTTAAATGAGTTTTTAGATTTTTTAAATAAAAATGACCGCAACATTGTTTTAACGTCTGAAAGAAGCAAAGAGGAAATCAATTATCTGGATGTCACGATCTACATAAAAGGAGGCAATTTAGAAACTAAGGTGTTTTTCAAAAAAACAGACAGAAATAGTTACTTGCCAATTACAAGTGGGCATCACCCACAATGGCTAAAAAACATACCTAAAGGACAAATCATGCGGGTACGCCGAAACTGCTCAGAAGACGAGAATTTTATCACCCAGGCAAATGTTTTAGCGGATAGATTTGTAACTAAAGGTTACAACCCGCACATTTTGGAGAAAGTAGTGGAAGAAGTGAGAAGAATACCGAGATCTACCTGTCTGTTAGAGAAAAGGCCAAATGAGGACGATCCACCGGAAGAACCAAAAGAGAAGAATAGGAACACTACCAATAAAGAATGGGGTTTCATTTCCGGGTTCCATGCCCAATTCAGAGATGTGGAGAAAATATTTAAACAACATTGGCACGTATTAATGCTAGATAAGAAACTGAAAACGGAACTACCCCCGATGCCGCAATTTATCTACAGAAAAGCAACCAACTTTGGAGACAAAATTGTACGAAAGATTCTGGATCCGCCGAAACAACCTCCAACCTTTTGGGACCAAAACGGGTTCTTCGCCTGCAGGAGATGTAAGGCATGCAGAGAAGTGACCACCCCTTGCAGAGCTTTAGATACATTTATCTCTCCAGTTAATAACCAAACATTCACTGTGGAACAGTTTATCACATGCAACACTACGCATGTAGTATACGCATTAAAATGCCCATGTGGGCTCATGTACATTGGAAGAACCAAAAGAAAATTAAGGGTGCGAATTGCAGAGCACATACATAACATTAAAATAGGGTTCAAGGACCATAATGTATCTCTGCATTTTAAATTAAAGCACAACCAAGATGCTTCAGGATTGCTATTTTGGGGAGTGGAACACATACAACCACATTGGAGGGGGATGAATCTGGTAAGGGAATTATCGAAACGAGAAACTTACTGGATATATTCCACAGACGTTTTAGTACCAAAAGGCCTAAACGTAGAATTGGACATTAACTGTTTTATAAGTGACACCTGATGAATAAGTGAAGTACATAGATTTTAAGTGAATTATTTTTACAGAACCTTTTTACAGGGTTTTAATAAGAATATTACATTGGATAGTGACCTTTGCCAGTCTTGGGGTCACGGTGTGGCATGGTTGCACTAAGTTCTATACATTGACCAGTGTCCAGACAACCACAGTGGTGGATGTTGCTTTTTTAAATTTTATATATATATTTTTTAAAATTTTATATTTTATAGTTTACATATATACATACGTTAGATTTTATATAAATTTTATATATACATATACATCAATTTAAATATTTTTATATATTTTTATATATTTTATATATTTTATGTATTATATTTATAATCATACTATATATTTTATGTGCCTAAGGAGCAGTCATTTAACTGATTTTATGGGGTTTACTTATAGGTTAAATAAACACATGCCCTAAGTCCTGTTTCCATTATAATAATGTATGCGCACATTGGGTGCGCATGCATTCTTGAGGTGACGTTACAGAGAGGTTCGAAGTTATATGTCACAGCGGGTCAAGATGCCCATTAGAGGAGCATATAGATTATAAGGACGCCAAGTTCATGATTTAACAGATTACACAGTTCATGATATATGTATTTACACAGATTAATTTTAAAAGAATACCCCTATCAGCCAGAGGCTCTATATAAATGGCAATTTAATTTCAAGTTGATATATAGCGGCGTTACAAGTCCTTGATATTATACATAATAAATACTACTAACTATTAATGAAGCTTGAATATTGAGGTATAAATTACCTTTTGCACAATGTTGGTATAACTATGACATATGAAGATTCATGCGGCATATATATAATCTATAGAGAAACACATACCCGAGTGATATTGTTCATCCGATAGGCCATGCGTAAATATAGATTAATGCACAGAGTATGTAACAGCTGGAAAGCTGGGAACTAATAGCCATCCACGCAATATGAGGAACAGAAAACTACCTTATCGGGCTATTATGTAGATAGCCTGACTGCATGGACCCTAAATGTCGCAAGATATTTATTATAGTTATTATATTCATTTACTATATTTATTATATTCCGCATACTTCGTTGCCATATTCTGCAGACTTCATAAGGTATAGGTTATATATATTTTATATTTTCATGTGTATGTTTAATTTTAATTTTAATTTTATGTCTATTGTTTCTTCTTTTCACTATTGTACATGTAATGAAATTATAGTAATATTCTGTCATAAGCTAATGTAGCAATGGAATGTAAAAAAAGTCATGTCGCTTAAATTGTCATTATGGATGTCGTTTGGAGGTGTAATTAGAGCCATACACCATAAGATCAGCAGCCGACCAATCGGCTCCCCCGTAGGACATTAAGAGGATGATTACCGGCATACAATGGCAATAAAAAACCATATTAACACATTTGGGATTGGTGGAATATATGGTTCCAATGGGGAATAGGCACACAACAATTGATTCAACCGGTATATACATAATGACAGGCGACATGAAAACCGGTAATGAGAAGCGGTTGTATGTTATTTTCAGAATATAAACATCCGCAGACGAATAACATGAAATTAATGTAATTAATAGGACAAACGCAACATAATGAGTTTAAATGCATTATGCTATTTTTATTCTGATGGTTTTAGATATATAAAGGTTAAATGCTGCATATATACATTCCATGTGGATAGTTATCTATTATTACTGTGGCTTGCTACCCCTGATTGGCCGTAAGTTATGTCCATCAGGAGCGGCAGGCATCCGGATTGGAGACAATCCAGGAGACCCACAGATAAATATCACACTTCCCGAGTGAGGCCACACCCTCAGACGACGTCCGGAAGTGACGAAACGCGTCAGAGTCGTGGCCTCACAGGAAGTGACGTGTGTGCGTTCCAACGTGCGCTCCAGCCGGCTGAGACACCAGGAAGTGTATGAGGATTCTCTACACAGCGGTCTTTCGGCGTGGTTTCCGGTGGACGGGAACATTACAGGCAGAGTGCCGTTTTACTTTTATTCAAAGCTTATTGATAACTGTATTGTGGTACGCATATTTTACTTGGGGGGATACGGGGAATTATAAATAAACACCCTTTTTCCAAACTGTACTGCGCTATCTGCTATATTTTTCTTCTATGCTGAACACTGTGGGAGGAGATCCACTCTGATGTATGCAGGAGTAAGAAAAGCAGAGGAGCCAAAGATGTTGCAGGGGTCATTAATTGTCTGATTGATACGCCTATACCTTTCTTTGCTCTGGTGAGTGCATCCCCAAAGGGGAGTTTTTACCCACACGAGGTGATAGAAATTGCTACCGGTGGAAGCCTCATCACTTATCACAGAGAGAACTTTAACAGCACTTTGTACAGACTGTTTTTCATGATTATAAGAATTATTTATTTATTTATGAACTTGTAATTTTAAGTTTATAGCGCTGCTGCGATATTTTATAGAGATAGCACCCATAAGGGTGTTGGGACTCATTTCAGATATCGCCATATCACCATGCTTACTTTTGATTTTATAGCAGCTGCTTGATTATTATATGTAAATATATATGAATTTTATCCATCCACAGCTTATCATATTTATATCATATCTATACCATATTATATTTATTTATTTATTTATCCTTATGCGTATATATATTTATTGATATTTATAGATTTTATACTTTAAAATATTTAAATCCATGAGCGCAGAGTGATACACCTAAGAGGGCGCCTTTTTTATCTTTGGTTTATCCACATAACAGGTATTTGATTACCACTGGCTTTAGTGGTGCCTTTAGTGGCACTTTATTTTTTGCTGATGTGGCACTTAGCAACTGCAAGTGTTATTAGGTGAAACATTACGAGTAACAAAACGTACATGAAGCACATATGTGACATTGTATAGAAAACAATGTACTGTAATGGTCACCTCTGTACGAGTGGTCAGTAAATATAGCATAGTGTAGCTTCACCTACAGCAGTCCCTGTTCCTAAAAGCCTAACAGGCCTAACCTACTGATATGTAGTTACCCCCATAGTACAGTGCTATGTTCACTGGCCAGGAAGTACAGGAGGCTGAACAAAGGGTAAAGAAAAGAGTACCTGCGGGTTCAGTAGTGCAGTTGTCTGTAGAGAATGGGTGGCACTGGTGTCTTGCAGGAACATAGCCAGTGTGATGTACAAATGGGACAGTACTGGTGCCAGGCAGAGATGGGTTTAGCAAACACGCAAAGCAGTGGTCCAGGCAGCAGACAGGAACATAGTTCATAAACAGGCCAGGGTCAGTACAGGCAGCAGGCAGAGACATGGTCAGCAAATAGCCAAAGGATTGTTCCAGGCAGCAGGCATGGTCCATGTCTTCTATACAGAGCCCAGGCTAGGAGGGACATTGGGGGATAATATGCCTAATTCCGTTACTGGTGCATAAACAAAAATTTTTGGAGATTGCGGCCTATTTGGGTAGAAGGGATAACGTTGGAAGTATCTTTCATGCAACCTGTTTACTGCATCAGAATAAAGGTGGTCAGGCGCAGGACCTTCATGATATACTGTATAAGGACTACTACAATCTCCTCTTTATAGTGTAAGAAAGCGACAGGTCTTTCTGTGGACATATAAATGATGGTGTAAGAGTACATCATCTTTCATGTATGTGGCCAAAATAGTATATGGACACCTTTTTGTACCAATGGATTGATCCGGTGGCTAAGCAGGGCTGTATCATTTGGTCATTATAACCCACACCTCCCATGACCAAATTGTAGTCATGTATACAATCAGGTTTTTGGCTTTGACCATACCCTCCTTGGATTCCACTGAGGTGACTTCAAGGACGGAGGAAAGGACATACACATCTCATTTATCCCTTCATTTTAGTGCCAAAATGTCTTCATTCCGCAAACTGGTTGACATCCTACTTTTTAGCTTAAAAAAAGTAGGATGTCGGGTGTAAAATTTTGGGTTTCTGCCTGGCTGCACTGTAAATAGGGGGATCTTAGGTGCTTCTGAATTTGAAGGTACATACACGATTACAAAGGGCCTCCAAAATACTAGTATGGGCTCTGATCCGTGATGACTGACATGACAACGCACTGCTTGTATACTTGTACTTGGCCTTTCATCTGGGTGTACTGCACTGCTGGTGCTCACCACTTTCCAGGGATGTATTGAGCTGGTGGTGGTTGCCTGCTGCTCCTCAGAAAGCCTCATTCTTTTTGTTTGGACTCTTTTCTCCTTACATCATTTACCGAACTGCTGCTGTCCACGGGGTCATATTGAGAATCTGAGTCTGACAGTCAATGAGAATTCCCTGCTACTCTCATCTGTCAGGCTCAGAATTTGGAATGCCCCTTGGCTTACATTTTTTTTTGGACATGGTGTTCGGGTTCTGGTGAACCTGTGCTGTTGACATTAGTGCATTGGTGATCAGGACACTGGTGCTGGTGTATAGCAGTCTGGCCTCACTGTAGTCAGGGACACTAGTGTGGTGGTCATCAGGACACTGGTATGGCAATGATCAGTACCTTGGTGTGGCGATAAGGACACACTGGTATGGCAGTGATCAGGACACTGGTGCTGGTGTGTGGCAGTCTGGAGTCACTGCATTCAGGGACACCATGGCAGTCTTTTTCACAGTACACATATTTTCGTGCATGTTCGATCAAATAATATCGGATGAACTGTCCCGATTGTCTCTCGAAAGATCTGTACTAATGATACGATTATCGTACGATCGATTCGAAAGCGGTATTTTTCTGATCGGCATTACATATACCCAGTGAAGTAACAAGCCTCATGTGATACACAGAGATGAAACAAATCCTCCTACATAAATTGTACCTGTTTATCTGCAGCCATCTCTATTCTCTACATCCAGTTAATGTCCAGAATTTATACAGCTTTTCTGAACTTCCAGAGACATGGAGCAAAGATCTTATGTCACACTGCAAATCTCAGAGTGGACTTAAGGAGCTGAGTGGAAGGAAGAGACAACTCCCCCACACAAAATCATGCACAGCTGAGGCAGTCAATCACAGGCTGTCCCCCTTGGAGTCTCCACAGCCTGTCTGATAGGACTCATGCAGATAGCAGAGGAAACAGACTGCAGACAAAATTCATACTCTATGCTTTGGGTTGAGGCAAATACACGCTATAGAAGGATAGGTTTTGTTCATTTTTCATGACAGAGGTTTACAACCACTTTTAGTGTTAACGATAGTTATCAATAAGGGAAGACTGTGGCTGTTATGTTGATACTATGACCTTAATTTCAAAGTCAATGGCCTAGAATAAGTATGCAGATCAGTAAAGGCAAAACAGAGACAGAACACGTTATGTGCATACTTGTTCTTGGTTAGTGACTCAAAGCATATTGGATCAGTATGACAGCCAATCTGAAGTGGCAGCATGTTTCTCTCAGGAAAGGTTTCCTTTAGGAATTAATTCTGGTTAGTGAAACTCCACTGTAAGGAAAGAATTAGGTGTCCCATAAAAATACATCAACAAGATGTCATTCAGTAATGAGAAGTGACTCCATTGTACTGCCTAGCACATCAGCCTGGTGCTCTTGTAGGAGATATCGGGAACTACCAAGTGTGCTCTCTTCTCCCAATGTAGTTCACTAGATGGTGGAGTTGCTGTACTACATTTATATAAAAAAAAAATTCCATAAATGGATTGTATACACATTGTTAGATATACTTTTCTTTCTTTATTTTTTGGTAATGATAGATTGTTACAATAAATAGTATGTAGTTTTCATTGAAACTACTTGCAATGGACTGCTTTTAGTTTTTGTACAGTATTACAAGTGATGATGCTCCTTCATTATTTGTGCCAAGGTGCAGAAGAGTAACCGCCACAATCCATTTTTAGTTCTTTTGCATTATCGTTGGCTTTTAGTTAGTTAATAATTTAGTTGCATGTTATATTATGTTTTCCCGCTAATGCATCTTTCTTTATTTTAAACTATATGTCATTATTGTTATAGTAGTTAGGAGAGTTGCGCCAATCAAACCTTTTTACACAGCAAGGTGTAGTAATCGCACAGCAATTAGAGGCACATTACCTATTGTTATTTTATATTCTTATTCATTTTTTATTTTACTCCGCCCACCACAGGATTGGCCAAATCCCCAAAAGGGAACCTCAGTCGTTAGTGTTATATAACAAGCTCTTTAAACGTAGTGTCTAAAGGACACACAAGAATTTTTGATTGGCGCAACTCTCCTAACTACTATAACCATAACCAGTAATTGAACATATAGTCCTTTTACTTTTTCAGAGTGCGGCCTTCATATAAGTAAATCAATATAAGAGTTGGCGCCGGTACCTTCTTTCTTTGCATTTTCATATATGTCATTATACTGAGTCCTCTGTGCACTACCATGCAAGGCTTCTTGGTTTGCAAATGTTTTTTGTGTTTTGTTTTCAGTTATTCCCCTTTAACATGGCTGTTCCTATCAGGTTTGCCTGTCAGTTTTTCAAGCAGACCTGATTGGGAGGTCCACTTACTCCTATGGACATGCGGATGTAAACAGGGTCGTTAGTATAGGGGTGGTAGCAGTTTTAAGATTAGTTAGTGATAGCCCCAAATTCTACTTTAAATTATCCAGTTGTGTGAAAAGCATCTACACATACATACGTACATACATAATCAGGAATATACTTTTAACATGATTAGATAACTGAAGTCAACATTTACACTTTTTTATTTTCAGTGAAATTTTCAACTCCTTTAGTAAATTGGTCTGTATGAATGTGCATGTCTAAAGCGTAGCTTCACCCTAAAGCCTAGTACACACTAATAGTTTTTTTCTGAGATGACGGAAAAAAAAAAAAGGGACAGCTCCGATCAAAGCCGCTGTACTAACAGCCCAATGATAGTACAGCGATCTCCCCGGCTGAGCTGTTGTGTTCTGACAGGGGGACGGCCCCTCCATCAGAACACTCCAGTTGGGAGCCAGTCCGCTGCTTGTTTTCCTTCTGTGGGACTAGCTGACATACACACAGGTCAAATTTCGGCAGGTTTTTATTGAACTGGCCAATGTCTCCCAACATTCGGCCCGTGTGTACTAGGCATTAAGGGGAAGTTCTCCATTAAAGCCTCCTCTACCACATTTAGCATGTAATTTTTTGGGGGAAGAGGATTGGGTATCTAGTTTTGCCAATCTTAGTGGAGATTTGGCCCCCTTCTCTTTACCCGCAGCTTTTTGGGACACATCACAGGTCCCAGAAGACTGCAGGGCCATTCACAAAGTGCAGCTTGGCTCAGGCATGTGAAGCCACAAACGGTCACAGCTGGTTTCCCACACTAAAGATGCCAGCGCCGGGAAACTAGTGAAGAAAGAGCCTGTGTGAGGACATCACTGGATCCCTGGACAGGTGTCCTCATGTTAAAAGTCAGCAGCTACAGTATTTGTAACTTTTTTTTTTCCAGATGAGGAACCTCTTTAAGCAAAAAGGGAAACTTCTTTCAGCAAACATAAAGCACACCTGTCATTTGGGAAATATGGAGTTTACAATCATTTGTCTACACTTGCGTAAATATCAGTTGCCTGGCTGTTTGATTTCCGCCCTTTTGAGTCACAGACCAGGAATAAACATACAGAAACTGAAAGATGCAAAAAAGTCAGCATAACTTATTCTGGATTAATGACTCAGTTTTGCAACCATCGTATAAGACAGGTCAGCATTGGCAGCCCACATAATTTTCTCATAATGGGTTATGTTGAACATAGAAATTGTTTATTTCTCTAAAATGTACCTCCTCTCTTGGGTATGGAATAAGTCAGTTATTTCTGGATTCTCGCATTATTCTGAAGATCCTAGAAAAGCCTGGTGATTTCAGAACTATGTCACTTATATTTTCAGATTCCTCAAAATAAAAAGTTTACCAATGACAAAACGATGTTGTGATCTTTTTTTTTTATCATGGCGATATTATAGAGTACAGCAAACTAAAAGGGCTTTTCTGTCAATACACAACACAGACATAAGTGATCTCTCTTCCCACATATCATTCTTACACCTGTATGCTTACGACACAAACAATAGCAACATGTATTGTTATATATAGGAGAAAAACATGAAACAGGAAGAGCCTATGCATCAGAAAAAACAGACAGAAAAGAGCACCACCTGGTGTTCAGATCTCTCTTTGTCTGTTATGGTTTCACGTCGACGTCATTAATTTTTAGTTCACATTTCCACAGCACTTTTCTTCCTGAGGACTTTAAGCACTTTATCTGTTCTTGGAGCGAATAGTGAGGCAGTCACCCTGGGCACATTCAGTAGAATATTATACTAGGGCCAATTTAGGACAGGAGCAAATTAAACTACCAGCATGTCTTTGGATCCTGGGAGGAAATCAGAGTTCCCAGAAGAAACCCACAAAAGCACAGGGAGAACATGCAAACTCAATGCAGAATGTGCCCTTACCAGGACTCAAACCAAGGACTACAGTGCTATAAAGAATAAGTTCTAATCACTATGTGCTTCCTCTCCTCCTCCCATAAAACCGCATGATTCTATCAGCAATGTTAGGGAGAGTTTTGAATCTTTTTGGTCTTATGATTGTTACATCCTTTTCTACATAGTTCCCAACTGTCCCTAATCTCGAGGGACTGTCCTTTTTAAATTAAATCTCCCTGTCCCTCCTGCCTCCCTATTTGTCCCTCTTTTTTGGTCTAGCAGCATAGATCACATTAAACAATATATTATTTAGCTACCAAAACTATTGTACGTTGAAAGATCAAACCGTGGCCCTCACTGGATTTAAGTTCGATAATAGCACTTAAACAATACTAAACTTATCTAAAATAATAATACATGTGTAAAATATTTATATAAATGTGACACAATCATAAAATGAGATATAATATGTGCACATTCCCAGGTGATAAGTGAATCATATTAAATTCAGTGAAAAAATATTTCAATAATTTCTCCAAATAAAATACAAATGATAATGCAAGTGGCTGAGCGGCATTCATCTGCAGTGATTATCAGCGTTTGAGCCAAACAGAGAGACGGTGCAATACGTTTAAGATATCGGCGAACGAAGAAGAGGGTGAGATCAAGATCATACTGCGGTACACACCTCGGGTCCGCTGTGACCATTGGTCATATTTATGCTTTGAAGTGGATTTTGCAGTGTTGGATACTTTGGAGTGGAATTTGCTGTGGTGAACTGAGATTCATTTCTGCTGGTTTTAATCTTTTAAAATGTGAGTGAATCGGTTGAAGCTTTAAATTTGTGCGCTTTAATAAATTACTTTACTGAATTACACTATTGGAGCACTTTTTCATTTACATGTGGGACAACATTGTAACACTGAGTGGATAATACGGGGGAACCACCGATCGGCTGTTTGAGACCTTTTAATCGCTTTCGCCTGTCACGAAAGTGCAGGCATCAGAATTTGGTGAGTGAGTTTCCTATGGAAGTGGACACATTGAGCACAGCGGTGTGGTGGAAGGTTAAGAAGAACATTTGAAAATATTTTTGAGAAGATTCACTGTCTCTTTAACCTGTAGCTGACCGCCCACTGTCAAATGACGGCGGGACGGTGCAGCTCTTGTGGCGGGCCGCCGTCATATGACGGCGCTCGCTTTTTGGCCACCAGGGGGCCCGCCGTGTAGCTGGGGACCCAATGCGCGTGCCCGGCGGCCGCGATGTCCGCCAGGCACCCGCGATCGCCTGGTAACTGAGCAGGACGTGGATCTGTGTGTGTAAACACACAGATCCACGTCCTGTCAGAGGAGAGGAGACCGATGGTGTGTCCCTTGTACATAGGGACACCGATCGGTCCCCTCCCCCAGTCAATCCCCTCCCCCCACAGTTAGAATCACTTAAATAGGGAACACATTAACCCCTGCAGCGCCCCCTAGTGTTAACCCCTTCCCTGCCAGTCACATTTATACAGTAATCAATGCATTTTTATAGCACGGATCGCTGTATAAATGTGAATGGTCCCAAAAATGTGTCAAAAGTGTCCGATATGTTATGTCCGTCGCAATCACGATAAAAATCGCAGATCGCCGCCATTACTAGTAAAAAAAAAAAAAATAATAATAAAAATGCTATAAAACTATCCCCTATTTTGTAGACGCTATAAAACTTTTGTGCAAACCAATCAATAGATGCTTATTGCGATTTTTTTTTACCAAAAATATGTAGAATACGTATCGGCCTAAACTGAGGAAAAAATTTGTTTAAAAAAAATATATAAAAATTGGATATTTATTATAATAAAAAGTAAAAAATAATGCGTTTTTTCAAACTTGTCCCTCTTAATTTGTTTATAGCGCAAGAAATAAAAACCGCATAGGTGATCAAATACCACCAAAATAAAGCTCTATTTGTGGGGAAAAAAATGTATTTGGGTACATCCTTGCATGACCGCGCAATTGTCATTCAAAATGCGACAGCGCTGAAAGCTGAAAAATGGCTTGGTCAGGAAGGGGGTGTTTGTGCCTGGTAGGCAAGTGGTTAAAGGAGCATCACTCTTATTATTATTTTTAATTGTGTTTTCGTTACTTCTGTTTGGACACTATATGAACAGTGTGACACTTGCATTATCATTATTATTTTATTTGGAGAAATTATTGAAATATTTTTTCACTGAGTTTAATTTGATTCACTTATCACCTGGGAGTGTGCACATATTATATCTCATTTTATGATTGTGTCACGTTTATATATTTTACACATGTATTATTATTTTAGATAAGTTTAGTATTGTTTAAGCGCTATTATCGAACTTAAATCCAGTGAGGACCACGGTTTGATCTTTCAACATATATGCCATTTCTAAGTAGCTGCTTTAGTTTAGCCTAGATAGTGATCTTTCTGAGGCGCAGTGGTTGGGATTTGGGTTGTGGCTGTTTTATCCAAGTTCCTACAATTTTTGATTCAAAACGATTGTACGCTAAACCTTTCATCCTCTCTGTGAATTCCTACATTTGTTGTTTTGCACAGTCATTAAGAGGGAGAATAGAATGGTAAAAAGGACTTGTGGGTTTACACAATCATTTCCAGCATATTCATATTTCAAGATCTAGCTAGCACGATCCAGCAGGGGTGTGTCATTTGCCTACATACAAAGGTGTCCCTCTATCCCATCTCAGAAAACTGGGAGATATGTATTTTCCCTTTTGCTATGGCCATCCTAATATATCAGGATTCTCAATAGAACTGCCCAAGGGAAGAGAGAGCACAGACTGTGGTTTAACTTATGTCATCCTCCATGTATCAAGAGAAATCCAAATGAAAAGCTGCACAAAAATACAACAGTTTTCACAAAAGGAGAAACACTGGATCTCTGACGAATGCTGCCCAATCCCCAGACACCCAGTCAAGTAAAGTGAGGTAGGAGTGCACAATATTACTAAGCATACATAAATACTAACTTTAAGAAGACTAGAATTTGCACAGGTATTTCACACTACTGAAGTGGTGGACCAAGCAACAGAGGAACAGTGGTGGGGTAAGAATATTTTCTGATGGTACCTAGCAGAACTGTAATTTTAAGGTCTTAATTGATATTACAATGATGCCGTAAGACTTTGCATAAACAGGAAGGAATAGTTTCTTTCATTGCTCATCCATTCTGTTTTGCTTCAGGACCAGGTTAAAGCAATTTTAAACCCAAAAACAAAAATTGAATAGTGACACAAGTCATTGTAATTGGATGCTATTAAAAATGACCTTTCCTTTTCAATCTGCAGCTCTGTAATTTTCTGTAAAATGCAATACGGCTACCCCGAGGTGTGCAAAACGCACCACCAGAAACATTCCCTGCTTGTCTGATTGGCTCACTGATTTTCCCAGAAGTCTGCACTAACATACAAAGTCAGATTTTTAGCATCCCCTGCAACAAAATTGTAATTTTTGGTGAGATACTACCAATAGGAAATCACATCTAAAAAGGGATGCAGACTCTGCAATTTTTCTCATTAGAGGCCTGCAGGTGCAGCAGCTGGTTGAGAATTATGAAAATACTCCCATTAGACTCACTTAGCACATGGGCACACAGAAACAAACAGGGGTTTCTTCAAAATAACAAAAGGTAAGAATCAAAGTTTGTTTAAATCCTTGCATTGTACATTGATCACCCAGAGGGAAATGTTTTTTTTTGCAACAAAAGTGGAGTTACTCTTTAAAGGATATGTTCACCATTTAAAAAAAAAATTGTAAATGCATTTTATTGCAGGTAAAAAATGTGCATTAATCAAGAAATACAGCGCCAAAAAGGTATTAATGCAAAGATTGAGGGACTTATGGCATTTACATACGATCGGAAATTCGACCAGCAAAAGACAGATGAGAGCTTTTGGTCAGAAAATGCGACCGTGTGTATGCTCCATCGGACTTTTGCTGATGGAATTCCTGCCAGCAAAAGATTGAGAGCAGGTTCTCTCTTTTTCGGTTCAATTCCGACGCGCAAAATTTCTACACATGCTCAGAAACAATTTGACGCTTGCTCGAAAGCATTGAACTTCATTTTCTCTGCTCGTCGCAGTGTTGTACGTCACCGGGCTCTTAACGGTTGAAAGTTCACCGTGTGTATGCAAGCCAAGCTTGAGCAGAATTCCGACAGAAAATACGCTCGTGTCTACGCAGCATAAGGAAGAATGCTGCTGCTGGCTTATCAGTGATAAAATGTGCAATTACAATTTTTTTTCTTGGGAGCTTATAAAAGCATTTCACCAGCGATCAGCAGAGCATGACTTTTCCTACACTGTCTGCCCATACCTCCGATAGAGGCAGGCAGATACTGAAGTCTAGAAAGCTCAATGGACTACGAGAGCGCTCACCAGGGCCCTTGCAGTTCATTGATAACTACAAGCTGTGAGCCGCAATGGCTGGTGGTAACTGTAGTTCAAATTGTGACAGCAGGTGCAGGGAGAAGGTCTCCCTCCCACTGTCATTGGGATGGGGTGGATCAGGGGTGAGGTGGTGGATGCTCAACATATTACACCATAAATACGGGTGTAAAATGTTGAGAAAGGTGAACTTTTCCTTTAAGAAGTTGTGCAATTTAGCAGCATACATTTAGAATCTGCATCTGAGATACGCATATGTCCAGAGAGATTAGGAGGATTGGGTACTCCATATATAAAGATTATTTAATGCTAAAGGACAATTTAAGTTTGACAAACCATTTGCATTTTTGTTTGTCAAACTGCAAACAAATATAAGATATATATCTTATCTAATAATATAATATATTATTAGATATAATAAGATATAATATTATTAGAATATAATAAGATTTGTGCTAGTATAGCCAACAGCGCTGTTATCATATCTGCATTCTGTTCCTGCAATTTTAAAGCTGAACTCAAGGCAGATATATAAATCGTATGCATTTTTAAATACAGCTAGTTTAAGTACCTTATTTTAGCAGGTATTTACTAGGTAGCTGCCTCTCATAAACCCCTGTATAATTGCACTCAGACTGGGAGGGAAGATCTAAAGGTCAACCAGTAAGGATGAGCTCAGACGTGTTCGCAGCCACACGTGCAGAGCCCGCCAGGAAGTCGGCACTGCACTGAGCTAATCACAGGCAGTGTGACATTTCCTGATCTGTGCAGCTGCGGATTGGGAAAATGTCTCACTGCCTGTGATTAGTGCAGCGCAGAGCCGACTTCCTGGCGGGTTCTGCGCGCAGGGCTGGTGCAAGGATTTTTGACACCCTAGGCGAAACCTAATTTTGCCGCCCCCCTTGACTCCATCCATGACCCCACCCCCCCTTTTCCCTGCCCATGTAACCCCACTTTTTTAACGAAGCACCCATAAAATGCAGCCCACCAGCACCCATCAAATGCAGCCCACCAGCACCCATCAAATGCAGCCCACCAGCGCCCATCAAATGCAGCCTATCAGCGCCCATCAAATGCAGCCTACCAGCGCCCATCAATGCAGCCTACCAGCGCCCATCAATGCAGCCTCACCAGCGCCCATCACATTTAGCCTAACCAGGACCCCTTTAAATGCAGCCTACCAGTGCCCATCAATGAATAGTTGCTTGCTTCCATTCATTCAGGAGTCGGGACAGACACAGACCTTCACCGCCGATGCTCCTCTGACACACTATCTGTGAACAGAGGGGCGGCTGCCTGCTGATGCTGAGACTAAAGCCCCATACACACGGTCGGATTTTCCGATGGATTCTGTCCTATCGGACAATGTTGTCATAAATTCCGACCGTGTGTAGGCACCATCGGACAGTTTCCATCGGATTGTCTGACGGACAAAGTCCTATCTCCTGCTGGATAGATTTTTCGACAACAAAGTCCGATCACACCAAATCCGATCGTGTGTATCGAATTCCGACGGACAAAGTGCCACGCATGCTCAGATCACATTATAAGACCAAAGCTATTGGCTACTAGCCTCTACATAGTCCCGTCGTAGGCAACAAACGTCACCACGTTCAGAATGATCGGATTTTCCGTCAACTTTGTCCGACCGTGTGTATGCAACACCAGTGTCGGACTAAATCCGTCGGACAAAATCCGATGGATTTTGTGGTCGGATTTTCCGACCGTGTGTATGGCATTAGTTGCTTGCTGCAGAGAGAAGATAGTAGGAAAACCTGTGGCCTGGCACCCCCCTAGGCAGCTTGGCGCCCTAGGCGGCTGCCTAGTGGTAGCACCGGCCCTGTCTGCGCGTGTGGCTGCGAACACTCCTGAGCTCATGATTACTCATCTGGCTGCTGCTGCTTTACTGTCCTATGAGGGCAGGGAGGGACTATTGCTTAACTGCAGTATAGAAAAATCAAGACACCAACATGGCTCTGCTGCCTGGTAGGGTTGTTTATATCTCTGAACTCTAAGGAAAGAAATACCAATGGCAGGTAAAATGGCTCCAATATGTGTTTAAACTTTTTTTTTTTTGCTGCTTCCCTGGGTTCATTTGAAATGACACTGATTATAAACAAGACTGATTTCAACATGCATTTGATGCACAGTTCCCTGTTATAAGCAAACACTGTTTTTCATATAGACACTGAAGATTTTAAGATAAATCACTTGAATGTTTGATTTGGAAATGTTATGCAAGATGAGCAAACAATAAACAATGTTACTAACATAAATTTTATCAGAAGATAGAAAAACACAAAATAATGAACGCATCTGATGGATACAGTGTCAGTCTACCAGTAGTGGTTCTTAATAAATAGGATTACACATTACATCTCATTGGACTCTGTAAAATTGCTAAATGTAGAGGAAATGCACCAAAGCAGCAGAATCACCTAAGAAATCCTGTCCTAAGACCACAAATCACACACCTAATGACTGATGTAATTCTCCAAACACGAGTCCCGTTTCATAATACAGTAAAGCTGTTAACAGCGTCTGGTGGAATCTGGATATTTAAGCTTTAGTTCTTCCTTGAAGCCTCTGTAGAGCTGACGGTTTCTTTTGTTTTCTGCATCTTTTTGACTATGAAAGTCCCCAGGTAACTTGTGGCCTTTGTGAACCAGGAATGCAGAGTCAAGGACTGCAAACGTATAGCCAGCTATATTCAGTTCACATGCCTTAGGAAAAGGGAAAATATGTAAATTAGATAAGTACACAGTTCTACAAAATGTTTACAATGTACTGTATTAAAATAATAATAATAATAATAATAATAATAATAATAATAAATGTTGCACTGTGTCTAAGTTTATACAAATTAACCACTTGCCTACTGGGCACTTAAACCCCCCTCCTGTCCAGACCAATTTTCAGCTTTCAGAAAGTGCACATATTGTTTTCTTCCTGTTCAGAACTGAGAGTGGATTATTTTCATACAGCCAAGACAGCTGATTGGAGGAAAGGCACACACCCCTACTCCACATTGGCAAAGGAAAGAAGTAATGTGCAGAGCTCTGCTCTGAATGGAGCAGCACTCTGCTAATCTATTTATAGCAACCTCCCACAACACAAATGTCAGGCTGCTTTAATCTCCCTTCTCTGAGAACTTGTCAGAAGTTATCAGGCTGATAACAGAGCTACGGAACAGCAGAAACACACAGGACTCAGTGCTTTAGAGAGAGATAAGAAAACACTACAGATATATGTGCCATGCTCAAATTTCATAAATTGGGTTTACATCCACTTTAAAGAGGAAGTAAAGGCACTAAATTTTTTTTTTTAAACATGGAACCTGCAAGGCAAAGGCATAATGAGCTAGTATGCATAGCATACTAGCTCATTATGAATAACTTACCTGAGAACGAAGCCCCCGAAGCGACCCTCGTCCATGTCCTCCTCCGCCGCCATCAATCCCGGAATGACTTCCGGGTTTCGCTGCTCCATCGCTGTGATTCGCTGGAGCCACGATGACGTCACTCCCGCGCACAGGAGCCGACACGAGTGTCATATCGGCGTGCTCAGTGAGCCGCTGTCTACGTAGTGTGGCGCAATTCCACGAGCGTCCGCAATTTTAAAGCGTGAAACGTTAGGTATCTATTTACTTGGCGAAATATCACCATTTATATTTTGAACAAAATAAATAATATGCCGTTGTGTGGTTTGTTACCTCAATAACAAATAATGCATATTAATCCATTGTAAATCTATATATTACTTAACATAAAGTGCGCTTATACCAATATATATTAATTGATAATAATTAATCTGTGTTATTCATAGGTTACCAAAGTGCCTGTAACCATATATTGTATGATAAAAGTGTAATGTGGTTAAACAAGCAAAAAAACAAAAAAATTGTTCATCAAAAAGTCCTCTGGTAAAGAAAAAATTCTGCTTTGTGATGGTGCCTCATGCCCATCAAACAGAGTACGAGAACTGCTGATTACGCCATTGAATTTCATACTCTGGCAGCAGAGGTTGCGTGGAACAATCAGGCCCTCGTGGCTTTTTCTCATGGTCTCTCGGATTCCATCAAGGATGAGATAGCAGCCCAAGATATACCCAACTGAGCTGGAGAAGTTGATTACGCCATCCTCATTGACTCCAGACTCAGAGAAAAACTTCCTTTTAACCACTTCAATACCGCTGTATAGTCATATGACGCCCACAAGGTGGATCTACCATCCTGGGTGGGTGTCATATGACGTCCTCGGATTCCCGGCTGCCTGGGCAGCGCGCGCCCGCGGCATCGCTCGGGACCCGGCGGCCGCGATGTCCGCCGGGCACCCGCGATTGCCCGTTAAAACAACGGGACCGGGCGGGACCGTGGAGCTGTGTGTGTAAACACACAGCTCCACGTCCTGTCAGCGGGGAGGAGACCGATCATGTGATCCCAGTACGGAGGAACACATGATCGGTCTCCTCCCCTTGAGTCCCCTCCCCCTACAGTTAGAATCACTCCTATAGGGACACACATTAACCCCTCCAGCGCCCTCTAGTGTTAACCCCTTCCCTGCCAGTCACATTTACACAGTAATCATTGCAATTTTATAGCAACGATCGCTGTGTAAATGTGAATGGTTCCAAAAATGTGTCAAAAGTGTCCGAAGTGTCCGCCGCAATGTCGCAGTCACGAAAAAAAAAAAAAAAAAAAAAAAATCGCAGATCGCCGCCATTACTAGTAAAAAAAATAAATAAAAATAAATTCAATAAATCTATCCCCTATTTTGTAGACGCTATAACTTTTGCGCAAACCGATCAATATACGCTTATTGCGATTTTTTTTACCAAAAATATGTAGAAGAATACGTATCGGCCTAAACTGAGGAAAAAAATTGTTTTTTTTTTTTTAAAAATGGGATATTTATTATAGCAAAAAGTAAAAAATATGTGTGTTTTTTTTCAAAATTGTCGCTCTTCTTTTGTTTATAGCGCAAAAAATAAAAACCGCAGGGGAGATCAAATACCACCAAAAGAAAGCTCTATTTGTGGGAAAAAAAGGACGTCAATTTTGTTTGGGTGTAACGTCGCACGACCGCGCAATTGTTAGTTAAAGCGACGCAGTGCCGAATCGCAAAAAGTGCTCTGGTAAGGAAGGGTGTTTAAAAGCCCTGTATTGAAGTGGTTAAGGAGCGCTTGCGGAAGCCTCCTGTACATTTGTATGAATGAATGAATTTGTCTCCGAACTTTGCAGTCCCACCTTGGCCTCCCTCACCACCCATGCCTCCGAATCCATGCACTCTGGCTTCACGCGTCCCTCTGCAGATGAGAGAACCCTTATGGCCCGTACACACGGTCAGATATTTCCGATGGAAAAAGTCTGATCGGATTATGTTGTCGGAAAATACGATCGTGTGTGGGTTCTAGCGGGCTTTTTCCGTCGGAAAAAAATTTGAGAGCATCTAAAATTTTCCAACAACAAAATACGATCAGACTTTTTCCGATCGTGTGTAGATAATTCCGACGCACAAAGTGCCACGCATGCTCAGAAGAAATTTGGAGACGAAAGCTATTGGCTACTGGCCTCTACGTAGTCCCATCGTACGTTTTATACATCACCTCATTCGGAACGATCGGATTTTCCGACAACTTTGTCCGACCGTGTGTGTGCAACTCAAGTTTCGGACAAAATCCGTCTGAAAAAATGTCCAATAATACGCATTATTTGTTATTGAGGCAACAAACCACACCGCGGCATATATTATATATTTTGTTCATTTATTCAAACAAACTTATGGGAGTGTGATCGGTGCCTGCAGCTGAACATTTTCGTATAATCATATTTTTCCCATTATTGTTACAGTTTATTTTATTAGAATGGTGTTATATGTTTCTACATGTCAGATATAATTTATTGGCAGCTCGCAAGATTTTCAGTGTATACCTTTTATACCTTACCAGAAAATTGGGCTATATATTGTGTTTTTTTGCATTCAAATTCATAAAGTGAACTTTTTCCAAAAAAATTGCGTTTGAGAGGCTCCCGGCTCCCACTTCCTCCCAGCGCAACGCGGCACCGGAAGGGAGATCACCTCTCCCTCTCGCAAATCATCTGGGATTGCCCAGCCAGTCACGGTGCGTGGCTCACGCATGCGCAGTGGGTGCCTGGCTGTGAAACCACAGCCGGGTGCCCATAGTTATAATGCTGGCGCCGCAGAGGGGAGGGGGAGAGGAGCGAGGCTTCGTTCCCCCGCATCGCTGGATCCTGGGACAGGTAAGTGTCCGATTATTAAAAGTCAGCAGCTGCAGTATTTAATGTTTATTTTTATAACCTAATTCTGCATAAAACATTCAAGTGTCATTTCATGAGATAATTTAGGAGGGTGTGTTTAGGGGGCAGGAATGGATGGGGCAACTGGTGGCGAGTAATCCTTGAGGCCTGGCTAGTAGCTCAGGACTTAATTTTGAGCCCTGTGCACATATATATATATATATATATATATATATATATACACACACACACACACAGTATCTCACAAAAGTGAGTACACCACTCATATTTTTGTAAATATTTTATCTTTTCATGTGACAACACTGAAGAAATTACACTTTGCTACAATGTAAATTAGTGAGTGTACAGCTTGTATAACAGTGTAAATTTGCTGTCCCCTCAAAATAACTCAACACACAGCCATTAATGTCTAAATCGCTGGCAACAAAAGTGAGAACACCCCTAAGTGAAGATGTCCAAATTGGGCCCAAAGTGTCAATATTTTGTGTGGCCACCATTATTTTCCAGCACTGCCTTAACCCTCTTATGCAAGGAGTTCACCAGAGCTTCACAGGTTACCACTGGAGTCCTCTTCCACTCCTCCATGATGACATCACAGAGCTAGTAGATGTTGGAGACCTTGCGCTCCTCCACCTTCCGTTTGAGGATGTCCCACAGATGCTCAATAGGGTTTAGGTCTGGAGACATGCTTGGCCAGTCCATCACCTTTACCCTCAGCTTCTTTAGCAAGGCAGTGGTCATCTTGGAGGTGTGTTTGGAGTCGTTATGTTGTAATTCTGCCCTGCGGCCCAGCCTCCAAAGGAAGTGGATCATGCTCTGCTTCAGTATGTCACAGTACATGTTGTCATTCATAATTCCCTCAATGAACTGCATCTCCCCAGTTCCGGCAGCACTCATGCAGCCCCAGACCATGACACTCCCACCACCATGCTTGACTGTAGGCAAGACACACTTGTATTTGTACTGCTCACCTGGTTGCCGCCACACACACTTGACACCATCTGAGCCAAATAAGTTTATCTTGGTCTCATCAGACCACAGGACATGGTTCCAGTAATCCATGTCCTTAGTCTGCTTGTTTTCAGCAAACTGTTTGTGGGCTTTCTTGTGCATCATCTTTAGAAGAGGCTTCCTTCTGGGATGACAGCCATGCAGACCAGTTTGATGCAGTGTATGGCCTGAGCACTGACAGGCTGAACCCCCACACCTTCAACCTCTGCAGCAATGCTGGCAGCACTCATACGTCTATTTTCCAAAGACAACCTCTGGATAGGACGCTGAGCACCTGCACTCACAACCTTTGGTCGACCATGGCGAGGCCTGTTCAAAGTGGAACCTGTCCTGTTAAACCGCTGGTCTTGGCCACCATGCTGCAGCTCAGCTTCAGGGTCTTGGCAATCTTCTTATAGCCTAGGCTATCTTTATGTAGAGCAATAATTATTTTTTTCAGATTCTCAGAGAGTTCTTTGCCATGAGGTGCCATGTTGAACTTCCGGTGACCAGTATGAGAGAGTGAGAGCAATAACACCAAATGTAACACACCTGCTCCCCATTCACACCCGAGACCTTGTAAACCCAAGTCACGTGACACCGGGGAGGGAAAATGGTAAATTGGACATTTTCACATAGAGGTGTACTCACTTTTACTGCAAGCGGTTTAGACATTAATGGCTGTGTCTTGAGTTATTTTGAGGGAACAGCAAATTTAAAGATATAATAAAATATTTACAAAAACGTGAGGGGTGTACGTGTGTGTGTATTTTTTTTTTTTCCGAGGATTTACTAGCAAAATAATACTGATCTTTATATGTAGGAGAGAAGAGTCAGAATTGGCCTGGGTGGGAACTGGTTAAAAACTAGAAATATGTTTGTGCAGCATAAACAAATGATTGCTACCCCTATCAAACTGCCAATAGTCAAAAAATACTTTGTTACATCACAGCCCAGCAGAATCTCATGAGAAGTTGCTTTTCCATAATAACAAGCAGAGCTGACTCACACAAGTCACCGTTTTGATGTGACATGTGAATTAAGGATGGGCAACAAAAATCTAAGACAGGACCAGTGACAACAGTGCAACAGATTTCATTCGCTCGATATTATACAGTATTTTTGCTGGTAACAGTGCAACCCAAATAACAAGAACTTTTAGGCTTCATGCACACTGGACGTTAAAATAACATTATAAAAACTCCAGTAGCTTTGCAGTGAGTTTTTCAACCTCTTTTCAAGTTTTTGCAATAGCATTTTTTAGCATTTATTATTAGCGTGTTTTTTTTTTTTTTGGAAGAAAAAGAAGACATTTTTGAGCGTTTATCAGCATTAGAGCATTTTTACAGCTGAAAAACTTCTCTCGGAACCCACTAGTTTGAGTTTTTTTTTACTGCTCAAAAATGTTACTGCCCAAAACTGCTGATAACAGCCTATGTGTGCATGGACACATAGGATAACATGATGGAGAGTTTAATGACTGTAGAAAAAAACGTCTACTGCCAAAAACAGCTGCTGTAAAAACGTCCAGTGTGCATGAGGCCTAAAAGTTATTGATATTCGGGTTGCACTACTGCACTGTTACCAGCAAAAATACTGTATATTATTGAGTGAATGAGAAGTGCACTGCATAATCTAGCTAGTCTCTTCTCTTTTATATTTCATTTATCTTTACCTGGCTGATTCTGTTAAATCCATATTGCTTGAATCTCTCATCATAGGATGGCACATCTTTAATCCCAATGTAAAATGGTTCCCAAGGATCCCTCCACTCCACAACATAAGCCATCGCCAGTCTGGAAGACCTCTCAGGCAAGTTCAGCCATGCCGAGTAGTTAGTAGGTGCCTGGCATCGGGGACATAATTCTTCATAAAACGCTCGGACTTCCCCCACCTGGTAAAGTCGGAGCAGTTCCTCTTTGGTTCCAGGCAGTCGCCGAGTGTGTCTAATTTCAAAGGCAGGCACCACAAATACTGTATGTGTATCTACTCCTTGAGCAACCAAATCCAAAAATTTAGATCTTAGTCCTTCACTAGGCACCATATCAATGTCCACTACTAGAACAAAGGTGGCGCTGCCAATACCAGCCCTGGCAATATTCCTTAGTAAGTTGTTAGGGTAGGAAGCATTACCTGCATAATTAACTATATGTGTTCCCATGCTTGCTGCCTTTGCAAAAACAGCTTGGCATGTACGTAGATGTGCAAACTCAGCCTGGTCTTCCAGTTCTGGAAAGACCGCCTGATCTCCAGACTGGCACACCAGATGAAAGGACACCCTCTGTCTCACTGACAGGCACAACTGAGCAATGGTAAACAATAACACTGTGGCAACTTTTGCTTGAGCAGAGCTAGAAGCAAATAGAGCCAAGGAAATCTTCCCATCCCAACGCTCAACCAGATCCTGCAAATGCCACACGTTGTTAAGGCTAGTATGGGAGGCCAGCGCCAGGTCCAACACTTTGGGTGCCCTCTCTTCTCGTGCCAAAAGGTGACGATAAATCCGATACTGTCCACTGCCATCCAAAATGCCCCCAGTAGCCAATACAGCCTTCATGTGATCTCTCTGCTCCCTCTGCCACTGTGGCTCAGTATTCGCTGCCCCGACATGGACTGGGTGAGCTGATCTCTGCTGCTGCTGTCCATGCAGATTAGAGAGGAGGGAGAGGTAGAGGAGCTGAAGGAGAGCAACAAGGAGAAGGGCTATCAGGACCACTCGGAAAAAGGAGCAACGCACCGCGCCTGGCATCGCCTGACCTTATCTGTGGCTTCTAGCACCTTCTGGGTTCTCTGCTCCTGCTCTGCTGTACTACTGTCCTCACCAAATAGAGATCTACAGCACTGCTGGACCTAACTCATCCCAACATTCTACTAGGAGAAATACTGGCTTCAGCTGTATAATATACAAACACGTGTATCAAAATACATCCGACCAGCCGTCCTTGTTCACCCACAGCTGAAATGTATCGTCATATAATACACTACATACAACGCCTGAACTGTACAACACGGTCTATGGGGCATTGTAGCTGAAACGTTCAGCTCTCTGCTACACAACAAAATACAGCCTGCATCTCCACAACGTGCACTTCCGGTGACCTCCCTGTGCCCAGCCCTCCGTCCCGCCCACACCTATCAGACGCACACGGTGAGAGCATAGCTTCCGGGTTAGAGACGAGAAGAGCCGGAAGTGGCACCTCCCAGCGGGCGGAGCTTACAGGGCAGCAGTAAGGGGGGGGGGGGGGGGGGAATAAGCTGTCTGCAGTACTACATACTAGCGTGACTGAAAGGAAATGAGCTCTGAGGGATAAAGAAGGGGGGGAAAACAGGCGTATAGTTTGTTGAGGAACAGAATGTGTGCACTGTGCAGAGCTGCCTGAACACACTTCTGTTATATGATGAGCACACCAGTCTGTATAGGGCACAGTGTTCCGAGGGGGTGGGGGGTGTACAGCCACGTGAACACACATATACTCTGGAATTTATAAGAAACGGTGCAGACAGTTTTTGTGAAAGCATTGCACCTGCACTCCAAAGCCTAGCACACACGATGAGAAAATCAGACGAGAAATGCTGCTGTCAGAGCAATCGTCCCATAATATGCTCGTTAGTACACAGCTTTTTGCAAGCTGATCATGACAGTTCATGCCAAAATAATCAAAGGGACAAGCACAAAAATGTTTCTCGTACAATAACACAACAAACTATTTTCGTTTAATCAGTACAGTATTCATCAATAAAAAAATCGAGTGACCAGGACCACAGGATCAAAAGAAAACATAATACAATACATCATTGCGGAAAGTTGTATTCTGTCTTACAAGAATTTTCATAAATCTAGTAAACTATCCGTTTTCGATATGAGACTAGCCTACAAAATAAAAAAAAAACACGATCATTCATATTCCCATTGTGTGTTACCAGGCTTAAAGTGATTGTAACGGCAGAAGGTTTTTTATCTTAATGTATTCGAATGCACCCACTAATGCCCCGTACACACGATCCGAAAATTGGGCGACAGATCGTCAACCTTTTTCCGCTTACTAGTCGTAGGAATTGAATTTACTAAAGTCACGAAAATTTTCGTACGACAGAAAAAAAAAAAAAATCAGAACTGATGTAATGTCTTGTAGTGTATTTGTATTGTATTTTCGGATGACAAATGTACTGACTAAACGAAAAATCGTACTTTTTCTAAGTGCGCGCTATGCCTGTAAATTTTTTTTTTTTGCACAATTGTAATTGAGTTTGGGGTTAATTATTATTATTATTATACACGGTTTATATAGCGCCAACAGTTTACGCATCGCTTTACAATGTATAGGGGGACAACACAATTACAGTACAGTTCAATACAAAAGGTACAGGAGGGTACAGAATTATTCTAGGTTATACTTTGGCTGGGCTGTATTAAGGTTCTGCCTGGTCATAGGTGAGGTGAGCACCTGTGACAGGCTGAGAACGCAGTCTGGTTGAATGCATTGGGTACCAATCTTTCCCCGGAGCCAATCAGTGGGCTCGTCTTGCCTCACTGTGTATTCTGGGGGGGTACTTAAGGTGCTGAGTCAAGTGTTAGCCCGATTCTGGTTCCGGTCCTGACCAGCCACGTGAGGGGTCTCGGTCCAGGAGTGTCTGCTGATTCCATGGTCCTGGTTCTCCTAACCAGCCCCAGAGGCCCTCATAGTCTGGGGTGGGGATCCATCTGTTTCCGAGCCTCGGAACTGGCTAGTTTGAGGCACAGTAACTGAAGGAGGATTCTAAAGTGTTTTGGTGCTGTCTCAGGATTGAAGAGGCCCAGCAACTCTACATGCGACCAGGGGAGGACTCTTCGGAGGAGGGCCACGCATGAGTCTGGCTGCTCGGTAAGAGCCTGAAAGCTGAGATGTATGGACACTAGTTGAATCCGCATTTTCCACGGTATCGCCAGATCGGCTGAAAGATACTGGTACCATAGGAAAAGTTCCTAACCTATCCTTCAGTTGCAACTAAGTTCCTGTGAGAGACTTTGTGTGTTCTTAACCAAGTCTGTGGCAGAAACTTTGCTAAGTTGAGATCACTTGTTGGCTGCTAGATCTACAAACAAGGAGTTATCCAGTTGCGAATGGCTACTCCCTGGATCATCTAGAGAGAGACATTTGTTTAAGTGTCAGCAAGTTCCAAGTGCCTGAGCTTCTATACCCTTGCCCTCTGTTCCCAACTGAGAGACTGTGTTTTGTTCAACGTTTTATGAAAATAAAAATCCTTCAAAAAAGGACTTTGAGTGTCAGTCTCCACAGTTACTGGGTACTAACCCTGGGAACCCCTAGACAAGAACGACGAGTTGCAAGGCGGAGGAGGTAATCGGTAAGCTCAGAAAATCTTAGCCGCCCCCAGGGGTTATGGTGCTACATAACGATCCGATTATCGCACGATCACATCGAGAAACTGTATTTTTCGTACATCACGGCACACAGAGCACCATAGTAATTACTATGTGGGTATATAGGCACCTTCGGGTGATGGACACTGGTATACCCAATACAGGAAGTTCACTCCCTATATAACCCCTCCTCCTTCCAGGAGTACCTCAGTTTTTTCGCCAGTGTCTAAGGTGTTGGTCATGAGTAAAGATGTGCTCTAAAGAGCTCCACTGGAGGGATCCTTGCTGGATTTAAACAGCCTATATAGACCAGATCCATCCAAAGTGCCACTGAGGCCAAAGTGGATGGTACCCGGACCTCACATATTAAGCACAAGGTTTTGCCTGTAACGCCTCTCTTTGCAGGGCTGGACCCCAGGACCCAGGGCTTTTTGGTCATGCCTACATTACCTAAAGTTTTTCCTGGCGGGTGCTAATACAGGTCCAAGGGAGTGGAACACCTATAAAAGGGACCCTGTCCTTGAAGGTTTGCCAACGCAGCCTGCCGTGATGGCTGAAGTTTGGGTCTGTCTGTTACAGCAGTACCCTGCAGCGAGGGTAAGGTAAGGGAAGAAGCCTAGGAACTGTAAAAAGTCCACCTATGTTTTTTTTCTTCCATGAGTAAAATGTTGTCATGCCTTAAAGTCTCCACTAGAGGGAATAAATGCACATACCTTGATACGTTGCTTCCCAGTCAGCTCAGTGTCCAGCTAAAAACAGCATGTGTGGTCTCAGCAGCCAGAGGGGATTTTTTAATCGTGAACAAACAGCATGTTCTTCTCCCCCCTGGGGAAACTAATGGGGTTGGGAGGTACAACAGTGTTGGTACTCTCCTCCCCCCCTCGGAGGATGCGGTGGCGGCTTCCCGGTGTTGTATTTACTTACAGCCTTTGCATGCCAATAACGGAGCAGCTGAAATATCCCCCACATAAGCCATAAAGCTTTATTCATTCCCCAACCCTTGTCCATACTTGTTTTTATTTTACAGAGGACAGAGTCTCCCCTCCTATGGGTCTGCACTGCAGACCCAAAAGACCATCCACGCACGCAGACCGCTGTTAAATTTGAAACAGAAGGGAGGGGCGGGATAGTGGCAAGGGGGTGTGGCTTAGGCGCGACACCATGTGCGGGACGTAGCGTCCACGTGGAGCACACGGCGCAGGTGCTGGGGACACAAGCAGGGCTCGTACCTGAGACAGTTTAAACAGACGCTCTCATTAAACAGGAGATCGCTATCAGATCAGGCAATCACAACTGAAGAGATGGAAGTCTGACACACAGGACACAGGAGCGCTGGGGCATGTAAGAGATGCATGCATGCATTTCCAGTACAGGAAATACATAGCTGAACTTTATAGCGGCATTGTATTGCTCAGCAAATAGTGCATTTACTTAGTGCCTCTGCTTTTGTGCTTAGCACTATGACTTTCCAAAAAAAGACACCACAAAAAAAAAAATGGTACTAAAAATTCCACTCCCAGGCGCTGAGAACTCCAGTCGTGCCTCCACACTGTCATCCTCTCCGGAAATACAAGATATGGCAAGCCAGGGTGAGTCATTGGAACCAATTGGTGGAGCAGTTGCTTCTCACATCTCAGCCCTTGTATACGTGACTGAAGATGCATTTTCCTCCGCCCCAGGCCTAGAAGGAAGATTAGCGGCTTTAATTGCATCCTCCATTTAAAAGGATAGGAAGCATGTTAGATCCCCCACCTCAGACCCTTTACCAAGGGAACAGTGGGTACATGATGAGGTGTTACCCTCAGACGATCAGGAGGAAAAACAAACCGATTACTCCTCTGCAGAGGAATAACCGTAGATGAACCATTTTCAGCCTCTGAGAAATTGCTGGTACAATCTCTTACGGAGATGGTTCGTTCCACTTTCATGCTACCCCTAACGGAGTCTGCTGAAAGTTCGGTTTCTTCCTTGGGTTCCTTAAAACCTTCACAGCCTTTTCATGCTATGCCGGTCCATGCATTACTAGAAAATCTTATTTATGATGAATGGGATCACCCTGATAAGCATTTTCTCCCTCCAAAGAGATTCTCCTTTTTATATCTCATGGAGGAGAAATTCACCAAAAAATGGAATGTACCAGCAGTTGACGCTGCGATTTTCAGTGTGAATAAAAGTCTAACTTGTCCAGTAGACAATGCACAAATGCTTAAGGATCCAACAGATAAAAGGTTGGAATTCCTGTTAAAATCCTGAAAAGCCAAAGCCCCCTTTCTCTCCTCATTGGCTGACTGACATTGATTGACAGCAGCGGGAGCCAATGGCGCTGCTATCTCAGCCAATGAGGAAGGGAGTCCCAGGCAGCCGAGACACTCCTGCAACATTGTTGGATCTAGATGGGGCTCAGATAAGTATTAGAGGGGCTGAGGGGGGGCTGCTGCACACAGGTTTTTTATCTTAATGCATTACCCACTTGCCGACTGGGCCAAAGCTACAGCACAGTCGGCTTATCCTTGGAGGGCATACAATGATGTCCTCACAGAATCCCTCTGGGGCGCACACCCGGGAATGTCCTTGACCATTGGGTCCTTCAGACCCGGCGCATCACCGGTCGGGGTAAAAGACCAATGACAGCGGCCCTTTACCACGTGATTGCTCCGTCCAATGACAGAGCGATCACTTGTAAACAAACCGGCGCATGTCTGGTTCAGCTCTCTCCTCCCACGCTGTACACACCGATCAGTACAGCGTGCAAAGAGAGGAAGGAGTCTGCAGTAGTACTCACCCGTACCTCATGCATGCCCATCTGTGCCACAGCAGTGCTCATCCTTGGCCATTCGTGTCACATCAGTGCTCATCCATGCCACATCAGTGCCTTACAAAAGTGTAATAGGTAGGTCAGGAAATTTGATTTGTAATTTTATGTCCCTAGAGCACCTGATGGTGCCCCCTGAATGTTGGGCCTCTGTATGTGGTCAGCTGTGTAAAAGTCTCACATAAGAGAGGGAACATGCAACAAGTGCAGCAGGGGCTGCCCCCTTGGACTTTAAAGGCAGAAATAGGAGTAATGGATAGACATGTGCAATTCGTTTAGTTACGAATTCGTTTTCCGTTCAAATTCGTTATATTCGTTCATTCGTTATCGTACGAATAAAAGAATGGTTTACTAAAAATTTTAATGAATAACGAACGATCGAAACGACGAATATAAAAAACAACGAAAATACAAAATAATTAAATTAGAAACAACGAAACTACGAAAGAATGAAAATCCGAAAAACGAAAACAGAAACAACAAAAATACCGAACAAAGATTCAAAAATACCGAAAATCAAAATGAACGAAAAAATTCGTACATTCGTAACTTTTTTTTTTGTTTGTTGATTCTTAATTTTCCGTGTCGCTGCTTAACGTGCTTCGAATGGATTCGTTAATTCGTTACTTTTTTTGGTTAGTTGATAAACGTGGTTGGGTCGGAGGCACTGTTTTGGTGGATTTTTGAGTTAAGTTCCGACTTGTGAGAGAGAAATTCTTTGTTTCTTAACTTCTTGCCGACCGCCCACTGTCAATTGACGGCGGAGCGGTGCGGCTCTTGTGGCGCTACCATTTTGGCCACTAGGGGGCGCGCATGCCCGCCGCGTCGATGGGGACCCGATGCGCGTGCCCGGCGGCCGCGATGTCCGCCGGGCAACCGCGATTGCCCAGTAACTGAGCAGGACGTGGATCTGTGTATGTAAACACACAGATCCACGTCCTGTCACTGGAAAAGGAGACCGATGGTGTGTCCCTTGTACATAGGGACACCGATCGGTCCCCTCCCCCAGTCAGTCCCCTCCCCCCACAGTTAGAATCACTAACATAGGGAATATATTAACCCCTGCAGCGCCCCCTAGTGTTAACCCCTTCCCTGCCAGTCACATTTATACAGTAATCAATGCATTTTTATAGCACGGATCGCTGTATAAATGTGAATGGTCCCAAAAATGTGTCAAAAGTGTCTATGTCCGCCGCAATGTTGCAGTCACGATAAAAATCGCAGATCGCCGCCATTACTAGTAAAAAAAAAAATAATAAAAATGTCATAAATCTAACCCCTATTTTGTAGACGCTATAACTTTTGCGCAAACCAATCAATATACGCTTATTGCGATTTTTTTTTACCAAAAATATGTAGAAGAATACGTATCGGCCTAAACTGAGGAAAAAATTTGTTAAAAAAAAAAAATAATTGGATATTTATTATAATAAAAAGTAAAAAATATATGTTTTTTCAAAATTGTCCCTCTTCTTTTGTTTATAGCGCAAGAAATAAAAACAGCAGAGGTGATCAAATACAACCAAAATAAAGCTCTATCTGTGGGGAAAAAATAATAAAAATTTAATTTGGGTACAGCATTGCATGACCGTGCAATTGTCATTCAAAATGCGACATCGCTGAAAGCTAAAAAATGGCTTGGTCAGGAAGGTGGTGTTCGTGCCTGGTAGGCAAGTGGTTAAACATGTAATAGCATACACATTACATAAAATTATGAATTATGCTCCGATTACGAATCTACGAAAACAATGTTACGAAAGTACGAATAAATCAATCTTACGAAAGTACGAATGTAACTAAATCTACGAAAATACGAATGCGTCCGAATACAAAATATAACGAAAATACGAATTTCTAATAAACGAAAAAAACGAATCAACGAAAAAATAACTCTTACGAAAATACTAACGAGTCCGAATACGAACACCGATGACTTACGAAATTACAAATCGTTACGAATCAACGGAAACTAACAGAAACGAAACGAAACTAAACAAATTTTTCTATTGTGCACATGTCTAGTAATGGAGTAAGTAAAAGGCAGCAAAGTGCCACTTTTATTGAGTATACAATATGCAATACATTTTATAGATATGAACAGTGACATTAAAATATACAAAGTATATCAATGAACCAGTTAATACATAGATACATATATCAAACCCAAAGTTAATAATCCAGGCACTGCCAGAGTCAAGCTGAGGTTAGTCCATGAAGATTTGTAGCATACATCCCGACGTGTTTCGGAAATTTATTGGTATATATTTTTCCTTCATCAGGGAAGGTTTACATTTGGGTGACTTTATCTTTATCTGCAACATAGATACAGTTACATAGTATTTGTACTACAATACATAAAAGGAAAGTAGATTTACATAGTGAGCTAAATGTTTTTTTAGGCTTAAAAGGTACTTGCATACAGGGTTCATTGAAGGACAATAATAAAAACAATTGTGAGGATTCAACGTTGGCTGAGAGAGACCGCATGGACAACATGGGTGGACAGGCATGCAATTCCCAGCCAGCCACTGATTCATGTCCACAGGAGACACCCTGATGGCTACACCAGAAGATAGATAATACTGTCTAGAGGACCATAAAAGTGAAAGGAAGTCAATCAGGGTTTTAGAATCAATACACAGACACAACCAGAGTGCATGTGGCAGCAAAACAAAGGCATATATTGCCCAGAATTGCCTGTAATTTAGTACATTACCTTTCAGTATAGTGGTGAAAAGCGCAGACATCAGAGCGGCCGTGCTCAGACCGAGAGATGACTGCTGTGTGTGAGCGCTTATATATAGGAAATCATCTGATGAGGGAGCCAATCCTCACAAGGACGGCACAGTGGTGTAGTGGGTAGAACTCTTGCCTAGCAGTAAAAAGGGTCGCTGGTTCGAATCCCAACCACGACACTACCTGCCTGGAGTTTGCACGTTCTTCCTGTGCCTGCGTGGGTTTCCTCCGGGTACTATGGTTTCCTCTGACACTCCAAAGACATGCTGGTAGGTTAATTGGCTTCTGTCCAAAATTGGCTCTTGTATATGAATGGGGACCTTGGATTGTGGGCTCCTTGAGGGTAGGGACTGATGTGAGTGTGCGATGTACAATGTACAGGGATAGGGACAATTGTAGACAGACATCCACACTCTGAACTGGATGGACTGGTGTCTTTATTCAACCTTACTAGCTATTAAACTATGTTACAAGGGCATTTGCTGTATGAAAAACAACCAGATTCAGTGACGTGGAGGCACGTGGTGTAGCCCCACCCCTCAGGTGTGATGACATCACGTTCCCACACGTCACCGGCAAGAGGAAGTCTCCGTCTGTGGCGGAGACAGGTAGGAGCTCCTCCCAGCACATATGGCCTGTATGGAGACAGAAGAATCCCTGTCATCCACCAGCCATGCGCAGGTGGAGCCTACCCACCAGGTGGTGTGAAAGAACAAGGCAACTCAGGGACCACATAATGCGCCACCCAGTGGACCAAGCATAAAATGACAGTCAACATGTTTACAATGCCAAAACATCATAATCACAAACAATAAATTAATGAAAATAGGATTGGAAAGTAGAAGGACATGGTGGTTGAATTATCAAAAGGACACAATTAGAAAAAATAATTCATCCGTATTATATACATGCAATTATGAGGACAATAATGCGATCACAGGATTGTGTTATAAGAGATGCATCACAGTATAGGTAAATCATAGTATCCCATATTGGGATACTATGGGGCATTTATATAGCTGATGGGTCTGTGAAACCATGGTATAAATGATATAACCTAAAACAAGAGAGTTAAGATATAGTTGAAATCAGGGCTTAACTTAAGCTATAAGTTTAATTCACAGCCTTGAAACAAAGCCCGGAAGGAAAGACTTAAGGTTGAATGCCTCATTTAGGCCAGGTGGTGAAGTGGCCTGTAAAATAAATATCCATCATAACTCACATCAACGCCTATTGAAGTCACCACCTCTGGAATTAAAATGTATACGATCAAGTGCCAGGAAATATACCTTAGGGATAGATTCTGGGTGAATACCATGTGCCGGCCAATGGGGACATCGGGGTCTCGTTTGCGTATGGTGGATAGATGTTGGTATATTTGTTTCCAAAATTTGTTTATGGTCTTCCCGACATAGTAGCACCCACATTCACAAGTGAGTAGGTACACTATGCCGAGAGTCCTGGAATTTACATAATGTTTCGGATGAAGATTGCATCCATTAGGTAGAGGTGTTTGCGCCTATTCATGTATTGGCAGTAGCCACATCCACCACACGCAAAGGTTCCCAGGGTTTTACATACGTCGCCCTTTATTGATTTGTGTTCGCTAGCTACCAATTTGTCACCCACAGAGGGGGCCCTCCTATAGGCGACAGCTGGCAGAATAGAAACAAATGGAGCAAGTAATGAGTCCATCGTTAGTAGATGCCAGTACTTGTTCAAGTTATGCCTGACTTGTTTGTGCTGTTTTGAATAAGTTGTAATAGTTCAGGTTGTATCATCATTTGATGGTTGTTTATGTGCATTTAATAAATCTCGGCAGGATAGATTAACTATTTCTATAAGCTTTCTTGAGACAAGTACTTGAATATCCCCTTTCTAGAAGTCTATTTCTCAGGTTGTCAGCCTCATTTTTGAAGCTGGCATCATCCGAGCAATTCCGGCAAGCTCTCAAATATTAACTTTAAGAGATTGATGTAAGTAAGGTTTTAGGATGGAAACTTGATGAAACATAATGAGTTCCCTGCTGTAGATTTACGGTATAGTTCATTTGAAAGGCTAGCATCTGTTTTTTTTTTTTTAATGAGTACATCTAAAAAGGGGATCTCAGTTGTACTGTGTGACATGGTAAAACTTAAATTCATTAATGTTAATACAGGCCATAAACTCATATAAGAGATTATCCGATTTGTTCCAAATTATGAACATGTCATCTATGTAGCGATGCCATGCAAGTAGTCATTAGTAAGCAGTGATTGTTCCCACTCCCCCAGGTACAAGTTGGCGTATGACGTGGCACAGCATGTCCCCACCCCCACCCCCTGTACCTGGAGGTAGTGGAAACCATCAAAGCAATGGTGAAGTATAAATTCTAAAGATGTTAAAAGGAAATCAGTGTAACTAGGTTCACATTTACTGGATTGTGACAGTACATGGCATATTACTGCAAGGCCCTTCTCGTGAGGAATGGTACTGTACAGGGCCTCAACATCTATAGCAACAAATTGGGTGTTGTCCTCAATGTGCATATCTTAAATGATTTGCAGATAATGGATGGCATCTCATACATAGGATGACATACATGTTACAAAAGGGTTTAAGGTGACTGTCCACTACATGAATGAGATTTTCCGTTAGATTGCCACACCCAGATATGATGGGTCTACCTGGGGGATTTGTAGAGTGCTTGTGCAACTTAGGCAAAGCATAAAAAGGTGGCTTTCCACTCTTAGAAATTCCCATATTTGTTTGGATATGACATGATAAAATGCTGCATCCACCATCAAATAGAAAACTTGAGTAAATTTATCCAGCAGCGACCTATGTATAGGTCGATACCATTCAGAATTGCCGAGTACTTTTATACACATTTCAATATAGTGGATGCTATTCATAACCACAACATTGCCACCCTTGTCAGAGGGTTTGATGACAATGTCGTGGTTACGAGCCAACAAGTCTAGCGCCCCTTTCTCATTATAATTGAGATTGGTATGAGATCCAGAAAAGTTTCTAATTCTCTGGATGTCCGCAGATACCAATTTTAAGAATACCCGTCAGGAAGCCCATGCCAGCAGCCAAAATGGTGGTGACAGAACTTCAGTTCCTGTTGCGAGATTGCCGAGGGTGCGCTTGCGCGCACCTTTGCACGCGCCTTTGTGACAGTCATGGCGCCTATTTAAACAGGGTCAGTACCTGGACGCAGTGCTGTCTGCTCTACAGCGTTCCCTGTGTGCCTTGCATTACTTACCTGACTTCCGTTCCTGTTGTGACCCGGCTTGTTTCCTGACGTTCCTGTTTCCTGCCTGCATCCGACATCGGTTTGTCCTCCACTCCGCATCTTCCTGTTCCTTCTGCCTCTGTTCCTGACGTGCCCGATTGTGTATGACCCAGGCCTGCCTGTACCTGCCTTCTTTTCAGCCTTGGAGGTGCCACCATCCCTCCTGCTGCTGTGTCGCACTTCCGCCTGTGGGGTCCCAGCTTGTTCCTGCTCCCTGCCTACTACTGTTCTTGGGCTTCTACAAAACACCTCTACGGACCGTCCGGGAGTTCCAGTCCAGCTCCAGGTTTAGCGATCCTGCCAGGCACTCGTGCGACTCTGCATCTCAATGCTCCCTGTCAGCTCTATCAGGGGCTCCAAGTCAGAGCTGTAAGAGAGGCTGTCCTCTGCATATCAGGCTCTACCATCAGGTTCGTAACAATACCGCTGCATTATGATTAGAGCTAGGTGGAGGATATATGGTGGATATCTTTTTCAAGGAGGGATCAATAGTATGTGTTCAGTGGATGTATTGTCCACAGCTGCAAGGAGAGCCTCTATATCAATTGAGTCAGTTTGTTTATTTCCGGTTAATTTTCTTCCAATAATGATATCAAATTATCCTTGATGGCCTCAAATTTGTCAAGACTTGAGTCTGGGCAAAAAGTGAGGCCACGTGCAAGGACAGCCATCTCATCCTGATCCAAAGAATATGAGTACAGAATTACAACACTGTGCGTATTGGGTTTGTGTATTTTGGGCGGGTGTGCTTGAGACTTTTAATTTGATGGGTCTGTATTCGACCCCTCATTTGATCTGAAAAAAAAAAGTGCCTAGTGGTGGCTGTTGTGGATGTGGGGTGGACAGTGTGGTGAGTGATGTGAAGTCTCACATATGTGTTATCGCCATACTCAGGAGTAGCAGTATGTATTTTAGGGTGTAATTTGTGGTATGCACATGCTAGGTGTTAGAAATATATCTTATAAATGGACAACTTTGTGTAAAACAAAAAAAAACGCGTTTTCATTTTCTTTCCACATTTTCCAAAAGCTTGAGGGAAAAAAAAATGACATGTTCAAAAGACTAATTTTGCCTAATAGATTATACGTTGGGGTGTTTGCCTTCCAAAATGGGGTAATTTTGTGAAAGGTTTCATTGTCCTGGTGCTCCAGGAACTTCAAAAGTGTGATAGGCTCTCACGAACTACTTGCATGTTGGGACTCTAGATGTGGTTAGGCTGTTAAAAGATGGAACATGGTATCACCATACTCGGGAGGAGTAGTAGAATGTGTTTTGGGGTGTAGTTTCAAGTATGCATATGCTGTATGTAAGAAATAATTTGGTAATATGAACATTTTGTGAAAAAATCTTACATTTTGCAAAGAATTGTGGGAAAAAAAATGTCAATTTCAAAAACTCACCACGCCTCCTACTAATTACCTTGGACTATCTACTTTACAAAAAGGGGGCATTTGTACTTTCCAGGCTTGTTAGGGTCTCGAGAAAACTGTGGGTATAATATGGGGTTTATTGGATTGTACGATATTTTTTATATTTATTTATTTATAATTTCTTTTTTTTTATGGTTGAACTGGATGGACTTGTGTCTTTTTTCGGCCTAGCTAACTATGTAACTAACTATGTAAAGAAATGAGATAGACCGTCAGATGTGATCAATTTTCAGTGATTGCCACCATAGCTTGTGGACTCTAACTAATCTTATAACCGAAATTTAGGAAAGTGCATTTTTTTTTTTTGCCTATCTCAATGCCTCTGAGCAATGATTGCTTTTCAGAGAAACGGCAGTCCTTGCTGCAATTACGAAGAAGCCTTAAGGCTTCGGATGTGTTTTTAACCGCATCTGATTCCCATAACATGTGAATTGGACCGGCTTTCAATGGAGCTGTTTCACACATATCTGGGGTGGCTGCGGTCCATTTCTGGAAAGGGTATGGTGATATGTTGGTTCCCGTTTAGGTGCGAATTCAATAAAAATTTGCACCTGAACCAGTGAACAAAACCACCCCGGACTCCAAACCATGGCCGGACATGTGTGAACCTAACCTAAAAAGCCCATGTTGCTTACCAGTAAGGTTGTTTCTAGGAACCTTCCAGGATGGCACACTTGAGAGATGAGAGGCTCCTCCCCACAGGAAACACAATCGACAGTTGTTTTAAGTCCCCACCCTTCCCCCTTGATTCTCAGTTTGTATGAGAAGTAACTCCTGAACCAGGTTCATAAGGGAAATCATTCCTCATAGGCACTTCTCTTCTAGTGTTCAACAATTTTCCTCTTCATAGGGGTGGGAAGTAGGCCTGCCATCCTGGAAGGTTCCTAGAAGCAATGTTAGCGGTAAGAAACGTGGGTTTTTCTCCTATCGCCTTCCAGGACAGCACACCTGAGAGGATAAGCAAATGCCTCAGGCCTACCTTAGGGTGGGACCACTGCCTGCAAGACCTTCTTGGTGAACTCTCGGTTCTGCCGTGAGATTTTACCTCAACTCCATAATGTCTGATGACGGTATCTTAGCTGGATCATGTGGCTGATCTGCAGGTCTGCGCCACCGATGTCCCTGCTTTCTCTGCTTCGGATGCAGGATCTAGGTGGAGTGGGCTCTTAAAGGAGGGAATCAGAAAACATTAAACTTGTAGGTGAGCAATGTTGCCTGTCTCAAACAACCATGGCCTATTGTGCCTGTAGGTGCTACTTAGAACAAAGACTAATCAGAGATCTGTCTTGTAAGACAAGGACACTATATTGATCAATAAGAGGGTCTGTCTTAACACTACCCTGTTCAGGGGGTCCCTGACAGACAACCCTTTTTGTTCATTCTTATCTTTACACTAGTGAAGACTAAAGGGAAGCCTACTTAAGGGTAATAGATTAACAGAAGCTTGATCCCTGGGTCTTGAAGGCACACCCAATCTATGGCTTTCCTTACACCTGAATGCCTACTTCAGGAGATTAAGGCCCTAGCAGCAGTAGAACCCTCATATTGCTATATCTAGTTCTGCTAGGAGGGTGATATGAAGGTACCGAACCGTCTTATTCAGTAGGGTATACCCATCAGGTGATAAGTTCTTATACTTCATCCAGAGGCGGCTCTCTAATTAGGCGATCGCCTAAGGCCTCGCACTCACAGGGGCCCTAGCGACAGCCTAATTTAAGAGCCACCTCTGCTCACAACAATGCTACTGCATCGGCGCTGTGCTCCAGCCAGCAGAGGGTTAATGCTTATGAGCTCCATGGCCAGGCAGTGGAGAGAGGATGGGGCCATGGCAGTGTCTTGGGGAGGAGGCGGGGCTGGCCAGCACTGTGTTGTCTGGGGGAGGAGACTCATTCCAGCAGCCGGATCAAAATTAAACTATTCCCGCTGCTCCAGAGAAGCAGATTGCCCCCCGTCACCCACAACTGGAGTGCTCTGCTAAGCGATCCCCGCACACCTGGAGGAGGCGTCTGACTGGTAAGCAGTGCTGCAGAGGGAAGAGGAGGGTCCCACCGAGGAGGAAGCCTCATCAGCGCGGTATATGGAGCCGATGGAAGGGCGAGGGAGGAGAGAAATGGTGTCTGGCCGCCCCCTCTCTGGGGCTGTCAATCAGGGTGGGGGGGGGATCTGGACGCAAGCTGCTGGGAGAGGCACAGCAACCATGCCACAACCCCTTCTGCAGCCAGCATGAGCTAGAGAGCCAGCCCCCCATCCTTGCTCCTTCAGCATCCCTCAGCCACTGGCCTTTAAATCCACCCACTGCCCCATCACCTCCACTACCTTCCTCCTGGTTATCAGTGCCACAGTCAGGGCAGCGCAGTCCTGTGCCAGTGTCCCAACCTGTGCCTAAGCCCCTGACCCTCCCTCTGCCCAGCCCTTACTCCCACCTATGCAGGGCTCCACTGTGGGTGTCCGGAGGTGCCAGTCCAGTGCTGATCCTCAGCCATGGTGCTGTCACTGCCTGCTGATTGGCTTCTCCGCTGCTATCTCGAGCACTGACACCAACACCGAGATTTATCTTGGTGCTGGTGTCAGTGTTCTCTGTCTCAGTGCTGGTGTCAGTGTTCTGTCTCGGTGCTGGTGTCAGAACACTGATTTACTGGGAGGCACGGAGAGCATGGGGAGGGGGGGTGGAAAACACAGGGGAGTGTGGGGAGCACTAGGTGGGCCAGAGAGTGAAGGGATATTTAGTTTAACTACTTCTTTGTATTATAGTCAGCTTCCATTTTGTGTGTCTCTAACATCCATTTTGTGAAGTATGCTCAAGTCTTGCTAATGTAGTTTCGTTTTCCCATAATACTGTAATCTTCTTGTTGAGTTTCATTTCTCGTAAAGCACGTGATATTTTAGAAATAATTAGTTTCACTGTGGGCGTCAGACTGTACTTGTGCGTCTCTGTATATGATTGGATAATCTGTTAAAGGGCGGTACTTTCTGAAAAGCCCTCTTATATCGACACCCAAGAATAAAGATTAGATTTGCTCGGAGAGAAACCTGCTGTGTATACTTTTCTTTATCTCAAAGGGCAAATCTCCCAGATCTGGTATCGGATTTAACGGTACACCAAAGCAGTAACCCCTAATCTTGATTTATTTCCTTTCAGTTTGGGAGCTCGTTCCGGTATCGATTATTATATATGTCGGGTGAGTAGACTTGATATATATCTTCTCTCACCGTGACCTCTATTTAGAAATCGTTCCTTTAACGGGACCTGTGATTTATGTAGAAATAGTTTTTAGACTTTGAAGAAAGTCAAGCGCTGTTGAGATAACAGCACCCGCAGCCTTGAAGGCTGAACGGGATAGCATATGCTTTAGAAGAAAGCATCTGTTCGGTGTGAACAGGGAGGATTCTGTGTAGTCCTCATTATAAGTCTGCCGCAGCCATCTGTTCGTGGGTGGACAGTCGTTAATGTGGACCCCGGGTGGGTGCCAGGATTGACCATAGGTCAATGATAATACAGTACTGTAATTACAAAACAAAACAAGAAGTCTGCTAAGGTGTGCTGGACAAAACCGATCTCTTTGCTTTACTTATCTTTTGCGTAGATGATAAGCTAACTTGTAAACTGTCTGTGTGGAATTTGTCAGCGTTTGTAAGGTAAGACAACGCCTTCCACTGCTCCGTGTTATCATAGGACTTAGATTTAAGAGCGACAGACGTGCCTTCCTATGAATTCCGGGTTCTTTTGTGATTGATGGAAGTTCCCGATCGAAACAGAGTAATGCTACAGTATCCGGTGATGTATTGATGTTTATTCTTAATGATTTATGTATGAATGTTTTGACTAGAGAGTTAGCATAATAGCAGTGTTAGTAATATTTTCTTAAGGTAATGATTCCTTTTGCTGCTATGCAGGGAAAGTGAAGATTTGGATGTTTGGCTTTTTGCCAACATGGTTCAAAAAAAAAAAAAAAAAATTTGTTTGGTTGTAAATAATAATGTATGAAGCTTGTCTACAAAAGAAGATGCTGTGGGAGATCTCTGGCTGGCCCGGGGCTCCCTATGGCATCCTATCCCAAAAGCTGCCCACGATAGGTTAGCAGAGCCATGGGTTGGTGAATTTAGAGGTTAAATTAACTTTCTCCATGCCTTTATCAGGCGCCCGCTTCCTCCCCCTTACATTCCAGAACCAGATAGGAGCAGCACAGAGCAGCACAGACACAAGGACACAGAGAAAATAGCAGTTTGAGTTTGAAACAAAAGGGATCTTAAAAGGGAAATTACCTTGTTCTATATTAAGAAAAGTAAAGAAGGCAATTGTGACTATAGGTTTGTACAAGACCTAAGGGCCATCAATAGCCTAGTGGTACCGATTGCCCCAAAAGTGCCTGATGTGCCATCAATATTTACCGCCATACATTACGATGCAGAATATTTTACTGTGATTGATTTATTGAACGCATTTTTATTTCCGTCCCTGTGGATGAGGAGGCACAACCAATCTTTGCTTTATGTTTTTTTTTAAAACCGCCAACTAACATGGTGTAGAATGCCCCAGGGCTATATATAGACTCCCTTGTAGCCTATTCCAAACTACTCTCAGAGCTTGGATACCAGGATATTGTTCATCCCTGCTGCAGTATGTGGATGAATTCCTCGTCTGCAGTTCTACTCGGGTGGCCGCCCTGGAGGATGGGAGGGATCTTTTGAAATGTATTTTTGAAAGTGGTCACAAAGTGTCAAAGAAAAATTGCAATGGTGTCAGAAAAGGTTGAATATCTTGGTTTTGTACTCTCAAACGGAGAAAGGAAAGTCAATCACAGAAGAGCTATGGCTCTTGTGGGTCTGCCCCGCCCACTTGCTAAGAAAGACATGTTCACCTTTCTTGGTAATTATGATTGGTTACTGCCACCAATGAGTACCTGACTGTTCCTACTACAATCTCCTGAGACAAGCCACAGGTTTACACATGCCAGATTGTATAAAATGGTCAAATGAAATGTGCAATGCTTTTGTGTATTTGGAAAATGCTATGGTAATGGCTCCAGGGCTCGGCCTCCCTAACTAGGAAAAATGTTTAATTAGTTTGCAGGAAAAATGTTTCATTTGTTTGCAAGGGAAAATTGTAAGGACATGTCAGGTGTCCTCGCTCAGGAGCATGGAGACAAGTTGCGCCCTATTATTTTTTTTCAAAGATGGTTCCGGTGCAGGTTCAAGGCATGCCTGTGTGTCTCAGAGGCATCCTATTCGATGATGGTTTTGAGATGGCCACTTCTTTCACTCTGGGGCACGACACTACACTTCACACCACCCACAATGTATGAAAAATGTACATACGCAGCACATGTCTGCTCAAAAGGTTGAGCGGCTATGAGTTGATCTTGATGTCCAATCAAAAATTGCACATCAAATAGGCTTCTCCCACTTCAGGACCAGCACCAATACAAATGCACTTTTAGTATTAAAAGGAGAGCAGAATGAGGTTGTGCAACAACATGATTGCATAGACCTCATTCACCAAGACACATCACCCACAACACTGCAGAGCATACACAGGCCAACAAACAGATAGCCAAGGGAAATGCTCTGGCTGATTAGCTGCTAAATAAGCTGCTACTTCACAAAATGCACAAATCCAAATGCCCATGCTAGCACCAGAATTGTTGTTTTGTTTTTTGCTTTTTGTTTTTTGATCAGGTTCTTTCAGATTTGCAGGTATGGCAAACGAAGCTGATCTCAGAGGTTGGGACAAAATAGGTGTGCAGAAAGATCCAAAGACTGGACTTCTCTGCAAAGAGGGGAAGCCATGTATACCAGTAGCTAGTGCATCACTTTTTGTAGCTAGTGCATCACTTTTTATACATCATTTTTATTTCCCATTTCCATGGAATAGGTCACAGAGGCTGGAAAGCCACGTGTGAACTATTGGAGAAAGACTTTTACATTACAGAACTTTCCTGGCCAATTTTATGTAGCAAGATGCATCACATGTATCAGGAACAACCCACACAAGGCCGAACATGAACACCTGATATATCCAACAATTCCTTTTACACATTTGCAGATTGACTTCACACACATGCCCAAACTAGGCAAAAGACAGGAATATTTTTTGGAAATTGTGGACAAGTTCTCAAGTTGAGTTGAACTTTTTGTCACCACAAAAGAAGATGCCCAAACAGTAGTGAGGATCCTCGTTCAGGAAATCATTCCTCGATGGGGATGCCCACTTCTTATAAACTCAGACAGACAATGGACCTACATTTGTATCAAGGGTCTGCCAGGACTGGGTAAAAAAAAAAAAAAAAAAACTCAAGATAGAACGGAAGTTTCACATTCCCTAACACCCTCAAAGCTCAGGGATAGTAGAAAGAATAAACAGAACAATAAAAAAAGACAAAATAAGAAAGGCCACAGGAGGAACCTTTGCCAACTGGAAGAAGGTCCTCCCAGCAGTCCTGGCAGAAATAAGAATGACCCTTCCAAGACAACAGTGTATTCACCTTTTGATGTCCTGATGGGTCGATTTTTCCCCACCCCATGGGCCAGAGCACATTTAATGATAGAAAAGGGAGATTTAGACTTATTACAGGAAGAATATGTAAGGTAATTGGTTGAAACATTGTAAACAGTTGAGAGAAATGTTGCTCGCACCTTTTCTTTTTCTTCACAGGAAACTACTCACCCCTTCAAATTGGGAGACACCGTGGTGGTCCATCAGCTGAACAGAAATAAGAAGCAAGAGTATCCTTTGGACCTCCTACCACAGTGGTTGCAGTGACCAGAACAGCCATCCTAGTGAAAAAATTGCCAGTCCTGGATCCATGCCAACAGAGTAAAAAAGGTTGCCCAAAGCCCCAAGAGCAAGAAGGAGATCTTGGATACAGGAGGCCCTCAAGCAGAAGGCCAAGCAGATGAAGGAGTTCCTGGGAAAGCAGGTCCGGCCAGAGAAGATGACCTCGCTTACTTCACCACAGACTTCTGACAAGGCATTCTGCCCACTAATCCTGATCTCTCTGACAGTGTTCTTACCCACCTGGATCACCACTAACTGTATCTACCACCCTGAAGATTTGGGTGCAATTAAAAGTATCTGTGGGAACACAAACACACACACACACACACACACACACACACACACACACAAGAACATTATATTGACACAAGCTAGAACCAAGAGAGAGATTGGAGATAGTTTTACTGATAAGATGCTTTTGCTAAAATTTAAGTATGCTTATGCTAAAAAATCAGGGTATGAAGAATGTTGGATATGTAGCATATTAAGCGCTGCGCGGACTGTTATATAAATCCTGTATAATAATAATAATAATATTACATCCTAGTACTGCCCGAATTGCCCTTTTGGCTGTACCTTTAAATGTTTCCTCCTTTCTCAATGAGACTCCTCCTGTATTCTTGACTAACATATCCACTCTGTACATAAACAACATTGTTACCTTTCCAATAGCAGGTAGAAGTCATTCCCCTGTTTGGTGTTTTAATTTAGGGAATGAGACACAGACTAACCCCTCTTTCTGCAGCAGGTCAATATTTAATATTTCCATGTGCGAATCCGGAGTCTCTGCCCCTGCCTGCTCACTGTTTCAAGTAACTGACCCAGGGTTAAACTGTACTTTGCATAACTTTTCTTTTTCTCTAAAATGTAGGTGAAATATTACACTAATTTATAAATCGCAACACAGGACAAGTGCACTCATGAGTTTGTTGCTAAAAGACCTTTTGCACTGGGACAAAGTATCCATGTATGCTGTAGGAAAGTGTGTTATCCCTGGGTGCCCCTCCATGTTAAGGGATGGTGTTACCTTGTATCCTTGTTATCTGTCATGGGAATGGTAGGGGATTATAAAAGGGGACATCCACTAGAGGCCAGCAGGAAGCTAGGGACATTGCTAAAACATGGAGCCCATTTGCCAATGTAGGATTTGAGCTTGGAGGTATATTTTTATGGTTAAAAGACAATGTCCTTGTTATGGTATTTATCCTTGCTCTGATTCTTTACTCCTGTTTTAAATGTTGCACTTACATAATTGCGCACCTTCGATCTCCTGATGATAAGGTTCTATCTCACATGACATACATGAAGAGTCATCAGGCAATCTATGCCACAGCCCCAAAGAAGTATTAAAGCACAACATAGAATGTAGAGATCATCTTATATGATCTAAGAGGGGATTGAAGGGATATTTAGTTTAACTACTTCTTTGTATTATAGTCCGCTTCCATTTTGTGTGTCTCTAACATCCATTTTGTGAAGTATGCTCAAGTCTTGCTAATGTAGTTTCGTTTTCCCATAATACTGTAATCTTCTTGTTGAGTTTCATTTCTCGTAAAGCACGTGATATTTTAGAAATAATTAGTTTCACTGTGGGCGTCAGACTGTACTTGTGCGTCTCTGTATATGATTGGATAATCTGTTAAAGGGCGGTACTTTCTGAAAAGCCCTCTTATATCGACACCCAAGAATAAAGATTAGATTTGCTCGGAGAGAAACCTGCTGTGTATACTTTTCTTTATCTCAAAGGGCAAATCTCCCAGATCTGGTATCGGATTTAACGGTACACCAAAGCAGTAACCCCTAATCTTGATTTATTTCCTTTCAGAGAGCACAGGGGGTGAAGAGCACTAGGGGGAGCCGGAGAGCACAGGGGGGCTCGGAGAGCACTGAGGGGGATGGGGACCATGGGGGGCTGGAGAGCACAAGCAGGGGCAGAGAACATGGGAGGCGAAGAGCACAGAGGGGCTGGAATGCATATGGGGCTGAAGAGCACTGGGGGGGGCTGGAGAGCACAGGGGTGGCTGGAGATCACAGGGAGGAGCTGGAGAGCATGGGGGGCGATGAGCAGGGAGGGCTGGAGAGCACTGTGGGGGCATAGAGTACAGGGGGCTGATTTGCACTGGGAGGGGCTGGAGAGCTCTCGGGAGGGCGGGGTGTACAGGCGCTGGAAAGCACTGGGGGGAGTTGGTGATCACTGGGGGGGGGCACCTGAAACTCAGAGCATGGTGGAAGCCTGAGAGCACTAGAAAGAAGCTGGGTGGGAGACGCAGCTGCATACACCAGTAGAAGAATCCATCTCTTTATTTTTCTCCTACAGCCTCTGAATGCCCATGCCCGCCCAGCACTTACCTAACTTCCTAACACAGCTGAGTGGACTGCGAGCGCCCCTATTTTGCAGCCTTACTTACCAGCTCCGCTCACGCCGTGCGCTCCACAGAGCTTCTGATGTCACTTCGTTTCCCTCTGGCAAAACCAGAAACCATCTGGCTGGTATTAGGAATTTTGCTGCTAAATTCCCAAGGCAAAGGGCACCGTTGTCTTCCCCTTTTGCCACAGCCACGGGCTTGCTGTTCCATCCTTATAGTCCACACGCAAGGATAGCCACCAAAGCCCCCCCCCCCCCAACTGTTGTCCCTCACAGGGAGCTGCAAGGTGAGGCTATGTCCTGCACTGCACCAGTCAGTATATACATGGGGGGGGGGGGTCGTGTGCAATGACTTAACTTCCTCTTTCCCATCTGGTGGTTTAGGCAGACACACGCTCCTCTACACCACTTGTCCACTGTAGTGAACTGGTGCCTCTTTGGGCTCTCTCTTCAGCCGCCACGCAGGTCGGCATCTCCTCCAGCATTTCCCCTTCCCGGGGTCCTCCGCTTAGGGAGGTAGACAGAAGGAGCCCAAGGCAGAGACTGTTGAGCGGTGTATAACAGCAGCGGATTCACACTCCAGTGACCGGATCACTGATAGTTTCTGGGTTACCATCCGACCCTGCGTCAACTGGTTAGAAGAAAAAAAAAGTTTTGCTGTGTAGGGAGGAAACCCAATTAAAAACTGAGGACCAATGGGAAGGGTGGGGACTTAAAACAGCTGTCAATTGATTGTTTCCTGTGGGGAGGAGCCTCTCATCTCAGGTGTGCCGTCCTGGAAGGTGATAGGAGAACAAAAAACTGTTCTGATAGTACAGGATTAGAGGGGTCAAGATTTAAAGAAACATACAGCCCTTTAAAAAAGTTGCAGTACAGTACCCTCCCTCACACAGCCGGGTACTGCACTGTAGGGGGGAGGCAGATAGCGCACTCTCCCCCTCCTTTCGCTTTGCTAAGTGTATTCAACAGTCTAATCTTGTGTTGATGTTGTGCTCGGTCTCATCTGACAGCTTTTCTCCAGCCCCCCCCGATTAAGAAAGGATGTGTTACAGTAGGGCCATGGTGAACAATAGCCACCCTCTATGTGGCTACCTTATCTTGCTCGCTCATGAGATGGGCTAGGGGACTACGATTTGTAGTGTACATGGAGTGCTGAACATGACAAACAAATGTGTTTTGATTGTTCCAAATGGAATGGAGTGGGAAAAGGAGAGGTCAATGAGCTCACAGCTCTAACCCTATCCAGGGACACCGTATAATGCTATTCAGAAAACTATGTGTTTTTTTTTTAAATCTTAAACACATTGTAGCACTATAAGGCTACATTCGCATGAGCATTTTACCCCAGTGTGAATGGCAGCAACAGGAATTTGCTGATTCCCGCTGTTTTTGACACCTGTGAGCAGCTAGCTGCGGCAGCCAAACCCATACATTTTAATGACAAGTTGCAGGCAGCACCCAGCTATTCATGGCTGTTCACACACCCAGTGATTACAAGGCACAATAGCTGCGGGCACCGGCGACCTGTCACTAAGTGTCCCGGCTCAGCGGCTGCAGCTAGCTGCTTACAGGTATCAAAAACAGCAGCAGGAATCAGCAGCCATTTGCACCGGGACAAAATACCCATGCAAATGTTGCCTTAAGATTAGCTCATCTTGAACCTCTGAGCAATTTTATAAAAGCAATTTCCTTAGAATTGCAAAGTGTGTTAAAGAATACCAATCTTGATACTTTATATATAGTTTACTATAGTCCAGCCTTTCAGTTAAATTGTTTAGTACCAGCATATTTCCATGATTTCAGTGATGAGTTATGAAAACATTAATTTATTGTAAAACATTTTTATTCATATAAAAATAAGTTGCCAAAATGCTAAATTGCATTTACTTCCAGTTTTGACCATTTAACAGTGACTATTATTGAAAGTTGACAAGAGAAATATAAGCAATTTCAGAAATATTAGATATCTCATCTCTAAGCCAACTGCCATCCCATTTCAATGCACAGATTTATATTTAGAACTAAACAGCAAAATGTGCTAAAAACTGATCCTACATATGGATCAAACAGATCTTCTGAAAATAAAGTGAGATCTTTTGAACCCGAGATATTAAAGATGCCATGAAATTACTTTAATATGACACTATGTATGCTAGGTTTGTTTAAAAAAGGTTTGGTTTCTGCCTGTGTCCATATGTTTAAAAATAAATAAATACTACTTAAATAAATAAAATAGCCTTTTGTGTCATATTGCCAACTCCAAACTCCATAGTTTATTTTATGCTGTGAACTCACTGGGGTTGATTTACTAACACTGGAGAGTGTAAAATATGGTGTAGCTCTGCATAGTAGCCAATCAGCTTGTTCAATTAAGCTTTGACAATAAAACTTGGAAGCCGATTGGTTTCAATGCAGAGCTGCACCAGATTTTGCACTCTAAGTAAATCAACCCCACTGTTTACCTGCAGCTACATAATGGATGTAACAGAATATTTCTAATGTCAAAATGAACAAAAAAAATATTCAATGCCGTATGTGTATTTAAAAACACACAGGAGGAAGAAATTAATACTGTTATTACAGACAATATGCCCACTTCAATGCATGGGCATATTGTATGCATGTTTTTTTATTTGCTGCAACATGCATAATTTCAACAGACCTATTTGAATGTTGACTTATGGAGAATGGAAAAATAAAATAAAAATTCTGCTTCTTTGTCATTTCATAGCTTGGGGGGCCATATTGTGGCTGAGTTGTATTGCATAACAGCAGCAGAGACAAGTGGGGTCATTGACCCAGCTGTACCTTTGACAGGGGTGTCTAAATTACAAGAGTTACAGAAAATTAACTCAAGGCAAACAGATAAAGGACAAGTAAAAAAAACAGGAGTAGTAGCCCTAATGAGGTCATTACTCCCCTTCAGTCAGCATATTCCTTAGGGTAATAACCCTCTCTCCTAGTTAGTGCTGCTGTACAGGAGATTACACTGAGCTAATATCAATGTAGATTCAGGTATTTACATTCACTGTTTAGAAATACATTTTTGGATTTTGATTAATGAATAAACTGCATAAAATACCGTTTTGTTAGAACTGCATGGAGAACAGCTTTAAATATACGCATTTGCCCACAGGAAAGAATTTTGTTTTCCAGTGCTAAAATGCAGCGCAACTAAAAAACAAAAATAAATAAATAAATGAATCACTTTTCCTGTATTAACAAAAGATTATAACTGGTCTTTTTTATATATAGCCAAACACCCCATGATGGCCATTTTATATTCTACGCTTTAAAGATTGACGATTTATTTTAAATCTTTAATACTAGAGAGTGATAACAATATGGAGCACATGCCTGGCAGGCCATTAGAAGATTCCACTGGATTAGTCAAGGTGTAAGACCATCGCAGGCCAAACTGTATTCTGTTTTGACTAGAAAGCCTATCATTAGAAAACCATGAAAACTACCATTACTATCCTTTTCACAAACTTTCTAGTTGCTAGACTTCTGAATCTGCAGGCATGCATACCCTTCTCTGATTCAGCTACTCAGAAATAACTGAAGCCAGCGGGTCTCATATGATGTGCTACCTTTAAATGTTAAAAGATTTCTGTGAAGGTTAAACTTGTACTTTTTAACTGAACTCTTACAGCCTGTAGCAATATGACAGCAGCCTCCAGCATTCTTGTAGAGTACAGTATCGGTCTGCAGAAATTAACCTGTACAAATCTAACTTACACTACCATATTACTGAAAGTGACTAGAAATCTCCTTACCTATGCAAACCAAATAAAGAACCATAGTGTATAGACCACACAAAACCAAACGTTTTTAGTGTGGGCTGATCCTACATCTTACTAGATGGACCTAGGAGAATGTAATGAGAATATGCTATCAGAGTAGACCAAATACCGAAATGCACTGTAGCAAAAAATAAATAAAAATCTTCCCTATGAATATTCTACAAATAAAAAAAGTAACAAAACAATTCCCCTCTACTGCATATACCTGTATATCCAATGCATCTGTGTATATTGTTCAACCAAAAAAAAAATAAAAAAAAGAAGAAAAGGTTATATCTACTGATGGCCGACAAATTGCAAACAATAAAACCTTCATTTGTTTAAGTTATTGAGCTTTTGATTGAACTCGACTGTAGAACTGGGTTATATTGTTCATATGTTGTGATCATTCATACTTTGATCAATCTCACACATCGTTATGTGTATGGCCACATTATCAGTTCCCTTTAAAATCCTATAAAAGATTTTTTGGAAAAAGTCAGTCAGGAGCAACTAGTTTTTTCACAACAAAAACATTGTTAAGTAGCCAAAATAAAATAAATATGGTTTCATGGGATTATGCTTTGCCTGAAGAAAAACAGCATGACAGGGAATTTTTGACAATAAAGAAATGCGTGGGAAACATTTGTTTAGATGCCTGGAAGGAAGTGTGCCCACCCTCCAAGCTCCCCATGTTAAAAAAGACAGGATTAGGGTGCCTGACTAATAAAAGAAGAGAACAATTTTTGTTATAGTCAGGTCCCAAAAGACCACACTTAAGTTTTGAAGGTAAAATCTGTAACCAAAAAAATTCCAAAAGAACCTAAGAACAGGGGGGGTGGGGGGCTTTGTTGCATTTATCTCCTTTTAATTTGAATGCCTAGTCACATAACATTATGGCTATTTATCCAAGTGCTAACATACAATAAAGGACAATTAGCATAGTTAAAGTATTTCCAACCATTTTTGTTTGTTTTGGAGAGTGTGGGAAATAAGTTATAGGCTGTCAAATGTAGTTTTGTTTCTTTGCATTGTCTTCATTGCATATATTTTATCTCACTTCCTGTGCTAGCGAGGGGGGATCTTATAAATGGTGACACCCGTTGCAATCGAGATACTAAATATTTCCCACATAACTAAAAGAATGTGATCTGTTTAAAAAAAAAAAAACTAATAATCTAAAAGAAGGTGGATTATATTGCTGTATATACTCCTGTTAAGAGGGATTTCCTCTTGCTTCCTTTTCTAGTGAGGAAGCAGACAGCAATAAATTATAGCTTTTCTATCAAAAATTGGCTAATTTTACTTTATTATCAACCATCTACATAGTGTTCCAGCCTAGGCCTGCCTCTCTGGGATAGTCTTGATTTAGAGTGGGGGTGTGTGTGTTTATACCGAACAAAGCTAAAATACAGCCACTTACAACTCACTATATTTTCTGCCATTTTTGCATGTAAAATCAAATCTATTGTACTGTATGGGCAATATCACTTGTAAACATATGTGGCAATATGGTATTCCATATTTGAAAAAGGTAGTTCCTATATACATAAGTCCTATTTGTAAAAAGATCCTTAGTTAAAATACATAAGTCCTAAATATGATACAGGCTGTTCTGTGCTATACAGTACATGTATAAAAACAATGCATTTTTTAGTTAAATTACAAGCATATAAAAGCAAAAATAAAATAAAAAGGCAGTTTAACCAAGTAAACAATAAAATATGTGAATATCATCAGTAGTTTCAGCTGGTGACTTGACTGTATGAAATAGAAGAGGCGGAAAAGAAACCAAGCAGAATACTCTGGATAATAGGAGTGCCGACTGGTAAGCACAGGCCGCAGCATCAGCTCATCACCCTTTTATAAAAGTTCTTTGAAGCCAAAAGATAAACCTGCTCCAAGTGAAAGTCCCAAAGCAAGGAAGAATGTCATGAGAGCCCCCGTGGTCTCGCTCTCATGTGGCAATACTTTCCTGGAACAGATAAAAAATGTTTTAATTAGGAACACTGAGCTACATCTATATAGTTTAACAGGGTTATAGAGAAATTCAGCAATAGAATATTAAAAAGACAACAAAAAAAAACACGCACAGCTAATGCTTTAATGTCTCCAATAGGCCTCATTCAAGTGAAGCATATGCCCCGTGCAGGGCAGGGCTTACCTGCACAGGATTGCATAGGTGTTCCATGCAGGCAGCCCCTATGATGTCAATTGGGACAGCAGCTGCTCTCAATTTGTGGGTGTCCCAGAACACTGTGGCTGGGTTCACACTGGTACGACAAACGCTCCGACTTTAGGAGCTCATGTCACATTACGTGTGCAATGTTTCCCCATGAGAGCCGTCTCAGCTGATCTGACACAAGTCGGTCTGACTTTGAAAATGCTCCCTGCACTACTTTGGTCCGACTTTGATCCTAATTCAGTCCATTGAATATCACTGAAGTCGGATCGCCGTTTTAACTGATCCGACTTTGGCATGCGACTTGTGCTCTGAAGATCTTGAAAAAAAAAAAAAACATATTAGACCCTTATCTGAGCACACAGCCGGGCAGGTCAGGAAAAGGGGTGGGGACAAGCAAGCGCCCCCCCCCTCCTGAACTATACCAGGTCACATGCCCTCAACATGTGGGGGGGGGGTTGTGTTTTGGGGCAGGGGGGGCCCTGCGCCCCCCACCCCAAAGCACCTTTCCCCCCCACAAACCTGGCCGTTGGTTGTCGGGGGGGGGGTTATCGGAATCTGGAAGCCCCTTTAACCACTTAAGCCCTGGACCATTTGGCTGGCAAAATACCAGAGCACTTTTTGCGATTCAGCACTGTGTCGCTTTAACTGACAATTGCGCGGTTGTGCGACGTGGCTCCCAAACAAAATTGACGTCTTTTTCCCCACAAATAGAGCTTTCTTTTGGTGGTATTTGATCACCTCTGCGGTTTTTTATTTTTTGCGCTATAAACAAAAAATAGCCACAATTTTGAAGAAACGCATCCTTTTTGCTATAATAAATATCCCCCCAAAAAAAATATATTAAAAAAAACATTTTTTTTTCCTCAGTTTAGGCCGATACGTATTCTTCTACATATTTTTGGTATTAAAAAAAAAAAAAAAAAAAAAAAAAAATAGGAGTTACTTACTGGTAACGTCTTTTCCAGGAGTCTTTCAGGACAGCAACAGATGAGACCTCAGCTCCTCCTTTCTTAGGAAACACCGCCCAGCCTAGATTTAAAAAGGCATGCTTCCCCACCAGCTCCTCAGTTCTTCAAGAACAACCCCCGCCAGCTGGGGAGACACAAGAACACATCATACACCTTAAATAGCTTTTTTGATGGTTCCTGAGTCAGGAAAAACCAACAAGGGTGGGTACACGGTGCTGTCCTGAAAGACTCCCGGAAAAGACGTTACCAGTAAGTAACTCTAATTTTCCCATACCCTCTTTTAGGACAGCAACCTATGAGAGGATAAGCGAGCACTTACCCTTAGGTTGGGACTACGGCTTACAGGACTCTGGGGGTTATTTACAAAAGGCAAATCCACTTTCTACTACAAGTGCAAAGTGCACTTGAAATTGCATTGAAAGTGCACTTAGAAGTGCAGTCACTGTAAATCTGAGGGGTAGATCTGAAATAAAGGGAAGCTCTGCTGATTTTATTATCCAATCATGTGCAAGCTAAAATGCTGTTTTTTATTTTCCTTGCATGTCCCCCTCGGATCTACAGCGACTGCACTTCCAAGTGCACTTTCAGTGCAATTTCAAGTGCCCTTTGCACAAGTAGTGCAAAGTGGATTTGCATTTAGTAAATAACCCCCCGTGTCCAAAGAGCCTGATCCCTTTGCTGACAACAAGATCAGCCTCTAGTGTCAGGTAAAAGGTAGGAGAGCTGAATCACAGATCTGGTGCAGAGTAGCATCAGCTTCTCTGAGACCTCCCTACATATAGGCTTGTCTGATTGTTAGCTAATGTCATCTTGCTCAGGTACTGCTAGAGATTTTAACCCTTACTTTTTAGGAAGGAAACGCCTTATTGACACATGAACTAAAGTTCAAATGAAGATCCCATGAGGGCCTACAATGAGTAAAGTTTGGTCCTACAATGAGTAAAGTTTGGTCCTACTTTGAAACTGCAGACCTAACACTGGTCCAGCTGCCGTAATGCCTCCAAATCTCAGGTAAGTGGAGCAAAAAATATAATCTTAAGGGATCCCTCTTAGTAGCCAGACCACCCGGTTCCCAGAGCCTTCAGGACAGAGAACCGTGGTCCTTTAAGCCCGTGTGATACAATGAGAAAGACCGAAGTGTTCTATGCCCACCAGTAAGACTGTGGGTGGGCGAGATGGCATAGCACCTGGGGAAAATGCCAGCTCTGAGCGATGGCATCTACCCAGGAGCGCCAACCCTTTACTGGTTTAGGCCCAAAGAGGAGGTTTTATGGGAGGAAACCAGAGTTCCCAGGGGAAACTAGAGATCCCAGGGTAAACCGGCCTATAGACGGTTCCTATGGAAGTGCCTGCAACTGCAAGAGGACTCCACTGAGTTTAGTCATAACTTTCGTCACTAGATGAGATCGGGTGCATTCAGGGCACTGTGGCTATAGCCCAGCCTTCCTACCTGGGTCACCCTTTATTTTCCCAAGAAGGGCTCTGTTCCTGTCTGTTATGCGATTCAAGAATCGCCTCTAGCCCAGGACAAAGAACAGGTCCCCTGTGGGAGGGATATCGCACAGTCTTGGGTCTTGGACATGCTGTTCGTTACGCATCACTTTAATAACTGTGCATTAAAGAGGAAGTAAACCCTCTTAACAAAAAAAAAAAAAAAAAAAAAAAACCTGCAAGACAAAGGCATAATTAGCTAGTATGCATAGCATACTAGCTAATTATGTATCACTTAGGCTGCTTTCACACTGGGGCGGTTTGCAGCCGTTATTGCGCTAAGAATAGCGCCTGCAAACCGACCCGAAACAGCTGTTGCTGTTCCTTCAGTGTGAAAGCCTGAGGGCTTTCCACACTGAAGCGGTGCGCTTGCAGGACGCTCAAAAATGTCCTGCAAGCCGCATCTTTGGCTCGCTATAGGAGCGGTATATTTACCGCTCCTATAGCGCCCGGTCCCATTGAAAACAATGGGGGAGCGCGCCGAATCCGCCTGCAAAACGCTGCTGCAGCGGCGGTTTGCGGGCGGTATTGACCCTTTTCGGCCGCTCGCGGGGGGTAAAACCACCCCGCTAGCGGCCGAAATGCGCCGCTAAAACGGCGCTAAATATAGCGCCGCTTTACCGCCAGCGCCCCCACCGCTCCAGTGTGAAAGCAGCCTTGCCTGAGATCGAAGCCTCGGCATCGGTCCTCTTCTCCCCCTCCGACCGCCGACATCTTCTCCCAGAGCGACTTCCGGGTATCGCGGCTCCGGCGCTGTGATTTGCCGGAGCCGCGATGACGTCACGCGCATGCGCACGAGAGCGGCATATAACAACTGAAGCATCGGCATATAGCGCCGTTGCTTCAGTTGTCGCTAGTGCGCATGTGCCGCATGAGGTCGGCACATGCAAATACAGGTATATCTCCTAAACCGTGCAGGTTTAGGAGATATCCCTGTTAGCTACAGGTAAGCCTTAATTATAATATAGGCTTACCTGTAAGCTAAAGTTGTAAAAGAGGGTTTACTTCCTCTTTAATGTGTCAGACAATATTCACATCGCAGGCTCCCTGGACAGGTAAGTGCCCTTATTAAAAGTCAGCAGCTACAGTGTTTGTAGCTGCTGACTTTAGAAAAAAAAATGGCCGGACCTCCCCTTTAAGGCACAGTTTAGGTGCCACACCTTCAATGTGAGCTCTTTTTCCTCTGTGAGTCGACCAGGAGAACCTAAAGACCCCTGCATGAAAATTTTAGGAGAGCTGGTTTGCCGGTCCTACACCGGCAATGTTTTTACTGCAGTGTCTATAGTGCAGACTGTGTGAGCTGACCCTTCTGGTCGTGAGTGGATTCTACCCAGCCAATGCGTCAGGCATATCAAATGCCTGCCTGAGTTTGGGGTATGCAAGATACCCTACAACTTGATGCGTCAGACACCCAGGCCTTCGCCACTGGCTAGACACGCTCAGGGAACCGACTCTCAGCCCCATCAAATCAGTGACCCAGAGCTGAAATGTTAACCGCTGAGCCACTTCATAATGTGACCTGTCAAAGGTCAGTAGGAGCTGACATGAGGACAAGATCCTAGGTCTCCAGGCAGACTCCCATGGCTGCACTGATTGTGAGCCATGATTTGCCTTTCAGCGGCCAGCCTCATGTTTTCCCCACACTGTGTGATTTCAGCCATACCCACTCCATACACCTCGTGCAGGAGGGAGAAAAAAGGGATTCCCCTTTACCCAGTCCCTACTGGTTACAAGGGGGAAGACACTCAAAGGATGTGCATGGAAAGTACAAACACTTCAGGCTTACCTGTGAGGTGCTGGGGTCGCAGAAGAGTTCAGCCCACCCCTTTGGTGGTCCGCAGCCGCTGCTGGGTTTTCCTCTTTTCAAAACCAGACCAGCAGGGATGCCAAGCCGAAGTTCTCACCTCTAGGCCACAGAGCTGCCACATGTCCAGCAGAAGGTGCATGTGCAGTACCTAGGATACGAACGGCTTTTGAACTCAGGTCCCAAACAATCAGAGCCCTTAGCCTCTGAGCTACCATCCATTGCGCCGTATATAGACTGTAACCGGCATCTCTCGTGCCCGCTGATTACATCATACGCCCTGGAAGTGACCCGGCTGGATGCTTCCTGTGGGCCAGCTTGGAGCGCAATAGCTCCGCCCCCTCGCACGCTGCGGCTTCCTTCTTTCCCCTAGACATACCAGCCATGCTGTTGGAAGGGAAAAGTGTGCTGCCATGTCGCCTATGCGATGGTGCTAATGGGGCCAACTTGTATGCAACAAAAAACTGAAACCTCCGGCCCCCCTTTCCCCCCCAGAGGGGGTGACTGAAAGAAAAGGATATGGTACCCTACTACTGCTGGTAAGGTACAGTCTGGGGCTGTGGAATTTACTACCCGCCCCTTGTTTCTGTGAGGCAGTCCAAAATCCTGGGACCTTTCCCCCTCCACCAGCCAGACCTGTAGAGACCACCCCCAGGGGAGCACATAGAACCACCAGCCCCCGGGTCCCATGTGCCTCCTCCCCTCCGACCACCAAGAGGGAACCCCACCTGTGGAGCTACAGGTGCTAGACAGGTAAGGGACGCAACCCCCTGGTCCTCCTTACCTTAAGATGGCTGATGTCGGCAACACCAGAAGCTGCCCGGTTGGCCCCTGCCCCTGACATGTTCCCGCCGTGAAAAGGATGGTCTTTCCTCTGGGCCCTCCAACCGCCTGTGCGATCTTTCTGGGTCCCCATCAGCCAAAGCCCGGCCCGCCTTCAGCATCCGCAGCTGGAACCGGAAGCCGCGGATCAAGGATCACCCACCACCTGGCCTGTGGGGGGGGGGGGGGGGGGAACAGCGCCTCCTTCTAAGTCTCCACTGAGAACCTGAAGGCGGGGCCCCCGAAGCATCCCACGACAACTTTCGGAGAGCTGGGGTGGCAATAGAAACAACAGTGTGGCTGCCAAGTAACCCCTCTCCGAGACATAGCACCACTAGTCCCCAGAGACCTTTGTCTCCTTCCTGGACATACAGGCTTCAGCCTCCCTGGCTGTCTTTAGCCACGGCTCCTCGCAGTGTCTCCTTGCCGGAGGAAGCACCGAAACTGATGAACTGGTGGGGGAAGCATGCCTTTTAAATCTAGGCTGGGCGGTATTTCCTAAGAAGGGAGGAGCCGAGGTCTAATAGGTTGCTGTCCTGAAAGACGATAGGGGGGGGGGGGGGGGGGGGGGGGGGGGGGCAGGGGGAATCGCAATAATCTGACTGGTTTGCGCAAAAGTTATAGCGTCTACAAAATAGGGGATAGTTTTATGCCATTTTTATAAAAAAAAAAAAAAAATGTTTCCTACTAGAAATGGCGGCAATCAGCAATTTTTATCGTGACTGCAACATTATGGCAGACAGATCAGACACTTTTGGCGCTATTTTGGGACCACATTTATACAGCGATCAGTGCGATTAAAAATGCACTGATTACTGTGTAAATGTGACTGCCAGTTCACCACTAGGGGGCGCTGTAGGGGTTCAATGTGTTTTAGGGAGGGATTCTAACTGTGGGGGGATGGGCTATGTGTGACACGACATTGATCACTGCTCCCGATTACAGGGAGCTGTGATCAGTGTCACTAGGCATAACGGGGAAATTAACATCATCATTTCCCCATTCTTCCTCTCCACGAGACGACTGCGGGTATCCCCGCGGACATAGAGTCCGCGGGACCCGCGATCACACTCACGGAGCTCGTGCGTGCCCGCAAACCGCTTCTTAAAGGGCAACGTACTGGTGCGTTAATATGCCTGTACGTGCCCTTCTGGTCGGCGTACATCGGCATGAGCCGGTCGGCAAGCGGTTAACAAGGGGGACCTCAGATCCCAGCCCGCCACCCTATGTGAATGAGTGTGGGGTAAAAAAAAAAAAAAAGGGCCAAAAATAAAAACGCAGTACACATGTTTTTAATGTCTTTTAGCCCTCTCCAGTTCTTCTCCATTTGCCGGGTCACCTCTTTGTGCTGTCTTCTCCCTTTGTTCTTCCTCCGATGTTGACTCAACGCTCTCTCCATCTCTAATGCTGGGTCTGCCACTACTTATATTGGCATGGGGCGGGGCCTACCGGTGATGTCACATGAATGCCCCACCCCTTGTGACGTCACAGGCCAGTGCCAATATAAGTAGTGGCACACAGTAGACCCAGCATTAGAGCGGGATAGAGCGTCAAGTCAACATCGGAGGAAAAAACAGAGGGAGAGGAGACCCGGAGGATGCAGAAGATAGCAAACAGAAGAACTGAAGAGGGCTAGAAAACATCAGCAGAGAGCGGAAGAGAACCGGAGAGGGGAGAAGAACCAGCAGAGAGAGAGAAGACACCGCCAGAGCTGCCTTAATACTTTAAAAACCTGTGTACCGTGTTTATTTTTGGTGAATATGTAGGGCTACAATTTCCCCTATACTGATTCACATAGGGTGGGGGGCAGGGATCTGGGGGGCCCCTTGTTAAAAGGGCTTCTAGATTCCGATAAGCCCCCCTGCAGACCCCGACAACCAACGGCCAGGGTTGTCGGGAAAAGGCACTTGTCCTCATCAACATGGGGGCAAGGCCTTTTATGGCTCACTTGTCCCCACCCCCTTTCCTGACCTGCCGGGCTGCGTGCTTGGATAAGGGTTTGGCATGGATTTTTGGGGGGGACCCAATGCTGTTTTTTTTATGGTGTGGGTGTTCCCCTTAAAATCCATACCAGACCAAAGTGCTTTGTATGGTCTTGGAGGGGGAACCCCATGCCGTTTGTTTTTAAACTTGGCGTGGAATTTCCCCTAAAGATTCACAAAGTGCCTGGTATTGTCAGGATCAAAGTCGGATCCCCGTTCATTAAAGTCGGATGATGTCGGGCTTCAAGTCGCAGGGCAGTCAGATCCACAGTCGTACTAGTGTGAACCCAGCCTGTGCGAGTTCAGGGCTGCGCACCCACACGGATGTCAAACTGGGAGCAGTAGCTGTGTCTGTTCAACTGCTGCATCCCAACTGACATCAATAAGACTGCCTCCACAGGGAAACACGGACACCTGTGAACCCTTATGCGGGTAAACATGCCCCTGCATGGGTGTATGCTTTAGTACGCCATGTGAGGGAGAAATAAAAAAAAAATAATAATGTACTATTATTATTAGAAAACACTTTACTTACTTGGGAGCCAAGCACATGGGTAGGGATACAAAGTATCCATTGCTGATAGAAAATAGGATCATGAAGATGATAAACCAAGCATCATTGTAGAAGAAGGTAGTAAGATACTGACGATCACCAATGTTACAGAACATGAAGAGAGGTACGAAGATAAAGCGGCTGGCAGCCAGCAGAGGTGTGTACATGCAGTCAGGACCAGGCTATGGACAAAAAACAAATGTCATCAACAAGATGCTGATGGTTACAGAGATAGTAAAAGCAACAGATTGATAGAAATTACTTATAAAAGCGGGAGTTCTCCCGAATTTTTTTTTTTTTTTTTTTTAAAGTCAGCAGCTACAAATACTGCAGCTGCTGACTTTTAAAATATGGACACTTACCTGTCCAGCGCACCCACGATGTTGGCACCCAAAGCCGAATTGTCGCTTGGCTCTCGGGTGCTGCCACCGCCATCTTTGGTGTGGGAATCAGGAAGTGAAGCCTTGCGGTTCCCTAATGCGCATGCGCGAGTCGCGCAATACGCATAGTCCCTGCTGTCTCTGGGACCTGTGTGTTTCCCAGCAGACAGCGGGGTGGGGACAGGAAGTGGTGTAATAGCCGCAGATCCTGCGGCTATCTATGCACAGAAGTGGGTGCAGACACCTGTACTTTTACAGGTATCTGCACTCCCCCTCCCCCCTGAAAGGTGCCAATTGTGGCACCGGAGGGGGGGGGGGGGGGGGTTCCGATGAGCGGAAGTTCCACTTTAGGGTGGAGCTCTGCTTTAAACAAAGCAGTAAACACGGGACCCTGAACCTCCTGCTCTGGGACGGTAGGTCAGCAAACCCGGATCACAGAGTGCCGACCCACCATCCCAGAGCATTAGTGTAGATCTGTGGATGGAGCCAGCACTGGAGAAAGCAAGTGGCTGTAGAGGGAACAGGAGCCACATAAGCCAATGCTTCCTTTTATAGTGCTGGCTCCTATGCCAGGTGGAGTGATACCAAATGCACTCCACCTATTACAGCAACATTTCCTAAAGCTAGAGATGCCTGCAGAAAGTGCAGGGTAAAAAGGTCAGTTTATGAATATCACAGTAGCAATAGGCATACAGTTGTGCTCATAAGTTTACATACCCTGGCAGAATTTATGATTCCTTGGCCATTTTTCAAAGTCAAAATCAACTTTAAAATTTTCTGCTGCGCCATCGCGTGCGTGTGCGCCTCTGGGAGCTCCGTGAGTTGGATACCCGCGATCGTCTCACGAAGAGGAAGAACGGGGAGATGCTAATGTAAACAAGCATCTCCCCGTTCTGCCTAGTGACACTGTCACTGATCAGCTCTCCCTGTGATCAGGAGCACTGATCAGTGATGTGTCACAGCTAGCCCATCCCCCTACAGTTAGAAACCCTCCCCAGGACACACTTAACCCACCTAGTGTTAACTCATTCACTGCTAGTCACATTTACACAGTAATCAATAAAATTTTAATCGCACTGATCTTTGTATAAATGTGAATGGCCCAAAAATCGCAGTCTCGATTAAAAAAATAAAAAAAAAAAGCCATAAACCTATGCCCTATTTTGTAGACGCTATAACTTTTGCGCAAATCAATATTTATATTGCTTATTGTGATTTCTTAAGATAAGAACACATGTCGGCCTAAACCGAGGAAAATTTTTTTTTTTTTTTTTTTTTTTCAAAAAAATAATGTGGGATATTTATTATAGCAAAAAGAAAAAGATAGTGTTTTTTTTTTTCAAAATTGTTGCTCTTTTGTTTATAGCGCCCAAAATTTAAAAAAAAAAAAACGCCAAATACCACCAAAACAAAGCTCCATTTGTGGGGAAAAAGGGCATTGATTTTGTTTGGGTACAACATTGCATGACCGCGCAATTGTCATTTAAAGCCGTGCCGTATTGCAAAAAATGGCCTGGTCATTAAGCAGCCAAATCTTCTGAGGCTGAAGTGGTTAAATAAGGACATGCAAATGGATACAACGTAGGTGATAAGAACTTACCCAGAGTGTTTTAGAAGTAAGGCTACGCCCGATCCAGTCCATCACATTAAAAATCAAGAAGCAGCAAACAGGATTAAAAAATTTCCCTGAAAGAGGAAAACATGAACTAAAGCACAGATATTACAAAGTGTACTACAATAGTAAAATAAATTCTGTTCTTAATACTTTTCTCTAACAAGTAGAAACTCACTCCAGCTTTCATTATGTTGTACATGCGTGTCAACTTTTGCAGTAATTGCTGGAAACACTGATAATGTCACTCCAAATGTAATTACTATTGTCACAGCCATCACCCAGATCTATAAAGGAAGGGAGAAAAGACCAAACTATCATTACAGATTTACCAGAAAAGAAAACTTTCACCTATGATTCAGCTGAATTTAAATATCCCCAAATTCACCTCCCAAGTGTCTGAAATCTCCTTTTGTACCCAATTTGTTGACATTAAGAAGTCACATTCTCTGTGGCAGATACCTGCCATACGACCACCTAAAGATTAAAAGGAGAAGTATAGGCAAAGCTCGTTTGGCTGTACTTCTATGAATCACACGAGTGCAATTTGTTCTGCACTCCTGTGAACCATTTTCAGCAGAGAGACGGAAGTCAGTTCTCTGCTGACGTCACCAATGTCCATCCAGGCACCACGTCATTCCGACCACGGAGTCTGGATACAGCAGGTGCCTGGCCTGACACCCCACTCAGCGAGCCTAAACCAGCCGCTCCGCCCCTCCACAGCTCAGCGCTCCAGTGAGAGAGGAGGCGAAGAGCAGAGAGCTGTGACCGACAGTGCAGCTCTCTGCTCACGGAGCTCTGAAAACTGAGCAAACTGCGAAGTTCTGTCTCTCGGTTCTCAGTGTAGAGGACATCGGAATGCTGTATCCACGAGGCAAGTATAAATATGGAAAAAAATAAATAAAAATCTTTTACTTCTCTTTTAAAGTGGTTTTAAAGGCAAGGGTTTTATCCTGATGTATTCCATGCATTAAGATAAAAAGCCATCTGTGTGCAGCAGTTCCCCCCTAATACTTACCTAAGCCCCATCTCTATCCTGCGTTGTCCATGAGTCCCTCGCCATCCGGGACTCTCCCCCCTGATTGACTTTTACAGCAGCAGGAGCCAATCAGGAGGAAGAGAAGGGGTAGGGCCAAACCAGAGCATAGAGTCTGAATGAACACACGGAGCTGCAGCTTGGCTCGGGTGCCCCATAGCAAGCTGCTTGCTGTGGGGTCACTCGACAGGAGAGAGGGGACAGGAGCAGCGAAGAGGGACCACTGCACATGGCAGGCAAGCATAATTATTTTTTTTTTTAAATAACAAACAAGGCATTACAATCACTTTAATCTTAATGTGGTATGTGAAAGATTTTAGCAGTGGCCCCTTTTTAAGCATATACAACTATCTACAAAACACATTTTCTGAGGGGTTGTAAAATCATGCGTTATTACTAATAACTACCCTGTTTCCCTGAAAATAAGACCTAGCGTGATTGTCGGTGATGGCTGCAATATAAGCCCTACCCCCCAAATAAGCCCTTCCCTGTTTCCCCAAAAATAAGACCTACAAGGACTTTAACTAGGGCTTATTTGGGGGGTAGGGCTTATATTGCAGCCATCACCGACAATCACGTAGGTCTTATTTTCAGGGAAACAGGGTATATTGCATAAAATACTTATCTTTTTAACTAATCAGTAACAAGCCATAAACCAAGTTTTGTACATTACAGCACAAAAAAGCATCATTGTGCCAAGAATAAAAATTAAAGGGGACCTGTACTGTGAAAGCTGTCCTTAAAATAAAAAAAAAAAACCCACCAACAAGATACTGATTTACCATGCCTTGTTCCTCATGGTGTCTCTGGTTATCTTGGTAGATAAGCAAGGCCTTGCATCCTCACCCAAACTGGTGGGGTAATTATGAGGATGCAGCTGGAGAGGCAAGTACAGCTCAACAGTATAAATGAAGCAGAAGCATAAAGAGCATTCAACCACAGGTCCAGCTTTTTCTCCAGCAAGCTCGCAGAACAGTAAGCAATACAGGAATGACCTTGCCTAATCTGACTCCACATTTGTGAGACTAGCAGTCAGAGGAAGCAGCGTCTGGCATGGATTAGAAATCCAATTAACGGCGGACTGGCTGACCAAAATTAGGCTGTAGCAGCTGTGCAGGCAATGGTGCAAGCCAAAAAAGGCAGAGTGTATGGTTAATTTGCTTAATTAGCAATAGTGCGAACCCCAAGAAGGGCCAAGGAACTGACTTCGCTATAGCTCCTAAAAGGTTAAGAGGTTATGCGGCGGGCGATTTCCAATTTGTGGCCCTCCGACTTAACTGAGCAGGCATTGAGAGCAGCGCTGGGTTTACTAGGCTGTGGGCAACAGTCCCAATTGATGGGAATGCATGGAAGCACATAAGGAAGATGCACAGGCTGGGAGTGCCCAGGTGCTGGAACTCAGGGAAATTCACTGGTGCAGAGGAGCAGATGGCTGACAAGAGTGCAGAGGAAGAATGAATGCTGGCAGACGTGCAAGGGGTCCCAGGAGCAGGATACAGATGGGGGAACAATCACAGAAGCAGGCTCACAGGCACAAGGTACAGACTAAAGATCACTGGCAAACAAGCCTAGATGCAAGCTGGGATTGACTTGAACACAGGGCTGGAAACACTGGCAACACTGGGGAATGAAGGGGATCATTGGAGGAACACAGGAGCTGGGCACACGGGGTACACTAGAGGTCACGGAGACACAGCACAGTGAGGCAATAAACCTTTCGCTGCCCCCCCCCCCGTAACGTGCTTCCGCTCACCCATCTGTGTGCCCAGGACCAGCATAGCGGACGCTGAGCTGATACAGCCGCTCTCCTCGCCTTCATGTTGCTGGGGAGGAGAGCATTGCGTTTGATGTCACTTGCGGGTCCACCTGACAGTTTCCCCGGCCAGTACGGCTGGGAAATAATGTAATGAATTACATTTCGATGGAGCACAAGGGAGATATCCAGGGTCTTTTAGCCTGCAGAGGTCTCATTAAATAGAATCAGTCGCCAGGAAATCTTATAGTAAAAGTAAAAAAAAAAAATTATTAAAAAGTTAGACCCAAATGTATAACCCCCCCCCCCCCCAAAAAATAAAAACATTTTTTGAGGCCCCCCCTATATATATATATATATATATATATATATATATATATATATATATATCACACACACGCGCATGCATCGGGTGCTTGATTGTGATACAGGTTACATATTGCCACATACGCTGGAGATAGAGAAATATTTCTAGCACCTCCACCAGAACACTAGATGAATGACCTATAGGGGGCTTTTAACCTCCCTAGCGGTAATCCCGAGTCTGGCTCGGGTTCAGTTTTTTCTGCTAGGAGCGGTAACCCCGAGCCAGACTCGGGTTTGCGTGCAGGATACAGGGGGGAAGTTACTTACCTTTTCCCCTGGATCCTGCGATGTCTCTCCGCTGTGTGAGCGAGCCGTCCGCTCGCTCGATTCACACAGTGCCCGAGTGCCGCCGATCTCCGTTTCCTGCGACGTAACGACACACGGGAGCGGAGATCGGCGCCAAATTTAAAAAAGTTAAAAAACACACAACACATACAGTAATCTTACAGATTACAGTACTGTATACAAAAAATACACATCCCCTTTGTCCCTAGTGGTCTGCCCAGTGCCCTGCATGTCATTTTATATAATAATAAAAAAAAAAAAAATTTATGCCTGGAAACTGGAGATCAGACCAGCTAGAAAACACCGATAAAAAATTAGAATCACAATTTATCATCAAACAATAAATTTAATGACAGCGACTATTCTGCAACTGAGCAAATTTCAGTGTTTTTTATATATATTTTTATTACCGTATATACTAGAGTATAAGCCGAGTTTTTCAGCACATTTTTTTGTGCTGAAAGTCCCCCCCTCGGCTTATACTCGAGTCAAGCACTTTTCTGCAGCAAAAAAAAAAAAATAATTCCGACCCAAATTTGGGGCCCCGTATCTCGGGGCCACTTGGGTCTAGGAATCCCAGTTGACCTAGCACTATAACATATCCAAATATGGGGTTCCTAGCACCAAGTGGCCCCGAGATACGGGGCCCCAAAGTCGGTTCGGAAAATGTCATTCTCTGCTGCAGAAAAGTGCTTGACATTTTCTGACCCGAATTTGGGGCCCCATATCTCGGGGACACTTGGTGCTAGGAACCCCAAATGTTGTATTCCAGCCCAGTGGAATTAGCACTACAACATATCCAAAGATGGGGTTCCTAGCACTAAGTGACCCCGAGATACAGGGCCCCAAATCGGTCAACTGTGTCCATCTGCATGGGCACAGTGAAGCTGCAAATGGGCATCGTTGACCCTCTTTTCCACTTACAGTAGCTGCGCATTTCTCACCCTAGGCTTATATTCGAGTCAATAAGTTTTCCCAGTTGTTTGTGGTAAAATTAGGTGCCTCGGCTTATATTCGGGTCTGCCTATACTCGGTATATATGGTATATTATAATTTATGATTTTTTGTTTCAAACTTTATCATACCCGGGATGTCTACTAGACTCTGGTTCGGACAGATTTAAGTGAGTTATTCATAAGAATTGCATGCCTACAATATAAAAACGCCAAATTTCCATGCAAAATAATTGTACCGCTTTCAGCACTAAATTCCGGACAGAATCATACCGCCAGGGAGGTTAAAGCAATGCACATATTTAGGGTACTGAAGTTTGTCGCCATTTCATGGGCACATACAGATTTTAGGTTTGGCATGTTGGGTATCCATTTACTTTCTGAAACCTCATCTTTTACCAAAAAATGGGTACATTTATTGTGTTTGTGTGCCCTAAAATTAACTTTAGTGAATTTTTTACTCAAATTTTATTGAAACCTTTGCGGTAATGTGCAACATAACAAAATTGGAGCTAACTTTTTATTCTCTAGGGTCTGCTTTCAGACAATATATGCTTTGGGGGTTTTATGCAATATTCAAACCTAAAATTATTTTTAAAACATATTTGCAAAAAAACTGCTATAGCAGCAAAGGGGGTTAAGGAAATATTTGCGAAAGCGCTAGGGAACACAGGGGCACAGGTTCCTAACATGTGGACACTGTCCGAACACTGAGAAACTGACATGCTAGCCCTTTAAGGCAGTGGCATGACTGCAGTGCCAGAGGAAGCAGGAAGCCACCGGTTGCACACAGAGGGAAAGACTCGACGCTAGAGCTTGGAACAGGTGAATGCGACAGTGTCTTGGATTATCACATAACGCGTACCTAGGCACAATCACATGTCTGAAAGTGCATTGCTGTTCCAGGTAAAAAGAGATCTTTTTTTCTTATTACTTGGGTTGAAATATATATATATATATATATATATATATATATATATATATATATATATATATATATATATATATATATATATATATATATATATATATATATATGGCAAAAATTTTAAAAACAGGAACTACTATCTATCTTATCAGAATTCTTCTCTGGCAACAGAAGTTTAAGAGGTCAGAAACATTACTCCCATCTCTGCTCACACTGCAAAGTCAATGTACCCTCCCATCTCTGTCTGTCAATGTACCCACATTACAGCAGGGAGTGCTTTAATTTTGCACCAAAATGTTGGGTCTTTCAGACTACAGAGAAAGAGAGAAATGTAAAATGACCAACATTTTGTGGTTCCTGAGATCACCCAGTTATTGTGCCTTTTTGTATACCATCTTTTGACATAAGAGCTTGACTTAAAAAAACCTCTTGCGTACTGCACACTATGTACTGAGGATGGGTGGCCCATGCATACAAATAGACGTACCTATCCGTTGCTTCCTGCTTTAGGATGCCCATGTGCCCCCCACTGTGATTGTACGCAGTGGGAGTCTGTCAGCAAGTCCCAGCCAATGATTCATGGATGGGACCTGCTGATCAGCTGTGTATAATCACAGCCCAGAGCTCTGTGTTGACAATCACAGGACTCTGTACAGAGGGAATGATCTCCATTTCTTATCAAGACATTTAGTAAAAATAAGCACACATTGTTAGGCACAAATTTAACCCCTTGATCGCCCTAGATGTTAACCCCTTCCCAGCCAGTGTCATTAGTACAGCAACAGTGTATAATATGATCACTGTATTAGTGTCACTGGTGATTAGGGATGAGCTTCGAGTTTGACTCGAACATTGCCTGTTCAGCGAACAATTTGGGGTGTTCGCGGCAAATTCGAAAAGCCGTGAGCACCCTGTAAAAGTCTATGGGAGAAATCTCTCTGTGAAGGGGCGCATGTTTCACGTGCTTAGAACTGTCCCTGCACAAAGTGTAATTTTTGCAGGAAAAAAAGCTATTTAAAATCACTCGCGGCTAATAAATTGTCGGCTCCCGTAACACAGAGTCATTCATTGCAAGTCATTGATTAAAAAAAAAAAAAAAAAAAAAAAAAAAAAAAAAAAAAAAGCGTGGGGGTTCCCCCGAATTCAATTACCAGACCCTTCAGGTCTGCTGTGGATATTAAGGGGAACCCCGCTTCAAAATAAAAAAAAAAAAAAAGACGTGGGGGTCCCCCTAAATATCCATACCAGACCCTTCAGGTCTGGCATGGATTTTAAGGGGAACCCCGGCCAAAAAAAAAAAAAAAAAAAAAAGGCGTGGGGTCCCCCTCAGAATCCATACCACACCCTTATCCGAGCACGCAACCTGGCAGGCAGCAGGAAAGGAGGGGGGACGAGAGCGCCCCCCCCCTCCTGAACCGTACCAGGCCACATGCCCTCAACATTAGGAGGGTGGTTTGGGGGTCTGTGACCCCTCAAAGCACCATGTCCCCATGTTGATGGGGACAAGGGCCTCTTCCCCACAACCCTGGCCATTGGTTGTGGGGGTCTGCGGGCGAAGGGCTTATCGGAATCTGGAAGCCCCCTTTAACAAGGGGACCCCCAAATCCCGCCCCCCCATGTGTGAAATGGTAAGGGGGTACTTTTGTACCCCTACCATTTCACCAAAAAAGTGACAAAAATGTTAAAAAAGATAGGAGACGGTCTTTGACAATTCCTTTATTTAAAATCTTCTTTCTTCTGGTCTTCCTTCTTCCTTTCTTCATCTTCTTCTTCCATCTTCTTCATCTTCTTCTTCCTCCGATCCGCTTCTTCTTGCTCTGGTCTTCTCGTCCGGCTTCTTCTTCCACGGCGTCAGCATCTCTTCTTCTGTGTCGGGCAGCTCTGCGCAATGGGAGGCTCCCGCTGTGTGAGGCTTCGCTGCGTCTGACAGCTCTTTTATAACGGAGTCCCCATGACGTCCCCGTGCGTCAGAGGGGGGGGGTCACCAGGTGGCCCCGCCCTCCGTTATAAAAGAGCTGTCAGACGCAGCGAAGCCTCACACAGCGGGAGCCTTCCATTGCGCGGAGCTGCCCGACACAGAAGAAGAGACGCCGACGCCGTGGAAGAAGATGCCGGACGAGAAGACCAGAGCAAGAAGAAGCGGATCGGAGGAAGAAGAAGATGAAGAAGAAGAAGATGAAGAAACCGAAGGATGAAGAAAGGAAGAAGGAAGACCAGAAGAAAGAAGATTTTAATAAAGGAATTGTCAAAGACCGTCTGTCATTTTTAACATTTTTATCACTTTTTTGGTGAAATGTTAGGGGTACTTTTGTACCCCCTTACCATTTTACACGGGGGGGGGGGTCGGGATCTGGGGGTCCCCTTGTTAAAGGAGGCTTCCAGATTCCGATAAGCCCCCCGCCCGCAGACCCCCACAACCAATGGCCAGGATTGTGGGGAAGAGGCCCTTGTCCCCATCAACATGGGGACATGGTGCTTTGAGGAGTCACAGACCCCCAAAGCACCCTCCCAATGTTGAGGGCATGTGGCCTGGTACGGTTCAGGAGGGGGGGTGCTCTCGTCCCCCCTCTTTTCCTGCGGCCTGCTAGGTTGCGTGCTCGGATAAGGGTCTGGTATGGATTTTGAGGGGGACCCCACGCCATTTTTTGGCCGGGGTTCCCCTCAATATCCATAGCAGACCTGAAGGGCCTGGTAATTGAATTTGGGGGAACCCCCACGCTTTATTTATTTTTTATCAATGACTTTCAATGAATGACTGTTCTCTGTGTTATATAAGCCTTTAAAATTAGCACTTTTGATTTTGAACGTTCGAGTCCCATAGACTTTAATAGGGTTCTAAAGTTCACACGAGCTTTAGGTCTGTTGGCAGGTTCTGGTGCGAACCGAACAGGGGGGTGTTCGGCCCATCCCTACTGGTGATACATTTTGGACAAAATTTATGAAGAATTATTTTTTTTTTTATTGGATACGCTTTATAGCAGAAAGTAAAAAAAATTAATCCCCCCCCCCCCCCAAAATGTTTTGGTCTTTTCGTTTAGATAGCAAAACAAATTAAAAATCCAGTGATGATCAAGTACCACCAAAAGTACAGCATTGCATGACCGCACAAATGCCAATTAAAGTAGACGGTGCAAAATAGCAAAAAATGGCTTGGTCATAAAAGGGATAATACCTTCCGGAGCTGAAGTGGTTAAGGTGTGCAAATTAGATATTTTATTGGCACAGATATCATCATTCCTAATAAACTTCTGGTGTATTCTCAGCTAATTTAGCGATGTGGAAACCATACTTGCCTTTCTTAAAATAGTGCAGATAGACACAGGCCGTTTCGCTTCCTCTGCACCACCAGCTTCTGCCTCCTTTAGCAGTAACACAGCTTTCTTCTGTCCTGCATCTCCATTCTCCTCTCCTAAAAAGGAGTAAATATACAGTGTGATGCATTTAACAAAATGGTTTCTCTGTATAGCTGTAAAAAATGTATAATATGACATCAAACCTGGATGTAACAATTCTGTTTTAGTCTCCATTTCATAACTCTTTGGACTGTTTGTGTTGGATTTAGAGAGATAATGCTGTGCAAAGTCCTATGTAAAAAAAAAAAAAAAAATAAAAATAAAAAAAGGATGAAATAAACTGAATCAAAAAAATCCATGACAGAGCATCAAAATCCACAAATAAAACATAGCACTTACTAGACGAGGAAGCAGAAGGTAGCATATGATTGAAATGGAAGTTCCAACACATGGGGTGATGAAATAACCCAGAGCAACCGTCTCAATATCAGCACCACCTAAAGGGTGTAGAAATAAGGCAGGGAAGGAAACAAGTTTAGAGCCTAAAGCAATATATGAAGAAGCATGTACATTGATAGTCACATATTAAGAAATCAGATCAAGAAAAAAAAAAAAAAAAAAAGGATATCTAAACAAAATTGCAGCTTACCAGTCCTTAGTCTTTAAAACAACACTGTAGCCAACCCATCTAAGAACATTTTCAGCAAGTACAGACCATACCTGCTAGTCTTACCAGAAATGCAGTGTCCTTGGCGCTTCCTGTGAGCTGAACTGAAAGCCCAATAAGTATTCTCTTACTTCTTTAAACTACTAATTCCCTTGTCCCCATGTAATGGAAATGAAGAGGGAGACATGTTTGTCACTAGACTGCTGTCACAATTTAGACTACAACCATGGCTCCCCTCTGCAGTTACTGTGGAGTGAATGAGTGAAGCCATGCGTTTTTCACAGGATTACTAGGTGAAAAACAGCCTGAAAAAACTTCAGCTGCCACATCTAAGATCTGGTAAGCTGCAACATATAAAATTTTTATGTGTTTTGATAGGCTATAAGACTAGGTAATGAAATGTGGCTCTGAAAAAAAATCATTTGAGTTGTATAAAAATGATTAATTTGATCTGCAAGTGCTCCATAAACCATTGCTTTCCATTATCATTTAAATGCAATGCTAGAGTCCATACACACTGACACTGTAGTAACTGGACTTGGAGTCCAGTGCAGCACATCTTCTCGGTTGCATAATGGAGGTGGTCTTGTATCCTCCTACCTACCTTTGCATATCGCAGTGTGAACTGCAAATTTGTAAACTGATTTGGGTGTGTCAATAACTTAATTGACACTCCCAGCAGTTTCGCATAGGGCAGTTTGAACTGCCGCCGGGAGACATGTGGGAACCCGCAGTGGATTTGCAGGATTCCCGCATTGCTGCAGTGCGAACCAAGCCTTAAGAATAAATTCACCTTTGGGAATGTCACATGCTCTACCCGTTTTTAGGGTGTAAAAATGTAATCTGTTCCTGCAGCCTCTCCCCGATCCTCCTTGTAATTGTGATAGTGGGACGTGGATTTTCACCCAGCTCATTCATTCACATTTATTCAGTGAATAAACTACAAGTACCGACAGCCAAGCGGAAAACTTGTAGTTCTCAATTAACAACCAGGGCGCTGATGAGCACGGTAGGTAGTGCATTGATGTTTCCTGTCATTTAGTAACCGTCTGCCTGTACGAGGTATGGGCAGACAGCTGTACAGTCTGCAGTAGCCCGAGACTGCACCCACGATCTTCTGATCACAGGTGCAAAGCTTTATAGGCTCCTAATAAAAATAAAATCCAAATTTTTTTTTTACCTGCAAAAAGATGTGCATTTTTAAAATTTTATTTAGAAAGGTAAACTTATCCTTTAAGCTGGAAATGTCTTTCTTTTGTCTGCAAATAGTAGAGTTGGTTCAGTGAGCCAAGTAATCTTTCTACACCTCTAGACCAGAATGATGTAGTTGCAGTGCATAACTGCACACGTTAATATGCTTTATGTTGTGCAATAACCTGCACTGTAGTAGGGCAGCCTCTTAATTTTGAGCGGGATTAAAAATACACTACAATAGACCTTTTAATGCACCTGCATCTTTGGTTGTGGTACCTCAAAGTCTGGAGAGTGTTTAAGATGAAACCACCCCAGTTCAACACTTGTGTATTTGGACTAATTGTTATTTTTAGTGCCAATTAAAAAGACATTTGAAAGGAATACCACTGCAACCATTTATTTTCCAGTTTATATACATGAAAATGAGTGTGTGCAATTTTCTCTGCTAAAACTACACTTACAACTTTGTAAAACTACTGTCTACTATAGAAAATCTGATCATTTCACAGATCAACCTAAGCTAATTATATGCTCAACATCCTGCAACTCTGTCCTCTTTAGCTAAGGAGTTAAAAGTCAGACCTCTATATGAAATATAATTGGCTCATGTTACAAATTACATGGTTTCTAGCTAGACTAAAGCCTACAACACATTACAATCCCTGTAAATCTCCTTTATATTTCCCAAAACTATGTAATGAGGCCCTACCTAAACTACCTATTCAGTGTGAATCCGATCAGGCAAGGAGCTTGTACAATATAGTTGTTGGTAGATGTAAAGGAGTTTTTACAATCAAATTGTATGGGGTGGTGATCTTTAGGCTGGCCATAGAACAGAGTTTCAAACCTATCTGGGTACTGCTAGGGTGCTGTAACAGGAACTGTGATAGAGTGCAATTTTTGCACAGCTGGTGTTGAACAGAATAGTGGGGGCACCTTAAAGTATAATGCACATAAGGTGATTACAAACCCTGCATACTACTTACTTGACATGGACAGAATCATAGCCAGAGCAGCAAACATTCCAGCCATTCCTTGACCACTGAGGAACAGGCTGCTATACTGCTGAGGGAAGAGAGTCAGAAGCCCAAACAGACTGCCTTGTAGAATTGCACAAAAGGCTGCAGTGTTGATGAAAGGGATTGGAAAAAAAAAGGGAAGGGGGGAGAACACAATTAGATTATATCCAAAATAAGGTACAATTAATTAGAAGTAAACCTGTGCCCAGCCTATGCGTGCTAAATGGTTTAAACTATTCAGAACAAGCAATAAAAGCACTTTAACGGCCGGCCCTTATGTCCTCCTGAGTCAACGTCATTTGACATCCTCTGAGAAGGTGCCACCAATCTGTGACCAGCTGTGTCCACTGGACACAACCAATGACTGATCACTATACCAGCCCACTGCCAGTATCATGTGATCGCTGTGACCAATCACAGCAGATCACATGACAATTGTAAACAATGGATGGCTCTCTTTCATGCCTCAATTTTGATACTCAAGCAGTATCAAAACACACTGAATCATCAGAGCATTCTCTGCTCTGCCAGGCAAAGTGGGTTTTGAGAGGAGATTTTGAGCTGTAAAACTAACTCCGGTAAACGCGGCAAACCTGCATTTTTGATGCCATAGCTTGTGTTTTCTTGCTAAAAACACGGCAAAATGCTAATGCAAAAAAACAAATGTTTTTAAAGCAGCAACGCTACTGGCATTTTTATAACGTCCAGTGTGCATGAGGCCTAAGCGCTAGGAATGGAAATCCAATATTAGCACTAGGAACAATAAGCCTGATAGAGGGATAGGATCTGTCTTCCAGCAATTAGAGCACACGAAGGACTGCAGACTCACACAATCCCATGGAGAGGAACACTGAAGCTGAACAAGTGTCCTGTCTGCTGATCATTTGAAATTTCAACGGAAAATGGCGTTATCGGCATTCGGCTGATAAGAGAAGGAGTCGATAATGGCACCAAAAACGCACTGCGATTTTGTCAAGATTTTACAAGTTACTGTGCGTTTTTCATAGGTCGACTCAAAAACTTAACAGGTGCGTTAATGATGCGTTCTTGCTGCATTTTCAATACATTTGAACTGGGAGGGGTGTTTTTTCTTTTTAACTGACCAAAAATGCACCAAGCTAGATTTTTTTAACACCATAATGGAAGCCCAACAGACCAGTGTGCAGACATACATAGAATTTAAAAAAGGGATACTTTTTTTTTTAAGCTTTTCTTGCACTAAAAAATGGCTGACAATAAATTCCTATTTATTTAAATTGATGATATTAATTAAAAAGTCGAATACAATTATATATAAAAATCTTTTTAAAAACAAATTTTTGGTTTTCAGGCCAAGTGCATCCTGCAGTTTTGGTTTTGGCACCAAAATTTCCATTTGGTGCACTCTACCAATAAGAGTAAAATATTTCCTTGCAGGAAGGAGGGAGGCACACTCCCGTGCGTGACCTTCGCTGTTTACAGCGAGAAACATTGGATGCAGGATTGGATGAAAAAAAACGGACAGGCGGTCCGTTTTCATCCGATCTCCCCATAGAGGACAGCGGGGCTCTGACAGGTCCATCTCTGCACAGTGAGCGGAGACGGATCTGTCATCCCTCTGCTTACCGAGTAATAACGCTGGTGTGGAGGAAGGAGAGAAGCAGTGGGGCAGTGTATGTGGGAGATCTTTCTTGCGATCCCCCTGGGAGGCTACTGATTGGAAAGGGAATACAGAGGAGCTGGTCGGATGTAGAAGAGAGGAGACCATAGTTGAAAGAAAGTAATTGTTTGAGTCTTCCTGACTCATGTATGAGGTGAGCAGGTATAACGGCTGGGGAAGGTGTGCAGATATCTTCTGCTGAAGACATGATGAACACAGCGGTGAATGACATCTGAATTGAGAAGTCACAATAATTCAAACGCAGAAAAGTTTTTGCATATGAATGCTAATTGAACACATTATATAGATTGATTTGAACATAAAAATTAGAGATCACTGGATATATATTTCACATGATATATCAATAGCGCTGCACATTGTGTGTGATTATATATATATATATATATATATATATATATATATATATATATATATAAATATATATAAAGAGAGAAAAAAAAAAAAACACATTACCATTGATAAACCAAATAGTGGCCAGGGTCAAACTGAAGAAGGTCTGTGCCGCCATCACAACTTTTACCAAAACAGCAGTGAAGATAAAGAGAGACAAGATAGCCAACATGCTGCCTGCTATGCGAATCCTTTCAGAAATACTGGGAGAGAAGAAGACAGTATATAAAAAGTTCAGCTATACACAAAGCATTGGCAGGTTGGCAATAACTGATCTGAGAATTGGGTGATTCTCATCTTTAAGGCTCCTGCCAGCAGGCTGCCTAAACCTGTTTAATGTAATGCTGGGCATATTACCTCCACCCTGGCAGCCCAACTACAGAATGCAGTCCGTCATTAACATGAATGGCTGTGTACCGCTGTCCTCTTGTATACGACAGTGCTATTGGAAACACCAGTACAATGTACTAGCATTTGTACCTGGACTGCTGAAATACGCCAGGCATTACACTGAATGAGGTCAGGCAGCCCATGTGCAAGAGTCCTTACAGTGAATTTTCAATTTGTCTAAGGGCCCGTTCACACCACAGGCAGTCCAAAAAAAAAAAAGTAGAACACTACAGTAGGACTGTAGTGGAACATGGTAAAATGCATCAAAAACGCACTGGAACGCGTTAAAAAAAAAGGAATTGCAAAAAAATTATTCAAAAAAGGATAAAATTCCAAATGCACATATTCGGACTGAAATTTTGAATTCCTCCAGAAAAATGTTTTTTGCTCATCTCCAGCTGGCATTATGTCTTAGCAAGAGTGAAAATGTAGGTCATTGAATAGGTGCATCTGCTACAGGGCTCTACCGTTATTAGCTAAACCCCATTTTAATCACTGTATTCCACTTCTTATTTCCCATTAGTGGCTTGAGGCATACAAACTTTTTAGAAGTTTTCCCTTTATCATAAATTTAATGTGGATAATGCCTTTTGCAGATGTGATCGTCTAAGTTTATGTAGTTTTAGCTCATGAAAGTATATGTAAAAGGCAAAAACTTATTTAAAGTTTTGTACAGAGTAAGCATGTGTTTGACCATATGCCATTACCAGTCTCTTATAGGCAGTGGGAAGCATTTCCTCATTCTCTTCTCAGCGCTTACCCACTGAGACTATTGCAACACTGTTATTTTTTGGTAGATTACAAAGTTAGAGCCTTCAGTAAGAGGCAGAGCTGTGTGAATTATGTACATACAGCCAAAAACAGAACTACAGTCTTTATCCATCAATGTTAACCAGACTGTGCCATCTATGGGTCAGCATCTTTGGAAGTAAAAGCTGACTTTGAATGATGCCCAAGCAAAAAAGGTGGCATCTGCTCACTGGGGAGAAAGGAAGATGAAGGTACTGTTACCATGATCTCTCTATGCAGTATTAAATACCTGTAAGTGTAACACTTACATAATGCTTACACTGCAAGGGTTTTAATATGAGAACACATTGGAGGCTAGCTACCTTTTTCAGTTTACATAATTCAAAACTTAAAATTTTACAGATTCTGGTTCACCATCATAAACAAATTTATAGTAAAACTATGAAGTCTGTATCTGGCATTTGTGCATATCAAGACCACAATGTACTGTGGTTAAAGGACAAATACCCCTTTGTTTTAAAAAAACAATGTTATAATGATAAATGGTTTACCAATTTTTTTCACAATTGTGCCATGGTCTGGATAATAAAAAGTATAACTAAAGACTTTTTGTTCATTTAGGATAGAGTGGAGAAGAATTAGAACCCCTGTCAGTTTATATCGCAGTCTGTATCCCCATTAAGGAGATTCATCCTCTCCATTTGTCCGGTTTACCATCATTGAAAATAAAGGAAAATCTCAAATTTTGGGTTGACGCCAGAACAGCAATAGAAGGGAAACATCTGGTGACACCCCAGGATTCTCTCACTTTGGAGGGATTTCCTCTCACATCCTGTTTTGACTATGAACCAGGAAGTAAAGTGATGGGATGGGAAGGGAAGGGAACCCCCCCCCCCCCCCCCCCCCCCCCCCCCCCCCAAAAAAAGGGACAATGATGGCAAAAAGGCAAAAAGAAATTGCCTAACCCTCCCATACTCTAACCAAAATGAAAAAAAATAATAAAGGTTTTGTCTTTAGTTTCATTTTAAAATAGTGATTATTAACAGAAATGGTAGCCACTTACATGATCACTGACTGTTCAGGCTCCTGTAGAGTGGCAAGCACACAAGGACTCTCCTGTGCTTTACAAGTCCCAGCATTCATCATTAAAGTGGGGTGCACCTTAAAAAAAAAATAAAATAATTAAAAGTCAGCAGCTACAAATACTGCTGCTGACTTTTAATAAATCGGACACTTACCTGTCCCAGGGTCCAGCGATGCGGGGGAACAAAGCCCCGCTCGTTCTCCGCTCGCTGGCATTCTTACTGTGGGCACCCGGCTGTGACTTCACAGCCGGGCACCCACTGCGCATGCGCGAGCGGTGCCGCGCCGTCATCTGGGACCTGTCACGTGTCCCAGATGACTGACTGCACCGAGGGGGAAGTGATGTCACCAGCCCGGGCACTGAAGGAGGCAGATTACGAGACCCCCTAGCACCAGGCATTTAGAGAGGAGTTAAATTTATTTATTTTTCAAAAAAATTTTTAGGAATTTTAATCCCATTTTATTTTTTGGGGGGGGAAACACCACTTTAATATCAATGGTTCCTTTATAAAAGTCTCTTTATTAAAAAAACCTACAAGGCTTCCAAATTAAGTCTTGGCTTTGCAATGAAACAGCAAACAGGTGACCATCCTAAAAAAAAAAAAATACTCTTATCTTGGTTACGATGTCCAATTTCCTAAATGACATGCCTTTCTATAAAATACTGCTGACTGGTCACATATATTGGCATACTCATAAAATTACTTAACCCCAGTGATTGCAGCATATAAATATTGATAAAATATGCATCTCACCATTGATAAAGGAATGAGTTGAGGAGTGTACAAAGCAGTAGAGGCAGCTGAGCTAGGAGGCTCATCCAGTTATTAAAGTTTAATTCATCCTTCCCACTCGTGTGTTCTGAATCTGACATATTACCATTCACAGAGACATTCCCATACAGGCGGCTATGGAAATACTGAGACAAGAAAACCTAGGTTAATACATGCCATTAAACTAATCGATTTACCCATTTTATGTGTTGGCAAACATTTGCAAATACAATTAGAATGTATAGAAAAATGTGGAGAAGCTCGGGGGGGTACCTCGTCCTCGTAACTTTATCCAACCATAGTGGCCTCGGTGGAGGCGTTGCGGTGGCGGCGTCGGAGGAGGCTCATCCCCAATTTATCTTCCACCTTGGACATGGGCTGCATATGTCAAAGAGAAACTGTTTTTCCCCTTTTTTTTTTTTTTTTTTTTTTTTTTTTTTTATTCAATTTATTTGTATTTCATTTTATTTTTCTCTCTTATTATTCTCTCTCTATTATCAATCTTTATTATTCTTTTATTCTCTAACTTTCATTCCCTTATTTATTGTATGTCTTATACTTCTTTTATAAGTATACAGTACTCATGCTTTTCATTAATCCTCTCTTTGTTCTTTATTATTAACTTTCTTTTATTCTACCTCCTGCGGGAGGATTCATTGTTATATTTGACCTTTTTTTTCATTTTTAGAATTCAGTCAGAGCTCACCAGTGTGCTCAGAATGGGGATAACAGCCACTTCACTACGGCGCAGGCGCGTATTACTTATCGCGCATGCGCGTACTTTCGCTTTCGGCTGCGGTAAACGGGACGCTTTATATGCGGATCCCATCCCCTCAGCCTGACAGGACGCATGCGCCCAGCGGCATTAGTATCATTGTATCCCCTATTCATTCTGACGGCCTTCCAGCTGCTTTCCATCATCTCTTAATTGGCTGTATGGGGCGATCTGCTCCCTCCCACCTTTAATCTTGGCGCCAAAGCAGCCTATTTAACCAGCACTCCATCAGATGGTTGTTTGAGATGGAGTGCTGGGAAGCTGCTTTCACCATACACTGTTCAGGTACATTTTTCTCCTAAAGGATTTTTATGTTGTCCGTATCTTTCTAGGTGATGTCTTTGGGGCTGTTTAGCCCTTAGCATACACTAAATTTTAATATTGGCTTTATTACTAGTTCTGCCCTATTTCCTTCCTATAAAGGATCTGTAACTAATGGATTCAGCCATTGGAGTCTGATCCTGCAGAGTTGGTGATTCTTCCCAGCTGGGTTGTTCCCCTCCTTTACAAGTGGTTATCAGGTATGTTTTCTTTGGATTAGTAAGGCTGACTCTCACACTGTGCCACACTCTGTGGCAGTCCACCGTGTGTCTCTGGATGTTGCATGCTGGAGATGTATTGTATACATTCCTTCTTCTTTTTTATTGATTGTTTTCAGCTTGTCCTTGTGATGCTGGACTTGATATAGTGTTCCTAACATCCCGTGATATCACCACTTTTCACAAGGAGACTCACGGGGAGGACTCACTTGGACCTTTAAGGTATATTTAAGGGGCTTTTGAAACTGGTAGCTAATGTCTCTCTATTTATATCTTACCTTACTACTGTTATCAATTACAGGATATCGGCATTACAAATCTGTCCGCAGAATACCATTCTGTTATTGGCCGATTTGGCACACCCCAGCTCCACTATTATTACTTTTTCTTTTCCTACCTTTTATGTGAGTATTTCTTTTAGATATACATACTTACTTGTTTATATTATACTTATATGGGATTGGTCACCCATTTACTTCATCCCAGAACCTTTAGTGATTCGTTGGGTTTTTTTTTTTTTTTTTTTTTCTCTTCTCTTTCTCACCTGCAGCTCTTGTCCTGTTTGCGTGCTCTAGATCCCAAACTCGGCAAGTTCTCAACGGTCCTCCTGAGAGACTTATTTTTAGATACACTATTGGGCACTGTAGACATATACAAGTTCCTACCTTTCCAACAAGAAGTGTAAGGTAGGCAATTCCTATATACCCCTCTGAACCATTTATATCTTTATTGAGACTAATATTATATATATTTAAACACATAACACTTGCCTATCCACTCATAAATAACCCCCTTGTCTTCTTGATATGTACAACAGATACACGAACCGCTATGCTCTGGTTCTGAAGAAGCTTTAAGCGAAACGCGTCAACCAGCATTGAATCAGCGAGTTTTGTTCAAACATTCTGATCTATCAACAAGCTATATGTATATGCATGCCTTTGGATTGCTAGGATCCTCACTGTTTTTATATATGATATGTTTTTTGTATACTATGTGTTAATAAAACTATTTAGAATCAATCTTTGGTATTGAGACATACATCCGTTCAGGTACCGTGATAGTCCGACAGGTTGGCTAAAAACCCCCTTTCTTCGTTTTTTTACAACAATTAGAATGTAATGTGCAAGACCAGTTTAACGTATAATTTTTGGCTATATTATATTACTTATTTTCTTGATTACACTGCATTTGTGCACAGCAACATCTGGAAGAAACTTATAAATGAAAAAAAAACAATACATAGAGGAAGGGAACTTTTTTAAAAATTTCTGTAATACCAACATTAAAGCTGAAAGTGACAAACAGTTTTAAGAAAAAAAATTATACATATATACACACACACACACACACACACACACACACACACACACACACACACACACACACACAGAGCGAGAGGACGAGCAGAGAGTTGCTGACTGACAGGCAACAGCTCTCTTCTCGAGGAGAGCTGAGAGAACTGAGCCACCGGCAGTGTTCGATAGCTCAGTTGTCAGTGCAGAGGCGGCAGGGGACAGATGCTGCATCCACCTAGGCAAGTATGATGGGTTAGAAAAAAACAAACATACTTCTAAAAGGTTTTGAGTCTGACATTTGGAAACTTCCCTCCACATAATTTCTATGGGTTTAAGGTCTGGAGACTGGCTAGGCCACTCCAGGACCTTAATGTTATTCTTCTTGAGCCACTCATTTGTTGCCTTGGCCATGTGTTTTGGGTCATTGTCATGCTGGAATACCCATCCACGACCCATTTTCAATGCCCTGGCTGACGGAAGGAGGTTCTCACCCAAGATTTGGGGGTACATGGCCCTGTCCATCGTCCGTTTGATGCAGTGAAGTTGTCCTGTCCCTATAGCAGAAAAACACCCCCAAAGCATAATGTTTCCACTTCCATGTTTGACAGTGGGGATTGTGTTCTTGGGGTCGTAGGCAGCATTCCTCCCTCCTCCAAACACGGTGAGTTGAGTTGATGCCAAAAAGCTTGCTTTTGGTCTCATCTGACCACAATACTTTCACCCAGTTCTCCTCTGAATCATTCAGATGTTCATTAGCAAAACTTCAGATGGGCCTGTACATGTGCTTTGAGTAGGAGGACCTTGCGGGCGCTGCAGGACTTTAGTCCTTCACTGTGTAGTGGGTTACCAATTGTTTTCTTGGTGACTATGGTCCCAGCTGCCTAGAGATCTTTGGGCCAATTCCTCACAGTTCCCAGGATCATTGAAACTACGCAAAGTAAGATCTTGCATGGAGCCCCAGACCGAGGGAGATTGACAGTTATTTTGAGTTTCTTCCATTTGCGAATAATCGCACCAACTGTTGTCACACTCTCACCAAGCTGCTTGGTGATGGTCTTGTAGCCCATTCAAGCCTTGTGTAGGTCTACAATCCCCTGACATCCTTGGACAACAGCTCTTTGGTCATGGTGGAGAGATTGGAATCTGGTTGATTGACTGCTTCTGTGGACAGGTGTATTTTCTACAGGTAACAAGCTGAGATTAGGAGCACTCCCTTTAAGCCTAGGTTCACATTGCTGCGGGTTAGACTTCAACCTGGCAATGCAGTCCGACTTTGGGGGCGATTTGACAGACATCTGTGTGGGTTCCTTCACAGATGTCTATACAAATCGCCTTCCAAAGTTGCCAAAAGTAGTATAGGAACTACTTTTGGGAATCAGTGTAGCGCCGACTTTGCAGATGGTGCCATTGACAGCAATAGCATTCTTAATCTTAGCTTATTACCTATATAGAAGACACCTAGGAGCCAGAAATATTGCTGATTGATAGGAGATCAAATACTTATTTCACTCATTAACCACCTTGCGACCGCCGGCTGTCAAATGACGGCCAGGCGGCGCAGCTCTCAGCGAAGAAGGGCGTCATATGACGTCCTCCCCTTCAGTGCACTCCAGGGAGCGCGCCCGCACTCTCGCCGTGTCACTGGGCACCCGATGCGTGTGCCCAGCGGCCGCGATGTCCGCTGGGCACCCGCGATTGCCCGGTAACACAGCGGGACCGTGGATCTGTGTGTGTAAACACACAGATCAACGGTCCGGTCAGAGTAGAGGAGCCGATGGTGTGTTCTCTGTACAGAGAAACACAGATCGGTCTCCACCCCTTGTGAGTCCCCCCCCCCACAGTAAGAATCACTCCCAGGGAACATAATTAACCCCTCCCCGCCCCCTAGTGGTTAACCCCTTCACTGCCAGTGTCAATTATACAGGAATCAATGCATTTAAATAGCATTGATTGCTGTATAAATGACAATGGTGCCAAAAATGTGTCAAAAATGTCCGATGTATCCGCCATAATGTTGCAGTCACAATAAAAATTCGCTGATCACCGCCATTACTAGTAAAAAAAAAAAAAAAAAAAAAAATTATTAAATAAAAATGCTATAAAACTATCCCCATTTTGTAAACGCTATAACTTTTGCGCAAACTAATCAATCGCTAATTGCGATTTTTTTTTTTTTACCAAAAATATGTAGAAGAATACGTTTCGGCCTAAACTGAGGAAAAAAAAATTTTTTTTTTATATATTTTTTGGGGATATTTAGTATAGCAAAAAAAAAATATTGTTTTTTTTTTTAAATTTGTCGCTCTTCTTTTGTTTATTGCGCAAAAAAGAAAAAAACGCAGAGGTGATCAAATACCACCAAAAGAAAGCTCTATTTGTGGGGGAAAAAATGATAACAATTTCATTTGGGTACAGTGTTGTATGACCGCGCAATTGTCATTCAAAGTGCGTCAGCGCTAAAAGCTGAAAAATGGCTTGGTCAGGAAGGGGGTGAAAATGCCCTGTACTGAGGTGGTTAAAATGCAAATCAAGTTATAACTTTTTTTAAATGCGTTTTTCTGGATATTTTTGGGGTTTTTCTGTCTCACTTAAAATAAACCTACCATTAAAATTATAGACTGATCATTTCTTTGTCAGTGGGCAAACGTACAAAATCAGCAGGGGATCATATTTTACACACACACAGTATCTCACAAAAGTACACCCCTCACATTTTTGTAGCTATTTTATTACATCTTTTCATGTGACAACACTGAAGAAATTACATGTTGCTACAATGTAAAGTAGTGAGTGTACAGCTTGTATAACAGTGTAAATTAGCTGTCCCCTCAAAATAACTCAACACACAGCAATTAATGTCTAAACCGCTGGCAACAAAAGAGAGCACACCCCTTAGTGAAAATGAACAAATTGGGCCCAAAGTGTCAATATTGTGTGTGGCCACCATTATTTTCCAGCACTACCTTACCCCTCTTGGGCATGGAGTTCATCAGAACTTCACATGTTGCCACTGGAGACCTCTTCCATGATGATCACAGAGCTGGTGGATGTTAGAGACATTGTGCACCTCCACCTGTTGAGGATGCCCCACCTGGTTGCCACCACACACAAACTTGACACCATCTAAACCAAATAAGTTTATCTTGGACTCCTCTGACCACAGGACATGGCTCCAGTAATCCATGTCAGTTTGCTTGTCTTCAGCAAACTGTTTGAGGGCTCTCGTGTGTCATCATTAGAAGAGGCTTCCTTTAGGGATGACACCCATGCAGACCAATTTGATGCAGTGTGCGGCGTATATGGTCTGAGCACTGACCCCCCACCCCTTCAACCTCTGCAGCAATGCTGGCAGCACTCATATGTCCATTTCCCAATGACAACCTCTGGATATGACGCTGAGCACACGCACTTTACTTTTTTGGTCAACCACGTGAGGCCTGTTTTGAGTGCAACCTGTCCTGTTAAACCGCTGTATGGTTTTGGCCACTGTGCTGCAGCTCAGTTTCAGGGTCTTGGCAATCTTCTTATAGCCTAGGTCAGCTTTACATAGAGCAACAATTCTTTTTTTCAGATCCTCAGAGTTCTTTGCCGTTAGGTGCCATGTTGAACTTCCAGTGACCAGTAAGAGAGAGTGTGAAAACCAAATTTAACACACCTGCTCCCCATTCACACCTAAGACCTGAGTCACATGACACCAGGGAGGGAAAATGGCTAATTGGGCCCAATTTGGACACGTTCACTTAGGGGTGTACTCACTTTTGTTGCCAGCAGTTTAGACAATCGCTGTGTGTTGAGTTATTTTGAGGGGACAGTAAATTTACACTGTTATACTAGCTGTACACTCACTACTTTACTGATATTTTGATATGTGAACCAATCTGGGGGGGGGGGGGGGGGGGGGGGGGGGGGGCTACTGCAGTAATAGGGGGGGGGGGGGGGGGGGGGGGGGGGGGGGGGTGGGGGGGGGGGGGGGTGGGGGGGGGTGGGGGGGGTCATTAACTTTCTATTGACACCCGCAGCAGTTCACATAGATCAGTGTGAACTGCCTGCAAGCTCTATGCGATGCTGGAACCGGCACTTGATCTTAAAGTGCTTCTAAACCAAAGAACAAAAATATAACACATTGCAGCTCGCCAGTCCTTAGATGCGATGGCTGCATTAGGTGTTTCAGGCTTCTTTTCCACCCACTGATCCTGTCAGTAACACACACTTGCTGTCCTAGTATGACAACACTCACCTACTGAACTGGATCTATGGAGAGGTATTCTGCTCTGAGAAGGTGGACTGGGCATGGCTGAGAAAGCCGTTTTGGATCTCAGTGCAGAACAAACACAGTCTACAGAAAGTTACAAGCTCATTGGATTTCTTGCAAGAACAACAAAGATATATTTATGTACTTTTTTACAGACAATATATGGGGAAGTGTGCATGTACTGGCAATATGCACCAAATCATTATTTTTTTTTTTATTATTTAAAATCTTAGGTGTAGGCTTATTTATAAACATTTGTTACAGGTGGGTCAGTGCAATTCCGGTTTCCACAGCCTGGCTTCCACTATGACCATGTCAAATCTGGTCATTTGTTTATTTTTCAAGACAAGTTTTAAAAAGATCCACTCTCTTCATACAGTATTGCTTGAGCCTGAAAGAGTGGATCTCTCTGAACCTAGCCTGAAAGACACAAAATCACACATTGTGCTTTATTGGTACAAGTAGACTTAGGCAGCATTCACCCTACCAGTTGGAAACCAAAACCACCCAGTTCCTTCTTAGTCACTGTCATGTAACACAGAGAGGAATGCCTCCCAATTAAACAGTAGACCTTTATACCACCACTGTTTACTGTACAACTGTCTCAAACTACTTAATTTCAGTTCCAATAATGCTCAGGAAAATAAGTTAAGAGAATTCATAGTATCATACAAAATTTCAGCTCAAGGTGTGATCTCCTGAGGCAAGTGTTCTCACTCCTGGCAAAGCAGGAGAGCTGTCAAAGTGGTCAGCAGTGGCTGGAAATTGGATAAAACTAAAAAATGTATTTTTAGGTTCAAACCTTAAAATATATCAGTTTACATTACATAGAGATAACCCAACACTGGCATATTTAATTCATTTAGCAGTGATTAATTTTGTAAACATGATAAACTCACTGGAATAGCTGTAATAAAGAAGTTCCATGGCAACAGAGTTCCAAGCCCCAGGATAAAGCAAATAATCCTGACCGAGTAGGCCCTGTGTAGGAAAAAAAAAAATGAATGAACTATTAACCATTTGTGTGAGCCATTTAGGAGTCAAGATGAATAGGGAAAAAGTAATAAATCTGTGAATAATTTAACTATTTGCATGCGAGATATTTAGAAGGCAAGAAGTAGAAAAAATGAAACATGTCAGCGATTGAAACTACAGTATGCCAGCAATGCTTCAAGTGGTTTAATTCACACGATTATACTGACTATCCTAGGGACAGCCTGAGAACCCTCGCAATAACATACAATGCAGAAAGGTCATCTTCCAAACTTTTAACCCTTTGTTGGGACAGTGTTCACATCTAATTAACAATTGATAATTAAGATCTGTCTGCACAGTACACACTAAGGCTGGCCATACATTATACCATTTTTATTATTTCGAGGTCATACCTTAACAAACACTTTCAATTTGTATGCAATCAGGCAGCCCCTTGCACTACATAGTTGGCAGTACATAGTTGAAGGTAAATCTAAAGGAAATTGGGTAAGAAAATTGTATAACGTATGGCCAATTTAGAATTCGTAAAACTGAACAGTGCTGAAACTGCCAGAAGAGGACATTTAAAAATAACACGCTGCAATGTTTAAATATTTTCTGCGATGATACTAAATACATGCAACCAATACTATATAAAGTAGGCATTATCCTAATCTTGTGCAAAAGTGGAAGCACTTTGGGTGATGAAATAAATACATCCCATGAACTGAAAGGGTTACATTTCCTTATATTTAAATTAGTCTACACCCAACTAGTGCCAAGATTGCTTCCGGGCTGAGTGTTCCCATCAAAACATAGCAGTAATGAAGCACTTCCAGTTCAATGGAACACAGTGACATAAAGGGTTACTGACGTCCAAGCTCATGCTGATTGATGTTTGCAGCACCAATGTTCAAGGTCACAAATCATGAATTTGTCCAATGCAATTGAAGGTGCAAGAAAAGGAATGACATGTTCTTTTTAACAACAAGACAAAGGGAACTGGTTTATCCAGAACCTGTTACTTGTCACTAAGTAACACAACCAAGCCATGCAAAGCAGACACGTACTGCTGGAATGGGACAGTCTAGGAGGGAAAGAAAACCTGACAATTAAGAAGCAGACTTATAAGAGTGACGGTTTCATCAAGACAACACAGAATACAGGAAAAGCAAAGAAGAAACAGAAGCTGTGAACAGCAGCACAATAGTTCAGGCTACAAACAGTCACTTACTTGTCCTGTGGCTCATCTTTACGAGACATCATGCGATTTCTGTTCCCTGGATGCTGGAGAGTCTTGCCTATTAAGCTGGAAAGGCTGTCAGGAGGAGGAGAAAAGACCAATCACGTGGATATTTCATAAACCATGGAATAGGCCTAGCTGTTTCTAGCTCCTCCTCCCTGTGTGCTTCCCTAAATATCCCCCCCTGTGCAGCCCACCTCCCTTCTTCCCTTACAAACCTGTGAGTTCCTCCTCTGTCCATACTGCCATAATCCAGTTTTGTATTTCCCTTGACAAAGATTTCCATTTCATCTAAAATCTGCCTTTAGCATACTGTTCCTCTCTCCTCACAAACTCATTCTGCTAACAAAAAAGTGGATAGCTCTTTGTTAACTCCCAACCCCCTACCTAAATTCTCTCCGGTGTCAACCTGGCCCATCCCCTTCTCCAATACACATCTGTCCACACACACACACACACACACACACACACACACACACACACACACACACACACACACACACACACACACACACACACTTACTGACTTTAAAATCAATGACCATGAATTGCAAGTGTCCTGCAATTTTTCATGACAAAAGAGTTAATACAGTGGGACAATGGCTAGTATGTCTCAGATGCACAGGAATAGAAAGGGAAATAATATCTGCTAATAGATACAAAGTGTGGAAAGCACACATGTAATATGTTCATATCCTTTAAAACATATTTCAGATAATACAGGGAATTCTGATGGTTTTGTAATCAGCATAACAAATTCATTTTAACAGCCTAACTGGCAAACAAGTAAGCTCTGTTACTGTAAAAGTTGATTAGTAAATTACATCTCCTTGTTGTTCCCTGCAAACCAAAGCTATGCACATTCCTGAGGACAAAAAGAAAAACCTCTTTCTTGGTTAAACTAACAGTAATTTCACCCTTCCCAATTCAATTTCATACATTTAATGCAACACATATTTATACAGCAGTGAATGAGAAATGCTCAATAGAATTAGTCACTGTAATTTGAGGCTGGGTTCACAATGCAGTAGGAGTGGCTGACAGCAGGGGTCCGGTGAGTCCCCATTAACCATTTCAGGTCTGAATTTTTGGCTGAATTCGGACCTAAAACAGACCAGAAGACACAGGACCCCTGTGCAATTCGCTCCAGAGATGTGTGAACCGACTCCATTTAGAGCCGGTCACAATCTCCCGACATATGAATTGGATGCGGGGAAAGCCAAATCCAATTTTCAGCAGTGTGAACCCAGCCTAAAACACAACAGGAGGATAGACTTGCAGAAATGTTTATAGAGGGCTGGTTTACACCTCAAATGCCCTCCAAATTCGTTCTGGATGCGTTTCTGCATTCGAGTTTAACGCATTTGTTCCGGTGCATTTTTAATGCGTTTCTGAATACATTCCAGATGCTCTTTTTTTCTGTACTGGGGTCCGGTGTATTTTTTAAGTGTTTTACTGCATTTCAGTACAATCCAGTGCAGGAAAAATGCAGCATGTTCTACTTTTTTTTTTTTCTGGAATTGGAAAGCCCGGGAACTGATCGCCCAGGTGTGAATTATGACATTGGAAACCATATAACCTACTGTCTATACATTTTTGATGCAAAAAAAGGCACTGGAATGCATGTGGTGTGAACTGGCCCTGAGTGTATATATTTTTAAAGCAGTAAATGAGACAAAAGTCTTGGGGCTGGTTCAAATCAACACATGCATTAAAACGCAGCCACTGGGGTTCGGGAATGATAGCAGTGTCGATGCGCTGATCGCGGAAAATTGCACAGTTTACTATTTAATAAAGCAAACTTTATTGAAATGTTCATCAAGTTATAAGGCTGTGGTTTGTGCTGCACTGTGCTTTAAAAAGAAAAAAAAAAAAAAAAAAAAAGTATCCATTTATATTGTGTTAGGCCCCTTTCACACTGGGGCGGGGAGCCGCGGTGGCGGTAAAGCAGCGCTATATTTAGCGCTGCTTTACCGTCGTTTTAACCGCGGTATTCGGCCGCTCACAGTGCGGTTTTACCCCCCTGCGAGCGGCCGAAAAAGGGTTAAACACCCCCGCAGAGCGCCGCCGTAGCGGTGCTTTGCGGCGGTATTGCCGCGGTTTTACCACGGTGTCCCATTCTAATCAATGGGAAGGAGCTAAAGGGGCCGGATTTTTTCATGCGGTGAACAGGCGCTATTTTTAGCGCTGCACCGCTTAAAAAACGCCCTGGTGTGAAAGGGGCCTTAGGGTGTTTGTTTATTTATTATTTTTACGGGTTATTGGTTAATTTATCATTACCAAGTATTCATTGATTGAATTTATTATTGATGATTTTTAGCAGTATTAACACCCTAACCCCAACTCCTAACATAATGTTTACTCTAATCCCTTACCTGAACAAAAAAAAAAAAAAATGTTATAATAATAAATAAAAATAAAAGCGAAATGGAAAAAGCTAATAAATAAAAAAAACACAATAAATGATGCAACAAATAATAGTTCTCTATTTGCAAAAAAAAATACAAAAAAACCCTGTATTAAACCGCATCAGTTGCTCATAAAGAAAGCGCCAAACACTCAAAGACGCTACGCTCAGGTGTGAATGCAGCCTTAAAAAAAACCCAGTCAACAACTTTCAAAATTGCTGGCAGAATCATTGAAATATCAATGTACTTTAATGGAAGTTCCTCCTGGTCTGGCTGTTAATGCACTGAAGTGAGAGCTCCTAAAATAACATTTGGAAACTACCATCCATCCATATGAACGCAGCGTTATCCCTCTCTTCTGGGTGCGTCCGATTACTGCCAGTGCTGGCCAACCTCTTTTGTCCCTATCCTAGCTTCCTTACATAACCTTTTATATAGCAGTCATGTGAGGAGTAAAGAAGAATACTCTAGAGCAGGTGGCTCCAAACCTTGCTTGTTTTCTGTTCTTCAGACTTTGACAGGAAAAAAGGGGCAGACTGTGAGCAGTGCAAGTATTAAATGCCCAGTGGAAGAAATAGTGCCCCATTGTTTGGTGTCAGTGGGAGGAATGGTGCCTCAAGGGGGACATAAAGGCAAGCAAAGCGCCACATCCGTCCCCTGCGCCATAGTTTGGAGACCACTGCTCTAGAGTTTCAATTAGGGCTGCAACTAAAGATTAATTTTCATAATCGATTAATCTGCCGATTATTTTTTAGATTAAATCAGATAAAATCATTAAAAAAAAACATAATGTGCCATAATTTTGTTTATTTAAAAGTAATAATGAAAAAACTGAGTTACACCAATGCCGGGGCGCTATCCCTCCCGGGGACACCAATGCCGGGGCGCTATCCCTCCCGGGGACACCAATGCCGGGGCGCTATCCCTCCCGGGGACACCAATGCCGGGGCGCTATCCCTCCCGGGGACACCAATGCCGGGGCGCTATCCCTCCCGGGGACACCAATGCCGGGGCGCTATCCCTCCCGGGGACACCAATGCCGGGGAGCTATCCCTCCCGGGGACACCAATGCCGGGGCGCTATCCCTCCCAGGTACACCAATGCCGGGGCGGTATCCCTCCCGGGTACACCAATGGCGGGGCGGTATCCCTTCCGGGTACACCAATGGCGGGGCGGTATCCCTTCCTGGGGACACCAATGCCGGGGCGTTATTCCTCCCGGGGACACCAATGCCGGGGCGTTATTCCTCCCGGGGACACCAATGCCGGGGCGTTATTCCTCCCGGGGACACCAATGCCGGGGCGTTATTCCTCCCGGGGACACCAATGCCGGGGCGTTATTCCTCCCGGGGACACCAATGCCGGGGCGTTATTCCTCCCGGGGACACCAATGCCGGGGCGTTATTCCTCCCGGGGACACCAATGCCGGGGCGTTATTCCTCCCGGGGACACCAATGCCGGGGCGTTATTCCTCCCGGGGACACCAATGCCGGGGCGTTATTCCTCCCGGGGACACCAATGCCGGGGCGTTATTCCTCCCGGGGACACCAATGCCGGGGCGGTATCCCTCCCGGGGACACCAATGCCGGGGCGTTATCCCTCCCGGGGACACCAATGCCGGGGCGGTATCCCTCCCGGGTACACCAATGCCGGGGCGGTATCCCTCCCGGGTACACCAATGCCGGGGCGGTATCCCTCCCGGGTACACCAATGCCGGGGCGGTAGCCCTCCCGGGTACACCAATGCCGGGGCGGTATCCCTCCCGGGGACACCAATGCCGGGGCGGTATCCCTCCCGGGGACACCAATGCCGGGGCGGTATCCCTCCCGGGGACACCAATGCCGGGGCGTTATCCCTCCCGGGGACACCAATGCCGGGGCGTTATCCCTCCCGGGGACACCAATGCCGGGGCGTTATCCCTCCCGGGGACACCAATGCCGGGGCGTTATTCCTCCCGGGGACACCAATGCCGGGGCGTTATTCCTCCCGGGGACACCAATGCCGGGGCGTTATTCCTCCCGGGGACACCAATGCCGGGGCGTTATTCCTCCCGGGGACACCAATGCCGGGGCGTTATCCCTCCCGGGGACACCAATGCCGGGGCGTTATCCCTCCCGGGGACACCAATGCCGGGGCGTTATCCCTCCCGGGGACATCAATGCCGGGGCGTTATCCCTCCCGGGGACACCAATGCCGGGGCGTTATTCCTCCCGGGGACACCAATGCCGGGGCGTTATTCCTCCCGGGGACACCAATGCCGGGGCGTTATTCCTCCCGGGGACACCAATGCCGGGGCGTTATTCCTCCCGGGGACACCAATGCCGGGGCGTTATTCCTCCCGGGGACACCAATGCCGGGGCGTTATTCCTCCCGGGGACACCAATGCCGGGGCGTTATTCCTCCCGGGGACACCAATGCCGGGGCGTTATTCCTCCCGGGGACACCAATGCCGGGGCGTTATTCCTCCCGGGGATACCAATGCTGGGGCGTTATTCCTCCTGGGGACACCAATGCCGGGGCGATATCCCCCCCACAGAAACACCAATGGGGCACTATTCCACCCCCCAGAAACACCAATGGGGCACTAGGACTATTCCCCCCTCCCTCCCAGGAAAACCAATGATGGGGCACTCCCCCCTTCCCCAGGAATACTTAGTTGGGGCACTGGTCAGTGAATGTTGTACTGTGTATGTATGCATGTTTTTACTGTGCAGTGCAGGGGTGCCCAACCAGTGGCCCGTGGAGCCCTCTGATGTGGCCCGCGACCTCCTAGCATACTGTTATTAAAGGTCAGTTTATTAATAAAATCACAATCACATTGTATATATCAGCATATCTTTTCTGCAGTGGTTACTGGAATGCTTTCAAACTGATCCGCAGATGCAGAGCAGTTTACCTGCACTGAGCCATAGACTTCTATTATTACCTGCGAGTTTGGTGAGCTTTCTGAAAGTGCACCAAACCTGCAGAATATAATAGAAGTCTATTGCAAACTGCAGGAAAGCCAAAAGGTACAATGCGTTACACCCACGGTGCAGGTAAACCGCAGCACATCAGTGTGAAAGCGGCCTTGGACCCCTTTCACATGGTCAGTCCGAAAGTCTGACCAATTGGACCCTCCATTCACCTCTAAAGGGGGGCTTTCTGAGACTTTAAATGAGACGCATGGTAACATGCATCTCCATCCCTATTCGAGTACACAGAGAAAGAGGGTCGGGACTTTAAATGAGGTGTCTATATTGTGGCCAATCTAAGGAATCAAAGTGAAACATGAACAAGTATTTATTTGTTTGCCATGATTGAGTAGGTACATGGCAGACAATGCATGCAATAATGGCACATAATATAACAAATCAAGCATCCAAAACATTTACATGTTAAAAACATGAATACAATATAATAATATAGTATTGTCCTCAATAATAAAAAAAATCATTATAATATAACAGTTTAAATCCACGGCATTGCCTGAATCCAAAGACCATATGAGTATGTATGCATTGCATCTAGGTTAGGCCCGACACGTTTCATGGGATTTATCCAATCATCAGGGGCGGATGCATGATACATCTATAAAAAGAGGTAAGTATGTCAAAATCAACCATTCATAGACAAAAAATGGAAAAGAATGAATATACATACAGGGAGGATGAGAGGGTCATCCCTGTAAGACTCACGTATCTGCTTAGTGTGAAACAAACACACCGCCAGGGTGCTAGGGCCAGGGTTTGTTTCACACTAAGCAGATACGCGAGTCTTACAGGGATGACCCTCTCATCCTCCCTGTATGTATATTCATTCTTTTCCATTTTTTGTCTATGAATGGTTGATTTTGACATACTTACCTCTTTTTATAGATGTATCATGCATCCGCCCCTGATGATTGGATAAATCCCATGAAACGCATCGGGCCTAACCTAGATGCAATGCATACATACTCATATGGTCTTTGGATTCAGGCAATGCCGTGGATTTAAACTGTTATATTATAATGATTTTTTTTTATTATTGAGGACAATACTATTGTATATTGTATTCATGTTTTTAACATGTAAATGTTTTGGATGATTTGTTATATTATGTGCCATTATTGCATGCATTGTCTGCCATGTACCTACTCAATCATGGCAAACAAATAAATACTTGTTCGTGTTTCACTTTGATTCCTTCGATTAGCCACAATATAGACACCTCATTTAAAGTCCCGACCCTCTTTCTCTATGTACTCCATTCACCTCTAAGTAGTGGTAGACATAAACCGACTTGTGTTCTACCTCCAATACGTTCCGCTAAAAAGTATTGTGGGCTGCGTCAGTGTGCGCTCTCCAAATGCAGAGTGGACACGGACATGCCATCCACCCGCTCTGCTCATTATGGCCCACGACCAGTTACCAAGTCGCTTAAGTGGCCCTCGCTCTTCAAAAGGTTGGGCACCCCTGGTGTAGTGTATTATACTGTATATAGCAGCTACCTTTTTACAATGTGCAGCTTGGCAGCTCGGCTCTCCTCACAGCTTCTCGCCTCTGTTCCATCAAGGTAGTAGCGGGCGGGGCTGAGAAGATCTGTGGGAATGACGTCAGCGAGGAGGAGAAGCTGGTCACAGACAGCGACACATGATTACACAGGAGGGAAGGATTTTTTTCATGGACGGACAGCAGGAAGGTGCGGACCAACGAATCGATAATGAAAATTGTTGACAGCGATTTTCATCAATAATATAGATTAATCGTTTCAGCCCTAGTTTCAATTGAGTAATAGCTTGGAGTTTGCTGGGGCTGACGATATCAGATCAAAGATGGTGGTGCCCAGCAGCAGTCTCAGGGTTTTCGGATGTCTACACAAGGGAGCATTTATCAGGTAAAGTACATCCCTAAAATATGTTAAATGTGCATATTTATGGATAGATTGCTGTTAAAATAAACAGGGTCTCTCTAAAGATTACATAAACCCTTAAGGGATCATTCAGACTTGTGCGCTGTGGTAAAGTGTGGTAAAATACACTGTACAAAAATGCCAATGCACCCCACATGCTGCATGTTGTAGTTCGGGGAATTTCAAAAAAGGAATCACATGCAGTTTTTGAATGACCTGAACTCTGGACAGACAAAGAAAGAATAAATCTTATGCAGAGTCTTCCTCTCTAGACTAAATTATCCACTTTCAGTGCCTCCTCAAAATCTGCATTAGCAGGGTCCTGGGATGCTGACTTCATATCCCAGCTGCTCTCTGTACACTGGGGATTGGAATGGTCACCTACCTCATTATTCCTCTGCAGCAGAGTAGCAGTGACATCAGAACAAATGAAGAGCTTGCCTAACTTAACTAGGCCTCCCCTTCCTCAACTCTGCCTGCCCTATTTTTTGTTGCCCTGTGAAGACCCAAGTCTGTTTAAATCTGCCGCTTCATAGGAGGTTAATGGAGGGTCCAATTGGATGCACTTGAAAAACAGACAGACGGACCCGATCAGACTGATAATGTAAAAAAGAGGCCTAAGGCTGCTTTCACACTGATGCAATGCAGTTTACCTGTGGGTTAGCTGCACAAAATAATTCTATTATATCCTGCAGGTATGGTGCACTTTGTGAAAGTGCACCAAAACTCCAGCATTCAGGAAGCTCACCAAACCCACAGGATATATAATAGAAGTCTATGGCTCAGTGCAGGTAACCAACCGGTGCACTGCACCTGCTGATCAGTCTGAAAGAAGCCCAGTAACCAGTGCACAACTAGAACAGATATGCCCATTGCTATGTGTGATTTTAGGAAACTGGCCTAAAGCCTAGGTTCACATTGGAGCGATTTGGCATGCGATTTGACCTGTCAAATCGTCGGCAATTGCACCATCCGAATTGGTTGGACGCCACATTTGCGGTGAAGCACTGATTCCCAAAAGTAGTTTCTGTACTACCTTTCGCGACGTTGGTGTGCGATTACCATAGACATCTGTACAGCAACTCGCACAGATGTCTCTGAAATTCCCCCTGAAATCGGGACTGACATGCGGGAATGAAATCGTGCAAATTCAGCTGAACTGGCTGTCCCTATGAACCAGGGCTTAAACACAATTTTCACTTCGTTCAAGACTCACCCTGCAGGTATCACCACCTGTTTTTGTCCCAGGCTGAGTGCATTTGGCCTCACTCCGCCTGCGACTGGAGCAAGCGCTATACAGGAAGCACCGGCTTATGTGGCTCTGCACCTTCCACAGCCGCATGCTTCCTCTACCGCCGGCTCCATTCTCAACACTGCATCCGCAATCTGGGCTTGCCAACCCACTATCCCAGAGCAGAAGGTCGCAGGTCACATCAGATGATTCCACTGGTTGGGCAACCCGGACTTACAGTAAAATCATTTTCTTGGGAGTAAATTGTGATTCTAAAGGCAAAAGGAATTTTTACCTTAAAGGATAAGTTCACCTTTGTAAATAAATGCACAATTCTTTGCAGCTTAAAAATTGTGCATTTCAAATGTAACTTTTATTAAGAGCTTGAAAAGCTTACACTCACGATCAGTAGATCGTGGGTGCAATGCAAGGCTCCTGCAGACTGTCTGCTCATACCTCATACGAGCAGGCAGCTGAGGTAGTAGTTCTCCCATTCACAGAACTCTAAATTAATGAAACAGCCAGGTGGGCGGAGTTCTTTTAAGTTGCGACAGCAGATGCAGGGAGAAGATCCCCAGCCCACTGTCAAAATGGGGACGGGTGTAATATGTTATGAAAGGTAAACTTAGCCTTTGATTCATTGTCGAATGCATTAAAGGTAAAAAAAAAAAAAAAAAAAAAACCCTGACACCCACTCTTCCCTCCCTGCATTTTTGGGGTTCAACTGAGCAGTAAGGGCCATTGGCTCCCCCTGCCACCTATCAAATCCTGTGTAGAGGGAGCAGAGGAGGGCCAAGCCACTCTGTGCATGTCTATATAGGCACACAGCCCGGTTTGGGATTGAGCCTTTAGGAGTGCCCCTATTAGCAAGCAGCTTGCTATGGGGACACTGGGAAAAGAAGGAACCAAGGATTGCCAGCGGGGAACCCCAGAAGAGGAGTTTCAGGGCCACTTTGTGCGATACTATTGCACAGAGCAGGCAAGTATTGTTATTCTAATTTTAAAAAAAAACACACACACACCCCTTTACAATTACTTGAAGGGATATGGGTAAAATAGTTGTCCGACTGAATCTGGGTTGGGCGGCTGTGCAGTCGAGAGGTCCAGCATTGCAGGAATTTAAGTATGTGGATAAGAAGATGATGAGCTTCCTCTGGTGATAAAGGCTTTTGCACTGAGAGGGTATCCAGGACTCATCCACAGCCCATCATGATGGCAGCTGTTGCGGGAACCTTTCAGACCAGCAAGAGGAAAGGTTTTCCCCAACATCAGGGTTGAGAATGAGAGCCACTAGGCCAGAGCTAAGCTGGTTCAGGTTGTGGCAGGCAAATACGATTGTTGGAAGGGGGGTCGCTTTCTTGTCCCATGCAGCCATAATGTTGGAGAGAAACGTGGTAAAAATAACTACTTTGAAAGGTCACCATCAAGTCCAGAATCCTCATGCAAGTCAAAGGGTTAATTGGCTCCAGGACTGCCCAGTCCCAATGAGGGAGTTTGGAGTTTTTGTGTGGAAGGAAACCCCTAGAAGGCCTAGATGATGAGTTGTTTTGCAGTGTCAATTTCTGGAGGTTCAGGATCCACACAAATTCTTGCAGTTTTAACAGTTTGTTGGACATTGACTGTTGGCAGTAGAAGGAATTCCTTGTGAGCGAAGACAATCAAGTACATGGGGCTAGTACCTTGGTGATTACCCAAGCTGCAGTGGACAGACCAAAAAGAGAGGGCAATGAATTGCTAATATTGTGTGCCCACCACAAAGCACAGGAAATGTTGCTGTCAGGAAGATAGGAACATGCAAGTAGGCACCCTTGATGTCCACAGAGGCCAGAATTCTTACAGATAACAGGAAGCAATGACTGACCTTTGTATCAGAGGGAAGGTGTTGAGAACATTTGGATCAAGTATGAGGTGAATGCCCTCTTTTTCTTCCAGAAAGGTGAACAGGTTTGAGTAGAAACTAGGGTTGCACTGATACCAAGCATTTGCACGCGTATCGGTACCCATGCAAATTCTCCGATACTATAAACAGATACCTTCAGGCTCGGTTCTTTGAGCTGTCAGGGGAATTCTCCCGTTAGCATGAGCTACAGGAAACGACAAAACAAAAAGGCGCACTGACCTAGTGCCTTATCCTAAGACGGTATCTTTATTAATGAAAAAAGTGGTAAGTATTATGTCAATTGCATCAAAGCTCATCACAAAAAACAGCACCATCCAGTCCACAGTACTTCATAACTTGTGATAGGACAAAAGCAGATCCAATAGGCTAACATGTTTTGAGGACTAGCCTCTTTCACAGAGCCCTCTGAGGAAGAGGCTTGTCCTCAAATGTGTTAGCCTATTGGATCTGCTTTTGTCCTGTCACACGTTATGATGTACTGTGGACTGGATGGTGCTGGTTTTTGTGATGAATTCTAGGTCGGTGCGCCCTGGGTTTTGTTTTGTGGTTTTGGCGTTTCCAGACTCTCCCAGTCTAATCAGGGCATCAAGACAAGGCTTATCCATGAAAGCCAGTGTGGAAGTGTAGTCTAACATCAACAGAAAATTCTCTCCTGCACTGTGCAGAGGGCCTAGGTAACAATGTTATACTTCCGTTATGGTGCTACAAGATGGATTCTGCACACCCCGCTGCTTTAGGCTACTTTCACACTAAGGCACTGGGCGTGCTGGTGGTAAAGCGGCGCTATATTTAGCAGCGTTTTAGCGGTGCAGTTTTAACCCCTGCTAGCGGCCGGAAAAGGGTTAAAACCGTCCGCAAAGCGTAAAAAAAAAAAAAAAAATGTGTTTTTTTCAAAATTGTTGCTTTTTTTTTTGTTTATAGCGCAAAAAATAAAAACTGCAGAGGTGAGCAAATACCACCAAAAGAAAGCTCCATTTGTGGGGAAAAAAAGGACATCAATTTTGTTTGGGAGCCATGTCGCACGACCGCGCAATTGTCAGTTAAAGCGACGCAGTGCCGAATCGCAAAAAGTGGTCTGGTCTTAAGCCAGCAAAATGGTCCGGTCTGAAAATGGTTAAAGGAGATGTATGGGGTTTATAAAAAATTAATATGATCACACTGATGCTGCAGCTGTCCCACATTGGCTCCAAGCCCGAAAACTGAGCAATCACATGGGTGCTGACCACCAAGTACTCAGTCGGCTAAAGCCCCATACACACGGTCGGACTTTTTCATCAATTTGGTCCGATCGGACAAGGTTGTTGAAAAATCAGACCGTGTGTATGCACCATCGGACAGTGTTCGTCGGTTTGTCCGTCGGACAAAGTCTTATCTCCTGCTGGAAAGATTTCCCGTCAACCCGGTCCGATCACACCAAATCCGAGCGTGTGTACGCTTGTCCGACCGGACAAAGTGCTACGCATGCTCAGATCACATTACAAGACCAAAGCTATTGGCTACTAGCCTCTACGTAGTCCCGTCGTAGGCAACAAACGTCACCACGTTCAGAATGATCGGATTTTCCGACAACTTTGTCCGATCGTGTGTACGCAAAACCAACATCAGACAAAGTATGACGGACATGGTCCGACGGACCTGGTCCACGGATTGTCCGCGCGTGTGTATGGGGCTTTAGAGTGGAGAGCAGTGACTGCAAGTCACTGCCATGCTCCTCTAGTGCTCACTCAAGCGTCTGGCTGGAGACGGGGCAGGTGCAGCTAGCTTCGGATCTCAGCCACGTGTTGAGAGGCAGAGCCGGCTGGATGGATCCTGAAAATATTGCCACAATTCTTTCCAGAGCCTCGAGCGGCTCTGTCACATTTGTGGCTGCTATGGGCCAACTCCTGGTCACAGGAGATCAAGTGCCCCCGAGATCCACAAGAGCACTTTGGCCACACTGCTCTTTTAAACAATGATCTGTCCTCCACAGGAACAGAGTCTTGTTAAGGCAGTAAATGGCCATATCAACTACAGGTATGACCCACTTTAAGAAACACAGGTGGATCCCAATTTTAGGCTGGGTTCACACAGCAGGAGGTTGTGACTGGCTCTCTATGGAGACGAATCACATATCTCCGCAGTGGCACCGGTGCATTTTATAGTCTGTTTCAGGTTTGAATTCAGCCCACAATTCAGGCTGAAATCGGACCTGAAAACGGTGAACAAGGACACACTGGACTCCTGCTGTGAGCCGCTGCATGCTCATATGTGAACCCAGCCTTAAAGTTGGGATCACTCCAGAGTCAGGAGCGGCTATGAGGTCATCCAACAGCTAACATTAGCCCACAGTTGGCTGAATATGGGTCACAGGAGTGCAGAACCAAGTCTCTCCTGTAACCCACAGAGCTCTGACCCCACTTCTCCTTTAAATGCATGTCTGTGTGCAGATCATTATTGCGCTCCACCCCCTGAACCCGGAAAAGTGTAAGCGTAAATGTGATCTCAGTTACAATCACACATGCTGGTGATAGGAAGTGGAACTTACTCCCAGAGGCAAAGTGGCAGAGTAGAGAGGAACAGGCAGCATGGTTATACCTGGCACTGTGGCCACTCAGACTTCTTCCACCAGAAGCACGGTCCACTGGTTATGACAAATTCATGGCCACCTCCACAGCCCTGAGCTTTCTCTATGACAGAATGTATTCTATACATCACTGGTTACCTAGGAGGCTCCACCTCTGACCTGTAGCTTAAGTACAAGTCCTTGGCCTTTGAGGGGTCATTCACACAGGCATAAGTGTATTTTCTGCAGGAAACAAAAGGGTTCTGACTGGCAGACCTAGAAGATCTTGTGTAAAGTAAAAGCCTAAAGTACTTGCATAGAACCTGCAGTTGTGTCCTACTTTTTTTTGTGCCCGGCTAAACGCAGCGTACATTTTTGAATCTAGATTTAGCTGGATGTATGAGCTCACTTATTACTATAGTGCTACATTTGGATACATACAAAAACTAAATACTCTTCTGCCCATGTGAATGAGCTTCAAAAGCTACACAGATCTCAGAAGCCATTTACAGTGGAACTTCCGCTTTAAGTACTCCTCGCCGCATGACATGTCACAATTGGCATGTCATTTTTTGGGGGGGGGGGGGGGGGGGGGGGGGCTGGGTACCTGGTTTGGAGTGGGACTTCCTGTCCCACTTACTCCTTCCGACCACCTAGGCGATTCCTAGGTGGCCCCTCCCTACACGTGACAGGTCCCAGAACATTGCCTGGTGCCTACACTCATAATGTTGGCGTCGCAGGGGGGGAGAGAGAGCGGAGGCTTCGGGCAACCGCATCGCTGGACCGTAGGACAGGTGAGTGTCTTTTATTAAAAGTCAGCAGCTACAAAAAGTGGCTGCTGACTTTTAATAAACACTCAAAAAACAGTGGAACTCCGCTTTAAGTGAACACACAGAAGATAGCTGATTGGTTGCTATGCACAGTTGCTCCAGAGTCTGATAATCACCCCACAATGAATATAAAACAGAGCATACATCACAATTGTATCCAGCCACCTTGAATGAAGATAATGAAGGATGCAGATAAATATAGAAATGAAGCAGAAGTTGAATGGCTAATCGGTTTCAGAGGAGAAAACATTGCTGTGGCAGCTATAATAAGAACATATACTGAGAATAGAACAAGCAATACTGGGTATATATATATATATATATATATATACACACATACACACACACACACACACTTCCCTGGACTGCAAATGAAGACGCAAGAAGAGTGTGCGGCATTTGCCCCCCCCCCCCCACGCGAGAGAGAAGTGTGTATGTGGCATTTGCCCCCCCACACGAGAAGAGTGTGTGGCATTTGCGCCAACCCCCCCGCGAGACGAGTGTGTGTATGTGGCATCTGCGCCCCCCGCGAGAAGAGTGTGTGTATGTGGCATCTGCGCCCCCCCCCCCGCGAGAAGTGTGTGTGTGGCATTTGCGCCCCCCCCGCGAGAAGTGTGTGTATGTGGCATTTGCGCGCCCCCCGCGCGCGAGAAGAGTGTGTGCATGTGGCATTTGCCCCCGTGTGAGGAGAGTGCGTGGCATTTGCCCCCGTGTGAGGAGAGTGCGTGGCATTTGCCCCCGTGTGAGGAGAGTGCGTGGCATTTGCCTCCGTGTGAGGAGAGTGCGTGGCATTTGCCTCCGTGTGAGGAGAGTGCGTGGCATTTGCCTCCGTGTGAGGAGAGTGCGTGGCATTTGCCTCCGTGTGAGGAGAGTGCGTGGCATTTGCCTCCGTGTGAGGAGAGTGCGTGGCATTTGCCTCCGTGTGAGGAGAGTGCGTGGCATTTGCCCCCGTGTGAGGAGAGTGCGTGGCATTTGCCCCCGTGTGAGGAGAGTGCGTGGCATTTGCCCCCGTGTGAGGAGAGTGCGTGGCATTTGCCCCCGTGTGAGAAGAGTGTGTGGCATTTGCCCCGTGTGAGAAGAGAGTGTGGCACTGACCTGCTTGGTGTGTGTGGCACTGACCTGCTTGGTGTGTGTGTGTGTGTGGCACTGACCTGCTTGGTGTGTGTGTGTGTGTGTGGCACTGACCTGCTTGGTGTGTGTGTGTGTGTGTGTGGCACTGACCTGCTTGGTGTGTGTGGCACTGACCTGCTTGGTGTGTGTGTGTGTGTGTGTGTGGCACTGACCTGCTTGGTGTGTGTGTGTGTGTGTGGCACTGACCTGCTTGGTGTGTGTGTGTGTGTGTGGCACTGACCTGCTTGGTGTGTGTGTGTGTGGCACTGACCTGCTTGGTGTGTGTGTGTGTGTGTGGCACTGACCTGCTTGGTGTGTGTGTGTGTGTGTGTGTGGCACTGACCTGCTTGGTGTGTGTGTGTGTGTGTGTGTGGCACTGACCTGCTTGGTGTGTGTGTGTGTGTGTGTGTGGCACTGACCTGCTTGGTGTGTGTGTGTGTGGCACTGACCTGCTTGGTGTGTGTGTGTGTGTGTGGCACTGACCTGCTTGGTGTGTGTGTGTGTGTGTGTGGCACTGACCTGCTTGGTGTGTGTGTGTGTGTGTGTGTGGCACTGACCTGCTTGGTGTGTGTGGCACTGACCTGCTTGGTGTGTGTGTGTGTGGCACTGACCTGCTTGGTGTGTGTGTGTGTGGCACTGACCTGCTTGGTGTGTGTGTGTGTGTGGCACTGACCTGCTTGGTGTGTGTGTGTGTGGCACTGACCTGCTTGGTGTGTGTGTGTGTGTGGCACTGACCTGCTTGGTGTGTGTGTGTGTGTGTGTGTGTGTGTGTCACAGACCAGCTTGGTGTGTGTGTGTGTGTGTGTGTGTGTGGCACTGACCTGCTTGGTGTGTGTGTGTGTGTGTGGCACTGACCTGCTTGGTGTGTGTGTGTGTGTGTGTGTGTGTGTGTGTGGCACTGACCTGCTTGGTGTGTGTGTGTGTGTGTGGCACTGACCTGCTTGGTGTGTGTGTGTGGCACTGACCTGCTTGGTGTGTGTGTGTGGCACTGACCTGCTTGGTGTGTGTGTGTGGCACTGACCTGCTTGGTGTGTGTGTGTGTGGCACTGACCTGCTTGGTGTGTGTGTGGCATTTGCGCCCTCCCCCACGCGCGAGAGACGCGTGTGTGTGTGGCATTTGCGCCCTCCCCCACGCGCGAGAGACGCGTGTGTGTGGCATTTGCGCCCTCCCCCACGCGCGAGAGACGCGTGTGTGTGGCATTTGCGCCCTCCCCCACGCGCGAGAGACGCGTGTGTGTGGCATTTGCGCCCTCCCCCACGCGCGAGAGACGCGTGTGTGTGGCATTTGCGCCCTCCCCCACGCGCGAGAGACGCGTGTGTGTGGCATTTGCGCCCTCCCCCACGCGCGAGAGACGCGTGTGTGGCATTTGCGCCCTCCCCCACGCGCGAGAGACGCGTGTGTGTGGCATTTGCGCCCTCCCCCACGCGCGAGAGACGCGTGTGTGGCATTTGCGCCCTCCCCCACGCGCGAGAGACGCGTGTGTGGCATTTGCGCCCTCCCCCACGCGCGAGAGACGCGTGTGTGTGGCATTTGCGCCCTCCCCCCCACGCGCGAGAGACGCGTGTGTGGCATTTGCGCCCTCCCCCCCACGCGCGAGAGACGCGTGTGTGGCATTTGCGCCCTCCCCCCCACGCGCGAGAGACGCGTGTGTGGCATTTGCGCCCTCCCCCCACGCGCGAGAGACGCGTGTGTGGCATTTGCGCCCTCCCCCCACGCGCGAGAGACGCGTGTGTGGCATTTGCGCCCTCCCCCCACGCGCGAGAGACGCGTGTGTGGCATTTGCGCCCTCCCCCCCACGCGCGAGAGACGCGTGTGTGGCATTTGCGCCCTCCCCCCCACACGCGAGAGCCGCGTGTGTGGCATTTGCGCCCTCCCCCCCACGCGCGAGAGCCGCGTGTGTCCCATTTGCCCCCGTGTGAGAAGCGTGTGTCCCATTTGCCCCCGTGTGAGAAGCGTGTGTCCCATTTGCCCCCGTGTGAGAAGCGTGTGTCCCATTTGCCCCCGTGTGAGAAGCGTGTGTCCCATTTGCCCCCGTGTGAGAAGCGTGTGTCCCATTTGCCCCCGTGTGAGAAGCGTGTGTCCCATTTGCCCCCGTGTGAGAAGCGTGTGTCCCATTTGCCCCCGTGTGAGAAGAGTGTGTCCCATTTGCCCCCGTGTGAGAAGAGTGTGTCCCATTTGCCCCCGTGTGAGAAGAGTGTGTGCCATTTGCCCCCGTGTGAGAAGAGTGTGTCCCATTTGCCCCCGTGTGAGAAGAGTGTGTGCCATTTGCCCCCGTGTGAGAAGAGTGTGTCCCATTTGCCCCCGTGTGAGAAGAGTGTGTCCCATTTGCCCCCGTGTGAGAAGAGTGTGTGCCATTTGTCCCCGTGTGAGAAGAGTGTGTGCCATTTGCCCCCGTGTGAGAAGAGTGTGTGCCATTTGCCCTCGTGTGAGAAGAGTGTGTGCCATTTGCCCCCGTGTGAGAAGAGTGTGTGCCATTTGCCCTCGTGTGAGAAGAGTGTGTGCCATTTGCCCCCGTGTGAGAAGAGTGTGTGCCATTTGCCCCCGTGTGAGAAGAGTGTGTGCCATTTGCCCCCGTGTGAGAAGAGTGTGTGCCATTTGCCCCCGTGTGAGAAGAGTGTGTGCCATTTGCCCCCGTGTGAGAAGAGTGTGTGCCATTTGCCCCTGTGTGGGGCGAGTGTGGCACTGACCTGATTGAAGAGCCGATGAATCGATGTGCTCACCTCTAACAATGTGCTCTGTTTTAACACGTGCTTTTTCGGGAAATACCAACACTTCCCACACACGAGGTGTCTAATCCTAGTCATAGAATGACTGTCTGGTTGCTCACAGCTCGGTGACATTTCTCTACCCATGCAGCCTCCCCCTCTTTCTGTCATGGTTCTCCCCCTGCTGTAGCAAGTACAAGTCATCCGAACATAAACTATAAGCCGCTCACTGATAGACAGCATATCCTGACCCTGTAACGTGCAGTATATACAGCCCGTAGGGAGGACAGCCTTCCACTGCAATGGTTACCTGTGTCAGTCCGTGGAGCTCCTTTGAAGTTCCCGCCCAAAGTTCCCGCGATTTTTTCCCCGGGTGTCTGTCTGTGTGTCCTTGATGCGAAGAGGAGGGTTCATCATCACCGAGGAAGTATGCAATAGCATACACCCCTTGTATTGTGCTGCTAGACTGTGGTGTGTAGGACTGTAGAGATATACATCTAAACACTGCATATTTCCAGTCATATAACAGTAGTGTACACTTTAATGGACTCAAACCCTTGTGTTAGAGACAGTGACTGGCTAGAAGTAAATCACTATGCCCCCTCTGTCTCCATAAGGCAACTTTTACACTTGTGCGACTTTGGATATCAGAGTCGCATGACAAGTCGCACCCCATGATTCACAATGGTAACCATTCATATCTGTGTAAAATTCAAGTTGCACCGACTTCAAAGTAGTCCCTGTACTATTTTGGTCCAACTTTGATGCGAGTTGAGGTCCATAGACCCAGGGGCATTGCTAGGTCTGCAAAAGAGCAGTCACCAACCTTTTTGCATGCGGGCGGGGGGCACACCAGTGGTAAGCAAGTGGTTCAACTCACCATAATGCAGAATCAGTGGGAGCCCTAGGCGTGTCACTTGCCACATATCCTGCCACCAGATGCAGCGTGTAACTTGCCACCGTCACCTGTCACCAGATGCAGTGTGTCGCTTGCCACCATCGCCTGTCACCAGATGCAGCTTGTTACTTGCCACCGTCACCTGCCACTAGATATGGATTGTCACTTGCCACTGTCACCAGATGTGGATTGTCACTTGCCACATCACCTGCCACCATTTGCAGATTGTCACTTGCCACGTCACCTGCCACCATTTGCAGATTGTCACTTGCCACGTCACCTGCCACCATTTGCAGATTGCCATGTCACCTGCCACCATTTGCAGATTGTCACTTGCCACATCTCCTGCCACCATTTGCAGATTGTCACTTGCCACATCACCTGGCACCAGATGTGGATTGTCACTTGGCAACCAATGTAAATTGTAACTTGCCATGCCAGCCAGTGCCACCAAACTTTGAAGCAAGGGGGTTTGGCTGCAGAGTGGAGCTCCATTGATGACAGGAAGCACGTGACCTCCACCGCGCTGTGAGGGCGGAAGAGCACTGATGTGTGGCGAGCAGTGAGAGATGATGTCATCTCTCCGCACCTCACTCCCACATTGAAGAGGCCCGGCTGTGAAGAGCGCTGATGTGAAACGGTCAGAGAGAGACGATGTCATCTCTGCTTGTCTGCCTGCTCGCTCCTCTCCTCCACCTCTCATGCAGCCAGCCTGCCTGCCACGGACCGCTGGTTAGGCAGGGACCCTGCGGCAAAAGACTCAGGGCTATGGGCCCCAGATTTGGGGCTATAGACCCAATAGCGACGCCTCTGCATAGACCTCAAGTTCACATGGGCATTCCCCGAAATCGCAGCAGAATCGCATTAAAATGCAGCTGCAAAATCGCATGACTTTCAAGTTGTGGCAGTGTGAAAGGGGCCTGACTGTCGCTCTTCTAGGTCTGACAGCAAATGTAGAAATAATTGTGCTTTAACCACTTTACATCCCGGCTATTGTCAAATGATGTCCGCAGGAGGGATCTCCCATCCTGGACAGGTGTCATATGACATCCTGGGTTTCTAGGGGGAGCGCGCCGCTGGCTGCACGTGCCTGCCATGTTACTCGGTGGCAGGCACATGCCAGGCACGATGTCCCCCAGGCACCTGCGATTGCCGGTAACAGAGCCGGGACGTGGATCCACATCCTGTCAGGGGAGAGGAGACTGATCATGTGTTCCCAGTACAGAGGAACACAGATCGGTCTCCTCCCCTTGTGAGTCCCCTCCCCTACAGTTAGAATCACTCCCTAGGTAACACATTCAGACAGTGTCAAAAGTGTCCGATGTGTCCACCGCAATGTCACAGTCACAATAAAAATCGCAGATCGCTGCCATTACTAGTAAAAAAAAAATAATAATAATAATAAAAATGCCATAAATCTATCCCCTATTTTGTAGATGCTATAACTTTTGCGCAAACCAATCAATATACGCTTATTGCGTTTTTTTTATTTATTTTTTGACCAAAAATATGTAGAAGAATACATATCAGCCTAAACCAAGGAAACATTTTTCTTATTTTTTTTTTTTTTTTAAATTGAGATATTTATTACAGCAAAAAGTAAAAAATATTGTGTTTTTTTCAAACTTATCACACTTCTTTTGTTTATAGCACAAGAAATAAAAACCGCAGAGGTGATCAAATACCACCAAAAGAAAGCTCTATTTGTGGGAAAAAAGTATCGCTTTCCTAGCGTAAAAAGCTGAGTAGAAGACAAACAACTTCTTAGCTTGAGGGGCTTCTAACGTGTCACAGATGCCCAGTAGCAGGCATTTAGGGTCGCATGTTACTCTAACTTTACCTATGGCATTAATTACGTTTACCACCCCTCTCCAGAACCCCTCAAGATGCTGGCAAGACCATATCGTATGAAAAAATGTACCAGTATCCGTGTTGCACCGGCGGTTGTCGGTTGTCTGTTGGGATAAATTCTTGCTAGTCTGTCGGGAGAGTAATAAACCCGATGAATGAACTTCAGTTGGGTGAGGCGGTCTCTAGAGGAAATCATCAATGGTAAAAATTGCTGAATACCCTCTTCCCAGTCATCGTCTGCTAAGGAAGGTATATCTGATTGCCACGCGTCAAACAGTTGGGAAACTTTAGATGTGTCGAAGCCAGCTAAGATGGTGTATAAGTCTGATAGCGTTCCCCCTGCGTCTGACCTACCCAGCAGTGTTTCAACTGCGTTCACCTCTAGATGTATAGGGCCTGTAAATTGGGCCTGGAAGGCATGCCGCAGTTGAAAATACCTGAGCAGCATACGATTGGGAAGGTTCTTGGAATTCTTAAGTTCATCGAAGTGGAGTAGTCTACCATTCGTCACTGTGTCCCTTAGGGTCTTAATCTCTAGTTGGGCCCATAGTACTGGGTCGGGTATAGTTGCAAAATGGGGCTAGGATTGCCCCAAAGGGGGGTATGGGGAGACCAAGCACCCGTTGTTTGAATTTTAGATTTAACAGTGTCCCATACCCTGAGTGTCGTCTTCATAGGGGCTGTGATCCTGCCATTGGACCCGGGTCCACGGTGAATCAGGTTCCTGAGCTCTGTGTAGGAGCCCAGCAACGCTGCTTCTAGGGTAGCGGCCGGGTTTGCAGGTGTATCCGAAAGCCACCAGCGCACTGTGACCAGGACCGCGGCCCAATAGTACTTTAGTAGACAAGGTAGGGCTAGGCCTCCCAGGGAGACCGGAAGTTGCAACGTCGTTTTTGCTATCCTGGGGGTACCCCCAAGCCAGAGAAACGAGGTAAGTATACTATCCATTTTTGGAAAAATTAGACTGGGATATGCGTTGGGGTTTGACGAAATAAATATAAGAACTTAGGGAGAATGGACATTTTTACAAGGTTGACCCTGCCAACTAGGGTAAGGGGTAGTGTCTTCCATGATATACATTTCTCAACTAGGGAGGATACTACCGGGTTGAGGTTGTATTTGACGTACTGTGACAGATCTTTTTGGATAATCACTCCCAGGTATTTAAATTGAGAGACCGTTTTCAGAGAAGTGTTAGTCAAAGGGATTGTCCCTGACGGGGATAGGGGGAATATAATAGACTTGTCCCAATTGATACATACGCCTAAATAACTACCAAATTCATTAATAATAGCTAGGGCTGCTTCCAGGGAGCTACCATCGTTCCTCAGATACAGTAACGTATCGTCGGCATAGAGGGAGACCTTCTCCTGGACTGGACCGATGGGAATCCCACACACCGCCTCAGATGAATGCAGTAGGATAGCCATCGGCTCAATGGCCAGAGCAAAAAGAGCAGGACACAGGGGACATCCCTGTCTTGTGCCTCTGCTGAGTGAGAATGGTGGGGATATGTTAGCTCCCGTACAGATTCTAGCCTTCGGAGACCTGTACAATGCCTGGATCCAGGAAATAAAATTGGGCCCAAAGCCGAACCTGCGCAATACCTCCCATAGATATGTCCACTCCACCGAATCGAAGGCCTTTTCGGCATCTAACGAGGCCACCAGATCCGATGGAGTGAGACAGTCAGTGGAGGCCAGGACTGTATGAAGCCTCCGGAGGTTAATGTCCGTGCCCTTACCGGGCATAAATCCGGATTGGTCTTCATGTATTAGGGACATAATTACAGTATTAACCCTATTCGCCAGGACTTTGGTAAGTACCTTAACATCTACATTAAGTAGAGAAATAGGCCTATATGAGGCACAGTATTCAGGGTCCTTACCAGGCTTGGGGAGCACAATAAAAATTGCCTCAGCCATAGAATCGGGGAGGGTGCCCCCTCCAACGCCTTGGTCATCACACTATGCACTGTGGTTAAAACTTGTTCACTATACTGTTTATAGAACTCGGTTGGTAGACCGTCTGTCCCTGGGGTCTTTCCTGCTTGTAGTCCACTCAGTGCGTGTTGCACTTCCTCAATAGTTATTGGTTCATCTAGGCTGCATCTACTGGTGTCGGTGAGACAAGGAAACGCTATTCTGTCAAGAAATTTGTTCAGGGCCGTCTGTGTATATTGTGCTCTAGAGCAGTGTTTCTCAACTCCAGTCCTCAAGGCGCCCCAACAGGTCATGTTTTCAGGATTTCCATTGTTTTGCACAGGTGATTTGATCAGTTTCACTGCCTTAGTAATTACCACATTCGTTTCATCTGAGGGAATTCCTGAAAACATGACCTGTTGGGGCGCCTTGAGGACTGGAGTTGAGAAACACTGCTCTAGAGGAATACAATGACAGGTAGTATGAGGCAAATCTGTCATTAATGGCCTGGGGTTCGGTCAACACTGACCCCTGGTTGTCCCTGATTCGAGCTATGGTGGCTGAGGACCTCTGTTCTTTTGCCAACCAGGCCAGCAGGCGGACAGTTTTCTCTCCCTGTTCAAAGATCCCCTGGGTTTGTGATAACTGGTGTTTTTTTGCTTTGGCAATACGCAGCAGTACCACCTCTTGGTAAGCAGCTTGCATATCAAGACATGTGAGTGGGTTTTTAGACAAGGTGTATTGGGCTTCTAGGGCACTTGCCTTTTTTTCTGCCTGCTCCACCGTTATAGCTGCGTCTCTATGGGCTCTAGCTATGGAGGATTGATAGCATCCCCTGAGGTATGCCTTAAAGGCATCCCATGTCGCATCCGACGACGCTGTGTGTGCATTCAGCCTCCAATACTCAGCAATGAGAGACAGTGGCCATTTCAAATTCAATCGTGGGATCTACTATCCAATACCGGGACAAACACCACACCCTCTCTGAGCTGGGGCTGGACGTTTGAATGCAGCACAACATGGGAGCATGGTCTGATATGCCTCTCGGCAGCATCTCAACCTTGCATGCCCTCCTCAAAAGCCCCTCACTAGCATACACTAGGTCTATACGTGACATGGAGCGGTATGACACAGATTGGCATGTAAAGGCACGCTCCGTAGGGTGCTTCCACCTCCAGACATCCGTCAGCCCATATAAGGATGCCCATCTGGACAAGGGCGAATCTGTAGCAGTGCCTGATGATAGCTTATCTAGGACTGGACTCGGGAGCATATTGTAATCACCCGCAATTAAAACATTGTTTGTTGCATAGGAGGCAATAATGGGAACCAGGCTCTTAAGCAAAGATATGTTAGCTGGGGGGGGGGGGGTATGTAAATTCCAATAATCAGCATTTCAAGAGTATTCACAATTGCGTGTACCAAAACATACCTTCCCCCTGGGTCAATTTTAACATCTAGGAGCTCAAACGTCAGTGACTTGTGTATCAGGATGCCTACTCCTCTGGCATAACAGGAGTAGGCAGCATGATAGTATTTACCCACCCATGGTTTCTTAAGGCATAGAATTTTCCTACCCACCAGGTGGGTTTCTTGTAAAATGCAAATGTGGGGGTTGTGTTGTTTAAGAAAGGTCATTACTAAGGAACGTTTTATTTTATCATTAAGGCCCCTGATATTCCAAGAGATTAGCCGTAAGGCCGCCATCATGGGAATGGTTGCATGAGATCAACTGACCATTGAGATACCTTGTGACCCAGGGGGGTAATCATCCCTCTGCTCCCGTCCCTTCAGTTAGTAACATTGCTGTCACCCAGCCACCCACCACGCACCCAATGTCTATGGGTTTTTCCTGTCTGTACCCATTTGAGAAGGCCACTGCATTGAGAAACATCACAACAAAAAAGAAAAAGAATGGGGGAAAAAAAGGAAAAAAAAAAAAGAAAAAAAGGGAGAGACAAGGAAAAAAGGAAAAGAGAGAGAGCAAACTTAGAGAAGACAGAAACAGGGCTAAGTATATAGCCAGTACCCCACCCCCCACGTCCATGGATAGAAAGGAACCCCATGGAGTGTTTTCACCCCAAAACCGTCTAACCCCAACTCTATCTAGGAAGATCTCCTATGGGGCCGTGAACCAGGCTATAAACTGAGACCTTATACCCTAAACCGTGTGATCGTCGGGTCCGCACCCACGTACACCTGCATAAAAGTTGACATCTGTGCACCGGGAACATGTAAGGTGCCATCCCCCACTCAGCATAAGCAATAACATGGATGACCTCAACATTTCCAACATGGTCACCCCCATCCCCAAGAGGATGGGGGGGACCTAACTGTGCCCAGGCCATAGCAGGCTAGCGTACCCATCAAGGACACTTCAGACTGTAAACATAAAGCATTGTCTGCCCGAGCCACCTCTCCCCTGCAATATAACAACTCAATCCCTGCTACCTGGAGGTATACCCCCTAGATTTGCCTCTGATGGCAGCTCAATAGTCCCATCATCCATGGCCAGTCTGCTCGTTCTCCTGCCGGTGACAGTCCACACAGAGGCAGTGCACCGGAGATTCAAAAAATAAAAGGTAAAACGAAAAATAGCACACAGGGGGGGGGGGTAAAAGAAAACAAAAAAAGAGGAAGGGGAGTGCGGTTAATAACCACTGACTGAAGTGTAGGGGCCACTCTGCATCGGTGAATGCAATAACAGATCCCTCAAAGTTCACCTTCATGTGTAGCTCAGAATGCTTCAGTTTGTCCATGTACTGGCCAGGGAATGCTGGTGGCAGACGCACTCCCTGCCTGTGCCTGCAGCATAACCAGTTTGTTTCCCGTCTCCCCCGGCCATGGTCAGATATTCCTATAGTGCTCAAATATGATCTGCAGTCCACTCCTGTGCCAGCCGACTGGATGTGGAAGTAAGTCACATGGATATCAGGGTAACAGTACCATCAGGTAGTCAGCTCTCGGTGGCCATCTTGGGTTAGGGACACGTAAACAGGTAATGAGTGTCCATAGCAGTCATCGCATTGGCAGGCTGAGGGCACATAGGGGAAATGGTGCGGTCAGTGTCACTTTTCAAAAATATAATAAACGGAGGCATTTACCTTGCACTAGGTAGGCTCTCAATCCACTGAGATGCATCCTCTGGTGAGGTGAAGTATTTTGTGGATTCCCCATCCACCACTCGCAGGCGTGCAGGGAATAGCATGCTGTATTTCAGCCCCTTTGCCCGCAGCTGAGCCTTTACGTGGTCAAATGTCCTCCACATTCTCTGGGTTTCAGCAGAATAGTCCGGGAAAGTTTGACGTTTGACGTTATTAAACTGGAGCTCCTCTAGCTTCCTGGCCTCCTGCAGGGCAAGGTCCCGGTCTCTGAAATTGAGAAGGCCGAATATGAATGTGCGAGGGGGTGAGCCTTGTGGGCCCCGCACCGCCGGCATCCTGTGGGCCCGCTCCACGACGAATTGTTGGGAGAATTGCGCCTCTGGGAGAAGAGATTGGAGGAGGTGTTCGGTAAAGGCCGTGGGGTTCTGGCCCTCTGCACCCTCCGGCAGGCCCACCACCCTCAGGTTGTTGCGTCTGCTGCGGTTTTCATTATCCTCAGCGTGGGATTCCAGGTACCGCATTCTGGTCTGCAGGGTGTGTATGGAGGCCCTGTGCTCCCTTACCGCGTCCTCCGAGTCCCCCACTCTCCTCTCTGCCTCCCCCAGTCTGTCGCGGGACTTGTCCATGTCCCTTCTGAGAAGGCCAAAGTCTATCTGCAGGAGGTCTATCTTCTCCGTCAGCGTGATTTTACAGCTGGTAATAGCCTGCATAAGGGCTGTGAAGCGGTCCTCTTCCAGGGTAGCCGGGTCGACTGAGGCTATTTGCGTCGCCATATTGGTGTTACACGTGGCGGGCGGGCGATCCCGCGGGGAGGCCTTGGGGGTCAAGTTAGTGCTTCTCCCAGACCCGGTTTTACCCTTCCGCATACCCTGAAGGTGTGCTGGGTCCGAAGCAGGGGGATAGGTGAAAGTAATCCCGGTGTATCAGGATAATATCAACAGGTGGATGCGGAGCTCCGATCACCCACGTCCGCTCAGGTCTCCAGCTTGGCCACACCCCCGTGATGAGAAAGTTTGAAGGAGCAGGACAGAAATTCATGTATTCAAAGAAAAAAATTCTATCAGTTACAGTATGTGTAGTTTTCTTTTGGTATAGTTCACTAACTGCTTGCCGCCCGCCCCGCCGTCAAATGATGGCGGGGCGGTGCGGCTCTCCTTCTGGGACAATGTCATATGACGGAGTCCCAGATCAGCCGCTCTCGAGCAGCCTCGGGGACACGCAGCGTTCGTGGCCGCGCCGTGTTGCTAGGACACGGAGCGACCCTGATATCTGGAAAGAGCCGCGTCCGTGGCTCTTTAACCATGTGATCGGCTGTGTCCAATCACAGCCGGTCACATGTAAACAATGAAGTGCTGGTGGAGAGGGAGGCTTGGGATACTCGAATTAAACATGTACCTCATCCCAATTTAAATGGTAAGTGGGTGAACAGGGATAGAGACAGGGGATTATAGCGGTACTTGATAAAGAGAGAGACACTCGTAACTTTTTGTAAAAAAATTACATCACTATTTATTTAACAAGAAAAATATTTAGACACACAGAAAAAGAGAAATAGTACATATAATTAAAATTAGTCCATCAATCGGACTGAGGCCCACTTAAAAATGGGGAAGGAGGCCTCAGAAGCGATTGAAAAACCATGCACATACAATATTTTCTGGAAAGTTGGTTAAAAAGCTCTATACTACTGTATAGATCATAGGTACAGTGAGGCTGTTATGTAGGGATGACCGACATGTTTCGCCAAACAATGGCTTCTTCAGGGTCACTAAGTCAATCTGTACCAACAAAGATGGGTCTAATAGAGTGCAGAGAAACAAAAATTATTATACAAAATCAGAAAAATCATCATCATGGCCAAACAGCGTTCATAATACATGTCATTTCTAGGCTATACACATGCCCATAAATTCCACACAGGTTTGGACCCTCCCAATCCTGGCAAGAAAGAGCGATACGTACCACAGAGCTAATGTCAGTACCAGGTCTAAGTCACAAAGATAGTCATGTGCATATACCTATACGCAAGGGACTGCCGAGGGCATATAGGGAACCTGGTAAGGAACAATAGGTGAAATAGATACAAATTAAAAATGGCTTCAAACTCAGTTGATTGCCATACATGGCTGACATAGCCTATGGTTTACAAAACTTACCAATATATATAAGAAAGTTTTTTATAAATAGGGAGCGCCAGATAATAGGGACCGCGATGAGGTCTAGATGGAATAAATTATGGACCTCTGTTAAAGGAAAAGAGGAGAGGATAAAGAATTTAAAGAAGGTCCAAACAAGGGACCAAAATGCTAATACTGAATACAAAAGGTGGGAGCTTACCTGAGAGTAACACACCTGCATTGCTTAAGCTAGGCAGGAAAAGCCCATTAAAGGGTTTTAGGCTAACATTAGGTTTATGGGAGGTAAAACCCATCCAAAGGTAGATGTATGCCCGTAGCTGAGAAGAGAAATATATAAGCCAGTTCAGGACTAGGCATTATGAGTTCCAAAGTTATAGTGAAAAGAGGGAAAAAAATTAACAAACCTAATGCAGCAAAAGTCCGGATAAACTGGCGCTCCTGTGTCCATCACCTTGAATGGTGTGGACAAGCAGGCTATATAGGTCCTCCACACCTGATCGCGGTTGTCCGTGATCAGGCGGCGGGCAAACGAGCCTCCCGCGCATGCGCATTAGCGAAAGCGCGCTAGACTCCAACTACCACAATGCTCATGGGTGAGTGGGTGCGCGCGCAGCTCACAGCGCGCGCAGCACTGGCAGAACTAGACTCACAAGCCGCCCTGAGGACAGATTATGTACTGAGGGTGGGAAGCAACATCGATCACTGAGGCCTGATGCGCTTGATACATTGAAAAAAGTGGAATTAACCAATTAGTTCAAGGAAGGAGAGATGGAAGGGGAGCTAGCTGATCCCAGATTGAAAAGGAACAAGGGGAAGGTTGGGGCATGGAGGCAAAGCTGGCTGCCAATACACGATCGCAGCCCTGGGGTGCCCAAACAGAACCCAATGCGGTCGGATGAGGACATGACTAGTAGTGGTAACACGGAAGACGTGGAAACTGGCAGCAAAGCCGCACCAGTCGCCAACTTAATGCCAAGAAAGGGGATATGGGGGGGCAACACATGTGGAAAAATAGGCGGAGGGAGCCGGGATCCGAACTTCCCCAGTAATAGTAGGGTCCCTATTGGAATGACATGCAGGAGAACTGCGCCGGCCATAAAACTGGCAGTCAATTATCTAAATAAGAATGTGTAATCAAAAAATAAAAATATAATTATTGAAAAAATTGAAACCAAGAAGAATAAGTTATGCATGGCAAGGTGATAAATCAATAATAACCTTGAAGTCAAACTTTAATTGCATAGTAATTATAATGCTGAATATATGTATATGTAAATATAACGTTTAATACATGTATCCAAAATACACAAAGAAAAAAACAAGAAAACCATAAATCGAGGCTGCACAGGTGCCCGGGCGCCCCCAGAGGGCCAACCACACAAACGGTTTGGACCAGAGGCGCGACATGGGAGGAGCCCATGCATACAGAAAAGTATCAATAGACTAGGACAAGAGAGAAATATATATATGTCATAATAGGCTATTTGAAGGGGTATATTAGTGAAAATAGCCAATTAGGGAATTCATACTGAGAAAAGTATGTAAGATAAAACACTGTACAGTCACCAGTTATAGAAATGATTTGAAACTAATATATTCATTCAGACCAGGGAATTGAACAGCATTGAGGTTGTGTATCCATCTAGTCTCAAGCTGTAAAAGCTTTTCATTAATCCCCCCTCCTCTAATGTGCGTCTCGACATGCTCAAGTGCCGAGAAGCGTATATGTTGGGGGTCAAAATTATGTGCTTGGCCAAGATGCCTATTAATGGCCGTGGTGATGATGCGTTTAAGGGTGGGTTTAATGTGATCACGGATACGGACTTGAAAGGGCCATTTGGTTTTACCGATATAGAAGCATCCACAAGTGCATGTGGCAAGATACACAACACCTATTGTTCTACAGTTTACATGGTGTGAAATTTGATGGAAGGATCCGTCAGGTAAATGAGTGACCTTGGAGTTTACAATAAATTGGCATATGTCACATGACCCACAAGGGTATGTGCCATTCTCACGGCGTATCTGGGTCACAAGTGGGGCATGGTGGCTTCTAGTGAGATGATCTCGGAGTGAGGGACACCTTCTATAGGTGATGTCAGGGCGCGTGCCTATAAATTTACTGACTGTAGAATCGGCTAGAAGTAAGGGCCAAAAATTGTTCACTACCTCACGAATGTGGGTGTGCATGGAGGAAAAGTGGGTGATCAATCTTACTGGTTGAGCATCAGTTGAGTTTTTAATGCTGTGAATCAATTTTGACCTATCAAGATTTTTTACTTTGTTAAACGATCGTTTTAATAGTGCATGGCTGTAGCCTCTATTAATTAATCTCAAATATAGTTCATTGGACGCCTTAAAAAAATCAGTGTCTGAGGTACAGTTACGTCTGATCCTAAGGTACTGACTATATGGAATGCTATTGAGTAATGATTGAGGGTGAGCACTTTGGGCATGTAAAATAGTATTGCCTGCGGTAGGTTTTCTAAATAGGGACGTACTAATGGCACCAGATTTGTCAATGTTGATGGTCAGGTCAAGAAAATTTACGAACTGCTGACTGGATTCCATAGTAAATTTAAGATTAAAGTCATTAACACGCAGGGATTCAAAAAATTGTTCTAGATCCTGTTGTGAACCTGACCACAGTAACAAAATGTCATCGATGTATCTAAACCAGTGTAAGATCTTGGATTTATAACCTAAACCCAAATTAGAAAAAAGGTGTCTTTCCCACCCCCCCAGGTACAGGTTGGCGTATGAGGGCGCACATTTGGTCCCCATAGCCAGACCCTGCACCTGGAGGAAGTGGGAAGTACCGAACATAAAATGATTCTTTGTGAGAATAAATTTCAAAAGGTCAAGCACAAAATTAGCATAGTTGTCAAATTGGGGACCACGTTCAAGGAGAAGGCCACGAATGACATCTAACCCCTTAAGATGTGGGATATAGTTATACAAACACTCAACGTCTAATGTTACTAGCCATGTATTGGAAGGTAGGGTCATATTTTGTAATAATTTTAAAAGATGGATTGTATCTTTGACATAAGAGGGCAAAGAAGTAACATGGGGTGCTAGATATTTGTCTACAAGAGCGCTGGCATTTTCAGTTAGACAGTGACTCTCCTTCCTTGAACTAATTGGTTAATTCCACTTTTTTCAATGTATCAAGCGCATCAGGCCTCAGTGATCGATGTTGCTTCCCACCCTCAGTACATAATCTGTCCTCAGGGCGGCTTGTGAGTCTAGTTTTGCCAGTGCTGCGCGCACTGTGAGCTGCGCGCGCACCCACTCACCCATGAGCATCGTGGTAGTTGTAGGCTAGCGCGCTTTCGCTAATGCGCATGCGCGGGAGGCTCGTTTGCCCGCCGCCTGATCACGGACAACCGCGATCAGGTGTGGAGGACCTATATAGCCTGCTTGTCCACACCATTCAAGGTGATGGACACAGGAGCGCCAGTTTATCCGTACTTTTGCTGCATTAGGTTTGTTAATTTCTTTCCCTCTTTTCACTATAACTTTGGAACTCATAATGCCTAGTCCTGAACTGGCTTTTATATATTTCTCTTCTCAGCTACGGGCATACATCTACCTTTGGATGGGTTTTACCTCCCATAAACCTAATGTTATCCTAAAACCCTTTATGGGCTTTTCCTGCCTAGCTTAAGCAATGCAGGTGTGTTACTCTCAGGTAAGCTCCCACCTTTTGTATTCAGTATTAGCATTTTGGTCCCTTGTTTGGACCTTCTTTAAATTCTTTATTCTCTCCTCTTTTCCTTTAACAGAGGTCCATAATTTATTCCATCTAGACCTCATCGCGGTCCCTATTATCTGGCGCTCCCTATTTATAAAAAACTTTCTTATATATATTGGTAAGTTTTGTAAACCATTGGCTATGTCAGCCATGTATGGCAATCAACTGAGTTTGAAGCCATTTTTAATTTGTATCTATTTCCCCTTTTGTTCCTTACCAGGTTCCCTATATGCCCTCGGCAGTCCCTTGCGTATAGGTATATGCACATGACTATCTTTGCCACTTAGACCTGGTACTGACATTAGCTCTGTGGTACGTATCGCTCTTTCTTGCCAGGATTGGGAGGGTCCAAACCTGTGTGGAATTTATAGGCATGTGTATAGCCTAGAAATGACATGTATTATGAACGCTGTTTGGCCATGATGATGATTTTTCTGATTTTGTATAATAATTTTTGTTTCTCTGCACTCTATTAGACCCATCTTTGTTGGTACAGATTGACTCAGTGACCCTGAAGAAGCCATTGTTTGGCGAAACATGTCGGTCATCCCTACATAACAGCCTCACTGTACCTATGATCTATACAGTAGTATAGACCTTTTTAACCAACTTTCCAGAAAATATTGTATGTGCATGGTTTTTCAATCGCTTCTGAGGCCTCCTTCCCCATTTTTAAGTGGGCCTCAGTCCGATTGATGGACTAATTTTAATTATATGTACTATTTCTCTTTTTCTGTGTGTCTAAATATTTTTCTTGTTAATTAAATAGTGATGTAATTTTTTTACAAAAAGTTACGAGTGTCTCTCTCTTTATCAAGTACCGCTATAATCCCCTGTCTCTATCCCTGTTCACCCACTTACCAATTAAGTGCTGGAAATCGGTGCTCCGCGTCTCACGCTGACAGAGTGTGTGGCGAGGAGAGCCGATTAGCGGCATCTCCACGCAGGGGGACATCTAGGACTAATCAGGGCACTAATCATCAGTGCCCAGATTACAATATTGCAAAAAAGTGTCACAAATCAGTGCCCACCATTGCCCAACAATGCCAGCTATCAGTGCCCACCAGTGACCGTAATCAGTGCCCCCTATTAGTGCTACCCATCACTGCTGTCAATCAATGCCCATCAGTGCCCATCAGTACCGCCTATCCATGCCATCTATCAGTGCCCCCTATCAGTGCCCACCAGTACCGCCTATTAGTGCCCACCAGTGGCACCTATCAGTTCTTATCAGTACCACATATCAGTGCCACCTATCAGTGCCCATAAGTGCGGCAAATTAATGCCTCCTCATCAGTGCCAGCTAATCAGTGCCCATAAGTGCCACCTCATCAGTGACCATAAATGCCACCTCATCAATGACCACCAGTTCAGCCTATCAGTTCCCATCAGTGCCACCTCATCAGTGCACATCAGTGAAGGTGGAAAATTACTTAGTTACAAAATTTACTGACAGAAAAATAGTAAAAAACATAATTTTTTTCAAAAATATTTGGTAGTTTTTTTTGTAAAAAATAAAAAACCCAGCAGTGATTAAATACCACCAAAATAAAGCTCCATTTGTGTGAAGAAAATTCTAAATAATTTGTTTGGGTACAGTGTAGCATGACCATGCAATTGTCTTTCAAAGTGCAACAGCGCTGAAAGCTGAAAAATGGCCTGGGCAGGAAGGGGGTGTACGTGCCCGGTGGGCAAGTGGTTAAAGAGTAGGTCCACTCACCCCATGAAAAATTAACTACAAATACTGCAGCTGCTGACTTTTAATATAACCCTTTCATGCCTAAGCCCAGTGGCGTCGCTAGGGGGTAGCTTTTGGGGCTATAGCCAAGGGGAGAGGAGGCTCTCTGGGGACCCTGATCTAAGTGGGATGCTCCCTGGGGACCCTGATGCAAGGGGGAGGCTCTCTGGGGACCCTGATCTAAGTGGGAGGCTCTCTGGGGACCCTGATTTTAAGGGGGAGGGTCTCTGGGGACCCTGATTTAACGGGCGGCTCTCTGGGGACCCTGATTTAAGGGGGGCTCTCTGGGAACTCTGATGCAAGTGGGAGGCTCTCTGGGGACCCTGATGCAAGGGGTAGGCTCTCTGGGGACTCTGATGTAAGTGGGAGGCTCTCTGGGGACTCTGATGTAAGTGGGAGGGTCTCTGAGGACCCTGATGCAAGGGGGAGGCTCTCTGGGGACCCTGATGCAAGGGGAGGCTCTCTGGGGACTCTGATGTAAGTGGGAGGCTCTCTAGGGACCCTGATGCAAGGGGGAGGCTCTCTGGGGACCCTAATTTAAGGGGGGCTCTCTGGGAACCCTGATGTAAGGGGGGGCTCTCTGGGGACCCTGATGTAAGGGGGAGCTCTCTGGGGACCCTGATGTAAGGGAGGGGTGCTCTCTGGGGACCCTGATGTAAGGGGGGCTCTCTGGAGACCCTGATGTAAGGGGGGGCTCCCTAGGGACCCTGATGTGGGGGGCTCTCTGGGGATATATACACACACACACGTATAATATTGTATATACACGTGTATGCCCACCCAAGCATATGACTTACTTTACCATGTTCTAGCCCCAGATCTTTTGTAGACCTAGCAACGCCCCTGCCTAAGCCTATTTCTGACATTTGTTGCTTACCAGTTAAAATCCATATTTTCTGCTAGAAAATGACTTAGAACCCCCAAACATTATATGTATTTTTTAAACAGAGACCCTAGAGAATAAAATGGCGATTGTTGCAATATTTTATCTTACACAGTATTTGCACAGCGGTCTTTCAAATGCAATTTTTCGGGAAAAAAGACACCTATGAATTAAAAAAAAAATGAAACAGTAAAGGTAGCCCAAATTTTTTGTACAATGTGAAAGATGATGTTACGCTGAGTAAATAGATAACTAACATGTCACGCTTTGAAATTGTGCACACTCGTAGAATGGCAACAAACTACAGTATCTAAACATCTCCATAGGCAACGTTTTAATTTTTTTTAACGGTTAACAGGTTAGAGTTACAGAGGAGGTCTTTTGGTAGAATTATTGCTCTCGCTCTAACGATTGTGGCGATACCTCACATGTGTGATTTGAACACTGTTTACGTATGCGGCCGTGACTTATGCATTCAGTTTTTTTGCTGCCCGAGATCGTGGGGACAGGGGCGCTTGAAAACATAATTTTTTTTTTAACTTAAAAAAAAATAAACGTGATCACTTTTATTGCTGTCACAAGGAATGTAAACATCCCTTGTGACAGTAATAGGTGGTGTACAGGTACTCTTTATGGAGGGATTTTGGGGTCTAAAGGACCCCAAATCCCTCCTTTGCACTTCAAAGTATTCAGATCGCCAAAAACGGCGATTCGGAATACTGTATATCTTTTTTAATTGGCGCCACTGGCAGCCTAGTAAACCGGAAGGGACGTTGCTTCCGTGTTTTTACATAGGAGACTGGAACAAAGCTGTTTCCGGCTTTGTTCCAGTTTCACTCTAGCCAGTGGAAGTGCCGGGTCGGCGAGCGGCGGGAGGGGGGGACGTCCACTCCCACTCCTTTAGGATAACAGCCGAGCGGCTTTTAGCCTTTCAGCTTCACGGCTGGTCCCCTACTGCGCATGCTCAAAGCACATTGCACTTTCTAATTGGCCCGGCGGTGGAGGGAAGAAGGAGAGGTACCGAGCTACGCTGCAGCACCGTCTCCAGAAGTGGGAAAGAAGACCGGTCAAAAACAGTTCCCCGTTCCCACCTCCCCCCTGAAAGGTGCCAAATGTGGCACTGGAGGGGGGAGGAGACGAATAAGTGGAAGTTAAAACTTTTGGGTGGAACTCCACTTTAAACCTAGGTTCACATTGGCACATTTGGCATGTGATTTGATGTTAAATCGGCAGCTATTGCCGGCAATGGCACCGTCCGAATCGGTGTGGCGTCACACCGATCACCAAAAGTAGTTCCTGTATTACTTTTGGCAAATTCTGGTGGCGATTTTGTATAGACTTCTCTGCAGGAACCCGCACAGATGTCTGTGAAATCGCCCCCGAAGTCGAACTGCATTGCCGGGTTGAAATTGATTTCTTACCCACAGCAATGTGAACCTAGGCTAAAGCGGAGTTCCAGTCTGGGGGAAAAAAAATATTGTAGCTGCTAACTTTTATCATAAGGACGCTTACCTGTCCAGGGATCCGGATATGATCAGCACCCCAAGCCGATTCGTCCATTGGCCCAGGGAGCATACGCTGGCATTGCAAGGGAAATCGGCAGTGAAGCCTTCAGGCTTCACAGCCAGTTTCCTACTGCGCATGCGCTTTCTGAATGGTCTCACTGTCTTTTGGGATGCACACAAGTCCCAAAAGTCAACAGGGGGTAGGAGGAGGGGCTGGACATGATGTACATTGCCGTGCAGCGATCTTACCCGGAAGTGGGAGCGGGTACCTGTCAAGACCACTTACCCGCTCCCCCAAAAAAGTGCCAAATGTGACAATGGAGGGGGAGGGTGCAAACAAGCAGAGCTTCCCCTTTTGGGGGGAGGAAACAGCTATAAAGTGAAACTTTACTTTGAGCACAGCGAATACCATAACAGGTTCATTATACTGTATGGTTCATATGATGTATGTATTTTCCTTATAACCACTACCCCACTAGATCATTTGATGGGGAAATACAAAGATATTCTGTGTATAGGAGATCATATCGCACCCCCTGTGTCTTCCAACAATGCAGTACCTCATGTCTGAGTGTGGGGGTACATGAGTAGTGTTCAGGTTCACCTGCTCAGCAAATAGAAACTTGGGTCCATGTCTAGGCATGAGCCGAACACTCCCTGGTTTGGTTTGCACCAGAACATGCGACAGACAAAACATTTGTGTGAACACCGTTAAAGTCTATGGGACACAAACATGAAAAATCAAAAGTGCTAATTTTAAAGGCTTGTATGCAAGTTATTTTAATAAAATGTGTATGGGGACCTGGGTACTGCCCAGGGGATCAGTGGCGGCCCGTCCATAGGGGGCGCCCGGGCGCCGCCCCCCCCCTCCTTGCAGTTAAAAAAATAAATAAATAAATAAAAAAAAAAAAAGTTCAAAAAAAAAAAAAAAATTTTTATTTAAACATGTCCCGTTAAGGGCGCCGGGCACAGTGCAGTATGCACCGCTCTATCACCAATAGATAGATTCATGCATTGCATGAATCTATCTATTGTCACCTCTGCCGCCCCCTATTCAGGTGTCCGGCCCCTGATCGGGCGCCGGGCATCTGAATTACAGTGGGGGGGGGGGTGTTGCGGGAAGCGCCCCTATTAGAGCTGTAAGCTCTAATAGGGGACCCTATTAGAGCGGTGTGCTCTAATAGGCTTCCCTAAGTGTAAACAGCGGGCGCACGGCTGTGCGTTCGCTGATTATACAGTATTGTGTTAGAGAAGCGAATACATCGCTTCCCTAACACAGACCCGCCTCTCAGCCAATCAGGTTGCCAGGTCTGTTACCTGTAACCTGATTGGCTGAAGTCACAGGCGCTGTGATTGGACGCTAGGCGTCCAATCATAGAAAAAGACAGGCGCGGGAGAAGAAGACCTCGGACGGACGATAGCAGAAGACAGGAGGAGCGCGGGAGAAGAAGACCTCGGATGATGAGACACCGCTCGCCGCCTGACGCCATCACCAGCTGCACATCGAGACAAGGTAAGTGCAGAGGGCAGGCAGGGGGCACAGTGGCAGCACTTGGAGGGGCACTTAAAGGGGCACTCTGGCAGCACTTAAAGGGGCACTCTGGCAGCACTTAAAGGGGCACTCTGGTAGCACTTAAAGGGGCACTCTGGCAGCACTTAAAGGGGCACTCTGGCAGCACTTAAAGGGGCACTCTGGCAGCACTTAAAGGGGCACTCTGGCAGCACTTGAGGGGCACTCTGGCAGCACTTAAAGGGGCACTCTGGCAGCACTTAAAGGGGCACTCTGGCAGCACTTGGAGGGGCACTCTGGCAGCACTTGAAGGGGCACTCTGGCAGCACTTGGAGGGGCACTCTGGCAGCACTTGAAGGGGCACTCTGGCAGCGTTTGATGGGCACAGTGGCAGCGTTTGATGGGCACAGTGGCAGCGTTTGATGGGCACAGTGGCAGCATTTGATGGGCACAGTGGCAGCATTTAATGGGCACAGTGGCAGCGTTTGATGGCACAGTGAGGCTGTTTGTTTGCGCCCCCCCAACAATTTTGAGCACCAGCCGCCACTGCAGGGGATATGTATCAATGCAAAAAAAGGTTTAAAAAATGGCAGTTTCTTCAAGAGCAGTGATTTTAATAATGCTTAAAGTGAAACAATAAAAATTAAATATTTCTTTAAATATCGTGCCTGTGGGGTCCCCTTAGTCTGCCTGTAAAGTCGCACATTTTTCCCATGTTCATTACAGTCCTGCAGCAAAATGAAATTTCTAAAGAGAAAAAATGTCATTAAAATTGCTTGCGACTATAATCTATTGCTGGATCCCGGCAAAACACATAAAAAATCAATGAAAAAAAACGGTGTGGGTTCCCCCTAGTCCATTACCAAGCCCTTCGGGTCTGGTATGGATATTAAGGGGAACTCCACGCCAAAATAAAAATAAATGGCGTGGGCTTCCCCCAAAATCCATACCAGACCCTTATCCGAGGCCGCAGGAAAAGGGGGGGGGGGGACAAGAGAGAGAAATACACTGCCTGCATGCCACTAACTAAGCTGCCTAATCTCTCTTCATGCATTACACTATACCGCCGCCGTGTAAGCAGCAGCCTTATGTAGTGTGGGGTGTGAGGCACCCTGCCTTTGGCCAATTATGTCTCTCTCAGCAGAGCGCACTGTGATTGGCCAAAGCATGCAGGTCAGGTGCATGCTTTGGCCAGTCACCATACAGCAATGAACTGCGATCTCGCAGTGCATTATGGGGCGTTCCGCGATGCTCAAATTTCCCGCGAACGCCCCATATGTTCGGTTCATTGTAGAACGGACGAACACCGATGTTCGAGTTGAACTTACGCTTGACTCGAAAGGTGGGCTTATCCCTATCCATGTCACACTGGAGTTCCTGTCACCAGCATCAGCATTGCTTTGGAGGATGCAGCTGGCTGTTAAAACACTTTTTATTTTATTTTATATCAAGCATACAATGCAGTGTGCCAAAACAAAACACCAAAAGTGAACCAAAAAAGTGTATGTGAACACACACATAAAATTGCACTCAGGGTATGCATTGGCCCCCCATACAAAGAGGTAGAACCAGTGCTGGGACAAGGTCATCCAGCGCCCAGGGCAAAGATGGCAAAGTGAGCTCCCTGCCCCCGGGTTAGGACTTGAGCCCCTTTCCACACAGGCTTTCTGATCAGGTCTGTCTGTCAGTTTTTCAGGCGAACCTGGTCGGAACCTGCATTCACTCCTCTGGTGCGGCAGATGTCAGCAGTGACATGTCCACTGACACCCACCGCTATCCGATCCTGTCTGTGAAATCCAGACGGATGGAAACCCTATTTTCCATCCGTCTGGCGATCAGATGAAAACAGCCAGGCTATTCATTTTTATCCGATCTCCCCATAAAGGAGAGCGGGCCTCTGACAGGTCCATCTCAGCACAGTGCGCGTAGACGGACCAGTCATTCGCCAGCTCAGCGGGGCTCAGTGGAACGATCTCCCGCTAAGCAAAGCGGAGTCTGTCAGGTGGCCCGTCTGTATGAAATTACCCTAATAGTGGTTAAAGGTCTGTAATTTTTGTGACATGCACTATAATAGTACTTACAGTGTTGCACTGCAGCAACCTGAGAGTAATGGGTGCACACATATGGGGTAGTGGTTGGTGGTGTCAATCTGGAAATGTGGAAAAGAAGTCCATGGCCTTTTTCTAAAAATGTCCTGCACCAAACCACATGGTGCTGCAGCACCATGTGGTTTGGTGGCACCATGTGGTTTGGTGTGAAAATGTGTGCGTTAGCAGATGTGTGGGGGTGCCTTTAACTATCAATGGCACTGCTGTGCATCTACCAAAGGACAGTGCGCTTCTGTGTTTGTCAAGAAAACCACAATTTTGTGCATGATCCTGCCATGCAAGCGTGTGAACCTAGCCAGTGTTGCCAACCGTCAGTATTTTTACTGGCAGCCAGTAAAAAACAGGCAATTTTCTCCTGCCAGTAAATGCCAGTAAAAAGAAAAAGTTGCCAGTAAAAAATATGGCTGTGACACTCGGCCAGGAGCCAGCCAAGACCGTACGAGTGCCTGCTACATTGTGTTTGGCGGCTCTGGTGCAAGGGAGCCAAGCAGCCTTGTGTGTGGGTCTGCCGGATGGGAGCAAGGCTGGCCAGGAGTGGAACCATCAGTGATGTTTGGACTGGAGGGACCATCTGGCTTGGACAGAGACTGTCACTGTGACTCAGGAGGGAACGTGTCGTGTCGGTAATCTGTACTGCTGCACACTGCTGTCAGTATCACTGTGAGAGTCAATTTCATGTGTGTGCCTCCCATTCTAATTTCTTGCCATCCTGAGTCCTGTCCCTGAGCTACTTACTTACTATATCGTAAATAATATAAGAAATGTTTTTTGCCTTATTATCTACCTTAAATCACATTGCTAATTACATATTGTACTTGTTTGTAGCCTAAATAGTGAAATTTGTACTTAAAACTGTAATTTTGTAACTTTTGGAAACGCCAGTAAAAATGTGGCTGTGCCAGTAAATTTTGGGTGTCGTGTCAGTAAATTTCAATGTGTTAGGTTGGCAACACTGAACCTAGCCTTATAGCGGTTTCACACTAGTGCATTGTGGTTTGACCACAATGCGATTGTATGTGTGATTTACCTGCAATTTTAGGTGTGCTCCTGATGAATTCTATTGGACTGTGTGTTTTCTGATTGCGCATCAAATATGCAGCATGCAAGACTGTGATTTGCTTTCATTAAAACAGTCTAATAGAATTGAATGGGAGCGCACCTAAAACTATGGGTGAACTGCATATACAATCGCGCTGTGGCCAAACCTGAAATCGCACGATTTCAAAGCCGCATCTCAGTGCAACTTTGGGTTGTGACTTTGAAGACATCTGTGTGGCTTCATGCACAAATGTCTATTGAAGTTGCACCCTAAATAGCAAAAGTAGTGCATGTACTACTTTTTCAAATTTATGCGGCACCACAAAGTCAGAGTCACATTGGTTTGAACACTGCCATTGCAGGCAATAGTATGTGACTTGTCAAATCGCATGACAAATTTCTATAATTTGAACGGTGGCTAAGAGATAAGAAAAGAGAGAATCAGTGATTTGGTGGTAAAAGTATGTGCTAATGAAGAGCAAAGTGATGGAGTGCAGAGACTGTGCTAGGCTGCATGGTGGGGACAGGACAATTATGAGAGCTAAAAGCAAACTGGGATAGAAAGGGTGTAAGATCTGTGTGTGGAATGCTGAGCTGAGACAGGAGGCTGCATGATATGTGTGGTGAAGATTTATGGAGAGGACAGCAGATAAGAGAAGGAGAAGGGGAAAAAATTAACAAGGCAGAGGAGTGAGGAGGACCTGTGCTGACTTAAGCCCCATACACACGGTAGGATTTTCCGATGGATTCTGTCCTATCAGACAATGTTGTCGGAAAATCAGACCGTGTGTAGGCACCATCGGACAGTTTCCATCAGATTGTCTGACGGACAAAGTCCTATCTCCTGCTGGATATATTTTTTGACAACAAAGTCCGATCACACCAAATCCGATCGTGTGTAGCGAATTCCGACCGGACAAAGTGCTACGCATGCTCAGATCGCATTACAAGACCAAAGCTATTGGCTACTAGCCTCTACGTAGTCCTGTCGTAGGCAACAAACGTCACCACGTTCAGAATGATCGGATTTTCCGACAACTTTGTCCGACCGTGTGTACGCAAAACCAACATCAGACAAAGTATGACGGACATGGTCTGACGGACCTGGTCCTCGGATAATCCGCGCGTGTGTATGGGGCTTTACTGTGATGATCGTGCAGGAAATGTAGAGAGAGGTGTAGACGGGTGGAACGGAGATGAGCCGGACCATAGTAAAGCCCCATACACACGGTAGGATTTTCCCATGGATTCTGTCCTATCGGACAATGTTGTCGAAAAATCCGACCGTGTGTAGGCACCATCGGACAGTGTACGTCGGATTGTCCGACGGACAAAGTCCTATCTCCTGCTGGATAGATTTTTCGACAACAAAGTCCAATCACACCAAATCCGATCGCGTGTATCGAATTCCTGACGGACAAAGTGCCACGCATGCTCAGATCACATTACAAGACCAAAGCTATTGGCTACTAGCCTCTACGTAGTTCCGTCGTACGCAACAAACGTCACCACGTTCAGAATGATCGCATTTTCCGACAACTTTGTCCGACCGTGTGTATGCAAAACCAACATCGGACAAAGTACGACGGACAGGATCCGACGGACCTGGTCCTCGGATAATCCGCGCGTGTGTATGGGGCTTTAAGAGTAACAGGGAAGAAGGTGAATTGACACAGGAATAGAGTTGAGCGGACACCTGGATGTTCGGGTTCGGCGGGTTCGGCCGAACTTCAGAAAAAAGTCCGGGTTCAGGACCGAACTTGACCCGAACTTGACCCGAACTCCGAACCCCATTGAAGTCAATGGGGACCCAGACTTTTGAACACTAAAATGGCTGTAAAAAGGTCATGGAAAGGGCTAGAGGGCTGCAAATGGCAACAAAATGTTGTTAAGAGCATGGCAAGTGATCTGCAAACAAATGTGGATAGGGAAATAACTTAAAATAACATAAAAAAATTAAAAATTAAAAAAAAAATGCTGGAGGCCCCCTTCTCAGCAGAAGAGGTACAGGAAGTCATTAAGAACCTCAGAAACTCAACGGCACGATGCCGCACATATGGTGGGAATACCCCAGAATACACACTTTCTGGAAAAAATTATTCAATTTAATGGATAAGATAGTGGGAAAATAAAATACTTGGAAATTTAAAAAAATGAAAAAATTATAATCTTGACCTAGGAGGACGGAATTCAAATGGAGTAGGAGGTTGAGGTGGCGGTGGAAGCGGTGGTGGAGGAGGACGAGGTAGCCAACACTGGTTCAAAAATACAACAATGGCTGGGTAAGGCTAGTGGTGAATGATGTGTCGAATTCTGTCCCCCGTCGCATAGTGTCCGCCCTGTACTGCGCTTGCTCAGTACGTAGGACAAGGGGATTTCGAAACTCTCCGAAGACGATGCGCGGTGACTCCAGGTTCAAGCCACATCATCCGAGGTTGAAGCCTAGCCAAGCGAGCCCGTGAGGGGCCCTGTTACTATGTGCTACCGTATGTCCACTTGGATGGTCGGGCTTGAACCTGCACTCACTGTGCAGGCGACGTTCATCTTTGGAGATTTTGTGAATCTCCTTGTCCTCCGTACTGCGCAAGCACTGCACCTGCGCAGTAAGTGGCCGGACACTATCCGATAGCAAGACAGTTTTCGTCAGAACACCGGTATATGTGTCTATTCTGCACAAGGTATGGCCAAGTCCTGTGGGATCCATGCCTGGTTCATTTTAATTAACGTGAGCTTGTCCACATTGGCTCTGGACAGGCGGCTGCGCTTGTCTGTGATAACGCCCCCTGCCGTGCTAAATACACGTTCAGATAATACACTGGCGGCAGGGCAGGCCAGCACCTCCAAGGCGTAAAAGGCAAGCTCAGGCCATGTGCCCAATTTGGAGACCCAGAAGTTGAAGGGGGCAGACCCGTCATGCAGTACGTGTACGCGTGTGCACACATACTGCTCCACCATGTTGGTGAAATGCTGCCTCCTGCTAAGACGTTCCATCTCAGCTGGTGGTGCTGGTTGTTGTGGCCCTGAAAGCCTTGGAAATGAACCCTCTTCCTCCTCCTCCTCATCCTGTGCCACATCCTCTTCCATCATCGCCTTAAGAGTTTTTTCAAGAAGGCATAGAACTGGTATAGTAACGCTGAGAACGGCGTCATCGGCACTGGCCATGTTGGTGGAGTACTCGAAACAGCGCAACAAGGCACACAGGTCTCGCATGGAGGCCCAGTTATTGGCGGTGAAGTGGTGCTGTTCTGCAGAGCGACTCATGCGTGCGTGCTGCAGCTGAAACTCCACTATCGCCTGCTGCTGCTCGCACAGTCTGGCAAGCATGTGCAAGGTGGAGTTCCACCTTGTGGGCACGTCACATATGAGACGGTGAGCGGGAAGGCCGAAGTTACGCTGCAGCGCTGACAGGCAAGCAGCAGCAGGGTGAGAACGCCGAAAGTGCGCACAGACGGCCCGCACTTTCTGCAGCAGCTCTGGCATATCGGGGTAATTCTTCAGGAACCTCTGGACCACCAAGTTCAGCACATGCACCAGGCAAGTGATGTGCGTCAAACCGGCAAGGCCCAGAGCTGCTACGAGATTTCGCCCATTATCGCACACCACCAGGCCGGGCTTGAGGCTCACTGCCACCAACCACTCATCGGTCTGTTGTTCCATGTCCCTCCACAACTCCTGCGCGGTGTGGGGTTTTTCCCCCAAACAGGAAAGTTTTAAAACTGCCTGCTGTCGTTTAGCCCTGGCTGTGCTGATGTTGGTGGTGAAGGTGTTACGCTGACCGGATGAGGAGGCGGTAGAGGATGAGGAGGCAGAGTAGGAGGAGTTAGCAACAGGAGGCAAACTGAAGTGCCCTGCAATCCTCGGTGGTGGAAGGACATTCGCCAAACTGCTATCCGTCTCAGGCCCAGCCGCCACTACATTTACCCAGTGTGCTGTTAGGGAGATATAACGTCCCTGACCGTGCTTACTGGTCCACGCATCCGTAGTTAGGTGGACCTTGCCACAGATGGCGTTGCGCAGTGCACACCTGATTTTGTCCCCCACGTGGTTGTGCAGGGAAGGGATAGCTCGTCTGGAAAAGTAGTGGCGGCTGGGCACGACGTACTGTGAGACAGCCAATGACATCAGCCTTTGAAAACTCTGCGTCTCCACCAGACGGAATGACAGCATTTCAAAGGCGAGCCATTTTGAAATGCTGGCATTCAGGGCCAGGGATCGCGGGTGACTAGGGGGGTACTTCCTCTTCCGCTCCAGTGTTTGGGAAATAGAGAGCTGAAAGCTTCCATGGGACATTGTAGAGATGGTTGGTGACCCAGGTGGTAGTGTTGCTGGCAGATCCTCTGTTTGCGGGTTGGCAGGTGTCACTGTCACTACAGAGGTGGGTGAAGAGGCCGAGACTGCAGCAGAAGAGGAAGCAGGAGGAGCCAGAGACCTTTCTTGGTTTTTGTGGTGTCTACTCCACTGCATCTCGTGCTTTGCACTTAGATGCCTGGTCATGCAGGTTGTGCACAGGTTGAGAACGTTTATGCCTCGCTTCAAGCTCTGATTGCACAGCGTGCAAACCACTCGTGTCTTGTCATCAGGACATTGTCTGAAGAACTGCCATGCTAGGGAAGTCCTTGGACCTGGCTTTGGTGTGCTCGGTCCCTTGCTGCGTTGGGCAGTAGCAGACGTACTGTCTAGGGGACGGACGCTCCGCTTTTGCACCCTGCTCCCTCTTCTGCTGTGCTGGTGGCTCTGTGCGACCACCACCTCTTTCTCTGAACTACACTGGTCACCTGCATGACGTTGATTCCATGTGGGGTCAAGGACCTCATCGTCCTCCACATCATCCTCCACCCAAAATTCACCCCTGCCCTCCTTGTCGGTCTGCACAATGGCGAAAGCAGCAGCAGTTGGCACCTGTGTTTCGTCATCATCCGAGACGTGCCGCCATGGTCCTCCCATGTACTCATCACGAAACATAAGTAGTTGGGCATCGGTGCACACAATCTCTTCCACTTCTGGGGCAGGGCTAGGTGGATGGCCCTGGGAAACCCTGCTAACAGAGTCATTAAAAAGCAGAAGAGACTGCTGCATGATTTGGGGCTCAGACTGATTGGCTGATTTGCAAGGGGGTGAGGTGAAAGACTGATGGACATCGGCTGCAGGTGCCAACTCTGAACTTTCATCAGGAGACTGGGTGGGAGACAATGTGAAGGAACCGGAGGCACTGTCAGCAGCAACCCAATCTACTATCGCCTGTACTTGTCCTGGCCTCGACATTCGTACAGCCTCATTAGGCGCGCCGAAATACCGATGCAGGCTCTGTCGCCTACTCACACCTGAGGAAGGTGTTTCACTAGTGCGTGTAGCTGGCACTGATCGACCACGTCCTCTCCCTGCAACAGGAGCGCCACCAGCAGCACCACAACCCGGGCCACGTCCCCTTTTTGATGATCTCCTCATATTTTCAAAATGTATGATCTCGCCCTAAATGGGTGTTTTTGTATATAGCAGAATACAGTGGTGTGAAAAAGTGTTTGCCCCCTTCCTCATTTCCTGTTCCTTTGCATGTTTGTCACACTTAAGTGTTTCGGAACATCAAACCAATTTAAACAATAGTCAAGGACAACACAAGTAAACACAAAATGCAATTTGTAAATGAAGGTGTTTATTATTAAAGGTGAAAAAAAATCAAACCATCATTGCCCTGTGTGAAACAGTGATTGCCCCCTAAACCTAATAACTGGTTGGGCCACCCTTAGCAGCAACAACTGCAACCAAGCGTTTGCGATAACGTGCAATGAGGCTTTTACAGTGTCCTGGAGGAATTTTGGCCCACTATCTTTGCAGAATTGTCCTAATTCAGTTACATTGGAGGGTTTGAGCATGAACGGCCTTTTTAAGGTCATACCACAACATCTCAACAGGATTCAGGTCTGGACTTTGGCTAGGCCACTCCAAAGTCTTCATTTTGTTTTTCTTCAGCCATTCGGTGGTGGACTAGCTGGTGTGTTTAGGATCATTGTCCTGCTGCAGTTCGTTTCAGCTTGAGTACACGAACAGATGGTCTAAAGCAGAATTCATAGTTCCTTTTGTCACGGCAAGTCTTCCAGGTCCTGAAGCAGCAAAACAGCCCCAGGAATAATGTTCTTTTTCTGAAATGCAGTGTTCCTTCTAGCCAGATATACTTGGACACACACCTTCCAAAGAGTTCCACTTTTGTCTCATCGGTCCACAGAATGTTGTCCCAAAAGTCTTGGGGATCATCAAGATGTGTTGTGGGAAATTGAGACGAGCTTTGATGTTCTTTTTGCTCAGCAGTGGTTTTCTCCTTGGAACTCTGCCATGCAGGCCATTTTTGCCCAGTCTTTTCCTGATGGTGGAGGCATGAACGCTGACCTTAAGGCAAGTGAGGCCTGCAGTTCCTTGGACGTTGTTGTGGGGTCTTTTGACCTCTTGGATGAGTCGTCGCTGCGCTCTTGGGGTAATTTTGGGCGGCCAGCCACTCCTGGGAAGGTTCACCACTGTTCCATGTCTTCGCCATTTGTGGATAATGGCTCTCACTGTGGTTCGCTGGATTCCCAAAGCTTTGGAAATGGCTTTATAACCCTTTCCAGACTGATGATCTCAATTACTTTCTTTCTCAATTGTTCCTGAATTTCTTTGGGTCTCGGCATGATGTGTAGCTTTTAGGATCTTCTGGTGGACCTTACTGTGTCAAGCAGCTCCTATTTAAGTGATGCCTTGATTGTGAACAGGTGTGGCAATAATCAGGCCTGGGTGTGGCTAGAGAAATGAACTCAGGTGTGGACAACCACAGTTATAGTATGTTTTAAAAAGGGGGGCAATCACTTTTTCACAAGGGCCATGATGGTTTGGATTTTTTATCACCTTTAATAATAAACACCTTCATTTGCAAATTGCATTTTGTGTTTACTTGTGTTGTCCTTGACTATTGTTTAAATTGGTTTGATGTTCCGAAACACTTAAGTGTGACAAACATGCAAAGGAACAGGAAATGAGGAAGGGGGCAAAACTTTTTCACACCACTGTACATGTACAGTGTCTAAAGCGTTTATGAAAACGCAGAAATGCTATTGGGAAGAAAAAAAACACCACAAAATTAAAATTTTTTTGCAATGTTTTTGCAATATCAGAATACACGGACAGTATGTACAGCATTTATGAAAACGCAGAAAATGCTATTGGGAATAAAAAAAAAACACTGCAAAATTAAATTTTTTTGCAAGTGTCTAAAGCGTTTATGAAAACGAAAAAAAAAACAGCAAAATTAATTTTTTTTGCAATTTTTGCAATATCAGAATACACGGACAGTATGTACACCGTTTATGAAAACGCAGAAAATGCTATTGGGAAGAAAAAAAACACTGCAAAATTAATTTTTTTTGCAATGTTTTTACAATATCAGAATAAACGGATAGTGTCTAAAGCGTTTATGAAAACGCAGAAAATGCTATTGGGAAAAAAAAAACACTGCAAAATACATTTTTTTTGCAATGTTTTTGCAATATCAGAATACACGGACAGTATGTAAAGCTTTTATGAAAATGCAGAAAATGCTATTGGGAAGAAAAAAAACACAGCAAAATTAAATTTTTTTGCAATGTTTTTGCAATATCAGAATACACGGACAGTATGTAAAGCGTTTCTGAAAACGCAGAAAATGCTATTGGGAAGAAAAAAAACACTGCAAAATTAATTTTTTTTGCAATGTTTTTGCAATATCAGAATACACGGTTAGTGTCTACAGCGTGTATGTATGAACACGCAGAAAAAGCTATTGGGGAAAAAAAAAAAAAAGCAAAATTAAATTTTTATGCAATGTTTTTCCAATAGCAAAATACACACAGACTATGGTGTATCTCTTAGTATATGCAGTGTTGGTCCTAATGTTGCACTGAGCTTGCAGGTAAAACTTTTATATTTTGTCTGGCACTGGCCTCATGGCACTGTTAAAAGACTGTGCACTGCACCCCAGCCAGGGTACAATTGATTTAGGAATCTCTTCAATAATTATCTCTGCCTCTTTCTTTTGCTTAATAAAGAAACTCCCTACTCTAGCTATCTAGATCGCTCACTGATCTAACTAATTAGAACAAAATTCAAGGAATGTGGACTGACTGACTAACTGACTTTAGCACACTAACTCCTAAAATCATCTATCTCTCTGCAGCACAGGAACTTGACTAACAGTGTCTGTCTATAGCAGAATGACGCTGTGTGCTGTGTGTGTACTATATATAGAGGCTGGGTCACATGCTGCACTGGCCAATCACAGCCATGCCATTAGTAGGCATGGCTGTGATGGCTTCTAAGGGCACACTAGTGAAACGATCGTCGATTGGCTGCCCTAAAGCTGTTAAAAAGGCGCCAATACAGCGCCGAACACCGGACCCGAACCCGAACTTACAGCCAATAGTTCGGGTCCACGTCCCGGACACCCAAAAGTCTGGTACAGACCCAAACTTTACAGTTCGGGTTCGCTCAACCCTACACAGAAAGGAAAGCAAGTTGAGGGCGGGAGTGTGGCTTGCTGGAGGAGAGAGTGATTATTAGCAGCAGTAATTAGCAGAGATAAGGCAGAGTTGGATGAGCTGAGGAGACCAGTAATCAGTAGATATGGGGTGAATACACAGTGACTACTGTCAGTGAGGCAGGAGCAGCTACCAAAGCTCCCAGTGCACCCCCCCCCCTCCCCTCAGATTAAGACACCGTCCAGGGCAGTCGCCCCTCCCACCCACCCCTTGTACTGGCCCTGGGTAGAACCCTTGCCTGACCCCTCATGGAGCATAGGACTTCTGGTGGGGGTAAGGGCCGGTGTCTTGCCGAGAAAGTTCCCCCAGCGGATAAGGACCCCCCTGTACTGCGCAGGCGCTGCGCTTGCGCAGTACGAAGCACAACGGAGTTTCCGAAAATAGCCAAAGTCAGTCAGTTGTACACGACGCCTGCGCACTACATTCTAACCTATGTCCAGGTTTGAGCCCCACCATCCAAGTGAACATAGAGTTAGAATAATAATATGCCGAGCGAGGGGCCCTGTTACAGGCGCCGTGTACAGCTGATTAACTGTCTTCTGCTTCGACTATTTACGGCGGCTTTGTTATGCTTCGTACTGTGCAATCGCTGCGCAAGTGCTGCGCCTGCGCAGTACAGGGGGGTCCTTATCCGCCGAGGGGAACTTTCTTGGCAGAACACAGGTTCACGCTGTTGCGTCAAGAGCTCCGACTTCAAGAGCACAAGTTGCATGGCATGTCAAAATCAATGGTTCCCTAAGAGAGCCTTCTTAACTGGTCCAACTTGCGTCTGTCCGACTTTTGAAAAGTTTCCTGCACAAGGGTCTGGAACCCCACACCAAAAATAAAAAAACAGCAGGGGTTCCCCTTCAAGATCCATACCAGACCCTTATCTGAGCATGCAGCCCGGTAGGCCAGGAAAGGAGGGGACAAGCAAGCGCCCCCCTCTCCTGAACCACACCAGGCCACTTGCCCTCAACATGGGGTGGGTGCTTTGGAGCAGGGAGCTCTGCAGCCAGGGCCGGACTGGGAATAAAATTCAGCCCTGGAAAAAAATTTCATACCAGCCCCACAGCATTATTATACCAGCGCAACAGCATAACGTCATTATTTTCTGGTTCGAGAAAGGGAAAACCATATATTTTAAAGCACATTTGAAGAGTGTATTATATAAAAAAAAAAGACAGATATTAAATCACATAGGGATAGATGGATATATATATATATAAATAAAAATAAGCAAATTCCAGTTAAAAGTGGTCAATCATCAAGGAGGACCCCAGGAACTCAGAAGGGGGGGGGGGGGGGGGGGGGGGGGGACCACATTCCGCAGAAAGAATACACTAAGGTAAGGGGGGGGGGGGTTACTGATATGAGGGGGAAACCCTTTATTTCAGTGCCCCCTTACATTATTGTACTCTCTCCCCCCTTACATCAGTGACTCCCCTTCAGACTGGCATGGCGGTGCTGTCACTGACCTCCTCTCAGGTGCACCAAGCAGGGCTCAGTCAGTCGGCTCCAGCTTGGTGGCTCTGGTTCTATCCTATAGTCTCCTCTCCACAGTCCACACACGTCTGACTTCTCCCATGATCCCCATCCTGGCGGCGCTCCCACTCTTGACTCCTCTTCAGACTCCCTCAGAGACTGCAGACATGATACAGGAGATGGTCAGAGACTGCAGACATGATACAAGAGCTCAATGCAGCCTCACCAGTGCCCATCAAATGCAGCCTCACTGTGCCCATCAAATGCAGCCTCACTGTGCCCATCAAATGCAGCCTCACTGTGCCCATCAAATGCAGCCTCACTGTGCCCATCAAATGCAGCTTTACTCTGCCTGTGAATGTGGCCTCACTGTGCACACCATTGTGGCCTCACTGTGCCCACCATTGCGGCCTCACCGTGCCCACCATTGCGGCCTCACCGTGCCCACCATTGCGGCCTCACCGTGCCCACCATTGCGGCCTCACCGTGCCCACCATTGCGGCCTCACCGTGCCCATCAATGCTGCCTCACTGTGCCCATCAAATGCAGCTTTACTGTGCCGTGAAAGCAGTCTCACTGTGCCCATGAATGTAGCCTCACTGTGCCCCATGTCTCCGTCTGCAGTCCCTGTCTGTGGGAAAGTGTGTTGTTGATGCTCGGTACAGTACCTTGCATGCCAGCAGGATATCCATGATGGCCAGCAGCAGGCAGGGGCTGTTCTCGTTTTGGATGGGGACAGTGGCTCCTTCCAGAGGATCTGTTTGGTGTGAGATGGAGTGGTCCCGGGCCACCTGCACCTTCAGCCGTCCTCACTTTCCAGCCCCAGTCAGCCTGTCCCCTGGTCCTGGGGAAGTGGAGAGCACTGGGTGGGAGCTGGAGAGAAGGGGGAGCAGAGAGTACTGGCAGGGTTGGAGAGCACATGGGTGGGGGCAAAGAGCAGGGGGGAGTGGAGATCACAGGGGGTGGGGAGTGCAGAGCACTGGGGGGGGGCAAAAATAACAGGGGTGGAGAGCACGGGAGGCTGAGAGCACTGGGGGGGGGGGGTAAGAGTGTGGGGTGGCAAAGAGCACTAGACGGGAGGTGGAGAGCACTGGGGGGGGGGCAGAAAAACAGGGCTGGAGAGCACTGGGGGGTACAAAGAGCAGGGGGAGTGGAGAGCAATGGGGGGGAGCTTGAGAGCACCCATGGGGGCCAGAAAGTACAGGGGTGGAAAGCACGGGGGACTAGAGAGCACTGGTGGGGTTGGAGAGCACATGGGTGGGGGCAAAATGCAGGGGGGAGTGGAGAGTGCTGGGGGGAGCTTGTGAGAGCACTGGTGGGGGAGAAAAAAAGAACAGGGGCGGAGAGCACGGGGCTGGAGAGCACTGTGGGGGGTAGAGAGCACTGTGGGGGGTAGAGAGCACTGTGGGGGGTAGAGAGCACTGTGGGGGTGGGGAGCACGGTGGGGGTGGGGAGCACGGTGGGGGCTGGAGAGCACTGGGATGGGGGCTGGAGAGCACTGGGATGGGGGCTGGAGAGCACTGTGGGGGGTGGGGAGCACTGTGGGGGGAGCACAGGGGGCTGGAGAGTACTGTGGGGGTTGGGGAGCACTGTGGGGGGTGGGGAGCACTGCGGGGGGCTGGAGAGTACTGTGGGGGGTGGGGAGCACTGCGGGGGGCTGGAGAGCACTGTGGGGGGTGGGGAGCACTGCGGGGGGCTGGAGAGTACTGTGGGGGGGGGGGTGGGGAGCACTGCGGGGGGCTGGAGAGCACTGTGGGGGGTGGGGAGCACTGCGGGGGGCTGGAGAGTACTGTGGGGGGTGGGGAGCACTGCGGGGGGCTGGAGAGCACTGTGGGGGGGGGGCTAGAGAAGGATGGGGAGAGGGGGGGGGCAGAAAGAACAGGGGTTGAGGGAACTGTGGGGGGGGGCTGGAGAGTGTGGTGTGGGGGAGGAGAGCACTGGGGGGGAGCACAAGGAGAAAGGGGGGGGCAGTAAAAGAAGTTGGATGGGGGATCAGCAGAGGGGCCGCATATAGAGGAAATGAGCTTTCTATAGTCCTCCATGCAGCCGCTGAATGCTTGATTCTCCTCCTCTCCCTCCTCCAAGCATTCAGCGGCTGCATGGAGGACTATAGAAAGCTCATTTCCTTTATATGCGGCCCCCTGCTGATCCCCCATCCAGGCACACTGTTTACTCACAGGCATCTCTCCTGTTTCACGGAGCTGGCCGGGTCTGTGTTCGGCGGCCGCTCCCGCTCTGCAACACGGTCCCGCCCCCCTAGACGGCTGTGTGATAGGTGGATTCTTCTATCTACTATCACATGAGCCAGTCTAGGGGGGCGGGACCGTGTTACGGAGCGGCCGCCGAACACAGACCCGGCCAGCTCCGTGTTCACAGGAGCATGAGAGGGGAGCACAGAAGCCGCAAAGTGGCCCCAGGGCAGGCAGCCTACCGGGAAATATCCCGGTATCCCGGTAGGCCAGTCCGGCCCTGTCTGCAGCCCCCACCCCAAAGCACATTGTCCCCATGTTGATGGGGACAAGGGTCTCTTCCCCACAACCCTGGGCTGTGGTTGTGGGTGTCTGCAGGCAGGGGGCTTACTGGAATCTGGAAGTCCACTTTAACAAGGGGGCCCCCAGATCTTGCCCCCATGTGAATGAGTAGGGGTACATAGTACCCCTACTCCTTCACCCAAAAAAAAGCGTAGTGTAAAAAAAAAAAACATGAGACGGTTTTTGACAAGTGTTTTATTTAAAATTACTATTGTCCCCCGTGGTAGCTCCAACTTCAATCACAATGTCTTCCTCCGCCTCCGCCAACTCGCTGAAAAAAAAAAACACTCTTCTGATGCTGGCTCCTGCCATTCTGTTAGCTTCGGTGTCTAACAGTTCTTATATAGCTATAGGGGGTGTCCATGCGGTGACGTAACCCGGAGAACCCCAACCCCTTTTGATGTCACAAACCCATTCATAATGGGTCAGTGATGTCACAAAGGGGCAGGGTCTCCGAGTTACGTCACCACATTGCCATGCCCCATAGCTTTATAAGAACTGTTACATAGTTACCTAGTTAGTCAAGTTGAAAAAAAGACAACAGTCCATCTAGGTCAACCTATAAAAGGGAAAAAGATAACAAAGATTTTACAACCCCATATACACAATCCACAGTTGATCCAGAGGAAGGCAAAAATAAAAACAGCAAGGCATGATCTAATTTGCTCCAGCACGGGAAAAAATTCCTTCCTGTTCCCCCGAGAGGCAATCGGATATTCCCTGGATCAACTTTACCTATAAATGTTAGTATCCAGTTATATTATGTACATTTATGAAAGAATCCAGGCCTTGTTTAACTACTTCATTACCGGCCTATAGTCATATGACGCCCACAAGGTGGATCTACCATCCTGGGTGGGCGTCATATGACGTCCTCGCATTCCCGGCCGCCTGGGGGGGCGCGCGCGCCGGCGGCATCGCTCGGGACCCGGTGCGAGTGCCCGGCGGCCGCGATGTCCGCCGGGCACCCGCGATTGCCCGTTAAAACAACGGGACCGTGCGGGACCGTGGAGCTGTGTGTGTAAACACACAGCTCCACGTCCTGTCAGCGAGGAGGAGACCGATCATGTGATCCCAGTACGGAGGAACACATGATCGGTCTTCTCCCCTTGAGTCCCCTCCCCCCACAGTTAGAATCACTTGTATAGGGAACACATTAACCCCTACAGCGCCCCCTAGTGTTAACCCCTTCCCTGACAGTCACATTTACACAGTAATCAATGCAATTTTATAGCAACGATCGCTGTGTAAATGTGAATGGTTCCAAAAATGTGTCAAAAGTGTCCGAAGTGTCCGCCGCAATGTCGCAGTCACGAAAAAAAAAATCGCAGATCGCCGCCATTACTAGTAAAAAACTAAAATAAAAAATTCAATAAATCTATCCCCTATTTTGTAGACGCTATAACTTTTGCGCAAACCGATCAATATACACTTATTGCGATTTTTTTTAACAAAAATATGTAGAAGAATACGTATCGGCCTAAACTGAGGAAAAAAAAATGTTTTTTTTTTTTTAAAAATGGGATATTTATTATAGCAAAAAGTAAAAAAATATTGTGTTTTTTTTCAAAATTGTCGCTCTTCTTTTGTTTATAGCGCAAAAAAAAAAAAAACGCAGAGGTGATCAAATACCACCAAAAGAAAGCTCTATTTGTGCGAAAAAAAGGACGTCAATTTTGTTTGGGTGTAACGTCGCACGACCGCGCAATTGTTAGTTAAAGCGACGCAGTGCCGAATCGCAAAAAGTGCTCTGGTAAGGAAGGGTGTTTAAAAGCCCTGTATTGAAGTGGTTAAAGCAATCTACTGGCCAGAACCACCTCTTGAGGGAGTCGATTCCACATTTTCACAGCTCTTATGCCCTGTACACACAGATTTTTTCTGACGGATTTTGGCCCAAACTGGTCTTGCATACACACGTTCGCACAAAGTTGTCGGAAAATTCGATCGTTCAGAAGGAGGTGACGTACAACACGTGACTATAAAGAGGCCAGTAGCCAATAGCTTTCGTCTCGTAATTTATTCTGAGCATGTGTGGCACTTTGTGCGTTGGAATTGTCTACACACGATCGGAATTTAAACGATCGGATTTTGTTGTCGGAAAACTTTTAGATCCAGATCTCAAGCTTTGTTTGTCGGAAATTTCGACTGAAAAAGTCTGATGGATCCCACACACGATTGGAATTTCCGACAACATAATCCGATCGAACATTTTCCGTTGGAAAATCCGACTGTGTGTACAGGGCATTACTGTGAAGAAACCTTTCCAAATTTAGAGATTAAATCTCTTTTCCTCTAGAAGTCCTCTCTGATTACCTTTTTTTTTAATTTTAATTTTTTTTATAAATTTCTTTTTATTGAACATGTTTTTAATATCTCTGTGATGACCTTAAAGTGAATAACTCAACACCAAGTTCAATATATGGACCACTTATGTATTTGTACATATTGACCATATCCCCCCTTAATCTCCTCTTCTCAAGAAAGAATAAATGAAAGAGGAAGTAAAGCCTATTTAAAAAAAAAAAAAAAAAACGGAACCTGCAAGGCAAAGGCATAATGAGCTAGTATACATAGCATACTAGCTCATTATGAATGACTTACCTGAGAACGAAGCCCCTGAAGCGGTCCTCATCCACGATCTTCTGCGTCGCCATCAAACCCAGAGTGACTTCCGGGTCTCGCCGCTCCAGCGCTGTCATGCGCGGGCATGGCAGTAAAGCGACATATCGCCGTGAACTCGGCATGCGCAGTGTGCCTTTTATTTTCTAAATATCTCCTAAACCATGTAGGTTTAGGAGATATTTATTGGACCTACAGGTAAGCCTTAATCTAGGCTTACCTGTAGGTCAAAGTGGTCCCAGAGGGTTTACTTCCTCTTTAAGTTCCTCTAATTTTTCCTCATAGCTGAGCTCCTCCATGCCTCTTATCAGTTTGGTTGCCCTTCTCTGAACTTTCTCCAGTTCCCTGATATCCTTTTTGAGAACTGGTGCCAAAAACTAAAATGCATATTCCAGAGGAGGTCTTACTAATGATTTGTACAGGGGCAAAATTAGAGTCCATACCTCTCAAAACAAAGGATTTTGCTTGCTTTGGAAACCGCAGCTTGGCATTGCATGCTATTTTTAAGCCTATGATCTACCAAAACACCCATATCCTTCTCCATCATTGATTCCCCCAGTTGTACTCCCCCCTGTCAGACATTAAAGCTGACAGAATGGTGGGAGCCAGCGTCGGAAGAGGAGCGTGTTTTTTTTTTTTTCAGCGGGGCGGCGGAGGAAGACATCGTGACTGGCGTTGAAGCTACCACGGGGGACATTATTTTTAATAAAGTTAAATATCAAGTACTTGTGCACTGCTATGGACCTTACAACCACCCAAAACTGGATATACAAAATAAATACCAAAGAATAATATATCACCCTAAAAATACACATGAAAAAGCTGCAACCATTAGCAAATATCAAAGAAATGGCCTTACTGGTGTAAATTTGGTCAGGGGACACACTGGGCACCTTTGCTGCTAGTGTGCTATGTGCTGGTTGTTCAGTGTGTCCCCTGTGCCTTTAACCACATGCTGACCAGCGCACAACGATATACATTGGCACAATGGCACGGCTGGGCAAATGGGTGTACAGGTAAGACATGGGAGCCGTCAAAAAATTTGTTTAGTTTCGTTCCGTTAGAAAAAAAATTAGTATTTTGTGTAGGAAATTCAATTCGGATTCGTACGAAATATGAATTTTCGTTAGATTCGTAAACTTTTCATTAAAATAACGAAAGTTTGTTATGATGAACAAGGCATTTCTCTGTTCTGATTAGCTGTCATCGGGAGCAGTGATCTCTGTCCTGTTCTAGTGAGGCAATCCCCCCCCCCACAGTTAGAATCACACCCTAGGACACATTTAACCCCTTGATCGCCCCCTAGTGTTTAACCCCTTCCCTGCCAGTGTCATTTACACAGTTATCAGCGGTCTCTTTTTCTCTCTCTGTGTGGAGGCAGTGAGAAGCGGTCTCTTTTTCTCTCTCTGTGGAGGCCGTGTGAAGCGGTCTCTTTTTCTCTCTCTGTGTGCAGGCAGTGTGAAGCGGTCTCTTTTTCTGTCTCTGTGTGCAGGCAGTGTGAAGCTGTTTCATTCTCTCTCTGTGCAGGCAGTATGAAGCGGTCTCTTTCTCTCTCTGGAGGCCGTGTGAAGCGGTCTCTTTCTCTCTCTCTGTGCAGGCAGTGTGAAGCAGTCTCTTTCTCTCTCTCTGTGCAGGCAGTGTGAAGCAGTCTCTCTCTCTCTGTGCAGGCTGTGTGAAGCAGTCTCTTTCTCTCCCTCTCCCTGTGCAGGCAGTGTGAAGCGGTCTCTTTCTCTCTCACTGTGCAGGCAGTGTGCAGCGGTCTCTTTGCCTCTCTGGAGGCAGTGTGAAGTGGTCTCTTTCTCTCTGTGTGTGCAGGCAGTGTGAAGTGGTCTCTTTCTCTCTCTGTGCAGGCAGTGTGAAGTGGTCTCTTTCTCTCTGTGTGTGCAGGCAGTGTGAAGTGGTCTCTTTCTCTCTCTCTCTGTGCAGGCAGTGTGAAGGTGTGAAGCGGTCTTTCTCTCTCTCTCTGTGCAGGCAGTGTGAAGTGGTCTCTTTCTCTCTGTGTGTGCAGGCAGTGTGAAGGTGTGAAGCGGTCTTTCTCTCTCTCTGTGCAGGCAGTGTGAAGGTGTGAAGCGGTCTCTTTCTCTCTCTCTGTCTGTGCAGGCAGTGTGAAGTGGCCTCTTTCTCTCTCTGTGCAGGCAGTGTGAAGCAGTCCCTTTCTCTCCCTCTCCCTGTGCAGGCAGTGTGAAACGGTCTCTTTCTCTCTCAGTGTGCAGGCAGTGTGAAGCTGTTTCTTTCTCTTTGTGTGTGCAGGCAGTGTGAAGCAGTCTCTTTCTCTGTGTGTGTGCAGGCAGTGTGAAGCGGTCTCTTTCTCTCTCACTGTGCAGGCAGTGTGAAGCGGTCTTTTTCTCTCTGTGTGCAGGCAGTGTGAAGTGGTCTCTTTCTCTCTCTCTCTCTGTGCAGGCAGTGTGAAGTGGTCTCTTTCTCTCTCTCTCTCTCTGTGCAGGCAGTGTGAAGCGGTCTCTCTCTCTCTCTCTGTGCAGGCAGTGTGAAGGTGTGAAGTGGTCTCTTTCTCTCTCTCTCTGTGCAGGCAGTGTGAAGCAGTCTCTCTCTCTCTCTCTGTGCAGGCAGTGTGAAGCGGTCTCTTTCTCTCTGTGTGTGCAGGCAGTGTGAAGCGGTCTCTTTCTCTCTGTGTGTGCCGGCTGCTATGGACCTTACAACCACCCAAAACTGGATATACAAAATAAATACCAAAGAATAATATATCACCCTAAAAATACACATGAAAAAGCTGCAACCATTAGCAAATATCAAAGAAATGGCCTTACTGGTGTAAATTTGGTCAGGGGACACACTGGGCACCTTTGCTGCTAGTGTGCTATGTGCTGGTTGTTCAGTGTGTCCCCTGTGCCTTTAACCACATGCTGACCAGCGCACAACGATATACATTGGCACAATGGCACGGCTGGGCAAATGGGTGTACAGGTAAGACATGGGAGCCGTCAAAAAATTTGTTTAGTTTCGTTCCGTTAGAAAAAAAATTAGTATTTCGTGTAGGAAATTCAATTCGGATTCGTACGAAATATGAATTTTCGTTAGATTCGTAAACTTTTCATTAAAATAACGAAAGTTTGTTATGATGAACAAGGCATTTCTCTGTTCTGCCTAGCTGTCATCGGGAGCAGTGATCTCTGTCCTGTTCTAGTGAGGCAATCCCCCCCCCCACAGTTAGAATCACACCCTAGGACACATTTAACCCCTTGATCGCCCCCTAGTGTTTAACCCCTTCCCTGCCAGTGTCATTTACACAGTTATCAGCGGTCTCTTTTTCTCTCTCTGTGTGGAGGCAGTGAGAAGCGGTCTCTTTTTCTCTCTCTCTGTGGAGGCCGTGTGAAGCGGTCTCTTTTTCTCTCTCTGTGGAGGCCGTGTGAAGCGGTCTCTTTTTCTCTCTCTGTGTGCAGGCAGTGTGAAGCTGTTTCATTCTCTCTCTGTGCAGGCAGTATGAAGCGGTCTCTTTCTCTCTCTGGAGGCCGTGTGAAGCGGTCTCTTTCTCTCTCTCTGTGCAGGCAGTGTGAAGCAGTCTCTTTCTCTCTCTCTGTGCAGGCAGTGTGAAGCAGTCTCTCTCTCTCTCTCTGTGCAGGCTGTGTGAAGCAGTCTCTTTCTCTCCCTCTCCCTGTGCAGGCAGTGTGAAGCGGTCTCTTTCTCTCTCACTGTGCAGGCAGTGTGCAGCGGTCTCTTTGCCTCTCTGGAGGCAGTGTGAAGTGGTCTCTTTCTCTGTGTGTGCAGGCAGTGTGAAGTGGTCTCTTTCTCTCTCTGTGCAGGCAGTGTGAAGTGGTCTCTTTCTCTCTGTGTGTGCAGGCAGTGTGAAGTGGTCTCTTTCTCTCTCTCTCTGTGCAGGCAGTGTGAAGGTGTGAAGCGGTCTTTCTCTCTCTCTGTGCAGGCAGTGTGAAGTGGTCTCTTTCTCTCTGTGTGTGCAGGCAGTGTGAAGGTGTGAAGCGGTCTTTCTCTCTCTCTGTGCAGGCAGTGTGAAGGTGTGAAGCGGTCTCTTTCTCTCTCTCTGTCTGTGCAGGCAGTGTGAAGTGGCCTCTTTCTCTCTCTGTGCAGGCAGTGTGAAGCAGTCCCTTTCTCTCCCTCTCCCTGTGCAGGCAGTGTGAAGCGGTCTCTTTCTCTCTCACTGTGCAGGCAGTGTGAAGCGGTCTCTTTCTCTCTGTGTGTGCAGGCAGTGTGAAGCAGTCTCTTTCTCTCTCTGTGCAGGCAGCGTGAAGTGGTCTCTTTCTCTCTGTGTGTGCAGGCAGTGTGAAGTGGTCTCTTTCTCTCTCTGTGCAGGCAGTGTGAAGTGGTCTCTTTCTCTCTGTGTGTGCAGGCAGTGTGAAGTGGTCTCTTTCTCTCTCTCTCTGTGCAGGCAGTGTGAAGGTGTGAAGCGGTCTTTCTCTCTCTCTGTGCAGGCAGTGTGAAGCGGACTCTTTCTCTCTCACTGTGCAGGCAGTGTGAAGTGGTCTCTTTCTCTCTGTGTGTGCAGGCAGTGTGAAGTGGTCTCTTTCTCTCTCTGTGCAGGCAGTGTGAAGTGGTCTCTTTCTCTCTGTGTGTGCAGGCAGTGTGAAGTGGTCTCTTTCTCTCTCTCTCTGTGCAGGCAGTGTGAAGGTGTGAAGCGGTCTTTCTCTCTCTCTGTGCAGGCAGTGTGAAGTGGTCTCTTTCTCTCTGTGTGTGCAGGCAGTGTGAAGGTGTGAAGCGGTCTTTCTCTCTCTGTGCAGGCAGTGTGAAGGTGTGAAGCGGTCACTTTCTCTCTCTCTGTCTGTGCAGGCAGTGTGAAGTGGCCTCTTTCTCTCTCTGTGCAGGCAGTGTGAAGCAGTCCCTTTCTCTCCCTCTCCCTGTTCAGACAGCGTGAAGCGGTCTCTTTCTCTCTCACTGTGCAGGCAGTGTGAAGCGGTCTCTTTCTCTCTGTGTGTGCAGGCAGTGTGAAGCAGTCTCTTTCTCTCTGTGTGTGCAGGCAGTGTGAAGCGGTCTCTTTCTCTCTCACTGTGCAGGCAGTGTGAAGCGGTCTTTTTCTCTCTGTGTGCAGGCAGTGTGAAGTGGTCTCTTTCTCTCGCTGGAGGCAGTGTGAAGCGGTCTCTTTCTCTCTCTCTCTCTGTGCAGGCAGTGTGAAGTGGTCTCTTTCTCTCTCTCTTTCTCTGTGCAGGCAGTGTGAAGCGGTCTCTTTCTCTCTCTCTGTGCAGGCAGTGTGAAGTGGTCTCTTTCTCTCTCTCTCTGTGCAGGCAGTGTGAAGCGGTCTCTCTCTCTCTCTCTCTCTGTGCAGGCAGTGTGAAGCAGTCTCTTTCTCTCTGTGTGTGCAGGCAGTGTGAAGCGGTCTCTTTCTCTCTGTGTGTGCCGGCTGCTATGGACCTTACAACCACCCAAAACTGGATATACAAAATAAATACCAAAGAATAATATATCACCCTAAAAATACACATGAAAAAGCTGCAACCATTAGCAAATATCAAAGAAATGGCCTTACTGGTGTAAATTTGGTCAGGGGGACACACTGGGCACCTTTGCTGCTAGTGTGCTATGTGCTGGTTGTTCAGTGTGTCCCCTGTGCCTTTAACCACATGCTGACCAGCGCACAACGATATACATTGGCACAATGGCACGGCTGGGCAAATGGGTGTACAGGTAAGACATGGGAGCCGTCAAAAAATTTGTTTAGTTTCGTTCCGTTAGAAAAAAAAATTGTATTTCGTGTAGGAAATTCAATTCGGATTCGTACGAAATATGAATTTTCGTTAGATTCGTAAACTTTTCATTAAAATAACGAAAGTTTGTTATGATGAACAAGGCATTTCTCTGTTCTGCCTAGCTGTCATCGGAAGCAGTGATCTCTGTCCTGTTCTAGTGAGGCAATCCCCCCCCCCACAGTTAGAATCACACCCTAGGACACATTTAACCCCTTGATCGCCCCCTAGTGTTTAACCCCTTCCCTGCCAGTGTCATTTACACAGTTATCAGTGTATTTTTATAGCACTGATCGCTGTATAAATGACAATGGTCCCAAAATAGTGTCAAAAGTGTCCAATGTGTCCACCATAATGTCGCAGTCATGATAAAAAAAAGCAGATCGCCACCATTACTTTTTTTTTTTTTAACAAGAAAAGATCGCCACCATTACTAATAAAACATTTTTTATAATAAAAATGCCATAAATCTATCCCCTATTTTGTAGACGCTATAACTTTTGCACAAACCAATCAATATACGCTTCTTGTGAATTTTTTTTTTTTTTTTTTACCAAAAACATGTAGAAGAATACATATTGGCCTAAACTGAGAAAGACATTTTTTTTTTCAAAATATATTTTTTGGGGATATTTATTATAGCAAAAAGTAAAAAATATTGCTTTTTTTTTTCAAAATTGACGCTCTTTTTTGTTTTTAGCGCAAAAAATAAAAACCGCAGAGGTGATCAAATCACTACCAAAAGAAAGCTCTATTTGTGGGAAAAAAAGGACGTCAACATTGTTTGGGTGCAACATCGCACGACCACGCAATTGTCAGTTAAAACGACGCAGTGCCGTTTCGCAAAAAGTGCTCTGGTCAGGTAGGGGGTAAACCCTTCTGGGGCTGAAGCAGTTAAGGAGGACTGGGCTACCTTTAGGCCCACCTGCCCCTTATCTATCCATTAGAATGCATGTGCTGCCACTGTGGAAACGCTCATAAATTTAGTAGTGTTAGGACTGCAAGCAATACACAGGGTGCCGTAAAGAGGCCTTGCAGCTTATGCATGCGTTTGCAAATGTGTACTAACTAAACCCCTGTTTTTAACGCAGACTGTTGGACTGGTTAATTTGGTTGGTAAGCTGACTGGTTGGTGAGTTGAGCTGGGAATTTTCTCAATTTTTTTCTTTCATGCGTTTGCCCTTCCATGTGCTCCTTGCTGTGAAGGCCAGTTAATAGTGGGGGCAGAGGCCATCTCTTTTTACTGGTATTATGTACCCTATACTCATTTACAAGGGGGCGCGGGGTCTGGGTTCCCCCTTGTTAAAAACACTTTCCTATCCCCCCACTGTGAGGGAATGCGTTAAAAATATAGGGGAGCTGTTAAGAATGGAAAAACTTATCTACCAACATAGGGGTAATTTGTATAAGTTCAAGAGGGTATGGGCACCGTGGTTGGATGTTCCGGGGGTTGCACCGGTGGATTTGTTCATGGACAGGCTGCTTCAGCTCAATGATGGCTAGGTTGGTTCCTCAATGCAGGGTATAATGATAGCAAACCCGAGAGGTGACAGTAATGCCACGTACACACACGACCGGACTTTCCGGCAAACTAGGTCCGGCGGTCTTCCCGACAGACTTTCGGCGGAGTTCCGATGGACTTTCAAAGTGAATGGACTTCCCCACAAGAAAACGGACTAAAGCCCCATACACACGGTCGGACTTTTTCATGGATTCTGTCCGATCGGACAAGGTTGTTGAAAAATCAGACCGTGTGTATGCACCATCGGACAGTGTTCGTCGGTTTGACCGACGGACAAAGTCTTATCTCCTGCTGGAAAGATTTGCCGTCAACACGGTCCGATCACACCAAATCCGATCGTGTGTACGGTTGTCCGACCGGACAAAGTGCTACGCATGCTCAGATCACATTACAAGACCAAAGCTATTGGCTACTAGCCTCTACGTAGTCCCGTCGTAGGCAACAAACGTCACCACGTTCAGAATGATCGGATTTTCCGACAACTTTGTCCGACCGTGTGTACGCAAAACCAACATCGGACAAAGTATGACGGACATGGTCCGACGGACCTGGTCCGCGGATTGTCCGACCGTGTGTATGGGGCTTAAGTCTGTTCGTTTTAAACGTGATTACGTAAACGTGACTAAACAAGGAAGTTCAATAGCCAGTAGCCAATAGCTTCCCTTGCGTCGTATTTGGTCCGTCAGACCAGCACACAGACTAATGGATTTCCCGATTTAAGTCCGTCGGAATTGAGTCCATCGGATAGATTTGACACATGTTCTATTTCTATGTCCTGGGGGACTGCGGCTAAAGAAATCCACCAGTTTTGCAGCCAAACACAGCACGCCAGTGTGAGCCCAAAGGCTATTCACTTGTCACAGGCACTGCCACTCCACTGAAAAGCGATTCATGCTTGGGTCACTTTTCTGAGGCATTTGACAGGCAGTGAGGAGGTATCATCACATTTCCTCCCTGCCTGTTTTAACCTTCTAAATGCCAATCCCTCCAGCTAATGGCACGGTTCACTTTGAACGCACCTTATTTCCATTACTTTCAGCAGCCAGTGTCAAGTGGTCTCTTTCTCTGTGTGAAGCAGTCTCTCTCTCTCTGTGCAGGCAGTGTGAAGCTGTCTCATTCTCTCTCTGTGCAGGCAGTATGAAGCGGTCTCTTTCTCTCTCTGGAGGCAATGTGAAGGCACTGCCACTCCACTGAAAAGCGATTCATGCTTGGGTCACTTTTCTGAGGCATTTGACAGGCAGTGAGGAGGTATCATCACATTTCCTCCCTGCCTGTTTTAACCTTCTAAATGCCAATCCCTCCAGCTAATGGCACGGTTCACTTTGAACGCACCTTATTTCCATTACTTTCAGCAGCCAGTGTCAAGTGGTCTCTTTCTCTGTGTGAAGCAGTCTCTCTCTCTCTGTGCAGGCAGTGTGAAGCTGTCTCATTCTCTCTCTTTGCAGGCAGTATGAAGCGGTCTCTTTCTCTCTCTGGAGGCAGTGTGAAGCGGTCTCTATTTCTCTCTCTGTGTGTGCAGGCAGTGAGAAGCGTTCTCTTTCTCTCTCTCTCTCTCTCTCTCTCTGCAGGCAGTGTGAAGGTGTGAAGCGGTCTCTCTCTCTCTCTCTCTCTCTCTCTCTCTGTGCAGGCAGTGTGAAGCGGACTTTCTCAATCTCTGTGTGCAGGCAGTGTGAAGCAGTCTCTTTTTCTCTCTCTGTGTGGAGGCTGTGTGAAGCGGTCTCTTTTTCTCTCTCTCTGTGCAGGCAGTGTGAAGTGGTCTCTTTCTCTCTCTCTCTGTGTGCAGGCAGTGTGAAGCGCTCTCTTTCTCTTTCTCTGTGCGCAGGCAGTTTGAAGCGGTCTCTCTTTCTCTCTCTCTCTGTGCAGGCAGTGTGAAGCGGTCTCTTTTTCTCTCTGTGTGTGCAGGCAGTGTGAAGCAGTCTCTTTTTCTCTCTCTGTGTGCAGGCAGTGTGAAGCAGTCTCTTTTTCTCTCGCTGTGGGGAGGCCGTGTGAAGTGGTCTCTTTTTCTCTCGCTGTGTGGAGGCCGTGTGAAGCGGTCTCTTTTTCTCTCTCTGTGTGGAGGCAGTGAGAAGCGGTCTCTTTTTCTCTCTCTCTGTAGAGGCCGTGTGAAGCGGTCTCTTTTTCTCTCTCTGTGGAGGCCGTGTGAAGCGGTCTCTTTTTCTCTCTCTGTGTGCAGGCAGTGTGAAGCGGTCTCTTTTTCTCTCTCTGTGTGCAGGCAGTGTGAAGCTGTTTCATTCTCTCTCTGTGCAGGCAGTATGAAGCGGTCTCTTTCTCTCTCTGGAGGCGGTGTGAAGCGGTCTCTTTCTCTCTCTCTGTGCAGGCAGTGTGAAGCAGTCTCTCTCTCTCTCTGTGCAGGCTGTGTGAAGCAGTCTCTTTCTCTCTCTCTCCCTGTGCAGGCAGTGTGAAGCGGTCTCTTTCTCTCTCACTGTGCAGGCAGTGTGCAGCAGTCTCTTTGCCTCTCTGGAGGCAGTGTGAAGTGGTCTCTTTCTCTCTGTGTGTGCAGGCAGTGTGAAGTGGTCTCTTTCTCTCTCTGTGCAGGCAGTGTGAAGTGGTCTCTTTCTCTCTGTGTGTGCAGGCAGTGTGAAGTGGTCTCTTTCTCTCTCTCTCTCTGGGCAGGCAGTGTGAAGGTGTGAAGCGGTCTTTCTCTCTCTCTGTGCAGGCAGTGTGAAGTGGTCTCTTTCTCTCTGTGTGTGCAGGCAGTGTGAAGTGGTCTCTTTCTCTCTCCCTCTCTCTCTCTCTCTCTCTGTGCAGGCAGTGTGAAGGTGTAAAGCGGTCTTTCTCTCTCTTTGTGCAGGCAGTGTGAAGGTGTGAAGCGGTCTCTTTCTCTCTCTCTCTGTCTGTGCAGGCAGTGTGAAGTGGCCTCTTTCTCTCTCTGTGCAGGCAGTGTGAAGCAGTCTCTTTCTCTCCCTCTCCCTGTGCAGGCAGTGTGAAGCGGTCTCTTTCTCTCTCACTGTGCAGGCAGTGTGAAGCGGTCTCTTTCTCTCTGTGTGTGCAGGCAGTGTGAAGCAGTCTTTTTCTCTGTGTGTGTGCAGGCAGTGTGAAGCGGTCTCTTTCTCTCTCACTGTGCAGGCAGTGTGAAGCGGTCTTTTTCTCTCTCTCTCTGTGCAGGCAGTGTGAAGTGGTCTCTTTCTCTCTCTCTCTCTCTGTGCAGGCAGTGTGAAGCGGTCTCTTTTTCTCTCTCTCTGTGCAGGCAGTGTGAAGCGGTCTCTCTCTCTCTCTCTCTGTGCAGGCAGTGTGAAGCGGTCTCTTTCTCTCTGTGTGTGCAGGCAGTGTGAAGGTGTGAAGTGGTCTCTTTCTCTCTCTCTCTGTGCAGGCAGTGTGAAGCGGTCTCTCTCTCTCTCTCTCTCTGTGCAGGCAGTGTGAAGCGGTCTCTTTCTCTCTGTGTGTGCAGGCAGTGTGAAGCGGTCTCTTTCTCTCTGTGTGTGCCGGCAGTGTGAAGCAGTCTCTTTCTCTCTCTGTGCAGGCAGTGTGAAGTGGTCTCTTTCTCTCTGTGTGTGCAGGCAGTGTGAAGCAGTCTCTTTCTCTCTCACTGTGCAGGCAGTGTGAAGCGGTCTCTTTCTCTGTGTGTGTGCCGGCAGTGTGAAGCAGTCTCTTTTTCTCTCACTGTGCAGGCAGTGTGAAGTGGTCTCTTTCTCTCTGTGTGTGCAGGCAGTGTGAAGCGGTCTCTTTCTCTCTCACTGTGCAGGCAGTGTGAAGCGGTCTCTTTCTCTCTGTGTGTGGTCTCTTTCTCTCTCTGTGCAGGCAGTGTGAAGCGTTCTCTTTCTCTCTCTGTGCAGGCAGTGTGAAGCGGTCTCTTTCTCTCTCACTGTGCAGGCAGTGTGCAGCAGTCTCTTTCTCTCTCTGGAGGCAGTGTAAAGCGGTCTCTTTCTCTGTGTGTGTGCAGGCAGTGTGAAGTGGTCTCGTTCACTCTCTCTGCAGGCAGTGTGAAGCGGTCTCTTTCTCTCTGTGTGTGCAGGCAGTGTGAAGTGGTCTCTTTCTCTCTGTGCAGGCAGTGTGATGGTGTGAAGCGGTCTCTTTCTCTCTCTATGCAGGCAGTGTGAAGCGGTCTCTTTCTCTCTCTCTCTGTGCAGGCAGTGTGAAGCAGTCTCTTTCTCTCTCTATCTGTGCAGGCAGTGTGAAGCAGTCTCTTTCTCTCCCTCTTCCTGTGCAGGCAGTGTGAAGCGGTCTCTTTCTCTCTCTGGAGGCAGTGTAAAGCGGTCTTTCTCTGTGTGTGTGCAGGCAGTGTGAAGCGGCCTCTTTCTCTCTCTGTGCAGCTAGTGTGAAGGTGTGAAGCGTTCTCTTTCTCTCTCTGTGCAGGCAGTGTGGATGTGAAGCGGTCTCTTTCTCTCTTTGGAAACAGTGTGAAGCGGTCTCTTTCTCTCTCTGTGCAGGCAGCGTGAAGCGGTCTATCTCTGTGCAGGCAGCGTGAAGCGGTCTCGCTCTGTGCAGGCAGCGTAAAGCGGTCTCTCTCTGTGCAGGCAGCGTGAAGCGGTCTCTCTGTGCAGGCAGCGTGAAGCGGTCTCTCTCTCTGTGCAGGCAGTGTGAAGCAGTCTCTCTCTCTGTGCAGGCAGTGTGAAGTGGTCTCTCTCTCTCTGGGGCAATGTGGAGCAGTCTCCCTCTCTGTGCGAGCAATGAGGCGCAGATGGATGGTGAGCTGATTAGGTGGTTCAATGGGCCACTCGACTGAACTTGCCCCCCCAGGCCTAAGGCTGCCAGCCCTCCCCTGAACACAACACAGTTGGGATAGAGGGCATGGGTGATAAAGCTCAGGAACTTCAGAACTGTTGACATCAAGTAAATGTCTCTTAGATAGCCCAGAGAGTAGCCACTCGCAACTGGGCACTTCACTGTTGGATAAACCCCTGTCTGTAGATTTAGCAGCCAACAAGTGATCCGGAATTTTACAAAGTCTCTGCCACAGACTAGGTTGTAATACTTCAGGTGAACAATGTGAAAGTCTCAGAATCAGTAACTGAATCCTCCTTCAGGTACTGGAATGGACGGATCCCCACCCCAGACCATGAGGGCCTCTGGGGCTAGTCAGGGTGACCAGGCTTACAGGGGCAGCAAACACTCCTGGGTCCCCTCACAAGGTTGGTCCGAACAGGAACCAGGAATCAAGGGCAAGCCGAACCACACCGAAAACAGCCTCTGAACACGTGACTCCAGCATCTTAAATACCCCTTCCCAGAATACACAGCGGGGCCAGGCGCGCCCACTGATTGGCTCCGAGAAAGATTGGTACCTAACATGTCCAACCAGGCTGCGTTCTCAGCCTGTCACAGGTGCTCACTTCACCTATGACCAGGCAGAACTCCAGTACAGCCCAGCCAAACTGATGCCAAAGTAAAATACCTAAAGCAATTAGCCCCCAGAACTCAGTTACAGTTCTGGAAAAATGAAATTTACACATAGCGCACACTTTAAACTAAAGTGTCGTCGCTACACACTCCCCGTAGTTGTTTAGGCGATGTCCTCATCGTCTAGCTAAAAAAAAGAAAAAGCGAAAAACTCCTAACATTTTTACAAAAATACTTTTGTGCCTGAGCTTTTTGTTTAGGTGTTGGGAAAAGGAAAGGAAAAGGAAACAATTAAAATGTTTAAAGCGGTGTTTCAGCTTAAAAAAAAAAAATTTAAAAGTCAGCAGCTAAAAAAAAAGTCGCTGCTGACTTTTAATAAGTACTCTTACCCTCCCAGGGCGCCCGCGATGTCGTTCGTGGAGGCCGAAATGTCCCTCGGTGATCCGGATCCAGCGCCGCCATCCTCAGTAAGGGAAACGGCTTCGTGCGGCCTACTGCGCATGCGCGAGTCGGCGCGCGGCCTACTGCGCATGCGCGAGTTGGCGCGCGGCCTACTGCGCATGCGCGAGTCGAAGCGCGCGGCCTACTGCGCATGTGCGAGTCGGATTTGTGAATGGGGAACGCGATGTGTTGTGGTAAAAAAAAATATATATATATATATTTTTTTTCATTTGAAATTGTTACTAACATTTTTTAAAGTTTTTGTTTTCAGGGTGTCCCACCACTTTAACATCTTTCACAGTGAAACAATTCACATACTGTACACATACCACCCAGTCTAACTGTCTACACCACCCAATCTCCAGTAGCTTGACAGACGATCTCGGTGCATCCTGTAAGAAAAACAACGGTAATATAACATATTTTACATTATTGCTTTAGAAAGCAAAGCTCCATCCCAGTCTCAATGGAACTTTCTCTTCTAAATTTAAGCCTTCTTTTTTTTTTTTTTTTTTTTTAGAATGACTAAGGCCCCTTTCACACTTATACGACTTGTCCCACTATTTGGGACTGCAAAGTAGCATGACAAGTAGGGATGGGCCCGGTGTTCGATTCAAACCCATGTTCGAATCGAACATCGGCCGTTCGTCCGCTCGTCGAGTTCAGAAATCTGAGGGCCGTTCGCATCAAATTCGTGTGATGCGAACGGTCCACAATGCACTGCGCCAGTCGCAGTGCATTGCTGGCTGATGATTGGCCAAGCATGCACTGTGACCCCGCATGCTTGGCCAATCATAGAGCCAGTGGCGAGGAGAGCAATAATTGGCCAAAGGCAGGATGTCTGTGGCCAATTATAGCTCGGGGGGTTTAGTACACGCCCCACACTATATAAGGCCGCCGCGCCGGAGGCCTCGTGTAGTGTGTTCCGGCGTTGAGGGAAAGAGGATTGATAGGCAGGGACAGTCTAAACAATTTTGCAAGCATTTCTGTGTGGGGAAAGTGTAGGGAAAGAGGAAAAATAGGCAGGGATAGTGTGTTCTTCTCAGGCATTTGCGTGTGGGGAACGTGTAGGGAAAGAGGAATAATGGGCAGGGATAGTGTGTTCTTCTCAGGCATTTGCGTGTGGGGAAAGTGCTGTTCTCTACCAATACAGAAATCTGCAGGAGTTAGTGTGTGTGCTTTGTGAGACTAGCACAGCACAGTATACAACCTGCACCCTTATCTACCATTTTGTGCAGTTCTCCATTAATCCAGCCATCTGCAGGAGTTAGTAATTGTGTTGTTTGAGTGCAGCACAGCACAGTATACAACCTGAACCTGTATCTGCCTTTCTGCCCTGGTTTTATCTAATCCAGCCATCTGCAGGAGTTAGTAATTGTGTTGTGTGAGTAAAGCACAGCACAGTATACAACCTGAACCTGTATCTGCCCTTCTGCCCTGGTTTCATCTAATCCAGCCATCTGCAGGAGTTAGTAATTGTGTTGTGTGAGTGCAGCACAGCACAGTATACAACCTGAACCTGTATCTGCCCCTCTGCCCTGGTGTCATCTAATCCAGCCATCTGCAGGAGTTAGTAATTGTGTTGTGTGAGTGCAGCACAGCACAGTATACAACCTGAACCTGTATCTGCCCCTCTGCCCTGGTTTCATCTAATCCAGCCATCTGCAGGAGTTAGTAATTGTGTTGTGTGAGTGCAGCACAGCACAGTATACAACCTGAACCTGTATCTGCCCTTCTGCCCTGGTTTCATCTAATCCAGCCATCTGCAGGAGTTAGTAATTGTGTTGTGTGAGTGCAGCACAGCACAGTATACAACCTGAACCAGTATCTGCCCTTCTGCCCTGGGTTCATCTAATCCAGCCATTCGCAGGAGTTAGTCATTGTGTTGTGTGAGTACAGCCCAGCACAGTATACAACCTGAACCTGTATCTGCCCTTCTGCCCTGGTGTCATCTAATCCAGCCATCTGCAGGAGTTAGTTGTGTGTTGTGTGACTCCAGCACAATATACACTACCCAATAGCTGTTTTTCCCATCTCCCTGCAGGCCATTACAATGTCTGGAAGGCCAACAAGGAGAGGCAGACAGTCATGAGCCAAGAAAACAGGGCAAGCAGGCTCTGTGTCTAGAGACAACAGTGCTGGTCATGGACGCGGTGCATCGTCATCAGCACGTGGCCATGGGACACGCTTATCCTTATTTTCAGCAGCTGGACATGTTGAGACGCATCATGCCTAAGGCTTGGTAGAGTGGATGACCAAGCCCTCCTCATCCTCTCTCACCCAGGCTCAGGGTACTGGCAAAGCAGCTGCCAACGCGTACTCAATGTCATCAGTCACCCCTTCCCTAGACCCACCATGTCCTCCTGAGGAGTCCCCCGAACTGTTTGAGCACAGTGTTGGGTACATGCTCCAGGAGGATGCCCAGTGTTTTGAAGGCTCCGATGATGATACCCAGCTAGAGGAAGGCAGTAGCGTGAGCGCAGAGAGAGGGGATGCTCAAGGACAGCAATCTGGCAGTCATGTTCCACCGGCTGCAGCATACTGCCAGGTTTGCTCCAGTGGTGAAGAGGGAGGGGATGATGAGGTCACTGACGCCACGTGGGTGCCTGAACGGAGAGAGGAGGAGGAGGAGGCGGCACATCTCCAACGAGGCAGAATGCCCTCCGGGGGCCAGGTTGAGGGCAGCACACCAACTGAATCACACCGCAGAGCTCTGCCTGTGCAGGGCGCTGCCTCTGCGCTTTATTACAAAAGTTCTTTGGTGTGGGCCTTTTTTGAGACGAGTGCATCAGATCGCACAGCTGCTATTTGCAACATATGTCTCAAGCGTATCTCGCATGGCCAAAACATCAGCTGCTTGGGCACCACAAGCATGACCAGACATATGTTGACCTGCCATGCAGCTTGTTGGCAAGCGCACCTTAAAGACCCACACCAAAGAACAAAGCGGACTTCTCCTTGCTCCTCATCAGCTGGGATCTCCAACCCCACTATACCTTCAGTCTTCTCTGAAAGCTGCACTGAGAGGAATGAGGGTGTAGAATTAGGTGTGTCACAGCCAAGTACTTGCGGGGACTCTGCTAGCCCTACACCGACGTCCGAGGCAAATTTCCCTGCCCCAGCTGCTGGGCCGTCGAAAGAAGTTCACTCCCAGCCATCCACATGCCCAGCGGTTGAATGCTAGCTTGGCTAAATTGCTAGCACCTTTTTCTGTTAAAAAAAAAAAATTGCTAGCACTTCAACTGCTGCCTTTTGAGTTGGTAGACGCGGCCCCCTTCCGTGAGTTTGTGCAATGTGCGGTTCCTCAGTGGCAGGTTCCCAAACGCCACTTTTTCTCACGGAAGGCTCTCTACCGGCATGTGGAAGGCAATGTCTTGGCCTCGATGGACAGGGCGGTCAGCGGTAAGGTGCATATTACCGCTGACTCATGGTCCAGCAGGCATGGACAGTGATGTTGCCTATCTTTCACGGCCCATTGGGTCACTCTTTTAGCAGCTGGGAAGGATGCATGACAAGGTGCCGTAGTGTTGGAGGTTGTTCCGCCACCATGCCTCCAAAATGCTAATACTGGTTGTGACACACCTCTCTCCTCCACCCCCTCCTTTTCTTCTTCCTCCATGGCCTCTTCGAGTGCTCTGTCCTCGGAACCAGCGGTGCTCCATAGGCGCCCAAGGGGCTACACATGTACGCAGGCAAAAAGATGCCATGCCGTGCTTGCGCTGGTGTGTTTGGGGGACAGGAGCCACACTGGGGCAGAGGTTCTGTCAGCTCTGCAGGGGCAGGCCGAAAGGTGGTGAGACGCCACGCCAGCTTAAGCCAGGAATGGTGGTTTGTAACAATGGCACCAACCTCCTCTCTGCCCTGCGACGGGGACAACTGACCCATGTGCCCTGTATGGCTCACGTCCTTAACCTGGTGGTGCAGCGGTTCTTGGGCAGGTACCCAGGCTTACAGGATGTCCTGAGGCAGGCCAAGAAAGTCTGTTTGCATTTCCACCGATCATATAATGCCAGTGCTCGGCTGGCTGAGCTGCAAAAGGAGTTGAACCGGCCCAAGAACCGCCTTATATGTGACATGCCCACCAGGTGGAACTCAACGTTGGCCATGCTGCAGCGACTGCACACGCAGCAGAGGGCCATCAATAAGTACCTGTGCGACTACGGCACCAGGACAGGGTCAGGGGAGCTCGGATGTTTTTCACCACGCCAGTGGAGCATGATCAGGGATGCATGCACTGTCCTGTCACCATTTGAGGAGGCCAGGAGGATGGTGAGCAGTGACAGTGCATGCATCAGTGACACTGTACCTCTTGTCCACCTGTTGGAGCATACGCTGCATGGATGTCACTCCTGGTTCCCTGGTAGGGTGACAGGAGACCCAGGAGTGAGGAGGAGCACGGGTGCCTGGCAGGATCAACAGACTGGTGGAGTGACACAGGGTCAACTCAGCGGACAAGGTGAGTGATCTGGATAGCAGAGTAGACCGGATCTGGACAGGTAAGCTGGTTCAGCAGGCAACAGGATAGCAGAGCAGGCTGGGTCTGGATGGACAGCTTAGCAGACTGGATAACAGAGCAGGCCGGAACTGGACAGGTAAGCTGGTTCAGCAAGCCAACAGGATAGCAGAGCAGGCTGGGTCTGGATGGACAGCTTAGCAGATTGGATAGCAGAGCAGGTTGGATCTGGATGGACAGCACAGCAGACTGGATCGCAGAGCAGGCCGGATCTGGACAGGTAAGCTGGTTCAGCAAGCAAACAGGATAGCAGAGCAGGCTGGGTCTGGATGGACAGCTTGGCAGACTGGATAGCAGAGCAGGTTGGATCTGGATGGATGGCACAGCAGACTGGATAGCAGAGCAGGCGGATCTGGACAGGTAAGCTGGTTCAGCAAGCAAACAGGATAGCAGAGCAGGCTGGGTCTGGATGGACAGCTTAGCAGACTGGATAGCAGAGCAGGCTGGATCTGGATGGACAGCTTAACAGACTGGATAGCAGAGCAGGCTGGATCTGGATGGACAGCTTAGCAGACTGGATAGCAGAGCAGGCCGGATCTGGACAGGTAAGCTGGTTCAGCAAGCAAACAGGATAGCAGAGCAGGCTGGGTCTGGATGGACAGCTTAGCAGACTGGATAGCAGAGCAGGCTGGATCTGGATGGACAGCTTAGCAGACTGGATAGCAGAGCAGGCCGGATCTGGACAGGTAAGCTGGTTCAGCAAGCAAACAGGATAACAGAGCAGGCTGGGTCTGGATGGACAGCTTAGCGGACTGGATAGCAGAGCAGGCTGGGTCTGGATGGACAGCTTAGCAGACTGGATAGCAGAGCAGGCCGGAACTGGACCGGTAAGCTGGTTCAGCAAGCAAACAGGAAACAGGACTTCAGAACGAACTGGATCAATACAGGTGATCAGGTTCAGCATAGGAAACAGGACTTCAGAGCGGACTGGATCAATACAGGTGATCAGGTTCAGTACAGGAAACAGGACTTCAGAACCGACTGGATCAATACAGGTGATCAGGTTCAGTACAGGGAACAGGACTTCAGAACGGACTGGATCAATACAGGTGATCAGGTTCATCAGAACAGACCGGGTCTGGAATTAGGCTGGCAGCGAGGTATCAGGGGATAAGGCAGAAGAGTGGTCACAAACAAGCCAAGGTCGGGTACAGGCAGATAGTCACAGGTAGGCCGGGTCAAACAGGGCAGAGGTATCAGGATCAGGTTACATTCACCACAACGCTGTAGAGCAGACAGCGGGGACCGTCTGCTCAGGTCAAGTTTAAATAGGCTTACCTGGCGCCAACAAGAGCGCGCACCTGCATCCCTGTGCGCGCGCCCATGCGCGGCCGCACAAGTGCACGCACACTGGCGCGCATGGAGGAGGATTGTGTCAGCATGGAGGTGGAGCCTGGCACTCAGCATCAGCAGCAGGAGTCTTTTAGGGATGATTTACAGTCCCAAGAAACCGGTGGACTTGTACGTGGCTGGGAGGAGGTGGCTGTGGATCATGTCGTCCTCAGTGACCCAGAAGACTCCGGACCAAATGCCTTAGCTAACCTACGTTGCATGTATTCTTCGGATCAAGGAGAGGGACCATTACTGGCTGGCCACTCTTCTTGATCCACGGTACAAGGGTAAGGTTGCGGACCTTATCTTGCCGTCGCAGAGGGAGCAGAGGATGAGACATCCCCAGGAGGCCTTGCAGAAAGGTCTGTGCAACACGTTCCCAGAGACTGGGAGGTTACAAACTCCTGGTCCTGGACGACGAGTTGCTGAGGCTTTGGTCAGTAGCAGAAGGAGCAGTGGGGAAGGTGGACGTCTGACCGATGCGCTCAGACAATTTTTTAGTCCGCAGCCCAAAGGTATGATCGGTCCCAGCAACCATCGCCAGCGTCTGATATACATGGTGCAGGAATACCTAGGGGCAAGGTCAGACTTGGACACCTTTCCCACCGAAAATCCTCTGGCTTACTGGGTCTTGAGGATGGATCACTGGCCAGAGCTTGCATAGTATGCAATTGAGCTACTGGCCTGTCCTGCATCCAGCGTTCTTTCAGAACGCACATTCAGTGCTTCTGAAGGCTTTGTCACCGATCACAGGGTCCGCCTGTCCACCGACTCGGTTGATCGACTGACCTTCATAAAGATGAATCAGTCTTGGATCACCACCAGCTACCAGTCACCTGAAGCTGATATAACTGAATAATTTATTTTGAAATGTCACAACCCTTCAAGACTGCCTATGCTGATGCTGAGTGACTGTCCTGTTATGTTGACTGACTATCCTCTTCCTCCTCAATGATCCTGATGATAGCTTGGAAGAACATTTTTGTTTCTGGGTGCCACCACCAGTGGCTAAGGCCCAATTTTTTAGCCCCTGTTTAACAGGGGTGTGTAATTACAATTTTTTATGCAATGCTTTGCAACAGGTCTCATTGCTGTGCTCCAAGTACAGTATCTGTGAGGGGTTGCAGTGTTGTGGCACCAGCACCAGTGCCTAAGGCACAATTTTTCAGCCCCTGTTTAACAGGGGTGTGTAATTACTAATCTTGATCTAATAATTCACAGCAGGGCCCATTCCTGCGCCCACCAAGAGTAACTGTGAGGGCTTACAGTGTTGTGGCAACACCGTCCACCACCACCACCAAAGGCCCAATTTTTCTGCCCCTGTTCAACAGGTGCATGCAATTACAATTCTTGATCTAATAATTCACAGCAGGGCCTATTCCTGCGCCCACCAAGAGTAACTGTGAGGGCTTACAGTGTTGTGTAAACACCGTCCACCACCACCACTAAAGGCCCAATTTTTCTGCCCCTGTTTAACAGGTGCATGCAATTACAATTCTTGAGCTAATAATTCACAGCAGGGCCCATTCATGTGCCCACCAAGAGTAACTGTGAGGGCTTACAGTGTTGTGGCAACACCGTCCACCACCACCACCAAAGGCACAATTTTTCTGCCCCTGTTCAACAGGTGCATGCAATTACAATTCTTGATCTAATAATTCACAGCAGGGCCCATTCATGCGCCCACCAAGAGTAACTGTGAGGGCTTACAGTGTTGTGGCAACAGCACCAGCACCACCACCACCACCCAAGGCCCAATTTTTCCTAACACTGTTCAACAATGGCCTGTAATTACAATTCCTGATATAATAGTTCACAGCAGGGCGTTTCAGCGCCCACCAAGAGTAGCTGTGAGGGCTTACAGTGTTGTGGCAACACCAACATCTAATGGGGCAAACTTCTGCAGAGTATATACGGCAGGCCCCTACTTTCAAGCATCCAACTTAGAAACGACTCCTACTTGCAAACGGAAGGAGAAAACAGGAAGTGAGAGGAAATCTACCCCTAGGAAGGAAAATTCTATCCTGTTAGATTTAATTTGGGAAAAAGGTATCTCCTCTCTACTGATGCTTTATCAACAATCCTTGTTTCAATAAAAACCACACTTTTCCAAAAACATTTGTCATTGGGACGGAAAGTGAGGTGAAATGTTTTGAACAGGTGCACAGACAGCAAAACAAATGTTACAGGGGTGATAACCCTTCCCTATGTTCTCCAAAAAGCGTAGAAATTAATTTTTTTGGATGGAGCTACACTTAAAAATTTACCTGTTCAAAATTACAAACAGATTCTACTTAAGAACAAACCTACAGTCCCTGTCTGGTTTGCACCGCCTGAATACTGATTTTCATCCATATTGCCAGGACAAGACATGATATTAAAGCCGCAAGCAATTTTAAATGGCTTCTTTTTTTCCTTTAAAAATGTCATTTTGTGCAGGGACAGTTCTAAACACGGGAAACACATGCCACTTCACAGGCATACTTTAGACACCCCCCAGGTACCATATTTAAAGGAATATTTCACGTTTTTTTTCACTTTATGCATCATTAAAATGACTGCTCCAGAAAAACTTCTGTTTTTAAAACTTCTTTTTGCATTGATACATGTCCCCCTGGGGCAGGACCCGGGTCCCCAAACCTTTTTTTATGGCAATAACATGCATATTGGCCGTTATAATTAGCACTTTCGATTTTGAACATTTGCGTCCATTGTAACTAATAGGGTTCTAACGTTCGCGCAAACTTTCGGTCCGTTCGCAGGTTCTGGTGTGAACCGAACCCAGAGGTGTTCGGCTCATCCCTAATGACAAGTCGTTCCCCATGATTTCCAATGACAGCCATTCATTTAGTACGACTTCAAGTTGTTTCGACTTCAAAGTAGTCCCTGCACTACTTTGGTCCGATTTTGATGCCACTTACACAGGCATTCCTTGAAATCGCGGCAAAATTGCGGTAAAATCGCGCGATTTTGAAGTCGCACAAGTGTGAAAGGGGCCTAATTGCTAGCTGAAGTAGAAAAAAAATATTCTATTCTGCTGACCTATGCCACCTAGTGGTCAGAGCCGCTGTAACTACAAGTCCCTCCTGAAAGCAAGTACTGTGGTCCAGTGTGGTAGCCTTGACACATAGTTCTTCCAGCTACTAACCTGTCTATCTACCCCACAGTTCTTGTACTTTTCAAGAAAAAGCAGCAAAGAGGAGGGAGAAGAAACTCCCCTTGCATCCAAGGGCTTGGTTAAAAAAAAAAACACAAAACCAGTTCACCAGTAGAAACGGGGGTCAGGCAAAACAAAGTCTTTTGCCGTCTGAACATCCACGGTGGTGATGTAGTACACAGCACTGTCTTTATCTGGCCTGCAAATCACAACTTTGTCACTGTAAATGTGCCGACCATAACTCCAGTGCAGCAGGCACCCTTGAAAGCGTTCATACATCTCACGAGAAAATGCATTTTTCCGAAGTGGCTTTGGAACTTTTAGGTAGTCCCAGACATCTTCTGCATGCCACTTTTCTTGATTCTTCTCAATAATGTGCATGATTTCCCTGGGCACGTAAGGGAACTCAAGTCCATACTCTGTTGCCACCCACTTGCGCAAAAGTCTCTGAGACCGGGCTGATCTCATCATGATCAGGCAGTTTTTTTTTTCTTTAAGGCAACAATAGTAAGCTTAAAAGCTTTTAAAAGTCTAAAAGTACTCACGGCAGCCGAGGCTCAAAGTGCCAATCATCTCCCTCATCAGAATCAGTCTCTGACGACTCCCTAGCGGGCCGATAATTCTTGGCAGAGGTACTCACGGCTTTCCGGTGCTTGTCCGCGGGTACCACTTTCCTCATGTTCGGTCCAGGAAGACTTGGAAGCGGTCTGCCTCTGCAGCAGCAGTACCCACACGTGTAGTCGTATCCACGACCTCCGGCGTAGTCTCCTGAACTTTAGAGAGGGCAACATCCTTTCTCAAAGCACGGGCCCCGATGGACGATGCTGGGGCATAGGCAATTGACTCCTCAGTTGCTATGCCCATGGCCCAGTTCATGTGATAGGCCCGATGTAATTCGGTGGGCTGTTCCACCTTGAAGATGTACTCTCCGCATCTCCGACATCTTGCAAACGGCCGAGGACTGGCAATCAGGCTGTCACAACTTCCACACAGCATGCTGAGGGCCTCACCGTCTCTAGTGGTATATAGCACAAACCGCCCCTGCGGAGGCAGGCGAATGCCCGTGTCTGTCAGCATGGTGCCGGGTATCTGTATACTTGTGGGACCTCTCACGGAAGGCATCTTGGGTCCTGGAACAGACTGCACACCCGGAACACAGAACATTCTTTTGGGAAATTGACTTTTCCTCCAACACTGTAAAACTGGAACAGCTTCACTCTCCTTCCGCAACACACTCACGCGGTGCCTCGTGCAGGAAAAAGAGCAGGCACAGACTCCTCCCACTGGTTCCTTGGGCTGCGTAGCTTCGCAGGCTTTTTGGCAAGGGCTCCTCCCACGCTTACGCACCACAGTGAAAGTCTTTACCTCAACAAAGATGGCGCTGATGGCGCAGTTCAAAATAAACTTCACCCTCTATCCCATTAAACTTGCAAGGGGCAACGGTAAATCCCGGACGAGCCCCCATGTGTAGCGCCATAACCCCTGCGGGGCAGCTATGTACTTTTCTGGGCTTACCGATTACCTCCTCCTCGTAGCTCACCGTTCGTTGTCTAGGGGTTCCCAGGGTTAGTACCCAGTAATTTCAGAGGCCGACACTCAAAAGTACTTTTGAGGATTTTTTTATTTGCAAAGTAACCGTTCAACACAACACAGTCTCTCTGTTGGGATAGAGGGCATGGGTGATAAAGCTCAGGCACTTCAGAACTGCTGACATCAAGTAAATGACTCTTAGATAGCCCAGAGAGTAGCCACTCGCAACTGGGCACTTCACTGTTGGATAAACCCCTGTCTGTAGATTCAGCAACCAACAAGTGATCCAGAATTTTACAAAGTATCTGCCACAGACCAGCTTGTAATGCTTCAGGTGAACAATGTGAAAGTCTCTGCCACAGACTAGGTTGTAACCGAAGGATAGGTCTAGGAACTTTCCCTATGTTACCTGGATCTTCCAGCCATTTCGGCGATACCGCATGAAATGCGGATTCACTAGTGTCCATGCAATCTCAGCTCCCAGGCTCTTACAGAGCAGCCAGCTTTATGGCCCTCCCCCGAAGAGTCCTCCCCTGGTCGCTTGTACGAGTTGCTGTGCCTCTCCAATCCTGAGAGGACCCCGGGACACCTCAGAATTCTCCTTCAGTTACTGGGCCTCGAACTAGCCAGTTCCAAGGCTCGGGAACGGACGGATCCCCACCCCAGACCATGAGGGCCTCTGGGGCTGGTCAGGGTGACCAGGCTTACGGGGGCAGCAAACACTCCTGGGTCCGGGACCCCTCACGGGATTGGTCCGGACCAGAACCAGGAATCAAGGGCAAGCCGAACCACACCGAAGATAGCCTCTGAACACATGACTCCAGCATCTTAAATGCCCCTTCCCGGAACACACAGCGGGGCCAGGCGCGCCCACTGATTGGCTCCGAGAAAGATTGGTAACTAACACGTCCAACCAGGCTGTGTTCTCAGCCTGTCACAGTTGCTCACTTCACCTATGACCAGGCAGAACTCCAGTACAGCCCAGCCAAACTGATGCCAAAGTAAAATACCAAAAACAATTAACCCCCAGAACTCAGTTATAGTTCTGGAAAAACTAAATTCACACATAGCGCACACTTTAACCACTTCCCGACTGGCGCATGACGATGTACATCGGCAGAATGGCACGGATGCCATTGCATGCGCGCCGCCGGTCGGGACCCCTGTGAGTCCGGCACAGGTCCCACGGACTCGATCGCCGCAGGGATACACGCGATCGTCTCATGGGAAGGCTGAGCGGGGAAATGCGGAAGTAAACAGCCTCTCCCTGTTCTGCCTAGCAACAAGTGACACTGATCTCTGCTCCCTGTGATTGGAGCAGAGATCAGTGTTCACTAAAACACAGCCACGCCCCCCACAGTTAGTAACACGCCCCTAGGAACACTTAACCCCAACACTGCCACCCCCTGGTTAACCCCTTCACTGCCAGTGTCATTTACACAGGAATCAGTGCATTTAAAAAGCACTGATTGCTGTATAAATGACAATGGTCCCAAAAATGTGTCAAAAATGTCCGATGTGTCCGCCATAATGTCGCAGTAACAATAAAAATCGCTGATTGCCGCCATTACTAGTAAAAAAAATAATTATTAATAAAAATGCTATAAAACTATCCCCTATTTTGTAAACACTATAACTTTTGCGCAAACCGATCAATAATCTCTTATTGCGATTTTTTTTTTTTAACCAAAAATATGTAGAAGAATACGTACCAGCCTAAACTGAGGAAAAACATTTTTTTTATATATTTTTGGGGGATATTTATTATAGCAAAAAAAAAGTAAAAAAGAATGCGTTTTTTTTTTTTTTTTCAAAATTTACGCTCTTTTTTTGTTTATAGCGTAAAAAATTAAAACCGCAGGGGCGATCAAATACCACCAAAAGAAAGGTCTATTTGTGGGAAAAAAAAGGACGTCAATTTTGTTTGGGAGCCACGTCGCAGGACCGCGCAATTGTCAGTTAAACCGACGCAGTGCTGAATCGCAAAAAGTGGTCTGGTCTTAAGCCAGCAAAATGGTTAAAATAAAGTGTCGGCGCTACATATGTATGTATATATATATGTATGTATATGTATGTATATATATATATATGTATATGTGTGTGTATGTGTGTGTGTGTGTGTATATATATATATATATATATATATATATATATATATATATATATATAAAAACTGCATTTAGCATAGACTATATATTCAGTGTTTACTCAATATTCAGTCCGTGCAGGCAGTGAATTAATATATATATATATATATATATATATATATATATATATATATATATATATATATATATATATATATATATGTGCTGCCCCAACGGGGCATAGTATTTATAATTCCGCTAGATTGTTTTCCTAACCATTTTCTATGGACGTTTATATTTGGTTCACATGCTGTCATCTAGTGACCTTTTGTGGTACTGCACTTGTTTCTTATGTCTTTTTCCCTTATGTTATGACACACTTCCTTTATATGTAATGCTCCACCCTTCTTCCTGTTATTGTACTTCCTGTGTCATGGATGCAGCAACAAGCCACATGTTGCACATGTATTCTGCATTGTAAGCTAAAGACAATATTATCTTTTGACCGCATAAATACTACAACCTATTCATCTGTTTGTATCCTGTCATCTGCTGTAACCTGATGTTCAGAATAAAAGCATCTTGTGGATGGAATCGGTATTCAGTGAGTTCAAACTATCTGATGAGGATTGTCTTCAGTGAATATATCTTATACAGGCCAGGCATAGAGGTCTCACAAGGGATAGTCGCTTCCCAACAATCAGAGTCAGAATAGTCAAAAGATGTATAGAAATCCCACAGCCTGCTGTGCATATGTATGTATATGTATGTATATTCAGATAGATGACGTCAGATTCTACACAGACAGCAAAGTTGTTCTGGGCTACATACACAACCAGACTAAACGTTTCTATGTCTATGTCAGCAACCATGTAGAGAGAATCAGGAAATAATCTAAACCTAAACAATGGCATTATGTTCTATCTGAAATTAACCCTGCAGATCATGCCACCAGGCCAGTGTCTGCAAGTGTCTTTGCAAATTCTTCTTGGATAACAGGTCCTGAATTCCTGCTGGATCATGACTGTTGTATAACAGATATGATGCTTCTAGACCCCAACCTTACCTTATACCCATTAACTTGAGACCACACCGGTTGGAGTAACAAAAAGGCCGTAGCAGCCTACTTTATTTTAAACAAATAAACAAATAAATTCCAATAAAAAACTCTGAAATAAAATATGAAATATCAAAAATATACAACTGTTAGCAACCACTATCTGGCATTGGTCTGTGCAGGCAATAAAATTGAATATACAAAAATACTATGCCCAGAACCCTGTGAAGAAAGCAGCAATGGGGAACAACTTCACCCGATTAAGGAATAATTCAGTGTTCAATCCTCACATAGTACAACAAGTATATAGATCTCTTTAAGAAATTGGTTACAACTGACTTGGAGCAGCTCCCAGTGTTGTGTCGAATACTGTCCCCCGTCGGATAGTGTCCGCTTACGCAGTACGGAGGACAAGGAGACACCGAAAGTCTCCAAAGATGTCCAGGTTCAAGCCCCACCATCCAAGTGGACATAAAAAATTGCAGAGCAAGGCCGTGCCCGAAGCGTGGAGAGCGAAGCGAGCCTGCGAGGGGTCCTGTTACTAAATGCTACCGTATGTCCATTTGAATGGTGGGGCTTGAACCTCGCAGGCGCCGTTCATCTTCGGAGACTTTCGGAGTCTCCTTGTCCTTTGTACTGTGCAAGCGATGCGCCTGCACAGTACGGGGCGGACACTGTCCGATGGGGGGACAGTTTTTGGCAGAACACCGGTTAAGAAAATATATGAACAGAAGGATATAAGGAAGGGCCTTAAGAGTTTGGAAGATAGCAAAGATATTGTCATCTGCCCAGCAGACAAGGGAGGAGGTATTGTGGTATTATCCATAGAACAATATAAGAGTGAGATGGACAGGATTCTGGAAGATAGAAGCACTTACCAAATATTAAAATCAGATCCTTCGAAAAATTTTAAACAGGAACTGGAATCAATTCTATGTTATGGTATGATAAAAGATCTTTTAAGTAAACATGAGGAGATGTATCTGGTCCCTACCGTCAGCAAGATCCCAGTTATATATTACATTCCAAAAATTCACAAGGACAAAAATAACCCCCCAGATAGACCGATTGTGAGCGGGATTGATTCCCTAACCTCCCGGATAGGTGAATATATAGACATTCACCTCCAGCCTTTAGTAAAGGATACTCACGCTTATTTTAAAGATACTAAGCACACATTACAGCTACTAAATGAGTGTACATCCAATGATGATTTGGTGATGGCAACAGGCGATGTGGCATCACTCTACACCAATATAGACCATCAAGGGGATATAAAGGCAGTAAAGTGGGCCTTAAAAAACAATATTGGAATAGGAAAGAAGCTACGGAGATTCATCCTAAAGTGCCTGCTTTTGTCTGGAACATAGCTTTTTTTGGTACCAGAACACGTTTTATTTACAGATTAAAGGCGTCGCAATGGGTGCTAAGTTTGCTCCAACCTTGGCTAACCTATATATGGCCAAATGGGAAGCTGAGGGCATCCTATGCAATAGAGACCCTGGTATTATACTATACAGACGCTTCATCGATGACCTATTGATTATATGGAAGGGGAACGAGGATCCTTTTGAAGCAATACTCCAGACAATGAATGATAATGGCCAGAATATTAATTTGACATGGAATATCAGTAAAGATATGATATATTTTCTAGATCTGGAGATTCAGAATACACCTTGTGGTATTGAGACGAAAACATACTTCAAAACGACAGATCGCAATTCCTATATCCCCACCATGAGTTGCCACTTTAGACCTTGGTTGGATAATATCCCACGTGGCCAGTACATGAGAATAAAGAAAAATTGTACACAAGAAGCTGACTTTGAATTACAATCAAAAATGTTGACCTAACATGTTAACATGTTTAGACAAAAAGGATATCGTGAGGACTTCCTGGAAAAGGAGAAAAACAAGATAAAGAATATGAATAGGGGTGACTTACCACAAAAGTGAGTTCAAACAATGATATGGGCACATGCATTGTTCTGGACTATAAACTGCAGAATAAGTTGAGAAAATCATCCACAAATATTGGAACATTTTGAAACAGGACATCCATCTTAAAGGGAATCTATCGGAAACAGCGAAAAAAAAAAAAAAGAAAAGAATTTACTAATCCACAAAACAATCGAATATACACCATCAGGGATTTTATTTTATGCGACACGGTGGGTGTAGTTTCCGCAGTCAAATGCCCATGCAATTTGATCTATGTGGGTAGGACTATAAGGGCATTGAATGAGCGTGTGAGGAATATCAACAAGGGGTTTGATAAGAATTTTTTATCTATACATTTTAGGGATGTACACAACAAAAACACAGATGGTATGCAATTTTGGGGCATTGAGGCACCTAAACGCCACTGGAGAGGATCAAATTATGTGAGAGAAATCAGCAAGAGAGAATCGTGGTGGATACATCAGTTAGGTTCCCTTGCTCCTTGAGGGTTAAATAAAGAATTTGACCTAAAAGTGTTTTTAAGTAATTATTAATTATTATCATAACCAGGAGTAGATGCCCATAAATGACCAATCCATTTTTTAATATATAATATTACCACACTAGGGATAATGATTGTATCTATTATTATATATAAGTAATTTTCCTATAAGTATATTTTAATATATATGAATATATTTTTTAGTTCTGACCATATCACTAGTACCTGCATTTTCCTATATTTTACTGTATATATTTTTATCTCATTCTCCAATTAATTTTAAATTATCTGAAATATTCTATAAAAAGTAATCTTCCAGTTAAATATATCAATTATTTGCATCTATTATATGAATTATTTTTGTCATATATGTTTTTTCTTATTTTTAAGTGATTACATTAATCCACCACAGGCCCTTGTATAGTGGTCACAGAAATAAGCAATAAGTTCCCAAGCAACATTTAAATAAATAAAGAATAGCCAGCAAGGTTCCGTTTAATCATTTTATAAATTTTAATCTCATTATACATATTTGTATCTGTGGACTAGTAATATATATGTATATATCTCAAAAAACGATATGTGGAACAGTTAATGTGGGTGCCGATTAACGTATGGGATGTTGAGCTAATCTCTCCGCGTCTGTCTTGTGTGTATGTTTACATTAGTTTGCTGTGCTTGGTGTCACATTGTGGACACCATATAGCGCAGGCAAAATGGTGATTCACTATATAGTAGGTTTCACTTAGTGTATCCAAGCAGTACAATCATAGATGTTATTATCATTGAAGGACATTGATCCACCACTAGAGTGTCCTCAGGCCACAACAAAAATGGCCGTGGACGCTCTATATTAAAGCGGTTCTGCACTGGTTTTTTTTTTTTTGGGGAATATGCTAAGTATTAATAACTAAATTGGGGGACTCACCTGTTCCATCTTCCATCGCGATCGCAGCCTGTTTTCCTCCGATAAAGTTCTTTATTTGCTGCTTTTCTGCTGGGGGCCATCTGCTGCACCGCCGTTACTGCGCCGAGCTCGCGCGTGCGCAGTAACGGCAAAGTGCAGCTCACGTTCTCCGAAATCTCGCGAGATGTCGGCACATCTGCCGACATCTCGCGAGATTTCGGAAGATGTGTCCGAAATCTCGCGAGATTTCGGAAGATGCCCGCACAGACTGCTGGGATCAATGACACCAGATCCCAGGAGACAGTGCGTCGTGACGAGGATCCCCGCACAGACCCCGCCCACCCTCGCAGAGACAGAGGACCAGAAGTCATCGATTACAAGGTAAGTGAAAAAAAAAAAACACATTTCATTTAGTACTCTTTGCCTGATTTGGAAGGCAAAGAGATTTACTAAATGAAATGTGTGCAGAACCGCTTTAATTGACAGCCTTACTGTCCAATCATATTGCCCCCTGAGGAATATACGTAAACCCCTTGTATCGACGCGCATTGGGGAAGGGGACAGGACGGAACACTAGGCAGCTGATCTGCTGGGAAACGCCCGCTTTCTCCCACTCAATAACGTTTATATAGAGTGGCGCACTGACGCGCCTGGCTAAATGTGAGTACCCTGTGTGGGATTTTATTGTGTTTAAAATAAACTGTTTTACGTATTACACCATGAAGTCCTCCTTTTTCTATTGACATACCGAGGCATAAGTGGAATTCTATTGACATACCGAGGCATAAAGGGTTTGTAAAGGTTTGTTTTTTTATTTTCTAAATAGGTTCCTTTAACCACTTCAATACCAGGCACTTAGACACCTTCCCGCCCAAGCCAATTTTCAGATTTCAGCGCTGTCGCAATTTGAATGACAATTGCGTGGTCACGCTACACTGTACCCAAACAAATTTTTTATCATTTTGTTCCAACAAATAGAGCTTTCTTTTGGTGGTATTTGATCACCTCTGCGATTTTTATTTTTTGCGCAACAAACAAAAAAAGACCGAAAATTTTGCAAAAAAACAAGTTTTTCTTTGTCACTGTTAATTTTTTTTGTAAATAAGTGCGTTTTCTTCTTCAATGACGGGCACTGATAAGGCGGCACTAATGGGCACTGATAATGGGCACTGATAATGGGCACTAATGATGGGCACTGATAGGCGGCACTGATGGGCACTGATAGGTGGCACTGATGGGCATTGATAGGTGGCACTGGTATGCGGCACTGATGGGCACTCAGGTGGCACTGATGGGCACTCAGGTGGCACTGGTGGGCACTCATAGGCGGCACTGATGGGCACTCATAGGCGGCACTGATGGGCACTCATAGGCGGCACTGACGGGTACTTATGGGTGGCACTGATGCACACATATAGGTGGCACTGATAGGTGGCATGGATGGGCACTGATAGGTGGGCATGGGTGGGCACAGATGGGCACTGATAGGTGGCACTGATGGACGCTGATGAGTGGCACTGATGACACTGATGGGTGGCATTGCTGGGCATCCCTTTTTTACACATTTTTTTAAAATAAATATGATGTGCCAATCAGTGCCCATCTGTGGGCACTGATTGGCATATTTTTTGATTTTTTTTTAACATGTGGATGGCCATGGGGGTGTACCTGGCCATCCACATGCTGGGGGCTTCCCTGGTGGTCCTGGGGGCTTCCCTAGTGGTCTAGTGTGGGCATCTGAGGGGGGGCTGCACTGATAAACAATCAGCACATACCCCCCCTGTCAGGAGAGCCGCCGATCGGCTCTCCTCTACTCGCGTCTATCAGACGCGAGTGAGGAAAAGCCGATCAACGGCTCTTCCTGTGTACATCGTGATCAGCCGTGATTGGACACGGCTGATCACGTGGTAAAGAGCCTCCGCCGGAGGCTCTTTACCGAGATCAGTGTAGCGGTGTGTCAGACTGACACACCGCTCCACCGATCGCCGCAATGCGCGCCCCCACGTTGGTTCACTTACCTTTTCCTTCGATTTCCCTTCTAAATGTTTTTTTTTCTTTGTTTTCTTTGTCTGAATTTCTCACTTCCTGTTCCTCCTTTGTAAGCTGTTCAGTAAGCTGTTCTGGCTGACTAAACACCGCTCGGATGATGGTGTGAAGTTTACTGAGGAGAAACAGGAAGTGAGAAATTCAGACAAAGAAAAAAAAAACATTTAGAAGGGAAATTGAAGGAAAGGGTAAGTGAACTAACAATGCACTAGCTTAAAGGAACCTATTTAGAAAATTTAAAACATCAGGTGCCCCCAGCAGAGTCCGTCCTTACATCAGGTGCCCCCTGCAGAGTCCGCCCTTACATCAGGTGCCCCAGCAGAGTCCGCCCTTACATCAGGTGCCCCAGCAGAGTCCGTCCTTACATCAGGTGCCCCAGCAGAGTCCGCCCTTACATCAGGTGCCCCCAGCAGAGTCCGTCCTTACATCAGGTGCCCCCAGCAGAGTCCGTCCTTACATCAGGTGCCCCCAGCAGAGCCTGTCCTTACATCAGGTGCCCCCAGCAGAGTCCGCCCTTACATCAGGTGCCCCCAGCAGAGTCCGCCCTTACATCAGGTGCCCCCAGCAGAGTCCGCCCTTACATCAGGTGCCCCCAGCAGAGTCCGTCCTTACATCAGGTGCCCCCAGCAGAGCCTGTCCTTACATCAGGTGCCCCCAGCAGAGCCTGCCCTTACATCAGGCGACCCCAGCGGAGTCCGCCTTCACATCAGGTGCCCCCAGCGGGGTCCCTCCTTACATCAGGTGCCCCCAGCTGGGTCCGTCCTTACATCAGGTGCCCCCAGCTGGGTCCGTCCTTACATCAGGTGCCCCCAGCTGGGTCCGTCCTTACATCAGGTGCCCCCAGCGGAGTCCGTCCTTGCATCAGGTGCCCCCAGCAGAGTCAGTCCTTACATCAGGTGTCCCCATCAGAGTCCGTCCTTACATCAGGTACCCCCAGCAGAGTCCGTCCTTACATCAGGCATTCTCAGCAGAGTCCATCCTTACATCAGGTGCCCTCAGCAGAGTCCCTTCTTACTTCAGGACTTGCCAGTAGAGTCCGGCCTTACATCAGGACTTCCCAGCAGAGTCCCTCCCTACATCAGGTGCCCCCAGCAGAGCCCCTCCTTACATCAGTGTGCCCAACAGCGGCACCTCTCCTTACATCAGTGTCCCCAACAGCAAAGCCCCTCCTTACATCAGTGTCCCCAGCAGTGGAGCCCCTCCTTACATCAGTGTCCCCAGCAGGGGAGCTCCTCCTTACATCAGTGTCCCCAGCAGCAGAGCCCCTCCTTACATCAGTGTCCCCAGCAGCAGAGCCCCTCCTTACATCAGTGTCCCCAGCAGCGGAGCCACTGATTACATCAGTGTCCCCATCAGCAGAGCCTGAGTCCTTACATCAGTGTTCCCAGCAGAGAAGCCTCTCCTTACATCAGTGTCCCCAGCAGCAGAGCCCCTCCTTATATCAGTGTCCCCAGCAGCGGAGCCCCTCCTTAGATCAGTGTTGTCCCCATCAGCCGAGCCTGAGTCCTGTGTCCCCTCTTCTCGGACACGGGGCGGAGGGTTGGCGGCAGCTGCATGAGTTCCTGGCTTGTTTACCGTGTGTTCAGTGGAGAGGGGAGGGGCCTCCGATCCGTTCAACCAATCGGCTTCATTGTACAAGAGAACTGTCTACTTGTACACCGAAGAGAGAAGCCGATTGGCTGCCCCTCCCCTCTCCACTGAACACGCAGAGAAAGAGTCCCCGCGTCGGCCATTTTTTTGTAGCCCGCTGACGTCCTTGCAAAAAACAGTCAGGATTTCCTGGGACAGAAGCAAAACTGGGGATTTTAATCGGGACAAGCTCTAATCGGGACAAGAGTCGAAAAATCGCGATTGTCCCGGGAAAACCGGGACTGTTGGCATGTATGCTGTAAAAATACTTGCTACGGTATACAGTGGGACATGCATATATAGTGTGTCTGGCTGTTTGTTTTTCATCTCCAGTTTGACTTTGTGCGTGCTCATAAAGGAGTCTAGTAAATTTGCTAACAAAACCCAATGTCCTGAGTGTTCGTGTTCCACACTGTAGATCAAACACTCATAGTATTCATGAGCATTCATTGTCAGCACTATATAATAGCAGCTAAAACTTTAATGCTGTTCAAAAAGGTGGAAGACACATTTCATACACAAGTAAAAGTAAATGTAAGCCGCACTCCAAAACCTAGCTCTTCTTGCTATTTAACTAATTAAAGGTGAAAACTACATACATTAATATTTCCCCCGTGGAGACATTAATGTATGCAGTTTTCATCTTTTGATAAATTAAATTGAATGAAAAGAAATGTTTTGGAGTGCGGCTTGCATTTACTTTTGATTTTACCTGGATCATCCTTGTGGTTCAAAAAGGGAAAGTCTGGAGCAGAGCTATGGGTTTGGTAATATTTCATACACCATTTTATATGTTGTGCAGAGTATTGATGCTGCAGTGCCACCTGCTGTACAGATAGGTATAATGCATACAGTATTGTCAGTTTATTAGCAACCATGCTGTTGTTCTTTCCAACACCCCTTCTCAGCAGCATGTGCTTTGTCAAATTATATTCAGCTTCTTGAAATCTTGCGCTGGAAGCTTGTTGCATGCAGAGGATAGCTTTACTTTCATGGAGGAATATCTGTCTTTTCATGGAACAGGAACAAGGAGAATACAACAAGCTTCCAGCGCATGATTTCTGTACTCAGCCAACATTATAAACATTTGAACAGTTCCTGGTCACAGAGTGGTAAACAAAGCTCACCTTTATTTTTGCAAGAGGTGGTCCTTGGGTAGTTATACATGCAGCTTAGATGCATATTTTAATTTAGAAAGTTGCTGAATAGATTTACAAACATTTTATTTGAGAATTAGCATTTACCATTAGGCTTCATGCGTACAGTCGTACAAGGGGCATACAATGTGCAGTGACTTAAGCCTGGTACATATTATGGGTTGAACGAAAAAAACAAATGGTCAGCTCCGGTCTAAACTGCTGTACTAACAATCTGATGTTAGTACAGCGATCTTCCTCCCAAAGCTGTTGTGTTCTGACAGGGGGACTTTCAGTCATTGGCTGAGAGCACTGATCGGGAGCCGGTCGGCTGCTGTTTTTTCCAGCTAGAGTTGCCACCTCATCCCTTTAAAGCCGAACACATATTAATTAACGGAACTAGATGGACTTTGTGTCTTTTTTCAACCTGTGTAATTTATATGTGTTCGGGTTTAAAGGGATGAGATGGCAACCCTATTTCCAAACATAGCAAACATTCATTGATGGGCACTAGTAGGCTGCATTTGATGGGTCCTGGTGAGGCTAAATGTGATGGGCGCTGGTGAGGCTGCATTGATGTGCGTTGGTGAGGCTGCATTTGATGGGCGCTGGTAGGCTGCATTGATGGGCGCTGGTGGGCTGCATTTTATGGGTGCTTTGTTAAAAAGGTGGGGATTACATGGGCAGGGAAAGGGCAGGGGTGGAGTCAAGGGGGGTGGCAAAATTAGGTTTCGCCTAGGGTGTCAAAAATCCTTGCACCAGCCCTGGCTGGACCCACCTTCTTAAACATGGTCCTTGTCCCTTATTCCATACGAAATTAAAGCATGCCTTTCTTGTTGAGCAGTCTAGGAGCCCCAAACCTGTTTTGTAATGAGAACTATGTAATGTACTGGCTGCAGGGCCGGATTAACATAAGGGCTATTGGAGCTGCAGCTCCAGGCCCCTTTCTCAAGATAGGCCCATTTGCCCAAATTTTTTTAAAAAATAAAATAAAAAAAGATCGACTTCGAGGGTCGGAGCTCAGCGATTAGAAGTCACACAGACCCCACATACAGAGCGGCCAGTTTAAATACAAGCTGGAACACTCTGCAGCAGACTGAGAGGATGAACTCACAGTGCTTATAATAATTATTTGCATATTACTTATGATAATTAACCCCTTGCCACCCAGGCCAATTCTGACTCTTCTCTCCTACATGTAAAAATCATCATTTTTTTTTTTTTGATAGAAAATTACTCAGAAGCCTCAAGCATCATATATGTTGTTTTAGCAGACACCCTATGGAATAAAATGGTGTTCTTTGCAAGTTTTTATGTTACATGATATTTGCGCAGCAATTTTTCAAATGTTTTTTTGGAAAGAAAAAGAAAACACTAAAGTTAGCACGATTTTTTTTGTTTACTAAGCGATGCTTTAATTTTTTTTACAGGTTACATGTTTAGAGTTACAGAGGTCTAGTGCTAGAATTATTGCTCTCGCTCTAAAGATTGTGGCGTATGTAACCTGTGTGTATCTGGCTCTGATACTAGCCAGTGCCTACCCAGCCACGGACTAGTATCTCTCCCCAGCCTGTCCCCACCAGTGTTGGTCATCTTACTTTAAAAAAGTAATTAGTTAAGTTACAAATTACTTCTCCCAAAAAATAATTGCGTTAGTAACTCAGTTACTACATTGGAAAAGTAATTAGTTACGCAGCAAAGTAACTGACTTTTTTTTAAAATATTCTATACGTGTAACTAAGGGGCGGGTCTAGTATTACTGTAACCAAGGGGCGCATTTATTATTATTGTTATATATCGTGTAACCAAGGGGCTGCTCTATTATTACTCTTACCAAGGGGCAGATCTGTTATAGCGTGTAAGCAAGTGGCGGGTCTATTATTATTATATCGTGTAAGGGGCGGATGGCTACAGAAGAGGCGAATGTTAAATTAATGGGCAGAGCTTGATATATAACAACAATAATAATAAATGCGCCCCTTGGTTACAGTAATACTAGACCCGCCCCTTATTTACACGATAGATGCCCCTTGCAGAGTAGCACGAGCATCAGGAGCGTGTGGCATCGCCTCGTACAATTACATGTTAACTGCACCTGCGCAGTGTAGAGTTCACTCAGAGCTGTTTAGGTTCGGCAATTTTCGGAAGCTCCGTAGACCTTCGTACTGCGCAAGCCCTGCGCCTGCGCAGTACAGGGGGTCCTTATCCGGCGGGGGAACTTTTTCGGCAGGACACCGGAATTACACTACTGCCATCTAGTGGCGGTAGATGTAATTGGGGTAACTAAGCCAAAGTAATGGGAACTGAGTTACCATGAGGGGAAAAGTAATCAGTTAGATTACTCGTTACCCTCTAAAGTAACTGCGTTAGGTAACTCAGTTTATTTTAACTCAGTTACTTACATCACTGGTCCCCACACACCCTCTCACCTGCAGACCTGTGGATGGGGGAATCACTCCTGCAGTGTTATTGTGTTCTGCCAGTGAATACAATGATCAGTGTTGCTAACTATAGCTGGCAGCACTGATTGTTTTGGGGAAAACCTGACAGGCTGGTTGTACTCAAGTCGGTTAATAGATTGACTTGTGTAAAACCAGGTAGCCCATACATAGATCGACTATGGCTGGTCTCTGCTTAATTGGTGTAATTTCAATCCATGTATGGCCCGCTTAACCACTACACATTCCCTAAACATCCTTCCTCAAACCTTTACATTTTTCCTTCCCAGATTACTTCATCCTCCTCTCCTATACATAGTGCCCACTGTTATACTCTCCACACTTCTCTCCTGTACATACTGCTCACTGTCATACCTTCCACACTTCTCTCCTGTACATAGTGCCCACTGTCATACACTTCTCTCCTGTACATAGTGCCCACTGTCGTACCCTACACACTCCTCTCCTGTACCTAATGCTCACTGTCATACCCTCCACACTCCTCTGCTGTGCATACTGCCCACTGTCATACTCTTCACACTCATCTCCTGTACATAGTGCCTTCTGTCATACCCTCCGCACTCCTCTCATGTACATAGTGCCACTGTTAGACCCTCCACATTCCTCTCCCTGACCTGTGCATACTTACCACTTTTATACCATCCATTCTCCTCCCTTATGCCTCTTACCCACAAAAACTGTTCTTTAAAATTATACTGAATATCCTCTATGTTACCAACTCTAGAATGGGCTCACTTTTGTTAGTTCAAGTAAAAAAAATCTCAGTCCTCATATGTGTTCTGCCCCATTATTAGTACTTATTTAATTTTGTAATTACTATTGTGATGTATAGAGGAACATAGGGGATGTCAGCTACTCTAAATATAGCACTTGTAAAAAAGTGTCCCTGAAAATATTTTTGAAATGTTGGCAACTATGCGGGTCAGTAGGGGGCCCCACGAGAGGCTCCTGGGTTCCAATGATATTAAAGCGCTAGTAAACTTTTCTAACATTACTATTTTTTAGAGGCCCTGAGGTAGGTTATGCCATAATGTACAAGTATTCACAGCATATTAGCACATTAGGGTACACTTAAATTGTCAGACAGCCCTCCAGTGCTGTGCTGTGATCAATCCGGCCCGGGCGATTCCATCTTCACCCGGTCTTCCTTATGGGTTCTGTGCCTTCGGTCACTTGCCTTGGCTGGGCTGCGTTGATGTTATTCCCATGCATGCTCATGTGAATCCTCTTTCTCTCATCCCCCCTTTCTCTCTCATCCTGCCTCCCTTACCCCTAACACCTCTTTTATCCCCTCTCTCTCTCTCTCTCTCTCTCTCTATCTCTCATCCTCCCTCTCTCTCTTTAATTTAATTTTTAACAAAAAATTGTTTGCATTTTTATTTATTTATTGTTTATAAAAGGCCCCACCAAAATCCTCAGCACCAGGCCCTGGAACCATGATGTTCTTAATCTGGCCCTGACTGGCTGATCAAAAAAAAAATGAGTCATCTATAGCCAGCCTTACTGAATAACACATAGGTTGCTAAAGCTCTGAGTACTATAAAATGTTGCATACCAGCACTGCTGACCTCCTGCAGTCACTTCCAGTCCACATGGACGCACTCCAGCAATTGCTACACATCATTTTTTAGGGTGGGTTTCCTGATGGTGAAAATTAAAACAAGCCAAGATGATGACATTTTCTTTCTTTCAACCATGGGTTGAAGGAAAGAAAATTTCTTGATTCTGACTGTGTTGCTGGGGAAACCTTCCTGTTGCGCTATGGTGTTCTGACAGTGGGTGGTTTCCCTGCTGTCAGAATACCATGATCACTGCTGGCAGTTATAGCCGTCAGTAGTGATAACATAAAAAATACCAACAGGCTGGTTGTACTGAAGTCAATTGATAGATGAACTTCAGTACAACCAGCCTGCCCATAGATGAATCGAAATTCATCCGATTAGTGCAGAATTCTGATCCGTTTATGGCCGGCTTAAAGCGGACCTCCACCCAAAAGGGGAAGCTCTGCTTGTTTGCTTCCTTCCCCCCCACTGCCACATTTGGCACCTTTCGGGTGAAGCGGATACCTGTCAAAAGCACTTCCAGGTAAGATTGCCGCAATCGTTGTGTTACGATCTATGTAATTTCCAGCCCCTCCTCCCTACCCCCTGCTGCCTTCAGGGAGATAAACATGTCCCACAAGACAGCGGCACCATTCAGAAAGTGCAGCGTGATTCATGCATGCGCAATAGGAAACAAGCTGTGAAGCTCTAAGGCTTTACTTCCTGTTTGCCTTAGTGAAGATGCCAGTACTTGCACCCGGAGCCGATGGATGGATTGGCTTGGGTTGCCGACATTGTGGACTCCCTGAACAGGTAAGAATCCTTATATTAAAAGTCAGCAGCTACAGTATTTGTAGCTGCTGACTTTAATAAAAAATTTCCCTCAGGCTGGAACTCCGCCTTAAGGAACATGTATGTGCAATACAAATTGGCACATGTGATTTCAGCTTCCATTAGAAGAGCATGTGACAGCATGACAATGCAGGAACACAACTGGGACACATTGACAGCCTTGCCAACAGCTTTATCCTACTACATAAAGCCAGTTGCCAACATTTTTTTTTCTTTGCCATGTCAAATCCTTTTCCTCAAAACCATTTACAAGTCACGTTTATTATACAGTATTTGAAATCTGTGTTGCCCACGCTATTGGAATAGGGGTCATATCACTAACTCACCAGTGACAGGATCACCAAAAAAATCACATACTTTTTCCTATGGAGTTACTTCCTTGTTGACTTGAAGAGTAACCTTTCAGGCCAATGAAGGAATAAGCCTTGCAACACACAGGCAGATTGTTGGGCTGTCGGAACAAAAAAGCACAACAGGGAAGATTGCTGTACTAACGTCGGATAGTTAGTACAGCTGCTCTGACCTGAGCTGTCAGTTTTTATTTTTTTTGCTGCTGGGTTGAACTAAACAAACAACAAGTAGCGTGTAGGAGGCTTTAGGTGAAGCAGTTGCCTTCCTTAATGGTAATTCTGCCACAGGTGACGGCCAGAGCTTAGAGGGGATAAGTGTACAGATCTCATTGTGCAATAATGAACACCTCCCTCATCTCAAAGAGCTCATTGTCATTCTTAAGCACATCAATGACAGACAAATATTTAGGCCACAAAAAGAATGCCCCTCAGACAGAAAAATTGAAAAGAATTCCTTATAGCTCAAAAAAGCTCCACTTTTAAAGTCTGCAATACACAACTCAGTGGTTGAACTGTGGGTGTCCCTGTAGGCACCACCTGCATCCACAAACGTTGATTGACCAATCTATTTTTGTTGAAATACCCAAATGGAAAATTGACAAACAAAATAGCACCTGCACCTAATTAGATGCAGCCACTGTTCAGGTATAGTGACAGCCGCTGGAGCTATATGATAGCCAGAGGGGAAGACTCATCCATGTAAAGCTTCATGTACATGGGAGGTTGTTTAACCTCTCCTGAACGATTTAACTTGACAGCTAGAAAATGTCCATTTAGCCGCGTTTGCATCTAGAATCGTTTTTTTTTTGGTTAAAATGGAAAACGTCTGTAAACAAAACACTGCTAAACGCGAGTTACCGTGTTTACAAGCTGTTACAGGCATTTGGCGTTTCAAATGCCTCCGAACATCCGTCTGAACCCATTTTTTTGCGTTCCAAAAAAGGCTTATAAACTCAACTGCCTAGAAACAACCCTGTGTAAATGTACTGATAAGATAACAGAGGAGAGTTCAGGGGAAGCTGAAAAAAAATGCCTAACTGCTCCTAAGGCCCCTTTCACACTGGGGCGGGAGCCGCGGTGACGGTAAAGCAGCGCTATATTTAGCGCTGCTTTACCGTTGTTTTGCCCGTGGGATTCGGCCGCTCGCGGTGCGGTTTTACCCCCGCGAGCGGCCAAAAAAGGGTTAAAATCCCCCGCAGAGCGCCGCCGTAGCGGTATTACCGCGGTGTCCCATTCATATTAATTGGAAGGAGCGGTATAGGAGGGGTGAATACACCGCTCCTATCCCGCTCCAAAGATGCTGCTAGCAGGACTTTTTTTGCTGTCCTGCTAGCGCACCACTCCAGTGTGAAAGCCCGTCGGCTTTCACACTGGAGTGAATGGGGCCGGTTTATTCAGGCGGTGTACAGGCGCTATTTTTAGCGCTGTATCGCCTGAAAACCGCCCCAGTGGGAAAGGGGCCTAAACGTCTTTTCACCAGCAGCATGAGGCCTTAGGTCAGGGGTGCCCAACCTTTTGAAGAGCGAGGGCCACTTAAGTGACTTGGTAACCGGTCGCGGGCCGCAATGAGCGGAGTGGGTGGATGGCATGTTCGTGTTTGCTCTGTACGGACATAGCCCACTATACTTTTTTTTTTTTTTTTTTTTTGCGGATCAGATTGGAGGTAGGATGCAAGTTGGTTTATGTCTGCCACTACTTAGAGGTGAATGGAGGGTCCAATTGGTCGGACTGTCAGACTGACCATGTGAAAGGGGCCCAAGGCTGCTTTCACACTGATGCGCTGCGGTTTACCCGCACCACGGGTGAAATGCAGTGTACCTTTTGGCTTTCCTGCACTTTGCAATAGACTTCTATTATATTCTGCAGGTTTGGTGCACTTTCCGAAAGCTCACCAAACTCGCAGGTAATAATAGAAGTCTATGGCTCAGTGCAGGTAACCCACAGGTAAACTGCTCTGCACCTGCGGATCAGTTTGAAAGCAGCCCAGTAACTACTGCAGAACAGATATGCCCAACTGATCTTTAATAACAGTATTCTTTTCCATCCCAGAGCAGGAGGTCGCGGGCCACATCAGAGGGCTACGCGGGCCACATGTGGCCCCCAGGTCACTGGTTGGGCACCCCTGCCTTAGGTCATAAAGAAATGCAAACAGCCAGACATTAGGGTCTCAAGCTCAATGTGGGGGTCATCAGGTTAAATTCTCAATGGTTGATGGGTGAGTGAAATTCCTATTTAACTTCAGCGTCAAGTAATGCAAGTTGTGTATTGTATAGCATATTTGGCTGATGAGGGGAATATCACATGGTATATCAAGCTTGCATACAGTGATAATTGAGTTTTTGGTGTGTTTTTAGCATTTTCCAGGCTCAAAAGTAATAAATAAAATGTTTCCCTACTACTAGACGAAAACGCGATTAAATGCAGGTAGCCGCGTTTAGCCGCATTTGGCATTTGAAATGCCTCTAAACACAGCTTCTGAAGGCATTTTTTTGGGTTCCAAAAAAAGCCTCTACACGCAACTGCCTAGAAACGACTATAAACGACCCTGTGTACATGTACTGATAAGATAACATAGAGGAGAGTTCAGGAGCAGTCGAAAAAATGCCCAACTGCTCCTAAACGTCAGTGTACATTAGTGCCTCAAAATATCATTAGCAAAGCAACAACCATTTATGTCACACATTTATTTATTTATTTGTCACAAATGGTAGCTTCATGTTTTAATCAAAGCGACTCTGTCACCAGATTGGGGCCAGTAGTAGTAGATTGTCAGCCAGTAGTGACGTGGCAGATGGAGGGTAGAACCACCGTGCACAAGAGGATACCAGGTATCTGAAACACAGGGAAGTGTTTGAATACAGATGCCGTAACTTTTAACCACCTCAATACAGGCAGTCCCCGGGTTACAAACAAGATCGGGACTTTTTTTCCACTTCAGATAAAACTTTCATAGGACTCAGTCAGTTACACTCTCATCTCAGTCCCATATTGTCTTAACATCATTGTGGTTTGTTTTCTGCTTTTCATTTTCCCATTTAAGGGTTGTGCCCTTTTTTTTATCCTTTTTTTTTTCCCCCTTTTGGATTAATACAATACACACACAAATGTGGGGGTGAAACATTACAAAATAACTATAACAGGGTGGTCCCAGCATAACCTACATTGATTTGCTCCCCCTCCTCTCTGTTTTCCTCTTCCTTGTGTGTGCATTTCTAAGCCCAACTATATTTTCCTCTTTTTTTTTTTAAGTACGACCCACGGGTCATTTTTTACTTCTACGTTAGTTATTACCTTAATGTATTTTAAAATAGAGTCCCAATATTTTTTTATTTTTTGGCAGTCCCACCACAGGTGACCCAAAGTCCCTCTTTGTTTGCAGCCCCGCCAGCAGTTTGCCGATGTTCCCTGCTGGAATTTATTTAATTTCTCCGGAGTCGCGTACCACCCGACCATGCACTTATAGTTTGTCTCAGCGGTCCTAATATCTACCGCAGAGCTGTGGGCCAGTTTTTAAATTTTCTTAATCGTGCTTGTGTCTATTTGTGCCCCCAGTTCACTCTCCCATTTTTTGAGGAATAGTGGTATCTCCTGTCTATCTTTCTCCAGTAGCAATTTGTAAATTTTTTAAATATTTTTTTTAGTATTTTCTGCTGTGAATATACGTTCCAATCTTGTCAAGTCCTCCGCATCCCTTAAGGGGAGGGGTAACGACTTCACAAAGTGCCCTAACTGGAGATACCGCCACCCGTCAATCGTGATCATTTCATATTTTTTTTGTATATCCTGAAGTGTCAAAATTTTACCCTTGCTTATTACTTCCCCTAAGCGTATATTATCGTTTATAATCCAATCCCCACCCATTACTTTTTTCCCTGGAGGGAAGAGTTCATTCTCTTTAAGTGCAATTAAAGGTGAGTTGTATTTCTTATCAAAAATTTTATATATCCTATCCCAGATTCTAAGTGTATTCCGTGTAATTATGTGTGTTTTTTCTCCTAGTGCTCTAAACTTTGGAGGATTCCATAGGATCTTCCCCAACTGTGCTTCACTAAGTGTTTCTTCCATTTTCACCCATCTCTTATTTCTGTGCCCGTTCACCCATTCTGGGATTCTAAGTAAGACTATAGCGTAGTAATAATTCTCTATGTCTGGAACCGCTAAGCCCCCCTGGCTTTTATCTTGTTTTAAAACCTGTAGTGAAGTTCTATGTCTCTTGTGTTTCCACACCAGATTCATAATCAGGGCTTTAAGTTTCCTCAAATACTGATCTGGAAGAGGAATTGGGAGCATCTGAAACTTATATGTTATGATGGGCAAAATCGTCATTTTTATGGCATTAATCCGACCAAGCCACGACAGGGGCTTGGACATGAATTCTTGGCACTTTTTTTTAACTTCATCTAATAGAGGGAGGTAGTTTATCTTGTAGATTTTTCCTATAGTGTCAGCCAGATCAATTCCCAAATATTTTATTTGTTTTTTCCATGGGAAACTAAAATCTTTCTGTAGTTTCAGCTTCTCGGCCCTCTTAATGTAGATATTTAGTATAAACGTCTTGGAGGAATTGATTCTAAAGTTAGATACTTTTCCATATTCGAGTATAGTTTTAAGGAGAATGGGCAATGACTTCTGGGGGGAACCTACATAAAATAGGCAAAAGCTGCCAATTTATGTTCCTCGCCCACCGCCGAACAGCCTTCTATGCCTGGGTTTCCTCTTATTGTAGCCAAAAGAGGTTCCAAAGACAGAACGAAAAGAAGTGGGGACAGGGGACAGCCTTGTCTGGTCCCGTTGCGCATTTCGAAGAGGGAAGAGACAATCCCATTTACTTTTATATTAGCTTTTGGGTGGTCGTATAGTACTTTAATTTTCTGGATAATTTTAGGGCCAAACCCCATGGTCTCTAGTGTTTTAAACAGGAACCCCCAGTCTACCCTGTCAAACGCTTTTTCTGCGTCTATAGACAGTAGTAGACTGGGGGTTCGTGAGTCCCTCATCCTCTGCATGGCAAGTAAAGTCCGAACGCCATTGTCTCTACCCACTCTTCCCGGTATGAATCCCACTTGGTCCGGATGGATCAGTGGGTCCAGGTGCCCCTTTATGCAATCTGCCAAAATCTTAGCATAAAGCTTCGTGTCGAAGTTCAGCAAAGAGATGGGCCTATAGCCTGAACACACTGATCCATCCTTACCCTCCTTCAATAACACCGTAATCGTCGCAGACAGAGAGGACTCACTCATACCGAAATCCGTCCCTAGGCCGTTCATGTAACGCTGTAGCCTTGGGACCAGAATCTCTCTAAAGGTTTTATAATAAGACACCGTAAATCCGTCGGGGCCCGGGCTCTTGCCCAGAGGTGAATTATTTAATGCTCTAAGAATCTCGTCCTCAGAAATAGGTCTTTCAAGTGCCTCACTCTCCGCGGATCCCAAAGTGGCCAGTCCCGCCCCCCTTAGGAAGCTATTTATTCTCTCGCAATTTTCTCCCTTTTTATTGCCCTTGGGGTCTACAGAGTATAGTTCTGCATAGTATTCCTTGAAAGACGAGGCAATATCTGCTGGCACATATTTCATTTCTCCATTTTTTGTTTTTTTTTCTACGTAATTTTTAGATTTATTTTTTTGGAGCATTCTGGCTAAATATTTACTTGGTTTATTTCCCCATAGGTACCGTTCTTTGGCAAGCCTATTAAAAACCTGTTTAGTCTCCTGTTCTGCCAGCTCTTTCAGTTCCTCCCTCTTTCCTACCATTTCCTGAAGTAATCCCTGGTTGTAGGTCGGATCTTATGTTTTTGTTCTAATTTATTGATTTCCCCCGTCAGTTCTTGAACTTTTCTCATCCTTTCCTTTTTCCTCCAGGACGCTTTAGCTATTAAAATCCCCCTTATGAAGGCCTTATGAGCGTCCCAAAGATACGACCCCCGCACTTTGCCATTGTCATTGGTCTGGAAAAACCAATCGAGTTCTTTTCTGACGTGTTCCCGTATCTCATTGTCCTGTAGAAGTTCGTCATTTAGCTTCCACCCGCTCGAGGGTTGTTTAAATTCTGGTACCTTTAGTTTCATGGAAACAGGGGCATGATCTGACAATGACACTATTTCAATATTAGTTTTACCGACTCTCTCCAAAAGCCCATGATCAATGAAAATATGATCCAGGCGAGAATACGTCCCGTGTACAGGGGAGAAGAACGTGTAGTCCCTTGCATGTGGGTGCTGAATCCTCCAGACATCGACCAGTTGATCCATGGTTAACTTTTTTTTTAAGGATTTTAGCTGTACGTTCCCTGTCCCCTGCACACCGGACGTACTGTCTAGGTTGGGGTCCATAGTGAAGTTTAAATCTCCCATTAAAATTACATAACCCTTCTTAAAGGCCCTTAATTTTATTAAAGTCTCCTCCAGGTATTTTATGGGCCTTATATTGGGGGCATATATATTGGCTAGGGTGACAGATGTCCCACAGAGGGAACCCTTTAAAAAGAGATACCTCCCCTCTGTGTCGACCTTCCTGTCTTCTAGCTTGAAGTGTGTGTCTCTGGCGAACCCGAAATGCCACCCCCTGGCTCTATTTGAGATTGTATCACCATAGAACCAAGTAGGATATAGTTTTGAAAATAGTTTGGTATTCGAGGTGTGAGACAGATGAGTCTCCTGTAGGAAAACAACACTGGCCCTATATCTCGCAACCTCCTCTAAGACCTTATGTCGTTTACCGGATGAATTCAGGCCTCTTACATTGTAAGTAAGGAAATTAATTTCTAACGCCATATCCCTGTTTCTTTCTTTATAAAGCCTTTAAGCATCTCGTATCGATGGGGTTTCCTAGCCTGCCCCCCTTCCTGCCCCCCCTTCCCCACCTCCCAATGCCCCCCTCCCTTCCACCCCGCCCCCCTTACCCCACCCCCCTTTCTCGCCCTCCCCCACCCCTACTCCCCTACCCACTCTGACCCCATACTGGGTCTCTGAGTCAGAGGATGCCATCTTCTCGTGGTCTTCCCCTGAGTCTAGATCCATGGTAAGGTGGGGTTTGTCCTACCTCACTCACCCATACCCCAGATTTCTCGGGGGCTTGGCAGTGAGCTAGCCGATCGTAAATGATCTTCTTTGAGTTTGTCACTTCAAAACCCTTCTCCCCCTGCCCCCCCCCGCCCCCACCCACACCACCAGATATTTGAGATATTTCATCTAAGCCTCCTGCCCCAGTCCAGCCCGGTAGATCCGGGACTTGGATGTCCAGTTTTTTACAAAAGCCCTGCAACTCCTCAGGAAATCTCAATCTGGCCGATCGGCCTTCCTTAGTGCCTATTAGGCAGGAAGGAAAGCCCCAATTATATTTGATGTTCTCTTTACGTAAGATCTCCAGTAAAGGTTTTTGGAGCCTTCGTCTTTCAAGGGTTCGTGCGGATAAATCTGCATAAATCTGAATTTTGGTGTCCTCATATTTCAAGGGGGTTTTTCCTCTAATTTTGAGCCAGAGATCCTCTTTGTCCTTGAAATGGTGGAATCTTATGATAACATCCCGTGATCTTCCTGGTTCAGAATACTCCCTCCTTCCTACCCGGTGCACCCTGTCGATTTTGGGGAACTGAGCTTCCTCTTTTCCGCTAATTGGGCCAAATATAGTCCTGACTGTTTTCTCAAGGTCTTCCCCCCTGTGTTCTGGGATCGCTCGTAGTCTCAAGTTTTGCCTCCTGTCTCTATTTTCCTGGTCCTCGATCCTGTATAGAGTATCTCTCTGATTTAGTTGGGTCTTTTTTAATTGGGTCTTTAATTCCATAATTTCTTGATCTATGTTGTCTGCTCTCCCTTCAATCGCTTCCACCCTAGTCAGTAAATGGCCCATGTCCTCTCTTAAGGAGTGAATATCTGTTTTTATGGCGTTTTCCAATCTCAACAACATCTCTTCCATTTCGATTTTGGTGGGCAAGTGGGCTCCATCCTGCGGATCCTCCATTCTGCTTGTGTCGATCTCGCTTTCCTTAGTACAGTCTGCTCTCAATTGATCAGCTATCCCCTCTGTTCTCTTTTCTGCCCCACTGCCCTTCTCCATACTCATCCTTGAGGAGGGGCCCGCCGCCACAATTGTCGGGCTTGCATTTTGTCTGAGATAATGCTTTATTGTACTTGTGTCGCCTTTCGGCGTTTTTGTGATTCCCTTTTTAGAGGGTTTACTTGTATCTTTACTCATATTGTCCTTCTTATTGCTTCTTATCCTTTTACCCAGTTTGTTATCGTTCAGGCCCCTCTTTTGCCCAATAAAGCCTCTGTATGCTGTTTTTTCCTTATTATCACGGAAACTGACAGTTGCAGGCTATGTTAAAACTCCCTGTGTTTAGAAACTTTGTGATGTTTATGGAGGGGAGGGCCCTAAAGCGTTTTTTCCTTATGCGGCCCGAGACGCCAGCAGTGTTCTAGAGCCTTTATACAGATTTCAGTCGACAACCGGGCGGGAGAAAAAAGGACCCCAAACACTTGGTCCTCTAATAGGTATGGTACTGACCCCCTGCGACTGTGGCTTTTCGGGATAATGTTGTCTTGGGGGCCTTGCACACCCTTGATGGTCTTTTGGCCCACCACACCTCATGCACCGAGGCAGTATAGGTCTGCTTAGTTCTTCTTTTTATAAAGTATTGTCGCTCAAGACCTCTTTCTGTGGAATGGCTCTGGCCTAATTAGGTAATGCTTGTGCTTATGACTGCATAAAGTGTCTTTGGGCCCGATCTACAAACCCCTCCGCGGGGTATTCATAGCCTATGTGAGCAAGATTTAACCGTCTCTCTTGATTTCCCCCTTGTGTGCTTCCTCCACTTTCACTCTGCCAGTACTGGGCCCAACTCGCAAGGGCTATTAAGAGGTACTATTATTTTTCTTTGCACTTACAGCAAGTGGGGCATAGACTGTTTTCAGGAAGCAGGGTTCCAGATGGGGGGGGGGGGGGACAGATGGACTAAAGCCGAATTGACCCGCAAAGCCTATCCAGGCTATTTAGTCATGAGTAACAGAGTCAGGGAACATTTCTTTCATGGGGGGGACATCAAAGCAAAGCAAAGAAGCCAGGAGAAACAAAAGATGATTTCTCCCCCTAATCCTTGCCCCCTGCCTTCCACCCAACAGAAAAAAAAAAAAAAAAAACACTGCTCAGCTGAGTGGGGGTAGGTTGAGAGAGACTTTCTTATACTGAGGCGTAATTGATACCAGTAATTCATATGTCAGATCCAACTCATAATGTCCGGAGAATTCCCCTAATTTTCTTCCTCCTTCCCCCATTTAGCTGAGACAAGGTTTAAGCTTTAAACGGGCTATGAACTGGGTCCTGTCATTCTGGGGGGTTATACGTGTATTGCACCAACATAGACAATAGCCTCTGTATACGTCCCGATTAGAATTTAAGGCAGACCTATACAATCCCCAGGGATGATGCTTTTCGAATTCCAGACTTATAAGACCATAGTCACATCCATTAATCAGCAAGGTTTGCAGGCTTACCTTCCAATGGTTTGTGCATCGAGTCTTCTTATAAGTACTACCCTATACTCACGGGTCGTTCACAAGCAGAGCGGGCTTTCCTTATCCAGTGGTGGGGTAAAGGGGGAGGGAGACGCCAGGTGTATGGTGCGGGGAGCTCCGCCACCGCCGGCCGGCTCAAGCCGGGATGTTTACCGAACGGTCCTCTAGCCTGCTGATGACGCTCAGCTGATCCATCGGCGGCGTCCTGGGTTTCTTGCCCAGGGAGTGACGGACTCGTCCACGGGGTCTCTCACACTCCGTGACGTTCCGGTGCTCTCCCAAGCCTCACAGCCTCTCTCGTCGGCATGCGGATTCAAACCCCTCCTTCCATGCCGCACGTACTACGTCGGCACGTCCATACCTTCCTGCCTGGAGTTCAGCTTTCCCTTGGTTTGTTCTTAAGTTGAATCTTTTAGTAAGTCAGAACAGGTACATTTTTAGCTTTTTGGAAAGCATAGGGAAGTGTTATCACCCCTGTAATGCTCTGTACACACGGTCAGACTTTCCGATGGAAAATGTGCAATCAGAGCTTGTTGTCGGAAATTCTGACCGTGTGTAGGCTCCATCGGACAGTTTCCATCGGAATTTCCGTCGCACAAAATTTAAGATCTGGTTCTCAAATTTTCCGACAACAAAATCCGTTTGCGCAAATTCCGATTGTGTGTACACAATTCCGACGCACATCGTGCCACGCATGCTTGGAATCAAGCAGAATAGCAGCACTGGCTATTGAACTTAATTTTTCTCGGCTTATCGTACGTGTTGTACGTCACCGCGTTCTTGACGTCCGGAAATTCCGACCAACTTTGAGTGACCGTGTGTATGCAAGACAAGTTTGAGCCAACATCCTTCAGAAAAAAAAACATGGGATTTTGTTGTCGGAATGTCCGATCGTGTGTACAGGGAATAATACTTGTTTTGCTGTCTGTGCCCCTGTTCAGAATATTCCACCTCACTTTCTGTCCCAATGACAATTGGAGTTTGAAAATTTTGGGTTGTTGTGGAAACAAGCCTTGGTGATAAAGCATCAGTGGTGGTACCTTTTTCCCATAATAACTCTTACAGGAGTGAATTTCCCTTCCTAGGGGTAGATTTCCTGTCACTTCCTGTTATCTCCCTCCGTTTGTAAGTAGGAGTCGTTTGTAAGTCGGATGTTTGTAGCTAGGGGACCGCCTGTACTGGGCACTTTCACCCCCTTCCTACTTCAGCGATGTCGCACTTTGAATGACAATTGCGCGGTCATGCAACACTGTTCCCAAATATTTTTTTTTTTATCTTTCTCTTCACACAAATAGAGATCTCTTTTGGTGGTATTTAATTACTGCTGGGATTTTAATTTTTTACAACAAAAAAAAAGACCGAAAATTTTGAAAAATAAAAAAGGTTTTCTAATTTTATGTCAGTAAATTTTGGAAATAAGTAATTTTTCTTCTTCACTGATGTGCGCTGATAAGGCTGCACTGATGGGCACTGATGAGGTGGCACTTATTGGCATTGATTATGTGGCACTGATGAGGAGGCACTAATATGCCGCATGATAGGTGGCACTGGTGGGCACTGATTAGTGGCACTGCTGGGGCTTTCCTGTAATCATCGCACTGATGACCAGTGCCCTGCTTACCTGCCCAGGTCTCCTCTGCAAGGAGATCCCGCTAATCGGCACTCCTCGCCACACAGGGAGGGCGGCAGGCGGTTAAACAGAGCAAGATAGGAAATAGCATCCTGCGGAGAAGTCAGTATTCTTAATTTTCTTTTCTATGCTGTATTTAATTTAAAAAAAAAAAAAACCCTGGCAAACCTATAAAGCCATTACGTCCCTGCTATAGAAGACAGGATGTTCACCTTCTCTTACTGCTTTTAACACTTTTGCCATCTGATAGTATTACTGCCCAAACAAGGGTGGTGGAGGGATGCCCTGGACGCAGACAGATGCATTCAAGGTTGGACATCCATCCTTAACCACAAGAGACTGATGGGTGTACAGATACATGCATACAGCGATGGTTTATTTTGCTTTGTACAGTCTAAGCCCCCGTACACACGGTCGGACATTCCGATCACCAAATCCGTCGGATAATTTCCGACAGATTTTGTCCAAAACTGGTGTTGCCTACACACGGTCGTACAAAGTTGGTGGAATTTCCGGTCGTCAAGAACGCCGTAACGTAAGCCGCGTATGACGGGATTACAAAAGGGAAGTTCAGCACCAAGTCCAGCACCCTTTGGTTCCCTTTTGCTGATCTAGTGTTTATCGCATGTTAGTAGAAGTTTGGTTAGAGACGATTCACGCTTTTCAGACTTGTGCTTCAGATCGTTACTGCTCTTCAGTTTGTGCTTGTCGGTGCGTATCTGCTTATCAGTGCGTGTAGTCAGTTCGCATTTGTTTGTCATTGCGCCCTATATCTTGATATAAGATGCTTTGATTTGCAGTGCTTATTGTCCGCTCGTTTCTGGTTTTCAGTTTGTTCTTTCAGGCCTTGCTGTTTATTAGTGCTTTCTGTTAGTCCGTTTTGACCAGCTGACCGTTTTGAAGCCATGTTTCCCGTACGTACTCGTCGTAGAGTTCGTGCTGTGCAGGGGCTTGGTGTTGGGCTTTTAGCTTTGACACAAGCCCAGTCCATGAACAGGTTTGGTTGCTCCAGCGTGACCAATTCTCGCACATGCCTTTGCTTTGTGAGATCCAGGAGAATAATCCTGAGGATTTCAGGAATTATCTCCGGATGACAGACCCCGTTTTTGCTTTCCCTTTATATAAGCAGGCAGGATACCTGCATGCGGCAAGCCATCACTGCGGAGCAGAGGCTAGTTGCCACGTTGCAGTACTTGGCAACAGGGAGAAGCCTGCAGGACCTCAAGTTCTCAACAGGCATCTCCCCCCAGGCTCTGGGGATCATTATTCCAGAGACCTGTTCTGCCATCATACAGGTCCTGCAGAAGGACTATATTAAGGTAAGATTTCTCCTTTAACATCACCTTCTATGTATTTACTGTTTGCTAATGTATTGTATTTCTTTCCTCGTTCCCTAATTACCTGGACTGCAATATGCTGTAATATGCTGTGCCCCTTCATGCATATTTGCCTTCACTAACCTCCCCAGCATGCTCTCCTGGGCCCATACACCTATAGCCTAGTCACTTAGCAATGTATTTTATCAGCTTCATAGTATTGGTTTCCCCTAAACACCCCCTAAAATCTCTACAAATGTTATGTGTGTGTTTAAATTCATGCAGAGTGCCAGAGGTTTTTTTTTTTGATGGGCCAAACTCATTAGGAACCCCCCTCCCCAACTGCTAGGTCAGCTGATACCAATCCTCTATCTGCTGACTTTGCCAAACCCAATACACACTATACCTACCTCTTTTGTGGTCAGATCTATGGATGAATTCACCAAAGCATGTAGTGCAAGGGCCTGCCTCAATACTTTCAAATGCTACTGTTTTAAGTGTTTTTTCTCCTATTATTATCTTGATAGGTAATAGCAGAATGTAAAAATGTGCTGTCATTTAGTGTTATTTTTTTTGTATTATGACACTTCTTACCTGTCCAGTGGGCTGCCAATAGTGTAAATTAAGGAGGGTCTGGCCAAACTATCACACATTATTTAGGCATTCAGTTCTCAATGAAGTGGAAAGGGTTACCTGTCCAAAACACCCCCCCCCCCCTAATTTTTTGCAATGGGCCATCAGATGGGGGGGGGGGGGGGGGTGAGGAATCTGATAAGGGGACCTTATACTTTTGGCTTTAACCACTTCCCGACCGCCTCATGTAGATATACGTCTACAGAATGGCACGGGCAGGCAAAAGCACGTACGTCCCCTTTAATTTGCCTGCCCGTGGGTCGCGCGCGCGCCGCCAGCGGCGCGCTCGCGACCCGGTCGGGAGCTCGGTGACCACGGCCGCGGGACCAGCGGACCCGATCGCCGCTGGTATCCTGCGATCGGGTTACGGAGCTGAAGAACGGGGAGAGGTTTGTGTAAACAAACCTCTCCCCGCGCTTCCTACTCTGCCTGTCATTGATTGGCTGTTCCCTGTCATCGGGAAAGCCGATCAATGACGTCAGACGTACAGCCACGCCCCCCTACTGTAAAAAAAAAACACAACACGTCACACTGACTCCTCCCCGCCCCCTAGTGGTTAACTCTTTCACTGCAACTGTCATTTACATAGGAATCAGTGCTATTTAAATAGCATGATTTCTGTATAAATGACAAATGTCCCAAAAATGTGTCAAAAATTTCCGATGTGTCCGCCATAATGTCGCAGTCACAATAAAAATCGCTGATCGCCGCCATTACTAGTAAAAAAAAAAATATTAATAAAAATGCTATAAAACTATGCCCTATTTTGTAAACGCTATAACTTTTGTGCAAACTAATCAATAATCGCTAATTGCGATTTTTTTTACCAAAAATATGTAGAAGAATACGTATCGGCCTAAACTGAGGAAAAAAAAACGTTTTTTTATATATTTTTTGGAGATAGTTATTATAGCAAAAAGTAAAAAATATTGAATTTTTTTCAAAATTGTCGCTCTATTTTGTTTATAGTGCAAAAAATAAGAACCGCAGGGGCGATCAAATACCACCAAAAGAAAGCTCTATTTGTGGGAAAAAAAGGACGCCAATTTTGTTTGGGAGCCACGTTGCACGACCGCGCAATTGTCAGTTAAAGCGACGCAGTGCCGAATCGCAAAAAGGGGCCTGGTCCTTTGGCTGCCAATTGGTCCGGGGCTGAAGTGGTTAAATACTCATTTTCAAAAATGTTATACTGATCTTGGCCAAAAATGTTTGTGTCTAATCTGCTTGCAATGTTGATGTGGAAAATGACAATTTCTTTTTCTTGTTTGACGCTACAGTTTTCTTCAACGCCAGAGGAATGGCAGACTGTGGCCTCCCACTTTGCCACCCGTTGGGACTTTCCCAACTGTGGAGGTGCAATTGATGGGAAACACGTCCGCATCGTCCCACCCCCCAACTCAGGGTCCTACTATTATAATTACAAGGGGTATAATAGTAATGTGATGTTGGCGGTGGTGTCAGCGACATATGACTTCCTGTATGTGGACTTGGGGAAAAATGGCCGGATGTCGGATGGTGGAGTCATCGTGCAGACGGAGTTCTACTGGCGTCTCCAGAGTGGCAGTCTGGGCTTGCCACCTCCAGAGGAGGATGTGGAAGGACTCCCCTTTGTCCTTTAGCCAGTGTCAGGGCTACGGCGCCGGACGAGCGGCCCGCTCTCCAGTGCGCATGCGCGGGGGCCCGGCGCATGCGCACTCGCAGCTCGGCGGTCCGGCACTTGCGCATGCGCACTAGCGCACGCTTGTGCGCTATGGCGCACAATTAGCGTCATCTGAGGCGCCTAAAAAAAGCTGCCTGATGCACAGGCACTTTGCTGGTCTGTCTTTCCAGCTTAGTGCCTGTGTGTCCCTGTGTAAAACCAGATCTGCTCCCTGTGTCTTGACCCCCTGGCTTGCTATAACGGACTGCTGCTTCCTCCTGTGTTTGACCCCCTGGCTTGCTAACGGACTCCGCTGCTTCTCCTGTGTTTGACCCCTGGCTCGATCAACGGACTTGATACTTCTCCTGTGTTTGACCCCTGCCTGCTCAAACGGACCTGCTGCTGCTCCTGTGTTTGACCCCCGGCTTGCTCTAAAGGACTTTGCTATTGATCCTGTGTTTGACCCCCGGCTTGCTCTAACGGACTTTGCTACTGATCCTGTGTTTGACCCCCGGCTTGCTCTAACGGACTTTGCTATTGATCCTGTGTTTGACCCCTGGCTTGCTCTAACGGACTTTGCTACTGATCCTGTGTTTGACCCCCGACCTGCATCCTGGACTTACGTAGCATCTGGCTGCTCAGTGACCGGTGTTAGACGCTCAGCCAGGTGTTTGGGCTCCTGCCTCTCCTTTCTGCCATCTGCCGGTCTGCCCGGGCCAGGCTCACATCTCCTCCAGGCTTCACACCAGTTCCGCCCACCTGACAGAGGTGACCTGTGCCTCCTGGTGCCGTTTGTTCCCTGTCTCATCACCAGGGGGCAGATTGCGCCGGGTCGTAAGGGTGAACCGCTCTCAGCATCTCGGTCTCGGTAAGTACGTCTCTGATAGTACAGACCAGCCATGTCCGAGACCGACAGAGCGTGTTCTCCCCTTGAGATCCTGTGTCAGCAGATGGCAGCACTTACTGAGGCTGTCCAAAAACTACAAATAGGATACACCCAAATTGACAGCCGCTTACAACAACTGACCGGGCCATCTGCCCCCGCAGCTGGCAACTCTGCCATCACCAGCGGGGTCCCCCCGTCTGCAGCACCTACCAATCCCACAGTGGTCGTGGCCTCCCCTGAACCTAGGGTACCTATACCTGAACGGTTCTCTGGCGACCGCAAGAGATTTAGGGCATTCAAGAATGCCTGCCTCCCTGTACTTGGCCCTGCAACCCAGAACCTTCTCCTCTGAGGTAGTAAAAGTAGGGTTCATCATCTCTTTCCTGGCCAAGGAACCCCAGGCATGGGCCCATAGCCTAATGGAACAAAGGAACCCTGTGCTGAACTCTGTAGACACGTTCTTTGAGAGCATGGGCCAGCTTTATGACGATCCCCAGAAGGGGGCCACAGCCGAAACCACCCTGCACAACCTCTCCCAGGGCCAGAGACCGGTCGAAGACTACACTGCGGAATTTAGGAAATGGTCAGGCGACACCGGCTGGAACGAGCCGTCCCTCATTTATCAGTTCCGCCAAGGACTTTCTGACACCCTCAAGGATGAACTTGCCCGGATCGACATCCCGGAATCCCTGGAGGACCTCATACAAGCAGTCACCAAGATTGACAGGCGCATGCGGGAACGCCGCGCTGAACGTTTTCAGACGCCTCGTCCCAGCTGGATGTTGCCCAAGCCGAGTCCTGCCCAGTCTTCTTTCCATGCACCACCTGTGGCCACTCCCGGAATTGAACCCATGCAGTTGGGCCTGGTCCGTGCCCCTTTAACCCCAGAAGAGCGCTTACGCAAGCACCAGGCCAATCTGTGCCTTTACTGCGGAGGTCCGGGCACTTCCTTCGCACCTGCCCCATTAGGCCTAGTAAGTCCCTTTCCAAGCTTAACTTTAACTACCAGGTTTCCGGTCTGTCCCAAACTTACATTATCCTCTTTATCTCTTTACAGTTAACGGGAAAGGAGGTCCGCCTCCCAGCCATAGTTGATTCCGGGGCATGCAGCTGCTTCTTGGATTCCTCCCTCGCTGCCCGGCTCCATCTTCCCCTTGTCCCCAAGAAGCAGTGCCTCCAGGTTCATCTAGCCGATGGATCCCTTCCGCGTTCCGGCTTGATCACCTTTGAAACCAGCCCCATCCTTGTCACCACCGATTCTGGCCATAAGGAACTCCTCCGCTTGGATATCATTCCGTCTCCCATGTTCCCCATCATCTTGGGGCTCCCCTGGCTGCAGGCACATGAACCCCTGATTAACTGGCGGACGAAGGAGGTCTCCTTCCCTTCCCAATACTGTTCCCGAAACTGCTCCTCCTCAACCCCTGCTTCCTGCTTGGCCCTAGTACCGGTGCCCGACAGCCTGAAACACGTCCCACCTGTCTACCTGGAATTCAGGGATGTGTTTGACAAGCAACAGGCCGACCGCCTACCACCTCACCGACCCTACGACTGTCCCATAGATCTCTTGCCCGGTGCTGCGGTCCCTTTCGGCCGTATCTTTCCCCTATCCGAAACCAAGTTGGAAACCCTCAAAACCTACATTGACGAGAACCTGGCCAAAGGATTCATTCATTCTTCTTCTTCGCCAGCCGGAGCCGGCGTCTTCTTCGTTGAGAAGAAGGATGGCTCACTGAGACCCTGTATTGACTACAGAGAAATCAATAAAATCACCATTAAAAACAGGTATCCTCTTCCCCTCATCCCCGAATTATTCCAGCGCTTTCGGTCTGCACAGATCTTCTTTAAACTTGATCTCCGCGGGGCCTATAATCTCATACGGATCAGGGCGGGTGATGAGTGGAAGACCGCTTTCAGATCAAGGTTCGGGCACTACGAGTACCTTGTAATGCCGTTCGGGCTCTGTAACGCCCCGGCGACGTTCCAACACTTAGTGAACGATATCTTCCGAAGATACCTGGATGATTTCCTAGTGGTCTATCTGGATGATATCCTTATTTTCTCTGCCACTCCCGAACTCCACCGAACGCACGTTAAAATAGTCCTCACCATCCTCAGGCAACACAAACTCTACCTCAAGGCGGAAAAATGCGAGTTTGAAAAGTCCACCGTGCAATTCCTGGGGTTTGTTTTCTCTACCAATGGGGTCGCCATGGACCCACAAAAAGTCCAAGCCATCCAAGATTGGCCGGCCCCCAAAGACAAAAAGGGAGTCCAGAGGTTTATCGGGTTTGCCAACTTTTACCGTTATCATTGGCTTCTCCTCCATTGTGGCACCAATCACCCTACTCACCCATCAACACAGTCAGTTCCGTTGGTCCTCAGAAGCCCAGGCGGCCTTTGCCCAGTTGAAGTCCCTGTTCTCCTCCGCCCAGGGCCGGATTAACATAGGGGCTGTTGGAGCTGCAGCTCCAGGCCCCCATCATATTATAGGCCCAAGCACTTTAAATGCATATACAGTCAGTCAATTATCACGGCCCGGCCGTCGGCCGCCGGCCGCTATATATGTTGACAATTGCCACACATAGGCCCCCATGTATCAGTCAGGTCAAATCAATTGCAGCGCCGGCTGCCGGCGATATACTAAGCAAACAGGCAGCTGACGTTGCAGAGCGTTACCAGTGTGCGACGCCGAGGCAGAGCGTGGTCTGCTGCTCGCATCATGTAGGCGGAGCTTGACGTCCCGGCCGGCGTGACGTCATCCGCAGGCCTTCCGCGGCATCCCGAGAGCCTTGATTGGGAAAGTGTGCGGGCAGACCAGTACTGCGAGCCAGCCCAGGAGAAGGAGTATTTCAGCACTAAGTTCAAGTAAGCCATGGGCGCTGGGCTGGGGAATTCAATGGCAGACTCAGGCAGATAGGTTGTGTCTGAGTGGCTGAAGAAGTGAAGTGGTTAACAAACATGGGGGGGGGGGGGGGGGGAGGGGGGGCTATATAAGTGCAACTCATCACATCAGTGATTGTGCAGGCAGCCCATCAGTGCCCATTTAGTGCATCTCGTTAGTGTCACCTATCAGTGGCATTGCCCTCTATCAGTGCCACTGCCACCTATCAGTGAAGCTTATCAGCGCCATCCAATCAATGTCAGTGCCACCTATCAGTGCAGCTCATCAGTGCCACCTATTAGTGCTCATCAGTGCCACCTATCAGTGCCAGTGCCCTCTGTCAGTGCCACCTGTCAGTGAAGCTCATCAGTGCCATCCAATCAATGCCAGTGCCACCTATCAGTGCAGCTCATCAGTGCCACCAATCAATGCAGCTCATCAGTGCCATCTAATCAATGCTAGTGCCACCTATCAGTGTAGCTCATCGGTGCCACCTATCAGTGCCCATTAGTGCAGCTCATCAGTGCCACCTAACCGTGCAGCTCATCAGCACCGCCTATCGGTGCCACCTTGTCAGTGCCCATAAGTCCTGCCTGTCAGTGCCGCCTATCAGAGCCCATCAGTGCCCATTAGTGCAGCTCATCAGTGCCACCTATCATTAACCATCAGTGCTGCCTGTCAGTGTCGCCTATCAGTGCTGCCCATCAGTGCCCATTAGTGCATTTCATCAATGCCCATCAGTGCTGCGCATCAGTGCCCATTAGTACAGTTCATCAGTGCCACCTATCATTAACCATCAGTGCTGCCTATCAGTGCAGATCATCAGTGCCACCCTTTCATTGACCATCAGTGCAGATCATCAGTGCCACCTATCATTGACCATCAGTGCAGATCGTCAGTGCCACCCATAAGTGCCAATCAGTGCCGCATAATAGTGCTACCTCACCAGTGCCACCTTATCAGTGCCCATAAGTGTTGCTCATTAGTGCAGCTCATCAGTGCCAGTGCCAGCTATCATTGCCCATCAGTGCTGCCTATCAGTGCAGCTCATCATAGCCCATCAGTTCTGTATATCAGTGCAGATCATCAGTGCCATATATCAGTGCAGCCTCATCAGCGCTGCCTCATTTGTGCCCATCAGTGCCACCTATCAGTGTAGCATCATCAGTGCACATCAGTGAAGAAGAAAAATTACTTCTGGCAAAATATAACAAACTAAGAAAAAGATTTTTTTTTTTTAAATGTGTCTTTTTTTTCATGTTTAGCAAAAAATAAAAACCCCAGTGGTGTTTAAATACCACCAAAAAAAAGCTCTCTTTGTGTAAAAAAATGTCAAATATCAAAACGCATTCATTTCAGTGGGTGCAGTCTTAATCAATGTAACTCAAGGGGGACAGTAATTCCAGTAATTTTATGGGATTTTGGTGTGATTTGAGTGTCGTAGACTGCAATGGTAAATCATAAAAGTTGCAAGAAAGTCACACGACTTTGGGTCGCAGCAGTGTAAACCGAACTCTTCCATCTTGGGGTCCCTCCATGGTGGGCGGACTGCCAGGGCCCAGTCGCAAGAGCAACCTTTATGGCCCTGGTAGTTCCGCCATTGCTGCAGGTGGTCCCGTTTTGGTGTCTTTTTATTCTTGATACATTGTATCTCTGGTCTATGGTCATTTTTCGGGTGAACATCTTTGGCCATTTTATGGGTAGGGTTTTGGACTTTTTTGCTTGAGTTTCTAGTTTCTAGCTTTTTTTTTTCTTTCTTTTTTTTTTATAATTCTTTTTAGGCAATTGAAAGTTACCAGATAAAAACACATGCTTTTCAGACCCTCCCATTGAAGTCTACTGGGGCAAAAACAGTTGACTCTGATCTAGAAGAAGCTTATCTACTTTTTTGAGCTGCTGTCTTCAAGCGGTACTTCACTCAGATGTGAATAGGCACCATTCAGTATAATGGCAATAGTAGTGTTGAGCATTAAAACACTTTTGGTGGAGCTTCAAATAGCTCAGGTATTAACGGGGCCTTAAAGTCAGATATGAAATATGAACAAAGCATATCCCTCTATAGTGTGTACATATGTAAATTAAGAGCACTAAGTGTCATTTCTGCCCGCTGCTTTATTCCTCTGCTTTCAACATGAATCACTTCTGAATTACTTCTGTCACCATTTTTTTCTTGGTGTCAGGAAAACTTGTCAGAAGTAATTCATGTTGACAGCCGAGGAATAAAGCATGAAGGAATGTTAATCTATGATGCTGGGGGTTATTATTGCTGCTACTGACACCAATGATGTGGGTTGTTACTGTGTAAACTGCCACTGATGTCCCGCTGGGGGGGTTATTTTTGCTGCTACTGATATGAATGCTTCTGGGTTGTTCTGTAAATTGGCACTGATTTTTTTGGTTATTATTATGGAAATTGTCATTTAGGATGGGGGTTATTATTTCCTAAACTGGCACTGATGCTGGGTGGATATAATTGCAGAAACTGGTACTAATGCAGTGGGTTATTATTGTGTAGACTGGCACTGATGCTGATGGTCCATCATTAATTATAGGTGATGTGTCCAAAAATTTGTTTATGGCAACCATATGAACTGTGCAGGGTAAAATAAAGTATTTTTCAGTAACATTCCATTCAATCCATAAATACAAAGAAACCAAAACAAATAGGTTCAGAAATGAAGTTATGTGTAATAAAATGGAAGGACATGGGGAAAAGTATTGAATCCGCTAACTGATTCATTAATACTTGGTACAAAATCCTTTGTTGGTAATGAAAGCTTCAAGACACCTCCTATATGGAGAAACTCATCGCATGCGTTGCTCAGATCTTCAAATCTTGTCTTCAAACCTTGAAGGTTCTGTGGACCTCTTTTATGAACTTTGATCTTTAGTTCTTTTTATATATTTTCTATTTGATTCAAGTCAGGTGATTGGCTGGCCCATTCTAACAGCTTTATTTTCTTTCTTTAAAACCAATAGAGTCTCCTTGGCTTTGTGTTTGGGATCATTGCCTATGAAATGTCCCTCGTTTCATCTCCATCATCCAGGTAGATGGCAGCAGATTTTTATCAAGATTGTCTTTGTACATTTTTCCATTTATCCTTCCTTCAATGATATGAAGTTTGCCAGTACCTTATGCAGAAAAAAGCCCCGCCCACACCATGATGTTCCCACCTCCAAACCTCACTGTTGGTATGGGGGTGTTTTTTAGGGTGAAGTGACCCCCAAACATGGTGTGTATTATGGCATCCAAAGAGTTCCATTTTGGTCTCCTCTGACCAGACTATATTCTCCCAGTATTTCACAGGCTTGTCTAAATGTTGTGGAGCAAATGTTAACCGAGCTTCAACATGTTTTTTCTTCAGCAATGGAGCGTGCATACAGGCCATGGCGAGGAGTGCATTACTTATTGTTTTCGTGGAAACAATTGTACCTGCTAATTCCAGGTCTTTATGAAGCTCTCCACAAGTGGTCCTTGGCTCTTGGACAACTCTTCTGATAACTCTTTTTACTCCTCTGTCAAAAACCTTGCAAGTAGCACATGGTCATGGCCTGTTTATGGTGATATGTTGTTCTTTCCACTTCCGGATTATGGCCCCAACAGTGGTCACTGAACCATACAGAAGTAAATGGACAGTGATTTTAGAGCTTCAGAAAAGACATGTCCAGGTGAAACTTTTACAAGACACTGTACAAAGTCTTTGTTTTTCCGAGAACAGTTGAATGGAGAAAAAATTAAGCGTGAATGGCTGTGTTATTCTCCAAAAACTGGCAAAGTTTTTTGTGCTTTTTGCAAACTATTTTCAAAAGAGGAAACCCATTTGGCTTCAAAAGGGTATTCAGATTGGCGACATGCCACAAGAGATTTAAGCAGGCATGAAAATAGTGCTGGCCATGGAAAAGCAATTGAAGACCTCATCAGGAGAAAAACTTCTGGCCAACGAATAGACAAAGGTCTTGTTAAACAGTTTGAGAGTCAGAAAAAATATTGGCTTGAAATACTTCGTCGTATCCTGAGTGTTATAAAACTACTGTCATCAAGAGGTCTTCCTTTTCGAGGAAGTGATGAAATTATTGGATCCGTACATAATGGAAATTATTTGGGCTGTCTTGAGCTGTTAGCTGAATATGATCCATTTCTTGCTGACCATATTCAAAAGCATGGCAACAAGGGAAGAGGTCACATATCGTACTTATCATCAACGATATGTGATGAGTTTATTGAACTGATTGGTCAGCAAGTGCTGCAGCAGATTGTAAAAGAGATAAATAAAGCCAAATATTATTCCATTTCTGTTGACTCAACCCCTGACATAGCACATTTTGACCAACTGACAATCATATTTCGCTATGTACTACCTAGTGGTCCAGTGGAGCGTTTTACGAAATTCATTCCAATATATGGACACACTGGTATGGAGCTAACAAACACTCTTCTTCAATTTATGGATGAAAATGGAATTTCCATCAAAGATTGCAGGGGTCAGTCTTATGATAACGCATCGAATATGAGTGGCAAATATAATGTCATGCAGGCCTTAATTCGGGAAAAAAACACACTTGCTGAATATATTCCATGTTGTGCACATTCCCTTAATCTTGTGGGACAAAATGCCGTAAATAGCTGTCCAGTTGCAGTTTCGTTCTTTAATTTTGTACAGCAGTTGTATTGTTTTTTTTCTGCTTCAACTCATCGTTGGAATCTCTTAACAAATAGTTTCAGACCATGTGGTATACCAACATTAAAAAGGTTAGCTGATACACGTTGGTCTGCTCACCATGATGCTGTGAACGCCTTACAAAAAGGCTTTAGTACCATCCAAGATGTCCTTTCAAACATTTTGAACGATGAATCCACAAAGGGAGATATCTGCTTACAAGCAAAGGGCCTACGCAATGTCATGAATCAGCTGGAAACTGGAATAATGGTTGAAGTATGGTCTGTCATTTTACCTAGGTTTCACAGAACCAGTCAGTGTCTCCAAGATCCAAAATTAGATTTGCATACAGCAACGGACATGCTGAACTCTCTGAAGGATTTTGTGCAGTCTCTCCGGTCTAGATTCTCTGAATTTGAAGAGCAGGGTAAAAATATTTCCGTCTGCGAGGAGTACCAGCTACAACGTAGAAGGAAAGTGAAAAGAAATAGGAGGTGGGACTATGGTGATGCAGAAGATGCTGATACTGATATGACACCCTGATATGAAAGGTTTAAAGTGCATACCTTTTATCCAATAATTGACCAACTGACAGAATCACTGAGGCACAGGCAAGCAGCATACAGCATAATTCAAGAAAGATTTGGATTTCTATCAGATATATGCACTCTAGCAGCTGATAGTCTACGTTCCAGAGCCAGTACACTGGTGACAATATATCCTGAAGATCTTGAACCCTTGTTTGCAGAAGAAATTGTACAGTTTTCCTCTATTTTTAAAATGTACCAATCTTCCCCTGCAAAAAAAGACATTCATGGGAGTCAAGAAACTCAAATGTACATGTTTATGATTGCACAATCCCTAGTCGGTGCATTTCCAAATACATATGTGACCCTCCGCATGTATTTGTGTTTAATGGTCAGCAACTGCAGTGGTGAGCGTTCATTTTCAGCATTAAAACGTGTAAAAAATGAACTAAGATCTTCCATGGGTCAGGAGCGTTTAAATGCCCTTTCTCTGTTGTGCATTGAAAATGGGTTGCTGAACGAGCTTAATCTTGATTCTACAATTGAGGAATTTTCAAGTAGAAAAGCAAGAAAAGTAAATGTGTAGTTTTATTTTTAATCTGCCAACTTGATTCCTATAGGTTAAATGCAGTTTACAGTTTAGTGAAAAACCTGTTTGTGTGTTTATATTTCAAGAGTTACTCTCTGCACCATAATCATAACAGCAGGCTGTATTGATTATGATGCTTTAATAACAATACTTTAAGGAACATATTTGTATGAGCCAAACATCATACACGTATATTTAAATTGTTTATATGGTTTACGTTTATTTAAAAAATGGTTGTTGTGACTGTTCTATTTGTAATGGTTTTATTTAATTAACGAGTTTTCTATTGTTTACAAAAAATACATATTTTCAATATATTTCTGTTTTTGCACTTTAATGGTAATTAAAATATTTAATTTGTTTTAACAAAAAAATGTTTGCATCTTCATTTTATTTATTTCCATAAAAAGGCCCACCGAAATACTCAGCCCCAGGCCCATGATGCTCTTAATCTGGCCCTGCCTCCGCCCCGATCCTACGGCACCCAAACCCCGCATTGCCCTTTGTACTGGAGGTGGATGCCTCCGAAACTGCTCTCGGTGCCATCCTCTCCCAGCGCCAGGGCGCTAAAGCCCTCCTTCACCCGGTGGCTTTTGCCTCCCGAAAGCTGAGCCCTCCAGAGAGGAATTATGACGTGGGGGACAGGGAACTATTGGCCATTAAATTTGCCCTTGAAGAGTGGCGGTACCTCTTGGAGGGGGCATCTCACCCTGTTATGGTCTGGACCGACCATAAAAATCTCGAATATCTCAGGATAGCCAAACGACTGAGACCCAGGCAGGCTAGATGGGCCCTCTTCTTTTCGAGATTAAATTTTCTCATCGCCTATAGACCAGGCTCCAAAAACGGAAAGGCCAATGCGCTCTCCCGCATGTTCCTAGAGACTACCCAAGAAACCGAACCCAGCACTATCTTGTCCCCTCAAAACTTCGGTCTGCTTACCCAGGTGGATCTCATGACTACGATCAAAACTGCTACCAAACATGACCCGGCCCCTACCAACCTTTCTCTGGCCAAACACGACGACCTCCTGTGGTCTGGGGAAAAGATCTTTGTCCCCCTAGGAGTAAGGCCCCATGTACTTGAGACCTTCCATGACCATAAACTAGCAGGCCATTTTGGTTCTAGGAAAACCATTGAGCTTATCTCCCGTTCTTTTTGGTGGCCAGGCTGGAGGCAGGACTGCAGAGACTATGTCGCCTCCTGCGTTCCATGCCAGCGCAGCAAGGGACCAAAGACCAAATCCTGGGCGCTACTAAGACCACTACCCATTCCTGAACGCCCTTGGGCAGAAGTCTCCATGGACTTTATCGTGGAGTTACCCCCTTCTAGGGAATACACCACTATCCTCGTCATCGTTGACCGGCTCTCTAAGATGGCACATTTTATACCCTTGGTTGGTACCCCGTCCGCCTCCACCACGGCTGATGTATTTTTTAGGGAAATCGTAAGGCTTCACGGGGTACCCAAAAGCATCACTTCGGACAGGGGTACCCAGTTTACTTCAAAGTTTTGGAAAGAATTGTGCAATTCTTTTGAAATAAAGATCTGCTTGTCCTCCGCCTACCATCCCCAGAGCAACGGTCAAACGGAAAGGACCAACCAGACACTGGAACAGTACCTCCATTGCTTCTGCTCAGATTCCCAAAATGACTGGTCTGCCCTCTTACCATACGCCGAGTTTGCGTACAACCTTTCTGGGCCAACTTTGGCTTCCACCCCTCATTTCTTCCCGAATCTCCCCCGGAAAACTCTGTCCCTGCAGCTCAGGATCGCGTGGAGTCTCTACAAATCAATTTCCAAAAATTGCAAAAATTTATGCAAGAGGCTCAAGAAGGGTACAGCAAGCATTTTAATAAAGGGAGGAAAGAGAATCCGGCGTTCGGGATCAACAAAGAGGTCTGGCTGTCCTCCACCAACCTGAAATTACCCGTTCCCTCCCGAAAATTGGGGCCAAGGTTCATCGGCCCATTCAAAGTCAAAAGGATCGTAAACCCTGTGGCCTTCGAACTTGATCTACCACAAAGTTATAGGATTCATCCTGTTTTTCATGCTTCCCTTCTGAAGCCCACCACCCCCAGCCCTTTCCCTGGCAGGGAAAAACCACCTCCTCCTCCTGTTTTAGTCGAGGGCGAGAAGGAGTTTGAGGTGGAAGAAATTCTGAGTTGCAGGAAAAAGGGCAGGCAGCTCCAATACCTGATTAGGTGGAAGGGTTACCCTCCCGAGGACAATTCGTGGGAACCCTCAAGGAACCTACACGCCCCGCGCTTGATCCAGGCATTCCACCAGGCTCACCCTGAGCTAATGGCCAGTTTGGGTGTCCAGAGGCCACCCCTCGGGGGGGCACTTTCAGGGCTACGGCGCCGGACGAGCGGCCCGCTCTCCAGTGTGCATGCGCGGGGGCCCGGCGCTCCGGGTCATGCGCACTCGCGGCCCCTGCGCTCGGGCATGCGCACTAGCGCACGCTTGTGCGCTATGGCGCACAATTAGCGCCCTCTGGGCGCCCATAAAAGCTGCCTGACGCACAGGCACTTTGCTGGTCTGTCTTTCCAGCTTAGTGCCTGTGCGTCCCTGTGTAAAACCAGATCTGCTCCCTGTGTCTTGACCCCCTGGCTTGCTATAACGGACTGCTGCTTCCTCCTGTGTTTGACTCCCTGGCTTGCTAACGGACTCCGCTGCTTCTCCTGTGTTTGACCCCTGGCTCGATCAACGGACTTGATACTTCTCCTGTGTTTGACCCCTGCCTGCTCAAACGGACCTGCTGCTGCTCCTGTGTTTGACCCCCGGCTTGCTCTAAAGGACTTTGCTATTGATGATGTGTTTGACCCCCGGCTAGCTCTAACGGACTTTGCTACTGATCCTGTGTTTGACCCCCGGCTTGCTCTAGCGGACTTTGCTATTGATCCTGTGTTTGACCCCCGGCTTGCATCCTGGACTTACGTAGCATCTGGCTGCTCAGTGACCGGTGTTAGACTCTCAGCCAGGTGTTTGGGCTCCTGCCTCTCCTTTCTGCCATCTGCCGGTCTGCCCGGGCCAGGCTCACATCTCCTCCAGGCTTCACACCAGTTCCGCCCACCTGACGGAGGTGACCTGTGCCTCCTGGTGCCGTTTGTTCCCTGTATCATCACCAGGGGGCAGATTGCGCCGGATCGTAAGGGTGAACCGCTCTCAGCATCTAGGTCTCGGTAAGTACGTCTCTGATAGCCAGAAGAGTAGTGGAGAACACTTTCGGGATAATGGCCAGCCCGTTCCGCCTATTTTTGAATCCAATCCACATGGCGGAATATAAACTCAATCATATTGTGCTTTCCTGCTGCATTCTGCACAATTTTTTAAAGAAACACTCACCGAACTATGTGGCAGAATTACCTGAAAATGCCAACCTGGCAGCCCTTGAAGCTGGCCGTCCTGGCCTGCCCCCCCCCCAAAATGCCTGCAAAGTCAGAACAAGATATATTGAGTACTTTGTGGGTAGGGGGGCCATTGATATGCCAGCCAATGTCTGAGAGGCATTTTTTAAATACATTTTTCTTTTAAACTGAAATAATATTTGTTTTCATTTACTGCTTGGGTTTGTTTTATGTGTCTCCTTGCTTTTTTGGGTGCAAACCCACTTTCTGGGCGAGATGAGGTGACAGTCTTTTCTTCAGATAATATTCTTCTTATGTTGTGGGTCTGCTACACACACATCTTGTTTTTGTTGTTAATGTATGTAGTGCATTACTGACAAAAAGATTACTCATTTTCAGCACCATGATAGAAATGTGTGGAGTCATGAAAATGGCGTGATTGGTGGAAAATTAAAAAGCACTGTGGGTGTTATTTACTAAAGGCAAATCCACTATACACTACAAGTGCACTGCAAAAGTGCACCTAAAACTGCACTTGGAGTGCAAAGTGGAGTTGCCTTTAGTAAATAACACCCATTGTCACAGAAAACAACAACTTTACTACAAATATTGCTTTTGCGCCTTGAAAAAGGAAGCCACACATTGTTGATAATTAAACTTTATACTCAAAGCACATTCACATGTGAAAAGAGTTGTAAAAGAGTTTTACAACAAACCAACATATTTGGTGTATATAACATTATTTTTGATAACATTAATATAACTTGCCGTTTTTGTGTAAACACGCATTTATCAAAGCATAACATACAGAACACAGGAACTTACAAAGTTCAACTTTGAAAAGTGAAGACAATATCAGACATGAGTATGTCCAAACTGTGTTAATATTGCCTTCATCACATGGGGTTTCACCCCTGTAAAAGCCAAATTTGGAAGATGCAAACAAATTGAGGATCAAACTGGGCATTTACTTCCTGAACCCATGCCTATAATATCAAAATGTGCTATCCCCCATCATGGGGGATCAATGTACGTGTTTTGGGGGTGCAACCTCTTCATCTCAGCCACTTTAGTAGCAAGGAAGGGGTTGCACACACAAAATGTGTACATTGATCCCCCATGATGGGAGATAGCACATGTTGACACACTGTGTGCATCTTCCAAATTTGGCTTTTCTAAAAATATAAAAGTGTTTTTTTAAATTGAAAATGGATGCTAGCTAGTTTTGGGTGTTTCAGATTTTCCCTAAAACATCAATGATGTTCTTCATTTTTTGTTGAACATCATTGATGTTTTTTCTTGATATCATCTAAATCGCGATTGCACCCCGTTATCTCCCCGATGATGATCTGGGCACTTTCACTGGTAAAATGGTATTCTTCTTTCACAACATCCACATAACCTAAAAATAAACCCAACAAAAACACTGTGTATTATAAATATGCAGGCATACATTGATTAGCTTACCTGAAGCTGTGGTCTCAGACACTCACCTGTTGTGGTGCCAATTTCGCCAATTTCTACAATCCTTCCTCCTTCTCCTCTGCTTCTGGTGTTGGTATTTCCCCTTCTTTGGGAAGTGTGGGGTCCCTGGACGTCCCGAGTCTTCTCTCCCCTATGAGAATGTAAAAAAGGAATACTTAGCACACAGATATTTGAGGGCAGAAATAGGAATATGAAACATTGCTTGGAAGTGTCGTACAATTGTGTTTTTTGGCAGAGTTCCAAGCTGAAAACATTATTTCTGACACTTTCTAAAGCTGGAATACTTACCTGTTTTGTGAAGGTTTGTCAGATGGAGACACCCCTATAGTATCCACTGGAGCACGTGTGTGGGACATCCTAATAAAAAGGGTGTTCTGGTGTCCCACACTAGTGCTCCTGAGTCCAGATGTGTAAACAGCTACTGAGTGTCCTCTCCTTTACACTGAATCAAGTTTGCATTTCAGTCTATTACCAAGCCCTCTACACAACAAACTTCCTTTGACTAGAGATAGATAGGCCTGAACAAATGTTAACTGCAACTTGACAAAACATCGTATTTTAAGTGGGCGAAAGATCAATGTTTATTACGAACGATTGAACCCACGTACATGAAAGTGGCCATTTTAAACTGTACAACGTTAAATCAAAGCACATGGAGCAGTATGCAAGCAATAATAAGAATATGAACACACAACTACTTACTTTTTTGAAGAACTCGCTTGATCCTTCTGTACTGATCGTGCTTCCTCAGTTTCAGGTCTGACCAGCGTTTCCTCAGTTGATCCATGGATCGTCATACCCCAAAATTCTTCTGCAGACTCTTCACAACTTTAGTCATGATCTTGGTCTTTCTGACACTTGGGTTTTTTTTTATATAATCTTTATTTTGAAAATAAACATGTAAACATACATACAGAGCAAAAAGAACAAACAAAACAAAGGCCTGGTAGCAGGAACCATTGGTAACAAGTGCATCGTGTAGCCATTAGGGATCTTATTCGGAGCGAGGGGTAGTTCATGAACTGCATGTGACTATCCGGCCACCAGGGGCGGTTCACAGGGATGTGTTTATTAGCATATCAGACCCGCGGTATGAGTTCAAGCATCTTTAGTCCATCCCTGGCCTCTCCGGTGGACCATGTCAGAAACGTGGGTCTCCAATCGGAGACCTGACTTTAGGCCTCGGTTCCGGAGTCCCTTCTGCCTACTACGCTTAAATACTGTAAAGGGGGCCTGCTTCGAGAAGAGAGAGAAAAGAATGAGGGATAGGTTAAGCAGATAGATTAGCAGAAAACGAGAGGGAGGAAAAAAGAGAAAAAAAAAAAAAAAAAAAAAAGGGGGGAAAAGGGGGGGGGGGGTGTTCACATCCGCTGCTATGCTACTCTAATCTGAGTTGCTGAGGGGCATCCAGCGCTCTCTGGCATCCTAGTGTCCCCTATCTTACTGCTTTCTGTCTCTTTACGTGGGAGGGGTCCCCAATGGTGGGGGTCCCGAGGAGGTGTAATGTATCCATGTAGCCCAGATGGCGTAGAACTTTTCGTATCTATCTTTGCACTTCGCCATCCACTCCTCCGCGGCCATGATATTATCGACTAGCTTCACCCATTCTGCTCGGGTGGGTGTCCTGGGCGTCTTCCAGTGAATTGGAATCAGCCTCCTAGCCGCATTAAGCAGGTGGGGTAAAACAGATTTGCTATATCTGCTGAGAGGAATGGTGGGGAAGTGCAACAGCGATTCCAGTGGGGAATCCGGAAGTTCCAGGTCCAGTATCTGTTTAATCTGAGCGTGAATATCCCGCCAGAAGGGTCTCAGGACGGGGCACTCCCACCATATGTGGAGGAACGAGCCTCTGAGACCGCAACCTCTCCAGCATGTATCCGGCAAAGATGGGTACATCCTGGTGAGCCTGGTTGGCACTCTGTACCATCTAGTTAGAAGCTTATAACTATTTTCCTGCATTTTTGTGTCTACTGTACTGGAGTGCGTAAGTTTATACATGTGCTCCAACTGAGGTTGCGTGAAGACGCGCTGAAGATCCCTCTCCCAGTCTCTGATAAAGGTTGGCTTCTCTTCCACTTGCTGTGCCTGTAACAATTCATACAGTACTGAGATAGCGTGTGGAGTGGCTTCCTCTGCCATGCACAACTGCTCAAATGGCGAGGCCTGGGTGGGTGACCTAACTCCGTGTGGGAGGTTGGCTATGAAGTGCTGGAGCTGCCTATGGCGCCAGTCGTCCATTAAGAAGGGGCCGTACTGAGCCCTCAGGGTTTCTATGGGCAACAGTCCCTGCTCCTGGACAAATCTGCCACATCTGGGCTCCCCGTCCGCCGCCCACGTCCGAAAGAAAGACGGGTGTTCCCCTGGAGTGAACCAGGGGAAGCCGCCTAGTGGTGCCAAGGGGGAGGTTGGTCGAGCCAGCCTTCCTCCCCTGTTTAGGGCATCCCATATCGTCAGTGCATGGGAGGCTAACGGGGACACCAGGGTGGACAGGCCCCTGTGCTCTTTGGGGACCCATGGGGCATGAGCCAAATTTCGACCTGCCAGAGACTTATCCAGGGGGACCCAGAGTTTGTGAGTGACATTATGACACCAGTCCAGAATGCGTTGCAGGGCCACTGCCTCATAGTACCTGCGAATTACCGGAACCCCCAGGCCTCCCCTAGCTTTGGGGCGTTGCAGCATGCGGAGTGCCAGCCTAGGGCATTTCCCACTCCATATATACTGAGAGAACATACTGTTGAGGCTTGAGAAAAACGCCTTTGGTAAAGCAATCGGCACCATTTGTAAGAGGAACAGTATGCGAGGAAGCACATTCATTTTGAGGATGCTGACTCGGCCCATCCATGAGAATGCTGTCTTGTCCCAGTTTTTAAGGTCTGTTTTGACAGTGGTGAGTAGTGGGGTATAATTACAGTCATATAGCTGTGAACATTTCTTAGGTAAGTATATTCCCAGGTATTTAAGTGATGTGGGGCACCATGTAAAAGAGAAAGCAGCCCGCAGCCTTGTACGTAGATCTGAGGGTATGTTTAGGGAGAGAATCTCGGATTTGTTATAATTGATTTTGAAGTGTGACAGCTCGTTGAATTCCTGTAGTTCGGTCATAATACTGGGCAGCGATATAAGGGGGTCAGCGACGTAGAATAATACGTCATCCGCATACGCCGATAGTTTGTGTTCCGTCGGCCCAACCGAGAATCCTTTGATATTGTTGTTCCTACGGATTCTATTAAGGAGGGGTTCTAGGGTGAGGGCAAAGACTAGCGGGGACAACGGGCAGCCCTGGCGTGTTCCATTCTTAATAGGGAAAGGGTCTGATAGGAGCCCATTCACCTTCACCTTGGCGGACGGGGAGCTATATAGGGAGGAGATCCATGTCAGCATATTAGGTCCGAGGCCGAGCCTCTTCAACACCGCCTTCATGTAGGTCCAGTCCACCCTGTCAAATGCTTTCTCAGCATCAGTGGAAAGCAAGAGACAGGGGTGCTTCACCCTCTGGGATTCCACCCAGTGGATCAGCTGGAGTGCCCTATTGGAGTTGTCCCTGGCTTCTCGGCCCGTGATGAAGCCGGTCTGGTCGGGGCCAACCACTGTCGGGAGGATTGGCTTGAGTCTGTTAGCCAATATCTTGGCCAGGATTTTAATATCAGTATTGAGAAGCGATATGGGCCTGTAGTTGCCTGGTAGGGTGTGGTCTTTCCCTTCTTTTGGGAGTACCGTAATGTGTGCCATTAGGGCTTCCGAGGGCATTCCCATGCCCTGGGCTAGAGCCGTAAAGTATTTACACATGTGGCCTGCAAGTACTCCTGAGTACTTTTTATAATAAGTATTGGTGTATCCGTCCGGACCTGGACTTTTCCCGTTAGGGAGGTCTTTTATCACTGCCTGTATTTCAGCCACCGTAATTGGGTCCTCCAGCTGTGCGCAGATTGAGGCACTCAGCTGAGGGCATTGGGCTTCCTCCAAGTATTGCTCAATACGAGCATTCCTTTGGGTTTCCGAGGACCCAGGTAATGTGGCTGGTAGGTTGTACAGCTGGGCATAGAAGTCTCTAAACATACGTGCTATCTTTGATGAATGTACCACTGGTTCCCCTGTAGATGTGTTGAGCTTATGTACGTGGCCTGCATCTTTCTGGCGTTTGAGGGCCCTGGCTAGCAGTCTTCCACATTTGTTGCCAAATTCATAGAACTTGTGCGACAAGTGGCGTAAACGGGCTTTGATTTTGGCATCTAGGAGTGTCGCTAATTCCTGCCTAAGGGAGTATAGTTCTGCTGTCTGAGAGGGGGTGACCTTCTTTTTGTGTACTAGTTCCGCTGAGCGTATTTTGGCTAGGAGCTTCTGCATGTCTCCCTCCCTGGCCTTCTTCAATCGGGTCCCCTGGGAGATCAGTTCCCCTCTCACCACTGCCTTGTGTCCCTCCCAGACTGAGCCCATGCTGACTTCCTCTGGGGGATTTTCCCGGAAATACAGGGAGATGGTATCCAGCACCCCCTTCAGTGCCACTACGTCGTCCAGTATGCCGTCATTCAGGCGCCAGTTCCATGTCCGTGCCTCCATAAACTGTGGGCGCAGGGAGATGGAGACAGGCGCGTGGTCAGAGATAGTAATGGAGCCTATGGAGGCTTTTGTTAGGGAGTCTAGGGAGTATTGATCTAGCAGCAGGAAGTCTATACGTGTGTAAACACCGTGAGTGGGCGAGAAGTAGCTATAGTCCCTGTCACTCGGGTGGAGGATCCTCCAGCAGTCCACCAGGTGATGGGTCTGTAGAGACTTCTTGAAATGTTTCAGAAAGGCGAAGGAGTGTGTTGAACGTCCCTGTGACGTGTCTATCTGTGGGTCTGGGCTGACATTAAAGTCTCCCCCCAAAATCAGTTGACCTTCGCGAAAGGAAGCGAGGGTCTCCAGCGTTGTGTCTATAAAGGTAAGCTGTTTGCTGTTAGGGGCGTACAAAGCTGCAAGCGTGTATTTCTGATTATAGATGGTGCCCTTAACAAATACGTATCTACCTGCCGGATCTAGCATTTGGTCCTCCATGATAAAGGGACAGTGCTTATGTACAGCTATAGCCACCCCCCCAGATTTAGGGCGAGGAGAGTTGCTAAGGTACCATGATTTATAGAGGTGCGTGGGTAAACGGGGGACCGAGTCAGCATGAAAATGGGTTTCCTGCAAGAAAACAAAGTGTGCTCCCATACGTTTCATCTCAAGCCACAACTTACTGCGTTTCGCCGGTGAGCCCAGGCCTCGGACATTGTAGGATACGACCTTTAGATCAGCCATGGTGATGGTTCAGAGGGTGAGCCGGAGGTCTCGGCCCAGGGGGAGAGGGTATCAGCAGCGCGTCCGTGCCAGAGTAGTGGGCACTGTCGGCACCCAGGTGTATGCAGGGTCCTAAAAGAAAAACCATAGTTACAGCGGATGTGGTAGACATGGGGAGGGGAGATAGCAAAGGAGCAAAGACAGAAGCAAGAGCACAATAAGAAATAAAACATGTTGCCTTACAGGCACAACTCAGTGCAACTAGTCTCCTGGTCGGGGAACCCCACCTCCCCCCCAACAAGGGGAAACGGTGGGGTCCAGCGAGCAGAAACATTTCCCAAAAAGGGAACATCACTCCAAGGAGTAGTCCTACTGGGGGGTAGTGGTATAGCACGCAAAGCGAGACCGCCGTGCGACCCACCAACAGTGTATATGGCTCAATCTACCCATGGAGGGCTAAACAAGTAAACGTAGTGGTATCCGGCATGGGGTAGAGAGTCTGCTGCAAAGTGGAACGGCAGCTATGAGGGGAGTTTCAAAAGAAGCTGGGCAAAATCTTTTCCGGCATCAGAGTGGGGAACAGTTAATCAGGCTTCCTCCTGTGGTGGGCGCCTAGGTGATCCATGTTCAGACATGCTTCTTCTGTTTCCGCGTCGGCGTCTGCGGCGGCCTTGCCTCCACTGATCAGGTTGTCTGGGGAGAGGGATGGCGGGCGATGTCCTCCAGTCTGGGATGTCCACAGGTGGAAGGCCCAGGTCCTCCAGGAAGCGGGGCAGGTCAGCTTTGGTGCGGAGGGTGTATTGCCTACCCTCTTTGGTCGCCGAGAGGCTGAATGGGAAGCCCCATCTGTAGGGCAGTTGGGCATCTTGCAGGGATGCCAGTAGCGGTTTAAGTGCCCGGCGTTGCATCAAGGTGCGCCTTGATATGTCTGGGAAGAAAGTCAGTTTGGCGCCATCAAAGTCCACGTGACGGACTCCTCTGACTTGATTCATGATGCGCTCCTTAAGCGAGTATTTATGCAACTTGCATATAATGTCTCTGGGTCTATCCGGGTCATCTGAAGGGGGTCTCAGGGCCCTATGAGCTCGGTCAATTTCAATGTGTGCCGGGGCCTGACGGCCCAGTATCTGCTTAAAGACCCCTTGCAGAGTAGGTACAATGTCCCTTGGTCCAGTTGCCTCAGGTAGGCCTCTGATGCGTATGTTAACCCTGCGGCTCCTGTTCTCAAAATCATCCATTTGATCTAGCAATGCCTCCAGCCTGCGATCCTGTCTGTCGCACCGGTCAGTCAGAGCTTGCAGTGTGGGGGCAGTTTCATCCCATTGCACCTCAAGTGTTTCCACTCTCTCCCCCAGGTGGGCTGTGTCAGCCTGCAGGTTCTCAATGTCCTGTCTCAGGGCCTTCTCTACCCTGTTTGCAAACCTCTCTAGGTCTGCTGCGGTGGGGAGGGATAAAATGTGGGAGCGAATGTCCTTGTCCTCCCATGGGTCTCCCTTAGCTGCTGGCCCTTCCATGCTCTCTGACCCTGAGGGAGAGGAGGGGGCCGGTGGTGATAGCACAGGCATGTGTGGGGAGCCGGTGGGGGAGGCCGCTGCGGCCGCGTGGGTGCTGGGCGCCATCTTGGCTGTACTTGCCGGTTCGTTGCGGGCCCCAAAGTAATTGTCCAGGGACTCGGCCCGGCTCCTCGGAGTCCTCTGTGGCTGCGGGGATGTCTTCCGCTTCGGGGGCATCGTTGTGCGGTGTTTTTATCTCCCTCAGAGCCGCCGTTCAGGCTCTGTATGTGGCGGGTCTCACGGAGCTCCTCACAAGCACGTCCTCACTCGCGCATGCCGTAGCCACGCCCCCCCTGACACTTGGGTTTGGGTAAGGTCCATACTTCCCATCATAGTCGCTCCTCTTCAATATATCCACCATCTCCAACATCTCTCCAAAAGACATATTTGAGGCCTTAAATCTTCTCCTCCGGGATCGGGACGTTTCTGACATTTCCTCCTCCTCGTTAGTGGAATTATCATGGACCTGCTGTGTCTCCGCCATGTGCTCTCCCCACTGCGCCGAAAGAGAAGGGGCGGGGAATAGAGTAGAAAGAACATCAGGGGCAGGCGGAGTTTCACGCCTGCGCACTGTATATAAAATGAAACACGCGTGTGTCGTACGTACGATCTGTGAGCAGAGGGAGGAGCTGACGCGCCAATCGTTCGAACGAAGGTACAATTTGAACTTGGTACATCACTAGCCTATACTGCTTCTATATTGAGGCATATATTGGTACAAGATTAGGAGAGTTTAGCCTGACATTATTAGGGTTTGCCTTGTGTTGTGTCTTGCAGATAATAATATGGATGGGTTTAACGACCACAGCTTCCTCCCCCTGTTCATCGACAAGTACAGGGAGATGCCCTGTTTGTGGCAAGCTAAACATCCCCACTACAGCAACAAAATAAAGAGGCAGGCAGCGATGGAGAAACTGCTGGAGTTGGTAAAGCCGGTGGTCAACATCAACTATTTAAAAGTGAAAATTGGTGGACTGAGGAGTACTTATCTGAGGGAGCGCAAGAAGGTGCAGAAGTCCATGAAATCTGGAGCTGCAGCAGAAGAAGTTTATGTCCCCAGGCTGTGGTACTATGAGAGGCTGCATTTTCTGGCAGACCAGACTGAGGTCAGGGAATCCCTCTCCACTCTTCCTTCCACGCTTCCTTCTACACTTCATTTCACCACTGCTGAGGCTTCCGAGGGCCCAACCTGGGTCTTCCAGTCAGGAAGATGTGGAGGAGCCCAGCTTGAGCCAGGTATAGTTTTGTTCTACATATTTTTGGAGTAAAAATGAATGATGTTAACTTGATTTTTGAGCACTAACTGATGATTTTCTAAAGTGTTTTACATATCAAGTCAGTAGTAGACACAGTAGTGTCCAAAATATTTGGGACAAGAATGAAAAATGCTGGGGTCAGAATGATAGTCTTTTCTATTTGTTAACAATTTGCAACAGTCAAGAGCTGAAAATTGTGTGTGTTTGATGAACCAAAAACTAAAACGATGTCCCTTTTTCATACACATGAATACCTCAGCCAGGAGGAGGGTGTGGAATGCGGCAGCCAGGAGGAGGCAGGGGTAAGTGGCAGCCAAGATGTGGGCAGGCCTAGGAGCCTGACTCAATCACAGGTCCCTCCCCTCCGCTTTCCACCCAAAAGGGCCAGAAAGGGGGGGGGGATGTGGAGGAGTCAGCGCTCAGGCTTCTGCGGCCCTCAAAGCCACCCCCACATATCAAGAGGCCTTTTCCGCCTTGGCTGCCTGCAAACTGAACCAAATGGAGGAGGGGCAACGCCTCATGTGTGAGGAAATAATTAACCACACTTTAAATAAGGGGTTGTTGGGCCAAATGACACAAAAAACCCACTTGTGTGATTTGGACCATGCTCCTCCTCTTTCTGCCACACCTCCAGCACCACAGCCACAGCCTGGAAGGAAGCGTGGAAGGAAGACCAGAGTGTGATGACCTGGGTTCAGTCTGGTCTGACAGAAGATGCAGGCTCTTGTATGACCACAGCCTGGGGACCTAGATGTCATCTGCTGCTGTTCCGGATTTCTTGGACATCTGGACCAGATTGTACTCCCTTAGATATGTACTCCTCAGGCCACCAATTTTTGCCTTTAAATAATTGATGTGTGCCCTGGGGGGCAAAGGCTTCGCCAATTTCCCCAGTTTCTCCAGCGTTGCCTCCCTCTTTTGGTTTCAAGAAATACTTGCCTATGTGTTTTGCTTCAAAAAGGACAGTTTACTTGTGAGTAGGCAGGTACATTTCAAAAATACAAAGTCAAATTAACAAGGGTCTCAACACCAAACAACCTCCTAGAGATTAAAAAATAAACCAATAGGGGCGTGGCCGGATGTGATCGCGGCAAGACGTGCTAATACAGAGCTCCGGCTTACATCCGACTTGCCATCCTGATAACGGCTGACAGACCGACGATCCGCGGCACTGACAGCAATGGCAGGTGAGCGGAATAGCTTGGTCAGTGAGACATGCCATTTTCGGCAACAAAAAAAACAGAGGAAACATCCTTCCCAGAGACACCTCCGCTCCCAGGGAAGCATGGCGACTAGCCCAGCCGACTCCTCCTCTACCTCAGCTCACAGCACTGCTGCTCAGCACGCCAAAACGAAAGCTGGCAGCATGGAACAACAAGGCGCAGCATGCCCAGAGGGTCCGGTTGACTCATCCCACGCACTACAAGAGATTGAGGTAGATACAGCTACAATCACCGGCCCGATTCTGGAAGCCATAGCTGCCTCAAAATCATAGCTAATGGGGCGCATTGACTTGCTAGTGTCAGAATGCAATCTCATCTGCCATGACCTAGATAAAATCAGAGGCATGCTGACCAACACGGAGGACCGCATCTCAGAAGTGGAGGACACCTCTCATGTTCAGGGCTCACAGCTGGTGGAACTAAAAGAGATGGTTGGGGGGCGTGACCGGAAGCCGACCTGGAAGGAAGCAAAGCCTGAGAGCTCCTCTCCAGCCCGCTGCATCCAGGCTAATTTTCGGGGGATAACCAGCCAGCATATGGGAGGATCGCGCACCACCCGATCCTCCTCAGCCCGGAGACCTTTCCACCCGCCGCCGAGCTCCGCCACATCCTTCAAAAAGCTTTTTAAGCCGCCGGCAGGTCCGGGTGGGTGTACCAAGATGGCGCCGGCCGCAAACAACACGAGGCAGCAGGCCTCAATCCCGCCGCCACAACACAGCGGCGGAACGCCGCCGGACGATACGGCCCCCACACAGCAGCCTATGAGCCCCTCCAGGCTCCAACACCCGGTGAGTGAAGCCCACCAAGCACCAGGGGGATACCACTACCCGAAGGGGGACCAGGCCGGAACCCAACCACAGTGTACAGAGGCCTTCCCCAAGCTGCTGAGAACAGCTTCTGACCCAGGCCTTCAAACAGCAGGCAGCCTGTCCCCCACTGCATCCGACCCTGCAGCAGACTTCCCCCCCCTTCCAGATCCCGGACACCCCCAGGAGGATTCACAACCCCCCACAGATGAAGGGGTACAGACCGCATGGCAGCCACTGCATCCCCCGAGAGCCCAAAGGCCCACACGTTCCAGGGACCACAGCTTAGGCAGAAACCCACAAGCAATACCCCCTTCATACTCCCAGGTAACGCAAGGGCATATGCAACACCCGGGATACAGTCCACCGGCCCCCATCCCAAGCTCCCCCCATGCCACATCTTGGACTGAACCCTGGGTACCCCAACCTTTATGGGACACTCCGCAAGTGCAAGAGACCCCAGCAAACTGAAATGCACCGACCCCATCGCATTTCCACCCCCCCACAAGCCAAAATGGAGACCCCTATCCCCCATGGCAATCTTACTTACAAGCCATCCCCACCAAAGATGTTTTCAAACAGCTTATAGCAGATGTCAAGGCCACCTGTCGCCCCCCGAAATCCAAACACTTCACGCAGGCCTCAAACACCTCTTCGACAGAGTAGAGATGGCAGAAGAGGAGATTCAGGAGACCAAACTGGCCATACACCGAACACAATTACAGAGCTCAGATCACCATATCATGCTCCGCGACATGCAACGCCACGTCGAGGACCTCGACAAGCGGGGTCGAAGAAACAATATTAGGGTGCGAGGACTCCCTGATCCAGACGGCACTGAAGACTTGCAATCCTCATTACAGACCCTCTTTAACGAGATGCTCGGGGAGGACCCTGACAAACATATAGAGATGGACAGAGCTCACCGGGCTCTCCGCCCCAAGGGTCCCGCCTCAAAACCCCGGGATGTAATATGCAGAGTGCACTCTTACCCGCTCAAGGAGGACATTATGCGTAAAGCCCGCTCTATACGTGACCTGCGATTTGATAACACCCCGGTGCAGATATACCCGGATCTCTCCTGGATCACGCTTCAAAAAAGAAGATTGCTACAACCTCTACTGCACACACAGGACGAGAAAATCACATACAGATGGGGATTCCCCTTCGGTCTAACCGCCAAGCACCTAGGGAAAATGGCAATTCTCCGCTACCCAGATGACCTAGAACCCTTTTGTGACACTCTTGGGATCTCTATCCCCCAACTCCCTGAGTGGGACCTGGTGGCCAACCCCCCACCACCGCCAGTAGTGTGGCAGAAAGTACCCCCGACCAAAAGACCGAGGGGTCCAAACCTCAACCGCCGGTCCCCCAAACATAAGATGGGATGACTTCCCCCCTCAGGGGGTTCTCAACTACGCCACCAACTATAATCCCACAAAGATCTCCTTGAAATTACTTTCGTCCCCCGAAAGCCTGCAAACCAACATGACCTCACTCCACGGGCTACTCTGGGCCGAGAAGCCGGACAGGTTGCCTCCCGAGTTACGACCCCCCCCCCCCCGTGGTCTACCACCTACAAGTTCCTTTTTGGATTTTACCCCCTTGGTATCTTCCCGACCCGAACTTTCTGGATATTCTAGTCGGGGAGCCCTACAGGAACTGTTTGGGCTTTGTGACTTTTAAGGTCACCCAGACCCAGCAAATGTTGCTTAAATGTTTGACTTGTTTTATTTCTGTTCTAACCCTTCTTTCTCTTCCTAGATACCTCACCTCCACCCGACTACAGATTCACTCCCTCCTAGGGCCCCCATGGGCGCCGAACCTCCCCCCGCAGATGCCACACTCCTGGAAAGGAACCAGCTGTCGACCAGACCAGATAAGTAGCTCTGACACCCACCCCATCACAGACCATGGCTAAGATAATAACACTTAACGTACACGGCCTAAACTCCAATAAAAAAAGACACCTGGCGCTCCGAGAATTCAAGCAATCTGGTGCAGACATTATAATGGTAAAGGGAAACACATTTTGGCAGGGGAGACTCCTTTACATTTGCCTCCAGGCACTACCCCCAATCATACCAAGCCTTTAACCCACATAAAAAAGGATCCCCATTTTCCAGCACTGGGATGTACATAGACCCGCTAGGCCACTTCATTATCGTACAGGGCACATGGCAATCCCAAGCCATAACCCTATGCACCTTGTACTCCCCGAACACATGCCAACACCGGTTCCTGAACAAGGTCTTTACACGCCTGTTTAAAATGCCCCATAACATGTTGGTGGTGGGAGGGGACTATAATTTAGCACACTCTACTCAACACAACCGCCTTGTGACAAATCCCCAAGCACCACAGACAAGAGCCCTCAGGGACTCCAAACAGTTTTGGCAAATCACTAGGGGATATGCTCTATTTGACACATGGCCACCTACACCACAAAAGACAGACAATACACCTTTTACTCTGCCCCGCATCACACCCACTCAAGATTGGACTACATCTTCGTCAACAACACCACACTTAGAGCCGTCAAAGCCGCGCAAATTCTGCCCATATCTTGGTCAGATCATGCCCCCGTGACAATTTCCCTGGACCTGGGCTCCCCCATACGCAGGCCTTATAACTGGAGGCTTAACAATCTCCTCCTACAATACCTACCGTCTAAGATGGAATTAGACACCACATTACAACATTACTTTGCTGAAAATAACAATCCAGATGTAATCCAATCCACCCTTTGGACTGCACACAAAGCAGTAATCAGAGGTAGATGCCTGGCACTCTCCTCAAAAATGAAAAAAGACGCCCAGACCGCCAGAATACTAGGGGAAAAACGCCTTCGATATCTAGAGAACAAGCTACTGACCTCCCCCTCCATAAGGCTGGATTCACACCTATGCAGTTATAGTGCTTTTTGCATTTTGCAGATTTGCACTAGAGTCCATTTAACATGGTTTCCTAAGGAACACGATCTGAAGTGCAAGTCTGCAAAATGCAAAAATCACAAAAAATGCATAGGTGTGAATCCAGCCTAACACTTATCAAGCAAATAGTCCAAGTCCGAACAACGCTCCGAGACCTGGCGCTCGGGGCGGTAGAGAAATCAATAATACGACTGAGACAGCTGTATTATGATAAAGGCAACAAGGCGCAATCACTCCTGGCCAGGAAACTCGCGGACCAAGCGCACGTCTCCACGCCCAACCAGATCAAAGACAAGAGAGGTGACCTAGTGACCCACCCCCAGGACATTGCGAAAACATTTGCGGAATTCTATACAGACCTCTATAATAAACGTGAAATTCCTCACAACCCCCCATCAACCGACCTAACCGACCGCATGACCCAATACCTTGAACAAGCCGGGCTACCACAACTAAAGGAGGCCGACCTGCTAGAACTAAACACCCCAATTACCATAGAGGAACTGACAACGACTATTAAGGCCCTACCGGCACATAAATCCCCGGGGCCGGACGGACTCCCATACGAGTACTACAAGACTTTTTTACACATCCTGGGCCCATACATGACCAGACTATTTAATGCATTTCTCCGACAGACCCCCATCCCGAACGAGATGCTAGGCTCTTATCTAACTATGATCCCTAAACCTGACAAAGACCCAACAGTATGCGCCAGTTACAGGCCCAAAGCTCTTTTGATTTCGGACCTCAAGATATTTACAAAAATCCTCTCTACCCGCCTAAATGCAATTCTCCCCACCCTGATACACAAGGATCAAGTGGGATTCGTCCCCATGCGACAAGCGGGAGACAACACCAGAAAGGTCATAGACCTGATAGACATAGCGAATAGAGAAAACACAGAATCCTTGGTCATTAGCCTAGACGCAGAAAAGGCGTTCGACCGCCTAAGCTGGCCCTTTATGATGGCTACATTACACCATATGGGCTTCAAGGGTCCCTTTTTGGACGCAGTCCAGAACCTCTATACACATCCCTCATCGCAGGTCAAAACACCCTTCGCCACATCCCCCATTTTCCCAATCACTAATGGTACCCGCCAGGGATGCCCGCTCTCCCCCCTGCTGTTTGCACTATGTGTAGAACCCCTGGCGGCTACCATTAGAAACAATCCTAACATTAGGGGCATTCCGGTTAGGGGCAAGGAGTTTAAGATCTCTTTTTTGCGGATGACATTATCCTCACCCTGACCAAACCTCGGACCTCCCTCCCCATCTCCACGCCGCATTAGACCACTACGGCATGCTTTCAGGCTACAAAACTAACACTTCCAAGTCAGTTGCACTTCCACTCAATATCCCGACAGACGAAATGACCCACCTTAAGTCTACCTTCCCCTACAAATGGGTGACCACCTCACTCAAATATCTAGGAGTATCTATTACCCCATCCTTCCACACCTTATATCAGGCGAACTTCCCACTGATATTTCGATCAATCCGGGAACTGATCCAAAAATGGAAAGCTCATCACGTCTCCCTTATAGGCCGGATCACCTCCGTTAAAATGATCATTCTCCCAAAACTTTTATACTTATTCCAAACTCTACCTATACCCGTTCCCTACATACAATTGCGCAAACTACAAAAAGACCTCCTGAAATATGTATAGAACTTTAAAAAACACAGAGTGCCCAGCTCGGTACTGACAGCGTCACGGACGGATGGGGGCCTGGCATTCCCTGACCTGGTCAGGTACTATCAGGCAACCCAACTTCGTGCACTGACATCATGGTTCACCCAGAGGTCCTTTAGTAAATGGTCAGAATTGGAAAAAATCTGGTTAGCCCCAGTACACCCAAACAGCATGATATGGAGCGCAAATGTGGAGGTGGACCCCAGTCGCATGCTAGGCTCAATGTCCCAACTTCACAAAGCCGTCATAGGAGTCGAGGTGAGAACGTATCTACATCCCCTCTCCCCCTCCTACCCCCCTCCCATCTCCCCCCCCCCACCTTCTCCCCCCTTCTCTCTCTAATTTCCTCTTCCTTTTCTCTTTTTTTTTCCCTTCTTCCCTCCCTTTTTCTATCATTTGCAAGGCAGACTTTACCTGCATGTTCTACATAAACATAACTATATGTGCTTTATGCTAAGAGTTAAACCCCTACTTATCAGTGGGGACATTGTTTGGAAACTAAAGTTGCACCTATAGGCGCACCCATAAACTACCAATAACGTATCTGAAGCATAACTTTTGCCTATGGGAACTCTAATCTGTTAATATGTATGTAAAGTTAAATAACCTGTTTGATATTGCCAATAAAAACTGTTAATTGAAAAAAAAAAAGAGATGGTTGGTGCACTACAACACAGAGCACACAACGCCGAAGATCGTCAAAGAAGAAACAATGTGCGTATGGTGGGGCTGCCGGAAGGAGCTTGTGACAGACCTAGCTGGGACACAGGCTTTTTGAGAGGACTGAATGTGAGCCTCTTGCCGACTGATTATGAGCCCCTGATTTTAAGGGGCACCGTGTGAATGAGAACCCCACTATAATCTGTGCTAGTCAGATTCAATGTTTTATATATGTATATATAATGTGTGTTGTCTCATGCTGTTGGGACACACACTGTCAGATGCTAATGTCATGAAAACATCATGCTGTAACATCCGGACACACATCATCATGCCAATTGGAGATCATGAACATTCAGTAACAGAAGTTAAGTAACCCTTTTAAATGTATTTGTATGTAAATGAGTCTAGTCTGGCTATAGTTCAATTGAAGCAGAGCTGTTTTTTCTGTAGTGTGTAGCTTGTGCTAGGTAAAATGACACATTGTTGTTTGTGCTACTTAACCCTGTGTTGATGTTAGATAAGGTCAAGGCCAGACAGGAAGAATACAAGCAGAAAAGAACAGAGAAGAAAGGGAATGGGGTAGAGAAGACAGGAGGTGAAGAGAAAACCAGGCTAGTTATTTCTAGGAAAGAAATGTGGGTGGACCTATTAAAGGCAGGAGTACCTAAAGATGAGATAGATGGCATTTCTACTGCAGAAATGCTGAAGAGGTGGAAAGATTTAGTAGGTAAAACTGTCAGGGTTAGAAACACTACTCCTAGTGAAGATAACATCAGCCTAGACTTAGAGGAAACAGAACAGACCCCTCCTGTTAGCCCCAAACCAATTCCCAAAACTGAACGTGAACACAACCCAAATCCCTTTATCCTTAACCCAGTTGTGCAAACTATCCAGGCGCTGTCGTACCAAAAAGGAGGCACAGAAGTGGAGAACATCCCACATCTTGGACTGATTCTGAGGTCACCCGGAAAAAGGCGTTCTCATGGGGTTCAGAGCAGCGGACAGCATTCCTGGCTGCTAAAGAAGCTATTTTGCAGCATCAGGGATTAGGACCTGTGAGACAAGGAGTACCATTTCAGCTGGATGTAGTGGAGCAGAATGGTACCATATCTTGGAGTCTGTGGCAGCCAAATGAAAAGAAAGGACTAAGAGCAATACCCATTGGATTTTGGTCCAAACAACTGACAGGGGCACAGAAGAGATACAAGCCCTAGAGAAGTACCTGTTTGGGCCTACACAGCACTTCAACATGTAGAGACCATTACAGGAAAGGACACAGTCACCATCCATACTGCATTGCCAATAGCAGGATGGGTGAGAGATAATGGAGTGATCACTAGAGCAGCTGTAGCCCAGAACCAGACACTGATGAAATGGAAGTGGTACCTTCAAGAAAGAGGGGGTATTGCAGCTGGGGATGTTAGAGACATTTCAAAACAGTTGGTAGGGCTTGTTACTTTTACCAGCACCCAGCCAGAAGAAGAAATTCCTGTGCTGCAGTCATCCCCCATTCAAGAGGCTCCACCCTTTGAGTCTCTGTCAGAAGACATGAAGCAGTCAGCATGGTTCACTGATGGTTCAGCCATAGTCGCCACATCTGGGCGTAAATGGACAGCAGCAGCCTACAACCCAAGTACAGACACAGTCCTGCAGGAGACCGGAATTGGAGGGTCCAGTCAGTATGCAGAGTTGAAAGCTGTAGTGATGACTCTTCAGGAGGATCTTTCTTCCCATGTCATATCTACACTGACAGCTGGGCGGTTTTTTTTAAAGGACTGACAACTTGGATGCCCACGTGGAAGTCCAATGAATGGATGATCATGGAAAGGTGGTGTGGGGAGGCAAGGAAGACTGGGACTACATCTGGAAGGAAGCTCACTCGTGCACCATAAAAGTGCATGTTGATGCACATGTGCCCCTAGTCCCAGACTTTGAGAACTATAACAGAGTTGCAGATGAAATCGCAAAGTTAAGGCAGTTGTGCCAATTGATCCTGTCTTGATGAACTTGGCCAACTGGGCCCACAAGCAATCTGGACATTTGGGGCAGAAAGCAAACATATGAATGGGCACAGCAGAGAGGCTTGCCTAATCCATGGACATGATAAAGACTGTAATAGGGAACTGTACAGTGTGTGGAGAAGTGCGACAATGGCCATTACAAAAGTACTCCACCGGGTCGATTAAGAGGGGTGAGAGGCCTGCAGAGATATGGCAGATTGTATCGGTCCCCTTCCCCGGGGAAACAATGGACTGAGATATTGTTGTGGAAATGACTTATGCTTGTCCTGCAAAGTCTCAAGCCGCAACGCTTCAACTGGTACAGAAACTTGTGTGCTTATGGTTGTCCCAAGCAAGTCCAAAGTGAAACAGCTCACACTTCACCGGATCAACACAGTGGGCCAAAGATTTGTGTACTGGTTGTGCCACATCCCATACCATCCACAGGCTACTATTGAAGGACCAGATACGCAAACTTAACCCACACATACACTAAGGGGGTGGGAGCGGGTTGATGTTTATGACACCATATGAGAGGAGAGGGAAGATCGCAAGAGCTGTGGAGAGCAAGGCCTTTGATGTATTACAAGCCTGGACTTGTTTCTACAGAACTTTATGGACTGCAGACATAGTACAGTCCCTAGGATGGACTTTCCAATGAACTTTTTTAAAGTTAAAAGACTGAAACATCTTCTCAATGACAGAAATTGGAGGGGTTGCATTCAAGGAAAAGTAATGTTTAGAATGAGTTTTATTAGTAATGATATGGAGTCTGAAAGAAAAAAAAAAATCTAGGGCGGAATGTGTTGCGTTTGTTAAAATATGATTTTTTAAACATCAGACCTAACATTACATGGGAGAAATTACAAGTTTAGTTGATCAGATTCTCTGGTTTGAGTAGAATTCTCAAACAAATGCTGTTTTCATACAATGGTGTTAGATAACAAATTGACAGTTGAAGAGGCTATTGTCTCGTCAGCTACAGTAAACATGCAACCAACAGTCCATTGTCTTTTAAACAGTTTGAGAGGGTGTCTCAACCTGAAAAGAATGACTGTTAATCGGTTGTTATGGAAACAAGTGTATAAACATTAACTTTGGTCAACCAAAACTGGGATATAAAATGAATGGTAGAGACACAGAGGAGAGACTGGAACACATCATGCTGTAACATCCGGACACACATCATCATGCTTTGAAGATCAGAAGAAGCCGCTCATGATACAAGAACAGAACCTGGTCTCTAAGAAGAAATATTGCCAATTGGAGATCATGAACATTCAGTAACAGAAGTTAAGTAATTTGTACTGTTAGACTTTAGGCTGTTCTATTTTCTAGGCATTTTGTTTGTTATAGAGATCTGTCAGTCTTGTATTGTATTCCTAAGATTGTAATAGTTTTGTACAGCAGTTTATGGTAATGTGTATTGAATAGTTAGTGAGCTAGGAGCTGTAAAGTCTTACCCTGAAAAGTCTTATCTCTCAGACAACTAGTCTGAGTGTTGATTTAGATAATTAGCTCAGGTTAATTCTGTTTCTGGCTACAGTTGTATTGTTAGAATAAATGAGCAGGAGGGGGGACCTCCTCTTCTACTGTATTATAAATACTTGTCATTTTGGTTCTAATAAATCAGTCCATGTTAGCACTAAGCAAGTGTCGTCTTGTTTTGTGCTTGTAAGCGGTTGGAATATCTGATATCTATATTCAGACTGGGAGGAAGGGATATATGACGAAAGCACTCAAGAGGAGTGTAGGGACATTTCATCACAGAGCTGAAGGGACTGCCACTACCACATTTGCAGAGCAATTCTTTAAAACCCTAATGGCATTGGGCGATCTCCCTCCCACATATGTTGCTGAGCGGGCACATAGGGTTCCAACCGGAGCCAGACCATCAGGCGCCCCACCACGGCCTTTCCTGGTCCGGTTTCTAAATTATAGAGACCGTGACATGTTATTGGCGGAGGCAAGCAAGCACAAAGAATTTAAATTTGAAAATGCACGCATCATGCTGTTCCCGGATTTTTCAGCAGAAACGCAAAGAAGACATCGCTCTTTTACTGAGGTGAGGAAAAGGCTCAGAGAAAAAGAATTGAAATACAGTATGCTGTATCCGAGTCGTCTCTGCATACAATACAAAGGTACTGTAAACATTTTTGATCATCCCCAGGATGTCAATGAGTGGTTGGACCGCAACATCTGATCTCCCATTGCAACCTTGAGGAGAGGCTCAATGCTGGGCCTGGGCCGTTATCCCTGAAGTTCTTCGTTCCTCTTTGGTTCCCCTTTCCACTTTTGTTGCTTTTATGTTTTTTACCTTCTGAGCTACTTTATTTTTCTGGAGTCGCACTTCAGTCAACTTGTTAACTCCTGACCTGCAGTCGGTTAGTTGCTGCCCCATGGGAAGTCTATGGGTGATATTAGGCTCGGATCACTGGTGACTACCCTCCTCATGAATCAGCCACTGCAGGGCTGATATCTTTTGCAAGCAAGGGTCATCACAGCAAAAAAAGGGGGGGAAGGTAAATGGAATGCTGAAATATGTTTGAATACCTGTGTACCCTCAGTTGCCACATACATCTGCTGTTGCTTGACACCATCTCAAGTTAAGGTCTAACCGTACGTTCTTTTGCTTGTTCAGTCCAAGCATGGAGACCCATGTAGATGGCATGGGCTATTTTTCCATCTTTTTTATGCTGAACTATCGACACATCAGGTTGAACAGGTTTTTTTGTTGCAGGGAAAAAGCTGCATACTGAACTTTTCTTAGTTTGGGCCTGTTTTTTAGGCTCTCAGTTTCCAGTATAACAGCAGGGGGGGGGGGGGGGAGTTACACAAAGCCTTATGAAGGCTACTACATATCTGTCAAGTGTACATAACTTATGCAATCCTCTAAATGTAGAATGCCTAGAATTTTTGCGAATGCTCATACAAGAAATCCGAATGTTAGAATGTTTGCATAGGGATGATGGATAGTAAGATAAAAATACTGTCTTGGAATGTGAGGGGGCTCAACAACAAGTTTAAAAGGGCTGCTGTTTTCCAATACCTCAGGCAGGTGAAGCCACATATCGTCCTCCTCCAGGAGACTCACTTGGAGGGGAGCAAGGTTCTCTCCCTCCGTAAGCCCTTGATACAGAAGTCATTCCATTCTACCTATTACTCCTATGCCAGGGGAACCTCAATTTTGATCAGTAAGGCAATTGCATGTACTATACATCAGGTGGTCACTGACCCAGGAGGACGGTATGTGGTTCTAGTACTACAGGTGGGTTACCGGAAAATGTTACTGGTGAATATCTATGTGCCCCCTCCCTTCAGGGTACAAATATTGTACGACCTATGGGTATTATTGGCACATCACTTGCACCTGCCAATGTTGCTGATGGGGGATTACAATGTCATCCTAGACTCGGCATTGGACTCGTCTAATGCGGCTAGGCCAGCCTCGGCGGATCTGTGTTCCTGGGTATCCATGGCAAATTTAACTGAAATCTGGAGGTGGACACACCCGGGGGATGTGTCATACTCACATCTCTCTTCCACGCACAAATCCTCAGCCAGAATAGACCTGGCTTTTGGGAATCCTCACATTCTTAAGTACATATATGCAACTGAATACCTGGCTGGGGGTACCTCGGACCACAATCCGCTAGAGGTCACCATAGCCTTCCATTCAGGATGGTTACAGGAGGACCAGGTAACAGCACAGGTACAAACTGCAATAGATACTTTCTGGGCAACAAATGTACACACACGGCAGATCCAAACATTGTTTGGGATGCATTCAAAGCTGTGTCCAGGGGTGAGTGCATCTTCGCAATCAAGGCTGCCAGGAAGGAACACAATGAGGAGGGTAAACTTCTTTTGGCCAAGGAGCGGGAGTGCGCGCAACAGCATGCGGACTCCCCCTCTGAGGCTAGCTATGTGACTTTGCTCGAAAGTAGGAGGCTGGTGGCACTGCATTTCACTAACCTAGCACACACTGAGGTAAGACAGAAGGCTGAGACTATCTTTGCAGAGGGAGATAAGAATGGCAAATTACTGGCCAATCTAGCAGCAGAACAAAGGGTTCCTGTTAGTGTACCAGCGATCAACAGTAGGAATGGCACAGTAGTCACAGAGTCAGAAGGTATACTCGAGGAATTTATACATTTCCATAAGTAACTGTATACACCGATTGCACCTTACGATCAATTGGAATTGGAGGAGCTGCTGCAAAGCCTTTCAATCCCACAAATGTCTGACTCAGATAGAGATTCATTAGATGACACTATCTCAGTATTGGAGATCGAGGCGGCCATACTGACATTCCCCCCATACAGCCCCGGGCCCAGATGCTTTCCCCGCGGACTTCTACAAAACCTATATGTTACAGCTAGCTCGTAGACTGAACCTGCTATATTTACATTGCCAAGAACGGGGGTCCTTACCGGCCTCAATGATGGAGGCGTATATGGTACTTCTCTTGAAGCCGGGCAAGGATCCCAAGGAGTGTTCCTCATATCGCCCTATAGCATTACTTAACATGGATCTAAAGATACTTGCTAAAGTACTGGCATTGAGGTTGGCCAGGGTCATCTTGACCCTGGTCGACATTGATCAAACAGGCTTTATGCCAGGCAAGTCAACCGATACAAACCTCAGGAGGTTATCCACACATATACAGTTGGGTGATGCAGAATTTCCGACAAAAATCATTGTCTCTATTGACATTGAAAAAGCCTTCGACTCAGTCGATTGGCAATACATGCACAAGGTGTTGGAGGCCATGGGATTCCGCCCTGGATTCCGCCAGTGGATTGCGCTGCTTTACAGTACCCCACGGACGGCGATCAGGCTGGGAAACATGGTCTCGGATTTTTTTGAGATAGAGAGAGGAACTAGACAAGGGTGTCCACTCTCTCCCTTTCTCTTTGCGTTAATGATGGAGTCTATTGCTAGAGCTTTCAGGCAATCTGCAGAAGTGGGAGTGATCCAGGTGGGGAGTGTGACGGAGTGTATAGCACTGTATGCGGACGGCTTGCTCCTGTTCCTAAATGACCCCGGGGCCATCGCTTAGGGTGGCGCTAGCGGTCCTGGACAAATTTGCCATTTTTTCTGGGCTGCGGGCGAACTGGAGCAAGTCGTCGATTCTGCCACTGGGCCCGAGAGAAGGCAGCCAAAAAGATGACACCCTGCCACTACAATGGGTTTCCTCAATTACTTACCTAGGGGTCAAAGTAACTGCAAATGTTCAGGATTATATGTCACTTAATCTTTTGCCATTAGTAACTAGACTCAAACAAAAGATGATGACCTGGAAGAATCTCCCCCTCACCTTAATAGGACGGGTAAGCCTTATAAAAATGAAGTTTCTTTCGGTAATTCTATATTTCCTGCATCACTCCCCGTTATGGATCCCAAAATCCTTTTTTAAATCCTTGGATAACATAATAGTGTAGTCTAGTATTTGTATATGTTCATACACCCAATCATCAGCTTTCTCACAAAGCATTATATCCCCCCCTACTTCCTGTAGTGTGGCTAATATAATTCTCCCTAATTGGTCACCTAGTACATGTCTATTGGGCACAGCCTGATTGGATGAATCAAAGAAGGCTGTTGTTTACTACCCAGGTGAGATGTTATCAGTTAAAACAAAAGGCCAAGCTTTGAAGTTGAACTAATTACAGTAACACCAACACAACCCTCAATACTTTAAATATATATATTTCCCTCTAACTGAAATATATTTCTAATTACAATATTGTACAGATATTAATGTAGATTTCACATAAGCGCATAAGGCAACAATAGGAACATTTATATGGTCACCGCAGTCGCCACGCATAAGCATAAAAATATTGCAGGAACCCTGGGGACAAAGATGGTGTTCGCCAGAAGATGGCTAATGGCGGAGGATGGAGACTCCGCTACAGTCATTGAAGCTGCACTATTGGGGTCATACGAAAGCCTGAGATTGGCTCTGTACAGGGGTCCTAAATCCTGCTTACCCTTGACAGACTCCATGAAAGCGACCATCAAGGCCTGGGAAACTTCCACCACCTTGATGTCCCCTAGCTATCTGGGGGTCACGCTTTCAGCCCCATTATGGATGAAGTTCCCACAATTTTTCTCATTTCCTGACCCCATGGTATGGGCATGTAGGGGTATCAAGGTTTTAAATGATATTACTAGAGAGGGGGAATTGTGCACCTTTGATCAGTTAAAAGCCAGACACGACCTGCCCAATTCATACTTTTTTCGCTATTTGCAGTTGCGTCATGCTTTTCAAGTGCAATTTACCAGTCAAAGAGTAGAGTACTTGCCATCTGCTCTAGAGTCTCTTTTGATTACGGAGGACTTGGCTAAGCCTCTATCAACTGTGTATAAGTCTCTTTTTAAGAAAACTCCCTTGGGAATATTCAAATGTAGGGAGAAATGGGAAGGTGAGATCACCGACATACAAGGGGAGGATTGGGAAGATATGTGGGATCATCCATTCAAACACTTGGTTTTGGCGAGAGATCGTCTGATTAATTTCAAATTTCTGCACCGTGTGTATTTTACACCAGCTAGGTTGGCACGTATATACACATCAGCAAACAGTCAATGTTGGAGATGCACACACACACCTGCCGACGCAGAACATATCTTCTGGAGCTGCCCACTTATACAATCCTTCTGGTCCGGTATTACCGATTGCCTGGCTGAGGTACTTAGCATCCCGATACCCAAAACACCCAGGGTCTACTTGATAGGCCTAGTGGAGGAAGTAGTTCCATCTCGGGCACACCGCACGTTACTGAACATTGTTTTTTTTTATGGCAGGAAGGCTATATTACTAAAATGGAAGAAGGCGGCGGCACCTACACTGTCATTCTGGAAAGGTTTAATTAATACAGTCATCCCTCTGTATAAAGCAACATATAGGTCCAGAGGCTGTGAAAAGAAATTCCACAAAGTTTGGCAGGCTTGGCTGGACTCCTCAGTTACAGTAGGTTAAATAAATAATGTGGTATAGATATAGATGAATATACAACCCTTTCATGTTCCAGGATTTCATTACCACATAGGTTCTCACACACGGGTACTCGGCTGTGAGCATATGGCATGCAGGAGACCATGTTGGCACTAAAGGGTCAAGCTGATATATATATTATTACTAGTGTGGAGATGCGACCCCATGTCACAGGTGCATATGTGCAGTGTATGCTTGATTTTGGCAGGAATACTAATTGCACACACAAAATGAATTCAATAATATTATTACCAGAACTCCTGGTGGAGATGTGGAGCCAGGTGGACAGGAGAGGGGGGTGCAGCCAGGTGGCGGGAGGATGGAGCCAGGTGGACAGGAGGGTGGGGTTCAGCCAGGTGGAGGGAGGATGGAGCCAGGTGGAGCGGAGAGGGGGTCAGCCAGGTAAGGAGATGGAGCCAGGTGGATGGGAGAGGGAGGGTGCAGCCAGGTGGACAGGAGGGGGTGCAGCCAGGTGGACAGGAGGGGGGTGCAGACAGGTGTAGGAATGGAGCCAGGTGGACAGGAGAGGAGGTTCAGCCAGGTGGAGGGAGGCTATAGCCAGGTGGACAGGAGAGGGGGCAGCCAGGTGGAGGGAGGATGGAGCCAGGTGGAGGGATGGAGCCAGGTGAACAGGAGGGGGGGGTGTAGCCAGGTGAAGGGATGGAGCCAGGTGGACAGGAGGGGGGTGTAGCCAGGTGGAGGGATGAAGCCAGGTAGATAGGAGGAGGGGTGTAGCCAGGTGGAGGGGGTGTAGCCAGGTAGAGGGATAGAGCCAGGTGGACAGGAGGGGGGTGTAGCCAGGTGGAGGGATGGAGCCAGGTGGATAGGGGGGTGTAGCCAGGTGGAGGGATGGAGCCAGGTGGATAGGAGGGGGTGTAGGCAGGTGGAGGGATGGAGCCAGGTGAACAGGAGGGGGGTGTAGGCAGGTGGAGGGATCAAGCCAGGTGGATAGGAGGGGGGTGTAGCCAGGTGGAGGGATGGAGCCAGGTGGACAGGACGGGGGGGGGGGGTGTAGTCAGGTGGAGGGATGGAGCCAGGTGGACAGGAGGGGGGTGTAGCCAGGTGGAGGGATGGAGCCAGGTGGACAGGAGGGGGTGTAGCCAGGTGGAGGGATGGAGCCAGGTGGAGGGATGGATCAGGTGGATGGGAGAGGGGGGTGCAGCCAGGTGGAGGGAGGATGGAGCCAGGTGGACAGGAGGGGGGGTGTAGCCAGGTGGAGGGATGGAGCCAGGTGGACAGGAGGGGGTGTATCCAGGTGGAGGGACGAGGCCAGGTGGACAGGAAGGGGGTGTAGCCAGGTGGAGGGATGGAGCCAGGTGGACAGGAGGGTGGGTGTAGGCAGGTGGAGGGGTGGAACCAGGTGGATAGGAGGGGGTAGAGCCAGGTGGAAGGATGGAGCCAGGTGGACAGGAGTGAGGTGTAGCCAGGTGGAGGGATGGAGCCAGGTGGAGGGATGGAGGTTCTCACACACGGGTACTCGGCTGTGAGCATATGGCATGCAGGAGACCATGTTGGCACTAAAGGGTCAAGCTGATATATATATTATTACTAGTGTGGAGATGCGACCCCATGTCACAGGTGCATATGTGCAGTGTATGCTTGATTTTGGCAGGAATACTAATTGCACACACAAAATGAATTCAATAATATTATTACCAGAACTCCTGGTGGAGATGTGGAGCCAGGTGGACAGGAGAGGGGGGTGCAGCCAGGTGGCGGGAGGATGGAGCCAGGTGGACAGGAGGGTGGGGTTCAGCCAGGTGGAGGGAGGATGGAGCCAGGTGGAGCGGAGAGGGGGTCAGCCAGGTAAGGAGATGGAGCCAGGTGGATGGGAGAGGGAGGGTGCAGCCAGGTGGACAGGAGGGGGTGCAGCCAGGTGGACAGGAGGGGGGTGCAGACAGGTTTAGGAATGGAGCCAGGTGGACAGGAGAGGAGGTTCAGCCAGGTGGAGGGAGGCTATAGCCAGGTGGACAGGAGAGGGGGCAGCCAGGTGGAGGGAGGATGGAGCCAGGTGGAGGGATGGAGCCAGGTGAACAGGAGGGGGGGTGTAGCCAGGTGAAGGGATGGAGCCAGGTGGACAGGAGGGGGTGTAGCCAGGTGGAGGGATGAAGCCAGGTAGATAGGAGGAGGGGTGTAGCCAGGTGGAGGGGGTGTAGCCAGGTAGAGGGATAGAGCCAGGTGGACAGGAGGGGGGTGTAGCCAGGTGGAGGGATGGAGCCAGGTGGATAGGGGGGTGTAGCCAGGTGGAGGGATGGAGCCAGGTGGATAGGAGGGGGTGTAGGCAGGTGGAGGGATGGAGCCAGGTGAACAGGAGGGGGGTGTAGGCAGGTGGAGGGATCAAGCCAGGTGGATAGGAGGGGGGTGTAGCCAGGTGGAGGGATGGAGCCAGGTGGACAGGAGGGGGGGGTGTAGTCAGGTGGAGGGATGGAGCCAGGTGGACAGGAGGGGGGTGTAGCCAGGTGGAGGGATGGAGCCAGGTGGACAGGAGGGGGTGTAGCCAGGTGGAGGGATGGAGCCAGGTGGAGGGATGGATCAGGTGGATGGGAGAGGGGGGTGCAGCCAGGTGGAGGGAGGATGGAGCCAGGTGGACAGGAGGGGGGGTGTAGCCAGGTGGAGGGATGGAGCCAGGTGGACAGGAGGGGGTGTATCCAGGTGGAGGGACGAGGCCAGGTGGACAGGAAGGGGGTGTAGCCAGGTGGAGGGATGGAGCCAGGTGGACAGGAGGGTGGGTGTAGGCAGGTGGAGGGGTGGAACCAGGTGGATAGGAGGGGGTAGAGCCAGGTGGAAGGATGGAGCCAGGTGGACAGGAGTGAGGTGTAGCCAGGTGGAGGGATGGAGCCAGGTGGAGGGATGGAGCCAGGTGGACAGGAGGGGAGTATAGCCAGGTGGAGGGATGGAGCCAGGTGGACAGGAGGGGGGTGTAGCCAGGTGGGGGGAGGGAGCAAGGTAGATAGGAGGGGGTGTGGCCAGGTGGAGGGCTGGAGCCAGGTGGACAGGAGGGGGGTGTAGCCAGGTGGAGGGATGGAGCCAGGTGGACAGGAGGGGGTGTAGCCAGGTGGAGGGATGGAGCCAGGTGGAGGGATGGATCAGGTGGATGGGAGAGGGGGGTGCAGCCAGGTGGAGGGAGGATGGAGCCAGGTGGACAGGAGGGGGGGTGTAGCCAGGTGGAGGGATGGAGCCAGGTGGACAGGAGGGGGTGTATCCAGGTGGAGGGACGAGGCCAGGTGGACAGGAAGGGGGTGTAGCCAGGTGGAGGGATGGAGCCAGGTGGACAGGAGGGTGGGTGTAGGCAGGTGGAGGGGTGGAACCAGGTGGATAGGAGGGGGTAGAGCCAGGTGGAAGGATGGAGCCAGGTGGACAGGAGTGAGGTGTAGCCAGGTGGAGGGATGGAGCCAGGTGGAGGGATGGAGCCAGGTGGACAGGAGGGGAGTATAGCCAGGTGGAGGGATGGAGCCAGGTGGACAGGAGGGGGGTGTAGCCAGGTGGGGGGAGGGAGCAAGGTAGATAGGAGGGGGTGTGGCCAGGTGGAGGGCTGGAGCCAGGTGGACAGGAGAGGGGGTTGCAGCCAGGTGGAGGGAGGATGGAGCCAGGTGGACAGGAGGGGGGGTGTAGCCAGGTGGAGGAATGGAGCCAGGTGGACAGGAGGGGGGGGTGTAGCCAGGTGGAGGGATGGAGCCAGGTGGATAGGAGGGGGGTGTAGCCAGGTGGAGGGATGGAGTCAGGTGGACAGGAGGGGGGTGTAGCCAGGTGGAGGGATGGAGCCATGTGGACAGGAGAGGGGGGTGCAGCCAGGTGGAGGGAGGATGGAGCCAGGTGGACAGGAGGGGGTGTAGCCAGGTGGAGGGATGGAGCCAGGTGGACAGGAGGGGGGTGTAGCCAGGTGGAGGGATGGAGCCAGGGGGACAGGAGGGGAGTGTAGCCAGGTGGAGGGATGGAGCAAGATGGACAGGAGGGGTGGGGTGTAGGCAGGTGGAGGGATGGAGCCAGGTGGATAGGTGGGTGGTGTAGCCAGGTGGAGGGATGGAGCCAGGTAGATAGGAGGGGGGTGTAGCCAGGTGGAGGGGGTATAGCCAGGTAGAGGGATGGAGACAGGTGCATAGGAGGGGGGTGGAGCCAGGTGGAGGGATGGAGCCAGGTAGACAGGAGGGGGTGTAGCCAGGTGGAGGGATGGAGCCAGGTAGATAGAAGGGGGGTGTAGCCAGGTGGAGGGGGTATAGCCAGGTAGAGGGATGGAGCCAGGTGGATAGGAGGGGGGTGGAGCCAGGAGGATACGAGGGTGTGGAGCCAGGTGGAGGCAGTCACACACCAGTGAAAAGGTCTGACTGGAAGCCTTCATCCCCAGCACATCCCCCCACCACCTGACAAGTTCTTACCTTGGGGCACTTATTTTCAGCTCCGTCCACATGGCAGCGGTCAGCAGTCGATTTGTCACAAGTCCCAGGATTAGGAGATGGGAGTCTCCTACAGGCTGTGAGTCACGCATGGGAGACCTCCTCCAGCTCGTCCTCCATTCGATCAGCTGATCGTTTGGTTCCACCCCGGGCTCTGGCGGACGAACGCGGAGAGGCTGGGTAAGCAGGACGGGCTGCAGGACCAGCTTTGTTTTGGGCTCCTCCAAGACCAGTGGCCCAGCATGTGTCCTATTGCCAGTCCATCCGACTGTCTCTGTGCACAATGCTGCTCGCCCTGCTCCTCCAATGGCTGCACATACACTCTCCCTGTCTCCAAGCTCCTATGCCTCCAATCAGCAAACAGTTACCTGTAGAAACCTTCACCACCAGCCTTTCCCTTCTTTACTCTGCTACTGACTGCTCTTATGACAAAATGAAACCACTGTCTTGGCCCCAGACATGGCCACTTCACCACTCTAATCCAAACCCTCTCACCCTGTCCTCTTCAACTTTTTTCTACCCTCAAATCTCTTCTTCGTTTCCCCTCTACCTCTACCCACTAACCTACTTACTGCCCAGGAGATTGCCAATCATTTCAAAAACAAGTGTAGCCAAGTCCCCGGCCTCTCCAGGCCTGATGGTGACCTCTAGAGTTAGGGACAGCTGACATCCTTCTGTGTAGAGTGGGTTACAAGGCATGGTGGGTGAAATGTAAGATAGAATCATGGGTGTCAGACACTTCTTGAATGCAAAGTGATTTATTGTCTCTTAAACAGAACGGTGGGAGAGAGGTTTAGGGCCAGGACACCCTTTAGTAGTTGCAATGTTTATTTAGCAGACTCCGAGACTTCTATAGGTAGACAGCCATGCAGGGAAAGACATCCAGCAAGACACCACATCTGCATGAGTAGGACTGCTGTTTTCTTTTTTTTTTTTTATATATTCTTTATTTTGTTTTTTGTAATTTTCATTATACAGATAATTCCTCGGTTTTATAATCACAACTTTAAATGAGTGTATCTATTCAAATTACATTTCCCCCCCTAGCCCTCCCCACCACCCTCCCCTACTAAGGGAGAAAAAAAAAAAAAAAAAACACAACATGGGCCTACCCTGTCTCGCTCACCCTCCCCCTCCCCCATTCCCCACAGTATTTTCTTCCATTATCCTGAGGTATTGTTCTGTTTCTCGAAACTCGATCCATTGCTGCCATGTTCTCAGATATTTTCTTTCTAAATTCTCAAGGGTAAATAATGAGTGTTCTATTATTCTTGTCCGCTCCACCCTCTCTACCCAATCTTTCATTGAGGGTGTCTCTTGGGATTTCCAGAAGCAAGGGACCAAGGCTTTGGCTGCATTTAGTAAATAGGGGATCAGCCGTCTAGCATTCTGTTCCTCTCCCCTCTCTGTATCATGGAATAGACAGACCCATGGAAGTTTCTTCACCCTAACTTGTGTTATATTAAAGATTGTTTCTATTATTTGCTCCCAGTATTTTTTTATTTTCGGGCAGTCCCACCACAGGTGTGAGAAGGACCCCACTGCATCACACCCTCGCCAACAGTTTGGGGAATTGTCTCCATTATAGGCGTTCGCCCCTTGCGGAGTTACGTACCACCTTGCTAGAAGTTTGTAGGACATTTCTACTGACTGTATATCTTTTGCTGTTGAAAAAACTCGCCCTAAAATCTTATTTTTCTGGTCCTCACTATTTAATGGGCCTATCTCACTTTCCCATTTCCCTAAGTATGAGGGGTATTCGTGCTCTGCCGCTCGCAACAGTATTTTGTAAGTCTTTAAGATTCTTTTCTCGCGGTTGTTAGGGGATTCTAATAATTTTTCTAAAGGCCTAAATTCTCTCTTACCTCGTAGGGGTTTGGGGAGTGTCTGTGCGAAGTGTTGTATTTGTGTATAACGCCATTTATCTAGTGCTCTGTGTCCCCACTTGCTAATAATCTCATTATAAGTGCTAATTCTATTCCCTTCCATTACATCTATCAATCTCAGGTTCTTTTTATTAGACCATCTACTGAAATATATAAACTCGTCCTTACCTGGAGGGAAAAATTTTGTGTCTAATAGCGGAATTAGTGGGGAATTGTGGTCCCACTTGTGCCTTTTATGTACTGCGTCCCAAATTTTTAATGAGTGCTTTGTGAGTGCGGATGTATTTGGTGCAAGGTGTCTATAGTGTGAGGGTATCCATATAATTTCTCCTATTCTTGTTCTACTTAGCTTTCTTTCTAGTTCCACCCAACCTTTCCCGTCGTTATTATGACTCCAATCTATTATCCTGGATATTGCGACAGCTTCGTAATACTTTTTGAAATCCGGTGCGGCCAACCCCCCTCTTCCTTTTTCTCTTACTAGTGTGTCATATGCGATACGCGCCCGTTTCCCCGCCCAGATAAATTTTGTTATTATTGACTTTATTTTCTTCAGATAAGACTGCGGGAGGGCAATTGGAATCATTTGGCAGGTATAGATGAATATGGGGAGAATGAACATTTTGACCGCATTTATCTTTCCAATCCAAGAGAGGGCTTTATATTGCATTTCTCTAAGTAGCTTTTTAATTTTATTAACCAGTGGAATGTAATTGTGATTAAAAAGGTTCTCTACTTGGGGCGTTAATTTTATTCCCAGGTAATTAAGTTCGTTTTTACACCATTTAAATTGGAATCTAGACTGTAGAGCGCTCTGATCTTGGACTGATAGGGTTAAGTTTAATATCTCGGATTTGGACATATTAACTTTGAAATTAGACAATTTACTGTATTGTTTTAATTCCTTCATGACCATTGGGATTGATATTCTGGGGTTAGAGATATAGAGCAACACGTCGTCAGCAAATGCCGAAACCTTGTACTCCACCTCTCCAACTCGGATTCCCTGGATATCGGGGTTGTTACGGATCGTTGACAGTAAGGGTTCTAGGGTAATTATAAACAGGAGGGGAGAAAGTGGGCATCCCTGTCTTGTCCCATTAAACAAGTCGAGGGGAGAAGACAGGGTCCCATTCACTCTTATTCTTGTTGTCGGATGCTGATACAGGGCCTCAATCCATTTCATCATCCTCTCGCACAGTCCCATATAGCTCAATATTTCAAGCAGAAATACCCAGTTGACCCGGTCAAAGGCCTTTTCGGCATCAATTGACATAAGGACTGTTGGTGCACCCCTCCTACCGGCTTCTTGAATCAGCATTATTGATTTCAGAGAATTATCTCTACCTTCCCTTCCCTGTACGAACCCAGCTTGATCATTATGGATCCATTCTGGCAGATGTAACTTCAATCTCTCGGCAATTATTTTTGCAAATAACTTTATATCCGAGTTTAGCAAGGATATTGGTCTATAGCTTTCCACTGCCGTCGGGTCTTTTCCCTCCTTCAAAATCAGAGTAATATGTGCCAGAAGTGTCTCATCTCTGAATTTCTCCCTTATCCCTATTGCATTAAAGTATTTGCATAGTCTGGGTACTAACTGTTTGGTGAACTTTTTATAGTATGCAATAGAGAAACCGTCAGGCCCCGGGCTACCACCTGGGGCTGTATTTAGTATAGCTCTTTCTACCTCTTCTATGGATATAGGTGCACCAAGTGCCTCAATTTCCTCCGTTTTACCCTTTGGGAAATCCATATTCCGCAGGTACTCCCTGATTTCCTCCCGCCGCTTTCCTTCATTTTCTTTTTGTTCAATATTATATAGAGTCTTATAGTATTTATGAAATGTACTCGCTATTTCCGGGGATGATGTCAGGGTCTCGCCATTTGTGTCTCTTATCCTTTCTATATAAGTCCTGTTCTTTTTTTCCTTAACCCTTTTAGCCAACCATTTACCTCCTCTATCCCCCCACTGGTATCTTTCTCTCTTTAATATGTGTAATGCGGCTATCCTCTCTTGCTCTACATGTTCTGCTAACTCTCTTTTTTTAATTATCAGTTCTTGTTTTTCCGGTGTGCCTTTGGGTCTTGTTTTCTGCTCTAGTTCTTGTATGTCCTTATATAACTCCCTTTTCCTTTTTTCCCTTGTTTTTTTTTTACCTGCTCCAATACTTATTAAGCTACCCCTTATCACTGCTTTGTGGGTTTCCCAGATTGTTGAGGCTGGGATCTCTGGTGCCTCGTTTAGGGTGAAGAAACTTTCTAAGTCCTGTTCTATCTTAGTAATTGTCTCTTGATCCTGCAACAATGAGACATTGAGTTTCCAGTTTATTCCCGGTCCAGAGTCCCCCTTTACGTCCAATTGGATTTTCATTGGGGCATGGTCTGATAAGGTCATTGTTTTTATTTCTGCATTCCTAAGTATCGGGACCAGCTGGTGCTCTATAAAAATATAGTCAATCCTGGAAAAGGAACTGTGGACCTGGGAAAAACAGGTATAGTCTCTGTCTTTTAAATGTAATATTCTCCACGTGTCTTGTAGCTGCCAATCTCCCAATGCCTTAATCACTTTTTTCTTCCTTTGTTCTGTAGCTTGGGACCTCCCCAGTGAAGTGTCCAATTTTGGGTCTATGCTCCAATTGAGGTCTCCTGCCAGAATGAGTTTACCTTCTTTAAACCCCTCCAGTCTATTTAGTGTTCTCCTTAAGAATTTATCCGGGTTTTTATTTGGTGCATATACATTCACTATTGTACATTTCATGTTATATAACATACCTTTTATGAACATATATCTTCCCTCCGGGTCCACAAGACGCCCCTCTAGCTTAAATTTTACTGATCTACTCAAGCCAATTGCTATACCTCTCGAGTACGGAGATGGAGAGTCTGCATAATACCATAGTGGGAAATGAAACGAGTTAAGTCTAATTCCTGAAGTATGCGTTATATGCGTCTCTTGCAGGCATACAATGCCTGCTTTCAAGAAGAATAGTTCGTCGGTTACTCTATACCTTTTTTTTTTTTAATTTAACCCTCTTACATTATATGTAATCAGATTTATCCCCTCCATTCTAGGTTTTTAGGGTGGCAGTCTGTAGGGCGTCCTGTGGAGTCGGGATCGATTTCCACACTGTGGTGGCGGAGGGTGAGCAAGACCCAAAAAAAAGACAAAAAAAAAGAAAAAAAAAAAAAAAAAAAAAAAAAACCAAAAAGGGAGACTCCCTTTGCATATCCCCCCCCCCTCCCCCCCCCCGACCCTCTCATCTCCCTCCCCCCTTCCCCTCCTCCCCTTTCTGAAACGATACACCCTAATGGGTTGGACAGAACCCCCCTATAATCGTTTGGTATATGGACCAGGCTGGTACCTGCACGGTATTGCCTGTATTCCATATTCTCCCTGAGGCTCATCCGTATCTATGTGGCACCTCCCCGCCCCCCCCCCGCGCTCCCCCCCCACCCCACCTGCCTCCCTCCCCCCTGCCCCCGCTATTTCATCTTTGGGTAACCATTTTTTTGTTTAGTTACCATCGAGCACTAAAGGTCCCTCAACTTCCCCCCCCCCCCGGCTCTCCTCCCCCCACCCCCTCTCGCAGGTTGTTCATATTGGGGGGGCCAAATACCTTCCTCCTCTCCCCACTCCAAAAGAGTTGGAGGGGGATCGATACCTAAACGTTCGCAGAACCCTCTCACATCCGGGAAACGCAGGACCGCAGATCGTCCATCCTTCTTCCCAACTAAACATGCCGGAAATCCCCACTGGTAGGGGATCTCTGCTATCCTCAACGTTGAGGTCAGGGGTTTTAGTCGCCACCTTCTTCTCAATGTCTCGGGTGCAAGATCTGCATAGATCTGGAGTTCTGCTCCCCCGAAGGATACCCCCTTAAGTGTTCTAATTCTGCTCATAATCATAGCCTTCTCTTCCGTGCTGTTTTCTATGGCAACAATCTTGAAACAGTTTCTAACAAAGGTTGTAATGAACTCCTTAACTTCTTCTACAATCTCCTTGCTGATCCACTGCCACTGGAGCTCTTCCAATCTTCTCATTCAGTATCTTCCTCAAGCGTCACCCCTGCGTCTCTGCTGGGTCCCTAGCTTTGCACTCACAGATACTCCTCTAGCGTCACCCCACTAGCCTGCTTGGTCCCTGGCTTAGATCACAATATTGCTCCGCAAGCATCACCTCCACTGGCTGGGTTCCTGGCTTGACATCTGCTAAAGTTTCCCAATTCTTCACCATCCGTTGGTGAGAATACTGCTCTGGTACTTGCTTCCGCTACTCACAGTGGTCTTCGGTAGTAAGGTGGATGGTCCCTTAGTGGCGACAGCTTCCCCCCTATCTCCGACCACGACAGGTTCTCCGGCCAGCAGAGCCGTCACTTCTGGTTTGACTGCAAGCCGCAATCCCAACCCTACGCTACGCTGCTCTCTTGCATCTGGATATGCCCTCAGACAGCCTAGCAGCCAGATGTCCCCGGGATAATCCTCAGGCTCTGACCTAGCAGCCCGGGGCAGTACAATACATGCCCACCCAGACAGCCGTCCAGGTGGCACAGAACCCTGATCACCCAACCTCACTCAAATAAATAGGCTCTCCCAGCAGGTCAAGGGTCCTAAGAAAATCCCTGGCCATTGGCTGAGACACCCCACTCATTCCTAATCTGTCCTTAGAATGCCCTTGTCTTATCTAATGCCACCAGATACCTGGTCATCTAGTGACAGAAGAGAGAAGTGCATCAATTCCAGAATTAGGGTGAAATCAATTGACCTCCTATCAATTGGCAAAAGCAACTATCACTTGGCAAATTTTTTTACTAGCAACCCTGCCTAAACATCAGGGTGCTACACAAGATTGATATAATTTGTGATGAGATCTCCAGTGTCCAGCTTCCCCCTTCAACCAACATGACAAAATGACAAAAAATTCATTTTGCGCACCCCCATAAAATTATGAGAAAATACTAGAAAAAATGGCAGACAGCTAACATTAAAAGTGATATCACTCCACCTTAAATAAGAACTGCAATAAGAACAACAAAACAGTGCAGCGCTACCAGCATTACATAAATTAACTGTGAACCTAAAATACTTAATAAAACATCTATAATGTTCAGATACTCTGTGAAAAGACACATAAACACAAAGTGCAACATCATGAAAGTCCAAATTCACAGTGAATTATTGAAAGCTACACCAAATGGTTTAATAGCATTTAATAATTCAGTCCCAATCAGGAGTGCAGACAGTGATGTTCCCACTCTAAAGCCTAGTACACACGGGCCGAATGTCGAGCGACATTGGCCAGTTCACTAAAAAACGGCTGATATTCGGCCCATGTGTATGGCAGCCGGTTCAACAGAAGGTGGCCAATGGCTGAGAGCACTGACCAGGTGTTTTCTGGTGGGGTGGGGACGTGAGGTTTGATTGAATAAAAAAAAAACTAGTGGTGTGTACCAGGCTTAAGAAGTACAGTCAACACTCATATGATACTCCAAACTGCTCAACTTACAACAATGGCCAAAATGAGGTCACAGACGCATATATCCCCACATGAGAGTGAATAATTCCAGTCTTGCTTCCTCCATACACTCTTCGATGTTACACAGCTTGTGTGAATGAGTCCTAAGGCAGCATATATTCTTTGTGTTTTTTAAAATAAATGATCAAATTCCTTACACTTTGTAATTACATTGACACAGAAGCTGGGGCTGAGGTCATGGGTCACGGGATCACTTCCAGGGGAGGACTCCACAGAGTGAGAAGGGTTGGATAGGCAGGCTACACGCTTGGAGCTGCTGCTCCTTCTATTGGCCTCTATAAGGAGCAGCAGCTCCAAGCGCGTAGCCTGCCTATCCAACCCTTCTCACTCTGTGGAGTACTCCCCCGAAAGTGTCCCTGGAAGTGTCCCCCGAAGTGATCCCGTTACCTGTGACCTCAGCCCCAGCTTCTTCCTGATGGCCACAGGATCTGCTCCAGGCTGAGCAGCAACAACGACTGCAGCTTCCCATCTCTGCATAGAAAAACGGATCCGGATCTGAGGCTTCCCTACAGACCACTGACACACAGATGAGCCTTTGTATTTCCTGTTTCCTGTAAAGCCCCATACACACAGTCGGATTTTCCGATGACCAGTTCCGTCGGATCATGTCCGTCGGACTTTGTCCAATGTTGGTGTTGCGTACACACGGTCGGACAACGTTGTCGGAATTTCCGGTCTTCAAAAACGTCGTGACGTAAGTCGTCTTCCACGAGACTAGAAAAGGGAAGTTCAGCACCACGTCCTGCACCCGTTGGACTCCTTCTGCTGATCCCGTGTTTATCGCGAGTTAGTTGAAGTTTGGGGACTTACGGTTCGCGCTTCTCAGTTTTGTGACTCAGATCGTTACTGCTCTTCAGTTTGTGCTTGTCGTGCGTATCTGTTTATTAGTGCGTGTAGTCAGTTGGCATTTGTTGGTCATTGCGGCCTATATCTTGATATAGGACGCTTTGATTTTCACTGCTTATTGTCTGCTCGTTTCTGGTGTTCATTTCGTTCTTTCAGGCCTTGCTGTTTATCAGTGCTTTCTGTTTGTCCGTTCTGACCAACCGACCGTTTGTGAGCGATGTTTCCCGTACGCACTCGTTGCCGAGTTCGTGCTGTACGCGGAATTGGTGTCGGGCTTTTAGCTTTGAGCCAAGACCCGTCCATGAACAGAGTGACGAGGAGTATGTGGGCCAAGAATTGGTTGCTTCAGCGTGATCAGTTCTCGCATATGCCTTTGCTTCGTGAGATCCGGGAGAATAATCCTGATGATTTCAGGAACTTTCTCCGGATGACGGACCCCGTTTTTCACCGTCTTTTGGCTTTGCTGACCCCTTTTATCAGCCGGCAGGATACCTGCATGAGACAAGCCATCACTCTGGAGCAGAGGCTTGTTGCCACGTTAAGGTACTTGGCAACAGGGAGAAGCCTTCAGGATTTGAAGTTCTTCTCAGGTATCTCTCCCCAGGCTCTGGGAATCATTATTCCAGAGACCTGTTCTGCCATAATCCAGGTCCTGCAGGAGGACTATATTAAGGTAACATTTCTCCTTTACTATTCCCTTCTATGTATGCTCTGTTTGCTAATGTCTTGTATTTTTGACCTCCTTCCCTAATTACCATGATTGCAATATGATCTAATATGCTGTGCCCCTTTTCTCCTTCCTGCATTTTTCCCTTCACTTACCTCCCCAGCATGCTCTTCTGGCCCAATATACACCTATGGCCTAGTCCCTTAAGCAATGTATTTTGTCTGCTGCATAGTATTGTTTTCCCCCAAACACCCCCTAAAATATGCACAAATGTTTGCTGTGTGTTTTACTTCATGCAGAGCCCCTTTTTTTCCATTTTTTTGGGGGGGGGGGGGGGGGGGGCCAAACTCATTAGGAACCCCCTCCCCCAACTGCTCTGTCAGATGGTACCAATCCTCTATCTGCTGGCTTTCCCAAGGTCAATACACACTATATACCTACCTCTTTATAGTGGGCATCTTTAGGGATGAATTCAGCAAAGCATGTATTGCAAGGTGCTGGCTCCCTACTTTCCATTTCCTAATTTTTTGTGTTCTTTCCCTCCTATTAGCTTGCTAGGTAATTGCAGAATGTCAAAATGTGCTTCCATATTTTTTTGGGGTGGGGGGGGTGTTATTTGGAATGTTCTTTTAGGTTTCCTGTGGGCTGCCAATAGTGTTTTGTTAAGGAGGGTCTGGCCAAACTAGCACACATTATTGAGCCATTTGGCAATCAATGAAGTGGAGAGGGTTACCTGTCCAAAGCCCCCCCCAAACCCCTAGTTATTGTGAATGGCCCCTCAGAAGTGGGGGGATTGATGGGGGGTGAGTAATCTGCTATAGGGACCCTCTACTTTTGGGTGCAAATACTTTCCAGCTTACAATTTTAAAGTCTGATCTTGTTTCAAGATGTTATTGTCTAATCTGCTTGCAATGTTTATGTGCAAAGTGACTAATTTTTTTTTCTTGTTTCACTCCACAGTTCCCTTCCACACCACAGGAATGGCAGACTGTGGCCTCCCACTTTGCCAGCCGCTGGGACTTTCCTAACTGCGGAGGTGCAATTGATGGGAAACACGTCCGCATCATCCCACCCCCCAACTCGGGCTCCTACTATTATAATTACAAGGGGTTTAATAGTGTAGTGATGTTGGCGGTGGTGTCGGCGACATACGAGTTTTTGTATGTGGACGTGGGGATGAACGGCCGGATCTCGGATGGTGGTGCCATTGCGCACATGGAGTTCTATTGGCGTCTCCACAGTGGCAGTCTGTGTTTGCCACCTCCAGAGGAGAATGCTGAAGGACTCCCCTTCGTCTTTGTCGCAGATGAAGCGTTTGCGCTGACTCCCCATCTGATGAGGCCCTTCCCGATGAGGACCCTCACCCCAGACCAGAGGGTCTTCAATTACAGGCTGTCGCGAGACTGCAGAGTGGTGGAGAACACCTTCGAGATCCTGGCCAGCCGCTTCCACCTGTTTTTGACGGCTATTAACTTGGCGGAATACAAACTAAACCATATAGTTCTTGCCTGTTGCATATTGCACAACTTTTTGAAAAGACACAACAGCAACTATATGGTGGCCGTTGGCCCAGATGTGGACGGCCCTTCCAATGCCGACCTCACAGCCCTTCAAGCGGCACGTCCAGGCTTGCCCCCTCTAAATGCCCACAAGGTCCGCGAGCAATATATGGACTACTTTGTGGGTAGGGGGGCCATTGCTCTGCCTGACGATGTGTGAGAGGCATTTTTTAATAAATATATTTTTTAAACATACCTATGATTTCTTGTCATTTCCTGCTTGTGTTGTTTGTAGGTGTATTCTAGCTTATTTGTGTTGGATATTTTTGCCCTTTAGCTTCAACAGTGGGAATGCACTTTCTGGGCAAAAGGAGGTAACAGTCTCTTCTTCCCAAAAAGAATCTTCTCATGTTGTGTGTGTGATACCTAATCTTTTGTCTAGAGTAGGTTTGTAGTGCATAACTGACACCCAAAATACTCCTTTTCATCAACATGACAGAAATGTGTGTATTCACAAAAATGCTGTGCTACGTGTTTTCGTACAAACCACTGTGGGTGTCATTTACCTAAGCCAACTACACTATGCACTACAAGTGCACTGCAAAAGTGCCCTGGAAAATACACTTGCAGTGCAAACTGGAAAAGCCTTTAGTAAATAACACCCATTGCCCCACAAATCATTTACTTTTGACTTAAAGAAGGAAGCCACACATTTTTTTGATTAAAATAGTTTACTTACAACACATTTACAAGTGCCTTTCTAAACTTCCTGGCAAAACTGACAAGATCTTGGTTCTTTAGAACATTGTTTACAAACATTACGCATTTGTTAAAACCAGGCATGGAGCAAAACAGAACAGACAGAACCTAGGAACTTGCAAAGTTCAACTTGCAAAAGTGAAGACAAGATCAGACATGACTATATGTTGAAAGTATGTTTGATCTTGCCTTCAGCACATGGGGGGCACCCCTTGAAAAAGGTAATTTAGAACATGCACACAATTTGGGTCTCAAAATGGACATTAGATGGTAAAAATGCCTAGAATGTTCCAAAGTGCAATTTCCCATCATGGGGATCAATGGACGTGTTTTGGGGGTGCAACCCCTTCACCACACCCACTTTTGTAGTTAGTAAAGTGGTTGCACCCCCAAAACCTTGTCATTCATCCACTATGATGGGAGCTAGCACATGTGGACACAATGTGTGCATCTTCCAAATTTGCCACAGTTCTTAAGTTTCAAATGTTGTCACAAACAGCCACCAATCTGTGTTAATTACTTGGTGCGTTTTCAGATTTTACCTAAAACATCAATGATGTTCTTCAATTTTTGTTGAACATCATTGATGTTTTTCTTTATCTCATCTAGATCTCGATTGCAGACCATTATCTCCCCGATGAGTATGTGTGCACTTTCAGTGGTAAAGTTCGATTCTTCTTCCACAACATCCACGTCACCTAAAAACACCAAAAAAAAATGTCTCTTGGAAATGAGGCAGGCATACATTGATTAGCTTACCAGTAGCTGTGTTCTCCCACACTCACCTGTTGTGGTGACAAGTTCTCCAAGTTCGATGATCTCTCCTTCCTCCTCCTCCTCCTCTGCTTCTGGTCTTTCCCCTTCTTTGGGAGGTGTGGGTTTTCTGGTTTCCTCAGACGTCCCGAGTCTTCGCTCCCCTATGAGAATGTACAAAAGGAAGATTTAGCACAACAATCTATTGAGGGCAGAAATAGGAAATATCAAACATTGCTTGAAAGTGAGGGACAATATTTTTGGTTGGCCAGTTTCAAATGACAACAACATAAATGTAGTCACTTTGTAAAGGTGCTAAACTTACTACCTTTTTGGTACACCCCTCTAGTATCCACTGGAGCACATGTGTGGAACAGCATAAAAAAAAGGGCGTTTGGGTATCCCAGCACTAGTGCTCTAGAGTCCAGATGGGTAAACAGCTACTGAGTGACCTCTCCTTTACATTGATTAAATTTGCTTTACATTCTTGATGACATCTCTATTGAGAACAAACTTCCTTTCCCTCCAAACTTCACCAAACCTCGTATTATAAGTGGCCGAACGATCAAGGTTGAGTACGATCGAATGGACACACGAACATGACAGTGGCAGAAAGATCGAGGTTGAGTACGATCGAATGCACAGACGAACATAAAAGTGGCCATTTTCAAAGGTGCAACATTGAAAAAAACAAAACACATGGAGCAGTATGCAAGCAAGAAATCATACACAAACCACAACTACTTACTTTTTTGAAGAACTCGCTTGATCTTTCTGTACTGATCGGGCTCCCTCAGTTTCAGGTCTGACCAGCGTTTCCTCAGTTGTTCCTTGGATCGTTATACCCCAAAATTATTGTGCAGCCTCCTCACAACTTTAGACATGATCTTGCCCTTTCTGACATTTGGGTTGAGGTAAGGCCCATACTTCCCATCATAGTCGCTCCTCTTCAATATGTCCACCATCTCCAACATTTCTCCAAATGACATATTGGAGGCCTTAAATTTCAGGCTCCGGGATCGGGACGTTTCTGTCTCCGGCCTTTCCTCGTCCTCCTCCTCGTTGCTGCAATATTTGGGGCGCACCTGCTGTGTCCCCGCCATGTGCTCTCCACACTGCGCCGTAAAGAGAAGGGGTGGGGAATAGACGAGAAAGATCGTTAGGGGCGGGCGGAGTTTCACGCATGCGCACTGTATATAAAACGTCAGACGCATGTGTCGTAGCGACGATCTGTGAGACGAGGGGAGAGAAAGCTCACGCACGAGACGATCGCTAGAACGAAGGTACAATTTTAACTTGGTACATAACTAGCCTAGACTGATAAGACCTTGAGGCTTATTTATGGAGAAGATTAGGAGAGTTTAGCCTGACATTATTTATAGTGTTTTGTGTGGTGTTGTGTCTTGCAGAGATTATGGAGGGCTTCAACCATGTGAGTTTTCTCCCCCTCTTCATTGATAAGTATAGGGAAATGCCCCTATTATGGCAGGCTAAACACAGAGATTACAGCAACAAACCAAAGAGGTACGCAGCCATGAAGAAACTTCTGGAATTTGTAAAGCCAAGGATGCCCACGGCAACCGTGGAGAAGTTAAGACTCAAAATTGGCAGCCTGAGGAGTACCTATTTCAGGGAGCGGAATAAGGTCCTGAAGTCCCAAGCATCTGGAGCTGGAGCAGATCAGGTCCATGTCCCCACGCTCTGGTACTATGACAGGCTCCATTTTCTCAAAGACCAGGCTAATGTCAGGGAGTCACTCTCGACTCTTCCTTGCACGCGTCCTTCCATGCACGCCACCCCTGATGAGGCTTCCGAGGAGCAACCTGGGCCTTCCAGTCTGGAAGATGTGGAGGAGCCCAGCTTGAGCCAGGTATAGTAGTTTTGTAACCATTTTTGTGAATAATGAATGATGTTCACTTAATTCAGGATCCCCAATTGCTTAGTTCCTAATCGTGTTTGACATATCAACAGACAGTAGTGTTGGAGACATTTGGGGCAAGAATCTAAACTGCTGGGCTGAGAATTGTATGGTTTTCTATTTGTAAACATTTTGCAACAGTCACTAGATGAAAATTGTGTGTGTTTGATGAACAAATAACTCAAACTATGTCCCTTTTTCATACACAGGAAGACCTCAGCCAGGAGGTGGCTGTGGAATGTGGCAGTCAGGAGGAGGCAGGGGTTAGTAGCAGCCAAGAGGTGGGTAGTGGCAGCCAAGAGGGGGGTAGGCGTAGGAGCCTGACTGTCTCCCAAGTCCCTCCCCTCCGCCTTCCCTACAAAAGGGCGAGAAGGGGGGGTGAGGTGGGAGAGTCAGCGCTCCAGCTGATCAGAGATGCTTCAGCCTCCCTACATGCCACACCCACCTACGAGGAGGCCTTTGGCTCCTTGGTTGCCACTAAAATGAAGGATATAGAGGCGGGGCAACGCAGCATGTGTGAGGAGGTCATCCTCAAGGTCCTAAATAAGGGGATGGCTGGGGGGATGACCACACTCACACATGTTTGTGATAGTGACCATGCTCCGCCTCCTCCTCCTCCTCTTTCTGCCACCCCACCAGCACCACAGCCACAGCGTGCAAGGAAGCGTACAAGGAAGACAAGAGAGTAACGACCTGGATTCAGTCTGGTCTGAGAGAAGATGGAGCCTCTCGTAGTACCAGAGCCTGGGGACCTAGATGGCATCTGCTGCAGTTCCGGATGTTTTGGACTTCAGGACCAGATAGCACTCCCTTATTATTTAAGATAGGTACTCCTCAGGCCACCAAGTTTTGAAGCTTAAATAATGATGTTTGCCGTGGGTGTCCAAGGCTTTGCAAATTCCCCAAGTTTTTCCATCGCTGCGTTCCTCTTTGGTTTGTTGCTGAGACCTAAATAAAGGTATTTTTGAGTTCCAAAAATCATTGCCTATGTGTTTTACTTTTCTACAATGACAGTTTATTTGTGAGTAGGCATGTACATTTCACGAATCATAAAGTATAATTAACAAGGGGCACCAACAACAAACAACCTCCTAGAAAATTTAAACAACAAATACAAATGATAAGAATGTTGTTTTGCTAAGTTGAGACACACAACCCCCCTCAAAAATCGAAAAAAATTATCCTGAAAATATGTATTCCAAACCAAAAATAAAAAATGACAAATCATCCCAAAAATATAACAAACATTATTTTACGATCTGACGAAAAATAAACATCTAGCCAAGAAATCCTGAAAAAGAATAAATCAATACGTTTGTGAGAAGTGAGGGTGAATAGGAGCAGCTAAAACACGTCATTCTTCTTGCATTGTAAAGAAAAAGAGAATGCGCTGCATTAAAGACATTTTAACATAGCAGCGTGACGAATGTGCTGTGTCGATTAGGAACGGTAGTTTTACCTGACCGAGCGCTTCCGTCACAGAATTCCTTCTGAGCATGCGTAGCACTTTGTCCGTCGGACTACGCTACACACGATCGGAATTGGTATGATCGGACTTTGTTGTCGGAATATTTATAGAGCAGGAGATAGAACTTTGTCCGTCGGACAATCCGATGGAAACTGTCCGATGGTGCCTACACACGGTCGGAATTTCCGACAACATTGTCCGATAGGACAGAATCCATCGGAAAATCCGACCGTGTGTATGGGGCTTTAGTGTGATTTTATCTGTGCCATTAAAAGCTGTCTCTAATACTACACTCAGGTGGCACTTCCTTCTCTACCTTCTTCTTGCCTTAACACAGAGCCAGCTCTCTGAGGACAGCAGCTGCCACGATTAACCCTTGAACTATTTATGGACTTATTGCTGTTTTAGCGAAACATTTCAGCCAGTGTGTGCACTTATGTACTTGCGATTACAGTTACTACCGCCTTGTTTTTAGCAATTATTATTGGCTTCCTCTGCCCCACCCCCTGTCGGGAAAATACAATGTCTCGGCAGGCGGGATTCCCCTGTCAGCACTTTCTGTGTTAATGGGGGAATCGTGCTAATTCCTGCAGATTGCAGGAAAGAAATTCACACCGTCTATGACCTGCCTTAATATACTTTTTTAGGCTTTCTATTTAAACCTCACATTTTACAAGCAGGCATTTTCCCTGTTTATTCTATTTACAAACTTTTTTATTGGGTGCTCTAAATGAGAAAGGAGATAAGACAAAGTTCAATGTATACAGTATGTTTTGTGTACATGCCCTTGAGCTAGAACTGTCATACAAAGAACATATGCTTATAAATAGGAAGGTCATTTACATTTAAATAGCCATCCCACTCTCAGCAATTCCACAAATAACCAGTGAATACAGGGTTTAAGCCGCATTTTGAAATGTATGGGTTGACGCATGCAAATACAACCTTCCATGCTTTCATTGAACTGAATTGATTTTTGTACTCTCTTAAAAACATCCAGTAATAAGCATTTCACAACCAAATTTTTTTTAATTTCAAATGTAAAATCTATATCCTAGAATCTAATAGGTGCTGCCAGTTTCATATCTGTTATTAGCGACTGCATTCTGTACAAAAGGAGGAACATAAAACATTACAAACTGCATTGTGCTATTTTTTTAAAACTTACCTGAACTTTCGTACAAAAATAAACAAATAGAGAAAAATACAGATTTTTAAATGTCTTACTGTAAGGAAGGGCATGCCAATAGACAAGATGGCTCCTCTGAAATTACTTCTGTGCACATACATATATTTTATGGTCTAATCAATAAAGAATGATATATAATTGATGAATGTAATTAGCATTCACTGTCACAGGTATATTTGTTAATAATTTCTTGGGGTTGGCGCAGTTATCCACCATAATAATACATTGTTTATCCCATACCATTGGTTGGGAATTTATGACTGCAGCAGATCCGACACATAAATTTAAAGAACACATTAAAATTAAAAAACACATTTATTTTGGCACCGGTAACACAAATTTTGCACATTTAAACATTAGCAAAAGCCTGGCGCCAACTGTTCCTCAGCTTTGCTACTTACACCCATACCAAATTCTTGAAAACATCTGTCCTCCATTGGCCTGCCTTCTGTGCTGCAATACACTGATGGAATTTGTGCTTGTTGTACCTTCTATAACCAGCAAACTTACACAATGGTCTATCCTCTCATCTAGATAGAAGTGTTACTATGTATCCACCTTGGTAACTTTTTCTCCCACGTTGTATTCTTTTGTACATGCTGTTTTGTATAGCTTGGACACATGACTTGATAATAAAACAAAACCTTTGTAAAATACAATTTGACAGTCTTTACTGTAAATTAACAAGGAACTAACTTTCCATGACAGACAAGACATGCACCATCTTATTAGCCGCCAGAGGGAAGGGCTTTTCTTTGTGCTGGTAAAGCTCCTATTAGTGATTGGGTAATGCCATGTTGTGTATCTTCTATGTTTGAGGACATGATTAGTGCATCAAGCTATTTTTTAAGGAGTGTGGAGAATAGGGCACTCTGGATATCAAGGAGACTTTAACAAACCGCACATGACTGGCGCTTGAGATGTGATTAATGCACCACAGCAGCACTTCAGAAGAGGGAAGCACACTCTATAGGAAAAACAAAGCCGAGAAGAAGGCCTTTCTAAGTGCAGTAATAAAACACTTTAATGACAAGGAAACACTTACGTAAGTGAAAAACAGGCATATCAATGAATCCATAACATCCAGCGATGCCTCCTGGGAGTAAAGACAGCTGCAGGTGGAAGTTCCAGCCGACCAGCGGATCAGGGGTGGTAAATACTGTCTCTCTGATCCAAGATGGAGGGCTCTGCTGTCAGGACCAGCATGGAATCCAGCCAACAGAAAGTGACGTCAGAGTGGGAGGTACATGTTTCGGAGCATGCCCTGTCGCTCTTTCTTCAAACCACATGGTTAGTTTGGAACTTCCACCTGCAGCTGTCTTTACCCCTAGGAGGCATCCCACTGAACGTTATAGATTAATTAGTATGCCTGTTTTTCACTTCCATCTTGTAAGTGTTTTTAACCCTTCCTTGTCATTAAAGTGTTCCATCGTGTAAGTGTTTGTAACCCTTCCTTGCCATTATAGTGTTTTATTACTGCACTCAGAAGCGCCTTCTTCTCTGCTTTGTTTAAACATTTTTTTAAACATCTAAAAAGAAAGTAACTTCTTTGAAAAGATGCCAGTAAGCCACTGAACAAGTTGGTCAAGATTTATTTTTCAACTTTTCATCGACTGTATGTATAACAAATTGTGTAATGGCTTTTTGGGCTTGCAAACTGAACAAGTGGTCTAAACTGTCCCACTTTACCATACAGGTGCTCTTCTGCTACCCCTCCAGCCTAGCATCATTCCCACCCCTACACACACACACACACACACACACACAAATACAAGAGAAACAAATAATCCCCTCTTAAAATGCCATAAAATTAATTTTGCTAAGTTACTGATTGCCAGAAGGAAGGGTAGGGTTTGCTTGAAGGGAAGGTTTTTGAGATTTTAACATGTTTTTTGTAGGCCTACTTTTATGTTGATTGGCCTACTTATCCTTATTGAGGAACCCTGAATGAAGATACCATATAAGTAAGTTATTTGCTTCCTGATTGATTCAAATTAGGTCATAAGGGATATCAATTTTCTTATTCTCATTGGTGCCCTCTTATACTGTAGTTATCATTATTTTCACACATTCAAATAATAGTAAAAGAAGGGCATATATCTTTCCTTGGACCACTGGGATGTGAGGGAGTTTTCTAATATGCACATTTCTGTTTCATGGGAACTAGCACTCTTATGCTATAAAACAAAAAGAGAAAAAGGTAAACATCTTCTAATAACGTTATCCCCCTTGGAGTCCTTAGATCTCTTATAATGGATGTTCTAATAAAGACTTTAAAAATTAACGTTTGTTTTTTTTCATTTTATATTAATAACTGAAGAAACTTGACCCTGAGATTACTTAGTTGGAATCTGTGCTGGTAACTTATGCTTAAATAAGAATAATACAAAATCCTTTACATGTTATAAACTCCCATTAAATGGTTTACTGCCTATGAATTCCAAATACAGTGAATCAAGGAATTCCAATTATGATTCATGGAGAAGAATCCATGCTGGTTGACTGACAGCTTAATTAGAACCATATGAAATTCTTTATTCATTATCAAATAAACATTCCTTATAAATCTGCATGTGTTATGGGATCCATGAAGGAATTTATAAAATATATGTTTCTCAGTCCTACTGTGTTTGAAAGGTTTATTATTAGATATGTAATCTTATGAACTGGGCACTCCTAGTCAGTTTTGTTTGTTTATTTTTTTAAAGTAACTTAAAGCAGAACTAAACTAAAAAACTGTGAGCAGGCAGCTCTTTATTTCAAAAGAGACATGCTATGTATCTCCTGCAATAACACTTGCCTGCTTGCTCAGTCTTCTGTGAGCAACGTATGCGCAGCTCAGCATGCATTCCCAGCACACTCTGCGTCCTGTGTGTATGTGCAGGATAATGTCATCCTGCACCAGCCAACCAAGAGGCCAAAAACCTAACAACTGCAATAGCCTGGGGAGAAGATGATAGCGGCAGGCAGTGGCATGGCGTGGGTTGTCAGCGACTAGGGCAAGGCAATCTTGTCCTTTCCCAAGAAGCTACACCACCTAACCCCTGTGGCCACCCCTTCCCTATTATCATTAGACTTTCATAGTCTATGCATGCTACCTTTTCTTAATAGAGGCTCTGTGCCCAAGGTTGTATGGGAAGGATTGAGTTGGGTGAAGTGATGTGGTTTATGGCTTTTTTTGGAGCTGCATACGAACATGGGGAGGTGAGAGCTACTTATTGCGGGGCGTGTACCCTCCCGCCTATCCTCAGGGCATCACACGGGACAGGGGAGAGAGATGTGTGGCTGAGGCAGAGACAGCTGGGCTACCGCACATTCTATGCTGCTGTGCAATGAGTTCACGTAAGCCTTAGCTGTGCTCCAGCGGCTTGTCTAACCCAGGCTGTGCATGGAGCTTTCCACCTACCACAGCCATGCACAGCAATGTGCTGGGGACTTTTTAATGCCCTGAGCAATAAACGCCTGTTATCCTTGATTCTGAATCTGTCTGACCCTGTTATTGACCAGGTTTTCCTCCTGACTTGCTTCTAAATTGCCATTGATTGTCTATATTGTGCCTACCTTTGTTACCTACCTCAACCTGGACTCAACCAAGATTATTGCCTGATGATTTTGTACTTTGCTGCCTGCAAGTTGCCAACCTCTGCTCGTCCTTGACCTTGATCCTGCGTGTAATTTGGTACCTTCTTTCTCATCTGTTACCAAACTCAGCTTGTTACCCAGTTTTCTCTCTACTGGGCTTGGTGAATTCCAGTTTCCCTCATCGCTGTGCTTCTCAGCTGACACCAGCGCTCCCAAGTTTAAAGTGGTTGTAAAATGGTAGAAGTTTTTTTTTATCTTATTGCAATCTATGCATTAAGATAAATATACCTTCTGTGTGCAGCAGCCCCCCTCAGCCCCCGTAATACTTACCTGAGCCCCATCTCTCTCCAGCGATGTGCATGAGTGCCTCAGCCATCCGGCACTCTCCATCCTCATTGGCTGAGACACAGCAGCAGCTCCATTGGCTCCCGCTGCTTTTAAAGTACCTAAAATTACAGTTTTCAGTGCCAAACAGTGCAAATATCAATATTTCAAACTATAAACATATAGCTAGTGCTATTAGCAATGTGTTTAAGTTAAACAAAAGTAAAAATTGACATGAAGGTCTGGTTACTATAACCCAGCCAGCACAGAGTTCCCCCTTATATCAGAGTCTGCAGGATTCCCCCTTACAGTTAAAGGGAACTCTTATGTAAAGGGGAACGCTGCAGATCATGATCTAAGGGGAAACTCTGATGTAGAGGGGGGCTCTGTTAACCAGAGACCACCTTATATCAGAGTCCACTTTTTTCTCTTTACATCAGAGTTCCCACTTACATTAGGGTCCGCAGACTGAGTTCCCCCTTGCACTGTAAGGCTCGATTCACATCTATGCATTGTGCTTTTGAGCATTTTTGCAGTGCATTTTGCGGTGCTTGCCGCGTTTTTGGACACGCATTTTTACTGCGATTTTGCCGCGATTTGCGTTTTTGTATGTTTTTTTTTTTTTTTTTTACATTTTTTTTTTACACTGTGGTTGCTTAGCAATCAGCTATATACAGTGTAAAAAAAAAAACCGCAAAATGCAAATCGTGGCAAAATCGTGGTAAAAACGCAGTAAAAACGCGGCACTTGCGTTTTGGATGCGGGTCCATTGACTTCTATTACATGCAAAACGCTGCATTTTGCATGAAAAAAAGTCCCCAACCCTTTCCAAAAACACAGAGGCACATAATGCATTGATGTGAACATGTTACATAGGAACCCATGTTAAAAAATGTCCCTGCATTTCTGCAAAATGCAAAATGCATCAAAAAACGCGCTAGTGTGAATGGAGCCTAAGGGGGAATCCTGCAGACTCTGATGTAAAGGGGAGCGCCAGAAACTCTGACGTGGGGGGGGCACTCTGGTGACCAGAGACCACCTTCCGTAGAATAATTACACTAAGGTAACGGGAGGTCACTAATATAGTGCCTTTATATCAGTGCCCCTTACATTATTGTATTCAGTCCCCCCTTACATGAGCAACCCCCCTCCCCCTTAGACTGGCCTGGCCATGCTGTCACTGACCTCCTCTCAGGTGCACCGTGCAGGGCTCATTCAGATGGCTCCAGCTTGGTGGCTCTGGTTTTATCCTATAGTCTCCTCTCCATAGTCCACACATGTCTGACTTCTCCCATGACCCCCATCCTGATGGTGCTCCCACTCTTGACTCCTCTCCAGACTCCCCCTCAAAGACTGTAGACATGATACAGGAGATGGTTAGAGGCTGCAGACATGATACAGGAGATGGTTAGAGGCTGCAGACATGATACAGGAGATGGTCAGAGGCTGCAGACATGATACAGGAGATGGTCAGAGACTGCGGACATGATACAGGAAATGGTCAAAGCTGCGGACATGATACAGGAAATGGTCAAGGCTGCGGACATGATACAGGAAATGGTCAGAGATTGTGGACATGGTAGTTCCCCCTCTGCCCCTTCATATTACCATACTTCTCTACAGAAGTGTCCTTCCTCCCGTGCCCCTTTCACTGTGCTGCTGCAGTGCACCATGCAGTCCACCTCCTCCATCAGCCTGCTCTGGGAAGGGATTGTTGGCTGGGGCCTGCCTGATTGACTGTCTCTGAGACTGAATCACTCACTCTCATATACTCCCCGGGCCAGGCCCTGGCCCCTGTCTGACTCTCTCTGAGACTGACTCAGAGTCACTCTGTCTATTCCCCCCGCCCCCCCCCCCAACTCGAGTGAGCACACTGAGCAGCAGAGGAGAGCACTGTGACTGTGTGAGTCCTCCTAAGTCTCCCTTACCTCTGACTTCTATGTGCACCGTCTGACACCGACCAGGGCACTCTGTGTCTGTAGTGTACTGGCTGTGCTGGTTACAGGCTCATGTCAGCCGGCAGGGCAGGGGTCTGACTCTGCCACACTCTCCTTAGCTGCTGTCTGCTGTTCTGTCCACTGACTCCAACACTCAGCTCCTCTATCAATCCACCCTCAGCTCCTGCTTTTTTAAAGTCTGGCGGGCGGCGCGGCGGTGTGGCTGACATCATAATCGCGTGGCGCTAGAGGGCAAAGGCAGCGCTCGTGGATCGGATCTTCTCAATGATTTCTGCAAACTGTGCATGCGCAGTTCTGACCCGCCGGTCACCACCATTTTTTACTGGCACATATCTGCTGCTACGGACATTTACGGGCAGGAGAAAAATGCCCTGTTTTTACGTGCTGCCCGTAAATCTACGGGCGGTTGGCAACACTGCCCCATAGCAAGCTGCTTTCTGTGGCAGGACTTGAAAGGAGGGAGGAGCCAGGAGCACCGAGGAGAGACCCGAGAAGAGGAGGATCGGGGCTGCTCTGTGCAAAACCATTTCACAAAGCAGGTAAGTATAACATGTTTTTTGTTATTTTTAACCACTTCCTGACCTGCACATGTACATATACGTCGGACTGGGCAGGTTTGCAGCGACAAAACGACATACAGGTACGTCGGCTCCATTAAGAGCCTTAGCAGGCATGCGTGCACTGCACAGCGGGGGACCCGATGCGCGTGGCCGGCGGTCACGATGATCGGCAGCCACTCATGATCGTGGGCACAAGAGACAGAACAAGGATCTGTGTGTGTAAACGCACAAATCCTGGCTCAGTCAGGAGAGGAGAGACAGATCGTGTGTGTTCCTATTAGTTAGGAACAGCGATATGTCTCCTCCTCTAGTCACTCCCATCACTCCACAGTTAGAACACACACTAAGGGAACACATTTAACCCCTTGATCGCCCCCTAGTGTTTCATAGTTTCATAGTTTCATATACCTCCCATACTAGGAGATCTTAGGAGCTGGTAAGCGGCCATTTTATGAGTTGGAGGTGTTTCTCTGAACTGTCACGATTTCTTGGTGAAATTATCCACGATTAAGAGATGCTTCAATATCACGTCACTATATGGACTTTCTTGCTTTTTATGCATATAGACTTTCTTCATCAAATATTCACATTTTTATTTTAGCGCAGTTTATTTTTGATTTATTTAGAAGAAAACCTGTTATACCTTGTACACATGGTCGGACATTCCCACGACAAAATCCGTCTGATTTTTTCAGACGGATTTTGTCTGAAACTGGTGCTGCATACACACAGTCGGACAAAGTTGTTGGAAAATCCAATCGTTCGGAACGTGGTGACGTTCGTTGAGTACAAAGGAACTACGTAGAGGCTAGTAGCCAATAGCTTTGGTCTCGTAATTTCATCTGAGCATGCGTGACACTTTGTCCGTCGGAATTCTCTACAAACGATCAAGCCATCAACTCTGACCAGCTTTCCTGTCCCTGCTGAAGAAAATCATCCCTACACCACGATGCTGCCACCACCATGTTTCACGGTGGAGATGGTGTGTTCAGGGTGATGGGCAGTGTTAGTTTTCCGCTACACATTGTTTTGCTTTTAGGACAAAAAGTTCAATTTTGGACTCATCTGACCAGAGCACCTTCTTCCACATGTTTGCTGTGTCCCCCACATGGCTTCTTGCAAAATGCAAAAGGGACATTTTATGGCTTTCTTCTTGCCATAAAGGCCAGATTTGTGGAGTGCATGACTAATAGTTGTCCTGTGGACAGATTCTTCCACCTGAGCTGTGGATCTCTGCAGCTCCTCCAGAGTTACCATGGGCCTCTTGGCTGCTTCTCTGATTAATGCTCTCCTTGCCCGGTCTGTCTGTTTAGGTGGATGGCCATGTCTTTGGTAGGATTGCAGTTGTGCCATACTCTTTCCATTTTTGGATGATGGATTGAACAGTGCTCCGTGAGATGTTTAAAGTTTGAGATATTTTTTTATAACCTAACCCTGTTTTAAACTTGAATGAATGAATGAATGACTTGTATAGCGCAACCTATGCGAACTGAATCGCCTCAGGGCGCTTTTTACCACTGGTGTCCATCTGTGGTATAGTGCGGTCCTTGCCCTGTGGGGTCCTGACACGCTTACAAACACATACACATACAACATGCACATATTTGGCCAATTTTATCGACAGGATCTAATTAACCTACCAGCATGTCTTTGGAGTGTGGGAGGAAACTGGAGTACCTGGAGGAAACCCACGCAAGCACAGGGAGAACATGCAAACTCCAGGCAGAAGGTGTCATGGTCGGGATTTGAACCAGCGACCCTATTACTGCTAGGTGAAAGTGCTAACCACTACACCACTGTGCTGCCACAACTTGATCCCTGACCTGTCTGGTGTGTTCCTCAGCCTTCATGATGCTGTTTGTTCACTAAGGCTCTCCAATAAACCTCTGAGGGCTTCACAGAACAGCTGTATTTTATATTGAGATTAAATTACACACAGGTGGACTTTATTTACTAATTTGGTGACTTCTGAAGGCAATTAGTTCCCCTAGATTTTAGTTAGGGGTATCAGAGTAAAGGGGCTGAATACAAATGCATGCCACTCTTTTCTGATATTTATTTGTAAACAATTTTGAAAAACATTTATAATTTTAATTTCACTTCACAATTATGTACCACTTTGTGTTGGTCTATCACATAAAATCCCAATAAAATACATTTACGTTTTTTGTTGTAACATGATAAAATGTGGAAAATTTCAAGGGGTATTTTCAAGGCATTGTATATCTGCTGTCTTCAGCTTTATGTATCCTTTAGAAAGTGCACACCGTGTTATAAATTTTCTCTTCCTGTTCAGCAGTGGGAGTGTAACATTGGAATACAGCCAAGACAGCTGATTGGAGAAAAGGCACACACCCCCAACTCCACATTGGCAAAGGAAGGAAGTAATGTGTAGAGCTCTGCTCTGAATAGACCAGCGCTGTGCTAATCTATTTATAGCAACCTCCCATGACCCAAATTTCGGGCTACTTTTATCTCCCGTCTCACAGAACTTGTCAGAAGTTATCAGGCTGTTAACAGAGCTACAGGACAGAAGAAACACACAGGACTCAGAATATATGTGCCCAGCTCAAATTTCATGAATTTTTTTTATATACACTTTAAGGTTTTTCACCTTAATCACTTGCCTACTGGGCACTTAAACCCCCCTCCCCCCCCTCCTGCCCAGACCAATTTGTCCTTTTTTTCATACAAATATAGCTTTTTTTGGTGGTATTTGTTCACCTCTGGCTTTTTAACTTTTTGCGCTATAAATGAAGAAAAAAAAACACTAACATTTTGGAAAAAAAACTAATTTTTCTTAGTTTCTGTGATAACATTTTGCAAATTATTAATGTTTCTTCATACATTTTGGCCACAATTTATACTGCTACATATCTTTGGTAAAAATAACCCAAATTAGTGGATAATATTTGGTCTGTGTGAAAGTTAGAGTCTACAAGCTGTGGTGAAAATCATAAAAAAATTGATCACACCTGATGTACTGGTGGCCTATCTAATTTCTTGCGACCCGAACAAGCCAGGAAAGTACAAATACCCCCAAATGACCCCTTTTTTAAAAGTAGACATTCCAAGGTATTTAGTAAGATGCATGTAAGGTTTTTGATGTTGTAATTTTTTCCCACAATTCTTTGCAAAATTAGGATTTTTTTTCCCCCAAAATTTTCATTGTAATAGGTTATTTCTCTCGTATGGCATGTGTATACCACAAATGACGCCCCAAAATACATTCTGCTACCCCTCCCAAGTATGGCGATACCACACGTGTGGGACTTTTTCACAGCCTAGCCACATTGAGAGGCCCAACATGCAGGGAGCACCATCAAGTGTTCTAGGAGCATAAATTACACATCTAACTTGTTGACTACCTATTACATTTTGAAGGCCCTGGAGCACCAGGACAATGGAAAAGGCTCACAAAATGACCCCATTTTGGAAAGCTAACACCCCAACGTATAATCTATGACGCATAATGAGTCTTTTGAACAGTTAATTTTTTTCCAGTTTTTGGAAAATGTAGGAAAAGAATGAAAACGCATTTTTTTTTACACAAAGTTGCCCATTTATAAGATATTTCCAACACATGGCATGTGCATAGCAAAAATTACACCCCAAAATACATTCTGCTACTCCTCCCGAGTATGGCAATACCACATGTGTGAGACTTTTACACAGCCTGGCCACATACAGAGGCCCAATATTGAAATAGCACCTTCAGGCATAAATTACACATCTCATTTCTCAACCACCCGATGGTTGATGGTCAACCACGTGACACTGATGACAAATGGCACTGATTACACGTGACACTGATGTGGCACTGATTACACGTGACACTGATATGGCACAAATACGTGGCACTGATGACATGTGGCACTGATGACAGATGGCACTAATACGTGGCACTGATTACACGTGACACTGATGTGGCATTGATATGGCACTGATACGTGATGCTGATGACACGTGACACTGATGTGGCTCTAATGACAGATGGCACTAATACGTGGCACTGATGGCACGTGACACTTATGTGGCACTGATGACAGATGGCACTGATGACACGTGACACTGATGACAGATGTCACTGATGACACGTGACATTGATGTGACACTGATGACAGATGTCACTGATGACACGTGACACTGATGTGACACTGATGACACTGATTCGTGGCACTGATTCGTGGCACTGATGACACGTGACACTGATAACAGATGGCACATGACACTGACAGGTGGCACTGATGACAGATGGCACTGACAAATGGCACTGACAGATGGCACAGATAGGTACTGTGGGAACTTTATTTACTGTTTTATTCAGTGTTGGCACTCACAATCTGCAGCACAGAAGCTCTCCCTCCTCACACGCGGTCTCTGTGTGAGGAGGGAGAGCCGGCAATGAGAGAACTCATATGATTACATTTGAGATCATCTCTCGTTGGACACGCTGATCGAGTGCTAAATGGCTGCTGGGATTGGCCATTTAGCATGATCTGTGATTGCCTGTGTCCAAGGAACACGGCCAACATAGATATTTCTTGTGGCGAGCGGGCAATAGGTAAGCAGGAAGACGTCCAGGGACGCCCTTCCGGCAGTTAAGCGCCGCGCTGTAGCCGTCTTTCGGCTATAGCACAGACGGGAAGTGGTTAATGCATTCTATGCATTAAAGTGGATGTAAACCCTCACATATACCCAGAAGTGAACAGCCTCAGATGATACAGAGATAAAACAAATCATCCTACATAAGTTTTACATGTATATATTCTGTCTTCAGCTTTCCATACTGTTTAGAAAGTGCATGTTCTGTTAGAATTTTCTTTTCCTCATTCCCCTAAGTGTGGATTATTGCTATACACTGTGAGACAGCTGATTGGAGGAAAGGTGCACACACCCCCTCCCCACACATGCAGAGCATGCCTGTGACTAGTTTAGCTTTGTGCTAATCTATTTATTGCAACCTCCCCCGACACACTTCAAGCTCCCATCTCAGAGAGCTTGTCAAAAGTTATCAGGCTGATAACAGGCGAACAGAACAGGACAAAGCTACGGGACATAGTGCTTTGAAGAGAGATAACAAAACACATCAGATATATGTGCCCAGCTCAAATTTCATTAATCGGGTTTACATCCACTTAAGGTGAAAAATGTTCTGTGCTGCAGAATCCCCAACCAGCCCCCTTCTTAGCTGAGCCCCTGATCAAATAAAGTGATGTGCACATGACCAGCTGCTCTCATTGCTGTCTCCCTCCTCCCTGGGCAGATTGATAGCAACGGGAGCCATTAGCTCCCATTGCTGTCAATCAAATGGTGTGCCGAGCAAGCCGGGGGCAGGGACGAGTTATCCACTCTGTGTCAATAGACACAGACAGGGCGGCTTGTGAGCGAGCACACACAGGTCCATGAAAAGCAGCTTTCTATGGGGGCACTTTGCAAAATGGAAGAGTCTATAGGGCCAACGGGGGACCCCAGATAAGGAGGAATGCGGCTGCTCTGTACAAAACCATTGCACAGAGCAGGTAAGTATGACAAGTTTGTTATTTTAATAAAAAAAAAAATAATGAAGCTTTAATGTTGCTTTAAGGAACTTAGAAAAGCTGAACAGCACTATAAGAACTGCTGAGGTGGAATTAAAAGGCTGAATACTATTATGAAAATTGCCTGTAAACTTTCTAGAGTTGATCTTTAATAGAGCGTTGTCTTTGTAAAGAGATGCTATTAATTCACTCTGGTTAAACAACTGAGTGATCCCAGATTTATGGTAGCAAAATTTATTTACAGGTTACAAAATATTTTATTAATCCCAAAGGGAAATTGCTATGACACAGACACACTTAACAAAGACAACACAAGATCACAATAGACTGAACAAGATGCAAAAACACAACAAAATTACCAATAACAGCCATTAACACCAAATAACTAAATTAAAACTACACTACAAATAAAACATCCATACAATTAAAATACAACATAGAATAAATAACACAGATTAAAATAACTAGCAAACTACTAAATACAAATAATACACCACTTTCTCTAACACCACCCGTGATAATAACCAACACAACACCAACATACTATAAAAACAACACAAAATCCTGATCATAAACAACCAGAACGAAATCTTCACCTCCAGCCCTCAGAAAATAATTATATATCTTGATCGCCACAGGCAAAAATGATTTCCTGTGGTGCATTGTGGGTGTAACAATCTGTCCCTGATGGTACTCCGCAGCCGGACCAGCGTATTGTGGAGTGGGTGCGAGGAGTTGTCCAAGATAGGATGTAACTTGAACAACATTCTCCTCTCCAACACTGTTGTAAAAGACTCCAATTCCAATCCAACAACATCACTGGCCTTGCAAAATCAGTTTGTTGAGTCTGTTGGTGAAAAATCAGACCGTGTGTATGCACCATCGGACAGTGTACGTCGGATTGTCCGACGGACAAAGTCTTATCTCCTGCTGGAAAGATTTGCCGACAACACGGTCCGATCACACCAAATCCGATCGTGTGTACGGTTGTCCGACCGGACAAAGTGCTACGCATGCTCAGATCACATTACAAGACCAAAGCTATTGGCTACTAGCCTCTACGTAGTCCCGTCGTAGGCAACAAACGTCACCACGTTCAGAATGATCGGATTTTCCGACAACTTTGTCCGACCGTGTGTATGCAAAACCAACATCAGACAAAGTATGACGGACAGGATCCGACCGACCTGGTCCGCGGATTGTCCGACCGTGTGTATGGGGCTTAAGCCTGCTTCCCCAGCATGCCACTACATACAGGAGATTGCTGGCCACCACAGACTCAAAAAACATATTCAGCATCGTCCGGTAGATGTTAAAGGACCTCAGTCTCCTCAAAAAGTAGAGGCGGCTCTGACCCTTCCTATACAGCACCTCAGTGTTCTTGCTCCAGTCCAGCTTATTATTTACATGCACCCCCAGATACTTGTAACTCTCTACTACCTTCACATCCACTCCTCGGATAGAGATTGGGGTCACTGGTTGCTTCCTCTTTCTGAAATCCACAACCAGCTCCTTTGTCTTTGTCACATTTAGATACAGATGATTAACCTCACACCATGTGACAAAGTTCTCCACCACAGTCCTATACTCAGTCTCTTCCCCATCCCTAAGGCCCCTTTCACACAGGGGCGTTTTTCAGGCGGTACAGCGCTAAAAATAGCGCCTGTTCACCCCCTGAAAAAATCCGGCCCCTTTAACTCCAGTGTGAAAGCCGGCGGGCTTTCACACTGGAGCGGTGCGCTAGCAGGATGACAAAAAAAGTCCTGCTAGCAGCATCTTTGGAGCGGTATAGGAGCGGTGTGTTCACCGCTCCTATACCGCTCCCTCCCACTGATTAGAATGGGAAACCGCTGTAAAACCGCTGCTGTCACATGTGATTGGGGGTGTGTGCATGTCACTGGGGGGGGTGAACATGTGATTGGGGGGTGTGTGCATGTCACTGGGGGGTGTGAACATGTGATTGGGGGTGTGTGCATGTCACTGGGGGGTTGAACATGTGATTGGGGGGTGTGTGCATGTCACTCTGGGGGGGTGAACATGTGATTGGGGGGGGGGGTGTGTGCATGTCACTGGGGGGGGGGTGAACATGTGATTGGGGGGGTGTGTGCATGTCACTGGGGGGGGGGGGAACATGTGATTGGGGGGTGTGTGCATGTCACTGGGGGGGGGGTGAACATGTGATTTGGGGGTGTGTGCATGTCACTGGGGGGGGGGGGTGAACATGTGATTTGGGGGGTGTGTGCATGTCACTGGGGGGGGGTGAACATGTGATTTGGGGGGGTGTGAACATGTGATTGGGGGGGGTGAACATGTGATTTGGGGGTGTGTGCATGTCACTGGGGGGGGGGTGGTGGGGGGGGGTGAACATGTGATTGGGGGGTGTGTGCATGTCACTGGGGGGGGTGAACATGTGATTGGGGGGTGTGTGCATGTCACTGGGGGGGGGGTGAACATGTGATTGGGGGGTGTGTGCATGTCACTGGGGGGGGGGTGAACATGTGATTGGGGGGTGTGTGCATGTGATTGGGGGGGTGAACATGTGCATGGGGGGGGGTGGTGCATGACATGTGATTGGGGGGGGTGAACATGTGATTGGGGGGTGTGTGCATGTCACTGGGGGGGGGGGTGAACATGTGATTGGGGGGGTGTGCATGTCACTGGGGGGGTGAACATGTGATTGGGGGTGTGTGCATGTCACTGGGGGGGATGAACATGTGATTGGGGGGTGTGTGCATGTCACTGGGGGGGGGTGAAACCATGTGATTGGGGGGTGTGTGTGCATGTCACTGGGGGGGAGGGTGAACATGGGATTGGGGGGTGTGTGCATGTCACTGGGGGGGGGGGGGGTGAACATGTGATTGGGGGGTGTGTGCATGTCACTGGGGGGGGGGTGAACATGTGGATTGGGGGGTGTGTGCATGTCACTGGGGGGGGGGTCCACTGGTAATACCGCCGCAAAGCGCCGCCAGAGAGAGAGAGAGAGAGGTTGCTGACATCAGCGGTGAGATAGAGCACACTGCACTGAGATGGAGTGCCCCGACACCTGTACTGAGAGCACTGACCAGTACTTATTTTTTCCCTAAGACCCCTTTCACACCTAAGCGCTTTTCAGGCGCTACAGCGCTTAAAAATAGCGCCTGAAAAAAAGCGGGTCCTTTTAAGTCCAGTGTGAAAGCCGGAGGGCTTTCACACTGGAGCGGTGCGCTAAGCAGGACGGTAAAAAAGTCCTGCTAGCAGCATCTTTGGAGCGGTGAAGGAGCCGTGTATTCCACCGCTCCTACCCATTGAAATCAATTGGGGGACACCGCCGCAAACCGCCCGCTAGCGGCCGAAATACGCGGCTAAAACGACGGGTAAAGCAGCGCTAATATAGCGCTGCTTTACCTCCGCCGCCCGCACCGCCCCAGTGTGAAAGGGGCCTTATGGACGTGAGTGGGCCTCCTCATGTCTAAGAACTCCTCTCCTCTCCTTCCATTTTTCTCTAATTTTTCCCTTTACCGCCAAAGCGCCGCTACGGCGGCGCTCTGCGGTGGTGTTTAACCCTTTTTCGGCAGCTCGCGGGGGGTAAAACCGCACAGCGAGCGGCCGAATACCGCGGTTAAAACAACGGTAAAGCAGCGCTAAATATAGCACTGCTTTACCGTCACCGCGGCTCCCCGCCCCAGTGTGAAAGGGGCCTAATACATCCCACTACAGCAGAGTCTTCTGAAGATGGCAAGACTCTGGTAGCTGAAATCAGTGGTGTAGACAGTAAAAAGAAAGGGAGAGAGAACTATCCCCCATGGAACCCCAATATTGCTGATCACCCTATCTGACACACAGTCTTGCAAACACGCATACTATGGTCTTCCTGTCAGGTAGTCTACAATCCATGACACAAGGGAAACAGACCTGTATTTCTGCTTGCTTCATAATCCAAAAGATATGGCCTGATAGTATCAAAAGCACTGGAGAAGTCAAAAAACATTGAAGAACACTCCCTAGCTGGTCTGCACATGCCCTAAAAACCCTGGGGCTAACTCCATCAGGGCCTGTTGATTTTACTGCCTGTCTCCTCAACTGTCTACTTACCTGATCAGCTGTAAAGGACATCAATGCACTTTCCCATAAAGGAGGAGTAGAGTTGTTCTTATAAAAAGAACAACCAGTAAAAGTATCCACATATTATACACTGTAGATTAACCAGTCAAGAATTATCTTAGACATGATAAAATAAATCAAAATATGTGCCCTGTTTTACTGTGTAATGTATTTACTCTGTTCCAGATCGGTGTCTAGAAAGTAATATTAATAGATTTTCCTGATCCTACAGAAAATTAGATTTACGTAGGACGATATGCCTTGGAACTGTGGACACATCTTTCTTCATATATACTTTCTATGAGGGAGCCATACATACACCTGATTTACCTGCTCTTTTACACCCACATATTCACAAAGAAGTGAACAATATTTGAACATTGCAGTTCTAAAAAGGTATATAGTAACTCTGAAATGTGTTAGCTCGGTATACTGAGGGGCTCATTTACTAAATAGTTATTATTCATGCTGGTCTGTGTTTAATACCTAATAAGGTTCTGGAAAAAAAAAAATCAATGAACTTCATTGAACCTGACAGGGTATTTGAGATTAATGCAGGCTAGCTGGAAATTTGTACTACCTTAGTAAGTCAAACCCATTTGTATATACTTCTGCCTTGTGACCTTGGGATCCTTGGCTCAATTCCCGCTTAGATTTACATGTTTTTTCTGCACTCCAAAGGCATTCTGGACCAAATGGGCCATAGTATAGTGTGTGTGTGTGTGTGTGTGTGGGACAGGGACCTTAGACTCAGGGGCGTACCAAGAGCGTTTGGCACCCGGGGCGGATCCTATATCTGGCACCCCCCCACCACCTTGAAATGTAAAAACATCACATTGTGCCCCCTGCATCCTTCAATATCTTTTTGTCACTACTATGTACCCCCTCTCCAGAACTGCAACTCTGGACCCCCTTGCATTACACTGCACCCTGCACCTCTGGACCCCTTTACATTACACAGCCCTTGTACCTCTTGACCCCTTTGCATTACACAGCACCCTGCACCTCTTGACCCTTTTACATTACACAGCGCCCTGCACCTCTGGACCCCTTTACATTATACGGCACCCTGCACCTCTGTACCCCATTACATTATACGGCACCCTGCACCTCTGTACCCCTTTACATTACACAGTACCCTGCACCTCTGGACCCCTTTACATTACACAGTACCCTGCACCTCTGGACCCCGTTACGTTATACAGCCCTGCACCCCTTTACATTACACAGCCCCCCACAGCTCTGGACGCCTGTATGTTATACAGACACCCCCCTAACAGTTCTGGACCCCCTGCATGTTACACAGACCCCCTACAAGGCAGACCCTCTCCCTACAGTACAGACCCCCCTACAGTGCAGACCCCCCACTAAATTGCAGACCCCCCCTACAGTAAGACCCCCGCTACAGTGCAGACCCCCCTTCAGTACAGACCCCCACTATAGTGCAGACCCCCCACTAAATTGCAGACCCCCCCTACAGTAAGACCCCCGCTACAGTGCAGACCCCCCCTACAGTACAGACCCCCACTATAGTGCAGACCCCTCACTACAGTACAGACCCCTTACTACAGTGCACAGATCCCCCCCTTACACAATACAGACCCCCACAACGATCCCCTTCTCTGGTTGCGGCTCTAATCAGTCTCTACAGCAGCTGTGAGCCAAGCAGAATGAAGCCGCCTCCCCCTCCTTCTGCATGCATTGCACAGCCCTGTGTAGAGATAAAGAAGGAGGGGGAGGCGGCTTCACTCTGCTCGGCTGACAGCCGCTGTAGAGACTGATTAGAGCCGCGACCAGAGAAGGGGATGTGCCGACTGGCCTCGCCGGCACAACCCCCCCCCCCTGGGACGGGACGGGCTCTCAGTGTGTGATGGGTGTGTGTGTTTTCTGTCATTAACGATCAGACAGATCAGAGCCGAGGAGAGCGGCGAACACCCTCCCCCTCCTCTCACCTCACCTGCCGCTGCCTGTCACTCACCGCGCGCTGTCCCCGCTTCCATCACGGAGGGGGGCACCGGCCTGATACCCCCCCCCCAGTGTGTGGCACCCGGTGCGGCCCGCCCCCGCACCCCCCTTAGTACACCACTGCTTAGACTGCAAGTGCCTTGAGGGCAGGGACTGATGTGGATGTGCAGTATGTAAATTGCTGGCGCTATATACACTAGACACCTGCATTAAATAAAAATATGCCAACAGGGTGGTGCAGTGTGGTTACCCATATACAGCCCTACCTATTGTACAATTTACCCAAGAGGGATGGATCTATGTACTTTTTATGTATTAAAAAAACATTGCGAGTGTTAAACTGGAAATTTACTTATAACAATTGATAAAAAAACAATGTTCTTTAGCAAGAAACATACATTCCACATTAATAATTATGCCGCTGGGTCACTTTCAGGAGCAGAGGGAGCGAAAGATCAAAAGATCAATTATTTTTTTCTCTTTTGCTTTTAAAGGTAGAAGAGAGATTTTGGGGTCCATAAAGAGGACCTGTCATCCCTTTTTTCTATTACGAGGATGTTTACCACAACAACAACAACCACAAAAAATGAAAGAGACAGTGTTAAAAAAAAAAAAAAAACGAAAATACAAGAAAAATATTAAAAGCGCGCTCATTCCTCGATGTTCGCACCACACATGTGAGGTATCGCCACAATCAATAATTCTAGCGGTAGAACTCCTCTGCAATCCTAAACAGGTAACCTGTAAATGTTAAAGTCCCCTATGGAGAATTTTAGGTATCGTAGTTTGTCGCCATTATACAAGCGAGTACAATTTTAAAGTGTGACATATTAGGTATTTATTTTCTCAGTGTAACATCATCTGTTATATTTTGACAAAAAATTTATTAAAACATTGTGTTTTATTTTGCATTAAAATGTATTACAGTTTATTTTTTCACAAAAAATTGCGTTTGAATAACCGCTACGCAAATACTGTGTAACAAATTTTTTTTTATTCTATAGGGTCTCTGCTATAGATATAAATATATATCTATAGATCTATATATTTATATCTATCTCTATATATACATATATGTATGTTTGGGGGTTTCAAGCAAAAAAAACAGATTTTTACTTGTAAACAAAAAGTGCCAAAAAAGGCTTGGGCCCCTTTCACCCACGTGGACCGTTCAGGTCCGCCTGTCAGTTTTTTAGGTTGACCTGAACGGACTCTCCATACAGTTCTATGGAGCAATGGATGTCAGCTGTGACATGTCCGCTGACATCCGCTCCGCTAAATTCAGACGGATGGAGATCAACGGAGCGATCCCCGCTGAGCAAGCGAAGTCCGTCAAAATCTGACATTATGTGTGAAAGATGCCTAAGTTTTAAAGTGGTTAAGATTTTTCTGCTTTGTTGAGCCAGGTGGTGCCACTCACAAAATTATTTTTGACTGATTCAGCAGGAGTTGCCAGTGTAATTGGGGGAAAAAAAAAAACAATTACATTTTTTTACACTTTTCTAACAATGCTTCTGTCCACCCTGTGATTGTTCCTCAAATTGTTATGAAGCATTCTATGTATACATGTAATAGACCCAGAAGAAACTGCAGTTCGACGTCCTGTAGAATATATTTTCTATATCAGACAATTATTCTTTTTGCTTATGATTGTTTGCAGCTTAAGTTTTTTAACCTGGAAAGAACTCTGTTGTAGCCTCAGCAGGCTCCCTCTGTGTGGCTTATTTGGTGTATAATGTATTTTCTGACCATTATGTGTTGTCATATGGGTCATTAGATAGCTGCAGGGTGAAATTCTGCTGAAGGAAAATGTTCATGATAAATGCCTTTTTCATGTGTTCTTCTTTGAAATTATATTATCAATAGAAATGTTGTCTGTTTCCCAGAAGTCACATATATGTATACTCACGTGGTACAGTTCATGACTGTCTTATTGATATAACATTTCTGCTACAACTGTGCTTTGTGGAACAGATTTAATGTGTGGTCTATGGACTGGTCCATAAATGTTACGTTGGAAATACTTTCACCAAAAAAACAGTAATACACAAGTTCCCAGGTAATGTTAATTGTGCAGTTGTAAAAAATCTTTTCTTTTAGGTGTTCTTTGTGGAGTGGGGTAGAATATCCTTCTCATTGCCTGTATCTCAAATTATATGACAATATGGGATTGAGTTACTAAAACTGGAGAGTAAAAAATCTGGTGCAGCTGTGCACAGTAGCCAATCAGCTTCTAACTTCAGTTTGTTCAATTAAGCTTTGACAATAAAACCTGGAAGCTGATTGGTTTCTATGCAGAGCTTCAGCAGATTTTGCACTCTCTAGTTTTAGTAAATCAACCCCTATGTGATCATGTGATGTATAAATAACAGGGGAAAAATGCAAAGGCTTGCCTTACTCCCTGGCAGGCACCTAGTCTAAATTAAAAATGATAAGAGAAAACGCTCTTCCAACAATCCAATAGGCACAAATAGAAGAGTTGGAAAAGCCTTTTTGGAAGAAGAGGTAGCACGATTCTATATGTTTTTCCGAAATTCTCTTCTTCCGATTTTTGTTCAGACGTTCAATGCTGTTTTGCCTGCCTTTCCTTTTCTACCTCAGGCTTTAGCTGCACACATTTTTGTCTTGCCTAAACCGGGAAAATATCTGTCCTTATGTGGTAGCCAAAGTCCTATCTCACTCACCAATGTTGACATTCGTCTATATTCGTCTATATTCTAAAATCATAGCAAATCATATGGCACCTCTAATGCCCCGTACACACGGTCGGAAATTCCGACCACAAAATCCGTTGGATTTTTTCCGACAGATCTTGTCTGACACTGGTGTTGCATACACACGGTCGGACAAAGTTGTCGGAAAATCCGATCATCCTGAACGTGGTGACGTTCTTTGCGTACGACGGGACTACGTAGAGGCTAGTAGCCAATAGCTTTGGTCTTGTAATGTGATCTGAGCATGCGTGGCACTTTGTCCGTTGGAATTCGCTACACACGATCGGAAAATGTCCGATAGGACTTTGTTGTTGGAAAATTTGAGAGCAGGAAAAAGTCCGATGGAACCCACACACGGTCGGAATTTCCGACAACATGGTCCGGACAGACGGGGCATAAGGCCGTGTACACACGATCGGACTTTCCTGCGGGATTTGGGATTCACGTCTGTGTGCTAGTCCGCAGGACTTTTGAAATGAACGGACTTGCCTCACACATGGAGGAAAGTCCGTTCATTTAGAATGTGACTCCAGGTAGACGGGACTAGCGAAGGAAGTCAATGCCGCCACGCTAGCCCCGTCACCTGGTATGGATTTAAAGGGGAATCCCTACGCCGAAAAAACGGCGTGGGGGTCCCCCCAAATCCATATGAGACCCTTATCCGAGCACGCAGCCCGGCTGGTCAGGAAAGGGGGTGGGGACGAGCGAGCGCCCCCCCTCCTGAGCCGTACCAGGCCGCATGCCCTCAACATGGGGGTGCCCTGGGGAAAGGGGGGGAAAGATAGTGGAGGAGTCCGGTGAGAAGACCCCCCCAAGACGGAAGAAGACCCCCGGAGCTGTGCAATAACGTATTTTTTAATAAATGTGTCCTTTTTTTATTTACACTTTTTTCCTTAGGTGAATGGGTAGGGGTACATCGTACCCCATACTCATTCACATAGGGTGGGGAGCCGGGATCTGGGGGCCCCCTTTTTAAAGGGGGCTCCCGGATTCCAATAAGCCCCCCGCCCGCAGACCCCGACAACCAACAGCCAGGGTTGTCGGGAAGAGGTCCTTGTCCTCATCAACATGGGGACAAGGTGCTTTACCCAGGGCACCCCCCAAGTTGAGGGCACGCGGCCTGGTACGGCTCAGGAGGTGGGGGGCGCTCGCTTGTCCCCACCCCCTTTCCTGACCGGCCGGGCTGCGTGCTCAGATAAGGGTCTGATATGGATTTGAGGGGGACCCTCATGCTTTTTTTCCGGCGTAGGGATTCCCCTTTAAATCCATACCAGGTGACGGGGCTAGCGCGGCGGCATTGACTTCCTTCGCTAGTCCCGTCTACCTGGAGTCACGTTCTAAATGAACGGACTTTCCTCCATGAGTGGGCAAGTCCGTTCATTTCAAAAGTCCCACGGACTTTGGCCAAAACTCCGGCGGATTGTCCACCGGAAAAGTCCGGGCGTGTGTGGGCAAGTCCACACGTTCCGAAAGTCCGGCGGACCTCCGCTGGACAATCCCGCCGGAAATTCCAAGCGTGTGTACGCAGAATAATACACAACCTGATCCATTTTGACCAAGTGGGGTTTACTCATGGATGAGAAGCAAGAGATAACACCCTCAAAACAATTTATTTAATGGAATATGCCCAGAAATGTCATATACCAGCCTATTTAATCTCAGTGGAAGCCAGAAAGGCGTTTGACCGGAGTCATTCCCCAACAGATTGGCCTTGGGCTAAATCTTCTATACAAAATCTTCACTTTGTATAGCTGCCCAACAGCAAGGATTCGAGCTAATGGGATTCTTTCAGAACCCCTCTGGATCCATAATGGTACTCATTAGGGGTGCCCCTTATGTCAAAATACTGACATTCAGGGCATTGCAGTCAGTCAGCGCCAATATACTTTAAATAATCCCTTTATGCGGATGACCTACTTTTATATGTTATGTATCGTCATATTTCGTTCCTTCCATTATGAGAGAATTTAAAATCACAGCTTATGCGCATTTCTTTTTCAATTATATTTCTCCCACAATTCTCCCATCATTGATTAGAAATTCATTTGTTTTTCCAAAAATTTCCAACATGCCCAATCACTCAAATTCAATGGCTGCATGAAAATCAAAAAAAAAGTTCATTTGGAATTCTAACAATGCAGTTATTCTATATTAGGCCCCTTTCACACTGGGGCGGGAGCCGCGGTGACGGTAAAGCAGCGCTATATTTAGCGCTGCTTTACCGTTGTTTTAGCCGCGGTATTCAGCCGCTCGCAGTGCGGTTTTACCCCCCGCAAGTGGACGAAAAAGGGTTAAAATCCCCCGCAAATCGCCGCCGTATTACACTTTTCTACAATGTAAAGTAGTGAGTGTACAGCTTGTATAACAGTGTAAATTTGCTGTCCCCTCAAAATAACTCAACACACCATCAGCCATTAATGTCTAAACCGCTGGCAACAAAAGTGATTACATCCCTAAGTGAAAATGTCCAAATTGGGCCCAATTAGCCATTTTCCCTCCCAGTGTTATGTGACTCATTATGCCATGTACACACGATCTGACTTTTCGGCCGGACTATCCGGCGGACAATCCGCCGGACTTTCCAGCGGAGGTCCACCGGACTTTCCGAACGTGCAGATTTGCCCACACACGCCCGGACTTTTACACAGAGTTTTGGCGGAGGTCCACCGGACTTTTACACAGTGTAAAGTCCGTTCATTTAGAAAGTGACTCCAGGTAGGCGGGATTAGCGAAGGACGTCAATGCCGCCGCCTCGATCGGTAAGATTGACACCTCGCTAACCCCGTCACCTGGTATGGATTTAAAGGGGAATCCCTATGCCGAAAAACGAATATCAGACCCTTATCCGAGCACGCAGCCTGGCCGGTCAGGAAAGGGGGTGGGGACGAGCGAGCGCCACCCCCCCCTCCTGAGCCGTACCAGGCCGCGTGCCCTCAACAAAGCACCTTGTCCCCATGTTGATGAGGACAAGGGCCTCTTCCCGACAACCCTGGCCGTTGGTTGTCGGGGTCTGCGGGCGGAGGGCTTATCGGAATCCGGGAGCCCCCTTTAATAAGATTCCGGCCCCCCACCCTATGTGCATGAGTATGGGGTACGATGTACCCCTACTCATTCACCTGGTGAAAAAAGTGTTAATAAAAAACTCAACACAAGTTTTTAAAATACTTTATTACACAGCTCCGGGGGTCTTCTTCCGTCTTGGGGGGTCTTCTCGCCGGACTCCGCTATCTTCTGCTAGCTCTTTTACTAGCAGAGGAGCCCGGCTTTCTCCTCCTTTCTCTGCCGCCGTCTGGGGGTCTTGTTCCGACTTTGGGGGTCTTGTCCCGCTCTCTTGTTCTTCTTGCCGGGCCTCCGCTTTCTTCTTGCAGCTCTTTTACTAGCGTTGGCCCGGTCTTCTGTCGCCGTCGCTGTCGTAAATCCATACCAGGTGACGGGGCTAGCAAGGTGTCAATCTCGCCAATCGAGGCGGCGACATTGACTTCCTTCGCTAGTCCCGTCTACCTGGAGTCACGTTATAAATGAACAGACTTTACTCCGTGTGTCGGCAAGTCCGTTCATTTTAAAAGTCCCATGGACTAGCACAAGACGGCCGGATTGTCCGCCGGACTGCCGAGTCCGGCGGATAATTTTGAGTCAAAACTTATTTCTAAGTCCGCCGGATAGTCCGATCGTGTGTATGGGGCATTAGTATTACAAGGTCTCAGGTGTGAATGGGGAGCAGGTGTTTTAAATTTGGTATTATCCCTCACTCTCTCATACTGGTCACTGGAAGTTCAACATGGCACCTCATGGCAAAGAACACTCTGAGAATCTGAAAAAAAAATTTGTTGCTCTACATAAAGATGGCCTAGGCTATAAGAAGATTGCAAATAAAATGACAAAAACAGTCTGGCGTCAGAAAAATGTGACATATGTTGCACTGGGAACCTTGTGAATGTCCAGCAAGAGCCCAAAAAGCAGCCGTGTGGGTGAGCACACCAGAAGGGGTGTGAATAGAAGTAAAAATATTCAGGGGCAAACACAATTGGAAGTGCTGATCGGGACGAACAATCAAAAAGCTCAATGAGATAAAATAATGTGCCGATTTAATAATGACATATACTTAGATGAACAATTATATAAAAATCTCCTTGCATAGATTGAGCGACTAAAAAGAGTGCTCCTCACTGTGACAGTACCTTGAGCAACAGTCAGTGGTGAGATGTGAGAGATACACATTGTCAAGACGACAGCTATCCTCTCTCTCCATTCTCCTCAGCTTGCTCTCCACCCTTTGTGCTTCAAGCCTCGTTTTGGACTTTTGTTCCCCGATCGTAAGACATCACACTCGGGTGTTTCCATCCAAAAGCTCCTATTGGTGGTTGTTCCGGCGGCCTCTTGTTCTCTTCCTTGTTCTGTGGCTGTTCCACCATCCTGCCACATATCATTGGGGATTCGATCGAGGCCTCATTTTGTCCATCTGGCTCTGCATACGCTGGCTTCCCTCCTAGTGACATCCAGGAATACATGAAGGTTTTGCCATCACAGCATTGCTTCACCATGTCAGTCCACCACCGACTGTTGCTCAAGGGACTGTCACATTGAGGAGCACTCTTTGCAGTCACTCCATCTATGCAAGGAGATTTTTATATAACTGTTCATCTAAGTATATGTCATTATTAAATCGGCATATGATTTTATCTCATTGAGCTTTTTGATTGTTTGTCCTTTCAAGACTGTCCCGATCAGCGCTTCCAATTGTGGTTGCCCCTGAATGTTTTTATAAGAAGATTGCCAAGACCCTGAAACTGAGCTGCAGCACGGTGGCCAAGACCATACAGAGATTTAACAGGACAAGTTCCACCCAGAACAGGCCTCGCCATGGTCGATCAAAGAAGTTGAGTGCACATGCTCAGCATCACATCCAAAGGTTGTCTTTGGGAAATAGACGTATGAGCTCTGCCAGCATTGCTGCAGAGGTTGAAGGGGTGGGGGATCAGCCTGTCAGTGCTCAGACCAAATGCCGCAAACTGCATCAAATTGGTCTGCATGGCTGCCATCCCAGCAGGTAGCCTCTTCTAAATATGATGCACAAGAAAGACAGCAAACAGTTTGCTGAAGACAAGCAGACTAAGGACTTGGATTATTAAACCATGTCCTGTGTGTAGTGATATAATCAGTGGTGGGTAGATGATTTGTAGCTATTATAATGATAAAATAAGTACTCTTCCGCAGCAACCCAATTCTTCCAGAGAGATGCACTTTATTGACTTCCAACACAGAACAAAGTCTTGCAACAGATAATAAAATCAAACAGAGTATAATTACGAAAATGCTAGTAAATATCTATAGCCCCATGTTTCCATGTGACCTTGGTGCCTTCATAACCACACACACAGACAGAATAGACTGAACACAAGGTTATATTCAGCTGCATTCATAAACTGCCCTAATTTGCACTCTTGCATATTAACATTAACATAGCCCAGAGTCACTATCTGTCCCCTTTGGTATGTAGAGTAATTCTTGTTTGGCCACTTCCCCTTTGATCAACAAGTCCCCTTTAACCGCTTCCCGACCGCCCACTGCATATATACGTCAGCAGAATGGCACGGGCAGGCAAAACCACGTACCTGTACGTGGCCCTTTAAATGCCTGCCCGTGGGTCGTGCGCGCCCCGCCAGCAGCGCGCCCGCGACCCGGTCGGGAGCTCCGTGACCCCGGCCGCGGGACCAGCAGACCAGATCGCCGCTGGTGTCCTGCGATCGGGTTACGGAGCTGAAGAACGGGGAGAGGTTTGTGTAAACAAACCTCTCCCCCCGCTTCCTACCCTGCCTGTCATTGATTGGCTGTTCCCGGTCATCGGGAAAGCCGATCAATGACGTCAGACGTCAGCCCCGCCCCCTAATGTAAAAAAACACACACACGTCAGAGCCCATAACCCCTCCCCTCCCCCTAGTGGTTAACTCTTTCACTACAACTGTCATTTATACAGGAATCAATGCATTTAAATAGCATTGATTGCTGTATAAATGCCAATGGTCCCAAAAATGTGTCAAAAATGTCCGATGTGTCCGCCATAATGTCGGAGTCACAATAAAAATCGCTGATCGCCGCCATTACTAGTAAAAAAAAAAAAATATTAATAAAAATGCTATAAAACTATCCCCTATTTTGTAAACGCTATAACTTTTGCGCAAACCAATCAATAATCGCTAATTGCGATTTTTTTTTACCAAAAATATGTAGAAGAATACGTATCGGCCTAAACTGTGGAAAAAAAATATTTTTTTATATAATTTTTGGGGATATTTATTATAGCAAAAAGCAAAAAATATTGCATTTTTTTCAAAATTGTCGCTCTATTTTTGTCTATAGCGCAAAAAATAAAAACCGCAGGGGCGATCAAATACCACCAAAAGAAAGCTCTATTTGTGGGAAAAAAAGGACGCCAATTTTGTTTTGGAGCCACGTCGCACGACCGTGCAATTGTCAGTTAAAGCGACGCAGTGCCGAATCGCAAAAAGGGGCCTGGTCCTTTGGCTGCCAATTGGTTCGGGGCTGAAGTGGTTAATATGCACAATTAGATTAACAGGTCATACCTTGCACACCTAGGTAGACTTGCATAAGATTGCACAACATATACCCCCACTTGGGTCGGTTCTAACTACTAGAACTGTCCCATAAATCAAGCATCAAACATATAATTACGATTTGAGGTACTGGATGCTTTACAATGGCTCATATAAAATATAAAGCTGAAACTGGTTACATCTCTCTTCACCATCCTCTAAAATATCCTTATGAAACAGTTATTAGATAATATAACTTTAGATCATGAGGTAGAAAAATCTTTTTTATCCATATATGTCATAGCCTTTAGCATATTATAAACAACTGATTCGACAAAGTTTCAAATCATGACTGGAGTGATGAATTTCACTCACCCCTCTTATAAATTTAGGAAAACCACCCAACATACTATAATTTATGCTATGCCAAGCCATTGTGCAGCATCTCACCTTAGATGTCAAATATATTGATCAATATGCAATATGTAATGTGTACAGGTGTTATGAAAATTATTTTAGGTTTAAATGCTTCGCTCTAGTTTTAAGATAAAGTTCAAGAAATAAAACATAATAAAAATTTAAATTAAAAGCAAAATATATCTGGGAAAGGGTGAAAAAAAAAAAAAAAAATAGGGTGTTGGGAAGAAAATTCCATTGACAAGAAAAAATAAATAAAATATTTAAAAAAAGAAATTAGAATGTTCAAAAAAAAAAGGGTCCATTGCTTGATGAATATTGAGAGAGTACATAAATTCTTTATAATTCCTTGTATAGTGATATATTGTCTATTCAGCGTCTCCCCCACTAGCCAGCAATTTCAGACCTTCTGCTATTCACATGCAAGCAAGTATCTCCGGCAACAAAGTCTGAAAGACAAAAAACTCTCCAACAAAACTAATTAGCAAGGTCATTAAAGTGGGGTGCCCACAAAAAAAAAAATTAAAAGTCAGCAGCTACAAATACAGCTGACTTTTAATAATCGGACACTTACCTGTCCCGGGGTCCAGCAATGCAGTGGAACGAGACCCCCCCTCGTTCCCCGCCCCACTCGCGGCGCCGGCATTCTTAATGTGGGAACCCGGCTGTGGCTTCACAGCCGGGCACCCACTGCGCATGTGATTCGACGCTCACTCATCTGGGACACATGACAGGTCCCAGATGACTGTGCGGCGCCTAGGGGAAGTGACGTTTAGCCCAGGCAATAAAGGTGGCAGACTACGAGGGACCCCCTAGCAACAGGCATTTAGAGGTGAGTAAAAAATTTTTTTTTCCAATTATTATTATTTTATTTTTTTATGATTTTTAAGCCACATTTTTATTTTGGTGGCAACACCACTTTAAACATTGTTTGAAGTTAAAACAAAGTATTATTTACACATTTATAGTTTGAAACAAATTCACCCCCACTAGAGAAGTTTCATTTGCATTCAAAAACAGATCTGGAGCATTTATGACACCCGGGAATCAGTTCAACTGTTCCAACAATGTGTAATGTTCTATTTTCATCTTATCATACTCAATCTTCAGGTGGTCATATTTCTGTTTTAACTGGGAAAACGGTATCCAGGTCTTGGACCTTCTCTTATTATTATTTTGGTCAGCTCTGTTTTTCATATTAATATCACCTATGTTTGACCCGGTGTCTCCTCTCTGGGTGTTATCATAAGATACTATCTTTTGACCTTTATGTTCAGTATTTGTCCTAAACAATGTGTCTAAATCAATTTTGACCGCCTGCATATTTGACTTTCTCCATAAGTGGTCTGCTCTCAACAATACGTCTTTTAAATCATGAGGATTTGGGGTAAGACATCTTCATGTAAAGCAGGGGTCTCAAACTGGCGGCCCTCCAGTAGGGATGAGCCGCACCAGAACCCGCGAACGGACTTGAAGTCCGTGTGAATTTAAGAACCCTATTAATTACAATGGACGCGAACGTTCGAAATCAAAAGTGCTAATTTTAAAGGCTAATATGCATGTTATTGTCATAAAAAGTGTTTGGGGACCTGGGTCCTGCCCCAGGGGACATGTATCAATGCAAATTTTTTTTTTTTAAAACGGCTGTTTTTTCAGGAGCAGTGATTTTAATAATGCTTAAAGTGAAACAATGAAAGTGTACTATTCCTTTAAATTTCATACCTGGGGGGTGTCTATAGTATGCCTGTGAAGGGGCGCATGTTTTCCGTGCTTAGAACTGTCCCTGCACAAAGTGTCATTTTTTCAGGAAAAAAACCTATTTAAAATCACTTGTGGCTATAAGGAATTGTCGGATCCCGTAACACAGAGAACAGTCATTCATTGAAAGTCATTGATAAAAAAAAGTAATTGATAAAAAAAAAGTCATTGATAAAAAATAAAAATAAAATTAAAAAAAGAGAAGATGAAGAAACCGAAGGATGAAGAAAGGAAGAAGACCAGAAGAAAAAGGAATTGTCAAAGACCGTCTCCTCTCATTTTTACAATTTTTGACATTTTTGGTGAAATGGTAGGGGTACTTTTGTACCCCCTTACCATTTGACACAGGGGGGGCCTGGATCTGGGGGGTCCCCTTGTTAAAGGGGGCTTCCAGATTCCGATAAGCCCCCCGCCCGCAGACCCCCACAACCAATGGCCAGGGTTGTGGGGAAGAGGCCCTTGTCCTCATCAACATGGGGACAAGGTGCTTTGTGGGGACCCCAAAGCACCCTCCCAATGTTGAGGGCATGTGGCCTGGTATGGTTCAGGAGGGAGGGGGGGCGCTCTCGCCCCCCCTCTTTTCCTGCGGCCAGGTTGCATGCTCGGATAAGGGTCTGGTATGGATTTTGAGGGGGACCCCACGCCATTTTTTTTTGGCCGGGGTTCCCCTTAATATCCATAGCAGGCCTGGTTATTGAATTTGGGGGGACCCCCACGCTTTTTTTTTTGTTTTTTTTGTTTTTTATCAATGACTTTTTTTTTATCAATGACTTTCAATGAATGACTGTTCTCTGTGTTACGGGAACCGGCAATTCATTAGCCGCAGATGGCTGCCTTAGATGACACAACAGGATGAAGAAAGGAAGGAAGGTGTTTTAATGTGATACTGCAATGCTGTACTAACAGCACGCACACGCTAATCCCCAGAATCACAGCACAGATAATGTCAGCAGTCAGCAGCACTGCACAGCACAGCACAGCACATAATATCCCTGACACGCTGGAACACAATATACGAGGCCGCCGGCGCGGCATCCTTATATAATCTGGGGCGTGTACTAAACCCCCTGAGCTATAATTGGCCACAGGCATCCACTCCCCACCAAAAAAAAATTTAAAAAAATGATACGCTCATATGCACGAACGCTTCAAAAGTGGTATTTTTCATCCAATTTTCGTATTGTGTGTATGAAGCTTAACTGTTAGTACATAAAAAAAAAAACAATCCTCGATAAACATAAATACGGTAATTCTCTGAATAATCAGTATTCATTCAATTGTGCTTCCATGCAAATGTGAACATCATGTTCTGATGTTTATTGGGGAATTTTATTTTGTATATAGAGTGTTTATGTGGTGAGTTTACACTTTTCATTGAACAGAGTTTGGATAACACAGGGTTAAACGGAAAGGTCATAAATTAACTTCACATTCACTGGACAGAATGCTTGGGGAGATAGTGATGTGTTCCTGCTTAGGAGATGTATGTTAGCTTGGTGGGCTGCAAACTCTGCAGGGCTCCAACACAGACTCGCTGCTATTCCAACCCTTCACATATTTCCACATAAACTTCCCTCCTGGCATTAAACTTTGCCAGTTATTGTGCTCAGCTTACCACCCCAAACTGATGTTCCTCCCTCAGCTCACCTCTCTCCCTGCATGTCCTGTGAGCAGAATAGATGTGCTCCTCCTCTGGGTTCCCTCATCATATGGCACTGAAGATAGAGGAGGGGGGGGGATTCAGTGGGACACACAGAGCAAGTATGCAGGAGACTGGGGGGGGGGGGGGGAATTGAGGAGACAGAACATCAGGAGGGGCCGGCAGGGAGGAGCAAATCAGGAGAGGTCTGACTAAATACAATTTCTTAGGAGCAGGGACCTGATCTAACCATCAGATAGCTGTGATTGACAGGTAGATTGAAGCTGTCATGGGGCCCCCTACTGGAAATGCCTGAATAGGCAGCTGCTTGTGTAACACCTGCCACACAGCTCGCATACTTCAAAGTCTTGCAGGACACGGCTGCTAATGGGAACTGAGTTCCTGTTGTGGAAAAAGTACAGGAACTTCGTTCCCATGCGTTCCCGCAGGACTTGAGCCCTGGTTGCTATCCTGTGTGACAATTCATAGGGAGATTCACTTTTCATTTGTTGGATCTTCCCATGAATAGAAACATCAGTACGTACACCATACAAAACACATAATAATTCCAGTAATATGTCCCTTGTCCTCAGAGGCTGAATACAGATTTGTTTAATTGTCATCCAAAGACCACTTCCTGTTGTATGACTCTTTCTAAATCAGATGGGTTTAGACTGTACATATCTCTGACATTCTGCAAGTCACAAAACCATTTTAAATATCTGTTTAAATCATGGCAGGGAACCATTCCTATTTCTTTAGGAATTGCATCTAATTCTTTTGGTTTCAAAGGCTTCATTACAAGCTGAACTTCACCTGTATTATTATTATTGTTTAAAACTGTGGTGGTCACAGTGGGTGCGGCTGGCAATGAATTATCAGATTTAATATGAGGTTCTGTTTCATTTGATAGAAAGTTTGTGTTTGTATTTTGCTGCACATTGCTCAATCCAAGATTTGATGCATATCTGCATTCCTGAGATTTTTTCTCTAATTCCATAATTCTTAATGTCAATCTCTTATTTTCCTCTGATAATTCATCACAACGTTTAGATTTCTCAAGCAAAGCTCCCCCAATGGTAACTGCATGCAATTTTAAATTTACTGTCTCGGTTTTGTAACCTCTGACAAACCTTGTTGCTATTATCAACTGCACTCTGTAACTGGGTAATTACCTCAACCTTATCCTTCAAAGAACTTTCTATTGTTAAACAGCAAGATAACAAGCCCTGTACAATACAACCTTTTCTTTTACTTTCCGAAATGTTGCTATCAAAAAAATTTTTCTCTAAAAATCCCTTCATCGTAGTCCACGTCTGCTTACATTTTTCTGGAATTTCATAAGGACCGCCATGCCGTTTAATACATTTTAATACCCATCTGTTAACTTTATCAGAACTGACACTAGCTTCACACTGAGTAAGCATTTTGGTTATATTATTAATAATTTGAAAAAAAAGGAAATATTTTACTCACCGCATGAATTACTCCTTCAGCTTCCAGTTCAGGTCTTCTGGTACACGATTCAGTCCTTTTTTTGTTGTTTCCAGTCTCCAGAGAATAATTCTGGGGTTCCAAACTTATTTAATTTTGTAGATCAGACTCTATTATGTCACAACCAGACATTAAAGTCACAGCACAGCTCTTGGGTCTCCATCAGAGTTCTGTCCACCTCACAGGATTGTTTTCACATCCGACAGATGATTTGTAGTTATTATAATGATGATGTAAGTACTCTTCCGCAGCAACCCAATTCTTCCAGAGAGATGCACTTTATTGACTTCCAACACAGAACAAAGTCTTGCAACAGATGATAAAATCCAACAGAGTATAATTATGAAAATGCTGGTAAATATCTAGAGCCCCATGTTTCCATGTGACCTTGGTGCCTTCATAACCACACACACAGACAGAATAGACTGAACGCAAGGTTATATTCAGCTGCAGTCATAAACTTCCCTAATTTGCACTCTTGCATATTAACATTAACATACAGTGGTGTGAAAAAGTGTTTGCCCCCTTCCTCATTTCCTGTTCCTTTGCATGTTTGTCACACTTAAGTGTTTCGGAACATCAAACCAATTTAAACAATAGTCAAGGACAACACAAGTAAACACAAAATGCAATTTGTAAATGAAGGTGTTTATTATTAAAGGTGAAAAAAAATCCAAACCATCATGGCCCTGTGTGAAAAAGTGATTGCCCCCCTTGTTAAAACATACTATAACTGTGTATATAGGCAAAAAGTGTGGCGCTAAATAAAACATATGAGAACACTCATTACGGACGAAAATTTGAAATCTCGACCTTTATTGAGTGTTCAAATATAATGTGAAAAAAGTGAAAACTTTAATCATATGTGTACTACGTGAAGAACGTATAACGCTATTAGGCGATACTAGTCAGGTGCACTCTGTGGGAACAGCCAAGTCAACCGATCTTCATGAGCGAAGAGGGTGACGCTGATATGCACACTAGATAATGGAAAAAATGTGCTAATCTTGAAAATACGTGATAGTGTATGACTAAAACATGTGAACCATATAACTCTATGAGCCCCAGTTGAAGTCTTTATCAGACGAAACGCGTCGGGAGAACCTTGCATATTACCGACTCTAGTGCGTCTTTATGCTCTTGTTTTGCTTTTAAAACTATTTTTATTGGAATGTATTCCGGAAGCAAATGCAATTTTTAGCAATAAATTGAGTCCTTGCTTGGACTTTTTACACGATGAGGAGGCCCTCTCTCTCTTTTTTTCTTTATCCTTATACCTCCACATGCTGAGATGATCTGAGCGCGGGGGTGAAAGCTTTACTGTTGGAAGCGTTGAAAGCGTCCTGGTGATCCATTGGCGTCTGGTGAATGGGAAGTGACATCTCCTGCTGAGCCGCACCCCTAGTATCTATCCAACATAGGCGTAAGCCTCAAAGCCTTGAGCTCGTTTGACCCCTCACCACCGGTTAGTGGGTCCACCAGATGTGGTAAGCGTACCGTATTCCTTTATACCTTTTGGTTTGCAACTGAATCCGACATCAAGAGGATATACGTTTCCAGCTTTCTCTAAAAGAAATTATTTGATTCCAGATATATTATGGACTTCTCCATTAACCTAATTGATGTTTGATTATTATCTATGTGATACCTTATACACATACGCCCCATTTGGCGTGTCTGTCCATAGTTATCTATCTACTGATTGATGTCATGCTAAAGGTGGTTGTCCTTGGTTATAGGTCTTTTTAAGGTATCACCTAGTATGGTATCACTCTACATGACTGCATGAATACCTGTATACCAGCTCAATAGTCCATGTTTATTATTTGTGTCTTTATGATTTCAAATATTTGCTGTTTTATCTTATTATTTGACCATAACACACAGTAGGCTGTGATCGCCTCCATTTGCTCGTCAGAGCACGTGACTTCTACCAAGATCACCATCATTGCTCGGTAGAGCACTTGATTCCTATCGTGGTTATATGGTTCACATGTTTTAGTCATACACTATCACGTATTTTCAAGATTAGCACATTTTTTCCATTATCTAGTGTGCATATCAGCGTCACCCTCTTCGCTCATGAAGATCGGTTGACTTGGCTGTTCCCACAGAGTGCACCTGACTAGTATCGCCTAATAGCGTTATACGTTCTTCACGTAGTACACATATGATTAAAGTTTTCACTTTTTTCACATTATATTTGAACACTCAATAAAGGCAGAGATTTCAAATTTTCGTCCGTAATGAGTGTTCTCACATGTTTTATTTAGCGCCACACTTTTTGCCTATATATACCTATTTACAATTTGTCACATTGTTGTGTGTTGGCAGCTTTAGTTTTTGGGTGGCGCAGCTATTTACCCACATCTTTCACTATACTATAACTGTGGTTGTCCACACCTGAGTTCAATTTCTCTAGCCACACCCAGGCCTGATTATTGCCACACCTGTTCACAATCAAGGCATCACTTAAATAGGAGCTGCTTGACACAGTAAGGTCCACCAGAAGATCCTTAACCACTTCCCACCCGGCCAATGTAGATATACGGCCGGGTGGGAGCCGTCTACTTCTGTTCAGGAACGTCCTTCAGAAGTAGAGGGATCGCGCGCGCGCGTGCCCGCGCAGCGGCGCGATCCCGATGCGGCCGTGTCACCCGGACACGGCGCATCTCGAATCGGCAGGAGGGCACGGTGATTGGCCCTCCTGATCACATGACGGCCGTGACGAATCACGGCTGTCATGTGATGTAAACAAACAGCCGGTTGCTAGGCAATCGGCCCTCCTCTCCTCACACGGAAGTCGTCGGTGAGGAGAGGAGAGCGGATCGCTGCAGCCGGCTGGTGATCAGTGAGTATGAGATGTTTTTTTACTCACTGATCACCAGTCTAGGGTCCCCCATAGTAAAACACACGTCCCCACAGTAAAACACACATGTCCCCACAGTAAGACACACATGTCCCCACAGTAAAACACACATGTCCCCAAAACACACATGTCCCCAAAACACACATGTCCCTAAATAATAAAAACACATGTCCCTCACATATGTCCCACTAAAATCACATGTGCCAATGATTATCTGCACACATATGTCCGTGATCACCTGCACACCCCTTTTACATGATCATTTGCGTACATATGTCCGTGATCACGCAAACCAATTATTATACACTTAACGGAATTTTTTTTACAAAAAACATGTAGCAGAATACATTTTGGCTTAAATTTATGACAAAATTTGATTTTATTGGATTTCTTTTAAAAAAGAAAGGAGAAAATATTGTTTTTTTTTCAAAATTTCCGCTATGTTTTCGCTTATATCGCAAAAAATAAAAAACGGAGTCGCGAATAAATACCACCAAACTAAAGCTCTATTTGTGCGAACAAAATGATAAAAAATTCATATGGTTACAGCATTGCATGACCGCGCAATTGTCACTGAAAGTGCGCGAGCGCTGAAAGCTGAAAATTGGTCTGGGCAGGAAGGGTGTTTAAGTGCACAGTAGGCAAGTGGTTAAAAGCTACACATCATGCCGAGACCCAAAGAAATTCAGGAACAATTGAGAAAGAAAGTAATTGAGATCTATCAGTCTGGAAAGGGTTATAAAGCCATTTCCAAAGCTTTGGGAATCCAGCGAACCACAGTGAGAGCCATTATCCACAAATGGCGAAGACATGGAACAGTGGTGAACCTTCCCAGGAGTGGCCGGCCGCCCAAAATTACCCCAAGAGCGCAGCGACGACTCATCCAAGAGGTCACAAATGACACAAATGACTTTTTTTTTATCAATTACTTTTTTTTAAAATCAATGACTTTCAATGAATGACTGTTCTCTGTGTTACGGGATCCGACAATTCCTTATAGCCACAAGTGATTTTAAATAGGTTTTTTTCCTGAAAAAATGACACTTTGTGCAGGGACAGTTCTAAGCACGGAAAACATGCGCCCCTTCACAGGCATACTATAGACACCCCCCAGGTATGAAATTTAAAGGAATAGTACACTTTCATTGTATTTGAACACTCAATAAAGGCCGAGATTTCAAATTTTCGTTTTCGAGTGTTCTCATATGTTTTAATTAGCGCCACACTTTTTGCCTATATACACAGTTATAGTATGTTTTAACAAGGGGGGCAATCACTTTTTCACACAGGGCCATGATGGTTTGGATTTTTTTTCACCTTTAATAATAAACACCTTCATTTACAAATTGCATTTTGTGTTTACTTGTGTTGTCCTTGACTATTGTTTAAATTGGTTTGATGTTCCGAAACACTTAAGTGTGACAAACATGCAAAGGAACAGGAAATGAGGAAGGGGGCAAACACTTTTTCACACCACTGTAGCCTAGAATCACTATCTGTCCCCTTTGATATATGGAGTAATTCTTGTTTGGCCACTTCCCCTTTGATCAACAAGTCCCCTTTAATATGCCCTTAATAATAATTAGATTAACAGGCCATACCTCACACACCTAGGTAGACTTGCATAAGATTGCACAACACTGTGGTCTGATGAGACCAAGATAAACTTATTTGGTTCAGATGGTGTCAAGCGTGTGTGGTGGCAACCAGGTGAGGAGTACAAAGACAAGTGTGTCTTACCTACAGTCAAGCATGGTGGTGGAAGTGTCCTGGTCTGGGGCTGCGTGAGTGCTGCCGGCACTGGGGAGCTACAGTTCATTGAGGGAACCATGAATGCCAACATGTACTGTGACATACTAAAGCAAAGCATGATCCCATCCCTTTGGAGACTGGGCCGCAGGGCAGTATTCCAACATAATGACCCCAAACACACCTCCAAGATGACCACTGCCTTGCTAAAGAAGCTGAGGGTAGAGGTGATGGACTGGCCAAGCATGTTTCCAGACCTAAACCCTATTAAGCATCTGTGGGGCATCCTCAAATGGAAGGTGGAGGAGCGCAAGGTCTCTAACATCCACCAGCTCCGTGATGTCCTCATTTGGAGTGGAAGAGGACTCCAGTGGCAACCTGTGAAGCTCTGGTGAACTCCATGCCCAAGAGGGTTAAGGCAAGAGGGTTAGGGCTGTGCTGAAAAATAATGGCGGCCACACAAAATATTGACACTTTGGGCCCAATTTGAACATTTTCACTTAGGGGTGTACTCACTTTTGTTGCCAGCAATTAGACATTAATGGCTGTGTGTTGAGTTATTTTGAGGGGACCACAGATTTACACTGTTATACAAGCTGTACACTCACTACTTTACATTGTAGCAAAGTGTATTTTCTTCAGTGTTGTCACATGAAAAGATATAATAAAATATTTACAAAATTGTGAGGGTGTGCTCACTTTTGTGAGATACTGTATATGTAATTTGAGTCACTTGCAGATACATCGATAAATTAGCATTGTATATTGAGTTTGGTGTGAGGGCTTGCGTTGCTCTTCCTATTCTTTATTATGGAGATTGTTCAACCACTGCTTCGGACCAAAGTGTTCAACAGTTGCTGCTTGCGTAGTAGACAGTAACTATTTTAATGAAGTTTTGCTTAACCGCCTCACGCCCGCCGGCCATCATATGAGGTCCTCCCAAAATGACCGCTCTCGTGCACCCCTGGGGGCACGCATCGTGGCGACTGGTGGTGCAGTGTGTCAGTCAGACTCACCGCAACACCAATCCTCTGACGGAGGATCTTTACCACGTGATCAGTGGTGTTCAATCGCGGCTGATCACGATTTAAACAGGAAGAGCAGTTGATCGGCTTTTCCTCACTCGCAGCCGACAGACACGAGTAGAGGAGAGCCAATTGGCTGCTCTCCTGACAGGGGGGTCTGTGCTGATTGTTTATCAGCCCAGCCCCCCCCCCTCAGATTGGCACCACCCTAGACCACCAGGTATGCCACCCTAGACCACCAGGGAAATGCCAATCAGTGCCCAGGCAGCTGCCTATCAGTGCCCAGGAAGCTGCCAATCAGTGCCCATCCCCAATGCCTGCCAGTGCCATGAGTGATGCCTATCAATGCCATATATCAGTGCTGCATATCAGTGCCCAGCAGTGCCGCCTTATCAGTGCCCATCAGTGAAGGAGAAAACTTACTTATTTACAAAATTTTATAACAGAAACAAAAGAAAAACTTAAAAAAAAAAATGTATGTCTTTTTTTATTTGTTATAAATATAAAACGCAGAGGTGATCAAATACAATCAAAAGGAAGCTCTATTTGTGGGAACAAAATGATAAAAATTCTGTTTGGGTACAGTGTAGCATGACCGCGCAATTGTCATTTAAACAGCGACAGTGCTCAAAGCTGAAAATTGGCTTGGGCAGGAAGGGGGTGCAAGTGCACTGTATTGAGGTGGTTAAAGACAGAGGTTCCCAAACTTATTTGGCCTACCGCAACCTTTTTAAAAAAAAATAACGCAGCTCCCCCCCAGATATCTACTTTCTTTAAGCAAACAAACAGAAAGATGCAGTGGCAAACTTGTAAATAGTAAATAAAGATGTTGTTGTAAGTAAGACACTGAAATTCTAAAATTATTTTTGTAAATCAACTATATTAGCTATTGCAATACACACAGAAAATTACCATAACATTAAAAATAATCCTAAAGACAGGGATAAATCTGGTGCGCTCAACTCTATTTTTGTCAGCAGCAGCAATGGCGGCTGGTGTTTTTTTGTCTGGGGGGGCAGCAAACAACCGACCCCCACCCCCCGCAGCAACCCAGGCAAATGCAGAGGCGGCGGGGACCGGGCATCCAGGCATCGACGTCGACTGGGTGGCTCTTCTCCTCCTCGCTGTGCGTCTCCTCCTAGGCATCCAATAGGATCGCCTGTCCTTTCAGCCAATCGGGTGGCGGATATCTGTCCTGATTCCCGATTGGCCGGGAGGAGGATCAGTATTGCAACAACGAATATTCATTTGCTGTTGCAACACACCTCGATGGGCTCCGGACGCATCCACACCTCCCGAGCCCACCCTATTTTGAAGCCTATTAGAGCTTATGGCTCTAAACAAATGCTTAAAAAAAAGCTGTAATTCATGCACCTGGTGACCCAAAATAGGCCAGCCGCTTGAATAGGGGGCAGCCGCGGTGGCCATGGATAGATTCATGCTACGCATGAATCTATCCATTACCATATAGGGGGTGGCAAGGAGAGAGGGGGCAGAGCCCGGGCACCCCTAATGGAAGGGCCACCCCTGGTCAGCAGCATTCTTAAATCACTGTGATTAGCTTTTTTGCAGTAGTTTTTTTTCTAGATAACAGATTTGTGGCCACACTGAACCCACGTTCCAGTAGACATGATGAAGAGAATGCAATTAAAAATGTTTGTACTATATAGTATCGTATCGTAAACAAGTTATTACACACATGTATCGCCCTGTGGTTTAGTCAGGGAGCTCCCCACTAAATTCCTTGTCAGGGGTAGCTACAGTAGATAGTTGTTAGAGATCCATTGATTTCTCTCTAAGTTTGGCCTTGTTGTACTTTTCTCTTCTGCCACTAGGTGGTCGGGCACTTGGTGGCATTATATGTGAGAAAGACATTTCAAGGTCAGGTTATGGGTATATGGGATATCTCAGTCAATGGGCAGGGGTTTTCTTAGATTTATTGGCCTGCTGGGAGAGCCTATATATTCGGGTGGAGTCAGGTGATCTATGTTCTGTGCCACCCGGATTGCCGTCTGGATGGACATGTGTTGTCTGCGCCAGGCTGCTAGACTGGAGATTGGACCTATCCCGTGGTAATCTGGCTGCCAAGCTGTGTAAGGGGCCTATCCCGATTGTAAGAGAGCAACGCAGGGTTGGGACTGCAGCTTGCAGTCCAAGCAACAGTGACGGTTCTGCCAGCCGGAGGACCTGTTGTGGTTGGAGGTAGAAGGGAAGCTGTCACCACTAAGGGACCAAAAACCTTTACCAGAGACCACAGTGATTAACTGAAGCAAGTACCAGAGCAGTATTCTCACCGAATGGGCACGGTGGAGAATCTGGAAACTTCAGGCCCTAATCAAGTCAGGGACCCAACCAGCGGAGGTGACGCGCAGAGCAGCCTTGTGTGTCAAGCCAGGGACCGAGCGGGTTAGCAGGGGTGAAGCTTCAAAGGTATATGGAGTGCCAAGCTAGGGACCCAGCAGGGAAGCGTGGATGACGCTTGAGGGAGATACCACCGCGAAAGCCTTGAGGAGCTCACGGGATTTAGAGTCAGTGAATCAGAGTCCAGTGAGAGACTAGGAGCTCAAGGGACTGAAGATATACAAGTGGACATTGTAGCAAAGCTGAGAGAACTGGTGAACTTTGTGTTAGGAACTGTTAGATACTGTTGCCAAAGGAGACAACAAACCTGCAAGTGCAGAAGTGGCATCTTGCTGGGGCCTTTCCCTGTACGGCTGTCCACCTATTGAAGTCTTGGGGACTGCCAATTGAAAGTGTAACTATGTTAGATTCCCCACATGGAGTGAGATAGAGAGGGGTAGGTTAAGTCGATTTTTGGTAGAGGTAGGTCTGGTGGACCTTTGGAGGGTACGGAATCTGGGAGTTCAGCAGTACTCCTGTTATTCAGCCACACATTCAACGCTATCCAGGATAGACATGGCATTAGGAAATTATAGAATGTTACATCTTATGGAAAAAATAACATACTGGCCGAGGGGGATATCGGATCATTCGCCATTAGTGATAGCATTAAAAATGGGGGAGCAAAAAGCACAGGAGTGGAAAATAAATCCGCACTGGTTTGAGTTAATTAAAGATTCAGATGGTATCCTTCCTAAAATGAGGGAATTCATAGAAAATAATGAAGGCACAGCAACTGTCGTGATAGTATGTGATACTTTAAAGGCCTTCTTAAGGGGTGTTCTAATTCAGCAAATAGCTAAATATAATAAAGCGGCGAGGGCCCAGGAGGAAAATAGTAGGAGGGAGGTAACTGTAGCTGAGAACAAATATATAATAGACCTGTCCCCAGGGAGGAAAATTGACTGGTTGGCTAAACAGCAAGAGTATAAATTGTTAAATATGCAGAGGGAGGAGACAAAATTCCTCCTACAGCATCAGGCCTCCTTTATGGAAGGCGGAACAGTGGGAAGGATGCTGGCGCAATTGGTAAAGGCCAATTCCCCTCCGTCTACGATTACCGCAATTAGGTCTACAGGAGCGGAAAAAATATCAAATCCCATACAGATAGTTCAGATTTTTAAGGAATATTATGAAAAACTATATACAGCTCAAAAAAAAGGTAGGATTGGAATAATGGAGGATTTTCTGGGGAGGTTAGAAATACCAGTTATTTCACAGGAAAAAAGAGATGTATTGGAAACCCCGATAACGCTTGCGGAACTACAGCAAGCAGTAGCGGGAATGGCCAACCAAAAAGCTCCGGGCCCTGATGGGCTGCCAATTGAGACATACAAATATTATGGATAGATATTGATTCCAGAACTATTAAAAACGTTGGGGGGGGGGGCAACTGATCTGGGGCACTTGCCCACCTCAATGCTAGCGGCAACAATTATTGTACTTCATAAAGAAGGGAAGGACCCACTGGACGTGGCGGCATACAGGCCAATTTCCCTTTTATGCACAAAAATTCTAGCTAAAGTACTGGCAACTAGGTTGAATAGGCTTATTCATAAACTGGCCCACCCTGATCAGGCGGGGTTCATAATAGATCCACTAGTACAAATATTAGAAGGACGTTTTTAAACTTACAATCCCCAATAGAAAATGAGGGGTCTAGAGCTATATTGTCACTAGATGTGACTAAAGCTTTCGACACTATAGAATGGGAATATATTTGGAAAGTGTTGGAGAAATTTGGATTTGGCCCCTCACTGATAGGTTGGATCAAAATGCTTTATGATACGTGTTGGATTTAATATTTCTGCGATTCACTTCCTGTTTGCTGTAAGCCAGATTGCCAAAGTTGGGATGAAGCATATCAAGCTTTGTAGTATTCAGAGGAACAATAACTTGGCTCAGGCCCACCTGCGGTGAAGACGGCTCCAGGCTAATAGAGACACCTCTTCTGGTGTTCATTGGATGCAAAGCAAATGGGATTGGTGAGGGGGGGAGATTTGAATGAGTGGGCGTGTATGTCTGAATGGAAGGGACACACACACAGGACACTGTAGGCTGGTTGAGGAGCATGTCATGAAGATGTCTCTCTGCTAAGCGGCCATCTTTAAGGCCTACGTTGGAGTTGAGGCCTAGCCACATGGACCTTTCTCTTATCCTATCGAGAAGGACAGCCACAAGGAAAGATGCGTTAAGTAGATCATTATATTGTATTTTAACTGTATAGTATATCATTGTACTGTAGCCTTGCTGTATGTTATGTAATTGTGTAACCCCCTTTTAATACACGTTAGCTTTCTTATTTCCTTGGGAAATAAATAAGATTTGATTATTCCTAGCCGTGTGTTTGGTTTCATAACTAAATGTATTATTGTGATACTAACAGTAGCATGCGCTCATAGTTTAACAGACTGACTAATCTACAGAGACTAGACAAAGTACATAGATGAGATATATATAGATCGTAGTGGTATATCGGTTTCTACAATTATTATCGAATTCTACATTTGGCACCCATAGATTTAGACAAGCAGAATATCGTTTTTTTTCTGCATAGGATTCACAAACCTAAGGCATTTTTCTTTGTTTTGAGTCTCAAACACAAATCCTCAAACATCCAGAACGGAAAATCGTCTCTAGTGTGGACAAGATTGGCGCTGGCTCGCGAATTCTGAAACCATGCTTGGATGGTCATGAAAATTCTGTGAAAGATCTCATAAGTGAAGCGGACGCGTAGAACCTGGTGAGAGCTGTGGCTGATATATGTATGTATGTTAAATGTTTGTAAGTTTGGCCGGTAACCAGTCACTGCGACTGGCGAGTAAAAGGGAATGATCACCCTTGGATTATATTATATAATCGGTAAATTGACAGGACAAACCACACAGCACCGAGGAAAAAGTGGGAATATATATTTTTATTTTGAGTTTTTTATATATTTTTATTTTTTTATTTTTTTTATTATTTTTTCCCCCACGTGAGTGTGAAATAGCCCTCTGTTCCAATAGGAGTTCAATGTGACCTGCAATTTAAGAGAGGACAGCATTAAAGTGTGCTCTCTGGAAGAAATTCGGAGTTAAACGGATTTTTATATATTTTTTTTTTGTAGGCTTTTGTGGGACTACAAGCTAGCTTGCAAGCGAAACCTTTGAATAGCCTTATCTGTTTATCTGTATTGCATTGTAACCAAAAACAGGTTTCACAGCTCCAGTATAGAAGGCTTGCTAATTAGCATATCAATGGAGGCCATCGAGCTGTTCATGGCTAAACATGATACTATTAGATTTCAATCTACACAGGAAAGTGGGTTGACACAACAATTTAATGAGCTTTTGACACAATGTAATACACATAACAGCCTTATAAGTAATAAATCAAAAAAAGGCAGGAAACAGAGGTTAGCAAATTTGATAGGCATGCTTCTTAAGATGAAGCATATTTCTGAACAGAAAGAATTAGAATGGGTAGATGAAAGAAAGCAATTCATGCAGCAGCTACAAAATATAACAAAAGATATATTAATTAGGGTTGAAAATGCAGATGCACAAGCGCGTAATCAGATTGAACAATTAGTGATGGAAAAAGGCAAATTGGAACAGAGATTACATGAATTAGATAAAACGTGTGAGTTAAGAGAAGGTTGCATCGTTTTTTTGAATAGGAGGGAGGCTGAAAACTTGCAGGTTATCACACTGCTTAAGGAGGAATTACAGGATGCACAGGCAGCCATAAGGGATTTATCCTCCAAACATACAATAGCCGAAGGTGCAATGGTGGAGGTACCCTCCGCACATGCTCAGTGTACAGAAGTAGAAGTGGAACATAAAGAAGACCCGTATGATATTGTTGCTGCAAATCATATTACTATGATGGGAATCAATGTTGGAGACGTAAATACAAACGTGATAACTGCGCTTGAAATTGATTCAGGAGTTGAAATGGAAACTTCTGATGACTCCTCAGACGATGAAAGTGTAAAGTCTGTTCATTCCAATCACAGTAATATTATCCAGCAATGTGAATTTCCAGCACAAGATGTTAAAAAAAGGGCCTATGCAGGGAAACCAGAGCTAAAATGTTGTTTGTGTAAAAGGGGAGGTCACATCGCAAAGTATTGTTGGGCGAATAACGATATCAAAAGAAGATCACACCCGAAAACGACCCCAAGGCATTATGAGTGTTATTCGGCCAGGTAGGCCGGCAATCCAAAGCATGGAGCCCATAGTAAGCAAACCCAGTTCCCCGTTAGGACCCAATTACGGAGTCTACAAACTGAAAAGCAATATGTAGGACAGTTGCATAAAATCAAAATGGAGGTAGCCGCATGGTTATTCAAACATAGCACTGGGGGAAGCAATGTTAGCAGCACTTAGCTGCAAGTATGTTAAAAATACTCGGATCAAAGTTTCCTTTCTATGAATAAGGTTTGATGTGAGTTTCAGATTTGTTATGAGACTATTTTGAAGGATGAGCCTCTGAATTGAATAACTCTGTTATGATTATTATTATGAATTATTTTTTCATATTTTTGTTTTTTTTATTAATTTTTTTTTAATTTTTAATTTTTTTTATTAATTTTTTTTATTATAAATGTCTTAAATTTTTTCCATTAATTTTTTTCAATTTTTTTTTTAATTTTTAATTTTTAATGTTTTTAATTTTTTTAGTCTAGTTGTTTATTCTACCATTCTGGCTTGTATGTGTTCCCCTAGAAGTACAATTAATGGGAAGAGGCTTGGGGCACTTAAAGTCAATTGTCATGATAATCGTGTTTAATCATTGTCTTTGTGTTCCTTTTCAAGAAATCAGGGAAGAGAACAGGTTTGGATACTAAAAGATGTGGTGTGGGTGTCCTTCGCGCTGTTTGTGAACTAGAAACTATATAGATGAACGGATGAATCAAATCAAAAGTGGGGTGCCAGCACTAATGCTGTATGTGGAAAGTTCCTAAAAAAGCTGCAAAATCTAAGGGTAAACACAATCCCGTGGTGATAAATAATAATAGGTAGTAATTTTGCGCTAATGTGCACCAATAATAAAAAGTGTAAATAACAGAAAGTGTATAAGTGTATAAGCTGCAAAATCTAAGGGTAAACACAATCCCGTGGTGATAAATAATAATAGGTAGTAATTTTGCGCTAATGTGCACCAATAATAAAAAGTGTAAATAACAGAAAGTGTATAAGTGTATCACAAACTAGTGATCCCTGACCATTGACCCATATAGGAATCGATATACACTGAACTAGATCCAATAAATAAATTATATAAGTATATAAATAGTGCCAGATTAGTGACTCCAAAGTGCAACAAGTGCTAAAAAAGAGTGACAACGCTCTAAAATAATCACAATACATAGATCAATTACCTTATATAAATATAAAGTGTCTATGAATAAATAAATGAAAGTGCATAATGTGAACCACAGATAGGAATAAATGAATGAATATATAGAAATGTATCAATAAATAAACGTCCATAAATAAACTTTTTTTATCAGGAGAGACGGGACAAACAAAAAGATTCACTTTAATACTTGTTCTTTTCCTATGGACGATCTGGTGCTGAATCTGAAAGACTGTGCCTATCAATAAGACTTGAAACATTTTTTTTTTTTTTGCTGGACTCTCTCCTGATGAATGCAAACATGTTATTAATATACGTACAATGGGTTGGAGGTTGGGGGAAGGAATATAACACATCCAATCCATCAGAACATGAGAATGTAAAATATATATGTTTTTTTTTTGTTGGAGGGAGGAGTTGAAAGAGGAAAAGTTGTGTAATGTATGACATGTATTGACGTAACGGAATTTATATGGTGCAGGTACCCAGGAGGCGGTCACTTATGCATAATAAGGTGTCTGTTGGCCAGACTAGAGGGTGCCAGGTAACACATCAATGGGGTGAACATTTCCTTGTATGGGGGATATACGCCTGGTTGAGGTCTCACCTGAGAAGTTGAAACCCTGCACAGGAAATGCCAGTGAATGCACACAGGAGCATGCTCCGATAGATAAAGGGAACAAACGCTGACTACCAGAGTACAGTATGCCTTCACCACATGGCGCTGCAACATCTCACAGTGGTTGATAAAACCTATTACCCTATATTTGCTGAGAACACGCTGAATCAAGTGCGGTCATTGTAGAAGTGACTTACTCTCAGAGAGGTGCGGACACAGAATAAGGTGCATGCAGGATGCTTATCTCTGAGGAGTAACCACAAGAGGAGGCATGTATTCAGTACTATATTGGGGGGAATAGGCGCTGGGAGGGGTGTTAATGGAGTAGACATTGGTATCCTGAGGAACAAACTCTCAGCCATAGCTATGAGCGGGACTTTGTTACTCAGAGAGATTGGTGGCATCCTTAATAACATTCACAAAACACCCAGGGTAAATTAGCTCCAGATTTGGTGAACCACGTTGAGAGGTTGGTGGAGGGTGTGAGGGTACAGGATAGAAATCAGTCATGGGCTCTGGCGTACACGCAGTGGCGGGCGGAAGTGTCAACCAGCATCAAGCTGATTGGGCAATCTCTGTTTAAAGGGCAGTGGCCTGATATGTTAGCATCACCGCTCAGTAAGACTCTGCCACAGCACGTCGCTTACACTAATCCAAAATGGTGGTCGAATGCCTGGATGGGCTGTACCAGTTTAGATTGTGAAAGGTGTTAGGCTGTATGATCCCATATACAGAAGTGCGGACTTGATCTGTATATTTGATGGCATCAATGGGCTTACTGATTGGGGATTCTATCTTGTCGCATTTGAGGCTAAATCACCCACATGTGATCAGAGGAGATGGAAGCAGGTTGATACTTCCCTCGGGCGGAAACCTGACCATGATGTCCTTTATATGCCAGGTCAATACATCATGGTGGTGAACGTAGAAATGTTGGGAAGTTATTTCAGGGATCAGTGCTGGGGAGGAAGCACCTGGGTGTCATTTGGGACATAGACGAGTTTATCCCTTTGTCCTAAAGAATACCGATGTAGCGCTAGTCATAAAGCTGGAAGGTTCCTTGAACCTAACCATAGTTAGAGGTGCATGGTATACCCTGGGCATGGTCTCTGAAATCCAGGCACAGGGATGGAATTGTGTGTTTTTTTGTCATGTTTGCAAATTTATATGTGTGGTTAGACTCGATATTTATATAGAAGGGTCTCCCATTTGTCTATGCAAGTTGAGGGACGAATTGACCGTAGGGTCTCTGTGTACAAATTAGAGACCTTGCTGCCAAGTCAGAGCCCTGCAATACCACTGTGAGCAAGCCTGCCTAATCCCGATCCATATTTACAGTAAAGGGATGGGATACAGATATATGTATATAGTATGGTAAAAAAGTTGATTTGTATTATGGTATAGTGTGACCTATGCGTATTGTAGGTTAATAATAAGGTTGAATAAGGCCCTCCTCAAAACTTATCTAAATAATAGATCAGCATTTGAGAGCTGCTTGATATGTTGCTCTGAATGTGTACTGGTGAATGGTGAATGAATGGATACCCCTTGCCTGTACTGCATCCGTCCTGAAGATACCGGAAAGGAGAAGATACCAAAGATACATAATGGTGACATGGAAGCTGTCGCTGAAGAAGGATGTGTCACTCAGTGGCAAAGCGGCACATGTTGGGAAGCACAACACGGTAAGACCATTATGGACTGTTTCATAGGAGCTGTTTTTGCGCAGGTTGAAAATCACAACGCGTTAAGAAAGTCAAGGTCTGTTCTATGGATACTGGTTTGGAAACGCATGTCAGGGACAAAACAGTTATGGACTGTTCAATAGGAGCCGTGTCTGAAGAAGGGTTTTTATGCGACTTTTAGTTGCAAATCGGCATATGTTGGATTTAATATTTCTGCGATTCACTTCCTGTTTGCTGTAAGCCAGATTGCCAAAGTTGGAATGAAGCATATTAAGCTTTGTAGTATTCAGAGGAACAATAACTTGGCTCAGGCCCACCTGCGGTGAAGACGGCTCCAGGCTAATAGAGACACCTCTTCTGGTGTTCATTGGATGCAAAGCAAATGGGATTGGTGAGGGGGGGAGATTTGAATGAGTGGGCGTGTATGTCTGAATGGAAGGGACACACACACAGGACGCACACTCTCTCTGTGTCTGTAGGCTGGTTGAGGAGCATGTCATGAAGATGTCTCTCTGCTAAGTGGCCATCTTTGAGGCCTACGTTGGAGTTGAGGCCTAGCCACATGGACCTTTCTCTTATCCCATCGAGAAGGACAGCCACAAGGAAGGATGCGTTAAGTAGATCATTATATTGTATTTTAACTGTATAGTATATCATTGTATTGTAGCCTTGCTGTATGTTATGTAATTGTGTAACCCCCTTTTAATACACGTTAGCTTTCTTATTTCCTTGGGAAATAAATAAGATTTGATTATTCCTAGCCGTGTGTTTGGTTTCATAACTAAATGTATTATTGTGATACTAACAGTAGCATGCGCTCATAGTTTAACAGACTGACTAATCTACAGAGACTAGACAAAGTACATAGATGAGATATATATAGATTGTAGTGGTATATCGGTGTCTACAATTATTATCGAATTCTACAATAATCCTACGGCAAGATTAAAAATTAACAATAAACTGTCAGACAGGATAGTACTGGAAAGGGGAACAAGGCAAGGGTGCCCATTTTCTCCCTTGCTCTTTGCCCTGGCAATGGAGCCACTGGCTATTTCCATAAGAAAGAGTCCCGAGATTATAGGGTTCCAGAGGAGCTCGGGTGAGGAAAGAATTGCGCAATATGCGGACGATATCCTATTGTTCTTGGGAGATATGGGAAACTCATTGGCAGGGGCAATGAGCCTAGTGGAGAGATTTGGTAGTTTCACTGGGCTGGAGAGTAATTGGACTAAATCTGAGTTATTCCCAATAGATACAACCGAAGAGATAGAGAGGGAAGAGATAATATCAGGGAAACCTCAGTTGGCAGTGGTAGATGCCTTGAAGTACCTGGGGATAGTTATAACAAAAGACCCTAACCAATATATAAATAAAAATCTTGTACCACTTTTGAAAAAATTTAGGGAAAAAATTGATATTTGAAAGCGACTGCCACTTTCGGTGGCAGGTAGATGTAGTCTGATAAAAATGCTGTGGTTGCCTCAATTGATGTATGTATTACATAACTTACTAGTGTGAATATCTAAAAAATGGTTCAATAAAATTGAGAGCTTGTTTAGGGAATTGATATGGAAAGGGGGACAAGCCAGGATACGCCTACGTACACTACAGCTCCCTGTCGGGGAGGGGGGAGTAGCACTACCCAACCCTGAGCACTATTATCTGGCGGCACAACTGCAGCAACTAATAGGCTGTGGGGATCTAAATGGAGGAATCCCTAATGGGAAAATCCTGTTAACAGGGGCGCTGCATGATTCAATAGTAGAGGTACTGGAGGCGGACTCCTTTTGCTAAAAGTATCCAACAATTAGGATGATAATTAAAGTATGGAAAGTGACTAAAAAGCTGCTGAAATATAAAGGGTTTAATGAATATACTCCTATATGGAACAACAATAACTTGCAGGAAACCCTCTCGATAGGAAAGAATAAAGAATGTGAAAAACGGGGTATAAAAAGACTGCGACAACTTTATGTGGGAAATACCCTTAAAAAATTTGACGAGTTAAAGAGGGAATTTAAAATACTCCAGAGTACATACTATACATACCTTCAGATAACTCATGCTTTGGGAGCCCAGTTTAGAGTCCACCCCTTGCTGTAAGGAAAGCCCTGCTGGGCCTAGTAGTTCCTCACCGCTGCGATCGCGTGTGCGGGTTCGAGCGGGTGCGCGAGCTACTGCGCATGCGCGGAATCGAGCGGGTGCGCGTGCGCGGGCACGGACGGGCGCGCGCACGGTCATTGGCGCCGGGCGGGCTATTTAAACCAGCCATCTCCATACAGCCCTTGCTGCCTGATCTACAGCGTTCCGCTTGCTAAACCCTGAACTTCTCTGTCTCTGCACCTGTGACCCGGCTTGTCTGTTTACCTGCTCTGCTGTCTGCCCGCCCGATCCCGGCTTGCCCACGACCATCCTCTTGCTTATCCCCTTGGCTTATCCGCAGTGTGCTCCACAGTTACCAAACCCGGCTTGTCTGACCATTCTGTGCACCTGTCCTGAAGTGTCACCTGTTGTCTGCTGGTTCCTGTTGTCCGCTGCATGCTGGTTCCTGTAGTCCGCTGCCTGCCAGTTCCTGTGACCACTTACCTGCCAGTTCCTGTTGTCTGCTGGTTCCTGTTGTCCGCTGCATGCTGGTTCCTGTAGTCCGCTGCCTGCCAGTTCCTGTGACCACTTACCTGCCAGTTCCTGTTGTCTGCTGGTTCCTGTTGTCCGCTGCATGCTGGTTCCTGTAGTCCGCTGCCTGCCAGTTCCTGTGACCACTTACCTGCCAGTTCCTGTTGTCTGCTGGTTCCTGTTGTCCGCTGCATGCTGGTTCCTGTAGTCCGCTGCCTGCCAGTTCCTGTGACCACTTACCTACCAGTTCCTGTTGTCTGCTGGTTCCTGTTGTCTGCTGGTTCCTGCCACCTGCTGTCTGCTGGTTCCTGTCACCTGTTGTCTGCTGGTTCCTGCCACCTGCTGTCTGCTGGTTCCTGTCACCTGTTGTCTGCTGGTTCCTGTCACCTGTTGTCTGCTGGTTCCTGTCATCCCTTGTCAAGTCCTGCTCATCCATCCGCAACTGGTTGATCCTGCCAGACACTCGTGCCTCCTTTGACTTTTGCGCCCCCTGTCTCCACTATCAGGGGCTGCAAGTCTGGGACGTAAGAGAGGTCTCCCACTGCAAGCCAGACTCGCCACTAGGTACGTGACAGTATCAGGCAGCCATGACCGAGTCTGGGCAGGGAGCCTCTCCTATGGAAGAACTCTGCCTACACCTAGCAGGTTTGGCCCAAGCGGTCAATAACCTCCAGGAAGGCTACACACGCCTTGAGAAGCATGTTCTGGCACAAGGATCTCCAAGTGCTCCAGCCAGCCAGCCTACTCCACCGGCAGTCGTGATGCTTCGAGTACCCACACCCGAAAGGTTCTCCGGTGAGCGTAGCAAGTTCAGGACTTTCCGTAATGCCTGTGAGCTGTTCTTTGCCCTGCAACCCCGAACATTTTCCTTGGAGGCCACCAAAGTAGGCTTTGTGATTTCCCTGCTCCAAGAAGACCCCCAACTCTGGGCCCACCGTCTGCTTAAACAGGAAGCCGCCGAACTCGCCCATCTAAGCACCTTCTTCGACGCAATGGCCCGAATGTATGAGGACCCACAGCTCTGTGCCACGGCAGAGACTGCCCTCCATGCCCTACTCCAGGGGCGTAGGCCCGCAGAGGACTATGTTGCGGAATTCAGAAGATGGAGTGCTGACACTAGCTGGAATGATGCGGCCCTCCGCTACCAGTTCCGGTTGGGGTTATCGGACCCCCTGAAGGATGAACTTGCTAGGGTTGGGGTCCCTCCAACTCTTGAGGAGCTCATTAACCAGGCCATACAAATCGATAGGCGCTTACGCGAGCGACGGTCCGAGAAGGCCTCGGCTCCGCCTCGCCCCTCTTGGATGTTGCCAAAGGTGCCCTACTTCCCCAGAGGTCCACCGTCGGCTCGACCTTCTGCCTCCACCGAGGGGACTGAACCCATGCAGTTGGGTATGCTTCGCCCTACTCTCACCCCTGAGGAACGGCAGAGACGCCGTCGGGACAATCTGTGTCTGTATTGCGGGGAGCCAGGACACTACGTGCGAGCCTGTCCAGCTAAGACCCGTAAGTGGCGCCTTCCTTCAGTTGACCAGATTATGGCTGTTACTGACACCTCTTCTCACCTCGCCCTCTCTATTCTGTTGCAGCTCCCTGGAAGGAACATTTCGGTCCCCGCCATTATTGACTCAGGAGCCTGCAGCTGTTTCATGGACTCGGCCTTTGCTTCTGCTCATTGCATCCCCTTGCAAACCAAGACCCAGGGACTGCGGATACACCTGGCCGATGGCTCTGCCATTCGGTCTGGGCCAGTTACCCAAGAAACCCAGCCTATCTCGGCATGCATAAACCAACTCCACCAGGAACTTCTGTGTCTGGACATTATTTCTTCCCCACTGTTCCCAGTCATTCTGGGCATGCCTTGGCTCCGCGCCCATAACCCCTGCATTGACTGGTCTACCAAGGAGATTACCTTTTCTTCCCACTACTGCTCCCAGTACTGCCTTCCTAGGACTGATGCCCAGCCAACCACCTTAATGTGTCTGGACAGCGAAACCCGTCAGTTAGTCCCCAGGGCCTATCACTCCTTTATGGACGTTTTCAGCAAGAAAGGGGCAGAGACCCTTCCTCCTCATCGGGTTTACGATTGCCCCATCGAGCTTCTCCCCGGAGCGGAAGTACCCTTTGGGAGGATCTTTCCCCTGTCCGAACTGGAGCTCTCCGCCCTTAAGGACTACATAGATGACAATCTTCGAAAAGGCTTCATCCGTTCATCCACATCTCCTGCCGGAGCTGGCATTTTCTTCGTAGAGAAAAAGGACCACACCCTCCGGCCATGTATCGATTACAGGGAGTTGAACAAGGTGACTATTAAAAATCGCTACCCCCTACCGTTAGTCCCAGAACTGTTCCAGAGGCTAGGGGCAGCAGTCATCTTCACTAAGTTGGACCTCCGCGGGGCGTATAACCTAGTGCGCATCCGGAAGGGCGACGAATGGAAGACAGTACGTACGCGATTCGGGCACTTCGAATATCTTGTGATGCCTTTCGGACTCTGCAACGCCCCCGCCACGTTCCAACATTTCATTAATGACATTTTTCAAGACTACCTGGACTTGTTCGTGATCATCTATCTAGATGACATCCTGATCTTCTCCTCTTCCATTGACAGTCACCGTCAACACGTCAAATGCGTGTTGGGGCGACTGCGGCAACATGGTCTGTATGCTAAACCCGAAAAATGCGAGTTTGAGCAACAGAGCATACAGTTTCTGGGGCTCATCATATCCATCGAAGGCATCAAGATGGACCCCCAGAAAATCTCCGCTATCCTTGATTGGCCCGCACCGGTGGATAAAAAGGGGGTACAGCGGTTCGTGGGATTTTCCAATTTCTATCGGAAATTTATCAAGGGCTTCTCGGCCATCATTTCCCCCATCACACAACTAACCCGACAAGGGACTCAGTTCCAGTGGACGACCGAGGCCCAGGCCGCCTTTGTCGCCCTCAAGAAGCTCTTCACTTCTGCCTCCGTCCTGAAGCACCCCGACCCGGCTCTCCCGTTTGTCTTGGAGGTAGACGCATCGGAAATCGCTGTCGGGGCAATACTGTCTCAGAGACAAGGCCCCAAGGCCCTTCTGTTCCCTGTCGGGTTCTTCTCTCGTAAGCTGACGCCCCCCGAACGGAACTACGACGTAGGCGATCGAGAACTGCTAGCAATCAAGGCGGCATTGGAGGAATGGCGGTACCTGTTGGAAGGTGCGGCCCACCCAATTCTCATATATACAGACCACAAGAACCTGGAGTACCTGAAGGCCGCAAAGAGGCTAAAACCACGTCAGGCCAGGTGGGCGCTGTTCTTCTCCAGGTTCGCTTTTCATGTCACCTATAGGCCGGGCTCCAAGAATACCAAACCCGATGCCCTGTCACGGATGTTTATCGACCCTAAGGAGCCTGACCCACCTGACACCATCCTAAATGCGGAGAATTTCCTTCTTCTTCAGGAAGACTTATTAAGCCGGATCAAGCAGGCGTCCAGAGAGGACCCGCCACCTGCCAAGTCGGGAGTTTCAGCCAAAGATGGTCTATTCTGGTCCGATGGTAAAATTTTCATTCCAGAAAGTCTCCGGGTCACTATACTTGGGCTCTGCCATGACCATGTACTGGCGGGACACTTTGGCATTGCCAAAACTACAGACCTGGTCCAGCGTACATTCTGGTGGCCCCAACTGGCAAAGGACTGTCAAAAATATGTGGAGTCATGCACTGTTTGCACCCGCAACAAGAGCTGCAGAACTAAGTCTTGGGGGCTACTCAAACCCCTACCTGCTCCGGAAAGGCCGTGGAAACTAATTACCATGGACTTCATTGTGGAACTTCCTCCCTCCGAAGGCCATACGGCCATCTTCGTGGTAGTGGACCGGCTATCCAAAATGGCTCATTTCATTCCCATGAAAGGGACTCCCTCGGCACCAGAGACAGCCCAAGCTTTCATTAAAGGTATTGTTAGACTTCACGGGGTTCCAGCGAACATCATCTCAGACAGGGGCGTCCAATTTACATCTCGGTTCTGGAAGGCTCTCTGCAATTCTCTTGGCATCGAACTGTCCTTATCCTCCGCATACCACCCACAGACGAACGGGCAGACAGAAAGAACGAACCAGACACTTGAGCAATACCTGCGTTGTTTCTCATCCTTCTCTCAACAAGACTGGCTCCCTCTGTTGCCATTGGCGGAATTCGCCTACAACAACTCTACCCATTCCACTACCAAGCAGACCCCGTTTTTTGCCAACTATGGTTACCATCCGTCATTCCTGCCTAACTCAGTACCAGAATGCTCCGTCCCTGCTGTTCTCGAGACTGTGGATTTCTTTTCGTCTAACAATAAGTTGTTGCAGGAAACTATGACCCGGGCGCAAGACCTCAATAAGGAAGTCTTCGACAGGGGCAGACGGGGGCAACTGGTCCTGGAACCTGGAGACAAAGTATGGTTGTCCACAATCAATCTCCGGCTTGCTTGCCCTTCTAGGAAGCTAGGCCCCAGATTCTTGGGCCCCTTCGCAGTTAAGCGGAAGATCAACGAGTTGGCATACGAGCTGGAGTTGCCGGGATCACTTCGGGTACACCCGGTTTTTCATGTTTCGCTCCTGAAGCCAGCAGTTCCCAATTCCTTCCCTGGACGTTCCACAGATCCTCCAGCTCCTATAATGGTCAATGGGGAAGAGGAATTTGAGGTGGAAACAATTGTGGACTGCCGGAAAAGGAATAACCAGATACAGTACCTCATCAAGTGGAAGGGATACGGTTCAGAAGAAAACTCATGGGAACCCGAAGCCAACTTACATGCCAGACACCTGATCCAGGCCTTCAAGAGATCTCACCCTGAAAAGCTGTCCCAGTTGGGCATCCGGAGGCTGCCCCTTGGGGGGGGCAATGTAAGGAAAGCCCTGCTGGGCCTAGTAGTTCCTCACCGCTGCGATCGCGTGTGCGGGTTCGAGCGGGTGCGCGAGCTACTGCGCATGCGCGGAATCGAGCGGGTGCGCGTGCGCGGGCACGGACGGGCGCGCGCACGGTCATTGGCGCCGGGCGGGCTATTTAAACCAGCCATCTCCATACAGCCCTTGCTGCCTGATCTACAGCGTTCCGCTTGCTAAACCCTGAACTTCTCTGTCTCTGCACCTGTGACCCGGCTTGTCTGTTTACCTGCTCTGCTGTCTGCCCGCCCCGATCCCGGCTTGCCCACGACCATCCTCTTGCTTATCCCCTTGGCTTATCCGCAGTGTGCTCCACAGTTACCAAACCCGGCTTGTCTGACCATTCTGTGCACCTGTCCTGAAGTGTCACCTGTTGTCTGCTGGTTCCTGTTGTCCGCTGCATGCTGGTTCCTGTAGTCCGCTGCCTGCCAGTTCCTGTGACCACTTACCTGCCAGTTCCTGTTGTCTGCTGGTTCCTGTTGTCCGCTGCATGCTGGTTCCTGTAGTCCGCTGCCTGCCAGTTCCTGTGACCACTTACCTGCCAGTTCCTGTTGTCTGCTGGTTCCTGTTGTCCGCTGCATGCTGGTTCCTGTAGTCCGCTGCCTGCCAGTTCCTGTGACCACTTACCTGCCAGTTCCTGTTGTCTGCTGGTTCCTGTTGTCCGCTGCATGCTGGTTCCTGTAGTCCGCTGCCTGCCAGTTCCTGTGACCACTTACCTACCAGTTCCTGTTGTCTGCTGGTTCCTGTTGTCTGCTGGTTCCTGCCACCTGCTGTCTGCTGGTTCCTGTCACCTGTTGTCTGCTGGTTCCTGCCACCTGCTGTCTGCTGGTTCCTGTCACCTGTTGTCTGCTGGTTCCTGTCACCTGTTGTCTGCTGGTTCCTGTCATCCCTTGTCAAGTCCTGCTCATCCATCCGCAACTGGTTGATCCTGCCAGACACTCGTGCCTCCTTTGACTTTTGCGCCCCCTGTCTCCACTATCAGGGGCTGCAAGTCTGGGACGTAAGAGAGGTCTCCCACTGCAAGCCAGACTCGCCACTAGGTACGTGACACTTGCAATGGGAAGAAACCCCCCTTTTGCAACGTATATCCCGGCTGCGCCCTACGAAGGGCCTAATCTCGGAAATATATGGGCAAATAAGTAAAATTGCTAATAAGAAGTAGAAACTGGACTTAGTAAAAGCTAAATGGGAACAAGACTTAGGGGCGATATTCAGGAGCAGTGGAAAAGAATCCTAGAGGCAAGCCCATGGGTATCAGTTTCACCCTCGCAGAAGATATCACACTTAATGCTATTAAATAGAGCATATTATACCACTAAGCGATTGTTTAAGTTCGGTAAAAGAGCGGATTATAGATGTCCTAGATGCCAGGGATCTGGGGATCTTCTACACATGGTGTGGAGATGCCCCAAACTGTTCCGTTACTGGGAGGGAGTGATTAAGACCCTGAATAAAAGATTTGCAACTGAGCTGAAAAAAGAGGTGGTGGTATGTATTCTGGGATATAGGCAGGAGCAAAGGGAGAGGAAGAGCACCACGGTAGCTATTATGAGGAGTATGTTTCAAGCTAGGAAGCTGATTGCTTTGAAATGGCAATCAAAATCCCCCCCGACAGTAGAAAATTGGATAGATGCAGTAAATGAAACCCTTCCTAAAGAGAGGGCAGCTTATGTGAAGAGACGCAACCTTATAGAGTTTGACAGGATGTGGAGTCCATGGACGAAAGGAAAATAGTATAATCTAATAGGAAAATAAGACCGGTTGATACTGGTGGGGGGGGGGGGGGGACATAACAGAATCAAGTAGGGGTATAGGGGGGATAAGGGGAGTAAGTTGAGTCGGGGTACTGGAATTGAGACCCCCTGGAGACCCCCTCTTCACTGAGCTACTTAAGACGACTCTCTTTAGGCCCTGTATGCTCCTAAGATAAAGGTAGATCAAATATGCGATTGGATGAAATTTAATTAACTGTTTGCACAGAAGGATAAAAGATATGGGGTAAAAAAGATTATATTATATAAAATTGTTGTAAAAATTTGTAAGAAAAATTTTCTAATAAAAAATAAACATCATCTCAGACAGGGGCGTCCAATTTACATCTCGGTTCTGGAAGGCTCTCTGCAATTCTCTTGGCATCGAACTGTCCTTATCCTCCGCATACCACCCACAGACGAACGGGCAGACAGAAAGAACGAACCAGACACTTGAGCAATACCTGCGTTGTTTCTCATCCTTCTCTCAACAAGACTGGCTCCCTCTGTTGCCATTGGCGGAATTCGCCTACAACAACTCTACCCATTCCACTACCAAGCAGACCCCGTTTTTTGCCAACTATGGTTACCATCCGTCATTCCTGCCTAACTCAGTACCAGAATGCTCCGTCCCTGCTGTTCTCGAGACTGTGGATTTCTTTTCGTCTAACAATAAGTTGTTGCAGGAAACTATGACCCGGGCGCAAGACCTCAATAAGGAAGTCTTCGACAGGGGCAGACGGGGGCAACTGGTCCTGGAACCTGGAGACAAAGTATGGTTGTCCACAATCAATCTCCGGCTTGCTTGCCCTTCTAGGAAGCTAGGCCCCAGATTCTTGGGCCCCTTCGCAGTTAAGCGGAAGATCAACGAGTTGGCATACGAGCTGGAGTTGCCGGGATCACTTCGGGTACACCCGGTTTTTCATGTTTCGCTCCTGAAGCCAGCAGTTCCCAATTCCTTCCCTGGACGTTCCACAGATCCTCCAGCTCCTATAATGGTCAATGGGGAAGAGGAATTTGAGGTGGAAACAATTGTGGACTGCCGGAAAAGGAATAACCAGATACAGTACCTCATCAAGTGGAAGGGATACGGTTCAGAAGAAAACTCATGGGAACCCGAAGCCAACTTACATGCCAGACACCTGATCCAGGCCTTCAAGAGATCTCACCCTGAAAAGCTGTCCCAGTTGGGCATCCGGAGGCTGCCCCTTGGGGGGGGGCAATGTAAGGAAAGCCCTGCTGGGCCTAGTAGTTCCTCACCGCTGCGATCGCGTGTGCGGGTTCGAGCGGGTGCGCGAGCTACTGCGCATGCGCGGAATCGAGCGGGTGCGCGTGCGCGGGCACGGACGGGCGCGCGCACGGTCATTGGCGCCGGGCGGGCTATTTAAACCAGCCATCTCCATACAGCCTTTGCTGCCTGATCTACAGCGTTCCGCTTGCTAAACCCTGAACTTCTCTGTCTCTGCACCTGTGACCCGGCTTGTCTGTTTACCTGCTCTGCTGTCTGCCCGCCCCGATCCCGGCTTGCCCACAACCATCCTCTTGCTTATCCCCTTGGCTTATCCGCAGTGTGCTCCACAGTTACCAAACCCGGCTTGTCTGACCATTCTGTGCACCTGTCCTGAAGTGTCACCTGTTGTCTGCTGGTTCCTGTTGTCCGCTGCATGCTGGTTCCTGTAGTCCGCTGCCTGCCAGTTCCTGTGACCACTTACCTGCCAGTTCCTGTTGTCTGCTGGTTCCTGTTGTCCGCTGCATGCTGGTTCCTGTAGTCCGCTGCCTGCCAGTTCCTGTGACCACTTACCTGCCAGTTCCTGTTGTCTGCTGGTTCCTGTTGTCCGCTGCATGCTGGTTCCTGTAGTCCGCTGCCTGCCAGTTCCTGTGACCACTTACCTGCCAGTTCCTGTTGTCTGCTGGTTCCTGTTGTCCGCTGCATGCTGGTTCCTGTAGTCCGCTGCCTGCCAGTTCCTGTGACCACTTACCTACCAGTTCCTGTTGTCTGCTGGTTCCTGTTGTCTGCTGGTTCCTGCCACCTGCTGTCTGCTGGTTCCTGTCACCTGTTGTCTGCTGGTTCCTGCCACCTGCTGTCTGCTGGTTCCTGTCACCTGTTGTCTGCTGGTTCCTGTCACCTGTTGTCTGCTGGTTCCTGTCATCCCTTGTCAAGTCCTGCTCATCCATCCGCAACTGGTTGATCCTGCCAGACACTCGTGCCTCCTTTGACTTTTGCGCCCCCTGTCTCCACTATCAGGGGCTGCAAGTCTGGGACGTAAGAGAGGTCTCCCACTGCAAGCCAGACTCGCCACTAGGTACGTGACACTTGCAATGGGAAGAAACCCCCCTTTTGCAACGTATATCCCGGCTGCGCCCTACGAAGGGCCTAATCTCGGAAATATATGGGCAAATAAGTAAAATTGCTAATAAGAAGTAGAAACTGGACTTAGTAAAAGCTAAATGGGAACAGGACTTAGGGGCGATATTCAGGAGCAGTGGAAAAGAATCCTAGAGGCAAGCCCATGGGTATCAGTTTCACCCTCGCAGAAGATATCACACTTAATGCTATTAAATAGAGCATATTATACCACTAAGCGATTGTTTAAGTTCGGTAAAAGAGCGGATTATAGATGTCCTAGATGCCAGGGATCTGGGGATCTTCTACACATGGTGTGGAGATGCCCCAAACTGTTCCGTTACTGGGAGGGAGTGATTAAGACCCTGAATAAAAGATTTGCAACTGAGCTGAAAAAAGAGGTGGTGGTATGTATTCTGGGATATAGGCAGGAGCAAAGGGAGAGGAAGAGCACCACGGTAGCTATTTTGAGGAGTATGTTTCAAGCTAGGAAGCTGATTGCTTTGAAATGGCAATCAAAATACCCCCCGACAGTAGAAAATTGGATAGATGCAGTAAATGAAACCCTTCCTAAAGAGAGGGCAGCTTATGTGAAGAGACGCAACCTTATAGAGTTTGACAGGATGTGGAGTCCATGGACGAAAGGAAAATAGTATAATCTAATAGGAAAATAAGACCGGTTGATACTGGTGGGGGGGGGGGGACATAACAGAATCAAGTAGGGGTATAGGGGGGATAAGGGGAGTAAGTTGAGTCGGGGTACTGGAATTGAGACCCCCTGGAGACCCCCTCTTCACTGAGCTACTTAAGACGACTCTCTTTAGGCCCTGTATGCTCCTAAGATAAAGGTAGATCAAATATGCGATTGGATGAAATTTAATTAACTGTTTGCACAGAAGGATAAAAGATATGGGGTAAAAAAGATTATATTATATAAAATTGTTGTAAAAATTTGTAAGAAAAATTTTCTAATAAAGAATAAAGTTAAAAAAAAGAAAGTGTAACTACTCAAGGGTGTCCTGGCCCTAACCCTCTTTCCCTTGCAAAATATAAAAAGGACTTTTAAAAGAAATAAAACCTCTTTTGCATCCAAGAAGTGTCTGGCGCCCAATGACTTTATTCATCTTTGCACCCACAATGACTCACAACCCACTACATATTGAAGGATGTCAGCTGTCTTTGGCCTTGAAGGTTCTCATCAGACTGGAAGAGGTAAAAGACTTTGCTACATTTTGCACCTAACGTGGGGCTAAGGTGTTGTCTTTGCAGCAGTCGCCCATAGCAACCAGCTTCAGCTCCATCGGGTCTCCGCCTGGCTTGGTGGCAAGGTGGCAAGTAAGATTTACCCTTCTTATAGACTGTGTTGTGTGTACCATCACTGTGGGAAAGAACCAACAAGTCTCACTGCTCATGGGAGAGAATCAGCCTGGTCTTTTGGCACTTCCCGCCAGTGCTCTAAGGGTTAAAACCGGTCCTAAAATGGACTCCAATTCAGTTTTAGCATGCTGCAGCAACAGGGAGGCGGGTGCCACAGTTCCTGAGAAACATTTGCACCTATCCGTTGGTAGGGGGAGGAGTTCCCGCTCTGCAGAGAACGCATTATTGTTCAGGTCACCATCTTGGATCAGCATGTTGAGACCTCATGGCCTGAAAGGAAACATGGCGCATCTGGGAGCTCCGAGATTGGAGGTTCCTCAACCCGTGTCGGCTGATTATGACCCATGAAAGATGGGCAGTTTCTTTGCCTCTGGAACCACGATTACTGACTTGGGTATTCGGATGGCACTGAAGAGTGAGATTGCTCTGTACATCTCTCAAAGCTCTGCAGCAATAGAGATTGTTTGCCGGCGGTGTTCTGGGTTTGTCTTCTTTATGCGCCCTTGGAGCCGGTACTGTCAATGTGGCGAACTGCTGGTAATAGCTGCCAGGCTGCCACTGCTGTTGCGGATGATGAGGACGCATTTGGCCCATGGGTATGCCTTTGTGGAGGAACCCACCTCAAGTACCGAAGCTGCCGTGTCGGGCAGTCCTACTTCGGCCCAGGCTGACTCTTTTTCCGAGGAACTGAAGATTGCAGACACTACAGCGGAAGTGTTAGTTCCCGCTGCCATCACTCCTTCGGAGACACCCACAGTGACCGATAGTCCGGAACAGGTGGTGCCGGTACCCCCTCCCCCTACTCAGGAAGTTCAAGCATCTACCTTGGCTACGAAATTCGGGTGTGGCAGTTGCGTAAGGAGGCGGCCGCCACAGTCATCACTCGTTTGGCTTAGTACATTCGCTCATCACGAATGAAGCAAGGAGAACGGTCCCGGGTCCCTCCCTGGCGGTGCTTGAAGCTGGTAAGTGAAAAAGGAAGGAGGGAAGCCTGTGGTGATAAAAGTGTCAGTGAAAAATTAAAGTGTCGTATTAAAAATTATTATAAAACTGAAAGGTATTTCCCCCTTTTAAGAACTTGACACAAAAGGACACTAGAGTAGCTTCAGCAGGGTGTCCTTCAATTCACAAGCGCACATTTATAATTACCCAAGGGAGAAGGCTGTGGCATCTCTATAACAATTGCCAGTATTGCCTGGGATCGGGCAGGATCGAGGTTTCTCTTGTAACATTCACGGTAGTGACAAACATTTAAAGTCTCTTTGTGGAAATGACATTGTTAACTTCAGTTCAATGAGTAGGCTTGAAACAAGGAACAATGGGGCTGCCGACCCCGATTCTTTCACATATTTCAGTAGTGACAACTTTGCTTACACTATTCTTAAGATGGTAGAACTTTTTTTTTCTTTTCTGTAACTCCATCAACGATGAACATTTCCTCCATTACCAAGAAATAATATGCAGCGCTCAAACATATACTCAAAAAAATATTAATACCAAGCCGAGTGACCAGAAATAAAACATAAAAAGAAGGGTTGATTAGACCTGACAGTGATAATATCACCTACGTGAAAATACACAGTGCTGTAAATTATTACAGAGCAGAAGATTATGTATCCATATGACTATGTGTTACACAACTCATGTGATAAAGAAAAAGAAAGTCTATGAAGATTTCTTTATAAAAAAAAGTGTGTAGATCAACTGAATGACTCCACTGGAACCACGTTGAAAAAACGGTGAGAAAAGTATATATGGATTGCAAATGTAGAGCCCTGCTCCTAATGGGCAGACGCTATAAGTGTAAATTTAGATTTGTCTGAGCTGTAGTTTAATTCAGACTGATTATGTTACATTTCTGGTTTCTGTTCCAGTTCAGCTGGGTTGTGTAGCTTTCCACTTGGCCGTGGGTGGCGCTCTCATAATCGGTCAGTGTTGAAAATGCAACAGGCTGGGTGTTTTGAGTACCTCTTTTCCCGGAAACAGCCCAGTGGGAGTGGCTTACCCGCTGTGACTTCTGGGAGAGGGTACTTAAAGGACAGACACTGTGGTCCGTAGTTGTTGCCTGACCTAATGGCCCTCCTGGCCTAAGGTGTACCGTAAGCACTCAACTGTCTCGGGGCCGGCTGGCCCGTGGCCTCGTCCCTGAAAGTAGGCCCAGAAATTCTGTGGCCTTCTGATCCAGGGGTGGTCCTGTGATGTCTTGCCTGCGGGGAGAAGCTGAGCAATTGGAGAAACCAGGGGAGGACTTTTCTCAGAGAGGACCGAGCAACAAGGTTGGTATCTCAAGAAGAGCCTGGAGACTCAATTGGAGGACGCATCCCAGGTCACCTACCTCATAGTACCGCCGGCTTGGCTGAGAGAAACTGATACTGTGTGACTATACTTTGACTTCGCAAAGGTTATTGGTTACACAATCCTGTTGCAGAGGATTGTGCAACGATTCTACTATATCTCTTCAAGTCTGTGGCAGAGACTATGACCGAGCATTGTACCGGCTGCTAGGTCAGTGAGAGAGGTGGTTGCTAGATCCAGCCTGTGGAAGCTGTTTGTCCTCTGGATCAAAGAAGTACCCGTGATCCGCAATACAAGGTACCTGAATCTCCATAACCCCCCCCCCCCCCCCTTTGTTAATAAAAGCATTGGAAAAGTGTTTGGAGCTGACATCTGTGAACAACTTTCCAATGGGACCCCTATGACAGACACAGTGAAACAGTGAGGTAACGGTATGCCCAAAAGAATTAAAATATCAGCAGCTCTTTCGGGGGTCAGTGCTACACAAACAACCACCACCGACTGTGCAGGGGCTTACCAGAATATATGGACTTAAAGGGGTATACACTGCTTAAGTCATAAAGGCTTGTGGTGTCAAACACCGTGTGTACGGAGATATGGCATCTACAATCACTATCCAGGATCAAAATCAGACACTCCTTGTCAACAGATTTTCAGTATGGTGTGCAGAAGTATGTTCCATGGATGGAGAGAAGCCCAAAATCTCAGCATTCACATGGTGTATCAAAAATTGAGAAAGGGGTCCACATAGTTTGATATCGTTTGATAAAAAGGGTTTATTTAAAAAGAGTAAAAAAGGAAAAACACTCACATTTCATCTGTAGATAAATGCATATCAGGGGCGGACTGACAACTCATGGGGCCCCCGGGCAATAGAAGATCATGGGGCCCCCTTGGTCCCCACACTCAAGGGGACCAAGCGCACACACAGGGGGGGACACTGGAGGGAGAGCACACACACAGGGGGGGGGGACACGCACACAGGGGGACACTGGAGGGAGAGCGCACACACAGGGGGGCAATGGAGGGAGAGCGCACACACAGGGGGGACACGCACACACAGGGGGACACTGGAGGGAGAGCGCACTCACAGGGGGGCAATGGAGGGAGAGCGCACACACAGGGGGACGCTGGGAGGGAGAGCGCACACACAGGGGGACACTGGAGGGAGAGCGCACACACAGGGGGACAATGGAGGGAGAACGCACACACAGGGGGACACACACACACAGGGGGACACTGGAGGGAGAGCGCACACACAGGGGGACACTGGAGGGAGAGCGCACACACAGGGGGACACTGGAGGGAGAGCGCACACACAGGGGGCACACACAGGGGGACACTGGAGGGAGAGCGCACACACAGGGGGGGGACACACACACACAGGGGGACACTGGAGGGAGAGCGCACGCGCAGGGGGGGCACGCACACACAGGGGGGCACTGGAGGGAGAGCGCACGCGCAGGGGGGGCACGCACACACAGGGGGACACTGGAGGGAGAGCGCACACACAGGGGGGCACACACAGGGGGACACTGGAGGGAGAGCGCACACACAGGGGGGGACACACACACAGGGGGACACTGGAGGGAGAGCTCACACGCAGGGGGGGGGCACGCACACACAGGGGGGCACTGGAGGGAGAGCGCACACGCAGGGGGGGGGGCACGCACACACAGGGGGACACTGGAGGGAGAGCGCACACACAGGGGGGCACACACACAGGGGGACACTGGAGGGAGAGCGCGCACACACAGGGGGGCACTGGAGGGAGAGCGCACACACAGGGGGGCACTGGAGGGAGAGCGCACACACAGGGGGCACACACAGGGGGACACTGGAGGGAGAGCGCACACACAGGGGGGCACACACACACAGGGGGACACTGGAGGGAGAGCGCACACACAGGGGGGCACACACACACAGGGGGACACTGGAGGGAGAGCGCACGCACAGGGGGGCAATGGAGGGAGAGCGCACACACAGGGGGGACACGCACACACAGGGGGACACTGGAGGGAGAGCGCACACACAGGGGGGCAATGGAGGGAGAGCGCACACACAGGGGGGACACGCACACACAGGGGGACACTGGAGGGAGAGCGCACACACAGGGGGGGACACGCGCGCACACACAGGGGGACACTGGAGGGAGAGCGCACACACAGGGGGGGACATGCACACAGGGGGACACTGGAGGGAGCGCGCACACACAGGGGGTGACATGCACACAGGGGGACACGCACACAAGGGGACACTGTGGGCTAGGGGGACACTGTGGGCTAGGGGTGACACTGTGGGCTAGGGGTGACACTGTGGGCTAGGGGTGACACTGTGGGCTGGGGGGACACTGTGGGCTGGGGTGACACTGTGGGCTGGGGGTGACACTGTGGGCTGGGGGTGACACTGTGGGGTAGGGGTGACACTGTGGGGTAGGGGTGACACTGTGGGGTAGGGGGACCCGGGGCCCGTGACTCTGTACCACCCCCCCATCACTTGTGGCGGTCCTGGTAATTTACTCACCGATGCTGATGTCGATGCCGATGCTCCCCGCCGGCCTCTCCACTCTTCTCTTCCATTAGGGGCCCGGACTCGGCAGGTTGAAGCGGCTGTATTACATGCTGCGAATACTGCTAACGGCGCGGCTCCCCGTCGGCCCCTCCTTCCCTCCCGTCCGTCCCAGGTGACGTCACAACACATACAGTAGAAGCACCTGGGACTGACAGGAGGGAAGAAGGGGCCGGCGGGGAGCCGCGCGCCGTTAGCAGTATTATTAGCGGCATCGCGGCATGTAATACAGCCGTTTCAAGTGACCCCTCATGTGGCCGAGTCCGGGCCCCTAATGGCCCCGGGCCCTCGGGCGGCGCCCGAGTCACCGACCTGTCAGTCCGCCCCTGATGCATATACAAGGACGACAGCAATTGGTGCAATGATGTTGGCGGGACTCGATCCGGCGCGTTTCGTCTACACAGAAGTCATCTGGGGTATGAGTCTGCTCAAAACACTGCACTATATAAAGAAAACATGACCCCAAACTGAATTACGCACCTACCGGAAATTGACCCGTATTGATTACGTCACTTCCGGTATGTAAATAGTCATAAAAAATGCAATTCAAACCTCATTCTGAAATTCCGAAAGAACTAATACAAAACGGGTAAAAAACAAACCTAATTGGGTTTGCAAGAAACCACCAATCAAAGCGTCCTAATGGTTCACCTGTCTATCTAACAGATAAGCCAGGAACGGAAGCTTAATCCACACCACACTCTGAGACAGCGGACGTATCCCATGGAACGCACATGGTCACTGAATGGGTGGGGCCGACCTACGTGAAACCAGACCTCGCTGTGAACAAACAAGCGTCTGACGTCATGCCTCAGTCTCTAACACAGGAAGTCAGAAGCGCACCAAGCCTCGCTATGAATCCCGTGCAGCACACATATGCAACCAATGGACAGAAGCCGTATGATCAACGGAAATCATCTCAGTGGCAATGTGATAACTACAATCAGGCCACAAATGAAAATATACTTGAAAATATACTTAGGTCCAAACATAATAAATGGTCCAAACATAACCCAATAAAAAACAAAATGTAAAGAATCTAATTTCTTCATCAGTTTAGGCTAATATGTATTCTGTTTATGTATATATGTATTTTTCTGCAAAAGTTATAGCGTCTACAAACTATGGGATAGATTTATTGAATTTGTATTCATTTAAATTTTTTTACCAGTAATGGCGGCGATCAGAATTTTGTAGTGGGACTGCGACATTGCCGTGGACACATCGGATACTAAGTGACACTTTTTGGAGACCAGTGACACCAATACAGTGATCAGTGTTAAAAAATGCACTGTCACTGTACTAATGACACTGGCAGGCAAGGGGTTAACATCAGGGGCGATCAAAGGGTTAAATGTGTTCCCTGGGAGTGCTTCCTAACTGTGCTCCTGCTTAGCAGAAACACAAGATCTCTGTCTTTCTTACTAGCAGAACAGTGATCTGCCTTGTTTACATAGGCAGACTGCCATTCTGCCTCTCTACAAACAATCGCTGAGTTCCTGGCAGACATCACGTTTGCCAGACCTGCTGAGTGGCTCCAATCACAGTGGGAGCAGGTCTTCGGCGGGCTCCAGACCCAGAAGAAGGAATCACATACAGGTACGTGACTTAATGGCCACCCTGCTACAGTAAATGTACGTGGGGTGGTCCTTAAGCGGCTTAAGCATATTTTGTGGGTATAAGGACTGTGGCATATAGGTGCTATGTACATTATATAGACTGACGTATGTCCATTTAAACCTTTTTCATTGCGATTGCAGTGTGGCCACAGAATCCAAGCGACAACCCTCCCATTGAATTGTTGGTCATTGTATGTAAGCCAGCATTTAGTAAAAAAAAAAAAAAAAATATATATATATATATATATATATATATATATATATATATATATATATCTTTCTCAGAAATAAGTATCTTGCTAAAAATTGTTGTAAAATTTTGTTGAGATTCTCAGATTTTATAAATATTATTTTGAATTCTGCATTGGTTGTATAAAGTACAAAATTTTACGACACTCAATTATATTTTCGTATCACCGGACAAAAAGACCATCATCAGCAATTAGGCAAATGCCTCACTATGATAGACGACTGGATGACTACTAGCTCCCTCAAACTTAATGAATCAAAAACAGAACTTCTTATTCTACATGCTAATCATAACCCCCGAACCAAGATCCCTTGGACACCTCCTACCATCTTTGGACAGACCATCGCCCCAAGGACCAAGGCTAAGAGTCTCGGAGTCATTTTTGACTCAGAAATGTCAATGGATGCCCAAATAGGAGCAGTGGTCAGTGGTTCTCACCATCTGCTCCGCATGCTACGCAGACTCCTCCCCTTCATTCCAAAAGAGGACAAAGCAGTGGTAGTTGGATCGATCATCAATTCTCGACTCGACTATGCTAACTCCCTTTACATAGGATTACCCCAATATCAACTTGCACGCTTACAACTTATCCAAAACACAGCGGCAAGGCTGATAACAGGAAAAAAGCCCTGGGAATCCATCACCCCCTCCCTGAGGAACCTACATTGGCTAAATGTAAGGAATCGGGTCGCATTCAAGACCCTCTGCCTCACCCACAAATGCGCACATGGAAACGCCCCGCAATACCTTTGCGAGAAAATAAAATACTACACACCGAATCGCAGTCTTCGATCGGCGAATCAAAATCTTCTCCTCATTCCTAAATCCCGTTACAAATCAAAGGGGGAACGGAGATTCGCTGTCCAAGGTCCACGGCTATGGAACGCTCTACCAACCGACATTCGCATGGAAGAAAACCATCAGGCCTTCAGGAAGAAACTCAAGACCCACCTCTTCTAGAAGCTCGACAACCAATGCCAATACAGCGCCTTGAGGCGATTCAGTTCGCATTGTAGCGCTATACAAGTTATTCATTCATTCATTCATTCAAGTAAATCGCTCACAATTGTCTTTTTTTGGAAATCATTGAATATGATAATTTCTTTGGTTTGTTGGTTCTATCAAAAATAGACTCTTTGACAGCAATCAACAGCTACTTACTCATAATTGAGCTACTTTTCTTATTTTTATTTTCTTTCCAGTCTGATTTAAAAATAACACTGCTATTATAAAGTTCCCTCTAAAATGGTCTTTTAAACTGGTTCTAAAGTTTTTTGTTTTTTTCAACCATAAAGTGAATGTAAACCCAACATTTTTTTTTAAATTAAGACTCATATCTGTTATAGCAGAGGATATAATTTTATCTGTGCCCAGTCTTGCCACGAAGAGCTAATCCAGCTCTGAGCAATCCTCTTATCTTTCTTCAGTAAGATAAAAACAGACCCACAGAGAAATGGGTATTTGTTTCTTCCCCTTTGCTGTGAGTGACAGGTGATTTCCTTATCTCATGCATGAGTGTGAGAGAGGCATTCTGTGTACTTCAAATCCCCCTCCTTTCTTCTCCAGCTCTCCCAGGATTGGCTGCTCCACACCTCAGCATTATTGGGCATGCTGAAGTCATGTGGTGACTTTCCTGGGGTTAGACTGGATGTTAGTGATCATGGGGCTTAATCCACGAGAACAGCAGAAGTTCAGTGTAAGAAATATTGATGCCAGGAGGAAGAAGGAGAGGGGAGTGGTTGAGCATGAAGGAGAGAGCGTGCTAGTCAGGCTCCGGGCTCCCGCAGTGATCTGGACTCAGCTGTGGATCATGATGAGGCTATGATGTTCACCTGATACCGACGCCGACCACTGATACCTGATCACACTCACAAACTCTATCTTCATCCTGGAGAGCTGACCACAAGATCGTCTGTCCCAAGCAGCAGCAGGATTTGGGGGCAGTAGCGGTTGCATTTGGAGACCCACCGGCTATCTTGCCGGCTTGCCGGCTACCTTGCCGGTCATCTTTGGTCCATCTGGATACCTGGATCACTGGCTCGGTATACTCGGTACACTCGGTATACTTACTCCTAGTCCTGCTGCTTTATCTACCGCTCTACCAATCACTGCCTACGGAGCTTAACGGTTGGACTACCTGATTATTCAACTGTGTGATTCACTGTGCAATCTGTGTGATCTTCCCGCTGGTCTCCCGCTGGTCTCCCGTTGGTCCCCCGCTGTTCCCCTGCTGGTCCCGCTGGTCTCCCCGTTGGATTATATCTGACTATATCTGATTGTTTCTTACACTGGTCTCAGGATCTTCCATGGGACGGAGGAGAAGAGGAGCAGCAGCGTGGATATTATCAGCGCCTTCAGTGCCAGCAACGCCATCAACGCTTGGTCCTTCTCCCGGCAGTCAGACCATAGCCCCCTCTGCCCGTGCAGCAAAAGGTCAGCAAGGGATAGCGGAGTTTTTTCCAATTGGAGGACGGACTCGCTCTCACACTTCTAAGACCGTGACAGTGACGGAATTGAATCCAGGAGCTTCTAGAGATAATGCTGTCTGTGTCCCTCCACATCTTGTTAACGGCAGGGGTAGCCCAGCGAGTCCAGCACAGCGATTAGTGAGCGGTGAAAATCCTACTACAGCAATTTCTGAGCCACAGTCTCCTATACCTCCACTCACTATATCGCCAGAAACAACAGTAAAAACAGTACTTCCATCAGTGCTATCAGTACCTCCAGTATCTCCAGCATCTCCTGCTTTTCCTGTTTCTTCTTTGTTGGCACCTGCACCTGCATCCATACTTACACCAGTATTGACACCCGTACCTGCGCTTACAATCGCACCTGCATCAATAACTGCATCCGTACGTACACCCGTACTTTCATTGGGACCTACAACTGAATCTCTACCAGGGTCGGAACTATCTGTACCATCGTTACCATTGTCACCATCCCTACCGCCCCCACCCCTGCCACAGCCTCCAGAGCAATTTCCTTTACTGCCTCCGCTGTCAACGTTGCCATTGATGATGCTGACAGCTATTGAAATAGGGGGGAGAGGGGTCATTAAGAATGTTGACACCAAGGAAGAAAGGTCAGCTGGTATGGTTCCCACAGGCGCACAGATTGCCGCACTAAATTCTTCTGGACCCTCTGACTGGATTACACACCCTGAACCCCACGAACTCGCAGATTATATGGACCATACAGAACATACAGAATCTACAGAGCCGGCTATATCAGGTACAATAAATAGAATTGTGAATGTGAAGGGGCAAGATTCTGTAATATACCACTCATCACCCCTCAACACCATTGAGGGGGGGTGCATAGACACAATAAGGGAGGTAATAGGTGACAGTATGAACAAAGAAACAGGACCGGAGGCGGGTGGCTTATGGGACTTCCTTAGAGCCCTACCAACTCGCAATGAGATGGAGGCTTTTGTACAACGCTTAGAACATGGTTTTCATAAAGAGCTTCACACTGTAAACTCAGAATTACAGGCTACTGGGCTGAAAATAGCAGAGGTGGAGCACTCCGTAGATACGCTAGCAGACCAGGTGCATCTTCAGGAAAAACGTATAGATGCTCAAGAATCACAAATATATACACTGTTTCAGCTAATGGAGAATCAAGATACCGGTAATCGGAATAGACGAAACAATATTAGGATCAGGGAATTGCCTGAGACAGTTGGGACAGAAGAACTAACTCTAACAGTTAACAAAATTTTTACATCATTATTGGCGAGACCAGAAGAAACAACTCTAGAGCTAGACAGAGTCCACCGGTCTCTAGGACCACGCAACACAGATCCAGATAAACCAAGGGACATCATTTGCCGTGTTCATTTCTTTAGAGACAAGGAGGAAATTATGAGAAAATCTAGAGAGAACGGTGTTAGATTAAAGTCAAGGAGAATTCCATTCAATTACTACATGATTTATGCCCATTTACATTGGAGAAGAGGAAGGCGTTAAGGCCATTACTTAAAATGTTGCAAGATCGCAAAATTGTTTATCGCTGGAATTTTCCTTTTTAATTGCAAATTAAAAAAGAGGGCAGGTTGTATAACCTACGTGACCCATCAGACATTCCGATAATACAATCTGCTATGGGACTACCAGACCTACCGCCAATAATCTGGCCCCAGACATATACACCGTTTAGAAGGACTGAACGTCGGGGGGGGCGAAGCAACAAAACAGCCAGACAATAGCAAAGACTAATCGGCTAATAAAAGCAAGGGAACAATAATTGTCAATAGAATGGCTCGGCTGGAGAGTTTTGTTGGAGAGGCCCCGCCCTTCTCTTTCTCTCTATCTCTCTTTCTTTCCTTCTTGTTCTCTTTTCTCTCTCCTTCTTCCCTACTTTGTTTTCTCTCTCCATTCTCTCTTCCTCCCTCCCCTCATATGAGTTAATACTAAAATAGAACCATCAACTCCAGATCAGAAATACCAGTGCGATTACAAACTTTTGGAAATTAAAATATACAGAGCGACTTCTTTGCGACTTCATCGCATGGAATATACGAGGGGTGGTATCAATTGGAGTCATGGATACATGGTAGAAGGTTCAAGGTTTAAGATTTATAGCCTACAGTTTATAGTTTTGAATATAGATGTGATTATAGCGCAGACTAACTGTATGTGTATTTATGGTCTCCCTCCCTTTTTTTTTTTCTCTTCTTTTCCTCTTCTGTATTTTTATTTCGTATTATTAGTGCACCTGGAGGTATACGGTCTATGATATGCTCGAGTTGAATGTGAGGGAGAGGGGGGGCAGGGGAGGGAGGGGGTTAAAGTCGGGGGAGTTGGTTATAGATGTATCCAAATATATAAATCATCAACTTAATTATAAATGTATGATAGTCCGGATTCACTGCGGAGAGGCACCCTTCGTGCCCGCCAAGTTTTTCCCCTTAATAGGTACCCTAGCCCTCTGGTAGGGCTTGGTGTTTTTCTTTTTTGGATAAAATTCCAAAATCTTAGGGGACCTTTTTTTTATTTTTTATTTTATTTTTCCGTTTCCCCGAAGAATTACTAGTGAGCATTTCCCAGAGTAGTTTAGGGATCTGCGAGAGGGATCCTCTCAAAACTTGTTTGTGGGTTTTTTTTTTTTTCTTCTCCATCTCTCCCCTTCTCCCCCCTTCTTCCTCCCTCTCACCTTCAGTCTGCCTTATCTCTATCATGGCAGCAAATTTTTCCTCTCCAGTTGTGTTGAAGCTCTGTACCTATAATGCTAAAGGATTGAATAACAAATCAAAAAGAGGTCAAATTTTCTATAGTATGCATAAAGCAAAGGTAGACATTATATTACTCCAGGAGACTAATTTCCGCACAGATAGCATTCCAGTGTGTTCACGTAAACATTACTCTCAATGGTTCCATAGTACTATGTTGGGCTCCAAAGCAAGAGGGGTATCCATTGCTTGTCACAAACATTTGCCGATACACTACTTGAATCACAAAGCGGATCCGAACAGCAGATATCTTTTCTTAAAAATCAAAATATGGAACAAAACTTTCACAATTGCAAATTTCTATATCCCAAACCAAGCCCAAACTATAATAATTTCGAGGTATCTTAACCTTCTAGCTGATTTTGCAGAAGGTACTGTCCTTGTAGGGGGAGATTTCAATCTCGCTCTGGATCCTACACTAGATACCTCAGCTCAAAGATCAAATACTTCGTACTCCCGCTTGAGAGCACTTAAGAAAAAACTTTTTGAACATAGGCTACTTGACCTATGGCGGATCCTAAATCCTAAAGATCGTAATTATACTTATCTCTCCCTAGCTCATAAAACATACAGCAGGTTAGATTACTTCTTAACAGGTACTAAAGTACTACAATGGCACCCGCAAATGGAAATAGGATCATTTATCTGGTCCGACCATTCTCCAGTATTCTTAACAATAACCCCCCCCCCCCCCCCAGACGCAGGGGACAAACTGGTCCTGGCGCCTGAATGATAAACTTATGACAGACCAAACTTGCCATAGGGCAATTTTGGCTGCAATCGACAACTTTATTACAGATCACGAACAAGACGAAACTGCATTCCCTATAAAATGGGAAGCTCTTAAAGCGGTACTCCGGGGGGTGTTTATCCAACACGGCTCGCGCCTCAAGAAAGAAAAGTCCAAAAATATTGTCAAAACTCAGCTTGCTAGAAACTCAACACAAAACTCATCCCTCGGCAGAAATATTAGCTGACATAACACACACAAGGTCATCTTTATTACAGATTTTTGACACCTACCATAGTTTATACCAACAAAGGAGAGCCTTGGGTAGGTATAGATACGAGAATAAATGTGGGAGATTGTTAGCTAATAAATTGCATCCATGACTTTCCCAAACTTTTATATCATGCATAAAAAAAAACATCGGGAGAGCTTACATCGGACCCACTAACCCTCCAACAAATTTTTAAGGAATACTTTTCGGCTTTATATAATTTGCCCCCACCATCCTCTTTAAAAGAGAATGATATTGAAAGCTATGTACAAGAAAACGCAATACCAATAATAGATGATGGTAACAAGATCTTTCTGGACTCACCCTTCTCTCAAAAGGAACTACTAGATGTAATTACCAATATACCAACAGATAAAAGTCCAGGCCCGGACGGTTTCACAACAAAATTTTATAAAACCTATATAGAACAGCTATCCCCATTTATGCTTCAAGTATTTAATTCTATCTCCCCCAATAACCAATTCCCAATACAGTCTTTGGAATCGCATATAACTTTGATTCCAAAACCAGACAAGGACCCAACATTATGCTCTAGCTATCGACCGATATCTCTGATTGGGGTAGATATAAAAATCTATGCTAAATTGATAGCGCTTCGCTTCCAACCTCTCCTCCCTGGTCTAGTACATACAGACCAGGTAGGATTTGTTCAAGAAAGAGAAGCACGTGACAATACGATTAAAGCTCTTTTATTAATGAACCATGCCAAAACAGCTAAAATACCAGTATGCCTTTTCTCAGTCGATGCAGAAAAGGCATTCGACCGGGTAGGATGGCCTTTTCTCAAACAAGCATTAATACAAATAGGTCTGGGGGCAAATATATTGAATAAAATCATGGCGCTCTATACCGGCCCAGCGGCCAGGATAAAGATTAATGGATCACTGACAGTGAGTTTTTTTTTGAAAGAAACGTTTTTATTGATCTCCAACCAGGAGAGAAATTATAAGTACAATACAACAGTGCATCATACAACATATCACAACGTAACTAACATTTGGTGTACATTCACTTTCTGCATATCAGCATACATGTTAAGCTTACTTCGTCTCAGGCATCAAAAGGGAAAAAACTTAAAGTAATCTATTACCCATACTTGGTATTCATAATGTAAGTCTGCATCATTGTGTTAATCTCCAGTACATATCGATATCCTATCCAGCCCTGGGGGGGGGGGGGGGGGGGGGGGGGGGGGGGGGAAGGTGTCATTACGGGAAACCATAGGAGCTCATGCGGGGAGGGAGGGAGGGGGATTCCAGGTATCATTAGTCTCTACACATTTATCAGGATATCATCCTAATTCCCGACCCAGCATCCCCAAACCTTATCAAACTTTGAGGGGCATTTGCGGCTCATGTAGGTAAGTTTGTATAGTGGGAGGACAGAATCGACCAGCGCCTTCCATTGTGACACAGTGGGGGGGTCTTTTTTCTTCCAGTTCAGGAGGATAGTTTTTCTGGCATAGAACGCCGCGTAGAATATAAACAGTTGCGTGTGGATTTTGGGTGCCATTTTGTCACACACTCCCAGGAGCAGGACCAAAGGGTCCAGCCCCAGAGAGAGGTTCCCGGTTGCATTTATCACTCCCACCACATCTCTCCAGAACTGTCGTATGAGCGGGCACTCCCATACTACGTGTATAAATGTTCCCAGTTCCGTAGAGCACTTCGGGCATCTGTCAGAGCATGTCGGGTAGATTCTCGATAGTCTCTGAGGGGTGTAATAGGCTGTGTGGATGAACTTGAGTTGAATAAATCTGTCCCTGGCCGAGATCATTAGTGGTATATATTGCTGGATCCCTTCCTCCCAGTCCTCCCCTGCCAGTGTCGGGATGATCGTTTGCCATTTAGTGAATAATTTAGCCCCAGTATCAGACAGCTCTGAGGAGATCCTAAGATATAGGGAGGAGAGGATCCTATCCACACCCTTTGAGATCAGGAATTTTTCTATCCCGTGGGAAGATATGGAGGGTTTTGAGGGAAACTGAGCACGGGTTGCATGTCGCAACTGAAGGTAGCGAAAAAACATCTGGGAGGGGAGTGCAAACTCCTCCCGCAGAGAGTTAAAGGGAAGAAGTGTGCCGTTTGGCATAATCTGCCTGAGGATCTTTATTCCATAGCCTGCCCACAGGGTCGGGTCCGGAATAGAGTTCAGATGTTGCAGTCTGGGATTACCCCACAGCGGAGTATATGGTGATACCTCTCCTGGGGCACTAATTTTATTCGTCAGTTGGGACCATACTCGCACCGTAGTTCTCATCGGGAGGGTAATCTCAGGGTGTGCTGTGGGTCCCCGGAAGACCAGGTTGCTAAGAGCTGCGTAGGAGCCCAAGGTTGCCGCCTCGAGGTTGACCGACGGATTGGATCGGGACTGTTTAAACCACCACCTTACCGAGACTAATACCGCCGCCCAGTAATATTGTTTTAAGCATGGCAGGGCCAATCCCCCGCGGGACAGGGGTAGTTGAAGGGTGGCCTGGGCAATTCTAGGTGCGGCGCCAGACCAAATAAAGGAATTAAATATTTTGTCTACTTTCTGAAAAAAGGAGTTGGGAATCGGGATAGGGGTGTTTCTAAATACATAAAGGAATTTGGGGAGAAACGTCATTTTCAGCAAATTCACTCTACCCACCGGGGATAGGGGAAGGGACTTCCAAGCTTGACATTTATCAATCAGATTGTGGAGTATCGGGTAGACGTTGTCTTCCAGATACAGTTTTAGGTCTCCCTGGATCTCTATTCCCAGATAGCGAAATTTAGGGACTGTTTTCAAGAGCGCGTGCGCGTGTTCGGGCTGTGGTCTACCAGACAGTGGGAACAGGATAGACTTGTCCCAGTTTATTTTAACACCCGAATATATAGCAAATTCGTCTATAATGGCTAGGGCTGCGTTCAGGGACGTGGTCGTGTCAGGGAGATACAGTAGGGCATCATCAGCATAGAGGGATACTTTTTCCCATAAAGGGCCCACCTGTATTCCCCCGACCTCGGCCGACTCCCGGAGAAGCGTGGCCAGAGGTTCTATAGCGAGGGCAAAAAGGGCAGGAGACAGCGGGCATCCCTGTCTCGTGCCTCTGGTCAGTGGGAATGTGTCTGAGATTAGGCCATTGGTGCGGATTCTGGCTACGGGGTTTGCATAGATTAACTTTACCCAGGAGATGAATTTGGGACCGAAGTTAAAACGTTCCAGAACCCTCCAGAGGAATTGCCATTCGACAGAGTCGAACGCCTTTTCAGCGTCTAATGAGGCGACCGTGCCACTAGTGCGTCCCATCCCTGCTAGAGATATGTGAGTGTATAGGCGACGTAGGTTTATGTCCGTACTCTTACCTGGCATGAAGCCCGTTTGGTCACCCTGAACCAACTTTAAGATCACGGAGTTCATTCTAGTTGCAAGGATTTTCGTGACGATCTTCGCGTCTACATTTAGAAGCGAGATCGGACGATATGAGGAGCATAGTGTAGGGCTTTTGTTGGGCTTAGGGATCACCACTATTACCGCCTCTGACATTGTAGGAGGGAGGGTCCCTTTGCCCAGCATGGCTGTGAGCGTGGCATGGAATTGTGGGGCCAGTAGTTCTATGTGGGTTTTGTAAAATTCTGCCGGTATTCCGTCGGGACCCGGCGTTTTTGCATTTTTGAGGGAGGTCATGGCAAGCTGGACTTCTTCAAGAGAAATGGGGCTATCTAGTCGGGTACTGTCCTCGTCAGGGAGTTGGGGCAGCTCTATACGGTCCAGAAATTGGTTGAGGGCCTCAGGGGTAGATGTAGCCCTGGAGGTATAGAGAGATTCATAATATTGCGCAAAGCGAGCGTTAATAAGGTGGGGATCAGTCAGCATCTCTCCCCGCTCGCCCTCAACCATGGCTATGTGTGACACTGAGTTCCTTTCCTTAGACAGCCAGGCTAGTAGCCTACCTGTCTTTTCACCCTGCTCAAATATTCTCTGGGATTGGTTCAGGAGTATCTTCCTGCTGGCAGTGGCCCTTAGTAGGGATATCTCTCTGTGGACCCCCTGGAGTTCAGAGTACACTGCCGCGTCACCCCCCTGCGTGTACTCGTCTTCCAACCTGCGTGCTCTCAGCTCAGTCTCTTCTAGTGCCAACCTGGAAGTTTTCCTAGCTTTGGAAATGAGGAATTGGTACTGCCCTCTGACAAAAGCTTTGTACGCATCCCAAAGCACTGGTGGTTCTACTGTACCTCTGTTTTCTATCCAAAAGGCTCCAAGCTCTACCTCCATCTCGGGGGCCACGCGCTCATCATTCACCCAGAATCCAGAGAGCCGCCACATAACCGAGCCAGAGGCAGGACCTATCTCCAGCTTGAGTAGAAGTGGCGCGTGGTCAGAGATGCCTCGCGGCAAAATCTCCACCTCCGTGGTGCGGGAGAGCAGGAAGTCATCAGCTAGTAGTAAGTCAATTCTGGAAAAAGAAGCATAGGTAGCAGAGTGACATGTGAACTTTTTCTCAGTCGGGTGTTTCCACCGCCACACATCATGTAGACCATAGACCTCCATCCATTTCAGCAGAGGGGAATCAGGAGCTACACCAACCCTGAATCTATCCATAGACGGGTTTGGAGTCATATTAAAATCGCCTGCAATTAATACCCTAGCTCCTGGATATAAAGCCATTAATGGGGTTAGTTTGTGAAGTATTTGCATATCCACAGGTGGAGGCACATAGATGCCCACTATAAACATTTCTTGCCCATTACAGTTGGCATGAAGTGCCACATATCTGCCCCCTGGATCTAAATGTAGATCCAGGAGGGAGAACTGGAGCGATCTATGGACCAGTATACTGACCCCCCTGGAGTATGTTGAGTACGTGGAATGGTAATAGGAACCCACCCATGGTTTTTTCAGGGCTAGTGTTCTTCCACCCAGGAGATGTGTCTCCTGCAGAATACAAATCTGCGGGGAGTACTTTTTAATATAGGTGAAAACTAGGGACCTCTTGACCTTAGAATTTAGACCCCGCACATTCCAGGACATTATAGTCAATGGAGCCATCACTATATCACATTAAGTGTAAAACAAGGGGATGAGTCGCATGGACAGGAGCCGGAAAAACCACTGGCCGTCCCATCCAAGCGAGTTCGGTTGATAAATCTTGTCGTGGAGCCCCCCCCCCCCCTGTACGGGAGGGGAGCGTCACCACACCAAGGCAGCCAACAACATAGGATGCAGTATGTGAGAGATACCAAGCATTGCAGTAAAAAAAGTAATACATTCAAATCTTCAGAGCAAAGAGAAGTACACCATAAATTCCCCCCCCCCCCCCTCCCCCACCCGGACACCACCCCCCAAACCTCGGTGTGTCTTTTTCCCAAAACTTAAACCCCTGGTAACTACCATGGGGGTGCGTGAAAGGTAGAACCTCATAAGAGTTATAGTCCTAGCACAATCAGTCTGGCCAGGCCATGTATAGGATAGACGGTCCCTGCAGATTTTATAGCAACAGTTCTCCCGCTGAATGCGGGGGCACATACTTAAACAGAACTCTTGCATGTTGAACTTTGATGCATGTAGAATGCACCGCGGGGGACAGGGCCCCCAGGAACCCCAAACATGTTTTCGGCGTGTGTTGGTCCTCAGCAGAAACGTCCCGAGAGACCCGCCCACCATTAATCCTGTAAATTACCTGCTGCGTCCCATCGGGGTCCTAATGAAGGAGGATCCCCAGGCCCAGTCAATCAATCAGCATGTAGAGTGTGATGGTAACCGTCAGAAAAGGGTTACTGTACTGCTGGCACATTGTCATAAGGCAAGGGGAAAAAAAGAAAAGTAACATATAAGGGGGGGTACCTCAGGGGGTCATCCTCTAGGCAAAGTTTCCAACCAGTGGGATGCATCTTCAGGGGTAGTAAAGAATCTCACCGTCTCGCCATCTTGAACTCTCAGCCGCGCTGGGAACAGCATACTATACTTGATGTGTCTGTTGCGTAGGTTCAATTTAACCTGGTCAAAAGAGCGCCGCATCTTCTGGGTATCAATAGAGTAATCTGGGAATATCATCAGGCGGGATCCTTCATGGTTAAGGGCTTCTATCTTCCTGGCTTCCCGGAGGACCAGATCCCGGTCTCTAAAATTAAGGAGGCGGAGGATGAAAGTGCGTGGAGGAGCTCCAGGGGGCCCCCTGGTAGCAGGCATTCTGTGTGCCCTCTCCACCGCAAAGAATGGGGAAAACCGGACTCCTGGCAGCAGAGTCTGGAGGAGGCGCTCTGTGAAGGATGAGGGGTCTGCTCCTTCTGCTCCCTCTGGTAGGCCCACAATGCGGAGGTTATTCCTCCGATTCCTGTTTTCAGAATCTTCGGCCCTGCTCTCCAGTATTTTCACCCTGGTCTGTAGGGTTCTCAGGGACCCGGAGTGGTCCCGCAGTGTGTCCTCAGCGTCCCCCACGCGGCGCTCCGCTTCGGCCAGCCTGGCGCGGAACGCGTCCATGTCCCTCCGGACTAAGCTAATGTCCATCTGCACGGATTCTATCTTCCCTGTGAGGGTGGTCTGGCAGGTGGCAATTGCCTGCATTAGTGCCTGGAAGTTCGATTGGTCAGACAGGGCCGGGTCTGGGCTCTCCGCCGGGGACGCCATGCGGTCCGGAGGCTTAGGGGCCGGAGGTAGGCCCGAGCTAGGCCGGGGCTTCGATTTGGCTGCTGCGGATGCCTTGCGGGTGTTCGGAGTGCCCCTACCTTTGGTCATCCCCTCCCGGGTGAGGTCTCGATCGTTCTGGCAGCTCCAGGGGTGGTATCTGCAGGGTTCGGGCTGAAATAGAGAGGTGGCTGGCCGGAGCTCACTCTATGTGCGTCTTCTCAGTCGGCCATCCAGGACACGCCCCACTGACAGTGAGTTTTAATATACAAAATGGCACACGCCAGGGATGCCCACTTTCCCCTATACTTTATGTTTTAGTGATGGAATACTTGGCAACAGCAATTAGACAGAACCCGTCCATAACCGGCATACAAATTAAGCAAAAAGAAGTAAAGCTAGCCCTATTTGCTGACGATCTATTACTTTATGTTACTAAACCCCATATTTCATTACCTTCTATAATATCTGAATTCCAGCGTTTTGGAACTTTAAGTAACTTTAAAGTAAATATCCAGAAATCAGAAATCCTTAATATATCACTTACACCAAAACAAATTACAGCTATAAGAAACAACTTCTCGTTGAAAATTTGTTCATCAGCATTGAAATACTTAGGTATTAAGATTCCCTCCGATCCATCCTACCTATATTCAATGAACTATATTCCTCTCTTGCAACATACTCTACTAGACTTGAAAAAATATGATGCTAAACAAGACTCATGGTTTGGGAGGATTAATATATTAAAAATGGATATAATACCGCGCTTCTTATACCTTTTTCAAACTATCCCTGTGCCTATCCCTAGATCTTTTTTCTCAAATCTACAAACAGCCTTTATAAAATTTATCTGGGGATACAAGAAACCTAGATTACACAAGAAACTATTACTAGCCCTAAAAAACAATTGAGGAGTGGGTGCACCTGATTTGTACTATTATTATGCCTCGGCAGTTTTGACTAGACTAGTGAACTGGTTCCATCACTCCAAAATTAAACAATGGGTATCAATAGAGCAGGGGTTGAACCAACTGGATCTTAAGCTACTACCTTGGCTAGATCTATCTACCAGAGATATCGGTCGAGAGCTACAAAAAAATATGCCCCCCCTTACATCTCACTTATTGAAAATTTGGGCAAAAACAGTTGTACAGCTAGAACTGTCCTCTTTTGACGGACCAATGACCCCGTTATTTGGCAACCCTAACTTCCCGCCGCCAGTAAATCGTACACATTTCCTAATATGGAACAAAGAGTCCCATCCAAGACTGGGTCAGACTCTCTATCAAGGAAGAATTCCTCCCTTACAAGACTTATTCCCCATGCAACAACTGTCATGTATACAAAGGTTGGAATATTGGCAATTAATTTCATTTTGGTCCTCTATTCAATCTAATAGATCCTTATACAGAGAGCTAACCCAAGTTGAAAGTCTCCTGTTACAAGACTCCAAACCAAAACACGTTCTTTCAATGATATATAAGACGCTTATCACAAAATATTACTCCGAGCCACCGGAATTTATAAATAAGTGGGAGAAGGAGATTAATGTTCAAATTGAGGCTGAAGAGTGGGAGAAGTCATTTAATCTAACCCATTGTCTATCAACAGCAGTTAAAGCACAGGAAACAAGCTACAAGCTTCTTTCAAGGTGGTACCAGTAGCACTACAGCGTATAAGGGGAATGCCTATGCTTAAGCCTGTGTTCCCTTTCTTCCTCACATTTTTGTTTCCGGTTTTCCCTTCTTCTTTTTTTTTTTTTTTCCTCTTTCCTCTTTCCCCTCCCCTTTCTTTTTTTTTTTTTTCGATGTGTGTTGGTTTATTATCTGTATTGTTTAGTTTGGTGTAGTATTGCTAGTTATGTGTAGTATTGTTAGGTACGTGTAAAGACATTTACAAGAACTATGTTGGATTAATTAATTGACTCAACTTTTGTGCAACCATGTAACGGTTTAAAAATGTCTCAGTTTGTATAATTAATTTACAATAAAATAAGATTGAACTAAAGAAATATTGATGCCTGGCCAAGGGAAGTGTAGAGGTGGGCAGGGAGTCTACTGACATCACGACTCCACCCACCGAGCCCTGGACAACAGACCTGCCTACAGAATTACAGGGCTCCAAACAGCTAAAGGGGAGATATTTGACAGGTAAGGATACATGCAGGAGGCATGTATATCCTTATAGATCAGCACTATGGAAGTAAATTAGAAATGATAACATTGGGTTTACATCCACTTTAATGCATTCTATGCATTAAGGTAAAAAACCTGTGTTACAGGATCCCCCGCTCACCCCACTTATACTTACCTGAGCCCGATTTTGATCCAGTGATGTGCATGAAAGCAGCAGCTCTATCCGCGCTCTGCCTCCTCACAGGGCAGATTGATAGCACCGGAGTCATTGGCTCCCACAGCTGTCAATCAACTTCTGTGATGAAGTTGTGAGGTCTGTGAGGTCAATAGACAGACAGGGTGGCTCAGGAGGGAGCCCTCCATAGAAAGTAGCTTTCTATGGGGGCACTTGGTGGGGGGAGGAGGAGCCAGGAGCATGGATGTGGGACCCCAGAAGAGGAGGATCGGGCTGCTCTGTGTTTGCACAGAAAAGGTAAGTATAACATGTTTGTTAAAAAAAAATATATAAATAAATAAATAAATATATATATATATATATATATATATATATATATATATATATATATATATATATATATATAGTCAAGTATTGTGACACCTGCCTTTACACGCACACAAACTTTAATGGCATCCCAGTCCTAATCCATAGGGTTTAATATTGTTTTGGCCCACCCTTTGCAGCTATAACAGCTTCAACTCTTCTGGGAAGGCTGTCCACAAGGTTTAGAAGTGTGTCTATGGCAATGTTTGACCATTCTTCCAAAGCGTATTTGTGAGGTCAGGCACTGATGTTGAACGAGAAGGCCTGGCTCATTGTCTCTGCTCTTATTCATCCCAAATGTGCTTTATTGTGTTGGTCAGAACTCTGTGCACGCCAGTCAGGTTCCTCCACCCCAAACTCATCCATGTCTTTATTGATCTTGCTTTGTGCACTGGTGTGCAGTCGTGTTGCAACAGGAAGGGGCCATCCCCAAACTGTTCCCACAAAGTTGGGAGCATGAAATTGTCAAAAATGTCTTGGTATGCTTAGTTCCCTTCACTGGAACTAAGGGGCCAAGCCCAACCCCTGAAAAACAACCCCACACCATAATCCCCCCTCCACCAAATGATTGGACCAGTGCACAAAGAAAGGTCCATAAAGAAATGGATGAGCGAGTTTGGGGTGGAAGAACTTGACTGGCCTACACAGAGTCTTGACCTCAACCCGATAAAACACCTTTGGGATGAATTAGAGCGCAGACTGCGAGTCAGCCCTTCTCATCCAACATCAGTGCCTGGCCTCACAAAAGCGCTTTTGGAAGAATGGTCAAACATTCCCATAGACACACTCCTAAATCTTGTGGACAGCCTTCCCAGAAGAGTTGAAGCTGTTATAGCTGCAAAGGGTAGGCCAACTCAGTATTAAACCCTACGGACTAAGACTGGGATGCCATAAATGTTCAATAGTTATAGTGTATATATGTATAAATATAGTAAAAGATTTCGCGCAAACTGAATAAATAATACAAATAAAGTATTTGTAAAATAATGGATAAAGTGCAATATTAGCTAGATCCCACAATGGCGCTAGACCAAGTGATGAGGAAGGATATAATAGGCAGAATAAAGTGGCAGTTATCTAGTAGAGAAAAAAAGGACATAAAAAATAGTGACAATTGTCTAGTATATAAATGTCCTAGCAGAAGAATTAACTTGTGCAGAAAAATGCCAGAGTAAAGTGCATGAAAGATATAAAAATAAGTGACGTCAAGTGTAATGGCTCAAATATAAATATCCCAATATTTAATAAAAAATTCATAAAGGTATATAAATACGTGATAACTCAAATAAAATTTCCCAATAATTCATAAGTAGTTCATGAAGGTAGATAAATATGTAAAAAATCAATAAAGTGGTATAACATCAATGAGGTAATAAATAATGTGCTAAAAGTCCAATATATCCGTGATGTAAATAAGTTATATGAAATAATAAAAATCAAATATATCCGTGCTTCAAGTGAAAAAATATATATAAAAATGAGAAGTGATAAAAATCCAATACGTGTAATGAATAAATAGATGAATAAATAGATGTGAATAAAAATAGTCCAGGTATGTATCAATGTCCAAATCAATGGATAAAAAGAGAAATCAGATGAAAATAAATGTCATCATATCATAAAACACATAGATGGCCAATCCCCTATGGGTGAGTAGAAATGGAATAGTGGCTCTCTAATGCGTATTCTTGAATATTTCCAGAATTATTTCAGCAAATGTTCTATGCGTGTATGGTGATGATCCCTCAACCTTATATTTTTTGAAGGTCTTCTCCTTTACTTTTATATGCATTTTTACATTGGAGTTCAGCCATCCAGGACTTTTGTTCGCTCTTTTAAATGTATTACCCAATGGGATGCATTGGCTAATGCCCTTATTTAATATGCTCTTAAAGTAAACCCATCTCCCCTCCGTGTTCTTTGTTCCTAATATTTTATCCCAATTCATGCCTTCTAGCAACTTTCGTAGTTTAGGGAAGTTGGCTCTTTTGAAATTCAGTGTCTTTGTATTCCCCTTATGTTTCCTATTTCTGTGATTTATACTGAAGCCAATTGACCTGTGATCGCTGTTACCTAAATTGCCCCGTATTTCCACATCCGTGATCAGGTCTGTATTGTTGGTTATCAGTAGATCCAGTAACGCTTTATTTCTAGTTGGTGCGTCTACCATCTGACCCATGAAATTGTCCTTCAAAACATTTAGGAACTGGCAAGCCTAAGATGAATGTACGGTTCCCTCTGCCCAGTCTATGTCTGGATAGTTAAAATCCCCCATTATGATAACACTTCCCATCCTTGCTGCTAATCCAAATTGTGATAGGAGATCTGTCTCCCCTTCCTCCCTCAGGTTAGGGGGCTTATAGCATACTCCTAGTATTATTTTCCCCTTCGCTTTATCCCTTTGAAGCTCTACCCATAAGGATTCCACTTCCTCCATAGCTCTCTTAGTGATGTCATCTCACATTCACTTCTTGATATATAGTCATACTCCTCCCCCTTTTTTACCCTCTCTCTCTTGCGATAAAGGGTATACCCTTGAATGTTTGCCAGACAATCATGAGAGCTGTTGAATCAGGTTGCTGAAATTCCCACAAAATCCAAATCCTCCTCGTATAACAGTATCTCTAGTTCACCCATCTTGTCCGCCAGACTCCTGGCATTGGTGAACATGCCAAGTAGTTTAGACCGGTTGCATATTATCCCCTTATTGGGTTTTCCGAGAATGCAACTAGGACTACTTACCTTGGGTTTATGTGCTTTGGTCAACCTACCACTAATGCCCCCAACACTACCCTCCAGAATATGTCCTGTGCTGACTATCTCTACCTCTGGACCCTCCCCCCCTCCATCGCCTAGTTCAAAAAACCCTCTTACTTTTTGGCCATCTTCATTCCCAGCTTATCTGCACCCTCCTCATTTTGTAAATATTTTATGTGTGAGTGTACAGCTTGTTTAACAGTGTAAATGTCTGTCCCCTCAAAATTAATGTCTAAACCACTGGCAACAAAAGTTAGTACACCTCTAAGTGAAAATGTCCAAATTGGGCCCAATTAGCCATTTTATCTATCCCGGTGTCATGTGACTCGTTAGTGTTACAAGGTCTCAGGTGTGAATAAGTATCCCAACGTATAATCCCGAAGAGGGACGGGAGCTCTGTGTCCCGTGATGTACTCCCAAGAAAATAATTTTACAGGTAAGCTGTTTTAAAAATCCTATTTTCTTGTTCATACATCACAGGACACAGAGCCTTTGATGATTACTAAGTGGGATGTCCCAGAGCAATGCCCAAATTTGAGGGGAGGGAGACACAGATCAGAAACACAGACCGCCATCGGACGTGAGGACCTATACTGCTGCCTGCAGCACACTGTGCCCGAAGGTGGCATCCTCATGCCCTCTTACATCCACCTGGTAGGCCTGGTGATGCACTGCCCAAGAAGCACTAACTGCTCTAGTCAAGTGCGCTTTTACCTAAAAAGGAGGAATTTTCTTTTTCAAACCATAAGCCTGAATAATAACCTGTCAAATCAATCTAGAGATAGTGGACTTCGACACTGCCTGGCCCTTTTTGGGGCCTTCTGGCAGTATAAATAGACAATCAGTCTTTCGTATCTGAGCCGTTGCCTGCAGATAGATTTTGACTGCTCTAACAACATCTAAAGAGTGTAATAACTTCTCCTCTGCGGACTGCGGATCTGGAAAAAAGGACGGTAGGACCATCTTGATTCACATGAAATCCTGAAACCACTTTAGGCAAAAAGGTTGTTTGAGGAAGCAACACCACTCTGTCTTTGTGAAAAATCAAATATGGCTCCTTACATGAAAGAGCTGCTAATTCTGAGTATATGGCTACATGAAAAAAAGATTTCTTTGTCAAAAGAACCAAATGAGCATGGTGCAATGGTTCAAAAGGTTGTTTCTGTAAAACAGACAAAACCAAATTTAAATCCCACGGGCACACAGGAGGCTTAACCGACAGATTCAAGCGTAGTGCCCCTTGAACAAAGGCCCAGATCAGGGAATGAGAGGCAAGCGGTCTTTGAAAAACTACCAACAAGGCTGAGATGTGGCCCTTGATAGTGCTCAAGGCCAGCCTCATTTCTAAGCCTAATTGAAGAAAGGCAAGAATCCTGCTAATGGTAATGGTATACCTTCTAGGATGCCACCCCCTGGATTCACACCAGGAAACATATGCCTTCCAGATTCTGTAATAGATGAGCCTGGAGGCCAGCTTCCTTGCATTAACCAGAGTGGATAGGACTGGACCCGAGAGCCCACGGGTCTTCAGGATGTGGGTCTCAACAGCCAAACCATCAGACGTACAGTAGATGTGGGCGTAGCAGAAGAACCAAAAGTCTTCACTCTGCCATCTTTACGATCTTTACGATCTCCGCATACCAAGGTTGCCTGGGCTAAGCTGGGGCCACCAGAATTACCGGCCTTCCCTTCCTTTTTGACCCTCTGAAGGAATCGCGAGAGAAGCGGAACTGGAGGGAACGCATAGATCAGAAAGTACTGATCCCACGGAATCGCTAAGACATCTGACCCTTGTGCCAGCGGATCCCTTGTTCTTGACACAAAGTTGTCCAATTTCTTGTTGAACCTGGAAGCCAACAGGTCTACATCCGGGGTACCCCATTTCCATCATGTGGCCTGAAATATGTTGGGGTCTAGAGACCATTCTCCTGGACACAGCTGCTGGCGGCTCAGGAAATCCACCTGCCAATTTTCTACCGCTGGAATGAAGACCCAGACAGGCAGGGAACATGCCTTTCTGCCCAAGAAAAAATGTGATTCACCTTCTGGGCATCCAGACTCCTGGTGCCTCCTTGGTGATTGATATAGGCCCACCGCTGTAGCGTTGTCTGACTGTATCCGGAAAGGACAGCCTTGCAACCTGTAAGTCCAGGCCTTGAGGGCCAGACGAATTGCCCGAATCTCCAGAATGTTGATGGGCAAGAGCCCTTCGGCTCTGGATCATCTTCCCTGGGAAGAGGCTTCTTCCAGAACAGCTCCCCAACCTACAAGGCTGTCATCTGTGGTTACGACCTTCCAAGTAACTGGAACAAAGGATTTTCCTTTCAGTAGGTTCTCGATTAGTAACCACCAATTGAGGCTCTGGCGTACCCATGGTGACAGGCACATTGGAAGATCCAAGGCTTGAATTCTCTTGTTCCAGCCAGGTAGGATGCTGCTCTGTAAAGGTCTTGAGTGAAACTGGGCGTAAGGAACAGCCTCGAATGAGGCTACTATTTTCCCTAATAACCTCATACATAGTCGAATGGAAGGACTTTTCCTTGTTTTGACTCCTCGGACCAAATCCTTTATGGCTTTGGCTTTTGACTTGGGTAAGAATACTCTGCTTTGGACTGTGTCTATGACCATGCTCAAATATTCCAGCCTTTTTAGGGGCTTTTTTCTAGATTGAGGACCCAGTCTAGGTACTATAAATACTTCACTGTGCTGAGCACATTGCGGTCTAAGTGTGCTACGGACTGTTCTACGAGTAGCAAATCGTCCAGATAAGCTGTTACTGCAATGCCTCGAGCCCTTATCTTTGCCAGGGGTGGGTCTAGAACCTTCGTAAACACTCGAGGTGCGGCAGCAAGACCAAAAGGTAGGGCCACAAACTGGAAGTGGCGCTGCTCCACCGCAAAACTTAGAAACCTTTAGTGAGCGGGGAAAATTGTCACATGTAAATTTGCATCTTTGATGTCTATCGATGCCAGAAATTCTCCTCCCTGAAGGGTGGAAACCACTGAGTGGATTGACTCCATGCGGAAAGAACAAATGTTTAGGAACTGATTCAGGTCTTTTAGATCTAGAATAGGTCTGACATCCCTGTTTGGTTTTTGAACCGTAAAGAGGATTGAGTAGAACCCCGAGCCTTGCTCTTCTGGGGCTACTTCTATAATCACCCCTTGGGATAACAGGGTTCTAAGGCCAGAAGCAAGGGCCTCCTTTTTTCTGGATCTTTGGAGACTCTTGACGTTAGAAAGCGTTAGAAAGGATGGCGAAGCTCCCGAAACTCCAGCTTGTAGCCCAGAGACACCCTGGAGGTTACCCATTTGTCCTGAACCTCTTCCCGCCAGGTGTCTGCAAACCGCAGCAGCCTTCCCCCCACTCAGCCAAGCGGGGGCGCCTCTTCATAAGGAGACTTTGGGGCTCTGCTTAACAGATCTTGGACCCAAGACTTTTTCTGCCCTTGGGCCCGGTCTTGGACCTTTCCCCTAGTATTGGACTAGGGAGGCTGTCGCCACTGCCTGGAGGTCGAGGCTCCAGGGGCTGGGGGAAGAGAACGTCTAAATGAGGGACGTTTACTCTCCCTCTTAATCGACAACAAAGTGGTCTGGATATATTTGTCCAAATCATCCCCAAACAAGCGTTGAATGAATGACTTGTATAGCGCAACCTATGCGAACTGAATCGCCTGAATCGCCTGAATCGCCATGAAACGGACACCCAGTCAAAAATCTTTTGCATGAAGCCTCAGCTGCCCAATGCTTAAGCCAAAGGGACCTGCACATGTGTACCAGCGGGAGAGTAAGGCGGGATGCTTTTTGAACAGAATCCATAATGGCATAAACCGCAAAACATAAGGCCTTAGGAAGGTCTGCATAAAACTCCAACTGTTCAGTGGGGAGGAGGTTAACCAAGACCCTCTGCCTCACCCACAAATGCACACAAGGAAATGCTCCTCAATACCTATGTGAGAAAATAAAACACTACACACCCATCCGCAGACTTCGATCAACTAGCCAAAACCTCCTCCTCATCCCTATATCCCGCTACAAATCCAAGGGAGAACGAAGATTCGCAGTCCAAGGACCTCGGCTATGGAACGCTCTACTCACTGACATCCGCATGGAGGAAAACCATCGGGCCTTCAGGAAAAAAACTCAAGACCCACCTCTTCTAACAAGCAGGAAGCACAGGACGGATCAAGCGCCTTGAGGAGATTCAGTTCGCAGTTGTAGCGCTAAACAAGTCTTTCATTCATTCATTCAACCACCTGCTTCATTTGTTCCTTTAGGAATAGGCACATGCCAACTGCTGCGACTGCGGGTTGGACCACAGCGCCAGCCATAAAAAAGGAGGCTTTAAATAAAGATTCCAGCTTTTTGTCAGTTGGATCTTTGAACCCCTGAGCATTGTCCACAGGGCAGGTCAGGCTTTTTTTCACACAGGAAACAGCCACATCAATTGCTGGCACCCCCCATTTCTTGGTGATTTTTTCCTCTAACGGATAAAGAAGGGAAAACTTCTTAGGAGGAGAAAATAGCTTATATGTGAACCCAGTCCTCATACAACAATTTATCCAGCAAGGGATGAATTGGGAAGGTATAGGCAGCCTGTGGGGATTTCCGGGATCCCAAGGAGGAAACAGAGGATATGGCAGCCTCAGCAGAGGGCAAATTTGTATGTGGCATGCACCAACTCAGTATAATATTGCACCTGCACCTTGAGGGCCTGAGAGGAAGAAGAGAGCTTCTCCTCATCCCCTGAATCGTCCAACTGCTCCTGATCCCCGGATAGGGATACTTCATCATTATCAGATTGTTCATCCGATAAGGAACCTAGAGCAGAGGCAGGGGATATATCCAGTTTTCTGCTACTCTTTAAGGAAGTTGTGATTAAAGTAGCAATCCTTACTTCTAAACTATCCATTGCAGCTTTCATAGTGTCTTCAGTCACATACACAGGGGCTGCAACATTGGGAGAGGCTGCAAAGCCTGACAGGGGCAATGACTCATCCTGTGAGGCTGCCTCCAGTCTTTCAGGGGGGATGGAATCCTTCAGGCATGTCCAGAACCCCTAAATCTAGGCGGTGACTTCTTAGTGCCTCTTTGACCTGCCCCTGAAGCCCTCTTACGGGGAGACATAGTCCTAAGCTGCAAAAGCAGTGGCACTAGTATAGATGCAATCGCTGTTGTGCCTTAGTCTTACAATATAATCATTAGCTTAGTCTGCAGAACCTGATGCTGAGTAGGTGTCTTAGGTATGCCTGGATCCAAATCCACTGAGATGCTTACTGCCCACAGCTCTGTGTCCCACCACTTACAGGTTCTCCCGGCGTCCTAGGCTTTAAATATTGCCGCCTGTGCACTGATGCGCCATGCACGCTGCACATGCACGGCACCTGCAACCACGCCCCCTCCTTCCCCGCTGAATCCGCCATAAAAGCGTACCCCCCAGGACCATCATGGTGGTGGCTGGGGGCCAGGGGGGAGAAAGGAGACCTCCGGAGGACTACGTGGGACCCCAAGGCTACGTAGGATCCCCCCTTTCAGTTTATGTGGCAGAGCCTGCAACAGAGGAGGTGAGCAGCTTCACAGACCAGCTTCACTGAGCATGTATCCTGGAAGGCATGTAAGTAAACACCAGGTATGTCTCTTACTTCCTCTAGTGGCGGAAACCAGGTAAGACATGAAAACTACTACTAGGTAAATACCTAGGGTTGTCTTCACTTACCTTATCACCCATCACGGCGGGTAATGTTGTGCCAACCTTCAGGGTTCTGGGTTCCTACTTACATGATCCTCTTCCCTGGACCTCTAGAAGACTCTGCCAGAAAACTTTTCGTGCAACTTTTAATTTGTGCCCCAAAGTGCTGGATCCCAGAGCCCAGTCCTTAAAGAGAGACATTACAGGCAAAACTTTGTTTCTTCTTTCACGAGGCCCGGGTACCATTCATCTTAGGCGTATTTATTGGCCCGAGGTATGGATCCGGTTGTATAGCTCCTAGGCCCCTGCAGAGACCATCAAACAGAGCTCTCTTCTTAGCACATCTTCAACGTGACCAACCACCTTAGACACTGGCGAAAAAACTGAGGTACTTTCCATATGGGAGGGGTTATATAGGGGAGGAACTTGCCTTGTAATTAGGGTTGCCTGTGTCCAATAACCTGATGGTCCCCCCCTGTATGCTCTCCCCCCACACTGTCCCCCCTATATGCTCTCCCCCACACTGTCCCCCCTGTATGCTCTCCCCCCACACTGTCCCCCCCTGTATGCTGTCCCCCTGTATGCTCTCCCCCCACACTGTCCCCCCTGTATGCTCTCCCCCCACACTGTCCCCCCTGTATGCTCTCCCCCCACTCTGTCCCCCCCTGTATGCTCCCCCACACTGTCCCCCTGTATGCTCTCCCCCCCCACACTGCCCCCCTGTATGCTCCCCCCCACACTGCCCCCCTGTATGCTCTCCCCCCAGACTGTCCCCCCTGTATGCTCTCCTCCCACACTGTCCCACCTTGTATGCTCTCCCCCACACTCTCCCCCCTTGTATTCTCTCCCCCCACACTGTCCCCCCTTGTATGCTCTCCCCCACACTCTCCCCCCCCCCCTGTATGCTCTCCCCCACACTGTCCCCCCTGTATGCTCTCCCCCCACACTGCCCCCCTGTATGCTCTCCCCACACTGTCCCCCCCCTGTATGCTCTCCCCCCACACTACCCCCCCTGTATGCTCTCCCCCCCCACACTGCCCCCCCTATATGCTCTCCCCCACACTGTCCCCCCTGTATGCTCTCCCCCCACACTTTCCCCCCACACTGTCCCCCATGTATGCTCTCCCCCCACACTGTCCCCCCTGTATGCTCTCCCCCCACACTGCCCCCCACTCTCCCCCCCCCCCCCTGTATGCTCTCCCCCACTCTGTCCCCCCTGTATGCTCTCCCCCCACTGTCCCCCCTGTATGCTCTCCCCCCACACTGTCCCCCCCCTGTATGCTCTCCCCCACACTGTCCCCCCCTGTATGCTCTCCCCCAAACTGTCCCCCCTGTATGCTCTCCCCCCACACTGCCCCCCCTGTATGCTCTCCCCCCACACTACCCCCCTGTATGCTCTCCCCCCACACTACCCCCCTGTATGCTCTCCCCCCCCACACTGCCCCCCCTGTATGCTCTCCCCCCCACACTGTCCCCCCCTGTATGTTCTCCCCCCACACTTTCCCCCCACACTGTCCCCCATGTATGCTCTCCCCCCACACTGCCCCCCTGTATGCTCTCCCCCCAACACTGTCCCCCCCACACTGTCCCCCCCACACTGTCCCCCCCTTGTATGCTCTCCCCCCACCCTGTCCCCCCTGTATGCTCTCGCCACCACACTGTCCCCCCTGGATGCTCTCCCCCCCACACTGTCCCCCTATATGCTCTCCCCCCACACTGCCCCTCCTGTATGCTCTCCCCCCACACTGTCCCCCCTGTATGCTCTCCCCCCACACTGTCCCCCCCTGTATGCTCCCCCCACACTGTCCCCCCCTGTATGCTCCCCCCACACTGTCTCCCCTGTATGCTCTCCCCCCACACTGCCCCCCTGTATGCTCCCCCCCACACTGCCCCCCGTATGCTCTCCCCCCAGACTGTCCCCCCTGTATGCTCTCCTCCCACACTGTCCCACCTTGTATGCTCTCCCCCCACACTCTCCCCCCTTGTATTCTCTCCCCCCACACTGTCCCCCCTTGTATGCTCTCCCCCACACTGCCCCCCATGTATGCTCTCCCCCCACACCGTCCCCCCCCCCCACACTGTCCCCCCTGTATGCTCTCCCCCCACACTGTCCCCCCTGTATGCTTTCCCCCCACACTGTCCCCCCTGTATGCCCCCCACACTGCCCCCCCCCTGTATGCTCTCCCCCCACACTGTCCCCCCCCTGTATGCTCTCCCCCCAGTGTCCCCCTGTGCGCTCTCCCCCCAGTGTCCCCCTGTGCGCTCTCCCCCTCCAGTGTCCCCCTCTGTGCTCTCCCCCAAAGTGTCTCCCAGTGTGCTCTCCCCCAAAGTCCCCCTGTGAAGGTGTGGCTTGGGACGCAGGGGGCCCCATGATCCTCTGTTGCCCGGGGGCCCCATCAGTTGTCAGTCCGCCCCTGCTCACTACTTTACATTGTAGAAAAGTGTAATTTATTCAGTGTTGTCACATGAAAAGATATAATAAAATATTTACACAAATGTGAGGGGTGTTCTCACTTTTGTGAGATACTGTATATACTTTGCAAGGTTAACTCAGGTTGATAAAACAGGCATCTCCAGGCGAGAGAGCCCAGGGATCCTTGAAACCTCTGCAGATGATTATTGACTACAAAAGTTACCAACTTTTAAATAAAATTCCTTGGGCAACTTTTTTGATGTATTTATCATAATGATAGAAATATAGCTAAGGAGGTATTGTTCAACTATTGTATTTACAGAAAGATTTATCATAATGATAGAAATATAGCTAAGGAGGTATTGTTCAACAATAACAATTAATGTTGTATTTGTTTAGCTAGCTACAATTTTAAACTGGTCATACGCGGCTCATGCTGATTCGGCTGAAATTTGACCCTTTTCAACAAAAGCCAGCTTCAAAATCAAGCTGGGTGGAAAATGATGGGCCAACAGCGGCTGAATCCAATCAGATGTATTATGTAATCAAATGTGTCATCCAGTCAGATGCTGTCCCTGTTTGGGTATTCAGACAGCTGTGGCAGTAGCCGTCAAAGGAGACTCTTCCATCCACACTGGTTAGTGTGGATAAGGGAATTCAGTGATTTCTCTCATTTGGAGCTGGACAAGACAAATTTACACAATATATTAAAAGTGCAGCAACCCAACAGTTCTCACAGAGAATATAGTAATAAACACCAATTACACTGTAAACACATTTGGCATAAAATATTTTGAAAACAACATCTGACACTGAACGTTTGTTCTGCTGAGTACTGCAACACCTGTTGTGATTGTTGTAGGTTTTTCTAGGTAGAAAAAATCTTGTGTAATAAAACTAATTAGGAGACAATATGCTGTGGCAAATTATGAATCATGCACCAAAAAACTGGAAATCTTTTGCATGTATGTAAATAGGGATTCTACAGTAATCACCAATGTAAGAGGGGAGTTTACAGTAATCACCAATGTAAGAGGGGAGTTTACACTGATCACCATTGTAAGAGGGGAGTTTACACTGACCACCAATGTAAGAGGGGAGTTTACACTGACCACCAATGTAAGAGGGGAGTTTACATTGACCACCAATGTAAAGGGGGATTTACACTGACCAACAATGTAAAGGAGGATTTACACTCACCACCAATGTAAGGGGAGTTTACATTGACCACCAATGTAACAGGGGATTGCTACACTGACCGTGCTTGAGGAGATTGTAGCAGTTTTAGTGCATTTGCAACAAGAACAATGGAGTTACTGTCTGTGATACTTTTTTATTAGCACTAAGATCCATATTTTCAGGACAAGCTTTTGGGATGTAAGGTCCAAGCAGTACTAATACACAAAGTTTTAGCATGATCTTAAAGCATTTGATACCCCAAAACTTAATATTCCTTATATGTGCCTGCTGCACCATGTACTTGTATAAGAAAGTATCCTGTTCTCTTTGTATTGCTTCCTTTATGTGAAATCCCTGGTTCCTGCCAGTCCCCTTGCTTTCCTATTAAAAGCTGACCACACTAAGCAGGAGAGCACACTGTGGTCAGTTCTCTAGCTATGCTGGGAACTCAGCCTGCTCTCCTCCAATGATCAGACTTGTCCTGACAAGCCCCCACTGCACAGCCATTCATTGGGAAGCTCAGTGTGCTGCTGCTGCTTCTTCTCCCACCAGCTCTTATGCAGCTGAGACCAGTGGGAATGTGATAATTTATAAAAAAGGGAAAAAAAGTATTTATAATGTTTTTTTTAATATCTAAACAAAAATGTTTTGCATTTCATATCTATTTTAAACTGATTGGGTTGTTTTAAACTCATGCCTTGTCACTCCCCTTCCCTTTGTAGTATTAATGACAGTTCCCCTCCCCCAGTCTCTTGCACTCTATAAAGGGTTAGGCAAATCCCCCTTCCTTTTTTCCCTTCTCTCTGGTTTGACAAAGGAGCGGATTTGCTCAAAACATGCTACCACTCCCTTTGTAACGCCATCACGTCCTTCCGGTTCCGGTTCCAGTGTGGCTACAACTCTAGCCCGTGGATCCCTTCACCTGCCTGCTGGTCCTGCAGAGCCCCTTTTGCAACCACTCAGCCATGCTTCATTCCATCTAAAGCGGGATACAGTGCACATTAGCTACTTTCTGACCCTCTGATTCCTGAGGCTGGCCAGTGTACTGGGACTGATGTAATGCTTGTTTTTCTTCTACCTCTGTGAGTGCAATTAAACTCTGTATTTTACTCATAAATTGTAATAAATAGATACACTGTTTATTTGTTGTTCCTGTACAGTATGTTTGTACAGTGACAAAAGAAGGCTATTACTGGATAGTCGCAGTTTCAGACCTTTGCTACAAAAAAATTTTTAGGGTATTTTTTTAGACATTTGATTAGGGATAAGTACACACAGGTTCTCATCAAACTTTGCCTATTCAGGTGTTCTTCTGTACCCCAAACATTTTTCATATTCAGGGAAAGATACAGTAAATGTCATATATAGTGTTGTTTTTTCATCTGCTATTTTATATGACCACTTTCTGTCAAAGGTTGTTAAGGAAGCAGTGGGAGCTGGCACCCACTTAAAAACCAGTGACATCACCCAGCTCCATTAATTTGCTGGCTGGGTATACCTGGCCATGTAAATGTATGGGCAGGGATAAGGCTGAATCGCTAACCAAATATGACCTTGTTCATATATGATTGATGACGTCACCTGGAAACCACTGCCCATTTGTTTACTTTTAGCAGTGGGTATTAGGAGTTGTCATTCGGCAGCAAGTTATTTGTTTAATAAAGGATTTGTCAAAAGCTGTGTGTGTTTTTGTTTACTTTTCACTTTTTTGTGTTAATGAATAGGAATACTTTGTACCCCTTACTTATTCACACAGTGAGTGGTATTTGTGGGCCCCCTTATTGTTAAAGGGCTTCCAGATTCCAATAAGTCCCTGGCCACAGATCCCACAATCACTGGACCAGGGTAATTCATATGGGAACAAGGTACTTTGCCAGGCAAGGTACCCTCCTCATGTTAAAGGCATGTGGCTTGGTATAGTTCAGTAGGGGTTGGGGTGCAGGCTTCCCTGCTTTCATTGACAGCCAGGCTGCAAGTTCAGATAAGGATCTTGTATGGATTTTTAGGGGTCTCACTTTTTTCTTGTTTTTTTTGTGTGGGGTCCCTCTTGACATCCATACCAGACTTCTATCAAAGATAAAGGTATGGTATGTGTTTTTAGTGGGAACTCCACAAAATTTTTTTTGGTGGGGTCCCCCATTGTCATTGAGGAAAGGGAGTCCCAAACCTTTTTTGTTTGCAAACAGAAGCAGCTGGGAGCTCTCATTTGCCATCAATTTAAAGTGTTACTAAATTTAAAAAGTTTTTTTATAGGGACGTGTCCGGATGTGAGCAGCGGCGGATGTGTCTGAGAGGAGCTCCGGGTATCCTAAACTCAAATCTTTGCCATCTATGCATGTAATTGACTAAAAAAGACCAGCCAACCTGCCTACCTGTTCCTCTATCCCCTGCTGAGTCCTGAGATGATCTTGAGCGGAGATTCTGCTGGTGGTCGTCCAGAGAGCCGTGCAACGACGCAACGCCTGCATCTTGCCGGCCTGTACCCAGTCGGAGCGAGCTGATCCCAGCCTGGCTGTGCGGTAAGACCCTTTCATTTGTCCTCCTGCCTGCCCCTCCACCTGCCTGGCACCATTTGGTAGCCTGTTGGGCCGCTGGAAGCGATGGCGGCAGCCTAGTGGAGCCTGCCCAACACCGCTGTTCCCTTAGCCGCTACCCTGCGGGAGTGCGCCACAGCCGGCCTTGCCTCAACTCGACAGCGTGGATCTTGCTGTCCCCACCTGCCTCATTACCCATCCACCTCCCTGCCATGGCCTGGTGTGCTGACCAGTGGAGACTGCCTGTGTGGGCTGGTGGAGATGTCCAGACGCCTGGTGTCTCTGCCATCCTTCTGCCTTAGTCCCCCTGCTTTGGACCTCTCCTGCCTCTCCCCAGGTGTTTGCTGAAAGGTAGGGGGCTACTGGTGACCACTGCCTGCCTGTCTGGACTGTGTTCTTCCGGGCCTCAATACCTGCTGCTCATTTGGGTCACCCCCAGCTGCCTCCTGAACACTGGTCTGGGCACGAGTTGTTCCTCTGTTGGAGTCCCCTTTAGAGACTAATCAGATGTCCCCCCCTCCAAAAAGGGAAGGAAGAATTCCAAGGCCACTGGGATTGGCTTATTGCCCCGGCAGCCACATCTCTCTTCACCGCAGTCTGATCCCATACTGATTAGACGACTCCAGGCCTTGTTAGGTGAATTGGAGATGGGTCCTGGGGAGGTTCCAGTGAAGAAGGAGTCAGCCCTGCTGTCGCAAGATAGTACAGCCATGATCCTTGCTGCGATCGAGCAGAGTAGGACTTCACTGCTGGTGCGCATCGACCATCTTGCTGAGGAGTGCATTCTTATTAGGGGGAGAATGACCAAAACCGAGTCCAGAGTATTCGCCACCAAAGATCTTACTGCCACTCATGCCTCCTCCATTGCTGAGTTGCAGCGCATGGTACAGTCACTTATCGCAATATCAGATGATGCTGAAAAACGACTCAGGCGCAACAATGTCAGAGTCCTGGGGCTGCCTGAGTAAGAGGATCACCCACCTGAATTTGCAGAGGAGTTATTTAAAAATCTCCTGGGTCCCCCCTACCTATGTGGTTGAAAGGGCCCATCTGGTGCCCATGGGCCGTGCAATCCCGGGGAACCTTCCATGGGTGACCCTAGGCCCATGGACGGTGTTGCGGTGGCCATCTTGGTAGGAGCGGGTGATGATGTTGATCTTTGCCGGGGGTTGCTTCTTCCCTCGCCACTTTCCCATTCACCAAAACACCTCCCTGGGATGCAGGAGACGCTTTGGGCTGGGTGTCAGGGCTGGGCTCAGCCCTTCCTTCTCTGAGCTGGCCGTTCAGCTGTCGGCTACAGTAATTGCCAGCTCCTATCTCTCCACAGTTACTCAGCTGTTGATGATATCCTGCTCGTCAGTCCTGCCTACTTAAGCCGTCCTGCCCAGAGGATCTCTGCCTTCGCCTTGGTCAAGATCACAGAGACTATCTCCTGCGTTCCTGTTTAAAGACTTGCTTGGCTGACATCCCTTGTGGCTCCAGATCCTGCTTGCTGTTTCACTACACTGATTCCTGACCCTCTGGCTTGGCTGACTATTCGTTTCGGTTACTGAACTATTGGCTATGTTTTGACTACGTTTGTTCTATTTACTTTTATTATTAAACAAGTGTGATTTAACTGTACTTCTGTCTCTGTCTGATTTCATGGTTTCTGACACTGGGTTGGGCGAGAAATGGGTCGTTTTCCATCTATGGTCGATCAGGATGGAGCAGGATTGTAGAAGGAGAGACTGAAGCTGCACAGGAACACGTCTGTTCACATCCCGCACTAGGCCATGCCCCCCATATGATCACACTTAATCCTAACTGTTCTCGTAATGTCCAGCTCAGACAAAAGAGAGGGAGAAGTAGTCCCGCAGGAAAATATATCTCCTGCCACCATGCTACCATTCGAAACCTGGATACCAATTTTGTGGTTGCTTTTGTTTTCTTTTTGTTTTTTGTTTTTAGTTAAATATGTTTAGTTTTGAGAGGCACGGTGAGTTGTACATTGTTATGCACATGGCTTTGTGCACCAATTGGCCGGGATATGCCCCAAAGGCCCTGTTTTGTACCTTCACATTAAAAAAGTTCAAAAAAATGTTTTTTATTATTAAAATAACAAACATGTTATACTCACTTGCCCCGATCCTCCTCTTCTCAGGTCCCCCTGGCGATGATCCTGGCTCCTCCTCTTCTTTGTGTGTCCCCATAGCAAGCCGCTTGCTATAGAGGCACACAGTGTCTGCACGCTCCAGAGCTGTGTGTCTATGGAGCCACGCTTACACACTTACACAGCGACACTTAGCCCCATCCCCCACTGCCTCCTCCTTGCATTTGATTGACAGGACTGCGCTTTCACACTTTGAATGACAATTGCACGGTCAAGCAACACTGTACCCAAACTAAGTTTACACAAATAGAGGTTTATTTTGGTGGTATTTAATCACCACTGGGTTTAAAAAAAATTTGCTAAATAAGTGAAAAAAGACCGAAATTTAATTTTTTAAAAAAAAAACATGTTTTTCTTTGTTTCTGTTATAAACTGTTGCAAAGAAATAATCTTTCTCATTTCTTGAGGTCCAAAAAAGTCAGGACAGTACAGATATCCCCAAAATTACCCCTTTTTGGAAAGTAGACAATCCAAGGTATTTAGTAAGAGGCATGGTGAGTTTTTTGAAGTTGTAATTTTTTGTTATAAGCTGCTGTGATTAGTTACAGCGGTCACATGATACCAGCAGCGGGCCGGTACAGTAATCAGTCATCGGCTGTGTCCGGTGGACCCAGCTCTTGACAGATCGCGCGCCTGTGTGGCCCCACGATCCGGGAGGGCATCATATGACGTCCACCCGGATCAACAAGAGGTTCCCGTGGCGTCATATTGTTATAGGCCGTGCTGGAACCTGTTAAAGTAATTCTGCATTTTTAATATTACCTTGAAGCATTATTAAAGTTGTTGCTCCACGCCAAACAGAATTTATAAAATACAAAAAGTTCTTTGGTACATACTGTATTCCCTAGTATAGTGTCCAGCCCATCTGCCATTTGTTTAGATTGGAATGAGGGACACCTATTAGCAAACGTATGTAGGCATAGAACACCCCCCTGCCACGCCCCCTTAAAAGAGAATTATACAATAAAAAATATTATTTAAACACACAAGTGCTTATTTTAACCACTATTATTCCTTCATACTGTCTTTTGAAATTTACAAATGTAGCAATTTATAAATTGGATGAAAGTTTTAGCACTGGGAAACACTTTTTGAAAGATAAAAGTGCATTTTATATTCCACTATATAGATCATACCAAAATAAGGGACAAATGAGGAGGAAAGAGGGACAGAGAGACTTTGTTCCAAATCAGGGATAGTCCCTCGAAATCAGGGACAGTCCCTGAAAATTAGGTTGGGAGTTATGCATGCAGTACCATCACCACCAGTGAACACCTCAGCCTCCATTATGACAAGGTTCTTTATTCTGTAGCCACTGCAGCTGCACAGATAATGGGGAAGCCAGGGTTTTTCTGACAGCTCCACCAAATAAGGGGAACCCCCTACGCCGAAAAAATGGCGAGCGCCCCCCTTCCTGAGCCGTACCAGGCCTCATGCCCTCAACATAGGGGGGTGGGTGCTTTGGGGAAGGGGGGCGCCCTGCAGCCCCCCCACCCCAAAGCACCTTGTCCCCATGTTGATGAGGACAAGGGCCTCTTCCCGACAACCATGGCCGTTGGTTGTCGGGGTCTGCGGTCGGGGGGCTTATGGGAATCCAGGAGCCCCCTTTAATAAGATCCTGGCCCCCCACCCTATGTGAATGAGTATGGGGTAAATACTCAGTCCTTCTTCCCTCTTCTCTCTTCTTTCTTCTTCCGATGTTGACACAACGCTCTCTCCCGCTGAAATGCAATGTGAGAGGTGCGCAGCGACTTATATAGGCATGGGGCGGGGTCACCGGGTGATGTCACATGGTGACCCCACCCATTATGACGTCACAGTCCCAGGGCATGCAGCATTTCAGCGGGAGAGAGCGTTGTGTCAACATGGGAAGAAGAAAGAAGAGAGAAGAGGGAAGAAGGACGGAGGAGACCGGGCTCCTCCGCTAGTAAAAGAGCTGAAAGATGATAGCAGAGGAGCCCGGAAGAAGAACCAGAGAGCGGTAGAAGAGGCTGGAGAGCGGGAGAAAAGGACAGAGTGAGCGGGAAAAGAACCAGAGAGCGCGAAGGAGTCGGAAGAGACCCCCGAAGTTGGAAGAAGACCACCTCTAATAAATTACTTTAAAAATCTTTGTAGTGTGTTTTTTTTATTGACTCTTTTCCCCAGGTGAATGGGTAGGGGTACGATGTACCCCATACTCATTCACATAGGGTGGGGGCCAGGATCTGAGTGCCCCCTTATTAAAGGGGGCTCCCGGATTCCGATAAGCCCCCCGGGAAGAGGCCCTTGTCCTCATCAATATGGGGACAAGGTGCTTTGGGGTGGGGGGGCGCCCCCCCTTCCCCAAAGCACCCACCCCCCATGTTGAGGGCATGCGGCCTGGTACGGCTCAGGAGGGGGGAAGCGCTCGCTCATCCCCACCCCTTTTCCTGACCGGCCGGGCTGCGTGCTCGGATAAGGGTCTGGTATGGATTTCGGGGGGACCCCCACGCCATTTTTCCGGGCATGCAAGTCTTTTTAGAGAGGCGACATTGTTGCTTATTTCTCGCGCTCGCTGCTATAGGAAAATGTGACATTTTCCTATAGCAGCGAGACGGAATCGTGCTGGTTTGAGAAGCCTGTCGCCAAGAACCAGCACAACGGATTCGCGCTGGAAACACAATATCGGTGGCACCTACTGTAGCTCAGAATCAAAGATCATGGTATATACTGTGTTTCCCCGAAAATAAGACCTAGTGTTATTTTCTAGCAGGGCTGAAATATAAACCCTACCCCGAAATAAGCCCTAGTTTGAAATGCTTGTAAAATCCTATAATCCACTTTATTACAGTAGAATATAATGTACAATGCGTGTTTCTGTAATATAATTGTGCGGAAGAGAGCTCCGGCAGGTCACAGAAGCGCAGAGCGGCGCTATAATGAAGGTATTTGGCACAATTATTTAACAGAAACACACACATTGTACATATCTAATACTGTAATAGAGTGGATTATAGGATTTTACAAGCATTTTCACTCTGCTCACACTGGGGATTCCTGTCAGGCAGGGAGAAAGAGGGGGAAAGAAGACAGCATATTACATGGTAAGACCTACACCAAAAATAAACCCTACTGTGTCTTTTACTGTCAAAATTAATATAAGACCGGAGCTTATTTTCAGGGAAACACGGTAGCTCAGCATCACAGATCAGGGTATATAGCTCAGCATCACAGATCATGGTATATAGCGCAGTCTCGCAGGTCATGGTATATAGCACAGCCTCACAGATCATGGTATATAGCACAGCCTCACAGATCATGGTATATAGCATAGCCTCACAGATCATGGTATATAGTCTCACAAATCGGTGCAAACAAGCTAAAATAAATAGTAATTTATCAGGTGATAATGTGTCATTGCTGCTAGATAAAATATAGAAAATGTTAATGTTTAATTCAACTGTTAAAGAATGCAATAAATGTACCACGAATCAGTGATTTTTATTAATTTTTTTAAACAGTAAACAAACTTTATTGTGCAACAAACAATAACAAAAAAACTCTGAATCAGAGTAAAGGTGACTGAATTCAAATGCATGCCACATTAATATTTGCCAGTAGTACTATTTGAATTGCTCCCCTTTCTTTCTGGCTTGCAAATTTCTCAATGACCTTCTGGTTGAAGTCAGTTATTTCTGTCACCACTCTCTTTTCCATTGACAGCATGGCCAATGCATTCAGCCTCTCCTGGGTCATGCTATTTCTCCTTTTTAAGGTTGAGAAGCACCTCTCAGCTTCTGCTGTGGTCATGGGTGTGGTGATGAGGATCTTTAGCAGAGTGACAGTCTCTCTAAATACTTTTTCAAGATTGTTCTCCATAAACAGCTGGGTCCACAGCACCATTACACTTCCTAAACTCTTCGGTAGATGAGACTAAGCTCTGTCTTTAACTTACTCTTATTGAGCAGTGGATAGGCCTTCAAAGTCTTACTCAGTGCATCCACCGGAAACTCCATTGCGTACTGTTCAAACCTGTCTGCTTGATGCAAGGTGGCACCAACAAGGTAGTTTGTGTGTCAGGGAAGTTTTAAGCTTCTCCCTATAAGCATATAATTTCTTTGTGCTTAAAAGCACAAATACAGCTCTCTCATATAATGCCGGGAAAGCGCGCTTGTATCTCTTCAAGTAACAGACAGATGCTGGTATCACCTTGAGCTCAGCAGAATCCTCAAGAGAATAGCCAGCTCCGTTTATTTATACTATAAACATGAATAACAAAGGAAGGTGGTGGCTTCAGAATCAGCCAATCAGACACTTTCAAAAGAACCAATCACACACATATGTATATAGTCAAATAGAAATACAGTAGTGACGTCAAGTAGAAATACAGTAGTGACGTGTGCAGACGCTTGTGTTCAGGGCCATGCGGCAAGTCCTTTGTGAGACACAAAGGACTCACAATTTGAACATTACTTACAGGGCTCTGAACACGATCATGTGCACATTCCCTCTGCTATTAATGACACAAGCAATACTCTTTTGTATGGTTATGCTATGGTTCCCATGTACGCAGATCTGCTTACTTAGGAGTTTAGATGTAGTCGCCATGGAGTGGCCAGTCCCTTAGTGAGGCATAGACAAACATCCTTAAAAGAGCAAACAGATCTGCCGTGTCCACGGGAAGGTTTCCGCAGTCTTCCACCAATGTCTGTATGTGCGAATACCCTCACATGTGTGTATTACAGCAAAACTGACACTGGGGGGCATATGACAACATACATTAATAAAAATGTGCACAACAAACAGTGGATAGGCCTTCAAAGTATTACTCAGTGCATCCTCCGGAAACTCCATTGCGTACTGTTCAAACCTGTCTGCTTGAAGCAAGGTGGCACTAACAAGGTGGTTTGTGATGGAGAAACGTTGCATGGTGTGTAAGAGTATAGTATCACAGACCTATAGAGTGCAGGATAAAAACTAAAATTATGTAGTGACAAAATGTCAATTTCATCTCTGTTAGCTCCCTGAGCATCAGAAATGCATGAAACTTGACATATTTACTAAGAATGTCTTGTCCATGTGTATGGAGTTCTGAGAAATGATCAATTCAAAAACACTGAAACTAATCTCCCTTCATAACTTTAAACTAGTCAAGGGAGATCAGTTTCAGTGGTTTTGAATCCATAATTTCTCAAAACTCCATACACATGGACAAGACATTTTTAGAAAATATGTCAAGTTTCATGCATTTCTGATGCTCAGGCAGCTAACACAGATGAAGGTTGTAATACTAATGTTATCCACTAGAGGGAATAACAAATCCTTTTAGATCACATAATTTTTATATGAATATTGTAAGAAAAAATATTTTTCTTTCCAATCTTCATATCTATAAGAGGGTGCTATCAAAAAGACAAATATTGCACCAAATAAAAACTCACCTCGGCTGCAATGTGTTTATGTTCTCCTGGATTCAGCGAGCACTGCCTCCTCAATTGTGAACCACCTTCACTGCTTTGGTCAACCAGGAATGGGATAGAATCTCTGCAAAATGCATGAGCAATAATAATAAAAATAATAATAATAATTAACAACAACACATGGAAAAAGAGGAATACAGCTGCTACCTGATCTATCTCTCTATTAAATCTGAGCATCAAAAACTGGACATGGGAGGGGGCGTGCTTGAATCCCCTGCTCTCTCTCAGCCCATAGCTACCAGGCTTTTTTGGTGACTTTCTGCTCCAGCTTTATGGGCAGATCCAGGACGACTCGCTCCGCCAAAGCCCAGGGATCATCGCAACCCCTGTTGGGAGCCTCCAGTAGGGTGACTACGTGTCCCGTATTTTGCAGGTCTGTCCTGGGAACCCTTATTCCGGGACAATACAGTTTCATGGGGACAGCTCAACAAGATGAATGCTTGACCTGGAGCTCCTCGCGACCGACGAGAGATCCATCACCTACCTGAGCCCACATCGCCGCTACACTGCCACAGACACCACCCGCAGGTACAGTATACACCCGAGCATGCCCTGACGAAAATAGGAAGTGCCGCAACCCTGTAAGCTCTCTGGATTTTTTCCGCCGGTCTCCTGAGAGCCTTGGCAAGATGGCGGCAGCATGTTACTTGGTCCGTGGCCGGCCCTCTAGTATCTGCCTCTGCAGTTTCTCCCTCAGCCAGTGTGGCCGGGATCCATCCCCCTCAGGCGGGGATGCCATGTAGGACGAGGTAGACGCAGATTCTGCAGCATCCAGGCCTCTCTCAGACCCTATAGCTGCTTTTCCCACATCTGGCCAGCCAGTGTCAGACACAGTATTAAAAGATATGGTGCTCTCCCTTAGATTGTCCCTGCAGGCTGAGCTGATGAATTGTATAGCACAACAAAAATAAGATATCCAGGACCTCAGTGAAACCATGTAGAGAACAACGTATCCTATAGTATGTCCGCAGCCTCTGACCATCTCCTGTAGTATGCCTGCAGTCTCTGACCGTCTCCTGTAGTATGCCCGCCGTCTCTGTCCGTCTCCTGTAGTATGCCCGCAGTCTCTGACCATCTCCTGTAGTATGCCTGCAGTCTCTGACCCTCTCACGTAGTATGCCCACAGTCTCTGATGGCTTTTGAGCACGGCCACCCGCAGACTGCTTTGTAAGCTGAGTGACATTTATTAAATAGGTAAGGGGCAGGGCCACCCGGCGATGTCACTGACCGGTGCATGCTGGGGGGTGTCCCTGACTGGCAGCTTGCAAATGTGGTCACCCTATCCTCCAGTGACCACGCAGACTGACATGCCATAGGGAGGAGCAGACAAGATGGCACCTGATGCCTCCACCTTTCACTCCCGATTCTCTACACAGCTCTCCGCCTCAGCTCAGACAACACACTGGCCCCCCACTGACGGCGATGGAGGGTGCAGGTCTGCCGCACAAATTGAAGCAGTGAGTTTCTCCTTCCAGGTTTCCTCCCCTGTAGTCACGCCATGAGGCACACAGGCCGCCATGCCAGGCCAGCTCCCCCGGCAGTACACTCAATGCACAGATGCTTTCCCGCGATTGCTGCGGATGGCATCAGACCAGCGTCCATGGGGTAGATCCTGGATCCCCTGTACCCTCAGACTCCTCTGAGGACTTTCCTGCCCTCAGGGCCGATCCTAGGGTCACAGACGCCTGTGTGCAGAAATAATTCTGGAGCCCCCACATTGGCGTGGTCAACTTACCAACTCCTCCCCTTTACAAATGTTTCTATGGCAACAACTCAAACACAGAGATGCTCCCCTTAGAAGTCTTCATTACCTTGGGATCCTCCCATGATCGCTTAACAATAAAGAAAATACAGGAAGAGAGTACACTAATCAGACCTGGAGGGGAGTCTCTCTGATGCACACACAGAGGGCTGTCTGTTAGAAAGAGCCCCCAGACATAATACAGGATAAAGTCAAAGACATGATACAAGAGATGGTCAGAGACTGTAGACATAATACAGGAGATGGTCAGAGACTGCAGACATAATAAAGGGGATGGTCAGAGACTGCAGACATGATACAAGAGACGGTCAGAGACTGTAGACATGATACAAGAGACGGTCAGAGGCTGCAATCATGGTACAGGAGATGGTCAGAGACTGCAGACATAATACAGGAGATGGTCAGAGACTGTAGACATGATACAAGAGACGGTCAGAGACTGAAATCATAGTACATGAGATGGTCAGAGACTGCAGACATGATACAAGAGATGGTCAGAGACTGCAGGCATGGTACAAGAGACAGTCATAAACTTCAATCATAGTACAAGAGATGGTCAGAGACTGCAAACATGATACAAGAGATAGTCAGAGACTGCAGACATGGTACAGGAGATGGTCAGACTGCAGACATGGTACAGGAGATGGTCAGAGACTACAGACATAATACAGGAGATGGTCAGGGACTGCAGACATAATACAGGAGATGGTCCAGAGACTGCAGACATGATAGAATAGATGGTCAGAGACTGCAGACATGATACAAGAGATTGGCAGAGACTGCAGACATGATACAAGAGATGGTCAGAGACTGAAGACATTATTCAAGAGATGGTCAGAGACTGCAGACATTATACAAGAGATGGTCAGAGATGGCAGATATAATACAGGAGATGGTCGGAGGCTGCAGATATAATACAGAAGATGGTCAGAGACCGCAGTTCCTATGGACGTTAGTAGATAATGGCCAATCAGCCCTCTCACCTGACCCAGCAACGGTTCCTCTGATCAGGAGTCAGCTCACTCTGAATTGCCTGTGGCGACTCAGCTGGGTAGCACCCTGATCTGTATTCTGGCAATGACGCCATTCCTTTCTCCGCCAGGGATGGTGCTAGGCTGTGTGGGCAGCGGGATTCTCTCTCTGATGGTGTTCTCTCAGCACTGCCCTCTCCCTCTGGAGTCCTAGGTGTACTTCCCTGAAACCTTTACCGGGCTCTTTGCTCTCTCTCTCTCTCTCCCATTCAGCTGAGCATGCTGTGTGGGCTGCAGTTGCCATGTTACAGCAGGGCTGCCAGTCCTCGGGACTTCATGTCCCACAATCCTCTCCTCTGCTCCTTTTTCTATTCTATTTCTTCCCTGGCTGATATGAAGGTGGGGGAAGAAACATAGTGTGAGGAAGTGCTGGCCAGCACCGCTCACTAGTACAGCAGAACATATGAGGTATAGACCCCCTTCGTCAGTGCAGACCCCCCACTAAGTATAAACCCCTGCCTCATTACAGACCTCCCTTCATCAGTATAGACCCCCCAGAAGAAACCACCCCCCCTTCATTAGTACAGACCCCTCAAGGACAAACCCCCCTCTATTAGTAGAGACCCCCCTGATGGAGACAGGTTGGGGTGAGAGTGAGAGACAGAGGAGGAGAACATGTGTCAGGCACTGACCGCCCCGCCCCCCCAGCGACATCACTGCATGGCTGGTCTCTCTCCATACAGAGACCAGCCACTCCGATCTCCGGCGGCTGCTCTCCTTCTCTGACAGGAGGGAGAGGGGACGTGCTTGAGCAGCGAAAAACACAGCAGCGGAGGTGACCTGCGGAGAGAGCCACCTCTGGACACAGAGAGGAGGAGGAGGAGGAAGGGGAGCACTCTGGCGCTTCAGTGCCCCCACCTCTCTGGCGCACGGCTGCACTGCACCTGCACCATCCTCCCTAAATCTCAATGGCTGTCTCGCTCTCGAGTCACCAGCTCCTCTAGGGACAATACTGAACTCTCCATCACTTATGCTCAAATAGCCCATTCCCCTGCTCCTTCCTGGCGAGTGGGACACATCCTGTGGGCTCTACCATCCCCACAAGCTCCAGCCTGGTATGAACCATGGGATCTGCCACCATTGCCTGCACACCAGGCTCACTGCACCACTATATCGGAGCATCAGTCACTGCCGTCTCAATCCCAAATGCCACAAAAAACCAACAGTCCCTGCCCATGTATATCCCATGCCCCCCAAGGAGGATTTCAAGCAGCTGATAGAGGATGCAAAATCCACTTGCCGTACAGAGATCCAGGTACTCCATACAGGCCTCAAACATCTGGATAGAGTGGAAATGGCTGAGGAGGAGATACAGGAAACCAAATTGGCAGTCCACTGGGCCCAACTTCAGGGTGCTGATCACCACTCCCTATTAAAAGACATGCAACGATATATTGAGGACTTGGACAACAGGGGGCACAGGAACAACATTCCCGTACGGGGCATTCCAAAATCGAAGGGCTCTGAAAATCTACGATCTACACTGCAGGCACTGTTAACCCACTGGGCAAATCTCCCACTAAGCATATTGAAATGGACAGAGCCCACCTCGCCCTACGTCCTAAAGGTTCTACCTTCAAGCCGTGAGATGTTATCTGGAAGGAGGACATCATGCGAAAGGCTCACTCCGCTCGTTAAGTCATGTTTGAAGGTACCCAAGTTTAGCTATATCCAGATCGCTCCTGGATCACCCTATAAAAACACAGGCTTCTCCAACCCCTTCTACGTACCCTACAGGAAGAGGACATTATCTATCGCTGGGGTTTCCCTTTAGCCTTGCAGCAAAACGCCAGGGCAAATCTGCTGTGCTGCGCTACCTGGAAGACTTAGCTGCCTTTTGTAAAGTCTTGGAGATATCTGCTCCCCAACTCCCTGACTGGGATCTTGTGGCTACGCCACCCCCACCACCCACAGCCTAAGCACCCTCGGGGCCCGGATACTCCTCGTAAAGCCACCAAACACAGAAATGGCTGAACTATATCTGTCCTATCTCCCATGGTATTTGCTCCTCATCCTGGCCACAGCTAGTGACTCTGCCCTAACCATTGTCCAGCTTTTAGTCCTCATGTGGCCCTGTTTTCGTTTTAGGTTTACCTCATGGGCATGTCTTGAATGAGACCTGAGAGTGGACGATTTTTTTTGCTCACTAACTAACGGTTAATTACCTAAAGCTTTCTTATTTTTTTGACCGATATTGGGCTCCTCTGTGTCCCTCTGACCTGTCCTCTTGGGGTTAAGTTAGGGGGACTTATGGGAACCTGTACTGACCTAGGTCTGTTAGCCTCACAAGGTCCTGTTATAATGTATGCTGAAATTTCTCAATATTCTTGTCAGGAAAAGGTTCTCCCGTTGGTGGCGCTGTCAGTCTCTTGGATCGCAGTACCAGTGTCCGCCAGCGGCTGTCTTCCAGCACTCAGGATCTGTAGTGGAGGGATTCACCTGCTGATGGCACTATTGGATCCTTGGGCTGTAGTACCGGTGTCCGCCAGCGGGTGTTTCCCGGCAGTGTGGAGCAGACAGCACCTCCTGTGTTCAGGTGTCACTTGAAGTTATTCACAGGCATACATATAAATACCTGGCAAGCACTCACATGTTTGCCTTGGTACCATCCTGGCACCCTGACCTGCTAGCCTGTGACCCGATCCCGATCCTGTATCTGATACCCATCTCGAGCCTGTCCCTCCTGTGTTCCAGTTGCCTTCCATCCTTGACTTGTGCCTTGATTACCACTCACCTTCCCCATCTTCTGATTCCCGATGTATGACCCTGGCTTGGCTTACGTTTGTGATTCTGGAACTGCCCTTGTTTATCTGCTGATCCTCTGTGTATGACCCTGGCCTGGCTTACGTTCTTGATTATGGTATTCCCCAGCTACTGTATATATTATTTGTTATTTGTATGTCACTGTTGAGTTAATTGTCACTGTTTGGTATTGGAGGCAGGGCCAATCCCAGGTGGGTGCACAGGGTGCAATGCACCCGGGCGCCAGAGAGGTGGGGGCGCTGAAGCGCCAGAGTGCTCCCCTCCCTCCTCCTCTCTGTGTCCAGTGGTGGCTCTCTCCGCAGGTCACCACCGCTGCTGTGTTTTTCGCTGCTCAAGTACGTCCCCTCTCCCTCCTCCTGTCAGAGAAGGAGAGCAGCCGCCGGAGATCGGAGTGGCTGGTCTCTGTATGGAGAGAGACCAGCCACGCAGTGATGTCGCTGGGGGGGGGGGGGCGGTCAGTGCCTGACACATGTTCTCCTCCTCTGTCTCTCACTCCCACCCAAACCTGTCTTCATCAGGGGGGTCTCTACTAATAGAGGGGGGTTTGTTCTGGGGGGTCTGTACTAATGGAGGGGGGTTTGTGCTGGGGGGTCTGTACTAATGGAGGGGGGATTGTCCTGGGGGTCTGTACTAATGGAGAGGGGGTTTGTCCTGGGGGGGTCTGTACTAATGAAGGGGGTTTGTCCTGGGGGGTCTGTACTAATGAAGGGGGGTTTGTCCTGGGGGGGGTCTTTACTAATGGAGGGGGGGGTTTGTCCTGGGGGGCCTGTACTAATGGAGGGGGGTGTGTCCTGGGGGGTTCTGTACTAGTAGAGGGGTGGTTTGTCCTGGGGAGTCTGTACTAATGGAAGGGGGTTTGTCTTGGGGGGGTTTGAACTAATGGAGGGGGGTTTGTCCTGGGGGTTCTGTACTAATAGAGGGGTGGTTTGTCCTGGGGTCTGTACTAATGGAGGGGGGGTTGTCCTGGGGGGTTTGAACTAATGGAGGGGAGTTTGTCCTGGGGGGGTCTGTACTAATGGAGGGGGGTTTGTCCTGGGGGGTCTGTACTAATGGAGGGGGGTTTGTCCTGGGGGGTCTGTACTAATGGAGGGGGGTTTGTCCTGGGGGTGTGTATTAATGGAGGGGGGCTTTGTCATGGGGGTCTGTACTAATGGAGGGGGGTGGTTTGTCCTGGGGGGTCGGTACAGGAGATATACCTGTCTGCAGTCTCTGACCATCTCTTGTTTAATGTCTTCAGTCTCTGACCATCTCTTGTATCATGTCTGCAGTCTCTGACCATCTCTTGTATCATGCCTGCAGTCTATGACCATCTCTTGTCTGTACTTATGGAGGGGGGGTTGTCCTGGGGGGTCTGTACTAATGGAGGGGGGGTTGTCCTGGTGGGGGGGGGGTCTGTACTAATGGAGGGGGGTTGTCCTGGTGGGGGGGGGGTCTGTACTAATGGATGGGGGTTTGTCCTGGGGTCTGTACTAATGGAGGGGGGGTGGTTCTCCTGGGGGGCCTATACTGATGAAGGGAGGTCTGTAATGAGGGAGGGGTTTATAATTAGTGGGGGTCTGCACTGACGAAGGGGGTCTATACCTCATGTGCACTGCTGTACTAGTGAGCTGCGCTGGCCATCACTTTCTCCCACTATGTTTCTTCCCCCACCTTCATATCAGCCATGGAAGAAATAGAATAGAAAAAGGAGCAGAGGAGAGGATTGTGGGACATGAAGTCCCGAGGACTGGCGGCCCTGCTGTAACATGGAAACTGTAGCCCACACAGCATGCTCAGCTGAATGGGAGAGAGAGAGAACAAGGAGCCCGGGAAAGGTTTCAGGGAAGTACACCTAGGACTCCAGAGGGAGAGGGCAGTGCTGAGAGAACACCATCAGAGAGAGAATCCCACTGCCCTGCGCCGCCAGAGGGAAAGCCACACAGCCTAGCACCATCCCTGGCGGAGAAAGGAATGGAGTCATTGCCAGAATACAGATCAGGGTGCTACCCAGCTGAGTCACCATGGGCAATTCAGAGTGAGCTGACTCCTGATCAGAGGAACCGTTGCTGGGTCAGGTGAGAGGGCCGATCGGTCATTATCTACTAACGTCCATAGGAACTGTGGTCTCTGACCATCTTCTGTATTATATCTGCAGTCTCCGACCATCTCCTGTATTATATCTGCCATCTCTGACCATCTCTTGTATAATGTCTGCAGTCTCTGACCATCTCTTGTATAATGTCTGCAGTCTCTGACCATCTATTCTATCATGTCTGCAGTCTCTGACCATCTCCTGTATTATGTCTGCAGTCTCTGACCATCTCCTGTATTATGTCTGTAGTCTCTGACCATCTCCTGTACCATGTCTGCAGTCTGACCATCTCCTGTACCATGTCTGCAGTCTCTGACCATCTCTTGTATCATGTCTGCAGTCTCTGACCATCTCTTGTACCATGATTGAATTCTATGACTGTCTCTTGTATCATGTCTACAATCTCTGACGTCTCTTGTATCATGACTACAGTCTCTGATCGTCTCTTGTATCATGTCTGCAGTCTTTGACCATCTCCTGTAGTATGTCTGCAGTCTCTGTCCATCTCCTGTATTATGTCTGCAGTCTCTGATCATCTCCTCTACTATGATTGCAGTCTCTGACCATTTCTTGTATCATGTCTACAGTCTCTGACCACCTCTAGTATCATGTCTGCGGTCTCTGACCATCTCCTGTACCATATCTGCAGTCTCTGACCATCTCCTGTACCATGTCTGCAGTCTCTGACCATCTCCTGTACCATGTCTGCAGTCTCTGATCATCTCCTCTACAATGATTGCAGTCTCTGACCGTCTCTTGTATCATGTCTACAGTCTCTGACCGTCTCTTGTATCATGTCTGCAGTCTTTGACCATCTCCTGTAGTATGTCTGCAGTCTCTGACCATCTCCTGTATTATGTCTGCAGTCTCTGACCATCTCCTTTACCATGTGTGCAGTCTCTGACCATCTCCTGTACCATGTCTGCAGTCTCTGACCATCTCCTGTACCATGTCTGCAGTCTCTGATCATCTCCTGTATTATGTCTGCAGTCTCTGATCATCTCCTCTACAATGATTGCAGTCTCTGACCATCTCTTGTATCATGTCTACAGTCTCTGACCGTCTCTTGTATCATGTCTGCAGTCTTTGACCATCTCCTGTAGTATGTCTGCAGTCTCTGACCATCTCCTGTATTATGTCTGCAGTCTCTGACCATCTCCTTTACCATGTGTGCAGTCTCTGACCATCTCCTGTACCATGTCTGCAGTCTCTGACCATCTCTTGTATCATGTCTGCAGTCTCTGACCATCTCCTGTACTATGATTGCAGTCTCTGACCATCTCTTGTATCATGTCTACAGTCTCTGACCATCTCCTGTATTATGTCTGCAGTCTCTGACCATCTCCTGTACCATGATTGCTGTCTCTGACCGTCTCTTGTATCATGTCTACAGTCTCTGACCGTCTCTTGTATCCTGTCTGCAGTCTCTGACCATCTCCTGTATTTTGTCCGCAGTCTCTGACCATCTCCTGTATTATGTCTGCAGTCTCTGACCGTCTCTTGTATCATGTCTGCAGTCTGCATGTCTGTTGGGAGAAGAACTGTCCCTTCCACCAAAAGTAATTGTGGGTCATACAATAATCGAGGACATGACCCAAAAAACGCTTTTGTATATGTGGTATGTCTTGCTCATGTTGAATGACCGTATACAGTGAACACACATCAGCTGTAATTAGGTGCGTGTCCACTGTTGTGCTGAGCTTAATATCTTTCAACAGAGATAGCAGATCCGAAGTGTCCTTCAGATATGCTCTCGTCATTTTGATGCTAGGTTGTAGGAACTTGTCCAAATATTCACCCAATCGTGCAGTCACGGATCCAATGCCGTTGACGATCGGTCGAGCAGGAGGTGTTTGACTGTTTTTGTGTATCTTGGGTAGGGTATATATTATGGGGATTCTTGATGTGCTGGGCACTAAATACCGTCTCTCTTTCGAATTTAAGGCATTAATAGAGTAACCCCATTCAATTAGCAGATCCAACTGGGTCCTATAAGAATCAGTGGGGTCCGACCGTAATATTTTATATGTGGTGGTATCGCCCAACAAATTATCGGGCTGTTCTGTATAGAAGGTTTTGTCCATCAATACCACTCCCCCCCCCTATCCGCTGGACGGATAATGATGTCCCTTCTCTTTTCAAGGGATTTGATACCTTCCTTAATATAGTTAGGATTGATATTTTTCTTTAGATTTAATCCCTCAATATCTTTTATCACCAAGCTTTTAAATACCTCTATGAAGTGGTTGCTGGGATTAAGAGGATTGAATATGGACTTATTTTTCAGGCCACTATCAACCATTTCTGATTGATAGGTGATTTTAGGGCGACTCCCTCCTGGTTGACTTAGAAAATATTTTTTCATATTGAGGGTTCTTACAAACCTATGTGTATCAATATACACATCGAATTTGTTTAGTGCTCTCTTTGGGGCGCATTTTAGACCAAGATTCAGTATGTTCATCTCACTTTGACTGAGCTCCACCTCGCCCTTTTTCTGTTGTTTCCGTCGGCCTGCCCTGCATCCCCTTCTCCTCTTTGTGGTTGGGAGGCTATCTGCTGTAAAGGTGGCGGTTTCTCCCCTCCCTTCTGTTTTTGTATGTGGGGGATCCTTTTCGGAGTGCTCCCCCTCCCACCTCGCCCTCTCTGTCCTATAAAAGGTGGCGGTGGAGGATATTGATTCACTTGGTTTCTATAATGATACTCGTCTTGTCCCCTCAAATATCCACCTCCATAATTTTCATTCCTATAAAGTGGATAATGATTAGGGGCAAAACGGTCCTGCCATTGAGGTTGATTGTATTCCAGGTACTGGGCATTGTGTTGTACTATATTGTCCCTATTCCCTCTGGGGGATTGATGGTAATGTGCAGGGCTCTCTCTAAAGGTCTGTGGGGATGCAAACTGTTGTTGAGGATAGTTTCCCCTATCCGGCATATATGAATTATACGGTCTATTAGATGGTTGGGAATGGTCAACATGAAAATTCCTGTCATATTGTCCATAATCACCCTGATTTAATCTCGGAGGAGCTGACTTGCCGTTACGTGTGACGACTGCTCCATTCTGATTACTTTGTTTCCCTCCATCTTTGACCATATTTTTTGTAGACCTTGTTTTCACTTGGTCGTTTCTCTGTTGGATAACAGTTGCCGTGTTTGACTCCACCTTCGATTTCTCCTCCCCCCTAGACCCTGTCCTTGCCAAATGTAAATGCTATTGGATTGAAAGTCATTTGAATCCCTAATATATTTTTTAACTTTCTTTCTTTGGGTTTCTCGATCGACTTTATCCAATTTTTTCTTCATAATTGCATTGAATTCCTTCACTTGATTTAATTCATTAACTGGTTCTAAAATTACTTGTAACGCATTGATTTTCTGATTAATGATATCTAGCTTAATGCGTTTTCTTTTTAAAACCAATAACTGCAATTCCCTCCCCACCCTATTAAAAAATTCCAACCATTCGTCCATGTATTTTTGGTCAGTAAGACCATCCTGAGGGGCTACTTCCCATCTCAGGCTCCTAAAAATTAAATCTTCTCTCTCATAATGTTCAAAAGTAAAAATATCCCACCAAGTTTTAAGTTGTTTTTCTAGAAGATTTTCCAGGGTTTTTAAAGACCCTGAAACATCTTCCTCGCAGTCAGTCATGACTTGATTGGTGGAAAAAATGCTCTCAGGATTCATTTGTCGGTTAGACAAATAGTTGAGATGCACCATAACAGATACTGTGCGTCTTTGATTTGGTTTTGGCTCAGATATACCACTTACTCTATATGGGATATATGCCTACTCTCATTCATTTTGCCCATTTTGTTATGTTCATTAATATGAGGCAATGAGGGGGACAGTAGGAAGGGGGAGTGGTTATGGATTGTCACTTCGTAGAGTTGAATGAAGTATGGTTTTACATCATTGACTGAGATATATTTTTAGGGGTAATAATACTGTTGTAAGCGAATATCAGTTTGTCTAATGGATTATTGAGCATTAGAATACAGTGAAGTATACATTGGTCGGATACCCATGAAGTTTTAAATACATATTTACCAATAAGAAATAATGTACATCCTTGGATTCACATACACTGTCATATTGTATTGTGTGTATCATTTAATCCTATTTTTAATATAATTATTTTATTGGGGTCCATGTATGTGTATATATGGGGGGATTGTGTTCTAGCCGCATACCCCTATGACACGTTTTTATAGAGTAGTTAATCTTTTAAATATTGATTGTTATCATAATGTTCACTAAATGTTTTTAGGTGACTCTGTCACTCCACCGATCTATTTGAATACAGCATAGTACTAATGCATAACGCGCATATCAGCAATAATATAATAGTATATAATAGTATATATCCATATTCTTGTATGATTATTATTGTTGCTGGATGTGATGGCTAAATACAATGTGGGCACACAGGGCAACCTGATGTGGGATCATAGTTTGGCATTGTCAGTAATTAGCCAACATCTGTGCCCTTTTCAGAGGTGCGTGTCATGCGCCGTGCACGATGACGCAACTTGTGTGCGCGCGCAGTGAATGCGCGCGATGAATTGTATAATACTCACCGCGCATGCGCCAATCCTCGATGCGCCGTGCGCGATGACGATATAGGGGTGCGCGCGCAGGTTATGCGCACAACCAATCAGATGACTCGCACCGCGCATGCGCTAATCCCCAATGAGATATGCGCACATTGCAGCGCGCTCTGGATGCAGAGGAAGCTGGCGCACATGAGGGGAAGTGACGTGACTCAAGGTAAGCGGTTGCGATTGGGCATCGAGTGGTCAGGTAACCACTGTGGGGGATCATTTAAGGGGCTCGTTTTACCCGTGTAGCCTATCCCTTAAGAAGAAGTCTGAGTGACGAAACATGTCAGGGGCGTGGCTACACGGACACTGAAGGTTATATTTTATACCTGGCTGGCGTGCAGTATCTCTCCATCTTGGCTCACTGCTGTTTTCTTTGGTCGTTGGCGATCTGTGTGAGAGGAACACCTACACCAGGAGCGGTTCGTGGGAGGGTGGTGAGAGACATTGCATTTACTATTGGGCATCCTGGGTGACCCTACCTGTACTTTGCCAGCACATCCTTCTACTCCAGTTTGCTGTGGATTTCTGCTGTGGTTTTGCTGAATTTTATTGGTTAACATGTGAGTGTAATTTTTGAAGTGTGAGTGCGGAGATTTAAAAAAAAAATTGTTTTCACAGAGTTACGCTATGCGCAGCATTGTTTATTTAATATTTTCACATATGGCAAGAGATATCTTGGAGTGATCGCACCAGTAACCCAGGGGTGGTTCAATTGATCATTTGCCAAACACGAGAGTGTAAGGCAACACCATCTGGTGAGTGCGGTCTCACTGGGAGAGGGCTCAGTAATCACGTCGGTGTGGTGGAAGATTTACCAATTATTTTTTTGGATGTACTGTGGTGGACTTTATTTCCTTTGAAGATTGTTTGGATTTTTCAGCACTAGTATATATGGACTCTTTTTCAGTTCTTTACAGCATAATATCATTTCACGTGGTGTTATTTACTTTGAATCATTCTGTTTTTACACAATGTATGTTATTCACATATTCTAGCACATTTTTATTTTAGCGCTGCTGGATTATAGTTCTACACACTCATTTGTCACCCACACGTGTGATTATAATCCTTTTTGTCATTTACACATATTATTTAGAGTGGCGGCTGATAGTTTTCATTAGTTTAATTTGGATATAGGGGTGTGGTACACAGACACATTCATTTATCCACTCATTGTTGGAGCGATTGGCGCGGTGGGGTTTGATATTTTTTTAGGAGCGGTAATTAGAGAATATCAACCAACCAGATATACAGTTATGTGCAAAGCCAGCCCTGTCCTGTATTCCCACCTCGCCCTCTCTGTCCTATAAAAGGTGGCGGTGGAGGATATTGATTCACTTGGTTTCTATAATGATACTCGTCTTGTCCCCTCAAATATCCACCTCCATAATTTTCATTCCTATAAAGTGGATAATGATTAGGGGCAAAACGGTCCTGCCATTGAGGTTGATTGTATTCCAGGTACTGGGCATTGTGTTGTACTATATTGTCCCTATTCCCTCTGGGGGATTGATGGTAATGTGCAGGGCTCTCTCTAAAGGTCTGTGGGGATGCAAACTGTTGTTGAGGATAGTTTCCCCTATCCGGCATATATGAATTATACGGTCTATTAGATGGTTGGGAATGGTCAACATGAAAATTCCTGTCATATTGTCCATAATCACCCTGATTTAATCTCGGAGGAGCTGACTTGCCGTTACGTGTGACGACTGCTCCATTCTGATTACTTTGTTTCCCTCCATCTTTGACCATATTTTTTGTAGACCTTGTTTTCACTTGGTCGTTTCTCTGTTGGATAACAGTTGCCGTGTTTGACTCCACCTTCGATTTCTCCTCCCCCCTAGACCCTGTCCTTGCCAAATGTAAATGCTATTGGATTGAAAGTCATTTGAATCCCTAATATATTTTTTAACTTTCTTTCTTTGGGTTTCTCGATCGACTTTATCCAATTTTTTCTTCATAATTGCATTGAATTCCTTCACTTGATTTAATTCATTAACTGGTTCTAAAATTACTTGTAACGCATTGATTTTCTGATTAATGATATCTAGCTTAATGCGTTTTCTTTTTAAAACCAATAACTGCAATTCCCTCCCCACCCTATTAAAAAATTCCAACCATTCGTCCATGTATTTTTGGTCAGTAAGACCATCCTGAGGGGCTACTTCCCATCTCAGGCTCCTAAAAATTAAATCTTCTCTCTCATAATGTTCAAAAGTAAAAATATCCCACCAAGTTTTAAGTTGTTTTTCTAGAAGATTTTCCAGGGTTTTTAAAGACCCTGAAACATCTTCCTCGCAGTCAGTCATGACTTGATTGGTGGAAAAAATGCTCTCAGGATTCATTTGTCGGTTAGACAAATAGTTGAGATGCACCATAACAGATACTGTGCGTCTTTGATTTGGTTTTGGCTCAGATATACCACTTACTCTATATGGGATATATGCCTACTCTCATTCATTTTGCCCATTTTGTTATGTTCATTAATATGAGGCAATGAGGGGGACAGTAGGAAGGGGGAGTGGTTATGGATTGTCACTTCGTAGAGTTGAATGAAGTATGGTTTTACATCATTGACTGAGATATATTTTTAGGGGTAATAATACTGTTGTAAGCGAATATCAGTTTGTCTAATGGATTATTGAGCATTAGAATACAGTGAAGTATACATTGGTCGGATACCCATGAAGTTTTAAATACATATTTACCAATAAGAAATAATGTACATCCTTGGATTCACATACACTGTCATATTGTATTGTGTGTATCATTTAATCCTATTTTTAATATAATTATTTTATTGGGGTCCATGTATGTGTATATATGGGGGGATTGTGTTCTAGCCGCATACCCCTATGACACGTTTTTATAGAGTAGTTAATCTTTTAAATATTGATTGTTATCATAATGTTCACTAAATGTTTTTAGGTGACTCTGTCACTCCACCGATCTATTTGAATACAGCATAGTACTAATGCATAACGCGCATATCAGCAATAATATAATAGTATATAATAGTATATATCCATATTCTTGTATGATTATTATTGTTGCTGGATGTGATGGCTAAATACAATGTGGGCACACAGGGCAACCTGATGTGGGATCATAGTTTGGCATTGTCAGTAATTAGCCAACATCTGTGCCCTTTTCAGAGGTGCGTGTCATGCGCCGTGCACGATGACGCAACTTGTGTGCGCGCGCAGTGAATGCGCGCGATGAATTGTATAATACTCACCGCGCATGCGCCAATCCTCGATGCGCCGTGCGCGATGACGATATAGGGGTGCGCGCGCAGGTTATGCGCACAACCAATCAGATGACTCGCACCGCGCATGCGCTAATCCCCAATGAGATATGCGCACATTGCAGCGCGCTCTGGATGCAGAGGAAGCTGGCGCACATGAGGGGAAGTGACGTGACTCAAGGTAAGCGGTTGCGATTGGGCATCGAGTGGTCAGGTAACCACTGTGGGGGATCATTTAAGGGGCTCGTTTTACCCGTGTAGCCTATCCCTTAAGAAGAAGTCTGAGTGACGAAACATGTCAGGGGCGTGGCTACACGGACACTGAAGGTTATATTTTATACCTGGCTGGCGTGCAGTATCTCTCCATCTTGGCTCACTGCTGTTTTCTTTGGTCGTTGGCGATCTGTGTGAGAGGAACACCTACACCAGGAGCGGTTCGTGGGAGGGTGGTGAGAGACATTGCATTTACTATTGGGCATCCTGGGTGACCCTACCTGTACTTTGCCAGCACATCCTTCTACTCCAGTTTGCTGTGGATTTCTGCTGTGGTTTTGCTGAATTTTATTGGTTAACATGTGAGTGTAATTTTTGAAGTGTGAGTGCGGAGATTTAAAAAAAAAATTGTTTTCACAGAGTTACGCTATGCGCAGCATTGTTTATTTAATATTTTCACATATGGCAAGAGATATCTTGGAGTGATCGCACCAGTAACCCAGGGGTGGTTCAATTGATCATTTGCCAAACACGAGAGTGTAAGGCAACACCATCTGGTGAGTGCGGTCTCACTGGGAGAGGGCTCAGTAATCACGTCGGTGTGGTGGAAGATTTACCAATTATTTTTTTGGATGTACTGTGGTGGACTTTATTTCCTTTGAAGATTGTTTGGATTTTTCAGCACTAGTATATATGGACTCTTTTTCAGTTCTTTACAGCATAATATCATTTCACGTGGTGTTATTTACTTTGAATCATTCTGTTTTTACACAATGTATGTTATTCACATATTCTAGCACATTTTTATTTTAGCGCTGCTGGATTATAGTTCTACACACTCATTTGTCACCCACACGTGTGATTATAATCCTTTTTGTCATTTACACATATTATTTAGAGTGGCGGCTGATAGTTTTCATTAGTTTAATTTGGATATAGGGGTGTGGTACACAGACACATTCATTTATCCACTCATTGTTGGAGCGATTGGCGCGGTGGGGTTTGATATTTTTTTAGGAGCGGTAATTAGAGAATATCAACCAACCAGATATACAGTTATGTGCAAAGCCAGCCCTGTCCTGTATTCCCAAAGGGAGTGACGATTTTCTCCCCCCTTCAGTTGAATCCCTAGTATGGCTGTTAGAGGAGGATCCGTCTTTTTTCACTGAACACTATTCCTCTTGTTCCCAGCAGGTGTTGTCTGATTGCATTTGTTCAGTACAATCCCTGGTTAGACAGGTTGTATGTAAACCAACTTTTGTTCAACCTGTGCTACAGGCATGGTCAGATCTTTTGCATTTAGCCAAGCCACAACATTTCAGCCCTGCCATTAGACACCTGCTTCCCCAAGAGTCTATCTCCCCGTCGCCCATGGCAACCTCAGCTACAGCCCAATATACGCTGCTTCCCACCAAGTACCAATACCAAGTCTCTACTCACTGCACCTATCCTGCCTTCAATCCACCTGCCTCTTCCCTTCCACCTGTAACAATCCCACAAAAACCTCCTCCAGCCACTGTTCTCTTGTCTCTATTCCAGACCCTCCTTTACCCAGTTACATCCCTTTCTTACAGCACTGCAGTTACCTACAAAGCTGTGGGGGCTAAGCCAAAGAAGATACGGAAGTTCTTTCCAACCCACACGATCCTGCCAGTAGCCCAACCTGCCTCCACACCAACCAACCTACGCCAGTCCGCCTTCATGCCAGCGAAACCTGATGACCCACCTAATCCTGCCAACTCTCTGCCTGCTATCCAGCTTGAAGTTCCTGTGTCCCAGTCTGATGATACTGTGTCCATGTTCCAGTCCAATGTTCCAATACCCGCCGACCAGTCTGATGTGCCTACTGTTCAGCCTGTTGTGCCAATGCCTGCTGTTCAGCCTGTTGTGCCAGTGCCTGCTGTTCAGCCTGTTGTGCCAGTGCCTGCTGTTCAGCCTGTTGTGCCAGTGCCTGCTGTTCAGCCTGTTGTGCCAGTGCCTGCTGTTCAGCCTGTTGTGCCAGTGCCTGCTGTTGAGCCTGTTGTGCCAGTGCCTGCTGTTGAGCCTGTTGTGCCAGTGCCTGCTGTTCAGAATGTTGTGCCTGTGCCTGCTGTTCAGCCTGTTGTGCCAGTGTCAGTGTCCTCTGTCCAGTCTGACTTTCCAGTGCCTGCTGTCCAGTCTGACTTCTGGGCACCCATGTTCCAGCCTGATGTCCCTGCGCCGATGTTCCAGCCTGATGATCCTGTGCCCTTGTTCCAGTCTGATGTGCCTGTGTCCCCGCTTGAAGTCCCAGTGTCCCCGCTTGAAGTCCCAGTATCCCAGTCTGAAGTCCCAGTGTCCCAGCCTCAGCCTGAAGTTTTGGTGCCTGTGTCTCAGCCTATCATGCCAGTGCCCGTCATTCGGCATTCTGAGCCAGTGCCCGGTGTCCGGCTTGCTGATCCGGGGCCCGTTACCCAGCGCACTGGGCTGGGGCCCATTACTCAGCTTGCCGAGCCAGTGCCTGTTACCCAGCCTGCTGTTACGGTGCTCGCTGCTTGGCCTGATGTCCCAGTGTGTGCAGCCCAGCTCGATGACCCAGAGCCTGCCGCCCAGCTCGATGACCCGGAGCCTGTTGCTCAGCTCGATGGCCCGGAGCCTGCCGCCCAGCTCGTTGACCCGGAGCCTGCCGCCCAGCTCGTTGACCCGGAGCCTCCCGCCCAGCTCGTTGACCCGGAGCCTGCCGCCCAGCTTGTTGACCCGGAGCCTGCTGCCCAGCTTGTTGACCTGGAGCCTGCTGCCCAGCCAGATGACCTGGAGCTTGCTGCCCAACCAGACGACCCGGAACCTGCCGTCCAGTCTGCTGCCCGGCCTGATGTTCCAGTACCTACTGTCTGGTTTTATGATCTGATACCCGTTACCCAGTTTGAAGTGCCTGATGCCTGGCCTGAAGTGCCTGATGCCTGGCCTGAAGTGCCTGATGCCCGGCCTGAAGTGCCTGATGCCCGGCCTGAAGTGCCTGATGCCCGGCCTGAAGTGCCTGCTGTCCAGCCTGATGTACCCCCAAATGTGGCTCAGCTTGATGACATGGACTATGGACAATTAGTCTGGAGGCCGCTCCTTTGGGGGGGGATACTGTCAGGAAAGGGTTCTCCAGTTGGTGGTAGCGCTGTCAGTCTCTTGGATAGCAGCACCAGTGCCCGCCAGCGGGTGTCTTCAAACACTCAGGATCTGTATTGGATCCTTGGGCTAAAGTACTGGTGTTTCCCAGCAGTGTGGAGGAGACAGCATCTATTGCGTTTAGGTGTCACTTAAAGTTAATCACAGGCATACATATAAATACCCGGCAAGCACTTTGTTTGCCTTGATATCGTCTGACCTGCTAGCCTGTGACCTGAACCTTTACCCGATCCCGAGGCTGTATCTGATCCCCCTACCGAGCCTGTCCTGACCCTGTCCCTCCTGTGTTCCAGCTCCCTTCCATCCTTGCCTTGTGCCCTGATTCCCATTCACCTTCCCCATCTGCTGATTCCCTGTGTATGACCCTGGCTTGGCTTACATTTGTGATTCTGGAACTGCCCTTGTTTATCTGCTGATCCTCTGTGTATAACACTGGCCTGGCTTACGTTCTTGATTACGGTATTCCCCAGCTAATGTATATATTATTTGTATGTCACTGTTGTGTACTTATATATCACTCATCTTAATAAACGTTTATATTCACTTACATGCGTTTTGGTTCTCTCAGTCCACACAGTCTGGTCTTACCAATTTATGACAATTCTATTGTGTTAACCTTTTCTTTCTTTTCTAGACTTTTCTTCTCCCTCCCCTCACATCATCAACTGGCTCCTCGTGCGGTCCCCTGCACCTACCTGGACTTCCCCCTGGACAGTGCCCGCTCCTGGCTTCCATGTTACGGACTCCCTTCGACCATATGAGAAAAGTACTATCCCCCTTGCTTTTACCCAACACCATGGCTAAGATCCTGTCCCTGAACGTTTATGGCCTAAATTCCAACAAGAAGAGACATCAAGTAGTCAGGAGCTCATGTCATCTTAGTTCAAGAGATGCATTTTGATAAGGGGGTGTACCTTCGCATTCGCCTCCAAACATTATCCCCAGGTCTACGTATCTTCGGGCCCTCATAAACATGCGGGCGTCGCCATAATTTTTAAACGTCTCCATTCACTTGCTCTGAGTTCTATAGTGACCCACAAGGCCATTTTATTATTCTCTGGGGCCTATGGCAGGTGCAGGTGGTCACTTTTTGTGCTTTATATGCCCTGAATGTCCACAACTTGGGTTCCTGTCTAAAGTTTATGCCCGTCTTTTTTGGTCAGACCATCAGTTTCTGGTGGTGGTGGTGGGGGTGGGGGTATTGTCTGGAATGTAATGCTGTCCTACGTGGTTTTTCAGATATTTAGCGCCACCCTTTGGGCTTCTTCTGCTAATTTTGTTTTAGTAGAAGTTTGGTTTCATTTCGTGCTTTACATTTTGTTTCTGAACACCCGTTCGTCAACCAGCCATGTTGTGGAATCGGAGGAGATAACGTGTTATTTATTATTCGCCTTGGAGTTTTTTGCTTTGACCCAAGTCCAGTCCAGGAACAGGAGGAGGAGGAATTCTTGGACCAAAAATTGGTTGCTTTATAAATCGCGACCAGTAGGGATGAGCTTTATGTTCGAGTCGAACATAAGTTTGACTCGAACTTTGGCTGTTCAATCGTTCATCGAAATACGAACATTATGGGGTGTTTGCGATAAATTCCAGTGGCGCGTCACGCTCCATAATGCACTGCGGCATCGCAGTGCATTGCTGTCTGATGATTAGCCAAGCATGCACTATGACCCGCATGCTTTGGCCAATCATAGCGCCGTCAGCAAAGAGAGCCATAATTGGCCAAAGGCAAGGTGCCTTTGGCCAATTATGGCTCAGGGGGTTAAGTCCACGCCCCACACTATATAATGCCGCCTGCATGTCAGCCCTGTGTAGTGTGTTGCTGGCGTTGACAGAGAGAGAGTGTCATTTCATTTAGATTGAGCAGGCATGTAATAAAATAATTGAAATCCAAAACTTAGAATATCTAAGGTTCAGCGATAGAGAGGGAATAGAGGAATTTGAAGAAAAATTTTGAAAATGGGTTAATTACAAGTTAACAACAAGATATGCAGAAGTAATGGGAGTATAAGGCATTAACCATAGTAGAGGAAGGAATAAGATAGATACACAGCGGGAGAGGAGGAATAGTGGAAAAGAACAGGACAGAACTGGAGCGAGAAAGGTAGATGGGGAAGGAGAGGGATAGAGTGGGGGGGGGGGTGGGTTTAGGAGGGCAGGGGGGAGGGGTTGGGTTTGGGTGTTTGTGTTAAGAATGTATTAAGAAATTGTGTATATTGATGATAGAGCAAGGTTGCATCCACGCTATGTGTTATATTTTTGATACGGAAAAAAAAAAAAAAAAAAAAGGCAATAAAGAAATTAAAATAAAAAAAGATTGAGCAGGCAGGCGATTCAGTTAGCTGCACTGTATTTAGTATATATATATATCTATATCTATATCTATATCTATATCTATATATATATATATATATATATATATATATATATATATATATATATATATATATATATATATATATATACATCCATGCTTGTATGTACAGTATTTGTGTATGTGTGTGTGTATATATTGTAGGGGATCAGGGGGTGAAGAGCTGGCTCAGAGACAGTCCAGTAAAATAAAATGGCTTTTATTCAGCAAAACAGTAAACAAAAAGACATAAGGCCAGACAGGCTTGTCTTATCAAACGGATGTGCACATAGGTACAGCTCACAGTTCATGGCTCCAAAAAGAACTACAGTCTTTATGCGTTTTTTTTATACGCTCACCCAGCAGGTACACCGTCCAGCAATGAACACTTCCACACAGCGTGCTACTGTGTCTCTCTCTCCTATACAAACCGCTCCTCCCTGACATTTTCAGCTCACCTGAATATAAGCAGGTCTGAAGGGGAAGTACCTGCCCTCTTCGATTAACCCCTTCCTAACCCTGCCCCAGGCTGACCCTCTACAATATATATATATATATATATATATATATATATATATATATATATATATAAACAGTTTAGCTAGATCTGACTGCAGTTTGTTCCTGGTGTACTGTTTCTAATATACCTTTGGCAGGTAGGTGATTCAGTGAGCTGCAGTGCATAAAATATATATACAGTCTCCTACATATATATATATATTTATAAATCCACTGCATTCTAGTCTAGCCAAGCCTATATCTGACTGCAGGCCATTCCCGGTGTACATTTTCAAATATACTTTCAGGCAGGCAGGTGATTCAGTGAGCTGCAGTGCATAAAATATATATACAGTCTCCTACATATATATCCACTGCATTCTGGTCTAGCCAAGCCTATATCTGACTGCAGGTCATTCCTGGTGTACGTTTTCAAATATGCTTTCAGGCAGGCAGGCAGGTGAATTAGTGATCTGCAGTGCATAAAATATATATGCAGTCTCCTACATATATATATATATCCACTGCATTCTAGTCTAGCCAAGCCTATAACTGACTGCAGGCCATTCCTGGTGTACGTTTTCAAATACACTTTCAGGCAGGCAGGCAGGCAGGCAGGCAGGTGATTCAGTGATCTGCAGTACATTAAATATATATACAGTCTCCTACATATATATATCCACTGCATTCTAGTCTAGCCAAACCTATATATGACTGCAGGCCATTCCTGGTGTACTTCAGGCGGTGTTTTGCTAATAAAATTTTACAGAATGTCTGGACCACCAAGGATAGGCAGACGCTCACAGGCCACTAAAAGAGGGCAAGCAGGCTCTGTATCTACAGCCAACAGTGCATCCTCAGCACGTGGCCGTGTGGCACGCTTGTCCTTTTTTTCGTCAGCTGCCCGTGTTGATCCACAACATGCAGAAGAGTTGGTAGAGTGGATAACTAAGCCGTCCTCATCCTCTGTCACCCAGGCTCAGAGTAGTTTGCCTGCCAATGCAGCTGCCAAAGCGGCCTATTCCATCAGCTCAATGTCATCAGTCAATCCTTCCATAGCCCCACCATCATGCACGGAGGAGTCCCCTGAACTGTTCGACCACAGTGTCGGGTACATGCTGCAGGAGGATGTGCAGCGTTTTGAAGGCTCCGATGATGGTACCCAGGTTGAGAAAGGCAGTAACGTGAGCCCAGAGAGAGGGGGTGCCCAAGAAAGTTCCCCTAGTTGCAGCATACTGCCAGGTTTGCTCCAGTGATGAGGAGGGAGGGAATGATGAGGTCACTGACTCTAAGTGGGTGTCAGATAGAAGTAAGGAGGAGGAGGATGCACATCACCAACGAGGCAGGATGCCCTCCAGGGGCCAGCTTAAGGGCAGCCACCTGACTGCATCACACCACAGAGCTTCACATGTGCAGGGCGCTGCTGGCTCCCCACATATCTTTAAAAGTTCTTTGGTGTGGGCCTTTTTTGATACGTGTGCAGCCAGTGATGGAACTAGCGCCGTTAAAGATTGTGGAAACGCCATTACTTTAGAGGGTAACGAGTAATCTAACTGATTACTTTTCCCCTCGCGGGTAACGAGTAATCTAACTGATTACTCTTCCCCTCGCGGTAACGCCGTTCCCATTACTGGGGCGGCGTTACCGCAATTACCCGCCACGATCCGTGGAGCCGTCCGCGGCCTCAGCCTTAGGAAAGGCCGCGGCTTCGGCCTAGCTCCGAAGCGGCGGCCATCTTGGTGCACCCGATGGCCGTTTACAATGTGATTGCTCCGTCAAATGACGGAGCGATTACTTGTAAACAAACCGGCGTCAAGATGACGCCGGTTCCTCTCTCCCCTCTGTGAACAGATCTGTACAGTGGAGGGGAGAGATCGGATGGCAGAAGCCAATACCCTGCAATATACCCTGCAATATACCCTGCAATATACCCTGCAATATACTCTGCAATATACTCTGCAATATACCCTGCAATATACTCTGCAATATACCCTGCAATATACTCTGCAATATACTCTGCAATACCCCGAAAATACTCTGCAGCACCCTGCAATACCCTGCCAATACTCTGCAATACCCAGCCAGTACCCTGCCAATACCCTGCCAATACCCTGCCAATACTCTGCCAATACCCTGCCAATACTCTGCAACACCCTGCCAATACTCTGCAACACCCTGCCAATACTCTGCAACACCCTGCCAATACTCTGCAAGACCCTGCCAATACCCTGACAATACTCTGCACTACCCTGACAATACTCTGCAACACCCTGCCAATACTCTGCAACACCCTGCCAATACTCTGCAACACCCTGCCAATACTCTGCAACACCCTGCCAATACTCTGCAATACCCTGCCAATACCCAGCCATACCCAGCCATACCCTGCCATACCCTGCCATACTCTGCCATACTCTGCCATACTCTGCCATACTCTGCCGTACCCAGCCGTACCCAGCCATGCTTAGCCGTACCCAGCCATACTCAGCCAATATTACAGTTGGGGATATGACGTGGATATTACAGTGGGGGAGATGACGTGGATATTACAGTGGGGGCTTTATGGTGGTGGAATTTTCAAAGGTTTTTGCAAATTCAATTATTATTTGCTGATCCGAAAAATGATCCGATCCGTGACTCTGATCCGAGCAACGATCCGATCCGTGAGTTTGGGGGGGACAGATGTACAGAGGGGGAACAGATATATGTGTGTGTGGGGGGGACAGACGTGTAGTGGGGTACAGAGGAGGAACAGATGTATGTGTGTGTGGGGGGGGGACAGATGTGTAGTGGGGTACAGAGGGGAAACAGATATATGTGTTGGGGGGGAACAGACGTGCAAGGGGGTACAGAGGGGAAATAGACGTGCAGGGGGAACACGCCCCTTGCTTACAGTAGCACTAGACCCACCCCTAAGAATATTTAAAAAAAAGTCAGTTACTTTGCTGAGTAACTAATTACTTTTCCAATGTAGTAACTGAGTTACTAACTCAATTACTTTTTTGGGAGAAGTAATTTGTAACTTAACTAATTACTTTTTTAAAGTAAGATGACCAACACTGTGTGCAGCAGATCGCACCGTTGCTGTTTGCAACAGATGTCTGAAGCGTATCAAGCGTTGCCAAAACAGCAGGTGCTTGGGCACCACATGTTTGACCAGACATATGTCAACCTCCCATGCAGTCCGTTGGCAACAGTCCTCTCAGAAACCTGCACTGAGAGGAATGAAAGTGTAGAATTAGGTGTGCCAAGTACTTGCGGGCAATCTGCTATCGCTACACCAACATCCAATTGTAGCAGGCAAATTTCCCTACCCCAGTTGCTAAACCATCAAAAGAAATTCGTTCCCAGCCATCCACATGCTCAGCAGCCTAAAATGCTAGCTTGGCTAAATTGCTAGCACTCCAACTGCTGCCTTTTCAGCTGGTAGACTCTGCCCCCTTTCGTGAATTTGTGGAATGTGCGGTACCTCAGTGGCAGGTTCCCAAACGCTATTTCTTTTCACAGAAAGCCATTCCCGCTCTCTACCGGCATGTGGAAGACAATGTCTTTGCCTCGTTGGACAGGGCGGTCAGCGGTAAGGTGCATATTACCCCTGACTCATGGTCCAGCAGGCATGGACAGGGACGTTACCTTTCTTTCATGGCACACTGGGTAACTCTCCTGGCAGCTTTGAAGGATGCTGGACAGGGTGCAGTATTGTTGGAGCTTAATCCGCCACCACTCCTACAAAATGCTAGTAGTGGTGATTCTGCCACACCTCTTTGTCCTCGGAACCAGCGGTGCTCCGTAGGCGTTCAAAGGGGCAACTCAAGCACTCAGGCGAAAAGATGCCATCCGGTGCTTGAGTTGGTCTGCTTAGGGGACAGGAGCCACACCGGGGCAGAGATTCTGTCAGCTCTGCAGAGGTGGTTGACGCCACGCCAGCTTCAACCAGGAATGGTGGTTTGCGACAATGGCACCAACCTCCTCTCTGCCCTCTGACAGCTACACTTGACCCATGTTCCCTGTTTGGCTCACGTCCTTAATTTGGTAGTGCAGCGGGCTTACAGGATCTCCTGGGGCAGGTCAGAAAAGTCTGTGGGCATTTCCGCCGGTCATATAATGCCAGTGCTCGGCTGGCTGACCTTCAAAAGGAATGCAACCTGCCCAAGAACCGCCTCATCTGGGTCATGCCCACCAGGTGAAACTTAATGTTGGCAATGCTGCAGCGGCTGCACATGCAGCAGAGGGCCATCAATGAGTACCTGTGTGAGTATGGCACCAGGACAGGGTCAGGGGAGCTTGGCTTTTTTTCGCCACGCCAGTGGCTACTGATCAAGGATGCATGCACTGTCCTGTCACCATTTGAGGAGGCCACAAGGATGTTGAGCAGTGACAGTGCATGCATCAGTGATACTGTCCCTCTTGTCTTCCTGTTGGAGCACACGCTTCGTGGAATAATGGACAGGGCACTTGAGACAGAACAGAGGGAGGAAGAGGAGGACTTCATTACCTCTCAAGGCCCCCTTTATCCAGACAGTATTTCTGCCGGCCGCCAATCACACAGGAAGAGGAGGAGGAGGATGAGGATTGTGTCAGCATGGAGGTGGAGCCTAGCACTCAGCATCAGCAGCAGTCTTCAAGGGATCGTTTTCAGTCCCCAGATACCCATGGACTTGTACGTGGCTGGGAGGAGGTGGCTGTGGATCATGTCATCCTTAGTGACCCAGAGGACTCCTGATTGAATGCCCCAGCAAACCTTCGCTGCATGGCCTCCCTGATCCTGCAAAGCCTGCAAAAGGACCCTCGGATTTGTGGTATCAAGGAGAGGGATCATTACTGGCTGGCTTGATCCACGTTACAAGGGTAAGGTTGCAGAACTTATCAAGTCTTTGCAGATGGAGCAGAGAATGAAGCATCTTCGGGAGGCCTTGCAGAAAGGATTGTGCAATGCGTTTCCAGAGCCTGGGAGGTTACAATTTCCCAGTCCTCCTGGACAACGTGTTGCTGAGGCTTCGGTCAGTCACAGAAGGTGCGGTAGAGAAGGTGGCTGTCTGACCGATGCGTTCAGACAATTCTTTAGTCCGCAGCCCCAAGGTCTGATCGGTTCCAGCAACCATAGCCAGCATCTGATTTACATGGTGCCGGAATACCTAGGGGCAAGATCAGACTTGGAGACCTTTCCCACCGAAAATCCACTGGGTTACTGGGTCTTGAGGATGGATCACTGGTCAGAGCTTGCACAATATGCAATTGAGCTGCTGGCCTGTCCTGCATCCAGCGTTCTTTTTGAACGCACATTCAGTGCTGCTGAAGGCTTTGTAACCGATCACAGAGTGCGCCTGTCCACAGACTCAGTTGAATGGCTCACCGTTTATAAAAAGTAATCAGTCTTGGATCACCAGCTACCAAGCACCTGATGCTGATGTAACGGATTAATTTTTCTATGAATGTGAGATCCCTTGAAGACTGCCTATGCTGAGTGACTATCCTGTTATGCTGAGTGACTATCCTATTCCTCCTCAATGTTCATGTTGATAGCTTCTAAGAACATTTTTGTTTCAGGGCACCACCACCAGTGCCTAAGGCCCAATTTGTCTGCCCCTGTTTAACAGGGGCGTATAATTATAATTTTTGCTGTAATATTTTGCAGCAGGGCTCGTTCATGTGCTCAACTAGAGTATCTGTGAGGGGTTGCAGTGTTGTGGCACCACCACCACCCCCTAAGGCCTAATTTTTCCGCCCGTTTAACAGGGGCGTGTAATTACAATTTTTGATTAAATATTTAACAGCAGGGCTCTTTCCTGCTCTCAACTAGAGTATCTGTGAGGGGTTGCAGTGTTGTGGCACCACCACCAGAGCCTAAGGCCCAATATTTCTGCCCCTGTTAACAGGGGCATATAATTACAATATTTGCTCTAATATTTCACAGCAGGGCTCGTTTCTGCACTCAACAACAGAATCTGTGAGGGGTTACAGTGTTGTGGCACCACCACCACTGCCTCAAACCCATTTTTTCTGCCCCTGTTTAACACAGTGTACAGTGTTCTGGTACCACCAACACCTAAAGACAATTTTCTGCAGAGTATATAGGGCAGGCTGTATAGTATATACAGGCGGTCCCCTACTTTCAAACATCTGACTTACAAACGACTCCTACTTACAAACAGAGGGAGACAACAGGAAGTGAGAGGAAATCTACCCCTAGGAAGGGAAATTCTCTCCTGTAAGAGTTAATATGGGAAAAAGATGTCTCCACTGATGCTTTATCACCAATCCTTGTTTCAAATCTTGTGAAATCTTCTGAACAGGGGCACAGACAGCAAAACAAATGTTACAGGGGTGATAACCCTTCCCTATGTTATCCAAAAAGCTTAAAAATAAATTTTTTGGCTGGAGCTACACTTACAAAATGTACCTGTTCCAAATTACAAACAGATTCAACTTAAGAACAAACCTACAGTCCCTGTCTTGTTTGGACCACCTGTATACTGCTGTTCAGAGTATATAGTGCCTGGGTGGCCCCACACCTTTTCTTTTTTAATTTGGGTCTGGGGCTCCCCTTAATATCCATACAAGACCCAAAGGGCTTGGTAGTGGGTTGGGGGTACCCATGCCATTTTTCTCAATAATTTTCATCCATATTGCTGGGACCCGACATTACATTACAGCCGCAAGCAGTTTTAAATTACTTTTATTCATTTAGAAATGTCATTTTGTGCAGGGACTGTTCTAAACAGGGGAAACACTCGCCACTTTACAGGCATACTATAGTCACACCCCAGGTACGATATTTAAAGGAATATTTAACTTTTATTTTTTTCACTTTAAGCATCATTACAATCACTGCGCCCAAAAAAGCATCCGTTTTTAAAACTTTTTTTTGCATTGATACATGTCCCCCAAACACTTTTTAGGACAATAACTTGCATATTAGCCTTTAAAATTCGCAATTTTTTTCACATTCGGGTCCCATAGACTTTAACGGTGTTCGAATGCTCGCGCATATTCTTCCGCAAACCGAACCGGGGTGTGTTCGGCTCATCCCTAGTGACCAATTATGTCATATGCCTTTGCTGCGGGAGCTCCAGGAGAATAATCCAGATGATTTTCAGAATTATCTCCGGATGACAGACCCCCTATATTAAGAAGCAGGACACATGCATGAGGCTTTTATTTTATTTTTCGGTTGAATAATGATTTGATATATTTTCTATATTTTTGGATGCATAGAATGCACTTTTTGGTTAAGTTCTATTGGCAGATAGCATGTCTAATTTTATTTGTTTTCTTTTTTTTTTTTAATTGTGTATAATAATACTTGGCTATGTGTTTTAATTCAAATAACAGTTTGGGAGTAGGCAGTGACATTTAAAAAAATACAATGTAAAATTAACAAGGAACACCAACATAGTTGTATCTTTGTTCTTAAAAACTACAGGATAATGGCGTTGTGGTAACTTGCCCCCCCCCCCCCCCCAAAAAAACATAGAATAATATTATTCTTAATATCACTAGAAAATAAAAGCCTTTTAAAATATGTTTACCATAACTCCATCAGTATCCCCAGCAATGCAGCTTCATTATTGCCACGTCATGAATGTTAATTCCTCCCATACGAACGCTAGTTTACAAGACCGACCGCTTCCAGCTCGTCCTTGCTTCCGAGCATGCGTGTTTGTACTTTGGACTTTTGTCTGATGGACTTGTATAAACACGCTTGGAAAATCTGACAACAGACATTTGTCCGCGCAATATTTTAAAGCCTGCCATCACACATTTCCCATCGGAAAATCTGATCGTGTGTACGCGGCTTTAGAATGGGAATGACCATAAGGCTACTTTCACACTCTGGCAGGCGCCGGCTTTAAAGCAGCGATCTTTTTTTTTTTTTTAACAAAATGAAAGCAGCAATATTTTTAGCGCTGCTTTACCGTCATTTTAGCAGCACTGTTTTCTAGCTGTGGGGTTTTAACCCCCGCTAGCGGACGAAAAAGGGTTAAAACAGCTAGCTGCAGAGGCGCTTTGCCGGCGGGTTGCGGCGCTGCCCCATTGTTTTGAATGGGAAGGGGCGCTTTAGGAGCGGTGAATACACTGCTCCTATAGCGCTGCAAAGATGCAGCTTGCAGGACTTTTTTTCACGTCGGAGACACAGGAGAGGCTCTTTACAGGCTCTATACAGGCACTATTTTTAGCGCTGTAGCGCCTGTAAAGCGCCTCAGTGTATCTGGTCCCTGGTGAACCAGCTGAATTTCAGTCCATCTATGGCCAGCTTTAACACAGCCTGTTCAGTGCCCCCCCCCCCCCCCCCCCGACTAAACAAGCATTTAACCCTTGCAGTGTAGGGGAGTGTTTTATATCACATTCATTGAGTTGAGCTTTAAAGGGTAGTTATACTGTATATCGTAGAAAAGTTCAGCTTTCAGTTCTGAGCATTGCAATTGCCTTCCAGTCTAAAGCCTCCTACACACAATCCAATTGTTGGCAGGAAATTGTCTGTTGACAGACTGTTGTCCTAAAATCTGACCGTTAATATGCTCTTTTTTACAATTGTTGTCCAACTTTCTGCCAACAAATGTTGGATGACATGCTAGTAAATTTGGTTGTCAGATTTTCTGATTGTCAGTACACAAGTCCATCACACAAAAGTTGAAAGTGCAAACACGCATGCTCGGAATCAATGCTCACCAAACACAAAATTAGCAGAAGGGGCCCAAAGGGTGGCACTCAAGAGCTGAAATTCCTCATAGTACGTCACTACGTTCATGTTTGTTGCACGAAAAATGGTGTACCATTAGTATGCAAGACTAGATCCAGGCACACGCCCTTAAGACAAAAATCTGACGCTCGGTTGGCCAACAATTGGATTGTGTACGAGGCTTTAGAATGTGCTTATGGTATGGCAAATAGGTTACCGTCCTGGAAACCTACCGGACTGTCCTGGCAGGTTTCATTTAGGTGGAATGCTATATTATTTTGGATTTATTTTTTGCTAGTTAGTAAACAAATAAAGTAAATCCAAGAACACATATCTTTCTGCCACAGTCATATGACTTCTTATAGAATCTTTTACTTTGCACACTGCATGACTGCATGCATTAGCTAGCCACATGGTGGTAGCAAAGTATTATTTTCTAGTCAGAACTCTAACATTGTGTTACATAAATACTTTTACATATGCTCCCTTATTATACAGTTTGTTGCAATTTTAGGGTTGCAATGCACCCCAAATCTCTGCTTAGATGACTTGAAACCCATAGTGACCGGATTAGAAAATCTGGCACTTCACCAATATATGGTTTATAATTTCCCAGTAACAAGCAGGTTCTACAATGTGCACCATGACTGCAGCTTCCATTGTACTACTGTACCATGACTGCCATAAGTAACTTCATGACATAGTTGGTACATAGGCTTATGTGACTCCTCAGTTATGCTCTCTTTCCACTTTTCTTGCCTTCTTTTCTGTATTATCCTTTCTAAATTATCCAATTACACACCCATCTCTTTTTAAGGGTTCGTTCACACCAGGTGTTGTGCAGGAACGTGTACAAAATTGCACATTTCCCAGCACTGCATGAAAATACACTGCCTTCTGCAGATGTACATGGGTGCCATTAATTCCTAATGGCGTCCCTACACACGTGGCAAATGTGCGTGCATTCGCACCTGACAAACCACAGTGGCACACTTATAAAAATTGTGCATGCACTGTTTTTGTGCATTTCATGCACGTAGGGTGGCCCACTAATTTCAATGGCACCAATGTGCAGGAACACGCAATAAACATGCATGCTCAGACATGGCTTATAGTGTGAAGAAACCCTAAATATTGCAAAACAAATGTGACTGCTACTAGATATAGATTCTGCTTAAATTTTTTCAGGGAAAACGTACTGAGAAAAATATGCTAAACATATCCTCATTCTGAAATTGCTGGATAAAACCCCTTTCACACAGGCGGACCCGATTAGACCATCCATTGCCATCTATGGAGTGGTGGGTGTCAACGAAAATTTGTCCATTGACAGCTGCTGACATTCAATCTGATCCTATCTACCAAAAATAGACGGATGGGGGATCGGATGAGATGGTCGTCGGGTGTAAACGGACAGATGGTCCGTTTACATCTGACTGCCCAAAGAGGACAGCGGGATGTGCATGTGTCCACTCTACATAAGTGTAGCAGACACGGACAAACCATCCGCCTGCTCAGCAGGGATTAGTGGATAGATTTCACTCCATGTGAAAGGTGTCTACGTGTACATATATAGGTAGACATGCAACAATTCTAGAGAATAAAGATACAGTGCAACAATTCTAGAGTACACTTGAGAACGTTCTTATACTAGTGGTTATATTTTACATATAGTTACATAGTAGGTGAGGTTGAAAAAAGACACAAGTCCATCAAGTCCAACCTATGTGTGTGATTTTATGTCAGTATTACATTGTATATCTCTGTACGTTGTGGTCGTTCAGGTGCTTATCTAATAGTTTTTTGAAATTATTGATGCTCCCCGCTGAAATCACTGCCTGTGGAAGGGAATTTCCCATCCTAACTGCTCTTACAGTAAAGAACCCTCTACGCAGTTTAAGGTTTAAGCGTGTCTTAGTAAATTCCCTTACGCAGAAAAGTTTTATCCCTATCGCGGGGTCACCAGTACGGTATTTGTACATTGAAATCATATCCACTCTCAATCGTCTTTTCTCCAGAGAGAACAAGTTCAGTGCTCGTAACCTTTCCTCTCCATTTCCAGTGCATCCTTCCTGAGGACTGGTGCCCAGAACTGGACAGCATACTCCAGGTGCGGGCTGACCAGAGTCTTGTAGAGTGGGAGAATTATCATTTTATTTCTGGAGTTAATCCCCTTTTTAATGCATACCAATGTTCTGTTTGCTTTGCTTGCAGCTGCTTGGCATTGCATGCAGAGGCGGCTCTAGGCTTTGTGAGGCCTTAGGCTTAACTTAGACATGAGGCCCCACTCACGTCTATAGTGGGAAAAAAATAATACAAGCAATAAAAATGAATTGCATATATTAACAGTACTGGTGTCAGTGTGTCTATCTCAGCGCTGGTGTCAGTGTGCTCTATCACACCAGCGCTGAGATAGAGCACACTGACGCCAGCGCTGAGAGCACACTGACGCTAGCGCTGAGAGCACACTGACGCCAGCTCTGAGAGCACACTGACGCCAGCGCTGAGAGAGAGCACACTGACGCCAGCGCTGAGAGAGAGCACACTGACACCATCGCTGAGATAGAACACACTGACACCAGCGCTGAGAGCACACTGACACCAGCGCTGAGAGCACACTGACACCAGCGCTGAGAGCACACTAACACCAGCGCTGAGATAGAGCACACTGACACCAGCGCTGAGAGAGCACACTGACACCAGCGCTGAGAGCACACTGACACCAGCGCTGAGAGCACACTGACACCAGCGCTGAGAGCACACTGACACCAGCGCTGAGAGCACACTGACACCAGCGCTGAGAGCACACTGACACCAGCGCTGAGAGCACACCGACACCAGGGCTGAGATAGAGCACACTGACACCAGGGCTGAGAGCACACTGACGCTAGCGCTGAGAGCACACTGACGCCAGCGCTGAGAGCACACTGACGCTAGCGCTGAGAGCACACTGACGCCAGCTCTGAGAGCACACTGACGCCAGCGCTGAGAGAGAGCACACTGACGCCAGCGCTGAGAGAGAGCACACTGACACCATCGCTGAGATAGAGCACACTGACACCAGCGCTGAGAGCACACTGACACCAGCGCTGAGAGCACACTGACACCAGCGCTGAGAGCACACTAACACCAGCGCTGAGATAGAGCACACTGACACCAGCGCTGAGAGAGCACACTGACACCAGCGCTGAGAGCACACTGACACCAGCGCTGAGAGCACACTGACACCAGCGCTGAGAGCACACTAACACCAGCGCTGAGATAGAGCACACTGACACCAGCGCTGAGAGAGCACACTGACACCAGCGCTGAGAGCACACTGACACCAGCGCTGAGAGCACACTGACACCAGCGCTGAGAGCACACTGACACCAGCGCTGAGAGCACACTGACACCAGCGCTGAGAGCACACCGACACCAGGGCTGAGATAGAGCACACTGACACCAGGGCTGAGAGCACACTGACACCAGCGCTGAGAGCACACTGACACCAGCGCTGAGATAGAGCACACTGACACCAGGGCTCTTAATATATGCAATTCATTTTAATTAATACTTAGTACTGTGGGCAGGTGTCAGTGCTCTCAACTCCCAGTCGCATGTACCACCCCCCCAGTCACATGCACCCCCCAGTACATGTACCACCCCCCCGGTCACATGCAACCCCCAGTCACATGCACCCCCCTAGTACATGTACCACCCCCCCAGTCACATGCACCCCCCCAGTACATGTACCACCCCCCAAGTCAAATGCACCCCCAGTATATGTACCCCCCCCCCAGTCACATGCACCCCCCCCCAGTACATGTACCACCCCCCAGTCACATACGAAAATACGTTTTTTTGGGGGCAATTTATCAGGGCAATGGCTGATGTTGGCGCTTCAATCATCATGGCGCCATTTGTGTTATGGTGTCAGGATGATTGAAACACATTATTTCTATTATTACATTGTTATAGAAAATAAAATAGTTCAACTCACCATAATGCAGAATCAGTGAGAGCCCCGAGTGTGTCACTTTCCACGTCGCCTGCCACCAGATGCAGATTGTCACTTGCCACACGTTGCAAATTGTCCACTATCACCTGCCACACATTGTGGATTGTCCACTTGCCACGTCACCTGCCACCAGATGCATATTGTCCCTTGCCACCCGTTGCGGATTGTCCACTTGCCACGTCACCTGCCACACATTGCGGATTGTCCACTTGCCACGTCACCTGCCACACATTGCGGATTGTCCACTTGCCATGTCACCTGCCACACATTGCGGATTTTCCACTTGCCACGTCACCTGCCACACGTTGCGGATTGTCCATTTGCCCCGTCACCTGCCACATGTTGCGGATTGTCCATTTGCCACGTCACCTGCCACAAGTTGCGGATTGTCCATTTGCCACGTCACCTGCCACAAGTTGCGGATTGTCCACTAGCCACGTCACCTGCCACACGTTGCGGATTGTCCACTTGCCACGTCACCTGCCTCACATTGTGGATTGTCCACCTGCCACATCACCTGCCACACGTTGCGGATTGTCCACTTGCCACGTCACCTGGCACCCGTTGCGGATTGTCCACTTGCCACGTCACCTGCCACCCATTGCGGATTGTCCATTTGCCACGTCACCTGCCACACATTGCGGTTTGTCCACTTGCCACATCACCTGCCATCCATTACGGATTGCCCACTTGCCACGTCACTTGCCACCCATTGCGGATTGCCCACTTGCCACGTCACTTGCCACCCATTGCGGATTGTCCATTTGCCACGTCACCTGCCACACATTGCGGATTGTCCACTTGCCACGTCACTTGTCACTTCACAGTCTGAGTCAGGGAGCAGAGAGATGATGTAATCTCTCTGCTGCCTGCACAGTGAGTGAGGGTGGAACTGCCAGGATGCAGGGCGGGTGCCGGGCGGTGAGAGATGATGTCATTGCGAAGTCTGTCATCTACTAGGATCCCTAGGTCCTTTTCCATACTAGATTCCCCCCCAGAGGTTCTCCCCCCAGGGAGTAGATTGCATTCATATTTTTGCCACCCAAATGCATTATTTTACATTTTTCCACATCAAACCTCATTTGCCATGTAGTTGCCCACCCCATTCATTTGTCCTGCAGAGAAGTTATTGCCCTGCTTAGCTTAGTATTGTCCACAAATTCAGAGATTGAACTGTTTATCCCATCCTCCAGGTCGTTTATGAATTAATTAAATAGGATTGGTCCCAGGACAGAACCCTGGGGGACCCTATTTCCACCCCTGCCCATTCCAAGTACCCCCATTTATCACTACCCTCTGAACTCGCCCCTGTAGCCAGTCCATCTAATGGCCATAAGGCTAGGTTGACACTACTGTGATCCGATTTTCAGTGCAATTATTTAGTGGGACTTGGTAGCAACTTGGTTGCATTTTCAGTATGATTTACATATTCTATTAGGTTAAAATCACACTGGAATCACATCAAAGTAGTACAGAACCCTTTTAAAAATCGCATTGAGTTGCATTGATGTGAATGGGCACCATTGAAAACAATGTGATTTCCATTGTCATGCAATTCTGTGTGACTGAAATCACACCTGAAATTGCGCTAATGTGAACCAGGCCTAAGCCGTATTTTACTACTGCCCATAAAAAAGAAACACTTGTTCAGAAAAAAAATAGCCTAACATACATACATTTTTTTCCAGTTTAGACAGAATAAATGTACATGCAGGTTCATTGGATGAATGGATATGCAATGTTTTTTTATAAATAGACCCCAGTGAGATAGGCCACCTTGCTATTGCATTCTTTGTTAATGTGGTGTTATTTGCTTATGCTCTTGCCACTATTAAAGTTGATAAAGTAGTTCCGTTTATTTAGCCTTGCATGTTCTGGCCAGGTTCTTTACAGTTTAAGGAGCAGTGCCACCCCTATAGGAGCTGCTGATTAGGATGGGTCCTCTGTCCTTTGCCTTTACCTTTTCCAAAAATCTCAGCCCCTCTAACACACCAGGCTACAGTGAGTGAGTGTACAAACATACAATATGAAAATAAATTACTGAAAGTATTACTAATGCGGCGTACACACGCTTGGACTTTCCGGCGGGATTGTCCGCCGGACCTAGTCCAGTGGACAAACCGCCAGACTTTCCAGCGGAAGTCCGCCGGACTTTCTGACCGTGTGGACTTGCCCACACACGCCCGGACCTTTCCGGCGGATAATCCGCTGAAGTTTTGTCCAAAGTCCGCGGGACTTTTGAAATGAATGGACTTGCCCACACACAGAGCAAAGTCTGTTCATTTAGAACGTAACTCCAGGTAGACGGGACTAGCGAAGGCAGTGAATGCCGCCGCCGTGCTAGCCCCTCACCTGGTATGGATTTAAAGGGGAATCCCTATGCCGAAAAAAACGGCGTGGGGGTTCCCCCCAAATCCATCTCAGACCCTTATCCGAGCACGCAGCACGGCCGGTCAGGAAAGGGGGTGGGGACAAGCGAGCGCCCCCCCCCCCCCCTGATGTGAATGAGTATGGGGTACCCCCATTCACCTAAGGAAAAAAGTGTAAATAAAAAAAACACACCATTTTAAAAAATATTTTATTGCACAGCTCCGGGGGGCTTCTCGCCGGACTCCTCCGCTATCTTCTGCTCTTTTACCTAGCTCTTTCACTAGCGGAAGAGCCCAGTCTTCTTCTTCTTTCTTCTTCCGATGTTGACTTGTCACCATCTTCATCCTCTGGGACTGTGACATCATATGGGGGCGGGATCACCATGTGACATGAGCAGGTGACCCGCCCCTTGTCCCTATATAACTGGAAGCGAAACTCGTCGGAGCCATTACAAGAGAAGACGGCGACGAGTCAACATCGGAAGAAGAAAGAAGAACAAGAAGCAGAAGAAGAAGGCAGCGGGGACAGCGGCGAGAGCGACGACAACACTAGCCCGGGCCACCGCTCATAAAAGAGCTGGAAGAAGAAAGCGGAGGCCCGGCAAGAAGAACAGAAGAGACCCCCGAAGACCCCCGACGTTGGAACAAGACCCCCAGATGGCAGCGACGAAGAAGAAAGCCGGGCTCTTCCGCTAGTGAAAGAGCTAGGTAAAAGAGCAGAAGATAGCGGAGGAGTCCGGCGAGAAGACCCCCCAAGACGGAAGAAGACCCCTGGAGCTGTGCAATAAAATATTTTAAAAAATTGTTGTGTTTTTTTTTTTTTTATTTACACATTTTTCCTTAGGTGAATGGGTAGGGGTACATCGTACCCCATACTCATTCACATAGGGTGGGGGGCCGGGATCTTGGGGCCCCCTTATTAAAGGGGGCTCCCGGTTTCCGATAAGCCCCCCACCCGCAGACCCCGACAACCAACGGCCAGCGTTGTCGGGAAGAGGCCCTTGTCTTCATAAACATGGGGACAAGGTGCTTTGGGGTGGGGGGGCTGCAGGGCCCCCCTTTCCTCAGGGCACCCCCCATGTTGAGGGCACGCGGCCTGGTACGGCTCAGGAGGGGGGGCGCTCGCTCGTCCCCACCCCCTTTCCTGACCAGCCGGGCTGCGTGCTCGGATAAGGATCTGAGATGGATTTGGGGGGACCCCCACGCCGTTTCTTCGGCGTAGGGATTCCCCTTTAAATCCATACCAGGTGACGGGGCTAGCGCAGCGGCATTCACTTCCTTCGCTAGCCCCGTCTACCTGGAGTCACGTTCTAAATGAACGGACTTTCCCCCGTGTACGAGGCAAGTCCGTTCATTTCAAAAGTCCCGCGGACTAGCACACAGACAGCGGGATTGTCCACCGGACTGCCGAGTCCAGCGGACAATTTTAAGTCTGAACTTAAAACTTAGTCCGCCAGACTTTTGGGAGGAAAAAGTCCGCCGGAGACAACACACAGGCAGATTGTAATCCCGCGGGAAAGTCTGCTCGTGTGTACGTAGGTAGGTAGTAAAGGCAAGCTTAAAATATTGTCACCCAATATGGTTGGTAACTAGGCAAGCATTAAAGTGATTTACAATAGTAATAACAATTGGTTACTGCTGCCTGGTGGCTTTCCACTGACAAAACTAACTCCGCAAACAGGATCGTCTTTAAGGCAGGGCAAAAGGGACAGCTGCCCTGGGTCCCATCATTGTTGTGAGGCCCAAAGCAGCTGCCTCATACTTGCCAGACATCTGATTTAAATTCCCTCGTCCCTTGAAGTTTTAGCCCCCATGCTGTGTCCCGAGTGCTGCTACTAATGCTGCCCAGCTCTGTCCTATTGCTGTTACAGATTACTTATGTAGACCCTGTGTCCACATGTAAATAACCGGCATTGATATGTAAATAGCGAAAGACCAGCGTTATTGTTATGAAAAAGGTGGTGGCATTCATATGTATATCATGACCCCCTAAGGTAATTTTCACCATCACCTCTACTAAATGCTCCCAATGGGGAGGTAAAGGGGCATGCTTAAAAGTCCTGCAAAGGTAAGCAAATTGGGGTGCGGGGGAGGGTAGTGTGGAGTGTACAGAGGTAAGCAGAGAAGGAATTATATAGTTTGGAGGGCACAGGTAAGCAAGGAGGGGATGTATCGAAGTAAGGAAGGTGGGTGCAAAGATTAGCAGAGGAGGCATGTTAAAGGGGGGGGAGTTGGAGTGGAGAGGATGCAGGAGGTTAAGGGTGCAGACGTTAGCAGGGGTCTTAGGATGCAAAGGTGTACTGACAGGGTGGATAAAGATGTAGGTTGCATGTAGGACAGCAAATTCATTTCAATGGGCTTCTCTATGCACTAGAAATGCGGAAAAAATCCCTAACCATTTTTCAAAATCATACAATGCCACAGTACCATGAGATTTGGTGAATGTTAAAATGCACATGTCAGCAGATGAGTGATGGTGTCATTAACAATTAATGGCACTGCTGTGTATCTGCTAAAGGGCAGTACATATATGTGGTGTCAGAAAAGCGATTTTGCATGCGTGCCCGAATCCCGACACACACAAATGTAAATGCAGGCTAAATGTCTCAGTTACATTGATGGTCAGTGTTAATCTTCTCATTACATTGAGGCTTGGTGTACAATCCTTTCATTCACACCAGTGGCCAGTGTGAATGTCCCCTTTACATTGGTGGCCAGTGTAAATCCCTCCTTACATTGGTGGTTACTGTGAATGTTCCTATTACATTGGTGGCCAGTGTAGAAACTCCTCTTTATATTGGTAGTCAGTAAAAATTCCTAACTTGCATTTGTGGCCAGTTTTGAATCCTTCCTTACATTGATGGTCTATGCAGAAGCCCCCTTTAAATTGGTGGTCAGTGTAAATTTCCAGTTACAATGGTGGTGAGTGTAAATCTCTCCTTTATTGGTTGTTGGTGTAAAATCCCCCTATTACATTGGTTGTCAGTGTAAATTCTTCATTACATTGGTGTACATTACCCTTTACATTGGTGGTAAGTGCAGAATTGCCCTTACATTGGTGGTCAGTGTAAATCCCCCTTTACATTGGTGTTCAGTGTAAATCCCCCCTAACATGGAAAAAGGTTATTTGGTTGGGCAAGTGGGTGGAACAGCAGATGGTCTATCGCATCCCAGAAAATGTATAAAAGTTTTAACAGTAGGCCGTAATGTGCATAAAACAAAGGCCAATACCCCTAGGGGATGCTTAGAGTGAAGATAGACACTTGTAAACAGATGTATGCGTGTAATAAAGTAAACATTTATTCAAACAGTGTGCACAATAAGCAAGGAAATGCTCAGTAAGGCATGGTATGTTTACAACAGAAATAAAGTCGGTTGATACAGTTTATAACATGTCAAGGGAGCAAAACATACAAAGCATTATGACAAAGGTATAAACTTGCTTGGTACATATGGTAAGGAAGATGCCAACATGTTTCGGACTGTGGTCCTTTGTCAAGGCAATTGGGTATCCTTAGATTCTCATCTAAATAGATGGGGGGTCATAAAGTTAGTCTCAGTATACCAATACATTATATTTGCACTGTCAAGATCTATATTGCTGGAAGTGATTGATCTCATGGATAGAAAGACAATGAGATACTCACATGTCCTGCCAATGCTCAATTATTTGTCATATGGGGGAGCCACTGAGCGTGGTATCCAAAAATGCAGTAAAAACAAAGTGTGCTTCGACACTAGGATATAGGGAACCTGCTGAAGACCCCTTCAGAATACAAGGTCCGGCATACAGGGTTTAGGGCAAGGAGCCCAAGTCCTGTATTAAACACAGTAGGTCAGCCAGTGTATCACTGTAAAACAGAGTAGAGGGGAAAATGGTAAGAAAAAGGTGGACAAAGTAAAAATGTATGGCTAAAATGGAGTAGGCCATGTATTTACCTGAGTATAAAGCGTGGGTGGTGGATAAGAGGTCATCTCTGGTCAATCAGCAGCATAATACTGAAGCCAGAGTGTGGAAAGTTTATAAAGGGTCAAATAATGAGCAACAGCTGAGGATGGGTGTGTATCACCATCCGAGATGCTTACGTTGGTTGGCTAATGTGTTTTGGGAGGCGGGCGCCAAAGGCGCTAACATGACCTCCCAATGTGGACCTCTGACGGGGCGGCGCCGGGCGCGGCCGCGTCATCGCGGCGCGGCCACGTCCGGCGTCGTGACGTCACCGACGCGGGACAGACAAGCGCCGGCCTCCTGGTGCGCTCCAGGATGGAGCGCAAGCAGGAAGCGGACCAGAGAGCTGGTCTAGATGGAAGGCGGAGAGGTGGCGCATGCGCAATGGAGCAGGCGCGCACGCGCACCTGGTCTTACCCGCGCCGGGTATTCTCATGAGGGGGGAAAGAAAGGCAGGGAGAGTATAGAGAAATTAGTCCATATAGGACAAATATTGGCAAATGAGCAGTGGGGGACATGCAAGAATGTTGAAAATAACAACCTTGGATTGTATATGGCTTGTAAACATTGGGGAAGAGGGAGAGACATGTACCAATACATACACAGTATATAATACATAGGCATGAAGTCCTGCATGCTGCAAAGTGTATATAGTACAAATGATACAGGTCACAAAATAAGGTATGGGTGCTTGGACGTGGGGGACCATGGTTAAAGATCTAGTTCACAAACTCCGGTCTCGAAGCCCTCAAGATAGGGTTTAAAATTGAAGGCTTCATTGAGGCCGGGGGGTATGGTGGCATTGAGGTGAAAAATCCAACGAAGTTCGCTCTGAAGGAGCGCTTTGTTGTAATCGCCCCCTCGATTTGGAGGTGGGATATGGTCTAGAGCTCTGAAAGAAATTTTGGGGATAATGTCAGGGTGAACTATAGAGGTGTGTCGTCCCAATGGTAGATCAGGATCTCTTTGGTTTATACTGGTAACGTGTCCGTAGATTCGTTTCCAGAATGGTAGTTTGGTCTTGCCCACGTAGAAGCACCCACATTCACATTCCAAAAGGTAAACAATGCCAATAGAACGACAATTAACATAGTGTTTAGGAAAAAGGCGTTGACCATTGGGTAAAACATTGTGTAAATTGGATTTGGGTAGGTATTTACAATAGTTGCAATTGCCGCATGGAAAGGTACCCTTGAGCTGTCTCTGGGATTTATTACTACTTTTGTATTCACTAGTGATGAGTTTGTCGCGAAGAGACGGGGCGCGTCGGTAAGTGATCAAGGGTTTGGGCGGGACAAAGGGGGAAAGTGCCCTGTCTGTAGAAATGATGTGCCAGTGTTTGAGAAGTATTTGAGTAATTTCATTATATTGTTGGCAGTAATTTGTTATGATTCTGAGAGGTGGTTGTGTGGAGGGCCCGACTGGTTTGGGAATAAGTAAAGCAGAACGTGATTTGGATTTCGCTTTTTTGTAAGCGTTTTTTAAAACGCTATTTTTGTAGCCACGTGCGCGAAGTCTTACCCTCAGTACGGAGGCCTCGTGTTCAAAAGAGGTATCCGTGGAGCAATTACGTCGGGCACGTAGATATTGGGCAAAGGGAATAGATTTGAGTAAGGGTTGGGGGTGAAAGCTGGAGGCTGCAAGGATAGTGTTGCCTGCAGTCGGTTTGCGGAAAAGTTGGCTTTGTAGTTGGCCATGTCTGTCCTTGCTAAGGGTAAGGTCAAGGAAAGAGATGGAACTATAGCTGTATGTCATTGTGAATTTGAGGTTGAGAGAGTTCGAGGTATTAAGGTATAGGAGAAAGTGTTGTAAAGTGTCTATGGGGCCCTGCCACAGAATCAAAATGTCATCTATATAGCGACGAAAAGACGCTATATGTTTGGTAAAAGTACTGGCAGCATCAGTAGTAAATAGGTCTCGTTCCCACTCCCCCAGGTACAGATTGGCGTACGCCGGTGCGCAACAAGTGCCCATGGCGACGCCCTGTACCTGGAGGTAGTGGGAACCATTGAAAGAGAAAAAATTATGGGTCAGGATAAATTTGAGTGCTCTAATGATAAATAGAGATAACTCTTGGGAGTAAAGATTGGCATTAGACAGAGTATGTTGAATAGCTGTAAGTCCTAAGGTGTGAGGGATAGAACTGTAGAGGGCCTCGACGTCGATGGCAACCAGGACAGTATTGGCATCGACGTGGAGGTCCGAAAGATCCTGAAGTAGATGTGTAGTATCACGTATGTATGAGGGTAATGCCTGTACTAAAGGCTGGAGTAGTTTGTCTATATAGCGGCTTAGGTTGTCAGTAAGACATCCACGTCCGGAGACAATGGGTCTGCCTGGTGGTCTGGGAAGGTTTTTATGTACCTTAGGTAAGGCATAAAATGTTGCTTCTCTCGGAAATTTAGTCCTGACATAGTCTGCAGTAGGTTTATCAATAATGTGTTGTCTAAAGGCATCATCAACAAGAGTGTAAAGCTCCCGTTGGAACGACCTGATTGATGTACTGGGAATTATGGCATACCACTCACGATTACGTAGTATGTTGAGACACATTTCAAGGTAGTCTAATTTGTTAAGGACAACAATGTTTCCACCCTTGTCCGCCGGTTTGATCACTATCGAGGAGTTAGTTTTTAAGTTTTGTAAGGCTAGGTGTTGATTATAAGTAAAGTTTTTTTGTTTGGGGTGGGTAGGATGGGTTTGCAGATGTCGAATTTCGTTGGTCACTGACTGTAAGAATAGTGCAGCACGTGGATTGGTGCTAGGTGAAGGAAAAAAGCTTGATTTTTTCTTGAGCGAGATGTGGTGTGGAGGGTGTGAGTTATAAGGAGGGATGTCGTCCTCAAAATTGTTGAGCACATTATCAAGATCGATAGTGTCAATCAGATCTGGTGGATTGTTTTCCTCCAGAAGTTCAATGAGCTGCTGAAGAGCAGTAGTCTCAGTAGCAGTGTGCAAAGCATTATCAGAAAAGGGATTGGGGGTGTACATGCTGTGCAAAAGTAACTTGCGGATAAAGAGATGTATATCTTTAATGGCTGTGAACTTGTCAAGCTGTGAAGTTGGACAAAACGTAAGTCCCTTTTCAAGAACTGAGATTTCGTGACCAGTAGGTGTATAAGAAGAAAGGTTGATGATGTTGTTAGAAGATTTTTCTAACGTGTTGGTCGTTTGGTTTTTGGGTTTAGAGAAGTTGATTGTTGGTGTGTCTGTAGTGAAGTTCGCATTTTGTCTAAAAAATCTGCACGCTGAGATGCAGATGGAAGTGAGTGCGATCTGTGTGTCTTGACGTTAGAGGGGGCTACCGGCGAGTCCCCAAGGGGGGAGGCGCCGGGGGTCCCCTCCACGTCAGACACATCGTCACTCGAAAAATTTGGTGTGCGTCCACGTTTGGGCTTACGTAGGCCCAAGGCGAGACCTATTTACTACTGATGCTGCCAGTACTTTTACCAAACATATAGCGTCTTTTCGTCGCTATATAGATGACATTTTGATTCTGTGGCAGGGCCCCATAGACACTTTACAACACTTTCTCCTATACCTTAATACCTCGAACTCTCTCAACCTCAAATTCACAATGACATACAGCTATAGTTCCATCTCTTTCCTTGACCTTACCCTTAGCAAGGACAGACATGGCCAACTACAAAGCCAACTTTTCCGCAAACCGACTGCAGGCAACACTATCCTTGCAGCCTCCAGCTTTCACGCCCAACCCTTACTCAAATCTATTCCCTTTGCCCAATATCTACGTGCCCGACGTAATTGCTCCACGGATACCTCTTTTGAACACGAGGCCTCCGTACTGAGGGTAAGACTTCGCGCACGTGGCTACAAAAATAGCGTTTTAAAAAACGCTTACAAAAAAGCGAAATCCAAATCACGTTCTGCTTTACTTATTCCCAAACCAGTCGGGCCCTCCACACAACCACCTCTCAGAATCATAACAAATTACTGCCAACAATATAATGAAATTACTCAAATACTTCTCAAACACTGGCACATCATTTCTACAGACAGGGCACTTTCCCCCTTTGTCCCGCCCAAACCCTTGATCACTTACCGACGCGCCCCGTCTCTTCGCGACAAACTCATCACTAGTGAATACAAAAGTAGTAATAAATCCCAGAGACAGCTCAAGGGTACCTTTCCATGCGGCAATTGCAACTATTGTAAATACCTACCCAAATCCAATTTACACAATGTTTTACCCAATGGTCAACGCCTTTTTCCTAAACACTATGTTAATTGTCGTTCTATTGGCATTGTTTACCTTTTGGAATGTGAATGTGGGTGCTTCTACGTGGGCAAGACCAAACTACCATTCTGGAAACGAATCTACGGACACGTTACCAGTATAAACCAAAGAGATCCTGATCTACCATTGGGACGACACACCTCTATAGTTCACCCTGACATTATCCCCAAAATTTCTTTCAGAGCTCTAGACCATATCCCACCTCCAAATCGAGGGGGCGATTATAACAAAGCGCTCCTTCAGAGCGAACTTCGTTGGATTTTTCACCTCAATGCCCCCATACCCCCCGGCCTCAATGAAGCCTTCAATTTTAAACCCTATCTTGAGGGCTTCGAGACCGGAGTTTGTGAACTAGATCTTTAACCATGGTCCCCCACGTCCAAGCACCCATACCTTATTTTGTGACCTGTATCATTTGTACTATATACACTTTGCAGCATGCAGGACTTCATGCCTATGTATTATATACTGTGTATGTATTGGTACATGTCTCTCCCTCTTCCCCAATGTTTACAAGCCATATACAATCCAAGGTTGTTATTTTCAACATTCTTGCATGTCCCCCACTGCTCATTTGCCAATATTTGTCCTATATGGACTAATTTCTCTATACTCTCCCTGCCTTTCTTTCCCCCCTCATGAGAATACCCGGCGCGGGTAAGACCAGGTGCGCGTGCGCGCCTGCTCCATTGCGCATGCGCCACCTCTCCGCCTTCCATCTAGACCAGCTCTCTGGTCCGCTTCCTGCTTGCGCTCCATCCTGGAGCGCACCAGGAGGCCGGCGCTTGTCTGTCCCGCGTCGGTGACGTCACGACGCCGGACGTGGCCGCGCCGCGATGACGCGGCCGCGCCCGGCGCCGCGCCGCGCCCGGCGCCGCCCCGTCAGAGGTCCACATTGGGAGGTCATGTTAGCGCCTTTGGCGCCCGCCTCCCAAAACACATTAGCCAACCAACGTAAGCATCTCGGATGGTGATACACACCCATCCTCAGCTGTTGCTCATTATTTGACCCTTTATAAACTTTCCACACTCTGGCTTCAGTATTATGCTGCTGATTGACCAGAGATGACCTCTTATCCACCACCCACGCTTTATACTCAGGTAAATACATGGCCTACTCCATTTTAGCCATACATTTTTACTTTGTCCACCTTTTTCTTACCATTTTCCCCTCTACTCTGTTTTACAGTGATACACTGGCTGACCTACTGTGTTTAATACAGGACTTGGGCTCCTTGCCCTAAACCCTGTATGCCGGACCTTGTATTCTGAAGGGGTCTTCAGCAGGTTCCCTATATCCTAGTGTCGAAGCACACTTTGTTTTTACTGCATTTTTGGATACCACGCTCAGTGGCTCCCCCATATGACAAATAATTGAGCATTGGCAGGACATGTGAGTATCTCATTGTCTTTCTATCCATGAGATCAATCACTTCCAGCAATATAGATCTTGACAGTGCAAATATAATGTATTGGTATACTGAGACTAACTTTATGACCCCCCATCTATTTAGATGAGAATCTAAGGATACCCAATTGCCTTGACAAAGGACCACAGTCCGAAACATGTTGGCATCTTCCTTACCATATGTACCAAGCAAGTTTATACCTTTGTCATAATGCTTTGTATGTTTTGCTCCCTTGACATGTTATAAACTGTATCAACCGACTTTATTTCTGTTGTAAACATACCATGCCTTACTGAGCATTTCCTTGCTTATTGTGCACACTGTTTGAATAAATGTTTACTTTATTACACGCATACATCTGTTTACAAGTGTCTATCTTCACTCTAAGCATCCCCTAGGGGTATTGGCCTTTGTTTTATGCACATTACGGCCTACTGTTAAAACTTTTATCCCCCCTAACATTGGTGGTTGGTGTAGAAATGTCACCTTACATCGTCGGTCAGTACAAAGCTCCTCGACAATGGTTGTCAGTGTAAATTCTCTCTTGCAGGGAGGTCATTGTATATTCCCCCTAAACTGGTGGTTGTTGTAAATGCTCCTATTACATTGGTGTCAGTGTATAAATCCCTCTTTATATCGGTGGGCGGTGTAAAATCTGTGAAAATTCCCCCTCACATTGGTGGTCTGTGCAAATTTCCCATTACATTGGTAGTCAGTGTAGAATCCCCCAACATATACTTGCCAAAGATTTCCAGCTTTGCTCTACATGATTCAGAATTTGCCACAGTGTACTGCCTCCTAACTATGCTCATCCCCCCACCACTGATCCCATTGCCACAGATCCCCCCCCGCCCCCTGACTGCCACTGATCCCATCAGTCCTAGGAGTTTTCTGTCTATTGATGGGTCCCCTCACTTCCGCAGTCCATGGTGTGCAGGCAGTGAGGAGATGATGTGCTGTAACCTCTAGCAACCAATCAGTGAACAATAATGATGTGCACTAACCTCTTGCAACCAATCAGTGAGTGGTAAGCATGTGCAGTAACCTCTAGCAACCAATCAGTGAGTGGGTAAGGATGCCCAGAAATATCTAGCAACCAGTGAGCAGTATTGAGGTAAAGTAATCTCTAGCAAACAATCAACAAGCAGAAGTCATGTGCTGTAACCTCTAGCAACTGATCAGTCAGTCATAATGTGTACTGTAACCTCTAGCAGCCAGTCAGTGAGCAGTAATGATATGCTATAACCTCTGGCAACCAATTGAAATCGCTGCCTGTTCTGATTCAGTAAACTGATTTTGAGTGTAGCTGCTATTTATTGTATGTCTCAGAGCAGGTGGAGAGCGAAATTGCATGGAGGGGGGAAGGGGGGTGTCCTAAGAAAATGTTTGGGTCCAATCAATATTAAAGACGGCCCTGCCCGCAATCATGCTAGAGGCAGCAGTGGTTAACTCAATTTGCATTTCCTTTTGTTCAGAGGACCAAAGGCCCCATACCCCTTGACCCCTTCCATGTCAACCACCATCAAAGCCTGGAGAGTTGGCTTAGCATGCAAAAACTACCCCAGACATACAATTTCACCCTATGCTCTGCTCTGGCTAAAACCCTCTTTACCCCATTTTTATATGCTAGCTGACCCAGAAGCATGGGCAAAATACAAGGTTAAATGCATTTCCCAGGTGGTATCAAATAGTACCCTGAGGCCTTTAACTCACCTATGCTCAGATTTTAACATCCCAGCCACATATTCCCTCTATTATATGCAACTCTCTCATTTCCACAAACCTCACTCCAAATGGTACAATTGACCCTCGAGCAGGTACTTAGGACAGACTACACTGAAATGCCCACCACCCACCTGTAGGCCCATCTAATATCGTTTTCACTGCCCGATTTGGGGATCCTCAGGGCCAGGTGGCAGCAGGACATTCTGCTTTTAGATGATGATGATTGTTAATATATCTGGGACTTCCCATTTCATATTCTAGTTTCCCTACGAGATAGACTCATACCATTTAAGATAGTACACAGGGCCTACTTCACTCATTCTAGACTTCAAAAAATGGACCAGTCCCATTTTTCGGAGTGTTGAAGATGTGGCCAGTCTCAGGAAGATTTCTCCCACATCTTTTGGACTTTGGTTGCTAGGTTCTGGGCAGAGGTGCTAATCATCATTAATTATGTAACTTTAATTCCCCTGACCCCAACCATGGAGATCATTCCTACAGCGGCAAAGAGAATACTGGTTAGTGTCCTTCTTTTCTATGTCAGATAGGCCATAAAATTACACTGGAAAATAACAGGCCTCCTACCCATTCCCTTTTGGAAGCAGTTGATAAATAATAACCTTCCATTATTAACCACTTCAGCCCCGGACCAATTGGCAGCCAAAGGACCAGGCCCCTTTTTGCGATTCGGCACTGCGTTGCTTTAACTGACAATTGCGCGGTCGTGTGACGTGGCTCCAAAACAAAATTGGCGTCCTTTTTTTCCCACAAATAGAGCTTTCTTTTGGTGGTATTTGATCGCCCCTGCGGTTTTTTATTTTTTTTTGCGCTATAAACAAAAATAGAGCGACAATTTTGAAAAAAATTAAATATTTTTTGCTTTTTGCTATAATAAATATCCCCAAAAAATATATAAAAAAACTTTTTTTTTCCTCAGTTTCAGCCGATACGTATTCTTCTACATATTTTTGGTGAAAAAAATCGCAATTGGCGATTATTGATTGGTTTGCGCAAAAGTTATAGAGTTTACAAAATAGGGGATAGTTTTATAGCATTTTTATTAATATTTTTTTTTTTACTAGTAATGGCGGCGATCAGCGATTTTTACTGTGACTGCGACATTATGGCGGACACATCAGACATTTTTGACACGTTTTTGGGACCATTGTCATTTATACAGCAATCAATGCTATTTAAATGCATTGATTCCTGTATAAATGACAGTTGTAGTGAAGGGGTTAACCACTAGGGGGAGGGGAGGGGTTATGGGCTGTGACGTGTGTGTTTTTTTTACATTAGGGGGCGGGGCTGACGTCTGACGTCATTGATCGGCTTTCCCGATGACCGGGAACAGCCAATCAATGACAGGCAGAGTAGGAAGCGCGGGGAGAGGTTTGTTTACACATACCTCTCCCCGTTCTTCAGCTCCGTGACCCGATCGCGGGACACCAGCGGCGATCGGGTCCGCTGGTCCCGCGGCCGGGGTCACGGAGCTCCCGACCGGGTCGCGAGCATGCCGCTGGCGGCGTGCACGCAACCCACGGGCAGGCATTTAAAGGATCACGTACAGGTACGGGATTTTGCCTGCCCGTGCCATTCTGCACACGTATATGTACATGAGGCGGTCGGGAAGCGGTTAAAGAGACATGCATGCCAACAGTGGTTGCCCTGCTGAGTATTAGGGATGAGCCGAACACCCCCCGGTTCGGTTCGCACCAGAACCTGCAAACGGACCTAAAGTTCGCACGAACGTTAGAACCCTATTAATTACAATGGAAGCGAACGTTCGAAATTTAAAATGCTAATTATAATGGCCAACATGCATGTTATTGTCCTAAAAAGGGTTTGGGGACCCGGGCCCTGCCCCAGGGGACATGTATCAAAAGAAGTTTTTTCTGGAGCAGTCATTTTAATTATGCATAAAGTGAAAATAAATATTCATTTAAATATCGTACCTGGGGGGTGTCTAAAGTATGCCTGTGAAGTGGCATTTGTTTCCCGTGTTTAGAACTGTCCCTGCACAAAATGACATTTGTAAAGGAAAAAAATAAGCCATTTAAAACTGCAGATACAGGTGTGTATACTGTGCTGTGCTGGAGTCACACAACCAGGGCCGGACTTTCCATAGGGCTTGACGGGGCTCAAGCCCATTGGCCCCGTCCAATTGGGGGCCCCGCGGTCCCCGCAATCCCCGCCTGTTTCCCGGACCAGTGTCTTTATCTTCTTTACACTAGGCGCCCGCGCTATAGCAGGCTACAGCGCGGACGCCAATTGTCCCGTCCAATAGGGGGCCCCGCGGTCCCCGCAATCCCCGCCTGTTTCCCGGACCAGTGTCCTTATCTGCTTTACACTAGGCGTCCGCGCTATAGCAGGCTACAGCGTGGACGCCAATTGCTGGGAGGACGTCCCTGGACGTCCTCTTGTTTACTTCCCCGATGCCCCCCCCCCGCGCGCATCGGGGAAGTTCTCTCTGTGTTGGCAGTGTGTCCCTTGGACACAGCCAATCACAGATCATGCTAAATGGCCAATCACAGCGGCCATTTAGCACTGATCTGAGTGTCCAATGAGAGATGATCTCATGAGTTCATCTCTCATCGCCGTCTCTCCCCCTCACACAGAGACAGCCTGTGAGGAGGGAGAGCGACGTGCAGCTTTCTTGTAAGTAAAAAAAAAAAGTGGAAAATAAAGTGCTGTCAGTGCCATGATAATCTGTCCCTACAGTGCCATCTGTCCCCAGTGCCACTTGTCCACAGTGCCACCTGTCCACAGTGCCACATGTCCCCAGTGCCACATGTCCCCAGTGCCACATGTCCCCAGTGCCACCTGTCCACAGTGCCACCTGTCCCCAGTGTCACCTGTCCCCAGTGCCACCTGTCCCCAGTGCCAAATGTCCCCAGTGTCACCTGTCCCCAGTGTCACCTGTCCACAGTGCCACATGTCCCCAGTGCCACCTGTCCCCAGTGTCACCTGTCCACAGTGCCACCTGTCCACAGTGCCACCTGTCCCCAGTGCCATCTGTCCCCAGTCAGTGCCACGTATAAGTGTCATCTGTCATCAGTGCCACGTATTAGTGCCATCTGTCAGCAGTGCCACATATTAGTATATATAACTGTGACGGATCCTGTTTCAAGGTGTCCGCCGTAAATGCTTCCTAAGTCCTGGAACATGAGTCCAATGGATCTGGTTATAGGAACCCCCAAGAATTAGACGGCACTAGTTCTTGGGGTAAATCAGGAATGCTTTATTTGACATTTCACACACATATATAGCCAGATGATTAAAAGCTAACCTAATTAGCATGAGCTAATTATCTTAATCATTGCCCAGACTAGTTGACTGCCTGAAAAGGCTTTTCAGGGTCAGACTTTAAGGCTCCTAGTTAATTGGAATGACTATTCAACATATATTAACATAAACAGTAACACAGGGCTAATTAGCACAACAACATTGTGTGGAATACACCTTACAAGCCAGACCAGCCTCATTTACACAATAGACAGGTGGCTTGAGTTCATGACATTGAATGGGATACAAGGTGTCAGATGCTAGTCTATTTCTAATGCCAAATGCATATACAGAGAGTGTATTTTGGGGGGCCCGTAATCAGCTGGCAGGAGGCTAGCATGTAGTCCTCTCAAAAAGCCCGTATCCCGGCTAGGTCTGTCACAATAACGATTGGATCGATTATATTGTTACGGCACCAGATGGCGACAAATGAATATAGAAGGTAGGGCCCGAAAGTGACTCAAGCCCAGAGGCCCCCAGCACCCTAAGTCCTGCCCTGCACACAACACACACTAACTCCTGCAGATGGCTGTTTTAGAGCACACCAGCAAATAAGGGCAGATACAGGTGTATACTGTGCTGTGCTGGAGTCACACAACACACACTAACTCCTACAGATGGCTGTATTAGGGAACACCAGCAAATAAGGGTAGATACAGGTGTATACTGTGCTGTGCTGGAGTCACACAACACACACTAACTCCTGCAGATGGCTGTATTAGAGAACACCAGCAAATAAGGGTAGATACAGGTGTATAGTGTGCTGTGCTGGAGTCACACAAAACACACTAACACCTGCAGATGGCTGTATTAATAGAGAACAGCACTAAAGGGTAGATACAGGTGTATACTGTGCTGGAGGCACACAACACCCACTAAGTCCTGCAAATGCCTGGTAAAGAACACACTGTCCCTGCCTATCAAGCTCTTTCCCTGCACGCCGGAACACACTACACAAGGCCGCCGCGCTGGTGGCCTTATATAGTGTGGGCGTGTACTAAACCCCCTGAGCTTTAATTGGCCACAGGCATCCTGCTGTGATTGGCCGGTGCTGTGATTGGCCAAGCATGCGGGGTCACAGTGCATGCTTGGCCAATCATCAGCCAGCAATGCGCTGTGACTAGCGCGGTGCATTGTGGGCCGTTCGTATCACACGAATTTGATGCGAACGGCCCGCAAAGTTCTGGTTTTGTCGAACGGACGAACGGCCGATGTTCGATTCGAACATGGGTTCGAATCGAACACCGGGCTCATCCCTACTGAGTATGAGAAAGTATGATCTTAGTTGTTGGCAGAACCTACAGCCGCCTAATAGTGTTTGGACAATCTGGATGTTCTCTTAAGTAACTTTTTTTCAGCTGCCTATCCCCGACAGGTCCATCCTTAGAAGTACATGGTACATTTTCCTTAGAATAATCTATTTAAATCCTCATGAAATTTATAGGGCCGAACTGCACAATATTTCTCCCAGTGTTACCTGAGCTGCTTTCTTTTATTTATGATACTTTGATTTTATCACACCCCCGCATGAATAACATGTTTGTTTTAAGTTGTTGTTTGTGTACATGAAGATGTTCAATAAGCAGATTTTTCAAAAAACAAATAAAGTAAAAAAAAACAATGGTAATAACCCAATTTAGCACACAAAGTGATTGACAGGGAGAACTGAGCATTTGGAAGACATTTGGCATCCAGATCAGCATATATAGTAGCAAGGCTACCTCAAGTGCAGCAGTGAGCAGTAGTAAAGTTTAATTTACCTCCTGAAACTATACTGCTAGATCACATTTATGGCTTGCTTTCCAAAAGAAAAGGAAGATGGTAGAGGAGGGGGGAAGCAGAGGAACAAAGGGGACTTGCAGAATAGTTATTACAGGAGGGGCAGTCCTCTGAGATGTTCTTCTGCCGGCTATTACTGGGGCACTTTAAAAGCGTTGGTGCATTACCAACAGTCCCAGTTAACCTGTTTGCAGTATACTGTAGGTACAGTATATGTATAGTATAGTCTTGACACAGGTGCAAGGTAGATGTGGTTCAGATGCGATAAAGGTATGGTATAATGTAGTATGGGGTTGGTATAGGTGCAGTCAGGGTTTGTAATAAGTGCGGTATAGAGTGCAGTATGGATTGGGTACACTTGGTGTCCTGTTCTCAATGGCTCAGTACCTGCTAGCAGTATCAGCAATGGGTGTAGTGAGCTCTCACCAGTCTCCAGGATGCTGTGGTCACTTCTTGCAGTAGAAGGAGGACCCCCTCAGACTCTCCCCAAAAGGCCTCTGGTGATCAGCAGAGGGTGAGTGGATGCCCCAGTCTCCCTGTGGCAGCAGTGCAGGTGATGTGATGTGGACAGTGCTGTGTTGCCTCATTCCCAGTATCAGGCTCAGATGTCCACTGGTTTGATCTATTAAATTCAAACAATTGCCAGACAGTGTCAAAATAAGTCACATAGCATAGCTTACAATCTTATTTCAGTACCACCCTGATATGTGTACAAAGTTTTTGAAAAAACATCAAACCAGAGTGCACCAAAACTCCTCAAATCAAATAACAGCGTATTGTTTTTAGACTGAAGACCGAAAAACAGTACATATTTGCATCATATTTTTTAAAGCTTTTTTTATTCTACTATTTCAGAGGGAGAGAGCAGGGAGATGTCATGTTTAAAAAAAATAAAGATTGTCAATTTCCTATGACTAAAGACTAAAAAATAGTATAGATTTACAACACGCCTTTTAATCCTTTCCTATGCCCCAATTTCTGAGGAAGGGAGCAAGCACTTGAAATAAAAAATGTATGTATTTTTTTTTAAATAAAAATAAAACTGGTGAACCTCACGCTCAAAAAGAAAACAGACTGCCACACTTTTAGAATCCAGAATACACGATAAAATGGTGAAAAAAAGATACAAAAGACTGTCTGCTAACTGAAAACCAACAATAAAATGGACAAAACAAATGAAGTGAAAAAAGGGTTACAAATGTTTCAACCTAAACAAAACAAATACCACAATGTAATCAACATCACAGTCTGACTGTCTGAGAAGGCACATAACAAGTCATTGCACCATTCTAGATGCTACACAAACATGTCAGGAACTCTAAAGCCCCATACACACGGTCGGACTTTTTCATGGATTCTGTCCGATCGGACAAGGTTGTTGAAAAATCAGACCGTGTGTATGCACCCCATCGGACAGTGTTCGTCGGTTTGTCCGACGGACAAAGTCTTATCTCCTGCTGGAAATCTTTGCCGTCAACACGGTCCGATCACACCAAATCCGAGCGTGTGTACGCTTGTCCGACGGACAAAGTGCTACGCATGCTCAGAAGCAATTCTGTGACGGAAGCGCTCGGTCAGGTAAAACTACCTTTCCTAATCGACACAGCACATTCGTCACGCTGCAATGTTAAAATGTCTTTAATGCAGCGCATTCTCTTTTTCTTTACAATGCAACAAGAATGACATGTTTTAGCTGCTCCTATTCACCCGCACTTCTCACAAACTTACTTCTTTATTACTTTGCAGCATTTATACACTACATGTTTATTTTTACTCAGATCGTAATACAATCTTTGTTATTTTTTTACCATGATTTTTTTTTTTTTTTTTTTTTTTTTTTGGGGAATACATATTTGAAGGAGAATTTTTTTGTTTTTTGGAGGGGGTTTGTATGTCTCAACTTAGCAAAACCACATTATTAACATTTGTATTTCTTGCTTAAATTTACTAGGAGTTTGTTGGTTGTTGGTGCCCCTTGTTAATTCTACTTTAGGATTAGTGAAATGTACCTGCCTACTCAAAGAAAAACTGTCATTGTAGAAAAGTAAAACACAATAGTCAATGATTATTTCAAATCCAAAAAACATTTATTTAGGTCTCAGCAACAAACCAAAGAGGAACGCAGCCATGGTGAAACTTGGGGAATTTACAAAGCCTTGGACACCCATGGCAACCATCATTTTACAGACTTAAACAATTGGGGGCATGAAGAGTACCTATCTAAATAATAAGGGAGCGCAATCTGGTCCTGAAGTCCAAAACATCCGGAACTGCAGCAGATGCCATCTAGGTCCCCAGGCTCTGGTCCTACGAGAGGCTCCATCTTCTCTCAGACCAGACTGAGTCCAGGTCGTCACTCTCTTGTCTTCCTTGTACGCTTCCTTCCACGCCGTGGTGCTGGTGCTGGTGGGGTGGCAGAAGGAGGAGGAGGAGGCGGAGCAAGGTCACTCTCGCAAACATGTGTGAGGGGAGTCATCTCCCCAGCCATCCCCTCATTTAGTATTTTGAGGATGACCTCCTCACACATGCTGCGTTGCCCCGCCTCCATACTCGTAAATTTACTGGTAACCAAGGAGGCAAAGGCCTCCTCGTAGGTGGGTGTGGCATAGAGGGAGGCTGAGGCATCTCTGATCAGCTGGAGCGCTGACTCTCCCACCTCCCCCATGTTTTTCGCCCTTCTGTAGGGAAGGCGGAGGGGAGAGACTTGGGAGACAGTCAGGCTCCTACGCCTACCCCCCTCTTGGCTGCCACTACCCCCTGCCTCCTCCTGACTGCTACCTTCCACAGCCACCTCCTGGCCGAGGTCTTCCTGTGTATGAAAAAGGGACATAGTTTCAGTTATTTGTTCATCAAACACACACAATTCTCATCTAGTGACTGTTGCAAAATGTTTTCAACTACAAAACCATACAATTCTCAGCCCTGCAGTTTAGATTCTTCCCAAAAATGTCTCCCACACCACTGTCTGTTGATATGTCAATCACGTTAGGAAATAAGCAATTGGGGATCCTGAATTAACTGAACATCATTCATTATTCCCCAAACTGGTTCCAAAACTACTATACCTGGAACAAGCTGGGCACCTGCACATCTTCCATACTGGAAGGCCCAGGTTGGTCCTCGGAAGCCTCATCAGGGGTGGCGTGCGTGGAAGGACGCGTGCAAGGAAGAGTCGAGAGTGACTTCCTGACAGTAGCCTGGTCTTTGAGAAAGTGGAGCCTCTCATAGTACCAGAGCGTGGGGACATGGACATCAGCTGCTGCAGCTCCAGATGCTTGTGACTTCAGGACCTTATTGCGCTCCCGGAAATAGGTACTCTTCATGTTGTTGATCTTCACTTTTAAGTTTGCCACGGTTGCCATGGGCAGGGTAGGCTTTACAAATGCCACAAGTTTCAGCAGGGCTGCGTACCTCTTTGGTCTGTTGCTATAATCCCTGTGTTTCGCCTGCCATAAGAGGGGGAATTGCCGGTATTTATCAATGAAGATGGGTAGAAAGCTCACGTTGTAGAAGGCCTCCATCACCTCTGCAAGACACAACGCCACACCAAACAATATAAATAATGTCAGCCTAAACTCTCCTAATCTTCTCCATAAAGAAGCCTCAAGTTCTAATCAGTCTAGGCTAGTTATGTACCAACGTCAAATTGTACCTTCGTTTGTAGCGATCGTCTCGTGCGTGAGCTTTCTCTCCCCTCGTCTCCCAGATCGTGGCTACGACACAGGCGTGTGACGTTTTATATACAGTGCGCATGCGTCAAACTCCGCCCACCCCTGACGATCTTTCTCGTCTATTCCCCACCCCTTCTCTTTACGGCGCAGTGGGGAGAGCACATGGCGGGGACACAGCAGGTGCGCCCCAAATATCCCCCCAACGAGGAGGTGGACGAGGAAAGTCCGGAGGCACAAACGGCCCGATCCCGGAGCCTGAAATTCAAGGCCTCAAATATGTCATTTGGAGAAATGTTGGAGATGGTGGACATATTAAAGAGGAGCGACTATGATGGGAAGTATGGGCCTTACCTCAACCCCAATGTCCGCAAGGCCAAGATCATGTCTAAAGTTGTGAGAAGGCTGTACAATCATTTTGGGGTACAACGATCCAAGGAGCAACTGAGGAAACGCTGGTCAGACCTGAAACTGAGGGAGGCCGATCAGTACAGAAAGATCAAGCGAATTCTTCAAAAAAGTAAGTAGTTGTGTTTTGTGTTTGATTTCTTGCTTGCATACTGCTCCATGTGGTTTGATTTTTACAAAGTTGTACATTCCAAAATGGCCACTTTCATGTTCGTCTGTGCATTCGATCGTACTCAGCCTCGATCTTTCTGCCACTGTCATGGTCGTGTGTGTGTCCATTCGATCGTACGCAACCTCGAACGTTCGGCCACTTATAATACGTGGTTTGGTGTTTTTTTTGGGGAAAGGAAGTTTGTTCTCACTAGAAATGTCATCAAGAATGTCAAGCCAATTTATTCAATGTAAAGGAGAGGTCACCCAGTAGCTGTTTACCCATCTGGACTCTAGAGCACTAGTGCTGGGACACCCAAACCCACTTTTTATTAGGCTTTTCCACACATGTGCTCCAGTGGATACTAGAGGGGGGTCTCCATCACACAAACTTCTACCAAAAAGCTAGTCAGTTTAGCACCTTTACAAAGTGACTACATTCATGTTGTTGCCATTTGTAACTGGCCAAACTAAATTAGTGTCCGTCACTTTCAAGCAATGTTTGTCATTTCCTATTTCTGCCCTCAATAGATAGTCTTGCTAAATCTTCCTTTTGTACATTCTCATTGGGGAGAGAAAACTTGGGCCGTCTGCGGAAACCCCCAAACCAACACCTCCCAAAAAAGGGGAAAGAGCAGAAGAGGAGGAGGAGGAAGGAGAGATCATCGAACTTGGAGAAATTGTCACCACAACAGGTGAGTGTGTGAGAACCCAGCTACTGGTAAGCTAATCCATGTATGGCTGCCTCATTTCCAACACCCCATTTTTGTTTGTTTGTGGTTTTTAGGTGACGTGGATGTTGTGGAAGAAAAATCGCACTTTACCACAGAGAGTGCCCACGTACTCATCGGAGAGATAATGGTCTGCAATAGAGATCTAGATTACATAAAGCAAAACATCAATGATGTTCAACAAAAATTGAAGAACATCATTGATGTTTTAGGAAAAATATGAAAACGCACCAAGTAATTAACACACATTTGTGCCAGCTTCTGAACACATTTGCAACTTAAAAACTGTGTGAAATTTGGAACATGCACACATTGTGTCCACATGTGCTAGCTCCCATCATGGTGGATGAATGGCAACGTTTTTTTGGGGGTGCAACCACTTTACGAACTACGAAAGTGGTTGTGGTGAAGGGGTTGCACCCCCAAAAAACGTCCATTCATCCCCATGATGGAAAATGGCACTTTTGAAGCTTCTAGGCATGTGTTTTACCATCTAATGACCATTTTCAGACCCAAATTGTGTGCATGTTCTAAATTTCCACTTTCCGGGGGTGACCCCCCCATGTGATGAAGGCAAGATCAAACACACTTTGAACATATAGTCATGTCTGATCTTGTCTTCACTTTACAAAGTTGAACTTTCCTAGTTCATAGGTTCTGGTTAGCTCCATGCCTGGTTTTACCAATTGCGGAATGTTTGTAAACAATGTTGTAAATAACCAAGATGTTGTCAGTTTTGGTGTGAAGATTGTAAACGCACTTGTGAAGGTTTTCCTAGTAAACTTTTTTATTTTTCTAAATGTGTGGCTTCCTTATTTAAAAAACACAATGCATTATGTATGTAAAATGTAAAGGATATGGGGGGCAATGGGTGTTATTTACTAAAGGCAAATCCACTTTGCACTGCAATTGTCTTTCCCAGGGAACTTTTTCAATGCACTTGTAGAGCATAGCGGATTTGACTTATGTAAATGACACCCACAGTGCTTTGTACGAAAACACGGAGCCCAGCATTTTTCAGAATACACACATGTCAGACCTGGTGCTGAAAAGGAGTATTTTGGGTGTCAGTTATGCAGGACAAACCTTCTCTAGACCAAAGATTAGGTAGCAAACACACAACATGAGAAGAATCTTTTTGGGAAGAAGAGACTGTTACCTCCTTTTGCCCAGAAAGTGCATTCCCACTGTCGAAGGCAAAGGGAAAAAATGTCAAGGTAAAATAAGCTAAAAACAAGACTGAAATGACAAGAAATCATAGGTTGGTTCAAATATCAGATTTATTAAAAAATGCCTCTCACACATCGTCAGGCAGAGCAATGGCCCCCCTACCCACAAAGTACTCCATATATTGGTCGCGGACCACGCGGGCATTTAGAGGGGGCAAGCCTGGACGTGCCACTCGAAGGGCTGTGAGGTCCGCATTTGGAGGGCCCTCCACATCTGGGCCAACGGGCACCACATAGTTCCTGTTATGTCTTTTGAGGAAGTTGTGCAATATGCAACAGGCAAGAACTATGTGGTTCAGTTTGTATTCCGCCAAGTTAAATGCCGTCAGGAACAGGCGGAAGCGGCTGGCCAGGATGCCAAAAGTGTTCTCCACCACTCTTCTGGCTCTGGACAGCCTGTAGTTGAAGACCCTCTGGTCCGGGGTGAGGGTCCTCATCGGGAACGGCCTCATCACATGGGGAGTCAACGCAAACGCTTCATCTGCGACAAAGACGAAGGGGAGTCCTTCGGCATTCTCCTCTGGAGGTGGCAAGCACAGACTGCCACTTTGGAGACGCCAGTAGAACTCCGTGTGCGTAATGGCACCACCATCCGATATCCGGCCGTTCATCCCCACGTCCACATACATAAACTCGTATGTTGCCGACACCACCGCCAACATCACTACACTATTAAACCCTTTATAATTATAATAGTAGGACCCCGAGTTGGGCGGTGGGACGATGCGGACGTGTTTCCCATCAATTGCCCCTCCGCAGTTAGGAAAGTCCCAACGGCTGGCAAAGTGGGAGGCCACAGTCTGCCATTCCTGTGGCGTGGAAGGGAACTGTGGAGTGAAACAAGAAAAAATAATTAGTCACTTTGCACCTAAACATTGCAAGCAGATTAGACAATCAACATCTTGGAACAAGAGCATTGTATAAAATTGGAGGCTGGAAAGTATTTGCACAGAAAAGTAGAGGCTCCCCTTCACAGATGACTCATCCCCCATCAATCCCCACACTTCTGATGGGCCATTGGCAATAACTAGGGTTTTGGGGGGGGGGGGGGACAGGTAACCCACTGCACTTCATTGATTGGCAAATGGCTCAATAATGTGTGCTAGTTTGGCCAGACCCTCTGTACTTAACACTATTGGCAGCCCCCAGGAAAGATAAAATAACATTAGCCCCCCCCCCCCCCCCCCCCCCACAAAAAAAGGCAAGCACATTGTGACATTATGAAATGAACAAGCAAGCTAATAGGAGGGAAAGAAGCCAAAAAAAGAGGAAATGGAAAGTATGGAGGCAGCCCCTTGCACTACATGCTTTGCAGAATTCATCCGTAAAGATGCCCACTATAAAGAGGTAGGTATATAGTGTGTATTGACCTTGGGAAAGGCAGCAGATGGAGGATTGGTAACATCTGACAGAGCAGTTGGGGGAGGGGGTTCATAATGAGTTTGCCCCCCCCCCCCCACCAAAAACAAATAAAAAAGGGGCTCTACATGAAGTAAACCACACAGCAAACATTTGTGCATATTTTAGGGGGTGTTTGGGGGCAAACAATACTATGCAGCAGACAAAATACATTGCCTAAGTGACTAGGCCATAGGTGTCTATTGGGGCAGAAGAGCATGCTGGGGAGGTAAGTGAAGGGAAAAATGCATGAAGGAGAAAAGGGGCACAGCATATTAGAGCATATTGCAATCATGGTAATTAGGGAAGGAGGTCAAAAATAGAAGACATTAGCAAACAGAGCATACATAGAAGGGAATAGTCAAGTAGAAATGTTACCTTAATATAGTCCTCCTGCAGGACCTGAATGATGGCAGAACAGGTCTCTGGAATAATGATTCCCAGGGCCTGGGGAGAGATACCTGAAGAGAACTTCAAATCCTGAAGACTTCTCCCTGTCGCCAAGTACCTCAACGTGGCAACAAGCCTCTGCTCCGTGGTAATGGCTTGTCTCATGCAGGTATCCTGCCGGCTGATAAAGGGGGTCAGCAAAGCCAAAAGACGGTGAAAATCGGGGTCCGTCATCCTGAGAAAGTTCCTGAAATCATCAGGATTATTCTCCCGGATCTCACGAAGCAAAGGCATGTGCGAGAACTGGTCACGCTGAAGCAACCAATTCTTGGTCCACATACTCCTCGTCACTCTGTTCATGGACGGGTCTTGGGTCAAAGCTAAAAGCCCGACACCAATTCCGCGTACAGCACGAACTCGGCGACGAGTACGCACGGGAAACATCGCTCAGAAGGTCACAAAAGGTCGGCTGGTCAGAACGGACAAACAGAAAGCACCGATAAACAGCAAGGCCTGAAAGAACGAACTGAATACCAGCAACGAGCAGACAATAAGCAGTGAAAATCAAAGCGTCCTATATCAAGATATAGGCCGCAATGACCAACAAATGCGAACTGACTACACGCACTAATAAACAGATACGCACGACAAGCACAAACTGAAGAGCAGTAACGATCTGAGTCAGAAAACTGAGAAGCGCGAATCTTAAGTCACCAAACTTCCACTAACTCTCGATAAACACGGGATCAGCAGAAGGAGCCCAACGGGTGCCTGACGTGGTGCTGAACTTCCCTTTTGTAATCTCGTGGACGACGACTTACGTCACGACGTTCTTCCGGACCGGATATTCCGACAACGTAGTCCGACCGTGTGTACGCAACACCAACATCGGACAAAGTACGTCGGACAGAATCCGACCGACCTGGTCCGCGGATTGTCCGACCGTGTGTATGGGGCTTAATTGTGATAAATCAGAATAAAGCAGCTCTTACTGCAAAGGGCCTTGGAAAAGACAGTAAAGAAAAGAGAAAAAGAGACAGAAGAGGGAAGGAAAGTAGAGATTGAGAGAGAAACCCAGATAGAGGGGGTCAGCTGGAAGCGCACAGGGAGTGACATAATCTAGTCACCTCCCCTAGAGCTTAACATGCACATAATCAGCCCAAGGGCTCCAGGTAGCTTCAAAATGCTTAGTAGTGTCATTGATCACACTAGCAATTAAGCATAATCCAGGATACTTTTCATCTATATGTAGCACGACCCCCTTGAGGACTGCTTGGATTTACCTGCTCATCTGCACCACCATGACCCCGTGAACATTCCAACCCACCTGACACTCTGGGATCAGACATCTTTGCACCACCTTAAAGTAATGAGTCAAACAAATCAGTGAGTTTATATCCTTTTAACAACCCAGGAGAAACAACCCAGGAGAAAAACGTCTTTCAGGTCCAGGACGGGGAAGGAATTCACCATCAAAGAACTAGTTACATGCAATAGTACCCATGTCACCTATGTGATCGAATGCCCCTGCCAATTGCAATATGTAGGCAGGACCACAAGGCCACTCTGTGTCAGGATAAGGGAACACATAAATAATATTAAAAAGGGTTTCCCTAAACATAATCTTTCCAGGCACTTCGACGAATACCACCAGAGAGACCCTACAGGCCTCATTTTTTACGGTATAGATACTATCAATGACCATTGGCGAGGAGGAAACAAAAAGATCCAAATTTCACAAAATGAAACAAAATGAATATACCTTTTGGAATCCCTGGTGCCTAAAGGGTTAAATGTGGATATAGATTTAAATTGTTTTTTATCCAATTTTTAATCCTCCTTCAGTCCACGAAGTCATACGTACAGTTTTTAGCCTTGTGAAAACCCCATATATCATAGAGACATACATATATATTATATATATATTTTTTATGTATTTTATGTGTAATATATATATTTTATTTACACATGATTTTTATATAATATATAACCCCCCGTCCATCGATAACAGCTCTCTACATTTTCCAAACAATCTATGCCCAAAGGGTTAAATGTAGATATGGATTTATATTGTTTTATCCAATTTTTATCCTCCTTCAGTTTGAGAAGTCATACGTTCAATTTTTAGCCTTGTGTAGACGCCATATTTTAGAGATATATCTTTTTATGTGTAATATATCATTTTATTTACACATATTTTTATATAACATATACCCCCCTTTTTTTATTGATAACAGCTCTTTACAGTTTTTTTAAAACAATCCATATACCACTTTTATATACCAGTCTATATATTAATTACATTTTTTTCTCTCATTTTATCATAGTTCTTTATCTTATCCCTTTTTTCATAGTGGAGATAACCCATCTCACTCATAGTTCTCCATACTCATTTCCCAGATGCTAATTCCCCCACAAATTATCGCCTTACATTATGAATATCCTCATGGGGAACATAACTCCTCCCCTTCTCTTTCATATATTTATATATATATTTTTGCACAAAAAATTCTATTATGTGCATGACTAATTATCTCCCATCGTTCACGGGTATTACTTACCTACACTTACTTACTTTCTTAATCATCCGCATGCATAGCTGCAAACTTTTTTAACCTATATATTTTTTCCCGTTTTTTATCACCATTATATCTACGTCTTTTTCACGTGCTCACTGCACTGACTTATGTCAATCTAGCACTTAGCATCTGGATTCTTCACAAGATGCACTTCTCCCAGCACTTTATGTCTCCCATTAAATATATATTTCTTATATGTTCAATGTATAAATGTAATATTATGAGTTTCCACCGGTTGCCGCGCCATGCAATATTGCCTTATAACCACTAGAGGGGGAGGGTAGAGTGTAGGACCTTTCCTGCCCCTGGTATGGTTATCTTCGTTCTCCAAAGGGCACTCCTCCCATTTTTCCTTCCTTCCCCCTGATTGGCCGGCGCGGCTACAGCTTTCATGCATTTAAGACGTATGGTGTACCAAGATGGCTGAGCCTCAGACGACGTCCAATGACGAAACGCGTAAGGCGGGACTATCGTGGTACGCAATACGTCACATCTGGCGCAGCCTCTGTTTCCGGTTTCGGAGTTTACACGGCCGTGGAACGCACGCCGAATACCCGGAAAGGCTGTGTATACACGCCGGATTTTTGCCATTTTTGCTAGGGCTTGCTAGCCCGTATATCTCTGGTCATACCACTTGGTGGTTGACTGTTTTAAACTTACCAAATAAAAATTTGTATCTTTTAAATATACGGAGTCACGCTATGTATCCATCCCTTCCCTACACTTTCTCCATCTGAGCACACCGGACATCAGAGAAACGAGGACTCAGCTGGCACGGACCCCCCCAGAGAAGGAGGACACCCCTGGCCCGGACGAGGGAGACCCACGAGGATCATCACTTTTATGCCCATCACCCCTGCAGGGGTTGGGCACTCCGGTTAGTGCATTTACATTAGGGGTACGGTTGGAAGGAGTGGAGTAGAGGACCCCCACAGCTGCTTGCTTTTCGTTTCTCAATATACTGCCAATAATAATCACCGTGTGATCTCACTGAGAGTATACAGATTGCATCCACTCATTAACTTTTGCCTGCACCTCTCCGCACACAGTATATGGTGGACTTGTTACTGTGTGTTGTAGTGATTGCAGATTTGGGACATAAATAATCAACCATCATTTATTGATACCCATCAGCTTAAAACACCACTGGAAAATACTGGACTTTTTTATGTCACATATATATATACTTTTATACTCACATATTACTGGATATTACTGGATTTTTCACATATATTTTTATATTATAGAATACCTGCATATCATTTACAATTTATAATTTATTATTTATGACTTAATACTTTTACTCTATTGCAACAATTATTATACAATATTGTCATATAATAGTTGTATATTCTTGCGCACGTGCACTTTCTTTATTCATATTGCCTTTATTTATTCACCGCTATTTATTTATATTGCTCTCCTTTTATTCATCATCATTTATGTTCACTGAAAACTTTGTTTTTTGGACACTTTCCAATCAGTGTGATCTTATTTTAATCTATTTATGGCTGATTTAATCATACAGCCTCTCTCCACGATATTATAGTTTTTTCAATACCCACTTCTCTCCCATTTTACAGAATTTACCCCTTATATACCTTTAAACTCTGAACAGCGCCAACACCCCTTCCCTTCATTCTCACTTGTCCTTACTACATTTAGGTGTAGTTTTTTAGGGGGGCAGCAGTTCCTAACGCCCTAAGCGCGGATATTTCTACCTTTATATATCCTATTAACGTTTACTGGAATAACTAAAAGAAAATCTTGTTGCAAAGAGGAGGTAATAGATCCACTGAGCTTTGGATAACAGTCCTGACTCAGCAGAAGAATTCCTCTACAATACAGTCAATGGCGTCCCTAGGGGGGGGCCAGAGGGGGCCCTGACCCCCCCAAAATGATGCTGTGCCCCACCATGTGCCCCCCCCCAAAAAAAAAACACCAAAAATTTTTATTTTTTTTTAATTTTTTTTTACAAAAAGGCAATGTCTTTTTGTTTGCATCCGTAGCGGATGCGCCACATCTTACTCAGGCTGCCGCTGGAGTAACACAGTCTCTATTGAAAGGGGGAGTATTCTTCTAGCCTGGACGCGTGGGTAAGTGTGTGCACTGCAGTACACTGTAATCACTGAACTGCATTATCTCCATCCCTTCTCTGTCTCTCCCCCTCTCCTGTTCTTTCAAGACCTTCACAACTTACTTTCACTTTCAGTTAGGCAGGTAATAGACTATGCAAATTTCTTTCCTGCATCCACAGAGTGCAGGAAAGAAACTTGCATGATTCCCCCATTAACACAGACAGTGGTGACAGGGGAATATCCTTCCTGCCCAGCAATTGTATTCTCCCAACAAACAGTCATTATCACTAGTGGCTATAGCAACCACTAGTGATAATCATAAGAGTATCTGTCAGGCTGGTTGTTCCCAATTTGATCGATCAACTTGGTACATTCAGCCTGCTCATTAATGGTTCAAACCTCAACCAGCTGAGATTTAAACTGCTTATGGCTGGTCTTAGCACTTAGGCAGCCCATACATTGATCACTTTTTTCATTTAACTAGTAGGTTGCATGAAAAAAAAAAGAAATGATCCAATTCTCCCATCTACACATCATAGGTGGATGGGGGAATCCTTGCAGTGTGGACCAGTGGTGGAACTACCAGGGTTGCTGTCCTGGCTATTCACAGCGCTGGTCTCTGTCTCCATGGCAGCAGTGGCACATTGGAACCCAGTGCTGGTTACTTTATGGGGCTAATGTACAGGAGAGCCAGCACAATTTGTTGTTAGAGATGGGCAGGGCATGTTCAAAATCCCACATGCCCGAGCCCGTCAGGAAGCCCACACTGCACGGGGCTAAGCACAAGCAGTGAGACATTTACTGGTCCGCAGCTGCACAGATCAGGAATGTCTCACTGCCTGTGATTAGCCGTGTGCAGTGTCGGCTTCCTGGCGGGATCGGGCAAGTGGGATTTCAAACACACCCGAGCCCATGTCTAATGGTTGTAGAGTAGACAGTTGACCTCCCTGCTTAGCAGCAGTGCAGCCTTCTCTGACATGCTGATCGTGATGCAATCCAGGTGATGCTCCTAGTCAAATCCTAGTGTTAAATATCATAGTGATTTTATTGATCAAAGCCCACACCTTACAGGCATAGAGCCCACATGGCTGCTGAACATACGGTGGATGTGGTTGTACACTTGATGCTAATAAATACTGTGTTTATTAGATCTGACTAGGAGCATCACCTGGATCACATCCCGATCAGCATGTCAACAGAGAAGGTTATACAACATTACTGCTGCTAGGTGACCAGCTGGGGGCTCGGCTCTCTACAACCAATAGTGCCAGCCTTCCCCTGCATGCACCCATAATGTCACCAGCACTAGGTCCTAATAGACTGCTGCCACTGCCAAGGACACAGATGCAAGACCAGCACTGTCAATAGCAGGGGCAGGAGAGCAAGAGGAGGCTGGGGAACACCACAGTGGCAGAACACCAAGGCCCGGTGGCAAGACAACCTTTGCAACCCTGATAGTTCTCCCACTGCTTTGGACCCTTATATTTTCTTGGTATGCTGGTGACATATATCTCTTGTTTTCTGCCACCCTGGGGATCGTAGTAAAATTGCATTTTATAGTTGCCCCCCTACTTTTGTCCCTGTCCCCCCATGTGCCCCCCCTAAATATGAAAGCTGGAGACGCCACTGAATACAGTTAAGACAATTTGGCAATAACAGTATATTATATACACGTATGTACAATGGAGTACCACTTGAACATGACCTGAAAGGATAAGCAAGAGTTAGGCATTAATTCTGGCAAGACTTCTAAAGGGGGAACCCAGGCCAACCTATTTAACTTTCAATCCTAATGAGAGATCAATCAAACAAGAATGGTGTGAGGGCCCTTTAAGTAGTAATGACAGCAATGTCCCAGTTGCAGGCCTGATGGTCTTTGCCGGCAGTCGGAGCTCATTAACTAGATCAAATAAGGTGCAGTAACAAGGTAATGTTTTTTTTTGGAATGGTTGATGCAACAGATGTCTATGTCTTTTGTTCAAACAAAAGTGTAGTAAGTGTTTCCCCAGGGTAAAGCTGTCTGTACACAGTGTCCCAGTGAAGCAACAAAGAAAGGTTTGCAATGGTAGGCAATTGCCCCCTCACCAACGACCAGACCAATTTAATGCCTTCTGAACAGCGGCTCCTGGAGGGGCGTCCTTGCAGCTGATCTCTTTGCAACGATCATCTGATGTGAAGCACGAAGAGCGGGTTTTCGGACTGTCGTGGTTGTGCTGAATAAATGTCCAATGAACAGCAAGCAGTGCTAGGCCCTTCTCGGCCGGGTTGGAATGTTGTACACCGCGTGGTAGGCCGCAACCTCACTCTCCCTGCACAGAGAGGTCTGTCGCGCACGAGGCCCAGGAGGAAGAGAGCGTGGGGCAGGTCTCTGGTTTCTTTTATAGTTCTTCCCAGCAATCTCTCTGATGGTACATCCCTGGGATATGTAGTCCGGGTGTATAGTCATGCGGGGCAATTGCCATTCTGAGGAACTACTAATCCTACAATCCCTTTGGTTTGGCTCACAGAGATGATGTTTGTCAGTGAAGCTGGGCACTAGCGGGACAATACAGTACATAGAAATGAAGGGGAATCACCACACTTTGCAATTGTAGTCCATAATGCTACATATATAATGACATACACACAAAGGTCTTCTTTCATGAGCGGGCTATAGTATTATATTATATTATTATATAGTACTATATAAGTTTTGCTGCTAACAACATAAAAAAAAATATTTGTTGTTTAAACTGAGGTAGGTTTTCAACTGGTTCATTTAACCACTTCAGTCCCGGAAGAATTTACCCCCTTCCTGACCAGGCCTTTTTTTGCGATCCGGCACTGCGTCTCTTTAATTCACAACTGGGCGGTCGTGCAACGTTGTACCCAAACAAAATTGATGTCCCTTTTTTCCCCACAAATTGAGCTTTCTTTTGGTGGTATTTGATCACCTATGCGGTTTTTATTTTTAGTGTCATAAACAAAAAAAGTGCGTCAGTTTTGAAAAAACGCAATATTTTGTACTTTTGCTATAATAAATATCCCAAATATTAAAAAAACAAAAACAAATTTCTTCATCAGTTTAGGCCGATATGTGTTCTTCTACATATTTTTTGGTAAAAAAATTGCAATAAGTGTATATTGATTGGTTTGCGCAAAAGTTATAGTGTCTACAAAATAGGGGATAGATTTATGGCATTTTTATTATCATCTAGTTCAACCAATAAATATCATCTAGTCATAACTTTAACATTGGCCTCCACCAGAGATATATTCAATAAGCCTTTGTAAGCTAGATGAAAAGAGGAGTGCTAAAGTTTCACATCCCTGTCAGAGGCACGATCCAAATCCCATGCCCGCATGTAAGGGAATCTGTCGGGAGAGTCTAGCAGAAGCCTATAGATAATAGAAGGAATTGAACAGGCATAGTGCACCTGTCAAACGAGATACTTTTTATTTGTTTCAAATTTCAAAGAACAAAAATGCACAGTATTTCATGCAGCACACTTTTTAAGTCTTTCTAGGATTTACTGCAATTTCTGAGGGAGAGAACAAGCACATTTCATCTGGAAATAAATAAAAAATCATACATTTTTGGGAGACTAAAGAAAGAAAATTGTTACAGATTTGCTCCACTGCCAGAGTTTGCATCATCCAATCATGCCTTGTTGCTAGGAGGTTACAAAGAGAGTCCTAGTTTTCACTGCTCACCTCCACCATCACAGGAGCGCATTCTTTCTCTGATTCAACCCCCATCACAAATGCGTTTTTTCTCCCCTGAAACAATATGTCTGAGGTCAGCATTTCAGAGCATGCTCCTGTGATGGTGGAGGTGATCAGTAACAGCTGGAAGTCCATTAGAAGCAAGGCAGGATGGGATGATGTGATCTCTGGGAGTTTTTTTAGTCAGGCTTCAGAAGGTACGTAAATGGCCTACACCTATAGCAGCGGCAATATTTAAACTTTGGTCAAAGGTGCACAGGTTGTTTTTATCTACAGATGCCTCTTAGCTGCATATACACTTTTTTGTTAAAGGTGAACTGTGCCTTTAACCACTTCCCGCCCGGTCAATAGCAGATTGACGTCCGGGAAGTGGTTTTGTTATCCTGACTGGGCGTCATATGACGTCCTTCAGGATAACAGCCGCCGCGCGCCCGTGGGGGCGCGCATCGCGGCGATCGGTGGAGCGGTGTGTCAGTCTGACACACCGCTACACTGATCTCGGTAAAGAGCCTCCGGCGGAGGCTCTTTACCACGTGATCAGCCGTGTCCAATCACGGCTGATCACGATGTACACAGGAAGAGCCGTTGATCGGCTTTTCCTCACTCGCGTCTGACAGACGCGAGTAGAGGAGAGCCGATCGGCGGCTCTCCTGACAGGGGGGGTATGCGCTGATTGTTTATCAGCGCAGCCCCCCCTCAGATGCCCACACTAGATCACCAGGGAAGCCCCCAGGACTACCAGGGAAGCCCCCAGGACCACCAGGGAAGCCCCCAGCATGTGGATGGCCAGGTACATCCCCCATGGCCATCCACATGTTAAAAAAAAAAATGCAAAAAATATGCCAATCAGTGCCCACAGATGGGCACTAATTGGCACATCATATTTAATTAAAAAAAAAGTTTAAAAAAGGGATGCCCAGCAATGCCACCCATCAGTGTAATCAGTGCCACTCATCAGCGTCCATCAGTGCCACCTATCAGTGCCCATCCGTGCCCACCCATGCCCACCTGTCAGTGCCCATCCATGCCACCTATCAGTGCCACCTATATGTGTGCATCAGTGCCACCCATAAGTACCCATCAGTGCCGCCTATGAGTGCCCATCAGTGCCGCCTATGAGTGCCCATCAGTGCCACCTGAGTGCCCATCAGTGCCGCCTATGAGTGCCCATCAGTGCCACCTGAGTGCCCATCAGTGCCGCATACCAGTGTCACCTATCAATGCCCATCAGTGCCATCTATCAGTGCCCATCAGTGCCGCCTATCAGGGCCCATCATCAGGGCCACCTCATTGGTGCCACCTCATCAGTGCCCATCAGTGCCGCCTTATCAGTGCCCATTAGTGCCGCCTTATCAGTGCCCGTCATTGAAGAAGAAAACGCACTTATTTACAAAAAAAATTAACAGTGACAAAGAAAAACTTGTTTTTTTGCTAAATTTTCAGTCTTTTTTTGTTTGTTGCGCAAAAAATAAAAATCGCAGAGGTGATCAAATACCACCAAAAGAAAGCTCTATTTGTTGGAACAAAATGATAAAAAATTTGTTTGGGTACAGTGTAGCATGACCGCGCAATTGTCATTCAAATTGCGACATCGCTGAAAGCTGAAAATTGGCTTGGGCGGGAAGGTGTCTAAGTGCCTGGTATTGAAGTGGTTAAGCCACCCTTAAAGTGACTCTGTCACTTTAACAAACAAAAAAGCTGCTGACAGGAATAAAGTGCACACAACACATGCCTCTATCAGCTTTCAGTGCCTCTGCTCTGCCCCGATGACAGTCTGATCAGGCAAAGCTTCAGAACCTCCAGGTAGAGTGAAAGGTTGTCCCCTCGCCTATTGCCCACTACACATTCTAATTTGCCAGTAAAGTAACTGTCATAGTGTGGCTGAGGGTCAAGAGCCAGGATATCAGTGCTTGATAGATTTGATTTCTCACAAACAGCTGGGAGACAAGCAAGAAGTAAAAATACATGATGAAGGTAAAAACTATAATGTACTTACTGAGCATTGTTAAAAGCTACCAATTACAGTATAAATCACACTGCTAAAATTGAAAGGGCTGCAGGCAGATAAACAGTCTTTTTATTATGTGTGATTCAGACATCATTTGGGGCACTGAAGTATGGGTTTCTAGTAAAGGGCATATAACAAGACAATGTAATAAAAATCTAGTCTTAAAGAGGAACTGAACTCTAGAAAAAGGCAGGCATAGAGCAAAGGACTGGTCATTAACATTTCCTAAGGTCTCCCTGCAGGCAGCTGATCTGTCCTCATTACTGACTTACTATGCCTTGTTTTGCGCTATGCCTCTGTGTGGGTGAGATCATGTTGGTAGAGGCAAGACATGGACGCAAATGCTGGACTCAGGAGCATGCCCGCATGGTAACCCCCCCGGAGAGCGCTTCTCCTAGGGGGTTTCCAGATGGCAGGAGGAGCTGCAAGCACCACCGGGGGGACCCCAGAAGATGAGGTTCAGGGCCACTCTGTGCAAAACTAACTGCACAGTGGAGGTACCGTAAGTATGATATTTTTGTTATTTAACCAATTCATTACCCGGCCATAGTAATATGATGCCCACAAGGTGGATCTCCCATCCTGGGTGGGCGTCATATGACGTCCTACCATTCCCGGCCGCCCAGGGGGCGCGTGCGCGCCGCCTGCGTCGCTCGGGACCCGGTGCGCGTGCCCGGCGCCCGTGATGTCCGCCGGGCACCCGCGATTGCCCGTGAAAACAGCGGGACCGTGGAGCTGTGTGTGTAAACACACAGCTCCACATCCTGTCAGTGGAGAGGAGACCGATCATGTGTTCCCAGTATGGAGGAACACCGATCGGTCTCCTCCCCTTGTGAGTCCCCTCCCCCCACAGTTAGAATCACTACCTTAGGGAACATATTAACCCCTGCAGTGCCCCCTAGTGTTAACCCCTTCCCTGCCAGTCACATTTACACAGTAATCACTGCAATTTTATAGCAACGATCGCTGTGTAAATGTGAATGGTCCCAAAAATGTGTCAAAAGTGTCCGAAGTGTCTGCCGCAATGTCGCAGTCATGAACAAAAAGATCGCAGATCGCCGCCATTACTAGTAAAAAAAAAAAAATGCAATAAATCTATCCCCTATTTTGTAGACGCTATAACTTTTGCACAAACCGATCTATATACGCTTATTGTGATTTTTTTTACCAAAAATATGTAGAAGAATACGTATCGGCCTAAACTGAGTAAAAAAAATTTTTTTTTTTTTTAAAAATGGGATATTTATTATAGCAAAAAGTAAAAAATATTGTGTTTTTTTTCAAAATTGTCGCTCTTCTTTTGTTTATAGCGCAAAAAATAAAAACCGCAGAGGTGATCAAATACCACCAAAAGAAAGCTCTATTTGTGGGAAAAAAAGGACATCAATTTTGTTTGGGTGTAACGTCGCACAACCACGCAATTTTTAGTTAAAGTGACGCAGTGCCGAATCGCAAAAAGTGCTCTGGTAAGGAAGGGGGTAAAATCTCCCGGTGCTGAAGTGGTTAAAAAAAAAGAGGGTTTAGTAACCCTTTAATTTCATACTGCAAATACTGTATATAGCTATGAGGCTGTAAACACAGGAGTGCCCAGGCTTCCTCACATACCAGGAAGTGCACTGCTGCTTTTCACAAGAAGGTCCAGACAAATGTTAACATTTTCAGAGTACTGCTTATGCACATTTCACATTTCTAATATTTCCCTATAACATATCAAATTTGAGTTCAGTTACACTTTAAGGCCAAAGCAAACTTTCCATTTAAATCAGGTGCATCAAAACAAAAGGTGTTCAAAGTCTTACAGCTTGTTTTCTTTAGAAAGAAGCTAAAACTTGAGTGAACAGTTTGTCCCTGTAGAGCAGCTCCCTAGCTTTCTGTGTGGAAACAGTGAACTCTCTCCTGAGGTCCAACACACCCCCTGCTGAGTCAGAGCTAGAGCTTTCCAGAGCATGAGATTTATGGACTGCATTGCAACTCTTCTCTCCCCTCACTTTCTGGTCTCAATGGCTTGGCAGAGGCAGTAGGAGTCATTGGCTCCTGCTGCTGTCAATCAAAGCCAACTATGAGGGCTATAGACACCGGGGGTCAGGAGGAAGCTGGAGGAGCCAGGATTGCCGACAGGGGACCTAAGAAGAGGAGGTTCAGGGCCACTCTGTGCAATTATTTTGCACAGAGCAGGTAAGTATAAACCTGTGTTATTTAAAAACAAATCACTTTAAGCCTAGGTTTACATTGATGCGATCTGGCATGCCAAATCAACGGCTATTGCCGGCAACGGCACCGTCTGAGTCGGTGAGACGCCGACTTTACGACGCCACATCGATTCCCAAAAGTAGTTTTTGTACTACTTTTGGCAACTTTTGGGTGCAATTTCAATAGACAAACAGTGCAGGAACCCACACAGATGTCTCTGAAATCGCTCCTGGAGTCGGACTGACATGCAGAAATGAAATTGTGCCAGTTCAGCTTGGTTGGTTGGTATGGAGAACTTCTTGACTAGTATAACTTTTACCAACAGTTTGCTTCAGGTGTATGAAACTAGCAGCATTTTTTTTCTGTGCCACCCACCACAGTCTACGGCAGGGCTGGATTAAGAACATCATGGGCCTGGTGCTGAGGATTACGGTGGGACTTTTTATAAAAAAAAATTAAATTAAAATTAAAAATGCATAGGGGAGGAGTATGGATGGTACAAAAGTGGGAAGTATGTGCAGGTGAGGGAGAGAAATGTGGAGGATATAACAGTGGGCACTATGTACAGGGGAGGAGTGTGGAGGGTATGCCAGTGGGCAGCAGGTACAGGAGAGGAGTGTGGAGGATATGATGGGGGCAGTATGTACAGGAGAGGAGTGTGGAGGGTATGATAGGGGCAGTATGTACAGGAGAGGAGTGAGGAAGGTATTATGAGGTTGGTATGTACAGGAGAGGAGTGTGGAGAGAAATATAGTTGGCAGTATGTACAGGAGAGGAGTGTGGAGGGTATGACAGTTGGCAGTATGGAGAGGAGTGTGGAGGGTATGAAAGTTGGCAGTATGGAGAGGAGTGTGGAGGGTATGACAGTGAGCAGTATGCACAGGAGAGGAGTGTGGAAGGTATGACAGTGGACATTATGTACAGGAGAGGAGTGTGGAGGGTATGACCGTGGGCAGTATGTACAGGAATGGAGTGTGGAGGGTATGACAGTGAGCAGTATGTACAGGAGAGGAGTGTGGAGGGTATGACGGGGCGCAGTATGTACAGGAGAGGAGTGTGGATGGTATGACAGTTAGCAGTATGTACAGGAGAGGAATGTGGAGGGTATGACAGTGAGCAGTATGTACAGGAGAGGAGTGTGGAGGGTATGACAGTGGGCGGTACGTACAGGAGAAGAGTGTGGAGGGTATGACAGTGAGCAGTATGTACAGGAAAGGACTGTGGAGGGTATGACAGCGGGCACTATGTATAGAAGAGGAGTGTGGATGGTATGACAGTGAGCAGTATGTACAGGAGAGGAGTGTGGGAGGGTATGACAGCGAGCACTATGTACAGGTGAGGGGGATGTAGGAATCTGGGAAGGAAAAATGTAAAGGTTTGTGGAAGGATGTTTAGGGACTGCGTAGTGGTTAACCGGGCCATACGTGTCAGGTTTTTCCCAAAACAGTCAGTGCTGCCAGCTATAATTAGCAACACTGACCATTGTTTTCTGTGGGTAGGGAAGGCTCCCCACTGGCAGAACACAATAACACTGCGGGAGTGATTCCCCCATCCACAGGTCAGCAGGTGAAGGTGTGTGGGGACAGGCTGGGGAGAGAGGTCTGTCAGCAGGGGGTGTGAGGTGGTCATGGAGGGAAATTAATCAGCGTGTGGGGGAGTAACTGGGAGTGATATCTTTTGGAGTAGGGTCTGTCTTCTGCAGGTTGGGAAATGCTCACCTGTGATAAAAGTTGAAGGGAGGTGGCTAACATGGAAAGTGGCTGGAGAGTGACCAGGTTGGTGGGGAGTGTGAAATGGATGATGTGTTTCAAGTTTCTTTCACATTTGCAGTAATGCCTACTGCCCTTTGAAAAGTGATCTGTGGTGTATTGCTTTTCCATGAGTGGTATAGCAGCAGCTGACAGGCGTTCATGAAGTGCTACTGCCGCCTTTTTTTTATTACTTATTTATATTGCTGAATGGCAGTTTTACATTGTTGGACTATGCTGCTACTGTGAGCGAGTTTGACAGGCGGTGCTGCCTGTCAAACTCTGCAGGCTCCAAGCTGTCCATTGAGCTCAGTGCCTCTGACAAGAAGTGAGCTCATCCTCTCAGTCTGCTGCAAACAGAGTGTGCCAGCCTGTATTTAAACTGGCCGCTCCGTATGTATCACCTAATTTCTTGTCTTGTAAAGACTGTTTAAAATAAAGATGCAAAGCCATCCACTGTGAGCAGCCTACCCAGATTCAGGAGGTGCCTGGGGAAGTGCCATGGTCCCTGGTTGGTGCTTCCCTACAATTTTAGAATTCCAGGCACAACTAAACTAGTTTTAAAAATATCCCCTTCCCCCTCCTAACACCTATGCTGACTAATCTGTGTAAGAAAGATGTACATTATATGTACTTACCTATTTTCAGCCCATTCTAGTCTGGTCCTTTGACCCGGTGTCTTGTCGAATACTGTTCCCCGTCGGATAGTGTCCACCCTGTACTGCGCTTTTGCAGTACGGAGGACAAGGAGACATCGAAAGTTTCCGAAGATGAACGGCGCCTGCGTACTGAGTCCAGGTTCAAGCCCCACCATCCAAGTGGACATAGAGTTAGAATAAAAATTTGCAGAGCGAAGCGAGGCCATGCCCGAAGCGTGGCAAGCGAAGCGAGCCCGCTAGGGGCCCTGTTACTAAGTGCTGTTTTACATCATCTACCGTATGTCCACTTGCATGGTGGGGCTTGAACCTGGCCTCAGGGCAGAAGGTAATATTAAGTGCGCAGGCGCCGTTCATCTTCAGAGACTTTCGGCGTCTCCTTGTCCTCCGTACTGCGCAATCGCTGCGCCTGCGCAGTACGGGGCGGACACTATCCGATGAGGGGACAGTTCTCGGCAGAACACCGGCTCCCCTGTTTTAGCAAGCGGCTGTAGGGTAGAGGAGAGAGTGCCCTTGGAGCCGCTGCTGGCTGACACAGGGGATCATGTGACCTGACAAGAGTGAGAATAGGTAAATATAATAGGTCATTTTTTTTACACAGGTTAGGCAGCATAGATGTTAGGAGGGGGAGTGGACATTTTTAGGAATAGTTAGGGTAAAGCTGGAATTCTACTTTAAAGTGGTTGTAAACCCTTACATTACACAGTGACTAGATCCAGGTTACACACAGAGATCAAACAAATCCTCCCACATAAGTTGTACCGTTTATCTGCAGTCTTCCCTTCTGTACATCTATGCAAAGTCCAGGATTTATAAAGCTTGTCTGAGCTGTCAAAAAAGAGGAGGTGGAGACTTGAGGCTACACCCTGCAATGCTCAGTGCAGAGAGCTCTGAGAGCTTATTGAAAGGAAAGGACACACACCCCTTCACACTGCACACAGGAACAGAGCTGAGGCTGTCAATCAGCTAGAGCTCTCTCCCTGTCACCTTTTTCTTTTGAAGTCAGGAAAACTTGTCAGAAGTGATTTGTGCTGATAACAGAAGAATGAAGCAGCAGACAGGAATAACACTTATGCGGCGTACACACGGTCGGAATTTCCGATGGAAACAGTCCGATGGGAGCTTTTCATCGGATTTTCCGACTGTGTGTATTGTCAACGGTCTTTTTCTGTCGGAATTTCTGACGGACTTTGAATTGAGAACCTGTTCTCAAATTTTCCGACGGAAAACCTTTCTATCGGATTTTCCGTTCGTGTGTAGGCAATTCCGACACGCAAAATTCCGACGCATGCTCGGAAACAATTCGACGCATGCTCGGAAACAATTCGACGCATGCTCGGACGCATTAAACTTCCCTTTTATAGTGCTGTCGAACGTGTCAGAGTTTTTTCTGACGAGAATTCCGATCGTGTGTACGCGGCATTAGTGATCTTAATTGAAACAAGTACACACTATAAAGGGATGTGCTTTATTCATATTGCATGTCTGAGGTTCACAACCACTTTACGTTTGGAACCTTGTTGTTGAGCATTAAATAGCTTTTAAAGTGGGTGTAAACCTTCACATATACCCAGTGGAGTAAACAACCTCAGATGATACACAGAGATGAAACAAATCCTCCTACATAAGTTTTACTTGCATATCTGCTGTCTTCAGCTTTCTACATTCTTTAGAAATAGCACATTGTTTTACAAATTTTGTTTCCTCATTAAGCAGTGGGTGTGGAGTTTGGGCTTACACGGTGTGTGAGATGAAAAGGCACACACCTCCCCTCCACATAGGCAGAGGAACGAAGAAACTCGCAGAGCTTTACTGTGTATAGACAAGTTCTCTGCTTATCTATCTCTAAGCTCCCTCCTCAACACACATTTTCAGCTGCTTTTATCTCCTGTGCATGGGCGTCCGCAGATAGAGGCAAGGGGGGTCAAGTGCCCCCCCCTGGAATCGGGGCCGCTGTCAGCTAGGAGCTCTGGAACTTTTTTTTTTTTTTTTTTAAAGAACAGCTGAGCGAGAAGCACGGCTGTGCAGTGAACAGGAGGAGGGGCTGGCTGAGGAAATGTGTAGCAGCGAGGGTCGGAGGAGCAAATAACCATCATGCAGCAGACAGTGTAACCCCCCCCCCTGCAGCCCGCCACATTTAAATGTACACAGGTGCTGGATCGGGGATGAATGGGGGCGTCGGGAGGGAGATACACAGTACCTGAAGCCGAGGAGATAGAGGATGGTATGACCACAGCAAAACTAATCCTGCAGCACACAGAGTAATGTCATATGTAATGCTGGCAGGCCGCTGTCATCCAGAAATCTTTGCCTTGTCAGTGTGCAGGTTACTGATCAGCCTCCCCTCCCTCTTGTCTGGCTCTGTACTCTCTTTTTTTAGCTTCCTAACCTGCTGATAAGATCTCTGGGGGACGCTGCAGCTGGCTGGCATTCTGTGTCCAGTGAGGGGGTCACACGTTTGGCTGTTAACCATTTCAGCTCAGCTATTAAGCCAGAGCTCTGTGTGCTGCAGTTTGATGTTTTTTGGATGATTTATTGCTGATTCAGGCTAGAAGCTTCACAGACTCATTAACTGTTTACTTTTCTCCACTAATCCTGACCAGGTCACTGTAAGACCATTTGAATTTTGGAAAGTGGATGTGTTGCTGTCTTCTGGCACTTGGTTGTACTTTAAAAGGAGGATTACTAACTTAATCTTGAAGAGCTGCTTTAAGTAGAGTAGCGCAGCCCTACTATACACTTTTACACTGAGTTCAGCCATACATCTATTCTCTGACCCTCTCCTGTATCATGTCTGCAGTCTCTGCCCATCTCCTGTAGTATGTCTGCAGTCTCTGACCCTCTCCTGTATTATGTCTGCAGTCTCTGACCCTCTCCTGTATCATGTCTGCAGTCTCTGACCCTCTCCTGTATCATGTCTGCAGTCTCTGACCCTCTCCTGTATCATGTCTGCAGTCTCTGACCCTCTCCTGTATTATGTCTGCAGTCTCTGACCCTCTCCTGTATCATGTCTGCAGTCTCTGACCCCTCTCCTGTATCATGTCTGCAGTCTCTGACCCTCTCCTGTATTATGTCTGCACTCTCTGACCCTCTCCTGTATTATGTCTGCACTCTCTGACCCTCTCCTGTATTATGTCTGCACTCTCTGACCCTCTCCTGTATTATGTCTGCACTCTCTGACCCTCTCCTGTAGTATGTCTGCACTCTCTGACCCTCTCCTGTAGTATGTCTGCAGTCTCTGACCCTCTCCTGTATCATGTCTGCAGTCTCTGACCCTCTCCTGTATCATGTCTGCAGTCTCTGACCCTCTCCTGTATCATGTCTGCAGTCTCTGACCCTCTCCTGTATCATGTCTGCAGTCTCTGACCCTCTCCTGTATCATGTCTGCAGTCTCTGACCCTCTCCTGTATCATGTCTGCAGTCTCTGACCCTCTCCTGTATCATGTCTGCAGTCTCTGACCCTCTCCTGTATCATGTCTGCAGTCTCTGACCCTCTCCTGTATTATGTCTGCAGTCTCTGACCCTCTCCTGTATTATGTCTGCAGTCTCTGACCCTCTCCTGTATCATGTCTGCAGTCTCTGACCCTCTCCTGTATCATGTCTGCAGTCTCTGACCCTCTCCTGTATCATGTCTGCAGTCTCTGACCCTCTCCTGTATTATGTCTGCAGTCTCTGACCCTCTCCTGTATCATGTCTGCAGTCTCTGACCCCTCTCCTGTATCATGTCTGCAGTCTCTGACCCTCTCCTGTATTATGTCTGCACTCTCTGACCCTCTCCTGTATTATGTCTGCACTCTCTGACCCTCTCCTGTATTATGTCTGCACTCTCTGACCCTCTCCTGTATTATGTCTGCACTCTCTGACCCTCTCCTGTAGTATGTCTGCACTCTCTGACCCTCTCCTGTAGTATGTCTGCAGTCTCTGACCCTCTCCTGTAGTATGTCTGCAGTCTCTGACCCTCTCCTGTATCATGTCTGCAGTCTCTGACCCTCTCCTGTATCATGTCTGCAGTCTCTGACCCTCTCCTGTATCATGTCTGCAGTCTCTGACCCTCTCCTGTATCATGTCTGCAGTCTCTGACCCTCTCCTGTATCATGTCTGCAGTCTCTGACCCTCTCCTGTATCATGTCTGCAGTCTCTGACCCTCTCCTGTATCATGTCTGCAGTCTCTGACCCTCTCCTGTATCATGTCTGCAGTCTCTGACCCTCTCCTGTATCATGTCTGCAGTCTCTGACCCTCTCCTGTATCATGTCTGCAGTCTCTGACTCTCTCCTGTATCATGTCTGCAGTCTCTGACCCTCTCCTGTATTATGTCTGCACTCTCTGACCCTCTCCTGTATTATGTCTGCACTCTCTGACCCTCTCCTGTATTATGTCTGCACTCTCTGACCCTCTCCTGTATTATGTCTGCACTCTATGACCCTCTCCTGTATTATGTCTGCACTCTCTGACCCTCTCCTGTATTATGTCTGCACTCTCTGACCCTCCCCTGTATTATGTCTGCACTCTCTGACCCTCCCCTGTATTATGTCTGCACTCTCTGACCCTCTCCTGTATTATGTCTGCACTCTCTGACCCTCTCCTGTATTATGTCTGCACTCTCTGACCCTCTCCTGTAGTATGTCTGCAGTCTCTGACCCTCTCCTGTAGTATGTCTGCAGTCTCTGACCCTCTCCTGTAGTATGTCTGCAGTCTCTGACCCTCTCCTGTAGTATGTCTGCAGTCTCTGACCCTCTCCTGTAGTATGTCTGCAGTCTCTGACCCTCTCCTGTAGTATGTCTGCAGTCTCTGACCCTCTCCTGTAGTATGTCTGCAGTCTCTGACCCTCTCCTGTAGCATGTCTGCAGTCTCTGACCGTCTCTTGTAATGTGTCTTGCACATATACAAAAATTACATTTAAATCCTGCAAGGCTATTTAAAAACACCTGAATATATTCAAAAAATATGGGGATTTGGTCACACTATATGGCAGCCCACTTACTGCGTCAAAGTACCCCTTAATTAGTGGGTCCTACACTGGTAAAAGAATGAAAGATCCTGCGTCTCAACCATTGGAGATGCATTCCTCTTTTATCATCTTTATGCTATTGTGCCCATATAACTGCTATTGAGGCACACCAGCATCTATATGGGCACAAAAGCAGCTATATGGGCACAACAGCATAAAGATGCTATTGTGTCCATACAGATTTTAAAATCTCCACTGTCTTAAGCCAATGCTGCACCATGCAGGTGTATTTTTTATTTATTTTTTGTAATTGATTGATTGCCTAATTGTATGTTTATTTATACCTTTACTTGCTGTGGTCGCTCGCAGCATATTTTGCATGGTTTTGCATGTGGCTCAGATCACCACAGCAAAACCAGGTACACTCTCTACCCCAAAAAGTGCCAAATGTGGCAGTGGAAGGGGGGAGGGTGCAAACAAGTGGTGCTTCCCCTTTTGGGTGGAGCTCTGCTTTAACACTGCCACAAGCCACCAATAGGGAGGGTAGATTGAAAGTAGATTTCCAGCTTGCGCTAGCCTTAAAAACTGCCCCCCGTCCCCTTACCCCTAACACCTATGCAGACTAACCTATTTTCAGACTGTTCCAATCTGGTCATGTTATCTCACCTGTGTGATCCAGCAGCGTATGCAGGGGAGAGGAGGGAGCACCAATAACAACTGTGACATGGGAACCTATGGGTGACATCACCTCATCAGGCATAATCAGCCGTCGCCAAGCGCTTTCTCCCCTGCAGCCGCTGTTGACTGACACAGGTAAGATCACACGACCAGACCTTAAAATGATGCCCCCCCCTGAAAAAAGTTCTGCGGACGCCCATGCTCCTGTGTAGAACTTATCAGAAGATATCATGCTGATAACAGAGGAACGGAGCAGCAGAAAGAGATGGGACTCAGAGCTTTGGAGAGATATAAGTAAACACTACAGATATAGGTGCCCAGGTCAGATTTCATGTATTGGGTTTACAACCACTTTAACCTCTTCAATACCAGGCCCTTTCCCCACTTTCTGCCAAGGACAATGTTTAGCTTTCAGTGCTGTCGCACTTTGAATGACAACACAGTATCCAAACAACATTTTTATAATTTTCTTCCCACAAATAGAGCTTTCCTTTGGTGGTATTTGATCACCTCCTGCGGTTTTAAATTTTTGCGCTATAAACAAAAAAAAGACCGAAATTTTTAAATAAAAAACAGATGGGCACTGATAGGCGGGCACTGATGGCACTGATAGGTGGCAGTGATAGGCACTGATAGGCAGCACTGATGGGCACTGGATAGGCAGCACTGATAGTCGGCACTGATGGGCACTGGATAGGCAGCATTGATGAGGAGCTACTGACAGGCATTACTGAGTGGCACTTTGATGGGGCACCGACAGGCATTACTGATGGGGCACTGATTGGCACTTTTTTGGGCACTGATCGGCACTTTTATGGACACTGACAAGCGTTTATAGCGGGGGACAGGCTGGCAGGTGATGGGCACTGTTTGGCAGCTGATGGACACCTTTTGATGGGGGCTGTGCTGATAATCAATGTGCTGATTATCAGCACAGACCCCCCTCTCTGACAGGGAGAAGAGAGATTAAGGTCTGCTGTGACCCCTTTGACACCTCCATCCCTAACATTAATGAGACAAGAAAAATAGCCCTGGGACTTTAGATGAGGTGAGAGAGGTTTAGCAAATGTCCACAACAAACACTGAGACAAAATCAATTTATTTGTTTTAAAATGTTATGTAACAGAGCGGCAACAACAATGATTGTGAGTTACCCGGCATAGTGGCCAATGTACACAACACAGATGAAAGTAAATATACAAAGATTTATTACAAATGTACATCCATGAGCAACAATAAAGTTTAAAAGTTGCTAGGTCAGTGAATACACATACACAATAAAAAAATAAAATGTACATACATGTGGACAGGGAAGTATGTAAACATAATACAGACATCAATAATACCCAGCATGTACTGGCATAAAACAAGCATCAAAAAAGCCCTATGCATTTCGTGAGACCCTGCTCGCTTCTTCAGGGGCAGATGCATGAATGTTGTATCTGCAATGTAAATAGTAGGATCAATCAATGTATGTTGTTGATAAATGGGGGCAGGCGGAATAATTGGCAAGAGAGGTCCGAAACAGAGACCACATACTTACCGAAGGTCTGAGATAAATCGCCAAACGCTGGATATCAAAAATGGCAGCCGTGTAGTGCATCCAGCTCTGGAGCTGAGGGGGCGGAACAAACAAAGGCCACAACAGGGGAACATCTGGAGGATCAGCACGGTCTGGATAGGGGTATTTCTCACTGCAGGTCTCCACTTAGCCCCTAAGAATCATGTCTGGAAAATGTCTGCAAGGATGCACATATATCAGAGGGCATCATAATTGCAAAATGAGCTTAATGTATAAGGTTCTAAAATGTAATTTGTATATACAAAAAGATGTAAATAAATGAATTAAGCTTATTAAAGTATATCGATAAGAAGGACTATCTGAAATATGGAATACGGTAAATGCATGAATGCAGACCAACATAGTTATAAAGCTGGTATGGGCAGAGAGACTACAGGGCAATATAGAAATTATACACGGCTGCCATTTTTGATATCCAGCGTTTGGCGATTTATCTCAGACCTTTGGTAAGTATGAGGTCTGTTTCGAACCTCTCTTGCCAATTATTCCGCCTGCCCCCATTTATCAACAACATACATTGATTGATCCTACTATTTACATTGCAGATACAACATTCATGCATCCGCCCCTGAAGAAGTGAGCAGGGTCTCACGAAATGCATAGGGCTTTATTGATGCTTGTTTTATGCCAGTACATGCTGGGTATTATTGATGTCTGTATTATGTTTACATACTTCCCTGTCCACATGTATGTACATTTTATTTTCTTATTGTGTATGTGTATTCACTGACCTAGCAACTTTTAAACTTTATTGTTGCTCATGGATGTACAACATTTGTAAATCTTTGTATATTTACTTTCATCTGTGTTGTGTACATTGGCCACTATGCCGGGTAACTCACAATCATTGTTGTTGCCGCTCTGTTACATAACATTTTGAAACAAATACATTGATTTTGTCTCAGTGTTTGCTGTGGACATTGGCTATACCTCTCTAACCTCATCTAAAGTCCCAGGGCTATTTTTCTTGTTTCACTCTCTGACAGCGAGAACCGCCGATCGGCTCTCCTTGTCAGCATGGACCGAGGAAAGTTATTTACTGGCACTTCCTGGGTCACGAGATGATCAGCTGTAATTGATCACAGCTGATCAGGTGGTAAGAAGCCTCTGTCAGAGGCTTCATACCACGATCACAGTTGCGGTGTGTTAGACTGAAACACAGCACCTCCGATCACCGCCATGCGCACCCCCACGGTCGCGTGCCGGCTCTGTTATCCTGATCACGTCATATGATGTCCGGTCAGAATAACACAACCACTTTGCCGCCGTCATTTTGCTATACGGCAGGTGGCAAGTGGTTAAGTAAATATAAAGTATCTGCCATACCGTGGTTAGCTCTGCTGGGCACAGCTGACTATGTTGACAGTTTAAAAAAAAACATGACTGTCTAAGCATTAAAATGACATGGTCATTTTTCTGGTACAATAATTTTTATTATAATGAGAACCATTCACCCACGCAGGGGTATAGCATATCAAACATAATGAAAAGGCATGGGCTGAGAGAACATGAACAGAAAACTTTTATAGGTACTGAATATCCACTGGAGCTACCTAGGGAAACAAACCAAAAGGTCCACATATGTCTCCCAGGCCCAAGGGCCAACTAGGAGAGTATGTGTTGCAGACGCACTAGTTTGCATGAAAGGATAAAATGTGTACAGTTTCACAGGATGCCCCCAGTCAGGGTGTATAGTTAATAAAAAAGTTAAAAATTAGTTTTATACCTATCGGTGTTAGCCGCAAGTCAGCAAAAAAAAAGGAAAGGAATGCCCTAGTTCCAGGGACATAGGGCTTCCCTAGTCCAGGGACTAGGCATCCCTTAGTCAATGTATTCCACATATGGCCCATGAAAGAAAAATGTTATATTTAAAAAATCAGACATCTACTGACATCTAACTTGGTTGATTAAAGGGTTAACATTTTCTCAGTTCCAATTATTATTACATCTTCATAACTTTAGATTTCTTTCTGGAGCTAGAAATGCTATCTAAGGAGCCTAAGTATGTACTTGATTTTCTCTAAGGACACCACTTAATGTCTGCGCCCTGGGTTCTCTGAAATATTCTTACATTCACAGAAACCAACAAGAACAGGTCAAGCCTTTTCTGTTGAACTTACTGAGAAAATGAAACATGAATTATTTTCTTTGCCACATGATTCATATGGATTTGACAATGTCTGCTTCTCAAGCCTAATGCATTAATCCATTTTCTGTTCACCTGATGTTTCAGAATTTCTCTGTTTTTTAAAACCATTTAAACACTAGATATTATGCTTTGACTTCTAAAGTTGATGGACACCAATTCTTCTGTAGAGAACCTTTACTATAACAAAAAGCAATTTTCAGATTCTCCAAAGGACCCTGCAATTGAGAGCTTTGGAGTGCTCTGCTTTTTTTTAGAGTTATGTGATACATCTGTCATCATGTGGGATTAGAGTCACTTAGTAGTTTTTAATTTACAGTGGAAAATGTTTCTATTTTTGGTTGGGGAAATGCATCTTTAAATGTCAGCTATAACTAACTTATGTCCATTGCTAGACCTGTATTATAATTAGTGATATTCACACTAAACAAATGAAATCTGTGCCATATTAAAGAGCTTTTGGTATGATAGATCATTGCTTGAAATATACCTACGCAGCTAGCTATAATCATTAGAGGAAGGTTGTGGACATGATCCAGCTTCTAGAAATTTTTCTTAAAAAATACTTATATAAACAGCCAAACTTGGGTTGCATGAGAAAGCCTGTTTCTACTACAGTAGAGATGGGAAAGGTGGGACAAAAAAATACATTTAGTGCTAATCTAGGGGAAACTAAGAGGTAATATCTGCCTATAGTTCAGTTTTAACCAGCTGAGATCCGCGCTATAGCCGATTGACGGCTTCAGCGCGGATCTCATATGCCGGGACTACGTCTATTGACGTCGTCCCCTTCCCTGGCTCCCCGCGCGCTCTCGTGAGCGCGCAGCGGGGAAAATCTGTGTTGGCTGTGTCCCCTGGACACAGCCAATCACAGATCGCTGTAAACGGCCAATCACAGCGGCCGTTTACAGCGCGATCGCCTCCTCCAATGAGAGATGATCTCAAATGTAAACATATGAGATCATCTCTCATTGCCGGCTTTCTCTCTCCTCACACCGAGACAGCGAGTGAGGAGAGAGAAGCCATCTCAGTGCCATAACCTGTCAGTGAGTGAAAATCCCTGAATAAAAAAAAAATTGTGCCCAAAAAGTGCCCAAAAAGTGCCCACAGTCTCTATTGGTACACACAGCTAGTGCAATCTGTGCCCAGCTGTGTGCATCTTTGCCCACTTGTGCCATCTGTGCCCGCCTGTGCCCGCCTGTGCCCGCCTGCCCATCTGTGCCTGTCTGCAGTGTGAGATCAGTGCGCATCTGTGCCACTTCATCTGTGCCACCTCATCAGTGCCCATCGGTGCCACCACATCAGTGCCACCTCATCAGTGCCCATCTGTACCAATCAGTGCCCATCAGTGCCGCCTCATCAGTGCCCATCTGTGCCACATCGATCAGTGCCCATCTGTGCCACATCGATCAGTGCCGATCTGTGCCACCTCAACTGTGCCCATCTGTGCCACCTCAACTGTGCCCATCTGTGCCACCTCAACAGTGTCCATCTGTGCCACATCTGTGCAATCAGTACTCAGTACACATCTGTGCAATCAATCAGTGCACATCTGTGCCGACTCATCAGTGCCTATCAGTGCCCACCTGTGCCACCGCATCAGTGCATATCTGTGCCCACCTGTGCCGCCTCATTAGTACAAATCTGTGCCCACCTGTGCCACCTCATTAGTGCCTATCTGTGCCCACCTGTGCCGCCTCATCAGATCACATCTGCGCTGCAAAAATGTCTAAAAGATCTTATTCCGCCGAGGAGGCATACCAAATTCTTTCCACACCCGAAGAGAGCTACGGGGAGCTCTCTATGTCGGATTCCATTTCAAATTCCGGTTCCGAATCTGACCCGAATTATGAGCCAGTCCTCAGTAGCGAAACACTGAGTGACTACTCAGAGGATGAAGTTGCTCGGCCTGCCAAACGAAGGCGTTCTAGTGAGGGCGTTCTAGCCACCTACCAGCACCGCAGTGCCACCTACCAGCACCGCAGTGCCATCTATCAGCACCGCAGTGCCACCTACCAGCACCGCAGTGCCACCTACCAGCACCGCAGTGCCATCTACCAGCACTGCAGTGCAAAGTCCAAGTACCAGTGGGGTGTCACCTCAGCCCCAAAGGGTTAGGACCCGATCCAGCCTTCCCTATGCCCTTCAGTACCCTTTGTGGCTTCCTCCTAATTCAGGAGAAACCAACATTCCCCCTTTCACTGCCCAGCCAGAAGTCCAGGTGGACACGGAGAATTTTAGCCCAATCGATTTTTTTCATTTAATTTTTACGGAGGATTTGTTAGGATCAATCGTGGCCCAGTGTAATCTTTATGCCCAACAATTTATTTTGAAAAACCCAACTTCATATTATGCCCGTCCCTATGAATGGAGAAACCTAATGGTGGAGGAGTTCAAGCTTTTTTTAGGCCTCACACTCAATATGGGACTCGACAAAAAAAATCAAGTGCGTACCTATTGGTCAACCAACCCCCTCCACCACATGCCGCTCTACTCCGCTGTAATGTCCAGATCCAGGTATCAGATGATAATGAGGTTCCTACATTTCAGTGACAATTCCCAGTGCCCTCCCCGAAATGACCCAAAATACGACAGACTTTACAAAATTCGGCCACTTATAAATAATTTTTCTCAAGCATTCTCCCAGCTTTTTACCCCGGACCAACATATATGTGTGGATGAGTCCCTCATAAAATTTTGCGGCAGGCTTAAAATTAAGCAATATATCCCCAGCAAAAGGGCCCGCTACGGGGTGAAGTTGTACAAATTGTGTGAACGAGCCACAGGGTACACATATTCATTTATGGTGTACGAAGGGAAGGACACCCAGCTGCAGCCCCCTAATTACTTAGGATGCAGCAGGAAAGTTGTTTGGGACCTTGCCTACCCCCTACTGGATAAAGGATACCACCTGTATGTAGATAACTTCTACACATCCCTGCCCCTGTTCCACAACCTCCACCGGATGAAGACGCCAGCATGTAGCACTGTAAAGAAAAATCGGAAGGGCTTTCCTCAAAGTCTTGTGAACAAGACTTTGAGAAAAGGAGAAGCGGCAAGTTTGCGGAATAAGGAGATTCTGGCAGTGAAGTGGAGGGACAGAAGGGATGTATATATGTTGTCTTCTATCCACAATGATACGTTCGTGGAAATCCCCAGAAGGAGTGGCCCCATAAACAAACCAAAATGCATTTACGACTACAATTTGTTCATGGGGGGAGTCGACTATAACGATCAAATGATGCAACCGTACCTTGCCATAAGAAGGACATGCTACTGGTACAAAAAATCTTTTTCAATTGGCCTTATACAATACATTTGTACTTTACCGCAAATCCACCCAAAACCCCAAATGCTTCTATGGCTACCAGGAGGAAGTTTTCACCGGCCTTATATTCCCAAACGGCCCACCAGTAAATATCAGATCAGATGTCCTTAGTCGACTCTCCGAGCGCCACTTTCCTGATAAGATCCCTCCCAAACCAACAGGACAAAGACGTCAAAAAAGATGTAAGGTGTGTACCAGAGCAGGAGTCAGAAGAGACACATCTTACTATTGTGCAGAATGTCCTTCCCAACCAGGCCTCTGCATAGGTGACTGTTTTCGCCGTTACCATTCTTCAGTAAATTTTTAGTTCCTCCCTTTACACACCGTCACACCCCTTATGCCACTGCCTGCTCTGTAAATGACCCTGGCTTGTTATTTGACCACGCTTCTGCCTGCCGATTCTGTACATACCGCTGCCTGATCTGGAACTGACCCTGGACTGTTTTTCGACCATGCTTCTGCCTGACGATTCTGTACCTACCTCTGCCTGATCTGAAACTGACCTTGGACTGTTTGACCATGCTATTTGCCTGCCTCTTGGACTGATCTTGTACCCTGCTACTGGACTAGTGGGATTCAACACAGGGGTCTCACATATGTGAGGGGCTCCAGAATAGTTTTTCTGGATGAAGAAAACAATTTTCTTTGTTTTCTCAATCCTAGATTAGGGTCTGGAGGCTCGCAGGCTTCAAAGAGATTTGGGTGGGAGAAGCCTCTACCCCTGTCCCCCTTCTGTCCTGAACGAGGCCCTACTTGCACTGCCTGCTGCCTGTAGGACTTACTGCCGCCATGCCTCTGTCTGTCGCACTAACCACACCACATGGACCTGCCTACTACCAGGACCAATATTTTTGGCACTGCTGACAATATCTCTGCACTGACCCTGGACTGTATATGAACAGTATCCCTGCCTGCTGCCTGAAAAATTGTGTTTGCTGTTGCTGACCAAGTCCCTGCCTGCTGCCTGGACCAGTGCTATCCTCCTGTGGACAACTACGCTACTACAACCACAGGTAAGCTTTTGTTTACCCTTTTCTCAGCATAATGTATTTTGGGGTGTAATTCTTGGTATGTGCATGCTATGTGTCCCTTGAACACCTGACAGTGTTCCTTGCATGTTGGGCCTCTGCATGTGGCCAGGCTGTGTGAAAGTCTCACACATGTGGTATCGCCATACTCAGGAGGAGTAGCAGAATGCATTTTGGGGTGTTATTTTTGCTATGTAAATGCTATGTGTTGGAAATATCTTATAAACCGACAACTTTGTGTAAAAAAAAATGCGTTTTTATTTTTTTCCAAATTTTTCCAAAACTTCTGGAAAAAAATGAACCGTTCAAAAGACTCATTATGCCTCATAGATTATACATTGGGGTGTTAGCTTTCCAAAATGGGGTCATTTTATGGGCGTTTCCATTGTCCTGGTGCTCCAGGGCCTTCAAAAGTGTAATAGGTGGTTGAGAAATGAAATGTGCGATTTATGCTCCTAGAATGCCTGAAGGTGATACTTCAATGTTAAGCCTTTGTATGTGGTCAAGCTGTATAAAAATCTCACACATGTGGTATCGTTATACTCAGGAGGAGTAGCAAAATGTATTTTGGGGTGTTATTTTTGCTATGTAAATGCTATGTGTAGGAAATATCTTATAAACCGACAACTTTGTGTAAAAAAAATGCGTTTTTTATTTTTTTCCACATTTTCCAAAAACTTCTGGAAAAAAATGAACCATTCAAAAGACTCATTATGCCTCATAGATTATACGTTGGGGTGTTAGCTTTCCAAAATGGGGTCATTTTATGGGCGTTTCCATTGTCCTGGTGCTCCAGGGCCTTCAAAAGTGTAATAGGTGGTTGAGAAATGAAATGTGTGATTTATGCTCCTAGAACACCTGATGGTGCTCCCTGCATGTTGGGCCACTGTATGTGGCCAGGTAGTGAAAAAGTCTCACACATGTGGTATCGTAATACTCAGGAGGAGCGGCAGAATGTATTTTGGGGTGTGATTTGTGGTATGCACATTCCATGTGAGAGAAATAAGCTATTACAATAACAATTTTGTGAAAAAAAAATTAAAATTAAATAAAATCTAAATTTTGCAAAGAATTGTGGGAAAAAAATGACAACTTCAAATAACTCACCATGCCCCTTACTAAATACCCTGGAATGTCTACTTTCCAAAAAGGGGTCATTTGGGGGGGCATTTGTACTCTCCTGGCTTGTTAGGGTCTCAAGAAATGAGATAAGCCTCAGTACATCAGACATGATCTTTTTTTACGATTTGCACCATAGCTTGTAGACTCTATAACTTTCACACAGACCACATAATATCCACAAATTTGGGTTATTTTTACCAAAGATATGTATCAGTATAAATTGTGGCCAAAATTTATGAAGAAAAATTGCTAATTTGCTAAATTTTATCACAGAAACAAAGAAAAATTCTTTTTTTTTTCAACATTTTCGGTCTTTTTTCATTTATAGCGCAAAAAATAAAAAACCCAGAGGTGATCAAATACCACCAAAAGAAAGCTCTGTTTGTGGGAAAAAAAGGACAAAAAAATCATTTGAGTACGGTGTTGCATGACTGAGTAATTGTCATTCAAAGTGTGAGAGCACTGAAAGCTGAAAATTGGTCTGGTCACGAGGGGGGTTTAAGTGCAAAGTAATCAGGTGGTTAAATTAATTATTCTTACCCTTTGAGCGAGTCACATTCAGTAATGTATAACTTTCAGCTTATTACCTTCCACAGAAGAGTCTAGGACCCTTTGGTATCTCAGACAGAACTCCATAATGTACAAAACCCCCACTTATTCTGCAGCTTTCTGGCCTTCTTTTAACATGTATCTGATTTGACCTGAACATTTGCCTTAAAAAACGAATATCTTGTAAATATTAAAAATATGTTAAAAAAAATATGTTAAAAAAAAACAAATCTGCCAATCTGGCAGATTTGTTTTTTAACATATTTTTAATAAAAGCAATATCACACTATATAGTATTCTTTTTGCCCTTTCATATACCCTATGTGAGTTGGAGTGGTGGAGTTAAGTACATATTACCTTCAAGTGAACAGGCACAATCCTGTACAAGTCTCCTTTGACCTACTTTTTAATTAAGGTGGTCAAGGGAATCTGGTAAGCAGACATTACTTATCAGCACTTCTCTTGGGTGTCGTATGCAATAATCAAGTGGTGGAGGTGTGCAATATTTTTCTGGAAAATCAGCGTTACATTATCTTGCCATCTATGCTAAAAATTGGACTGTTGGATCATTTGTATCAAGTGGTACTTGATGAGTGGGACCGGTCGTCTATATTTATTTATGAACTTTCACCGTATATAACTTTCTTTATACATGTGCTTGTATTCACATATATATAAATTGTTGTTGTTTTTTTCACAATGCATTTGAAGCATTACCAATTGATTAGATAATTTCTCTTGTGTGCAGCAACAGGTGATTGGAGTTCATCACTTTGTGTTCACAAATATACTATCACATGTTTTTTTTCATTTGTGCACTTTATATGAATAGCCTCTTAGTGCTATAAAATATAATTTGTCTGCAGCATAGTATTGTATCACAAAAACCTCTTCTTGTACACCCTATATCACAAACGTTTGTGTTTTCAAATATTAGTTTTTAGTTTTTTTTCTCTTGAGAAACCTTAAAATCAGCAATGAGAGATTGTTAAATATTAACCAATTAGCGCCCTTGCAACACGTACACATATTTTGGGAGAATTTAACTAAATATCTTTCTTCACTCAAGGAGCAGCTTCAAAATATATTTTTGATATTTCTAAAAAATATTTATTTTTGTTGTCGCAGGGTTTTTCCAGTTGGCATCCAACTGTGTATCACACCTCACAGATACTGTTGTTGGGTGCAGGAACGGGCCCTACTGTGAAATATTAGATCACAAATTGTAATTAAATGCCCCTGTTAAACAGGGGCAGAAAAATTGGGCCTTGGGTGATGGTGGTGGTGCCACAAGACTGTAACCCCACACAGATACTCTTGTTGGGCGCAGAAACGTGCCCTGCTGTGAAATAGTATATCAACATTTTTAATTATATGCCCCTGTTAAACAAGGGCAAAAAAATTGCACCTTGGGTGGTGGTGATGGTGCCACAACACTGTAACCCTTCACAGATAGTAGCTCAATTGCATATTAAGCAAGTTCTGGCCAGTGGTCCATCCTCAAGACCCAGTAACCCAGTAGATGCTCTGTTGGAAAGGTCTTCAAGTCTGCTCTTGCCCCTAGATATTCCTGCAACTTATAATGCAGACGCTAGCGATGGTTGCTTGAACCGATCAGACCTTGGACATAAGGACTGAAATTTTTTTTATTGGCATCGGTCAGAGGGCCACCTTCTCCACCGCTCTTCCTCTGACTGAACAAAGCCTCAGCAACACGTTGTCCAGCACCAGGAAATGATAACCTCCCTGGGTCTGGAAATGCGTTGCAAAAACCTTTCTTTAAGGTCTCCTGAAGATGTTTCATCCTCTGCGAATGCAGGATGAGTTCTGCAACCTTACCCTTGTAATGTGGATGTAAGCGAACTGTTAGAATGTGCCCGGCACACACACACGTGTGCATGCACCAATGCGCGTGCGCAACGGACTGCTTGCACGCGCAGGAGCGCGTCCCTAGTCCCAATTGGCACCAGATGGCCTATTTAAAGCAGTGCTGACTGGTCTTCAGCTGTCTCCTGATATCCTGAATCCTGTTTATACCTGCTTGATACCTATTGCTGATGCTGAACTTGGCTTTCCTTGACCATGCCTTTGGACTCTGTTATATTCCTGATTACTGGTTCCTGATCCCGGCTTCCCATTTGACCTGCTTCTGCTTAATGCCTTGGTACCTTGCTGCCGGCCTGCTACCGAACCCGGCTATCCTTGTCACCCTGCTCCTGTTTCCTGCTTGGCTTAACGCTGTCTCTGGGTGCCTGTTCTGGCTGCCTGTCATCCCAGTCCCCTTGGGTCCACTTTTCTTCTGTCTCCTGACTACAGAAAGTTCCGGCAAGCCACGTAACCCGAACCTGCAAGCTGGTTGGAGTTCCCCTTTGACATTGGCTGATCTACTGAGCATTATTCCAGCTCCTTACCTGATGTTCTGCCTGAAATACCAAGCCTACAACTCCAGCTGCAAGCTCTGCAAGCAACACTTACAAGCATTCGTGCTCCTCCTGACCCTAGCCACCATCTGTTCCACCTTCAGTGGGACTTGGGCTGGAGATACAAGAGAGGCTGACCTCGTCATATCAGACTCCTACCAGGTACGTGACAGTGGAGAAAGAAGGGTTGCCAGACAGTAATGATCCCGCTCCTTGATACCACGAAATGCAGCATAAGTTTGCAGAGGCATTCGATTCTGAGTCCTCTGGGTCACTGAGGATCAGTAGCCACTGCCGTGGCGAAAAGAAACCAAGCTCCCCTGACCCTGTCCTGGTGCCATACTCGCACAGGTACTCATTGATGGCCCTCTGCTGTGTGTGCAGCTGCTGCAGCATTGCCAACGTTGAGTTCCAACTGGTGGGCATGTCACAAATGGGGCGGTTGGTGGGCAGGTTGTATTACCTTTGAATGTCAGCTAGCCGAGCACTGGCATTGTATGACCGGCGGAAGATAACCACAGACTTTTCTGGCCTAACTCAGGAGATCCTGTAAGCCTGGGTACCTGCTCAATAACAGCTGCACCACCAAATTCAGGATCTGTGCCATCTGGTGGTTCTACTACACCACCAGAAGTGTAGTAGAAACTGTACAGACTGTATTAGATACTGTGTACACTGGCTGCACTGTTCTAGAAACTGTACAACGGCTGCACTGTATTGTATACAGTGTACACCACCAGAAGTGTAGTAGAAACTGTACACACTTTATTAGATACTGTGTACACCACCAGAAGTGTAGTAGAAACTGTAAACACTGTATTAGATACTGTGTACACTGCCTGCACTATATTAGAAACTGTATTATGGCTGCACTGTATTGTATACTGTGTACACCACCAGTAGTGTAGTAGAAACTGTACACACTTTATTAGATACTGTGTACACCACCAGAAGTGTAGTAGAAACTGTAAACACTGTATTAGATACTGTGTACACTGCCTGCACTATATTAGAAACTGTATTATGGCTGCACTGTATTGTATACTGTGTACACCACCAGTAGTGTAGTAGAAACTGTACACACTTTATTAGATACTGTGTACACCACCAGAAGTGTAGTAGAAACTGTACACACTGTATTAGATACTGTGTACACTGCCTGCACTATATTAGAAACTTTACTATGGCTGCACTGTATTGTATACTGTGTACACCACCTTAAAGCGGTTCTGCACTCTTTTTTTTTTTTTTTTTTGGGCTATATGCCAAGGGCATATAGCTCAATTGGGGGACTTACCTGTTCCATCTTCCATCTCGATCGCCGCCGGTTTTCCTCCGATAAAATTCTTCATCTTCTTCTTGTCTGCTGGGGTCCATCTTGCCTGTGGGCATGTGAAACCCCACAGGCACTTTAGATGGCCCAGCATGCACCGCCGTTACTCGCGCGTGCGCAGTAACGGCACATCTGCCGACATCTCACGAGATTTCGGAAGATGTGGCCGAAATCTTGCGAGATTTCGGAAGATGTGGCCGAAATCTCGCGAGATTTCAGAAGATGCCCGCACTGACTCCTGGGATCAATGACACCAGATCCCAGGAGACAGTGCGGCGTGACGACGATCGACGCAGAGACCCCGCCCACCCCCGAAGAGACAGAAGACAGGAAGTCATCAATTACAAGGTAAGTAAAAAAAAAAAAAAAAAAAAACAAATTTCATTTAGTACTCTTTGCCTGATTTGGAAGGCAAAGAGATTTACTAAATGAAATGTGTGCAGAACCGCTTTAAGTGTATTAGAAACAGTACACCACCGAATGCACTGTGGATATAGGCTAGACTGTGTGTGTGTGTATATATATATATATATATATATTAATACGCTGCCTGCACTGACTGAATATTGGGTAAACACTGCATTTAGTCTATGCTAAATGCAGAGTATATAAATATATACTAGACTGACTGTATAAAGATATCAAATACACTGCCACTAACTGAATAACCTGCCTGCTTAATCTAACACAAGCTATCTCTCTGTACAAGCCAACAACACTACACACGGCCGCCGTGTAAGTAGCCTTATATAGTGTGGGTCGTGGACTTATACCCCCTGAGCCATGATTGGCCAAAGGCACCCTGCCTTTGGCCAATTATTTGAAAATTCTCTTCCAAATACAGTGTTCAGTTAAAACAGTTCCTTAATACCACTGGCTCAATAATTATCTCTGTAGTCTGTAGTCAATGGATAAATTGGTTGCCTCTCAAGTCTTTGCAATAGTTTTATTGGTCAACTTTTCCAGGCCTCTATCTTAAAGGAATTGTAAAGGCAAAAGGTTTTTTATCTTAATGCATTTTATGCATTAGGATAAAAAAAACCTTTTGTGTGTAGCAGCCCCCCTCAGCACCCCTAATACTTACTCTGAGCCCCTTCTCTATCCAGTGATGTCCACTATTCTTTCCGGCCATCCAGGACTCTCCTCCTGATTGGCTGGGGCCCACCCGTGGCGCCAATCAAAGTCAGTTAGCCAATCCGGGGAGAGAGGGGGTGGGGCCGGGTCGGGGCTCTCTGTCTGAATGGATACACAGAGCTTTGACTTGGCTCGGGTGCCCCCATAGCAAGCTTCTGGTCTATGGGGGCACTCGTCAAGAGGGAGGGGCCAGGAGCAATGAAGAGGGACCCCAGAAGAGGAGGATCCAGGCTACTCTGTGCCAAACCAACTGCACAGAGGAGGTAAGTATAACATGTTTGTTATTTTTTTAAAGTGAGATTTTACAATCACTTTAAGTACACACAGTGTTGATGTAGCCATAGCATATAACATAGTAGTGATAAATACCATTCATAAAATATAAATAAATAAAAATACATTAATGTAAAATGTTAATTTATATGAAGATTATAATTGCACAATTGTCTTCCTGGATGTGCATGTTGTCAGAGAATGGCTCGTAGAAGGACTGGCACATCTGCTAATGCCCAGCGAAAACCGAAGATTGGCACATAGAAATTTGCCAATGCAAATACGCATTGCGCGCACGGGCATGAACAGCCGCAATGCGTGACAGATCCTGGGGCCAGTGGCCTATTTAAAGCCAATAGCATGAGCCATTCGTTTCTTGACGATCGTCAGCTCACCACGTGTGTTCCTGATATTATTGGATTTCCTGTTACCGACCCAGTTCGCCTCTGACCTGTTTTGTCTCCATTCCTGGCTTTGACCCTCAGCTTGCTCCAATGACCCCGCTTTTGCTTGCTGATCTGTGTATGACCTTTGTCTTGCTCTTTGACTCCACTGCTGCCTGATTGCCAGTGTATGACCTCGGCTTACTTCTGACTCTGCTTGCTGCCTTACTCCTGGCTGACATTCGGTATATGACAACTGGCCTGGATCCTGACCCTGCTTCTGGCCCTCCCTTCTGCCAAGTCTCATCTGGTACATCTGAGGGACTCCTGCTCAGCAGTGCATCCTGCTTGTCCAGCCACCATCCAGCAGACATCACCCCATCACTCTTACTGTCGCAGCTGGCAACCTCTGCTTCTTTGGGCATAGCACTCCCTGTTACCACCTTCAGGGGTGCCCTGCACTCAGTTGCAGGGGAAGCCCACTCAGCACTCCGACCAGGTACGTGACACATGTTTTTCCAAAAAATACATATTTTCAAAAACTTTCTGCTTCATCCAGATTTTTTCATTTTGTTTCAACAGCATCAAAGTAAAGATCAAACCAGTAGTATGGACAGCAAACAGAAATGTCTGGTAGTAAAGAGACACACACAAGCACTGTAGCAAAACCATATTTTGCCATTTATTGCAAAGTCAAAGTAATGCAACCAGTTTAACAATCAAAGTATTGTTTTTTAGGGATGCCTCAAAGGGGTAGGTTATCCCAACAATTAACCAGTTGCTGACGGTCCACTGTCATATGACGGCGGGACGGTGCAGCTCTCGTGGCAGGCCGCCGTCATAAGACGGCGGCTAAGAAACGCGGCCGTGCGTGCGATCGCGGGCGCGCAGCCGTGCTCTGTCGGTGCCGGCGTGTCCCGGAGACACACTGCGTCACCGACAGGGGTGAACAGCCATTGGGCATGGGTGTTCACCATGTGATCAGCCGTGATTATGTCACGGCTGATCACATTGGGGAAGTCCCGGCTTTAGACAGCGCATGCACGCGATCGGGAGCGCGCAGCGCGGTCATGTCGGTGGCGGCGTGTTCCCAGGAACACTGCTCGTCACCGACAAGGGTAATCAGCCAATGACTGGCGGCTGTTTACCACGTGATCGGCTGTGATCCATTCACAGCCGACCACTAAATGTAAACAAAGACCGGTTACTAGCTGTTACTAGCTGTTACCGGCTATTCTCTCCTCTCTCCTCACACACCGATCTTTGTTACCAGAATCTCGAATCATTCGAAGCATTCGTTATATCCGCTATTATAATTTCTTTCATATTAGTTGAAATTACATATTTGTTAGTTACAATACAACATTCGAATTGTTCTCTGTATTGCGGGAATCGGCAATTAGCCGCGAGTGATTTTAAATGTCTTTTTTTCCTGCAAAAATGACACATTGTACAGAGAGAGTTCTAAGCACGGGAAACATGACCCCCTTCTATATACTATATACTCTATAGTATGTCTATGAAGGGGGTCATGTTTCCCGTGTTTACAACTCTCTCTGTACAATGTGTCATTTTTGCAGGAAAAAAAGACATTTAAAATCACTCGCGGCTAATTGCCGATTCCCGCAATACAGAGAACAATTTGAATGTTGTATTGTAACTAACAAATATGTAATTTCAACTAATATGAAAGAAATTATAATAGCGGATATAACGAATGCTTCGAATGATTCGAGATTCAGTATATCTAATATAGGGAACTGTTCCTGCAGTGTCATTTTTGCAGGAAAAAAAAACTATTTAAAATCACTCGCAGCTATTTGCCGGCAAATGAATTGTTGGATCCGTAATACAGAGAACAGTCATTCATTGAAGTCATTGATAAAAAAATGCGTAGGGGTCCCCCCAAATTCAATAACCAGCCCTTCAGGTCTGGGATGGATATTAAGGGGGACCCCCAGCCAAAAAAAAAAAAAATGGCGTAGGGTCCCCCTCAAAATCCATACCAGACCCTTTATCCGAGCACGCAACCTGGCAGGCCGCAGGAAAGGAGGGGGGGACAAGAGCGGCCCCCCTCCCGCCTGAACCGTACCAGGCCACATGCCCTCAACATTGGGAGGATGCTTTGGGGTCCCCCCCAAAGCACCTTGTCCCCATGTTGATGAGGACAAGGGCCTCATCCCCACAACCCTGGCCGGTGGTTGTGGGGGTCTGCGGGCGAGGGGCTTATCGGAATCTGGAAGCCCCCTTTAACAAGGGGACCCCCAGATCCGGCCCCCCCCCCTGTGTGAAATGGTAAGGGGGTACAAAAGTACCCCTACCATTTCACCAAAAAAGCGTCAAAAATTGTAAAAATGACAGGAGACGGTCTTTGACAATTCCTTTATTAAAATCTTCTTTCTTCTTTCTTCTGGTCTTCCTTTCTTCATCTTCTCCTTCCGTCATCTTCTTCCATCTTCTTCTTCCTTCGATTCGCTTCTTCTTCCTCCGGTCTTCTCGTCCTTCTCGTCCGGCGTCGTCCTTCTCGTCCGGCATCGTCGTCTCTTCTCGCAGGCCGCTCCTCGCAATGGGAGGCTCCCGCTCTGTGAGGCTCCGCTCCGGGTGACAGGTCTTGTATAACGAAGGCACCCGGTGACCCCGCCCCCTCTCTGACGTCATGGGGAAAGCCATAGGGAATTCCACATGACGTCCCCGCGCGTCAGAGGGGGCGGGGTCACCAGGTGCCTTCGTTATAAAAGACCTGTCACCCGGAGCGAAGCCTCACAGAGCGGGAGCCTCCCATTGCGAGGAGCGGCCTGCGAGAAGAGACGACGATGCCGGACGAGAAGGACGACGCCGGACGAGAAGGACGAGAAGACCGGAGGAAGAAGAAGCGAATCGAAGGAAGAAGAAGATGGAAGAGAACCTGTCACATCGCCCCCCCCCCCCCCATTACAGCTGTCACCCAACAGTCACCACAAAAGTGTCCACAAAAGTGCATCTGTCACCTGTCAGTGTCCACAAAGTGCACCTGTCACCCGTCAGTGTCCACAAAGTGCACCTGTCACCCGTCAGTGTCCACAAAGTGCACCGGTCACCCGTCAGTGTCAACAAAGTGCACCTGTCACCCGTCAGTGTCCACAAAGTGCACCTGTCACCCGTCAGTGCCCACAAAGTGCACCTGTCACCCATCAGTGCCCCTGTCACCCATCAGTGACCATCGGCAGTGACCGTCATAAGTAACCGTCATAAGTGACCGCCATCAGTGACCCAGATCTGTCACCTATCAGTGCCCACAAAGTGCACCTGTCACTGTCAGAGACTGCCGTCAGTGGTTACCCCGTCACCCACCAGTGACCGTCACACGTCACCCGTCACCCACCAGTGAAGTCATTCGTCACCTGTCACCTGTCGCCCATCACTGACCGTCATTTGTCACCAGTCGCACAGCCCATCAGAAAGCATGTCCAAAAGGTTATATACAAGTGAGGAGGCGTTCCAGATCCTCGCCATGACTGATGAGAGCAGCGGGGAGTTCTCATCAGATTCAAATGCCAATTCCGATCGTTCAAATTCAGCATTTGAACCAATCGAAAGTAGTATATCGGCAAATGAATCGGAGGAAGAATGGATCCCTCGTAAACGAGCACGGCGTTCTGGAAACCAGGCAGCCACCAGCAATATATCCCAGGATCAAATTCCCAGGCCCAGTACCAGTGCTGCCGCCAGCGAAAGGCCACAAGAAATGCCCAGCCCCAGTACCAGCACTGCCGCATCATCATGCCCAAATGCCAGCACAGGAACAAATCCCCCAACTACCAGCACTGGAGTGCCACGTCCCCCAAGAGCCAAGGCTGCTACATACCTCCCAGATGGTCTTGCCAATCCAACATGGCTGCCTTCCAACTCAGGATCAGCAAGAATCCCCCCTTTCACTGCATAGCCAGGTGTGCAGGCCAATACCCAAAATTTCTCCCCAATTGATTGTTTTCATTTATTTTTGCCCGACACTTTGCTGCAACTCATCGTGGACCAGACCAATTTATATGCCCAGCAGTATATTGCCAACAACCCCCAATCATCTTACGCCCGTCCATTTGAGTGGAGAAGCTTGACTCTGGAGGAGTTCAAAGTGTTTATGGGCCTCACCATAAACATGGGGCTTACCAAAAAAAATGAAGGACATGTCTATTGGTCCACCGACCCCATCCACCACATGCCCATTTATTCTTCCGTTATGTCCAGGTCCCGATACAGTATGATAATGCACTTTTTCCATTTCAGGGACAACTGCCAGTGCCCTCCCCGCAATCATCCAAATCATGACAAATTATATAAAATTCGCCCACTCATTGATTTCTTTTCCCAACGATTTTCAGAACTCTATGTCCCCGAAAAGCACATATGTGTCGATGAGTCCCTGGTACCCTTTTCAGGCCGGCTAGGAATAAAACAATACATTCCTAGCAAAAGGGCCAAATACGGAGTGAAGTTTTATAAGCTTTGCGAGAGAGCCACGGGATATTTGTATGCTTTCCGCATATACGAAGGAAAAGATTCCCAGCTCCAGCCCCCTGAGTGCCCAGCCTACATGGGCACAACTGGTAAAATCGTATGGGACCTGGCATACCCACTGCTGAGGAAAGGTTACCACATATACCTGGATAACTTCTACACCAGCCTGCCCCTTTTCAAACACCTATACCTCGCAGAAACCCTGGCCTGTGGAACCTCCAGAAAGAATAGGAAGGGCTTCCCACAAGCCATAGTAAACAAGAAATTGCGAAGGGGAGAAAGAGCAACCTTGCGATGCAACAAAGTGCTTGCCTTGAGGTGGAAGGATACCAGGAATGTGTACATGATGTCCACCATCCATGATGACACTACAATGGAAGTTCAGAGAAGACAAGGTCCCATCGTAAAGCCAAAATGTGTACAAGATTACAATCTGTACATGGGGGGGGGGTGGATTTCAACGACCAAATGCTTTAGCCCTTTTTAGCAATAAGGAGGTCCCGTTTCTGGTACAAGAAGGTAGCACTCTATTTAATTCATTTGGCCATTTATAATGCCTACATAATTCACACCAAATCCACAGAAAGCCCTGCCCACTTCCTAAAATTTATAGAAAACGTTGTCAGGTCCCTCATCTACGATCAAAGACCCCCCCCCCCCCAGAAAACCTTCGCTCTGATGCCGTTAGCCGACTTCACGAACGCCACTTCCCGGACCACATTCCACCATCTGAACCATTCCCCATGCTTCCTCAAATATCCACTGCCTTCCACGTGAACTGACCCTGGCCTGTATTTTGACTATGCCTCTGCCAACCGTTTGGACTGCTTCCACGTGAAATGACCCTGGCCTGTTTTATCAACTACGCTTCTGCCTACTGCTTGGACTGCTTACATGTGAACTGACCCTGGCCTGTTTTATCAACTACGCTTCTGCCTACCGCTTGGACTGCTTGAACGTGAACTGACCCTGGCCTGTTTTATGGACTATGCTTTTGCCTACCGCTTGGACTGATCTGTTGCCCTGCTACTGTAGTACACAGGGGTCTCACATGTGAGGGGCTCCAGAAATGTTTTTCCGGATGGAGAAAACTATTTTTTTGTTGTCTCCGGGTTTCTTAATTTCCGGATTAGGGTCTGGAGCCCGGAGGCTTCATAGAGATTTGGGTGGGTCGAAGCCTCTACCCCTGTGGCCCTGTGCACAGGTCTTACCTGATTGTGGCCCTCAGCCTGCTGCTGACTTACTGCCACTATCTCCCTGCCTGCAGCATAAACTGACCACACCTGGACGCATTTTCTATGGACAAATGCTTTGGCTGTGCTGACGATATCCTTGTGCTGACTATAGACAACATTCCTACCTGCTGCCTGGATAATTATTATTGTTGCTAAGCACATCCCTGTCTGCTGCCTGCTGTCTGCTGCCTGCTGCCTGCTGTCTGCTGCCTGCTGTCTGCTGCCTGGACCAAATCCCTCTTCTGGGGACACTACAAAAACCACAGGTAATACTTTTTTTTTTACCCTTTGCTCAATAGAATTTATTTTGGAGTGTATTTTTTGGTATGTAAATGCTATCTGTTAGAAATATAAGGGCCTTCAAAAATAATAGGTTGTCAGGAAATTAGAAGTGCAATTTATGCTTGTAGAACGCCTGAAGGTGCTACTTCACTGGCGGGCCTCTGTATGTGGCCAGGCTGTGTAAAAGTCTCACACATGTGGTATCGCCATACTCAGGAGGAGTAGTAGAATGTATTTTGGGGTGTCATTTTTGCTATGTACATGCTATGTGTTGGAAATATCTTAAAAATGGACAACTTTGTGGAAAAAAAATGCGTTTTCATTTTTTTTCCCACATATTCCAAAAACTTCTGGAAAAAAATGAACAGTTCAAAAGACTCATAATGCCTCATAGATTATACTGAGGATGTGAGCAACCACTATAAGTGGTTATTCCAGCCCCGCGCTTGGAAAATAATTATTTGAAGCCAAATAGCAGTGTGGATAACCACTGATATTTGTTCAAGGTAGTTGTAATGCTTATGAAAAATTCGCAAGAATTATAAGTAAATCTTAACAATTACTAATAAGCTGCTCCCTCTAAAAATCGCTGATATTTATAGTATTAGTTGTATGGTGTATGAGGGGCGCTAATTGGTTACGTAAATTTGTATAATTAAATATTCGTGTTCGTGGATATCAATTGTTGCCCTCTACTGAAATATTTGTAGAATGATCTGCCTGTGGATGAGTGTAAATATGTGATTTGAAATGCTGGGAAAGCTAAATAACCTTAATGACTGTGTTACATATACTTAGTGACATATATAATAGATAAACATATAGTGGTTCATACCCCAATAAAGAAAGTGTTATTATATCCAATATATGACATAAAATATTCAGTTCCTAACACACCCGTGTTAACACTGGAGATGTCCCTGGCCGGTGGTTTACCACCACCACCGTGGTCACCTATATATATTTAATGTATACAGTTACAAACACTATATACAATAATAAACCATACAAAGTAGAAACTTGCCCTGTATAGTGCTGACTAAAACAATCAAATATAATCGGAAAATGTGAATTCTCAAAAAAACCACAGTAAGGCACAGTCTAGTATATATGGTGCCTCTATAATCAAATATTACCGTGATAACAGATGAATTTTATAAACATCTATAGTGAGTAGTATCCCAAACAATTAAATATATAAATGCAAGTGGAAAAAAACGTGTGATAAAGGAAAAAAGTGAAAGAAAAAGTTCATTTAGCAATCCTTGCTGTAAAAAGACGTATTCACTCCTGTTGAAATCGCTTGTCAACCATCACCAAAACAGTTCTTGTTACACCCAAAGTGAGAACCAGGAGAATTGAATGGCCGCTTACCAAATGAAGTAGATTACTTTAATTAAAAAGCAATCAGAAGCGCTTATACAGGATTGTGCCTGTTCACAAAGATACAACAAAACTCTAGGCAGCTCTTCCTCCTCATAAATCAGCTCAGGTAGAATGGATGACATAAGTGGGAATAGAAAGAGGCACACCTCATAGCGTAATCTTGTTTTATTAAAATAATATTTAAAAAATACAGCAGCCAAAAGCCTACTTACATTGCCAAGTGCCTACCCGGCACTGAGGCTGCTTGCAAATAGATCCAATGGATAAACGGATCCTTCTCTCGTGGCTTCCTTGTTGACTTCAAAACTGTAATAGGTAATTGAGAAATGAGATGTGTAATTTATGCTTGTAGAACGCCTGAAGGTGCTACTTCACTGGCGGGCCTTTGTATGTGGCCAGGCTGTGTAAAAGTCTCACACATGTGGTATCGCCATACTCAGGAAGAGTAGCAGAATGTATTTTGGGGTGTCATTTTTGCTATGTACATGCTATGTGTTGGAAATATCTTAAAAATGGACAACTTTGTGGAAAAAAAATGCGTTTTTATTTTTTTTCCACATATTCCAAAAACTTCTGGAAAAAAATGAACAGTTCAAAAGACTCATTATGCCTCATAGATTATACGTTGGGGTGTCTACTTTCCAAAATGGGGTCATTTTGTGGGCGTTTCCACTGTCCTGGGGCTCCAGGGCCTTCAAAACTGTAATAGGTAATTGAGAAATGAGATGTGTAATTTATGCTTGTAGAACGCCTGAAGGTGCTACTTCATTGGCGGGCCTTTGTATGTGGCCAGGCTGTGTAAAAGTCTCACACATGTGGTATCGCCATACTCAGGAGGAGTAGCAGAATGTATTTTGGGGTGTCATTTTTGCTATGTACATGCTATGTGTTGGAAATATCTTAAAAATGGACAACTTTGTGGAAAAAAAATGCGTTTTCATTTTTTTTCCACATATTACAAAAACTTCTGGAAAAAAATGAACAGTTCAAAAGACTCATAATGCCTCATAGATTATACGTTGGGGTGTCTACTTTCCAAAATGGGGTAATTTTGTGGGCGTTCCCATTGTCCTGGGGCTCCAGGGCCTTCAAAACTGTAATAGGTGATTGAGAAATGAGATGTGTAATTTATGCTTGTAGAACGCCTGAAGGTGCTACTTCACTGGCGGGCCTCTGTATGTGGCCAGGCTGTGTAAAAGTCTCACACGTGTGGTATCGCCATACTCAGGAGGAGTAGCAGAATGTATTTTGGGGTGTCATTTTTGCTATGTACATGCTATGTGTTGGAAATATCTTAAAAATGGACAACTTTGTGGAAAAAAAAATGCGTTTTCATTTTTTTTCCACATATTCCAAAAACTTCTGGAAAAAAATGAACAGTTCAAAAGACTCATAATGCCTCATAGATTACACGTTGGGGTGTCTGCTATCCAAAATGGGGTCATTTTGTGGGTATTTGTACTTTCCTGGTTTGTTAGTGTCTCAAGAAACGAGATAGGTCTTCAGTACATCAGGTGTGATCAGGTGTGATCAATTTTCAATGATTTGCACCATAGCTTGTAGACTCTATAACTTTCACAAAAACGAAATAATATACACTAATTAGGGTTATTTTTACCAAAGATATGTAGCCATATACATTTTGGCCAAAATTTATGAAGAAATATTACTAATTTGTAAAATTTTATGACAGAAACAAAGAAAAAGGCATTTTTTCACCAAATTTTCAGTCTTTTTTAATTTATAGCACAAAAAATAAAAAACCCACTAGTGATTAAATACCACCAAATGAAAGCTCTAGTTGTGTGAAAAAAAGGACGCAAATTTAATTTGGGTACAGTGTTGCATGACTGAGTAATTGTCATTCAAAGTGTGAGAGCGCTGAAAGCTGAAAATTGGTCTGGTCAGGAAGGGGGTGAAAGTGCACTGTAGGCAAGTGGTTAAAGTATGAGGCACTAAAAAAATGTGGCCAATGAATAAACACCTTTAAAAAAAGCAAACAATTATCTAGATACATTTGCACACTAACATATAATTCAAGAACATCATAAAACAATATTTTTAGTCCAAAAATAGAGCAGGGCTGGAAAGACGGGAATAAAGAACTGGAGATGAAGCTATATTTTCTGGTTTGGTCAGCTGATGATATGTTTTGCTATCAAGCTGCACCTGGGGATTTTGCACATGCGGAGCTCTGGTCATTGCCTGTTGCTGATTTGAAGCATTATGGCCAACATAATCAGAGCTTCTACAATGGCACGTTAAAGCTTGCACAGATAGACAGGAAATAGGAGGACTTTGATTAAAGTATGTAGGGTGAGCATAGGGATAAGCAATTGTGGGTGGTGCAGGTGGTGTTGGCAGCAGTGTAGCTTGGTATGATATGTTTATTTGGGTGTTGTGGATCTGGTAATCTACCAGTTTAAACATATCCATTGTCATTCTTGATCTCCTTTCCAAATAAACCTGCTTGACAAGGAGTAACATTGCAACAAGCATTGATATTCCTTTGTGTCTTTAATGCTTTGCATTCAACAAGTTTATTGATGGCCATGAGTATACAGCCTTACTCATTTGACTGCAGCTGCTGTTGCCATTTTTTAGGACCGGGACATGGCCTTCCTATTGGCCTGTCCAAAGTATTTCCACTGAATCCACACAAACATCAGGTGAAGTAGAGGAGTTAACAATTGACTGTGCTGTACTGTCATTCACACCATCTAGATCTACACTGCATGTTGTTTCCTCAACGACCTACTCTTTTAAGCCCTCTTCTAGATATTTATCATCTAGGAAGCCGCACTTTGCACTGCAAAAGAAGCTGACATGAGTGTCGGGATTCAGTAGCAAAGAACAGAGAGAAAAGGTCCTTATATATTTATACCTGTAATTCAATATATGGCTTTAGGAAGCTGAGCAGGTAAATGATGGTAGGTCAGCCTTCTACTAGCCTCTGATCCACTTCTGCTCTCTTCTTTATGTTTTTTCGACTCCTTATGAAAGCAGTTGAGAATGTTGTACTACCTTGTCTTCAGTGCTGTAACTGCAAAAGAAAAAAAAAATGTTTGCAGATATTATTTACTTACAGATTTCTTGCCACAAAACACTCTGTGCTTCTATGAATTTAGTTTTTTCCCCTGGAAAAGACGACCATACATTACATTGTCTTGTCCACATGCAAGACCTATGGAGGACTGTGATGTCCACAACCAATCAAAAAGGTGGCAAGAAATAACCAATCATTTCTGAAAACAAACCAATTTCCCTAACCCTGTCAGGGTTATTGATTGGAACTACATTGGTATTGTCATGCCACCATGTTCTGGAAGCAAGTATTTTCATTTAAAAGGTGATTTTCTGTAGTACCACTTACTGTAGTCCATACTAACTACAAATATACATAGGTTGTTATGGTAACAGCAGTGATTCTACTATATTCCAACATTTCAAATATAGGGAATCATTGAAAAACAATCAGCTCTGTCTACCCCAACTTACTCCTTAGCCAGGGATCACAGAGCCTGATTATTCCTTTGTGTTTGCTGGGGATGAGGACTTTGCAATAGGTAAACATTTGATGCAATCCTACTCTAAAAAAGCACTTATGCAAAAGAAGTGCATCTTCAAGTATCAATTGTGCCCGGCCCCCAGAATGGTAGAATTTACTTTTGGCTAACAAGTAGAGAATACTACATTCTACCATCAATATGAAGGATGAGAATGCAGTCACAGCTGTAAAGATTACCTGCGTTTTACACTATGTTGTTCATGATTGCAATAGAATTTGGTTCCTTTTTTCTGTTCTTTTTTATTTTTTTATTTTTGGGTGTTTTTTTTATTTTTTTCTCTCCCCTCTGTGTCTCTCCCCTCCTCCTCTCTTTAGTAGCCGGTCAAGATGGAGGAAGTCAGGTTGATATCCATGAATGTGAAGGGACTTAATACCCCAGAAAAAAGAAGGATGCTTCTTAACGACCTAAAACAGAGACACATAGACATAGCCTATATTCAAGAGACTCATTTTAGGACGAGTAGATTTCCTATCCTCCAAAATAGATTTTTCCCAACTGTATACCATGCCTCCAACCAAGAGGCAAAATCAAAGGGGGTCACGATCATGATATCTAATAGGATCCCATGGACGCTGACAGAAAAATTGGTTGATGAGAATGGAAGGTATCTTTTTTTGAAGGGATCAATAGGAGGAGTGAAGGTGACGCTGGCCACAGTATATGCCCCCAACGTAAAGCAAGATGTGTTTCTAAAAAAAGTTCTTACAAATTTAATGGATTTCTCAGAGGGCAAGTTGATTATGGGGGGGGACATTAATATTCCCTTAGATCCAAAACTGGATACGTCCTCAGGGACATCGTCCATTCCCCAGGGTACCAGAAAAGGACTATTAAAGAAATTGCATGAACTACAATTAGTGGATGCTTGGTGTATTATGCATGATGGGGAAAGGGACTATACTTTTTTTTTCCAATCCCCACCAGCTATATACCCGGATAGACCTCTTTTTGGTACCTCACTACCTAATGACTAAAATAACAGAGATTTCGTTAGGAAGCATAACATGGTCGGACCATGCCCCGATCACTATGTGTATTTCCCTGTTTGGCGAGAGGGCAGCCACCGAGAGAAGATGGCGATTAAACGAGAGCCTGCTTCAGAATCTTGAAATCCAGGAAGAAATAGCGAAAGAAATACATTTTTACTTCCAAACAAATGAGACTCCGGGAAGTAACCCCGCCATAATATGGGAGGCACACAAAACAGTGATTCGGGGCATACTGATCAAATTTGGATCAAGAGTAAAGAGAGAGAAAGAGAAACAGGTGAGGGAACTTTTACAGGAGATACATGATTTAGAACTTCAGCATAAGAAGAACCAGACACCCTCTATTGGGAGACAGTTGGGGGATCTGCGGCGCCAGATTTCAGATATTTTACGTTATAGAGCGAGAAAAATTATACAGAGAGGTAAAAAGACTTCCTATGAATTAGGAGACAAGTGCAGTAAGTTGCTAGCAGGTAAATTGAAAGAGAGAACGTTGAATGCGTATATTCCCCATATAAAAGGAAGGAATGGGAAACTTATTTCACAGCCTAAAGGTATAGCACAGACATTCGGGGAATTTTATACCTCACTATACAATTAAGAATCAGTACCTATAGCACCATCAGTCCAGGAAGAATATCTCACATCGGCGAGACTGCCGAGACTAACATCTGTAGAGCGGAAGAGATTGGAAGAGCCAATCTCGGCGGAGGAAGTGAATCAGGTATTGAAAACAGTAAAGCCAGGAAAGGCGCCCGGCCCGGACGGCTTTACGTTGCTTTATTACAAAAAATTCTCCTCACAGCTGTGCATACAGATGGCAAAAGTCTTTATTGCCCTTGGTCGAGCTGCCACATTCCCTCCAGACTCTCTCTTGGCACATATCACAGTGTTGCCAAAGGAGGGGAAGGACCCTTCGGAATGTGGCAGCTATAGACCTATTTCACTCTTAAACGTGGATTTGAAGCTATACACCAAAATTTTGGCAACCCGGATTCAGCCACTGATGTGCCAGTTGATAGATCGAGATCAGGTGGGTTTTATTCCCTCGCGGGAAGCGAGGGACAATACTACTAAAGTTCTTAATCTGTTTTACCATGCCAATAAGTCACAAACTTCTAGTGTTTTTTTAAGTACCGATGCAGAGAAGGCTTTCGATCGGGTGAGGTGGTCCTTCTTGTTTGAGGTGTTGAGATTTGTGGGCATGGGAGACCAGATGATTTCATAGATTAAGAATGCATATACCTGCCCAAAGGCAGAGGTGAAAGTAAATGGAGTATTTTCCAGCCCCTTCAAAATTTCGAATGGTACTAGGCAAGGATGTCCCCTCTCCCCTCTGCTGTTTTCTCTGTCAGTAGAACCCTTGCTAAATAAAATTAGGCAAAATACAGATATTCAGGGTATAAAAATAGGAAACCTAAACTATAAAATCTCGGACGACCTAATGTTCTCCATGTCTGCACAGCACATCTCAATCCCTAATCTCATGAAAGAATTTGAACTGTATGGTAAATTATCGAACTTAAAAATAAATTACTCAAAATCAGAAGCGATGGGAGTTGCACTACGGAAGAGAGACCGTGCTGTAATTCAACAAAATTTTAGTTTTAAGTGGGTAAGTGAAAAACTGAAATATTTGGGTACGTATATTCCATCAAACATAAGAAAGACGCTTGAGGTAAATTTTCCGGTGTTACTGGAATCAGTATGGAGGCAATTGGATAAATGGCATCAGGATACCCATTCGTGGTTTGGCCGATGCAATATCATCAAAATGAGCGTCTTACCAAAATTTTTATATTTATTTCAAGCATTACCAATTATGGTACCAGCGGCCTTTCTTCGCCAAATAGGCTCTTTATTTATAAAATGTATATGGGCGAAGAAACGCCCTAGGATAGCAAGAAGTACTATGATGCTACCCAAGAGCTCTGGAGGAGTAGCAGTCCCAAATATAGTAAAATACTACCATGCAGTTCACTTAGGGAGGGTGGTGGACTGGTGCAGACATGGAGAACTTAAGTTGTGGGTAGAATTGGAACAGCAGGCCAGTGAGATACCTCTGCGGAGAGCACCGTGGTGCTTTGATAAAACATCAATGTCGATTAGGAAGCATCCCACTATAGGGACCACATTACGCATCTGTTCCTCCTTAATTCGTGATTTTAAAATTTCTTTGGAGGGTTCCTCTTAATTCCCGGTGCTGGGGAATCTGGGGTTCCCTCCAGGGACAGAAGTAGGAGCATTCAAAAACCTAGAGGACAAAGGTATATTTCAGGTCTCACATTTTTTGCACAGTGGGGCCTGGCCCACTCTAGCAGTTCTGACGCAAAGAGGGGGTCCCTTTGAGTTAAAACTGTGGAGGGCGATACAGATTATGAATTTTTTGAGGTCCCTGGGGGTAGCGGCAAAATATGACCGCCAATTAACGATATTTGAAAAATATTGTGATGGACGTGAACCGCTCCCTCGGCTGATCTCAAAAATGTTTGGGATGTTAAATACACCACGGGAAGACTATGTACCCCCCAGTAAGGCCAAGTGGGGAAAAGACCTGAACAGGACCTTTACTAGGGCCCAATGGTGGGATATCATACATATGTCCCAGAATACTTCAATATGTACACGAATCCAGGAATTACAAAATAATGACGCAGTGGTACTACACCCCATTAAAACTCCAGAGATTCTATCCTGAAACTTCAGGTCAGTGCTGGAGATGCGGAGGAGAACCAGGAACCCTTTTTCACATATTCTGGACATGCCCTAAAATCAGGCAGTATTGGGAAGAGGTACGGAGGATATCCCAAAAATGTACAGAAATAGAAATCCCAGATGACCCGGCTCTATTTTTGTTACATTTCTCTCAAATACCAAAACGGACCTACAAAAAATCTATCATATGAAACCTGCTCAATGCGGCCAAGGCAAATGTTACTATAAGTTGGAAGGACTCTGATCCACCTTCCACAATAAGGTGGTTAAACAAAGTCAGGGAGATTGGGGCTATGGAGGACTTAGTGTCCTTTGGTCAAAACAAAACAGAGAGGTACAACAAAACCTGGGGAGGATGGAATAGATTTATGGACTCGGAGGAAGGCAAGAGACTATTGAGGGAAAATACCGGCGAAGACAGTTAGGTAGAGGAGTTGAATTTCAAAATGGTAGTAAAGGAAATACCCTCAACCCGGTGGGACGGAGTGGGGGGGAGACGGGGGGGAGACCCCCCTTTCTTTATTTTTTTTTTTTGGGGGGGGGGGGGGGTTGTAGGAGGGTGAACTGGAGAGGTAAATGGGGGAGGAGAGACCCATAGAGTGGAAGGGAAGGCCTTGAGGGAAATTATCGGAAGGCCATTAAATAGGAACAGTAGGCCTGTGAGATAAAAGAAAAGGGTTGTTTGGATAAAATGGATCTAAGATGAGGATGTTATTGAGATGGGATAAATTAAGTTTGAAATGAAGAATGTCCCGCACTATATGCTATGTGTATTTTACCTGTTTAGAACGGCCGTTCAACCCCGTGTATGTGGTTTAATTTTCTCGCCTTATTGTATTTACTCTTATTGGTTGAAAGAAAAAATTGAATAAAAATTTAAAATATGAAAAAAAATAATGTAAATAAATACCCTTCAGGCCTGGTAAAGCTTTTAGGGGAAGCCCACTTATAATAAAAAAAAAGAAATGTGGGGTTCCTCCCCAAAAGCCATATCAGACCCTTCAGGTCTGGTATAACTTTTAAGGGCCACCTCACAATAAATGGTGAGAGGTCACACCAAACCTTTAATCCAAGCATGTTGCCTGGGGGAGGGGGGAATGAGCGCCCCCCTGAACCATACCAGGCAACATGCCCTCAACATGGGGGGGGGGGGGGGGGTATCTGGACATATCCCAGGAGGATACCAAAAGTCAACACAGCTGCAGATGTCACATGACATATCCCTCGGAGGATACCAACTGGGCGGAGCTATGTCAATGACTGTCTGGGATCAGTATGTTCTCCTGCTGATGGGCATATTAGGACAATGTTTAACATGGCCATATTAAGACTTTGACATTGTTTGCCATCTGGCCATATTAGGGCACTGGTGTCCTGCCCCTTTGAGTATGTGTGCAGTGGGGCGGGGAATACAGGGCCCATACAGTGAGTTTCCTGGTGGGTTTGCTCTGGCATGTTCAAAGTAGAATCTGAACATGCATGAGCTTAGAGTAGTTTTTTTTTTTTTACCTTCCTTCTGCATTTGATGTGTGGAGCAGTACTGAATAATGCAGACATGTTGCTGTTTTCTCCACCACTGTGCCCCACAGCTGACAGCTGTATTTCAGTGCGGAGTGAGCACACAAAAAAAAAACATTGTTTTCTGTGTGCCCTTTGTGGAGAGCTGCGTTTTTCCTCTGCACAAAAACACAGCTCTCTGCACAAGTGTGAGCCAGCCCTTAAGGCTTTTCTGTCTATTACATGTTTGCAGTCCTGATAACACACACATTAGTCTGAATTACCATTCTGTACTCCTTACAACTAATATATAATCCTCTCATCCATATGAAACATGATGCTGTTACATGTGCCTGCAGTCCAGATGAGACAGCACAACCACTACATATCAATTTCTGCAGAGGAATCTCTGAATCTTGGTATGCATTGAATACAGGAATGTGGCAGGCTCTGCAGCTAACGCTTTCTTATGCAGATGACACTGGTCTAAAGCATGCAGCAGCTGTGACTGAAACTTCAAAAGATTTCTGTATTGCTGTCCTCTGTCTTGCTAAGCTGAAGGCACATTACATTTCTCGAAGGTGTCACACAGTGACAGGAAGTGAGGAAAAATCTCTCCAATTGGGTAAAAGCCAAAATTTCAAACTTGATACTCAAACCCTTCAAACTCTCACACTTTCTACGCTCCTACTTGTTCGGACGCCCTCTTACAGCGTTCAAGCTGAAATTCAAGGACAAAGGGCACTTCCCTCATGCACTTCCATTCTTCTATAAACTCCCTATGTCAGAGGTCTCTCAAAACACTCCTTGGTTCCTAGACCAGTGGGAGTCTGATCCGTGTATCGAAATCCTGACTCAAGCCAAATCCAAGATTTTCTCTTTATCATTCTGCTCTTCCATAAGTAATAAGTATCAAGAAGTTGGCTTCCAGATGGTTGTTGTTGCTCAGTCGTTTAGTTGGGTCCGACTCTTCGTGACTTCATGGACCATAGTGTGCCAGGCTTTTCTGTCCTCCACTGCCTCCCGAAGCTTGCTTAACGTCATGTTCATTGTTTTCGATGATGCTATCTATGCATCTTGTTTTTTGTCATCGTCTTCTCCTTTTTCCTTTCATGTTTCCCAGCATCATGGTCTTTTCCAATGAGTCCTCTCTTCACATTAGGTGGCCAAAGTATTTTAGTTTCAGCTTCAGGATCTGTCCTGCAAGTGAATATTCAGGGCTGATTTTCTTCAGGATTTACTGGTTTGATCTGCTTGTCATCCAAGGGACTTTCCAGATAGAACCAGACCCCTAAACTCCTCTATTCAATATACCCTTTTGTCCTTGGCTCTTGTTGGCATTGTGATGCACCTCAGGGAGACTTGTTATACTTATTTTTCTTGTGCACCCCAACTACACAGTTTCTGGACTCAAGTACATAACATAACCCAAAAATTCACTCGACCACATAATCCCTAATAATAGCTTTTTTTCTGCTCCACCATAATGACTTCCCCTTTAAAGTCTACAAGAACTTGGTCATTATCCACATGGTCAATGCAGCCTGCTCATGTATCCCGGCCCGCAATTGAACAATGGCTCCTCACGATTCAACAATGGTTCCACCATATAAACAATATACAACAAATGGAAGACCTGACCAGAACATACTAGGACTGGCCCCTCTCCTTCTACTTTGCAGACATCATAAGTGTCTTCCCTTCCTGATATACAAAGTTCTCCTCAGCTCCTTCATCATGTGGGAATATCCTGCATGTACTTGCCTTTGTTGCCATCCCTGCCCAATGCAGATCCCGCTTACTTCCACCTCCTCCTTTTCTCTTATTCTCTCATACTCCTGAAGCGCCCTCTACCTTAGGTGGGTTGCTAGATGTAATTGCTTTTTTGTTACAGCCAGTGCAGGTAAATTTAGGCAGGCCTAGCTAAAAGCTAGGCCTGTTTGTTTTTGATCTGGGGGCTGGGAGTGGTTTGAGAGGAGCAGCAGGTAAATGACATGTGGCTTCATCTCTCTGGTGCCTCCCTCTGGTTTCCAGAATGTCCTGGAAAAGAGGTGGGGAGAGAGAATGGAGTGGCATGGGGTGAATATGGGAGCCCTGACCAATCTCCAACTAGGATTGGCAGGGGGAAGGCCTCCTATATATACTCAGGGTCAGCCTGCTGGGGGAGGAGTTGCCAGGTGGAAGAACTGAATGATGGGGTGTTAGGCTGTCGTGGCCTTTGAGGGAGCCCCCTTTCTTGGGGGGTAACCTTGGGCCGGGATTCGAAGAGCTGTGAAGGAACCCCTCTTATAACCCACATCAGGGGTGTCCTGAACAGGAGCAGGAGAGGACAGCGGGGAACATCACCGGGCAAATCATCAGGAGGGATCCATCTGTGGTTCGGTGAGTGACAGGCACAGTCAGAAGATCTAAGAGAGACATGCCAGGAGTGGATGTAGAGCCAGAGGGTGAGACTGTGATGTTGCTGGAAATTGAGACAGGCTGCTGCAATCAGGAGGGTTGGCAGAGTCTGCACAGGACTGACTGGGACCAGTAGTCCAGCTAAAACACAGCTAGCACAAAAATACTCTTTTCAGTTGCTATTGGTTGCTACACCAAAGGGTAGACCCTTTGAGGTCTACCGCAAAAGGGTAGACCGTTTTGCTACAACAAAGGGTAGACTGCAGACCCCTGCCAGCAAATGGCAAATTCATAACTGTTAGGCCTTATTCAGAGTGGGGCCTAACCATGTGCTAGCTGTGCCAGGAATCAAGCATTGTGCAGTAGAGGAAGCAGAGATGACTCATAAGTGATGTGCTGGAGGAGTATGGAGCTTTAGAGACTGCAAATACAGATTCCAAATATCTTTCCATTAGTTTAAAGTCAATTATCTGGGCATCCCATGTTCCCTTTACCCCATCCAAGTTAAATCCCTCAATAAAACAACAAAAAAGCTGATGAACTGTTCATTGTTCAGTGGAGAGTGACTGGAAATTAATCCTGGGCTGAGCAGGGTGACAGGTGGAACTACTACACTCAGCGACCCCACGGGGGCAATGCTACACTCCATTCCTACCATCCTCTCCTTCTTCTTTACCCCTGAACTTCATCTCAGTTTTTTTTTTTTACATGCTCCTTATGTAATGTATGCTTACGCCTAGCTTGGTTGGGGCGCCTAGGATCTTCCCCGAAACCTATTCCTAGTGGGCCATGAGATTACAATTGCATCATTGGTCTTCTTCATAAGCATTATTTACAATGTTGTACTAGGTACTACTCTCGCAAAGTTGTCTACACTTGATGATACTATTTTCCTCTGTTTATTTTGTTGAAATGTGTATGTTTGGTAAAAACATATTCTCCTAAATAAAGGATGCATTAAAAAAAAAAAAAAAAACTTGACAGACATTTAACTTTTTCCAGTGTATCCAAAAAAAATTGTTGAATTAAAGGTTTAATCAGGATAAGAGATAGCTGTATATATTTTAAGCTGTCAAATACACATACATTGGCTAATTTGTGCATAGTTGCCAACATTTCAAAAAAATTACACATCTTTTTTGCTGTGCGTCCAGCAAGCCAATTTAGGTGGAGAATGTTCTTTAATTAGGGGTGGGGCATCCATTTAAAATATAAGTGGTCTTACAAGAGGCATTTCATTAACCTATTGAACAATTTAATTTTAATATACTGTATTTATAAATATTTATCATAATAAGGATATGGGAATTAAGTGATTTCTCTCGTTCCGGGCGTAATAAGGGAAATTTTCAGGTGTATGGCTAGTCTAATGCCGTGTACACACGAGCGGATTTTTCGTCAGAAAAATGTTGGATGGAATTCCGCTCAAGCTTGGCTTGCATACACACGGTCACACAAAAGTTCGCTGAACTTTCGACCGACAAGAACGCGGTGACGTACAACACTATGACCTGCCGAGAAAATGAAGTTCAATGCTTCCGAGCGCGCGTCTAATTGTTTCCGAGCATGCGTAGGAATTTTTGTGCGTCGGAATTGCTACAGACGATCGGAAATTCCGATCGGAAACTTTTTCCGACCGCAAAAAATTGAGAACATGCTCTCAATCTTTTGCTGGCGGGAATTCGGCCAGCAAAAGTCCGATGGAGCATACACACGGTCGCATTTTCTGACCAAAAGCTCTCATCAGTCTTTTACTGGCCGAATTTCCGATCGTGTGTACGCGGCATTAGTCTGTTTAAAGTAATATTAAAGCCTGATTTTTTTTTAATAACAAATATGTCATACTTACTAGACATGTGCATTAGTCTTCGTCCGAATGCATTTTTGTCCGAATTTCGGGTATTTTCGTTATCGTTTCAATTAAAGATAACGAACGTGCAGAATCCGAAAACCGAAAGATTCGACATAAACAAATGCTTTATTTTTGTTTTCGTTGCAACAACAGTTCGATATAGATAGGAGATTTGACATGACACTGACAATAGCGATCTGTGTCCATCGAACCTGTGGTCGAATGTACCTAACCTTAGCTCTATTAGTCCAAGATTATTCTACATATAGAGAAAAGATCCGACATAGAGAGAAAGGATTCGACATTATAGAGACAATAGCAAAAAAGGTCGAATGTGCCTAACCTAACTGTATTAGTCCAAGATTATTCGACATAGAGAGAAAAGATTCGACATGAAGATTCGACGAAGCAGTCGCCACGAGCGGACATTTATGGTTAAATGCTACGCCCTTCGGCTATAGAAGAATTCTAATGTTGGTTGACTAGTAATAATAATTAATAAATATAATTATTACTAGTGTCATACAACATTAGAATTCTACTATAGCTTGTAGGTGGAACATTCGACCGGAAATGTACGATTGCGGCTTCGTACAGTTTAGCTGCTCCGTCGAATCTTCTTAGAACATTCGACAGACACCATAAGCTATCAGGTCACCCTGAGGCTAGGTGACAGATGCACACCCTAGGGATCAGGAGTGCACCGCAAGGTAGTGGACCCTATGGCTGACTGCAGCGGATGGGAGTCCAGGTGATTCGTAACACAGGAACGCTGGACACCAAGACGGATCTCACCGGGGTTAGAGCGCAAGATTCCCTGGGGCGCGGAGTCTAAGAGCCAGCTGGTATTCACCAGAGCCTCTAGTGGTGAGGATGGACTGGGCTGCAACTGGCTCCAGGTCGCGACCCCCAGGGTCCCCCAGCTCACACCCACAGTAGGCAACAGGAGGACAGGGATAGTGAGGGATAAGCCAAGGTCAGGGCCACAAGCAGAAAAGGACAACAAGGTACACGCCAAGGTTCAGGGTCACAGGCAACCAGGGATAGTCAGGGACATGCCAGAAGGTCAGGGTCACAGGCAAACAGGGATAGTCAGGGACACGCCAAAGTCGGTAACAGAACACTGAATCGCACACGGCTGGTAACAGAAAGCCAAACACACAAAGGTTGATCAGCAGGGTTGGCCTGCAGTTCACAGGTTAATATAGAGTCCTCTGATAGGAGCTAGGGTGGAGCCCTGCCAGAGGAGGAATTATAAAAGCAGTCAGATGATGGTCAGCTGGTCTCTTGAGATGAACACATGGAGACAGGTAAGCAGACAACTCTATTGCTTAACCATGACATAAGCCTTCAATGACAGATTCAACCTTAATTATTTCTGATTTTCAGACGAATGCATTTGTTAACGAAACTAAATAAATAAAAACTAATTTCGGGAGCAACCAAATAAATGTATTTTTCGGACAAAAACAAAATATTTCAGTGTGCACATGTCTAATATTTACCTGCTCTGTGCAGTGGATTTGCACAGAGCAGCCTCCATCCTCCTCTTTTTTGGTTCCCCGCTGGCGGTCCTGGCTCCTCCCTTCTGCTGAGTACCCCTATAGCGAGCCACTGCCCTGTCTGTTGATTCAGACACAGAGCATGGCTCAGCTCTGCCCCCGCTCTCTCCTCATTTGCTGACTGGATGTGATTGACAGTAGTGGGAGGCAATGGCTCCCGCTGCTGTCTCAGCCAATGAGAAGGCAGAGACCTTGGAAAGCCACTGCTCTCTTGCACATTGCTGGATCAAGATGGGGCTGAGGTATTTGAGGGGCTGCTGCACACAGAAGTTTTTTTTTACCTTCCTTTTAAAAAAAACTTGAGCCTTTACAACCACTTTAATCTGTTTAATGTGCAGCAACCCAACAGTTCTTGCAGAGAATAAAGTGATAAACACCAATTACACTGCAAACACATTTGGCATAAAAAATGTAGAAAATATAATTTGACACTGACCGTTCTGGTTCTGCAACACCTGTTGTGAATGCTGATGGGCTGTAGGTTTTTGCAGGTGGAAAAAATCCTGAGTAATACAACGAGTTAGGAGACAATACACTGTGGGAAATTCTGAATTATGTAGAGAAGATGTAGAATTTTTTTGCATATATGTAAGTAGGGATTTTACGCTGACCGCCAATGTAACAGGGGAATTCCAATGGCCACCAATTTAAGAGGAGATTTATTCTAACCACCAATGTAAGAGGTGATTTCTACACTTACCATCAATCTAAGGAGGAATTTACACTGACCATCAATGTAAGGGCGAAAAATTACACTGACTACCAAGAAAATTTTATATGCTCTGTACTCTACTGGTTGTTAGGGATGGGCCCGGTGCTCGATGCGAACCCACGTTCGCATCGAGCACCGGGCGTTCGCTCGCTCGGCGAGCCCAGAACTATTTTGGCCGCTCGCATCACGTTCGTGTGATGCGAGCGGCCCCGCAATGCATTGCGGCCGGCGCGGCCGGCGCAGTGCATTGCTGGCTGATGATTGGCCAAGCATGCACTGTGACCCCGCATGCTTGGCCAATCACAGCCCCGGAAACTCGAAGAGCCATAATTGGCTACAGGCAGGACGCCTGTAGCCAATTACAGCTCAGGGGCTGTAGTACACGCCCCCCCCCCCTATAAAAGGCCGCCACGCCGTCTGCGCCGGTCACATGCTGTTCCGGCGCAGATTGAGCAGGCTGATTCTGTGACACTCTGCTCGATTTAGTTAGGTAGAGAGATTCACTTACAGAAATTGAGTTAGATAGATTCAGTTACAAAGATTGATTGAGAAAGAGGGGCTTGTAGTGTGTTCGTGGCAGGCAGGCAGAGCTCCTATATTTTGTTACCAGAAGCACCTATAGGACTTGTAGTGTGTTTCGTGGCAGGCAGGCAGAGCTCCTATATTTTGTTACCAGAAGCACCTATAGGACTTGTAGTGTGTTCGTGGCAGGCAGGCAGAGCTCCTATATTTTGTTACCAGAAGCACCTATAGGACTTGTAGTGTGTTCGTGGCAGGCAGGCAGAGCTCCTATATTTTGTTACCAGAAGCACCTATGGGACTTGTAGTGTGTTCGTGGCAGGCAGGCAGAGCTCCTATATTTTGTTCCCAGAAGCACCTATAGGACTTGTAGTGTGTTCGTGGCAGGCAGGCAGAGCTCCTATATTTTGTTCCCAGTAGCACCTATAGGACTTGTAGTGTGTTAGTCCCATCACACACACAGAGCTATATTTTGTTCCCAGAAGCACCTATAGGACTTGAAGTGTGTTAGTCCCATCACACACACAGAGCTATATTTTTGTTCCCAGAAGCACCTATAGGACTTGAAGTGTGTTAGTCCCATCACACACACAGAGCTATATTTTGTTCCCAGAGGCACCTATAGGACTTGAAGTGTGTTAGTCCCATTACACACACAGAGCTATATTTTCTTCCCAGAGGCACCTATAGGACTTGAAGTGTGTTAGTCCCATCACACACACAGAGCTATATTTTGTTCCCAGAAGCACCTATAGGACTTGAAGTGTGTTAGTCCCATCACACACACAGAGCTATATTTTGTTCCCAGAAGCACCTATAGGACTTGAAGTGTGTTAGTCCCATCACACACACAGAGCTATATTTTGTTCCCAGAAGAACCTATAGGACTTGAAGTGTGTTAGTCCCATCACACACACAGAGCTATATTTTGTTCCCAGAAGCACCTATAGGACTTGAAGTGTGTTAGTCCCATCACACACACAGAGCTATATTTTGTTCCCAGAGGCACCTATAGGACTTGAAGTGTGTTAGTCCCATTACACACACAGAGCTATATTTTCTTCCCAGAAGCACCTATAGGACTTGAAGTGTGTTAGTCCCATCACACACACAGAGCTATATTTTGTTCCCAGAAGAACCTATAGGACTTGAAGTGTGTTAGTCCCATCACACACACAGAGCTATATTTTGTTCCCAGAAGCACCTATAGGACTTGAAGTGTGTTAGTCCCATCACACACACAGAGCTATATTTTGTTCCCAGAGGCACCTATAGGACTTGAAGTGTGTTAGTCCCATTACACACACAGAGCTATATTTTCTTCCCAGAAGCACCTATAGGACTTGAAGTGTGTTAGTCCCATCACACACACAGAGCTATATTTTGTTCCCAGAAGAACCTATAGGACTTGAAGTGTGTTAGTCCCATCACACACACAGAGCTATATTTTGTTCCCAGAAGCACCTATAGGACTTGAAGTGTGTTAGTCCCATCACACACACAGAGCTATATTTTGTTCCCAGAGGCACCTATAGGACTTGAAGTGTGTTAGTCCCATTACACACACAGAGCTATATTTTCTTCCCAGAAGCACCTATAGGACTTGAAGTGTGTTAGTCCCATCACACACACAGAGCTATATTTTGTTCCCAGAAGCACCTATAGGACTTGAAGTGTGTTAGTCCCATCACACACACAGAGCTATATTTTGTTCCCAGAAGAACCTATAGGACTTGAAGTGTGTTAGTCCCATCACACACACAGAGCTATATTTTGTTCCCAGAAGCACCTATAGGACTTGAAGTGTGTTAGTCCCATCACACACACAGAGCTATATTTTGTTCCCAGAGGCACCTATAGGACTTGAAGTGTGTTAGTCCCATTACACACACAGAGCTATATTTTCTTCCCAGAAGCACCTATAGGACTTGAAGTGTGTTAGTCCCATCACACACACAGAGCTATATTTTGTTACCAGAAGCACCTATAGGACTTGAAGTGTGTTAGTCCCATCACACACACAGAGCTATATTTTGTTCCCAGAAGCACCTATAGGACTTGAAGTGTGTTAGTCCCATCACACACACAGAGCTATATTTTCTTCCCAGAAGCACCTATAGGACTTGAAGTGTGTTAGTCCCATCACACACACAGAGCTATATTTTGTTCCCAGAGGCACCTATAGGACTTGAAGTGTGTTAGTCCCATTACACACACAGAGCTATATTTTCTTCCCAGAAGCACCTATAGGACTTGAAGTGTGTTAGTCCCATCACACACACAGAGCTATATTTTGTTCCCAGAAGCACCTATAGGACTTGAAGTGTGTTAGTCCCATCACACACACAGAGCTATATTTTGTTCCCAGAAGCACCTATAGGACTTGAAGTGTGTTAGTCCCATCACACACACAGAGCTATATTTTCTTCCCAGAAGCACCTATAGGACTTGAAGTGTGTTAGTCCCATCACACACACAGAGCTATATTTTGTTCCCAGAGGCACCTATAGGACTTGAAGTGTGTTAGTCCCATTACACACACAGAGCTATATTTTCTTCCCAGAAGCACCTATAGGACTTGAAGTGTGTTAGTCCCATCACACACACAGAGCTATATTTTCTTCCCAGAAGCACCTATAGGACTTGAAGTGTGTTAGTCCCATCACACACACAGAGCTATATTTTGTTCCCAGAAGAACCTATAGGACTTGAAGTGTGTTAGTCCCATCACACACACAGAGCTATATTTTTGTTCCCAGAAGCACCTATAGGACTTGAAGTGTGTTAGTCCCATCACACACACAGAGCTATATTTTCTTCCCAGAAGCACCTATAGGACTTGAAGTGTGTTAGTCCCATCACACACACAGAGCTATATTTTGTTCCCAGAGGCACCTATAGGACTTGAAGTGTGTTAGTCCCATTACACACACAGAGCTATATTTTCTTCCCAGAAGCACCTATAGGACTTGAAGTGTGTTAGTCCCATCACACACACAGAGCTATATTTTGTTCCCAGAAGCACCTATAGGACTTGAAGTGTGTTAGTCCCATCACACACACAGAGCTATATTTTGTTCCCAGAAGCACCTATAGGACTTGAAGTGTGTTAGTCCCATCACACACACAGAGCTATATTTTGTTCCCAGAAGCAACTATAGGACTTGAAGTGTGTTAGTCCCATCACACAGACCTTTATTTTCTTCCCAGAAGCACCTATAGGACTTGAAGTGTGTTAGTCCCATCACACAGAGCTCCTCTATTTTCTTTGCAGAAGCACCCATAGGACTTCTAGTGTGTTAGTGGCATCACACAGAGCTCCTATATATTCTTCTCAGCAGCACCCACAGGACTTCTAGTGTGTTAGTGGCATCACACAGAGCTCCTCTATTTTCTTTGCAGAAGCACCCACAGGACTTCTAGTGTGTTAGTGGCATCACACAGAGCTCCTCTATTTTCTTTGCAGAAGCACCCATAGGACTTCTAGTGTGTTAGTGGCATCACACAGAGCTCCTATATATTCTTCTCAGCAGCACCCACAGGACTTCTAGTGTGTTCGTGGCATCACACAGAGCTCCTCTATTTTCTTTGCATAAGCACCCACAGGACTTCTAGTGTGTTAGTGGCATCACACAGAGCTCCTCTATTTTCTTTGCAGAAGCACCCACAGGACTTCTAGTGTGTTAGTGGCATCACACAGAGCTCCTATATATTCTTCTCAGCAGCACCCACAGGACTTCTAGTGTGTTAGTGGCATCACACAGAGCTCCTCTATTTTCTTTGCATAAGCACCCACAGGACTTCTAGTGTGTTAGTGGCATCACACAGAGCTCCTCTATTTTCTTTGCAGAAGCACCCATAGGACTTCTAGTGTGTTAGTGGCATCACACAGAGCTCCTATATATTCTTCTCAGCAGCACCCACAGGACTTCTAGTGTGTTAGTGGCATCACACAGAGCTCCTCTATTTTCTTTGCAGAAGCACCCACAGGACTTCTAGTGTGTTAGTGGCATCACACAGAGCTCCTCTATTTTCTTTGCAGAAGCACCCACAGGACTTCTAGTGTGTTAGTGGCATCACACAGAGCTCCTCTATTTTCTTTGCATAAGCACCCACAGGACTTCTAGTGTGTTAGTGGCATCACACAGAGCTCCTCTATTTTCTTTGCAGAAGCACCCATAGGACTTCTAGTGTGTTAGTGGCATCACACAGAGCTCCTATATATTCTTCTCAGCAGCACCCACAGGACTTCTAGTGTGTTAGTGGCATCACACAGAGCTCCTCTATTTTCTTTGCAGAAGCACCCATAGGACTTCTAGTGTGTTAGTGGCATCACACAGAGCTCCTATATATTCTTCTCAGCAGCACCCACAGGACTACCGACTACAATGGCTGGAAGACCGCCAAGGGGAGGCAGAGCGTGCAGAGCCAAGAACACAGGGCAGGCAGGCTCTGTTTCTAGTGGACGTGGCCGTGGACGTGGACGTGGTCGTGCATCGTCATCAGCACGTGGCCATGGGACACGCGCGTCTTTGTTTTCGGCAGCTGGACATGTGGAGCCGCATCATGCTGAAGGCTTGGTAGAATGGATGACCAAGCCCTCCTCATCCTCCTCATCCTCTCTCACCCAGGCTCAGGGTACTGACAGAGCATCATCAGCCACCCCTTCCCTAGACCCACCATGTCCTCCTGAGGAGTCCCCCGAACTCTTTGAGCACAGTGTTGGGTACATGCTCCAGGAGGATGCCCAACGATTCGAAGGCTCGGATGACGATACCCAGCTTGAGGAATCTGGCAGTACTGTTCCACCAGCTGCAGCTTACTGCCAGGTTTGCTCTAGTGGTGAAGAGGGAGGGGATGATGAGGTCACTGACTCCACGTGGGTGCCTCAAGGGAGAGAGGATGAGGAGGAGGACGAGGAGGAGGAGGATGCGGCGTCACATGTCCAACGAGGCAGGATGCCCCTGGAGGCCAGGTAGAGGCCAGCACAGCAACTGTACAACACCGCAGAGCTCCGCCTGTGCAGGGCGCTGCCTCTGCACGTTATCAGAAAAGTTCTTTGGTGTGGGCCTTTTTTGAGACGAGTGCAGCAGATCGCACCACTGCTATTTGCAATATTTGTCTCAAGCGTATCTCACGTGGCCAAAACATCAGCCGCTTGGGCACGACAAGCATGACCAGACATATGGCGACCTGCCATGCAGCTCGTTGGCAGGCACACATAAAAGACCCACACCAAAGAACTAAGCGGACCTCTCCTTGCTCCTCCTCAGCTGGGATCTCCATCCCCACTACACCTTCAGTCCTCTCTGAAAGCTGCTCTGAGAGGACTGAAGGTGTAGAATTAGGTGTGTCACAACCAAGTACTTGCAGTACACCGACGTCCGATTGCAGCAGGCAAATTTCCCTGCCCCAGCTGCTGGACCGTAGAAAGAAGTACACTCCCAGCCATCCACATGCCCAGCGGTTGAATGCTAGCCTTGCTAAATTGCTAGCACTTCAACTGCTGCCTTTTCAGTTGGTAGACTCGGCCCCCTTCCGTGAGTTTGTTCAATGTGCGGTTCCTCAGTGGCAGGTTCCAAACGCCACTTTTTCTCGCGGAAGGCGATTCCGTCTCTCTACCGGCATGTGGAGGGCAATGTCCATGCCTCGCTGGACAGGGCGGTCAGCGGTAAGGTGCATATTACCGCTGACTCATGGTCCAGCAGGCATGGACAGGGACGGTACCTTTCTTTCACGGCCCATTGGGTCACTCTATTGGCAGCTGGGAGGGATGCAGGACAAGGTGCAGTAGTGTTGGAGGTTGTTCCGCCACCACGCCTCCAAAACGCGACTACTGCTACTGGTTGTGACACACCTCTCTCCTCCACCCCCTCCTCTTCTTCTTCCTCCAGTGCTCTGTCCTTGGAACCAGCGGTGCTCCGTAGGCGTACAAGGGGCTACGCAAGTACGCAGGCAAAAAGATGCCATGCCGTGCTTGCGCTGGTGTGTTTGGGGGACAGGAGCCACACTGGGCCAGAGGTTCTGGCAGCTCTGCAGGGGCAGGCCGAGAGGTGGTTGACGCCACGTCAGCTTAAGCCAGGAATGGTCGTTTCTGACAATGGCACCAACCTCCTCTCCGCCCTGCGACAGGGGCAGCTCACCCATGTGCCCTGCATGGCTCACGTCCTCAACCTGGTGGTGCAGCGGTTCTTGGGCAGGTTCCCAGGCTTACAGGATGTCCTGAGGCAGGCCAGGAAAGTCTGTGTGCATTTCCGCCGATCTTATAATGCCAGTGCTCGGCTGACTGAGCTGCAAAAGGAGCTGAACCTGCCCAAGAACCGCCTAATATGTGACATGCCCACCAGGTGGAACTCAACGTTGGCCATGCTGCAGCGACTGCACACGCAGCAGAGGGCCATCAATGAGTACCTTTGCGACTACGGCACCAGGACAGGGTCAGGGGAGCTTGGTTTTTTTTCCCCACGTCAGTGGAGCATGATCAGGGATGCATGCACTGTCCTCTCACCATTTGAGGAGGCCACGAGGATGGTGAGCAGTGACAGTGCATGCATCAGTGACACTGTCCCTCTTGTCCACCTGTTGGAGCATACGCTGCGTGGGATAATGGACAGGGCACTTGAGGCAGAACAGAGGCAGGAAGAGGAGGACTTCCTTGCCTCTCAAGGCCCCCTTTATCCGGACAGTGTTCCTTCTGTCCCACCCATCACACAGGAAGAGGATGAGGAGGAGGAGGAGGAGGAGGAGGAGGATTGTTTGAGCATGGAGGTGGAGCCTGGCACTCAGCATCAGCAGCAGCAGTCTTTTAGGGATGATGTACAGTCCCAACAAACCAGTGGACTTGTACGTGGCTGGGAGGAGGTGGCTGGCGATCATGTCATCCTCAGTGACCCAGAAGACTCCGGACCGAATGCCTCAGCTAACCTACGCTGCATGGCCTCCCTGATCCTGCAAAGCCTGCGGAAGGATCCTCGTGTTCTTCGGATCAAGGAGAGGGACCATTACTGGCTGGCCACTCTCCTTGATCCGCGGTACAAGGGTAAGGTTGCGGACCTTATCTTGCCGTCGCAGAGGGAGCAGAGGATGAGACATCTCAGGGAGGCCTTGCAGAAAGGTCTGTGCAACGCGTTCCCAGAAACTGGGAGGCTACAAACTCCTGGTCCTGGGCGACGAGTTGCTGAGGCTTCGGTCAGTGGCAGAAGGAGCGGTGGGGAAGGTGGACGTCTGACCGATGCGTTCAGACAATTTTTTAGTCCGCAGCCCCAAGGTATGATCGGTTCCAGCAACCATCGCCAGCGTCTGATATACATGGTGCAGGAATACCTTGGGGCAAGGTCAGACTTGGACACCTTTCCCACCGAAAATCCTCTGGCTTACTGGGTCCTGAGGATGGATCACTGGCCAGAGCTTGCACAGTATGCAATTGAGCTACTGGCCTGTCCTGCCTCCAGCGTTCTTTCCGAACGCACATTCAGTGCTGCTGGAGGATTTGTGACTGATCATAGGGTGCGCCTGTCCACCGCCTCGGTTGATCGACTGACATTCATCAAAATGAATCAGTCTTGGATCACCACCAGCTACCAGGCACCTGAGGCGGATATAACCGAATAATTTTTAATGTCACATCCCTTCAAGACTGCCTATGCTGATGCTGAGTGACTGTCCTCTTATGTTCACTGACTATCCTCTTCCTCCTCCTCAATGATCCATGCCACCACACCAGTGCCTAAGGCACAATTTTTCAGCCCCTGTTTAACAGGGGCGTGTACTTCCAATTTTTTAAAAAAATGCTTCGCAACACGTGTGACTGCTGTGCTCCAAGTACAGTCTCTGTGAGGGGTTGCAGTGTTGTGGCACCAGCACCAGTGCCAAAGGCACAATTTTTCAGCCCCTGTTTAACAGGGGCGGGTACTTACAATTTTTTAAAAAAAATGCTTCGCAACACGTGTGACTGCTGTGCTCCAAGTACAGTATCTGTGAGGGCCGGGTTGCAGTGTTGTGGCACCAGCACCAGTGCCTAAGGCACAATTTTTCAGCCCCTGTTTAACAGGGGCGGGTACTTCCAATTTTAAAAAAAATGCTTCGCAACACGTGTGACTGCTGTGCTCCAAGTACAGTATCTGTGAGGGCCGGGTTGCAGTGTTGTGGCACCAGCACCAGTGCCTAAGGCACAATTTTTCAGCCCCTGTTTAACAGGGGCGGGTACTTCCAATTTTTTAAAAAAAATGCTTCGCAACACGTGTGACTGCTGTGCTCCAAGTACAGTATCTGTGAGGGCCGGGTTGCAGTGTTGTGGCACCAGCACCAGTGCCTAAGGCACAATTTTTCAGCCCCTGTTTAACAGGGGCGGGTACTTACAATTTTTTAAAAAAAATGCTTCGCAACACGTGTGACTGCTGTGCTCCAAGTACAGTCTCTGTGAGGGGTTGCAGTGTTGTGGCACCAGCACCAGTGCCTAAGGCACAATTTTTCAGCCCCTGTTTAACAGGGGCGGGTAATTACAAATCTTGATCTAATAGTTCACAGCAGGGCCCATTCCTGCGCCCACCAAGAGTAACTATGAGGGCCTGCAGTCTTGTGGCAACACCGTCCACCACCACCGCCAAAGGCCCAATTTTTCTGCCCTGTTCATCAGGTGCTTGCAATTACAAATCTTGATCTAATAACTCACAACAGGGCCCATTCCTGCGCCCACCAAGAGTAACTGTGAGGGCCTACAGTCTTGTGGCAACACCGTCCACCACCACCGCCAAAGGCCCAATTTTTCTGCCCTGTTCATCAGGTGCTTGCAATTACAAATCTTGATCTAATAACTCACAGCAGGGCCCATTCCTGCGCCCACCAAGAGTAACTATGAGGGCCTACAGTCTTGTGGCAACACCGTCCACCACCACCGCCAAAGGCCCAATTTTTCTGCCCTGTTCATCAGGTGCTTGCAATTACAAATCTTGATCTAATAACTCACAGCAGGGCCCATTCCTGCGCCCACCAAGAGTAACTATGAGGGCCTACAGTCTTGTGGCAACACCGTCCACCACCACCGCCAAAGGCCCAATTTTTCTGCCCTGTTCATCAGGTGCTTGCAATTACAAATCTTGATCTAATAACTCACAGCAGGGCCCATTCCTGCGCCCACCAAGAGTAACTGTGAGAGCTTACAGTCTTGTGGCAACACCGTCCACCACCACCACCACCCCCAATTTTTCTGCCCTGTTCAACAGGTGCATGCAATTACAAATCTTGATCTATTAACTCATAGCAGGGCCCATTCCTGTGCCCACCAGTCTTGTGGCTACACCAACATCTAATAGGGCAAATTTCTGCAGAGTATATACGCCAGGCCCCTACTTTCAAACATCCAACTTACAAACGACTCCTACTTGCAAATGGAAAGAGAAAACAGGAAGTGAGAGGAAATCTACCCCTAGGAAGGGAAATTCTATCCTGTTAGATTTAATTTGGGAAAAAGGTATCTCCTCTCTACTGATACTTTATCACCAATCCTTGTTTCAATTAAAACCCCACTTTTCCAAAAACATTTGTCATTGGGACGGAAAGTGAGGTGACATGTTCTGAACAGATGTGCAAAGACAGCAAATGTTACAGGGGTGATAACCCCTCCCTATGTTCTCCAAAAAGCTTAAAAATAGATTTTTTTGGGATGGAGCTACACTTCATAATGTACCTGTTCAGATTCTACTTAAGAACAAACCTAAAGCCGCAAGTGGTTTTAAATGGCTTCTTTTTTTCCTTTACAAATGTCATTTTGTGCAAGGACAGTTCTAAACACGGGAAACACATGCCACTTCACAGGCATACTTTAGACACCCCCCAGGTACCATATTTAAAGGAAAATTTCACTTTTTTTTTTTCACTTTATGCATCATTAAAATGACTGCTCCCGAAAAAACGTTAGTTTTTAAAAGTTCTTTTTGCATTGATATATGTCCCCTGGGGCAGGACCCGGGTCCCCAAACCTGTTTTATGACATTAACATGCATATTGGCCGTTGTAATTAGCACTTTTGATTTCGAACGTTCGCGTCCATTATAACGTATAGGGTTCGAAAATTCGCGCGAACTTTCGGTCCGTTCGAAGGTTCTGGTTCGAACCGAACCCGGGGGTGTTCGGCTCATCCCTACTGGTTGTCATTCTCAAGTAAAATCAATAAAACTATTGTAACATTCATACTGACCACCAATGTAAGGAGGGATTTACACTGACCACCAATGTAAGGGGGAATTCTACAATGACCACAAATGTAACAGGGACATTTACACTGACCACCAATGTAACAGGGACATTTACACTGACCGCCAATGTAAGGGGCGATTTTACACTCCCCTCCAATGCAATGGGAAGATTTACAATGACCCCCAACATAACAGGGGTATTTACACTAGCCATCAATATAACTGTTACACATTACACTGACCAGCAATGTAACAGGAGCATTTAGAGTGACCCCCCCCCCCCCCCCACCTTCTCTGCTGATCTCTGCATCATTATCCACACCCTCAACATATAAATCAGCTCTATGCATTGCACACTACAAAGTGCAGGGCTAAGCAGAGGTGATGACAGGTTCAGTATGCAGCAATCTCATGACACACGCTTCAAGGGACAGGCAAATAAAGATCAGGACTGTCCCGGCAAATCAGGGACAGTTGGCAAGATCCTGGTAGTAACACACTTCCTACTGTCCTGGGGAAACAGTCTGCACCTGTACCATATCTGTGGAAGAACAGTGTTGTCATCCTAAGATGCTCTCCTGTTTTGAACTACACCTTCCCCTCTCATCATCCTTATTACATTGGGGTGAACTGTTCTGTACTTCACAGACAAGAGATGGAAAGGCTAATAACCTTTTTTGAGATTTCAGCTCAACAAAAGCAAGATCAACAGGTATTTTGCTGTACTTGAAAAAAATGCTCTTAGCCTGGAAAAAAAGAAAATTATTGCAGTCACCATATGTATATGCAATATATAACATTTTTATTCTTGAGTTTACTCCTGCTCAGTAGTGCTAATGAACAAAATAAGGGTCGCATGTAAACAATAATAATTAAATGAAAAATCAGTTCAGTTGGTTCAGTATCAATTCAGTCCAGTCAAGGAACTCCTCAACCTTTGTTGCTTGACTTCAGTTTGCCTAACAACAAGAAATTATCCAGTTTATATCACAGCCTGGGACAAGGCTGGCTCCAAAAGGTTTTTTTTTTTTAATAATAAAAATACACAAATCATAATAAAGTTTACTGGTTAATTAGTAGATTATTGGTTAAAGTATTGGTTATTGGTTAATGTAGAAGATTATTCACCTTTATTAGATAATGGGGAATTTGTGTAGTAAGGTACTATGAGGCAAGGGTTTTGCATGAATAAAACAACATTTTGAAGAAATCCAGACACCAGACACTCTACACTGGGAGACATCATCCCTCAATATACACGTCCAGCTTAATATCAAGGTATTATATAACAGTCAGGCCGGGTACACATGACCAGCATCCCAGTGAAAGGCTGTGCAGGGGGGAGGCATGTCAGGACCATTCTGATCATTGGAGGAGAGCAGGCTGAGTTCCCAGCATAGTTACAGAACTGACCACATTGTGTTTGCCTTCTTAGTGTGGTCAGTTTATGATAGGAAAGCAGAGGAACTGGCAGGAACACCAGGGATTTCACACAAAGGAAACAATACAAAAAGAACAGGATACTTGTTCATACAATTACATGGTACAGCAGGCACATATCAGGAATATGAAATGTTGGGTTTACATACTCTTACTATTAACCACTTATTAATACTTTTAACCACTTCATCCCTGGAAGGTTTATCCCCCTTCCTGACTAGGCCATTTTTTGTGATACGGCACTGCATTTTTTAACTGACAATTGCGCTTTCTGCTCTAAAACATATCCAATAAAAAAATGTTAAATTAAATAAAAATCCCAATAAGCATATATCGTTTGGTTTGCGCAAAAGTTATAGCATCTACAAACTATGGGAATTTTATTTATTTTTTGTAAATAGTAATGGCGGCGATCAGTGACTTATAGCAGGACTGCGATATTGCGGGGGACAAGTCGGACTCGTAACTGACACTTTTTTGGGGACCAGTGACATTATTACAGTGATCAGTGCTAAAAATATGCACCGTCACTGTATTAATGACATGGCAGGGAATGGGTTAACATCAGGGGTGATCAAAGGGTTAAATGTGTGCCTAGGGCGTGATTACTAACTGTGGGAGAGGTGCTTTTACTACTTGAAGACATGGATCAGTGTTCCTGTTTCACAGAAACACAGGATCCATGTCTTCTGTACTCACAGAATGGCAGTCTGCCTTGTTTACAGGTACCGAATGATCGGTGGGTCCCAGCGCACATTCACCCTGAGGGACCCGCTGATTGGACTTCACTGTTCACTGTTCACTTCACTTCGCTGTTTTTCCAGCAACACTTTCCTAAGAAGATGAGCTTGAACATGTCATGGATCTCATTGACAGCTGTCAATCAGCTCCCCATAAAAGCAGTTGGGATTACCTGAATAAATGTTGAGCTGTGTTGACAGGACCTCAGCCAGAAGGGGACAGTATATACCTACACCTCCAGGAGGGGATGACCACAGGTGATACTGGGCATTAATATCATGCAGGGACTGCTAAAGGGGCCCTCTCCTCCCTTGGGCCCACTTAAAGCGGACCCTTAATGACTTGATATTAAATAATGTTCTTTAGAAAGGAACATACATTCCACATTAATAATTATGCTACCAAAATTAGCTGTAAACTGCCTACAGCTATGCTCCTGTTTCTTCTTGCTGGAGGCCACAATTTTGCTGAAGCCCAGAGCCCCTAAGCAGAAGTAAATTATAAAGCTGAACTAAAACCAACAGTTTCAAAAAAGTTACATTCCTTTAATGTCGGGATTGCCAACTGTCACATTTGCTTGTTTCCTCAATGATCAGATCAAATTAAACAGAAGCAGCTTCCTTGGCTGTAAAGGATAAGAGGGTTTAATTCCACTTAAAGGTTGTCAGCAGATCGGCCTCTACAAATTCGTTAGTGCCTAAATATGGAGAGCAACTAAGCAGGGTGTATTACTGGATTTTACACAGTATAGGCACTTATTTTTAATGTTTTACATAGCTATATCTGCAACAGGGGCTAGCCTGTAAAGATCTAGCAGGACTCAATTTTGTGACTAAAAATCTACTTTAAGCAAATCATGTGACTGTTGCATGTCCTGAAAGCATTGGAGGGTCCTGATGTGTGCTCTGTAAACATCTGGAAAAAGCCGGCATTGTCAGTGTTCCCTTTAGAGGAGAGGGTTTGTTACTACCTAATTAAAAATTCATACTCACCATTAGGGATGAGCCGAAATCCCCCCCCCCCCCCCCATGGTTCGGTTCGCACCAGAACCTGCAAACGGACCGAAAGTTTGCGCAAACTTTAGACCCCGTTAAAGTCTATGGGACCCGAATGTTTGAAATCAAAAGTGCTAATTTTAAAGGCTAATATGCAAGTTATTGTCCTAAAAAGGGTTTGGGGACCCGGGTCCTGCCCCAGGGGACATGTATCAATGCAAAAGGGAGCAGTGATTTTAACAATGCCTAAAGTGAAAAAAAAAGTGAAATATTCCTTTAAATATCGTACCTGGGGGGTGTCTCTAGTATGCCTGTAAAGTGGCGCGTGTTTCCAGTGCTTAGAACAGTCCCTGCACAAAATGAAATTTTTAAAGGAATAAAAGTAATTTAAAACTGCTTGCGGCTTTAATGTAATGTCTGGTCCTGGCAATATGGATGAAAATCAGTGAGACAAACGGCATGGGTACCCCCCCCTCCGGGTACCCCCCCCCCAGTCCATTACCAGGCCCTTTGGGTCTTGTATGGATATTAAGGGGAACCCCGCACCCAAATGAAATTTAAAAAAGGAAAGGCGTGGGGCCCCCAGGCTCTATATACTCTGAACAGCAGTATACAGACGGTGCAAACAAGACTGTAGGTTTGTTTTTAAGTAGAATCTGTTTTTAATTTTGAACTGGTACATTTTTAAAGTGTAGCTCTAGACAAAAAATCAATTTTTAAGCTTTTTGGAAAACATAGGGAAGGGTTATCACCCCTGTAACATTTGTTTTGCTTTCTGTGCACCTCTTCAGAAGATTTCACCTCACTTTCTGTCCCAATGACAAATGTTTTTTGAAAATTTGGGTTTTTTAGTGAAACAAGAATTGGGGATAAAGCATCTAATATTTTTCCAATATTAACACTTACAGGAGAGAAATTCCCTTCCTAGGGGTAGATTTCATTTCACTTCCTGACGTCTCCTTCTGTTTGCAAGTAGGAGTCGTTTGTAAGTTGGATGTTTAAAAGTAGGGGCCTGCCCTATATGCTCTGCAGAAATTTGGGCCTAGGGTGTTGGTGTTGCCACAACACTGTAAGCCCTCACAGTTACTATTGGTGGGCGCTGGAACGCCCTGCTGTGAACTATCTTATCAAGAATTGTAATTACATGCCATTGTTGAACAGTGGTAGAAAAATTGGGCCTTTGGTGGTTGTGGTGGTGGTGCTGGTGCCACAACACTGTTAGTCCTCACAGTTACTCTTGGTGGGCACTGGAACGGGCCCTGCTGTGAAATATTATATCAAGAATTGTAATTACATGCACCTGTTGAACAGGGGCAGAAAAATTGGGCCTTTGGTGGTGGTGGCGGGGGTGGTGTTGCCACAACACTGTAAGCCCTCACAGTTGCACTTGGTGGGCGCAGGAATGGGCCCTGCTGTGAAATATTAGATAAAGAATTGTAATTACATTACCCTGTTGAACAGGGTCCGAAAAATTGGGCCTTAGGCACTGGTGCCACAACACTGCAACACCTCACAGAAACTCTAGTTGGAGCTCAGGAATGAGCCCTGCTGCAAAGTATTGCATCAAAAACTGTAATTACATGCCCCTGTTAAACAGGTGCTAAAAAATTGGGCCTTAGGCACTGGTGCCACAAAACTGCAACCCCTCACAGAAACTCTAGTTGGAGCGCAGCAATGAGCCCTGCTGCAAAGTATTGCATCAAAAATTTTAATTGCACGCCCCTGTTAAACAGGGGCTGAAAAATTGGGACTTAGCCACTGGTGGCGGCGCCCAGAACCAAAAATGTTCTTACAAGCTATCAGCATGATCATTGAGGAGGAAGAGGATAGTCACTCAGCATAACAGGATAGTCGCTCAGCATCAGCATAGGCAGTCTTGAAGGGATCTGACATTTAAAAAAAATTATTTGGTTACATCAGCATCAGGTGCTGGGTAGCTGGTAGTGATCCAAGACTGATTAATTTTTTTGAAGGTCAGTCGATCAACCGAGTCGGTGGACAGGCGCACCCTGTGATCGATTACAAAGCCTCCAGCAGCACTGAATGTGCATTCCAAAAGAACGCTGGATGAAGGACAGGCCAGTAGCTCAATTGCAATTGCAAGCTCTGGCCAGTGATCCATCCTCAAGACCCAGTAACCAGTAACCAGTGACCCAGAGGATTTTCAGTGGGAAAGGTGTCCAAGTCTAATCTTGCCCCTAGGTATATCCTGCACCATGTAAATCAGACGCTGGCGATGGTTGCTGGAACCCGATCATACTTTGGGGATGCGGACTAAAAAATCGTCTGAACGCATCGGTCAGACTGCCACCTTCTCCACCACTCCTTCTTTGACTGACCGAAGCCTCAGCAACACGTTGTCCAGGACAAGGAATTTGTAACCTCCCAGTCTCTGGGAACTCGTTGCACAGACCTTTCTGCAAGGCCTCCTGAAGATGTTTCATCCTCTGCTTCCTCTGCGACGGCAAGATAAGGTCCGCAACCTTACCCTTGTAATGTGGATCAAGGAGGGTTGCCAGCCAGTAATGATACCTCTCCTTGATCCGACGAATACGAGGATCCTTCCGCAGGCTTTGCAGGATCAGGGAGGCCATGCAGCGTAGGTTAGCTGACTGAGGCATTCGGTCCGGAGTCCTCTGGGTCACTAAGGACAACATGATCCGCAGCCACCTCCTCCCAGCCACGTACAAGTCCATGGGTTTCTTGGGGCTGTAAATGATCCCTTAAAGACTGCTGCTGATGCTGAGTGCTGGGCTCCACCTCCATGCTGACACAATCCTTCTCCTCCTCGTCCTCTTTCTGTGTGATCGGCGGGCCAGCAGGAACACTGTCCACTGTAAAGGGGGCCTTGAGAGGTAAGGAGGTCCTCCTCTTCCTGCCTCTCTTCTGCCTCAAGTGCCCTGTCCATTATTCCATGCAGTGTGTGCTCCAACAGGTGGACAAGAGGGACAGTGTCACTGATGCATGTACTGTCACTGCTTACCATCCTCGTGGCCTCCTTAAATGGTGACAGGACAGTGCATGCATCCCTGATCATGGCCCACTGGCGTGGGGAAAAAAAAAAAAGCTCCCCTGACCCTGTCCTGGTGCCATAGTTACACAGGTAATCATTGATGGCCCTCTGCTGCGCGTGCAGACTGTCAGTCTGTCAGTGTCAGTGAAGGAAGAGGACGTGCGCCTAGCAGCTCCGGCCGTCAGGGGCCCACAGCCCCAGCGAGCAGGACCCAGCCAGTGCCCATCCCATCCGGACCCCACTGCGGATCCGGCGGGCCCCCCGCAACCAATCGGCCCCTTCCCTTCTCCGCGCCGGCCACAGCTGCCCATCGGGCATCAGCAGCTAGGAGAGTCAGCGGCTCCGGCCTAGTCCCGGCCGAAGCCGGCCATCCGCCTCCCCAATCGCCTCTCCAGCCCTCTCCAGCAGGACCCAGCCAGTGCCCATCCCATCCGGACCCCACTGCGGATCCCGGGGGCCCCCCGCAACCAATCGGCCCCTTCCCTTCTCCGCGCCGGCCGCAGCTAGGAGAGTCCGCGGCTCCGGCCTAGTCCCGGCCGAAGCCGGCCATCCGCCTCCCAAATCGCCTCTCCAGACCTCTTTTTTGGCTCAACAGGGCTGCGGCGAGCTCCCCCCCTCCAAGCCCTCCAACGCTCACCTACACTCACGGAAGAACAAGGAGCCGTCAGTGCCAGGACAGGCCGCAGCTCCGGCCTAGTCCGGCGGCCATCTTGGTACACCCAAACCACAGCACTCCACCTGCTTCAACCTAGTATGGCGGCCATCTTGGTACACCCAGACCGGCCAAGCTATTTTAAAACACAGTTTTTTTTAACTACAAGTGGTTAGACAACAGTCTAATTGCTTGTTTTAATTGTTTTTAACCAAGTTTTAACCAAAGCTTTTAACCAAAGTTTTAACCAAGTTTTTAACAAGTTTTTAACCAAGTTTTTAACAAGGCTTTTAATTACAGCATACACCCAGACCAGCCAGTTTTAACCACTAGTTTTAACAGCACACACCGGAAACATCAGCATCGCCATATAGCCGCCTCTTCTTCCCCTGGTGATCAACATCAGGATCCACCCTATCTCCATCGTTGGATCAACCCGGTAAGGTAAATATTCTGTTAAGTATCGCAGGGGATCACCACTAGAAGGTGATCTAGGGACCAACATCCGACGCCCCTCGGGGGGTCAGCAAGGAATTTTTTCCTCTGCAAGAGCAATTTGCCGCGCTAGTAGGGGTTTTTCGCCTTCCTCTGGATCAACGGAAGGGTGGGTGTAGTTCTACAGGGTTTCCCACAGATCCGTTATCTGGAACTCTTCACACCAATAGCAAGACCAGCAACATCTTCAACCGCCTTGTTCAATACCATTATCGCCTCAACAACAGCATCAGCTTTTTTCAACGCATCATCTCGTCCACAGCAAAAAAAAATTTGGAGCACCTCAACATGTGCAATTTCAAATACTCAGCAGAGTCCCTCCGCAGACTAAGAAATTTGACCGCAACTCTACCGACCGACATTCAAAAAATATTACAAAAAGAACGACTACTAAGGATCGATCCACAAGCAACGATCAAACATAAGACTACAACTCAACCGCAACAGTTAGCATGCGCCTTGATTAACACCAGATCGGCAGTCAAGCACAGGCACGAAATCCATGACTTCATCACACAAAACAACATAGATTGCCTCTTCATCACGGAAAGCTGGCTAACACCCAACTGCAACACCATCCTAACAGAATTAGTGCCAGAAAACTACAGGATCCTAACCAAGCATAGGAAAGGAAAAAAAGGAGGAGGCCTAGCAGTGATCTTCAAAGCTCATCTGGCGCTCGCCAAACCTACGGTACAGAACACAGCAACTTTTATGGAGACACTTACTCTACAGATGCAAACCACACCACAAGAAACCATCCACATGCTGCTATGCTACAGGCCACCAGGACCATAGAGAAATCTACCGATACCACTCACGGAATTCATTTCGGCACACACCCTGAAAAACAACAAGGTTCTGGTACTCGGAGATTTCAACCTCTGGGCAAACTCCACCGAAGACCCCATCGCCACCACCTGCATCAATCAACTGGAAGACCTAGGGCTTTAACAACTAGTAAAGGCTCCCACACATGGGTCGGGTCACATCCTGGACCTCATCTTCAAGCAAAATATGGACATCAGCATACAAGACAACATAGCGATACCATGGACAGACTACCATGCTATCAAATTTGAGATCGCCACTAACATCTCCCTCTAAAAACCAAACCCGGCGGCAACAACACACTGGATTAGATTGCAGAAGAAACTACACTCGGAAATCTTCAAAACCACAATATACAAAATGGCAACACTAAATCAAAACCACTCAACAGAACGAACACTCAGCTTCATAAACAAGGCACTTCTACAAACAGCAGACGCAGTCGCCCGGAAACATCGAGCACCCATCCGCAAGAAAAATTCTGGATGGTTTAATGCCACGCTTACTCTACTGAAACAGGAACACAGAAGAGCAGAAAGAGCCTGGAGAAGAAACACCACAAAGGAAAATCACACTACAGAATACTCACCAAGAGATATCATAAAGCAATTTTCACGGCAAAAAAAGAACATGTCTCAAACACCCTCTCAAAAGCCTTAAACCGACCACAGGAACTTTTCAAACTAGTCGCCCAGACTATGAACCCCACCTGCCTTGAGCCCCTAGGAAACGAAACTCAAGAATACTGCAACAAATTATCCAATTTTTTCATCAACAAAATAGACAACATTCCGAAAATAATTCAACATAAAAAAAACAACAACCAACTCTACTCAACCCAACCCAGGTAAGGAATTTTACATCCACAGCGCACAAGCACCACATTTTTCGCTTACCCCGATCACCACGGATGAAACCAAAAATGCCATCAAGAGCCTCCGAGACAGCACATCGCCAAACGACATCATCCCCACAAAACTCTTGAAAGAATGCTCCGACATTCTGGCCCCCGCTATTACACACCTAGTAAATCAGTCGTTCAAAGAAGGATTGGTTCCGAATTCCCTCAAGCAAGGCATCATCAAACCATTGCTAAAGAAACCTAACCTCGACCCCAAAGATCCGAACAATCGCAGACCGGCAAAAAGCATGAACACCATTTCCAAGATCATGGAGAAAGCAGTAGTACAACAGCTTCAACTTCACCTGGACACACACAAGCTCTTGGACCCACTACAATCAGGCTTCTGCCCAGGCCATGGCACAGAAATCCCATATGAAAATATGGGATGACGCCCTAGAAGCAGCGGATGATGAAGAATCGTGTCTTCTGGTATTGCTGGACCTTAGTGCAGCGTTCGACACAGTGGACCACAACACTCTTCTCAGCCGCCTCAAGGAAGTGGCAGGAGTTACAGATGTAGATCTTCCATGGTTCGCTTCCTTCTTAGGAAACCGGTCACAGACAGTGAAACTAGGAGCCTTCACTTCAGAAACCTGGGCAATTACTTATGGAGTCCCTCAAGGATCACCATTGTCACCAGTACTGTTCAACATTTACATCCGGCCACTCTTCAAAATTATTAACAAATCGGATCTATGCTACCACTCATACGCGGACGACACTCAACTGTATTTCCGGATCACCGGACAAAAAGACCAGTACCAGGAACTATGAAAATGTCTCACATTGATAGATGACTGGATAACCACTAGCTCCCTCAAACTAAATGGATCAAAAACAGAACTACTGCTCCTCGACGCAAACCAAAGGAAAAAGACGAAGACCCCTTGGACACCACCAACCATTCTGGGACAGACCATCCTTCCAATCAACAAAGCCAAAAGCCTCGGAGTAATTTTTGATTCAGAGATGACCATGGAGGCACAAATAGGATCCGTAATCAGCGGATCCCACCATCTCCTTCGCCTGCTACACAGACTCATCCCCTTCACCCCGGAAAAGGAAAAAGCGGCAGTAGTAGGAACGATCATCAATTCGCGTCTCGACTATGCAAACTCCCTCTACATAGGATTACCGGATTACCAGATTGCGCGCCTTCAAATTGTCCAAAACACAGCAGCGAGATTAGTCACCAGAAAGAAACCTTGGGAATCCATCTCCCCATCCCTAAGGACCCTCCATTGGCTCAAGGTAAAAGACAGGATCACATTCAAGACCCTCTGCCTCACCCACAAATGTACACAAGGAAATGCGCCTCAATACCTTTGTGAGAAAATAGAAAAATACATACCAAATCGCAGCCTTCGATTAACAAACCAAAACCGCCTTCTCATCCCCAAAGCCCGCTACAAATCAAAGGGAGAACGAAGATTCGCAGTACAGGGACCTCGGTTATGGAATGCTCTACCAAACAATAGACATGTGCACACTGAAATATTTCGTTTCGGAATTTCGTTTTCGTCCGAAAAATAAATTTATTTAGTTACTCCCGAAATTCGTTTTTATTTATTTCGTTTTTCGTTAAAAATTGCATTCGTCCGAAAATCCAAATGAATTAAGGTCGAATCTGTCATTGAAAGCTTATGGTGTCTGTCGAAAGTTCTAAGAAGATTCGACGGAGCAGCTAAACTGTATGACTCTGTATAGTTTAGCTGCAATTCCACCCAATTCCAGCAGCAATCTTTCCTCTCTACGTCGAATCTTTCCTCTCTACGTCGAATCTTTCCTTTCTACGTCGAATCTTTCCTTTCTACGTCGAATCTTTTCTCTCTATGTAGAATAATCTTGGACTATTAGAGTTAAGGTTAGGCACATTTGACCACAGGTTCAATGGACACAGATTGTTATTGTCAGCGTCGAATCTCCTATCTATATCGAACTGTTGTCACAACGAAAATAAAGCATTTGTTTATGTCGGATCTTTCGTTTTTCGGATTCTGCACTTTCGTTATCGTTTGTTAAAACGATAACGAAAATACCTGAAATTCGGACGAAAATGCATTCGGACGAAAACGAATGCACATGTCTACCAAACAACATCCGCTTGGAAGAAGACCATCAGGCCTTCAGGAAAAAACTCAAGACCCACCTCTTCTAAACATGGCACCTTGAGGCGATTCAGTTCACAGTTGCAGCGCTATACAAATCATTCATTCATTCATGCAGCATGGCCAATTTTGAGTTCCACTTGGTGGGCATGTCACAGATTAGGTGGTTCTTGGGCAGGTTAAATTCCTTTTGGAGGTCAGCCAGCCGAGCACTGGCATTATATGACCGGCGGAAATGCACACAGACTTTCCTGGCCTGCCTCAGGACATCCTGTAAGCCCGGGTACCTGCCCAAGAACCGCTGTACCACCAAGTTAAGGACATGAGCCAAACAGGGCACATGGGTCAGTTGTCCCTGTCGGAGGGCGGAGAGAAGGTTGGTGCCATTGTCGCAAACCACCATTCCTGGCTTAAGCTGGCGTGGCGTAAATTTAGCCAAGATAGCATTCAACCGCTGGGCATGTGGATGGCTGGGAGTGAACTTCTTTCGGCGGTGCAGCAGCTGGGGCAGGGAAATTTGCCTTGTACTATCGGACATCGGTGTACCGATAGCAGATTGCCCACAAGTACTTGGCTGTGACACACCTAATTCTACACCTTCATTCCTCTCAATGCAGGTTTTAGAGAGGACTGAAGTTATAGTGGGGTTGGAGATCCCAGCTGATGAGGAGCAAGGAGAGGTCCGCTTTGTTCTTTGGTGTGGGTCTTTTAGGTACACTTGCCAACGAACAGGTCGACATATGTCTGGTCAAGCATGTGGTGCCCAAGCGACTGATGTTTTGGCCACGTGAGATACGCTTGAGACATATGTTACAAATAGCAGCGGTGCGATCTGATGCACTCGTCTCAAAAAAGGCCCACACCAAAGAACTTTTGGAATAACACGCAGAGACAGCAGCGCCCTACACATGCAGAGCTCTGCGGTGTGATGCAGTCGGTGTGCTGCCCTTAAGCTGGCCCCTAAAGGACACCCTGCCTCGTTGGAGATGTGCCTCCTCCTCCTCTCTCCTATCAGGCACACATGTGGAGTCAGTGACCTCATCATCTCCTCCCTCCTCATCACTGAAGCAAACCTGGCAGTATGCTGCAGCTGGGGAAACATGACTACCAGATTGCTGTCCTTATTGGGCACCCCCTCTCTCTGGGCTCACGTTACTGCCTTCCTTTAGCTGGGTACCATCATCAGAGCCTTCAAAACACTGGGCATTCTCCTGGAGCATGTACCCAACACTTTGGTTAAACAGTTCGGGGGACTCCTCAGGAGGACATGGTGGGGCTAGGGAAGGAGTAACTGATGCCATTGAGCAGAGGGAAGAGGCCGCGTTGGCAGCTGGTTTGCCAGACAAAGTCCTCTGAGAGGATGAGGAGGATGAGGACCAAGTTTTCGGCATGTTGCGGCTCAACACGGCCAGCTGCCAAAAAAAAGGACAAGCGTGTCCTACTGCCACGTGCTGATGAGGATGCACCATGTCCACGACCAGCACTGTTGCCTCTAGACACAGAGACTGCTTACCCTCTTTTATTGGCTTGTGACTGTCTGCCTCTCCTTGTTGGCCTTCCAGACATACTAATGGCCTGCAGGGAGATGTAGCTGCACAAAGCTGGGATGTATATATATACTGATTATACTGCAGCTAGCAGAATCAACTGCCTGCCTGTAGTATTAGTATGAGAAAGCCGGCAATTGTATTTAGGTAAGCTTTAGGTGCACACTGTGCAGAGGACACTAAAACAAAATACTGCAGCTCCCTGCCTGTATTTGTATGAGAACACCGGCAATTGTATTCAGGTAAAGCTTTAGGTGCACACTGTGCAAAGGACACTAAAACAAAATACTGCAGTTCCTTGCCTGTATTTGTATGAGAACACCGGCAATTGTATTCAGGTAAAGCTTTCGGTGCACACTGTGCAAAGGACACTAAAGCAAAATACTGCAGCTCCCTGCCTGTATTTGTATGAGAACACCAGCAATTATATTCAGGTAAAGCTTTAGCTGAACACTGTGCAAAGGACACTAAAACAAAATACTGCAGCTCACTGCCTGTATTAGTATGAGAACACCGGCAATTGTATTCAGGTAAAGCTTTAGGTGCACACTGTGCAAAGGACACTAAAACAAAATACTGCAGCTCCCTGCCTGTATTTGTATGAGAACACCGGCAATTGTATTCAGGTAAAGCTTTAGGTGCACACTACGCAAAGGACACTAAAACAAAATACTGCAGTTCCCTGCCTGTATTTGTATGAGAACACCGGCAATTGTATTCAGGTAAAGCTTTAGGTGCACACTGTGCAAAGGACACTAAAGCAAAATACTGCAGCTCCCTGCCTGTATTTGTATGAGAACACCAGCAATTGTATTCAGGTAAAGCTTTAGCTGAACACTGTGCAAAGGACACTAAAACAAAACACTGCAGCTCACTGCCTGTATTAGTATGAGAACACCGGCAATTGTATTCAGGTAAAGCTTTAGGTGCACACTGTGCAAAGGACACTAAAACAAAATACTGCAGCTCCCTGCCTGTATTTGTATGAGAACACCGGCAATTGTATTCAGGTAAAGCTTTAGGTGCACACTGTGCAAAGGACACTAAAACTAAATACTGCAGCTCACTGACTGTATTAGTATGAGAACATGGGCAATTGTATTCAGGTAAAACTTTAGGTGCACACTGTGCAAAGGACACTAAAACAAAATAATGCAGCTCCCTGCCTGTATTTGTATGAGAACACCGGCAATTGTATTCAGGTAAAGCTTTAGGTGCACACTGTGCAAAGGACACTAAAACAAAATACTGCAGCTCCCTGCCTGTATTTGTATGAGAACACCGGCAATTGTATTCAGGTAAAGCTTTAGGTGCACACTGTGCAAAGGACACTAAAACAAAATACTACAGCGCCCTGCCTGTATTTGTATGAGAACACCGGCAATTGTATTCAGGTAAAGCTTTAGGTGCACACTGTGCAAAGGACACTAATACAAAATACTGCAACTCCCTTCCTGTATTTGTATGAGAACACCGGCAATTGTATTCAGGTAAAGCTTTAGGTGCACACTGTGCAAAGGACACTAAAACAAAATACTGCAGCTCCCTGCCTGTATTTGTATGAGAACACAGGCAAATGTATTCAGGTAAAGCTTTTGGTGCACACTGTGCAAAGGACACCGTACACTAAGTAAATACTGCAGCTCCCTGCCTGTCAGTATATTATGAAGAGAATAACAGGAACGGATCTAGCTAAACTGAATACAGTGAAAAAATATATTCAACACACCTGGGATGCATATATATCCTCTACACACTGTAACTGAAGCTAACTGACTCGCCTGCCTACTCTATCTAACTCAAATTAAATGACACTGTCTCTCTCTCTCTCTATGTCTTTAACCACCGCCGCAACACACTACACAAGGCCGCCACGCAGGCGGCCTTATATCGTGTGGGGCATATACTAAACCCCCTGAGACATAACTGGTCAAAGCCACCTTGGCTTGGGCCAATTATGGCTCTCCATTTTTTCTGCGCTGTGATTGGCCAAAGCATGCGGGTCATAGTGCATGCTTGGCCAATCAGCAGCCAGCAATGCACTGCGATGCCGCAGTGAATTATGGGCCGTGACGCGCTACTCGAAATTTGGCGCGAACGGCCCATAATGTTCCGAATTCGGCAAACGGCCGAACAGATGATGTTAGAGACGAACATGTGTTCGACTCGAACTCAAAGCTCATCCCTACTCACCATACAGTATATGTCAGCTCTCACTGTGGATAACATGGCCTCATTGTCCTCATTGGACCCTTGCCCTCAGATGTAGCTCAGTTTGTCACCAAGCCCCTCAGAATGGTCCTACAAGATATGGTACTATTTAGAATCCTTAAGCCCCCATACCCACGGTCGCAAATTCCGACGGAAAATGTCCGATCGGACCATGTTGTCGGAAAATCCACCCGTGTGTGGGCTCAATCAGACTTTTTTTTGAAAAAGTTTGAGAGCTGGATCTCAAATTTTCCGACAACAAAATCCAAAAGTGCCACGCATGCTCAGAAGAAATTCTGAGACGGAAGCGCTCTGTCAGGTAAAACTAGCGTTCGTAATCGATATAGCACATTTGTCAGGCTGCAATGTTAAAAATTGTTTAATGCAGCGCATTCTCTTTTTCTTTAGAATGCTAGAAGAATGAAGTTCGTTTGCTGCTCATATTCACACAGACTTCTCCAAAACTTATTTCTTTAATTTTTTTTCATGATTTTATGACTAGAATAATTTTATTTGTCAGATCTCCTGATTTTTATTTTTTTTTTAATTTGTGGTTATTTTTTTGGAATCAAGATCTCTTTTATTTGACATTTTGCTCATCTTCCTATTATTTTTTTTAGTGTGTTTTGTGTGTCTCAACTTACCCCAACACCATTATTATCATTTTATTTTCTTGGTTTATTTTTGAATCTCTAGGAGTTGTTTGGTGTTGGTGTCCCTTGTTAATTTGACTTTGTATTTTAGAAATGTACCTGCCTACTCACAAATAAACTGTCCTTTTTGAAGTAAAACAGATAGGCAAGTATTTCTTCAAACAAAAAAAAAATGTTATTAGGTCTCCTAAACAAAATAAAGAGGAAGGCAGCGCTGGATAAACTAGTCAATTTAGCGCAGCCTTTTGGCCCCCAGGGCAGACATCAAATAAGTAATCTCAAAATTGGTGGCATGAGGAGTACATATCTCAGGGAGAACAGTCTGGTCCAGAAGTCCAAGCGATCAGGAAGAGCAGCTGACATCTATGTCCCCAGGATGTGGTCATACAAGAGGCTGCATCTTCTGGCAGACCAGACTGAACCCAGGCCATCACTCTCTGGTCTTCTTTTGGCACTTCCCTCCAGGCTTCCTTCCAGGCTGTGTCTCTGATCTTGTAGTTGTGGCACTTGCCACAGCCTCCTCCTGGCTGAGGTCTTCCTGTGTATGAAAATGGGTTATAGTTTTAGATCTTTGTTCATCAATCACACAATTTTCAGCTCATGACTGGTGCAAATTGAATGTTAATAAATAGAACATCCTATCATTCTGAGCCCAGCATTTTTCATTCTTGACTCCATTCTTTTTGGTCACTACTGTCTATTGATATGTCAACCACTTTTTTAAATCACAACATAACTGATCAATAATAACATCTAGTTAACATCATTAAATGTACGACAAGAAATATGTTCAACAATGCTATACCTGTCTCAAGCTGGGCCCCTTCACATGTTGCTGCCTGGAAGGCCCAGGTTGGACATCGGAAGCCTCAGCTGGTGGGGAAGTAAACACGGAAAGCCAGTAGAGTGATGTCATGGGTTCCCTCAGGGCTGCCAGAAAATGCAGCCTGTCATATAACAGCATCCTGGGGACATAAATTTAATTTGGATCTCCTGATCGCAGGGACATCCTGTGCTCCATCAGATATGTACTCCTCCTGGCACAAAGTTTGGAATTCACATATTAGATGTCTGCCGTGGGGACCATGATCTTAAACAAATCAACTAGTTTATTCTGTGCTGCCTTCCTCTTACTTTGGTCATTATAATCGGGGTGTGAAATATCCCACAGCCAGGGCAGCGCCCTGAGCTGATCAATGATCATTACCCGGAAAAAGGGCAGGTCAAAAGGATCCATTGTTTGCTCTGCAAGACACAACACAAGACAAATGTGTTGCTATGGGCATTTGTATAGTGACTTTATTGCAATAATATAGAGTTTTAGATTTAGTAACAGCATATGTCTACAAAGGCCTCTTCCACCTCCATTGATATGTAAATAAACCAGATAGAAGATGAGCAGAGGAAGTTGGTGTTTACAGGAAGGGGGTGGGGGAGGCATGGAGAGGGTTTGAAGGAGACATGTGTTTTGGGACAGAGGAACAGTGGTGTTTGGAAGGACAAAGGACAAGATGGCTTTGAGGAACTGGATATAACGTTGGAGACGCGTTTGTGAGAACAAGGAACTATGAAGGACATCTTAACCCCTAAGTTGAGTAATTGTTTAGTTTACCTAATGTGTACATATTATACATGCTTATATGTGAAGCTATAAGTTGTGATGTATTGTATTGTTCATCCTACAGTTTGTATGTGCAGATTTTTCCCTGTTTAGTAAAGCATTGATACACTTCAGAAGTCTAGTCTTCCTTGGTTTTACCACAAGAACTTAATAGATAAACGCAGGCATAACATTGGGGGCTCGGCCGTTATTTGTGCTAAAATTTCAACTGAAGCAGACCTGTTTTATATTGTGTGTTTTGTTGCTTGTGCTGGGGGGAAAAATGCTGCGTACACTGTTTAGGAGGAGTAAGGCTGCAAAGATTTCTGGTGTCCAGGAGGACTTGAAGGTGTGCACCCTTCCTATCTGGGCCAGAAATAGTCAGTGGATGCCTGTTGCAAAGGAGCTAGCTAGATATGCGTCTCCTTTGAACAGAGCTTGGGGGGATGGAGTCTGTGATCTTTCCTCAGATTTTAGTCTCAAAAGTTTTGGGTTCAGTAAGGGAGAGATGCGGGCAGTTGCTGTGTTTGGTTTGCACTTCCTGCATGCTCTACATATTGAATCTGAAAAGAGGGAAAAGGCGGAATTAGAAAGAGATTTACTGAAGGAGCAGCTTGCAGTGGCATCCAAGTGTTTGGAAGAAACTGCAAGCAAGGAAAAAGATTTAGAAAGGAGGGTAATCAAAGTTAAACCTGCAGTGGCTTTGAAGTGTGTTCAAACCCCTGTAGGCCGAGCTGAAGATTTGAATGAGCAGTGTGCAGCCCTCATGACCAAGTCTAATGATGCCCTAACAAAGGACAAAGGCCCAAAGCCTGTAAGCAGAAGTAGGACATGTGCCACTGTTACTTCTCATAACCGGGAAGCAGAGGATTTGATCAGCTCAAATGAGCGAGTTGAGTCAGATACAAGGAAGGCAAGGCCTATGATCTCCAGGAGACACATGTGGATTGATTTACTTAAGGTGGGGGTCCCTAGAGAGGAAATAGATGGGATTCCTACACCAGCATTGTTTAAGAAGTGGAAGCAAATGGTTGGGAATGGTAGATTCAGTCACATTAAGTGTTTCTGTTGCCATAAAATGGGGCATTTTGCAAAAATGTGCCATGCTGTGAAGGCTGAACAACAGCAAGCTTGTGTGCTTCCCAGGACAGCACGGAGAGACATGCAAGTTTATTCGTTACGTTGGAAGTCAATGCCTTTCCGTGAAAGTATTTCAAGGCAACAGTGGGCACCCTACAATAGTTTTGCAGTTAGAAATGGGCAGATAGAGAAATGTGGGCAGTGAGCTATGTTTTTAGGCACAGTTGGAAGGAACATATAATCTGCTTTGTCTCTTACTCTTTTCAGGTATTGAGCATCGAGAGGTGGAGCAGGCAGAGCAGATGACCATACTGGATGGGAGGAGACAGACCAGAAGAGAGCCTGAGGAAAGGTGGCTGAATTGGAGTGGACTTCCATCTGAGCATTTTCCTTATGACCAAGAAGAAAAGAGACTTTTCATCTGGGACTTTCTTTACAAACTGCCAAAAGACATTGTTAACCCTGCTCAAAAGTCAGCCTTCCAGGGACAAACCAATCGCCTGACCGCCCACAAGATGGGGGTCGAAAGGGAATTTGTTCCTCCCATTTATACGGGGGGTTTATTTTGCCCTTTCCTGGACAAAAGGCTTGAAGAAGTTTCCTATATTATCCTATAAAGTCAAGAGGTGGTATGTGTTGCTATGGGCATTTGTATAGTGACTTTATTGCAATAATATAGAGTTTTAGATTTAGTAACAGCATATGTCTACAAAGGCCTCTTCCACCTCCATTGATATGTAAATAAACCAGATAGAAGATGAGCAGAGGAAGTTGGTGTTTACAGGAAGTGGGTGGGGGAGGCATGGAGAGGGTTTGAAGGAGACATGTGTTTTGGGACAGAGGAACAGTGGTGTTTGGAAGGACAAAGGACAAGATGGCTTTGAGGAACTGGATATAACGTTGGAGACGCGTTTGTGAGAACAAGGAACTATGAAGGACATCTTAACCCCTAAGTTGAGTAATTGTTTAGTTTACCTAATGTGTACATATTATACATGCTTATATGTGAAGCTATAAGTTGTGATGTATTGTATTGTTCATCCTACAGTTTGTATGTGCAGATTTTTCCCTGTTTAGTAAAGCATTGATACACTTCAGAAGTCTAGTCTTCCTTGGTTTTACCACAAGAACTTAATAGATAAACGCAGGCATAACAACAAACCATAATAATGTCAGGCTAAACTCTCCTAATCTTGTCCCTACATAAGCCTCAATCTAGAAGCAGTATAGGCTAATGATGTACCAAGTTAAAATTGTACTTTCGTTTGCACGATCGGCACTCTCTCCCTCTGCTCCCAGCTTGTACGTACGACACACGCGTGTGACGTTTTATATACAGTGCACATGCGTGAAACTCCACCCGCCCCTGACGATCTTTCTAGTCTATTCTATTCCCCGCCCCTTCTCTTTACGGCACAGTGGGGAGAGCACAGCAGGTGCACACTGATTATTACAGTAACGAGGAGGAGGACGAGGAAAGCCCGGAGGCAGAAATGTCCCGATCCCGGAGGAGAAGATTTAAGGCCTCAAATATGTCTTTTGTAGAGATGGCGGAGATGGTGGACATATTGAAGAGGAGTGACTATGATGGCAAGTATGGGCCTTACCCCAACCCAAATGTCAGAAAGGCCAAGATCATGGCTAAAGTTGTGAAGAGTCTGCAGAAGAATTTTGGGGTACGATGATCCAAGGATCAACTGAGGAAACACTGGTCAGACCTGAAACTGAGGGAGCACGATCAGTACAGAAAGATCAAGCGACTTCTTCAAAAAAGTAAGTAGTTGTCGTGTGTTCATATTATTATTGCTTGCATACTGCTCCACGATGTTTTGGCAAGTTGCAGGAAACTACATTTGTCCAGGCCTATCTGTCAAAGGAAGTTTCTTGTCTACAGGGCTTGCTAATAAAAATTTGAAAGAAAGGGGGAAAGAAATTGCGCTAAGGAATAGTATAATATATGCGATTAAGTGAGTCTGGTAAACTACCCAGTTGGCAGCTGCAACTCTACTGCCAACAAAACACAGTAAAAATAAATAGAGAAAAATGAAAGAGTTGCGCTAGACCGGGGGATGATAATGACTATCAGGGCACAATTTTCAACACAAAAACACAGACATGAATCTAATAATGTGTGTGAACTAAAAATTAAGAAATTAATTGAAGGTTTGTAATAGATACACTTCTATAAACTAATATTTTAAGTGAATAAATAAGACCAGTCCCATATACATTCAAAGGGTCTAGACCACAAAAAAACAAAATTCATTAAATTCTCATATGTGAATGAATACATAAATTGTGCAAACCAAAATTCATTTGCCAATCATATATAACACCAGTGAGTAGTGTACATATCGTGTTAAATTAATACCAGTTGTAAATTAATAAAAGAAAAATCAATTATACCCAAAAATATGCAAAAAATGAATAAACAATAATGAAAGTCCAAAATTAATCTTTAGTGCATGAATATCAGAAATTGAATACAATCAATGAGTGATAAAATTCATCCAAAAAAATTAACTCTTACCAGAGCGCCACGACACCCCACTACCGAGTGTCATGTAAAGCATGTGTAAGATCTCCCCATCAGGTGTATGGACACTTTTCCTCTCTTAATAGGCGGATTCCCCAACACAGGTTTGATGTTCAATACTCTTTCCACCCCTCGAGTAATAACGCTCATCCAATAAAGGTTTTGCATGGAAAAGAATAAGGGCTCCAGATGGTGTAAAACCCAAGATGTTTATTTTTTAAAAACAGTAAAAGATACACTTACGACAATATGTAGAAAGTAGCGCCTTGAGTCAGGTACGCCAGCCGGACGCACACTGACAGACCCGTCCTTCCTGGTTCTCCGAGCAACACGATGTGAGGTGACGTCAGTGTCCATACATCTGATGGGGAGATCTTACACACGCTTTACATGACACTCTGTAGTGGGGTGTCGTGGCGCTCTGGTAAGAGTTAATTTTACCTACACTGGTGGTGGATCACGATCAGATTAATCACTACAGGACCCATTTTTTTGGATGAATTTTATCACTCATTGATTGTATTCAATTTCTGATATTCATGCACTAAAGATTAATTTTGGACTTTCATTATTGTTTATTCATTTTTTGCATATTTTTGGGTATAATTGATTTTTCTTTTATTAATTTACAACTGGTATTAATTTAACACAATATGTACACTACTCACTGGTGTTATATATGATTGGCAAATGAATTTTGGTTTGCACAATTTATGTATTCATTCACATATGAGAATTTAATGAATTTAGTTTTTTTGTGGTCTAGACCCTTTGAATGTATATGGGTCTGGTCTTATTTATTCACTTAAAATATTAGTTTATAGAAGTGTATCTATTACAAACCTTCAATTCATTTTTTAATTTTTAGTTCACACACATTATTAGATTCATGTCTGTGTTTTTGTGTTGAAAATTTGGGCCCTGATAGTCATTATCATCCCCCGGTCTTTGTGTTGAAAATTGGGCCCTGATAGTCATTTTATCATTCGGTTGTTTTTTTTGCCTTTTATTAATGTTTTACAACGGTTTGTGTTGTGTTGGCAAAAAATTGGGGCCCTGATTTAGTCTTATCATCCCCCGGTCTAGCGCAGACTCTGTGTTTTTTTTGTGTTTTCGTTTTTTCTTTCGTTTTTCTCTAATAAAAATTTGATTCAGTGTAAAGGAGAGGACATTCAGTAGCTGTTTACACATCTGCACTCAGGAGCACAAGTACTGTGACACCAGAACACCCCTTTTCTTAGCATGTTCCACACATGTGCTCCAGTGGATACTATAGGGGTGTCTCCATCTGACAAACTTTCACAAATCAGGTAAGTATTCCAGCTTTATAAAGTGTCCCAAATAATGTTTTCTGCTTTGAACTCGGCCCAATAACCCAATTGTACAACACTTCCAATCAATGTTTCATATTCCTATTTCTGCCCTCAATTTTCTGTGTGTTAAGTATTCCTTTTTTACATTCTCATAAGGGAGAGAAGACTCTGGACGTCTAAGGACACCAGGGACCCCACACCTCCCAAAGAAGGGCAAATTCCAACACCAGAAGCAGAGGAGGAGGAAGGAGAGATTGTCGAAATTGTCACCACAACAGGTGAGTGTCTGAGATCACAGCTTCAGGTAAGGTAATCAATGTATGCCTGCATATTTATAATACACAGTGTTTTTTGGGGTTTCTTTTAAGGTGATGTGGATGTTGTGGAAGAGGACTCGCATTTTACCAGTGAAAGTGCACACGTCCTCATCGGGGAGATAATGGTGTGCAATCGTGATTTGGATATCAAGAAAAACATCAATTATGTTCAACAAAAAATGAAGAACATCATTGATGTTTTAGGGAGAATCTGAAACACACCAAAATAGCTGGCAGACATTTTCTGTTTGAAAAAAATATTTTTGAATTTTTTGAAAAGCCAAATTTGGAAGATGCACACAGTGTGTCAACATGTGCTATCTCCCATCATGGGGGATCAATGTACACGTTTTGTGGGTACAACCCCTTCCTTGCTACTAAAGTGGCTGAGGTGAAGGGGTTGCACCCCCAAAACACATACATTGATCCCCCATGATGGGAGATAGCACATTTTGACATTCTAGACATGGGTTCAGGAAGAACATGCCCAATTTGATCCCCAATTTGTGTGCATCTTCTAAATGTGGCTTTTCCAGGGGTTAAACCCCCAATGTGATGAAGGCAGTATCAACACAGTTTGGACATACTCATGTCTGATATTGTCTTCACTTTTCAAAGTTGAACTTTGTAAGTTCCTGTGTTCTGTATGTTATGCTTTGATACATGCCGGTTTACACAAAAGCGCCAAGTTATATTAATGTTTTCAAAAATAATGTTATCTACACCAAATATGTTGGTTTGTTGTAAAACCCTTTTAGAAACGCACATGTTAATGTGCTTGAAGTAAAAATTTTCATTATCAACAATGTGTGGCTTCCTTACTCAATACCCCAAAAGCAGTATTTGTAGTAAAGTTGTTTTTTTCTGTGAAAATGGGTGTTATTTACTAAAGGCACTTTGCACTCCAAGTGCAGTTTCAGGTGTACTTTTGCAGTGCACTTGTAGTGCATTGTGTATTTGCCTTTAGTAAATAACATCCACAGTGCTTTTTAATTTACCAGCAATCAAGCCATTTTCAGGACTTCACACATTTCTGTCATGGTGCTGAAAAGGAGTAATCTTTTTGTCAGTAATGCACTACATACCTTAACTAGAAAAACTAGCTGTATGTAGCAGACCCACAACATTAGAAGATTATTTTTATGAAGAAGATACTGTCACCTCATCTCGCAAAGAAAGTGGGTTTACACTGTTGAAGATAAAGGCCAAAAAATAAACCATTAAATAAGCTAGAAGACACCTAAAACAAACCCAAGCAGTAAATGAAAACAAATGTTCTTTCATTTTAAAAGTGAAATTTATAAAAAAATGCCTCTGAGACATTGTCTGGCATATCAATGGCCCCCCTACCCACAAAGTACTCCATATATCTTGTTCTGACTTTGCGGGCGTTTGGGGGGAGCAAGCCAGGACGGACAGCTTCAAGGGACGTCAGGTTGGCATTTTGGGGTAAGTCTGCATCAGTACCAACTGAGACCACATAGTTCGTTGAATGTTTTTTTTTTTTAAATTGTGCAGAATGCAGCAGGAAAGCACAATGTGATTGAGTTTATATTCCGCCATGTGGATGGGTGTCAAAAATAGGCATAACTGGCTGGCCATTATCCCAAAAGTGTTCTCCACTACTCTTCGGGCTCTGGACAGCCAGGGATTAAAGACCTTCTGGTCCGGGGTGAGGGTCCTCATCGGGAAAGGCCACATCAGATGTCTTGACAGCGCAAACACCTTATCCGCAACAAACACGAAGGGGGGTCCTTCTGCATTCTCCTCTGGAGGTGGAAAGCCCAAACCGCCACTCTGGAGATGCCAGTAGAACTCCGTCAGCGCGATGACTCCACCATCCGAGATCCGGACATTTTTCTCCACGTCCACATACAGGAAGTCATATGTCGCTGACACCACCGCCAACATCATGATACTATTATACCCCTTGTAATTATAATAGTAGGACCCCGAATTGGGGGGTGGGATGATGCGGATGTGTTTCCCATCAATTGCCCCTCCACAGTTGGGAAAGTCCCAATGGCTGGAAAAGTGGGAGGCCACAGTCTGCCATTCCTGTGGCGTTGAAGGAAACTGTAGAGTCAAACAAGAAAAAAAATTAGTATTTTTGCACATAAACATTGCAAGCAGATTAGAAACAAACATTTTGGGCCAAGATCAGTCTAACATTTTTGGAAAACAATATTTAAAAACAAAAGTATAAGGTCCCCTTAGCAGATTCCTCACCCCCCATCCCCCCCCCACATCTGATGTATTGGACAGGTAACTCTCTCCACTTCATTGAGAGCTGAATGCCTAAATAATGTGTGATAATTTGGCCAGACCCTCCTTACTTTACACTATTGGCAGCCCACCGGACAGGTAAGAAGTGTCATAATACCAAAAAAAATCACAAAATGAACAAATGGAAGCACATTTTTCCATTCTGCTATTACCTATCTAGATAATAATAGGAGTAACATTTTTTTTAAAAAGTAGCATTTGAAAGTATTGAGGCAGGCCCTTGCACTACATGCTTTGCTGAATTTAACAATAATCTGACCACTAAAGAGGTAGGTATAGTGTGTATTGGGTTTTGCAAAGTCAGCAGATAGAGGATTGCTATCAGCTGACCTAGCAGTTGGGGGATGGGGGTTCCTAATGAGTTTGGCCCACCAAAAAAAAAATTCGGGACTCTGCATGAAGTTAAACACACACATAACATTTGTAGAGATTTTAGGGGGTGTTTAGGGGAAACCAATACTATGGAGCTGACAAAATACATTGCTAAGTGACTAGGCTATAGGTATATATGGGCCCAGGAGAGCATGCTGGGGATGTTAGTGAAGGCAAAAATGCATGAAGGACAAAAAAAAACATTAAAAGCTTCCAGCATGCATGAGGACAAAGGGGCACAGCATATTACAGCATATTACAGCATATTGCTATCCTGGTAATTAGGGAACGAGGAAAGAAATACAATACATTAGCAAACCTTAAATACATAGAATGTGGTGTTAAAGGAGAAATCTTACCTTCATATAGTCCTTCTGCAGGACCTGTATGATGGCAGAACAGGTCTCTGGAATAATGATCCCCAGAGCCTGGGGGGAGATGCCTGTGGAGAACTTGAGGTCCTGAAGGCTTCTCCCTGTTGCCAAGTACCGCAACGTGGCAACTAGCCTCTGCTCCGGAGTGATGGCTTGCTTTATGCAGGTATCCTGCCTGCTGATATATGGGGTCAACAAAGCCAACAGACGGTGAAAAACGGGTCCGTCATCCTGAGAAAGTTCCTGAAATCATCAGGATTATTCTCCCGGATCTCACGAAGCAAAGGTATGTGCGAGAATTGGTCACGCTGGAGCAACCAATTCTTGGTCCATGAACTCCTCCTGTTCATGGACTGGGCTTGTGTCAAAGCTAACAGCCCAACACCAAGCCCCTGCACGGCACGAACTCTACGACAAGTACGTACATGAAACATGGCTTCAAAACGGTCAGCTGGTCAGAACGGACTAACAGAAAGCACCGATAAACAGCAAGGCCTGAAAGAACGAACTGAATACCAGAAAGGAGCGGAAAATAAGCAGTGAATATCAAAGTGTACTATATCAAGATATCAAGATATAGGCCGCAATGACAAACAAATGCGAACTGACTACACGCACTGATAAACAGATACGCACCGACAAGCACAAACTGTAGAACAGTAACGATCTGAAGCACAAGTCTGAAAAGCGCGAATCATCTCTAACCAAACTTCTACTAACACGTGTTAAACATGAAATCAGCAGGAGCCCAAAGGGTGCCGGATGTGGTGCTGAACTTCCCTTTTCTAGTCCCGTCGTACACGGCTTAGGCCACGGCGTTCTTGACGACCGGAAATTCTGACAACGTTGTCCGACCGTGTGTACGCAACACCAGCTTCAGACACAATCCGACGGAACTGATCCGACGGATTTGGTCATCGGAATTTCCGACCGCGTGTATGGGGGCTAACACCAAGACTCTTCCCATCTGCCTGCTGCCTAGGACAGCAGTGGCAAAACTGGTCTCAATCATGGATATGATTACCCCAAAGGTAGGACTCACAAATCTCCAAGAGTTTCATGGTTGTCACTTTGTGGCAAGAGTGAGTATGACCAAGTGGTTAGAAGAATCAAACAGAAAATGGGCAGACGAGCAATACTACCACTCTTACAACTGACCACTGAGGAACTGACACCCACTAAGTTAAAAGCAGTAAGGTGACTATTGAATAAGTGGTCAAAGGTGCTGTCACAGGGGCATAATGACCTGGGTTGCAGTACTTCAATTGAAAATGAAATACCCTCAGAAGAGCCCTTCCATGCAAGAGAGTTATAGAAGCAAACCTCCACACATCTACCAAAGAGTCAAACATAGCATAGAACAGATGATGCTACAAAGGGTGATGAAAGAGCGAAAGAGCCAATGGGTGACTTTAGGTGTCTTGGTGTGAAAGAAGGATGGCATCATCCACTTTTGTATGGAATACAGGCATCTGAAAACCGTTACTATGAGAAACACCTATCTTCTTCACAGATCGAGGAATGGTGCCCTAGGACATGGCTACATTTTTCTTCACACCCAGTCTTGCCAATGGGTATAGCCAGATTCCTGTTGTTAAGGCAGAACAGCTGAAGACCACTTTCATCACTCCCCAGTGCTGTGCCAGTTCTAAAGGATGCATTTGCCACATTCTAGAGGTGAATTGGAACACTGTCTTTGAGATATTAACCTGGATATCATCAAGATCTATCTAGATCAGTGGTCTTCAAACTGTGACCTGTGGGCCAGATGAGGCCATTTGCTTGCCTTTGGGACATTGCTCCCACTGACACAAGGCACTATTTCTTTCATTATCACCAAGTTGAGGCACCATTCTTTCCACCTACACCAACAATGGGGCATTATTCATTCCAAAAACATCAATGATGAGGCAATATATCTCCCACTGATGCCAGTGGTGATGTACCATTCCTTCCACTTAGACCCCTTAGTACAGACAACCCCTCCCCAGTACAGACCCCTCAGTACAGACACCATCACCCCCCAGAACACATCTTCCCCCCAGTACAGACCCCTCAGCACAGACAACCTCTTTCCTCCAGGAAAAAAAAACCCTTAGTACAGACTCCTTTTACTTAGTACAGGTCTCTCAGTACAGACAAAAAGTCAACGTTTGTGCAGGTTTCATCATTTTGCAGTGTATGCATGCATTTTGCCATCCTGAACCTGTTTTGTATTATTGATTCTGACTTTGTATCTGTTTAGTAAACTGCAGCTTACAGTAAATCTGGCCATAGATGGATATTTTTTTTTTTTGATCAGCCAGCTGGCTGATTAAATAAAAATGACCAGATTCTCCTATCCACACATTCAAGGTGAATGGAGGAACCCACCATGCTGTGCTGATATATCCTGATAGTGGTACTCCACTGTCAGAATAGACTGATCAGCGCTGCAGCTTATTGGCTGCATGCACTGATCAAGCACAAATTTTCTAACAGTCCCGTTCAAGAGGAGTCGATCACTAGATTGAGTCCTCCCAAGCAGGAACATCCATAGATGGATCAAAATTTGTATAGTCTCTGCTGAAAGAGCTGAATTTCGATCCATGTATGGCTGGCTTTACTCGCCGTCTGATCATTCAGCCAAATACCTATTTTTTTATAGACTCATCCACACAGACTCAAACTGTAATTGATGCCAAAGGTGCATCTACTAAACAATGGCTTGATGGGGTGTACACTTATGCAGTATGCAGTCAACTATTATGTGTTTTTTTTTTTTTTTTTTTTGATTGTAATTGTAATTGAAATCACTGAATAATAACTGAAATCACTTTGCAGAGGTCTGTTTTTACTTTGACATGAAAGAGTCTAGATCTGATGATCAGTAAAAAGAAATTTCTACTGTGATTCAATGTTCCATGACAATACAACATGACAGCTTCCAAGGGGGATACATTTTGTAGGCACTGTATATGGTACATGCTGTTAGAATTCAGATATTTTGTGTGTCGTGTACTGAGTCATTTACCTTACAACAATTTCTGCTACCTTTTTTATACTGCATTATCACACACAGATTATTTTCTATTCCTTTTCCTTTACCTGTATTAGTGCCTTAAAGAGTCATTACCCAGTGTAAACTATTTGCACTAGCTGTACCTTTGTGCTTTTACTACATGAAATGTAACCCCATAGAAGAATTACATTGTACACTCATGGTGTGCTAAGGAATGGGGCAGAGAAAATTGCATATAGCTAAAAACACACGAAAAACACATTTAATGTTATTATTATTAATGGATCTGTGATGTTGCTTTTGTTATTATCAATCCCTTACCTTTTCCATCACGTATATGCTCTTACTCTAGATTCTGATAAAAATAGCTGCAATCACTTCTCTCCTATCCTTGACCTTCTTTATTTATATGTTTTCCCATTTTCTTCCTTTTGTTTAACCACTCATCTGCTCAGTAATGCACTGTTAACCATTTGGTGCTCACATCAGCAGGATGTTAAATTATTAGACCATTCTTTTGCTATTCAAGTGGGCACATACAGTGGCAAAACACTGAGCCATGCAAAGAATTATAATGTCATTAATGTGGACTGTAAATCCCCATATAGCAACCATCCCACTTTAATTACATGGCTATATTAAATCCTGTTTATGAGTATTGTTATTGTCAGTGGTAGCTTTTATCCTTAGATCATAATATAGTTATCTTTCTGAAAGCAGCTTTTGATTATATATCTGTCCATTGATGTTGACTTGCCTTGGTAAAACAAAATCCTTCTACAAAAATGACCAGGCGAATTCTGCACATAGGGTAAAAATGGATCTTTTCTAATCACCAAATTCTGCTACAGACCATAAAGCCTGAGCTAGTATCCCGTTTCTTGCCAGCAATCAAAAGTTTAAAGGGATTTCCCTCTTCTAAAACTTTCCTTCCCTGGTGAGGTGAAGGAGATAGGAATAAAAACCTGATTGTTTTATTTTTGGAGCGAGAAAAAGTCCTTATAAGGCTGTCGTCTGGCGCATCTCTCTCCTCCCTCCCTTCTCCCTCCATCCCTCACTCCCTCCCTACGCTCCTTTCACGTAAGATGCTGTTGCTGGGAGACAGGTTCCTGTTGCTAGGGCTGCGTGGGAGTAAAACCATGTTAAAAGAGTTAGAAAGAAAGAAAGAAAGAAAACATTTCCTATGTAAAGTCTAACATATTTTTTTAAACATTTTCACCTAAACCTTGCTTAAATGGCACCTGTGAGATATATGCTTTCAAGTCTTGATTTGTATCTGTTTTAAAGACTTTCTGCATGCCTTCTATACTGGTGATCCACAATAAAATGGCCCCTCGTCTTATGTCTGTTCATATAGCCTCCTGAAATAGTGTTTGTTTTTGTCTAGATATTGATAAGGGAAATTAAGAAACAGTCAAAATAACAAAATATTATCTGGTATTTACCTATCAAAAATAAATGTGTTCTTTTTTTATATTAAACTCAAATTATTCATATTTTTGTTTTAGTGAGAAATCATTTTCAAACAAATGTTTTCAAATAAATAAAGCAGGTGTCATTCAAGGAGCCCATTAGAGACGGACAAATCAAATAGTGAATGTGGCAATCACAAATCAGTACACCATTTTTTTTCCAATCTACAGAGAACCATGCAGTTCATTTTTTGGATGATTACCTGGAATTACAAACTGCACTACTCTCCACAGATTGGACAGATCTACACTAATTTATTCAGGAATTGCAAAATTCACCAAAATAAGGCAAGATTAGAGAGTTTTCCGGGGTTGCCTAACCTTGGAATCAGCTTGCCCATCCAGGCAGAAGGCATTCTAGAGGCAAACAATAATTTATGCAAATTAGGGAGCATTTGGACTTTTTTCTCCTAAGTGTATCAATCACCTGGGCAACATTAAGGGCTCTTTCACACGGACGGTCCGTATGTCCGTTTTTCATCCTTCCGTTTTTGGATGAAAAACGGACATACAGGTATCCCTATGGGATAGCGGGTGTCAGCGGATGAGCATCCGCTGACACCCGATATCGTCCGTGTCCGCTAGGCTCCATTTCTGCAGACGGAGGAAAACCCTATTTTTTCATCCGTCTGCAGAGCGGATCGGATGACAACAGACTCTACGGTCCGTCGTCACCCAATCTCCCATAGGGGAGAGCGGCGCTCTGACAGGTCTGTCCCTGCGCTGTGTGCAGGGACGGACCTGTCATCTTCCTGCTCAGTGGAGATCGCTCCGGCGATCCCCGCTGAGCAAGCGGCTATCCACGGGGCGGATCAGCACTGATCCGCCCCGTGTGAAAGAGCCCTAACAAGTATTCAATAATTGGGGGGCAGGTGTGTTTGTCACCTGAACAAAATTTGTATCCCAATCCTCCAATATCCTTTGAGGCTGGGTTCACACCTATGCGAGTTGGATGCGGATTTCCTCACATCCAATTTGCCTGACAAGAGATTGTGACCAGATCTCTATGGAGCCGATTCACATATTTCTGTTGTGGCCACGGAGCGGCTTGCACAGAAGTGCTGTGCATTTTTGGCTCAGTTTCAGGACCGAATTCAGGCAAAAATGCGTCCCTGATTTGTCCCTGGAACGGAGAACAGGGCTGCAGCGGACCCCTGCTGTGAGCCGCATCCATTGGAGGTGTGAACCCAGCCTAAAGGTGAGGTACCAACTTCATTGTGAGTCTACATCCCCTAATAATGAAAACCTTAATAGCAGATCACACCTTAAATGGTCCAGTTTCCCACTGGAATGTAGAATCTAAATAAAGCTGTGCAAGCAGTGTGCTTATTTAAAGGTAAGCACTGGAAGAAAATAGCAATTCAGATTATACAAAACCTGCTTTCATTGTAGAATTGTTGGCATACATCAGGCCACCCTATATATCTATAGTTGGCTATAACAAAAGCATGCGCACAGGGTGTGTCAGGTGTGCCTGGGCACACCCTAATCACCCTGTTCTGCACAGATTTCCCCTGATGCTTGCATGCAGAGAAAGGGACTGGGGAATCTCTGTCCTCAGTCCCTTTCTCTGTCCCAAAAGTAAAACATCAGGGGTCTGTTTAGACTCCTGACATTTCAACAAAGCCCCCAATGGGGCTCCAAAAATGTTTTAAAAATAATAATAAAAAGTATTGTAAAAAATGTTTTTTACATTTTACAACAATTAAATTATAAAAAAAAAAAAGTTATCCAAAAGAAAATAACAAATAATAAACCACTAACACTGCTCTTCTGACACTGTCCATTGCCCTACTGCTATATATATATATATACTACTTAGTGCCTTGACTTGTTCTTTAAAGTTAGACCATCAAGTGACCAGAGTAACAATACTGTCATATTGCCGACACCTTGTACTACCTGTAAGTGTATCTGTTATTCCACTAACTAGTATTTTTTTGACTTGTAGATCCCTACACTATACATAGGGCTAATCTTCTGTTGAACTTGGATCGAAGCCCTTGCCCCTCGCCATCCTGAATCCAAGCCATATTCCTGCTGTTTAACAGTCTAATGTAAGAGCCAGAGTTTCCAGTAAAAAATATTTTATTGGACAGCTAAACAGTCAGGAATGGTGCTTATTTCTGTTGAGGCCCACATGTGTGTCAGGCAAAAGTCCAAGTTCAAACGTATGTATAATTCTGTGGTCTAGGATCCTGGTCATCCCCAGGCCCACATAAAGTTAGCTGAAGATTTTCAAGCATACTTACAGGTGCTAAAAGGTAGCTACATGTTGACTATAATTTTAGTTTTACTTGTGAACACCTGAAAGGTCACTCTAAATAGTTTAATACATACAAGTCCATTAAAGATGGGGCAGGGTTTAATTACCCCCCCCCCCCCCCCCCCCGGTCCTTATTCCTTCCAACACACAGCATACAGGAAGATTTACCAAGATTTACAAAAATATATTATTAGCAAGAACATAGTTACATAGTTACGTAGTGGATGAGGTTGAAAAAAGACCATCAAGTCCAACCTATGAACATAATCATAATTACTGAAGTTGAATCAAAATGAAATTAGTATTGTGATGTCATTAGCAGAAAAGTCCACAAAGACAAAATCAGCACCACACTGGGATCACCAGCAACATGTTTGCATAGACACAAATTACACCATACAGACACCATCAGAAACCTGTCTGCAGACACAAACAGTACCATTTAGCATGAAATATGTCCACAAACACATTCAGTATTGTGCTGAGACCACCAGAAACTTGGCTGCAGACCAGCGGCATTGCTATTGACAATGAAGGATAATATTCCTAAAATGTTATCAGTGAGTCAGTAAATAATGAATACTGTACAACACTGGCTCTTCTCTCCCCAAACCTCCATTCATCATGGGGTTGCCCAGGGCAGAGAAGGGAAAAGGAATGAAAAAATGAAGCAGGGTAGGGCTGAAACTTTGGTTCCCACTTTTTCCCCTTTATATGACTTGGTACCCACAAGGCCCTGCTATTGTACACTACCTGAGCAGGTGAAGCTGAGGCAGGGTGGGACCTCCACTCACTGGGGTTGATTTACTAAAGGTAAATAGACTGAGCAGTTCCTCCAGAGCTTAGTAAATGAGGGGAAGCTCAGCTGACTTTCATCATCAAATCATGTGCAATCAGAAATGTTTTTTTTTTTCTCCTTGCATGTGATTGGGTATTCTTTGGAAAGTGAAGCTTCATTTAATTTACTAAACTCTGGAGCAACTGCATTTGCAAAGGTGCGAAATCTATTTGCCTTTAGTAAATCTACCCCACTGTTTATTGTAGGGTGCTTTAGCCTGCTGTTTGTATAGCAGCTGTGGCACCTATGAAAAACTGAATTCAAGCCACTGAATTCACTGGACACAGCAGTGCCATTGCCAGGGTGATCAAGCACAACCCCCTGATAGTCCTGGTGCCCTAACCCACACACTATATGATTTAGCCAGAAATCTGGTCCTGAGTAGAATGCTCTTCATTGTGATGTAATGCCCTAAGTTCATGAACTGTGTTTGCAACTGATCAATCATGCAAAAATTGTAAAAATTTGTAAAAAAAATAAAATAACTTATACTGTATTTTTTTGAACTGTGTCTACATGGTACAGCTTGTACACTAAGGTACACGATGCAATGTTGGTTGGTACTGTTGTCCTTCTCATACCTTCCAAACATACCTAAAATCCTTGCTTAAGCTCTCTCGAAGCAATATGCATTGCTTCATCGCATTTCTTAGGCCCTTGCAGCTGTGAAAGGATTGGTATCACTAGTGCAGATTATGGTTAAATGCCGGTGTTTATGCTGTCAGAACAACTATGTATGTGTGGGAAGAGGAAGAAAATATATCCTACATAGAACGGAAATGGCTTATTGTCAAAAAGGAGCTGCAAGGAGAAAGTGGGTGGCAGGATGTAGACAAAGGTGTTAGGAAAAAATAGATAAAAAAGGAAAAGATCAAGCATTGCATATACATGAATAAAAATAACATTTGTTAAATCAAACTCTATAATTTTCATGTTTGTACATCATAATGGTCTTTCAAGCAAAGTGACATCATGGTAACTTTGCCCGCCCTGGATTTATTTCAGAATTTTCCACAATTCCTTCATATTTAGTAACGGGTGTTCAATAATTATAAGTTGTGCATACAGGGCCTCATGTATCTACAGTATTTGTAGGAGAAGTAGAAATGTTACCTCCTATTAGAGCTAATAAGATTGAACTTTTCATTTTTTGATTTAGATGGTCACTGGCAAGTGGTATCACATAATGGCCCGATATTTCTCTATTGCTTATGGTTTCCAGTTAAAATAAGAACCTTGAATGGACTCAAATGGAGCTTTCCTGTGTGTCTCTGTGCACGAAAGCTAATTTCTGGATCAGAGAGTTACTGGCCAGCAGTATTTGCATGAACAATCAAGATTTCACATATATTCGTACATGAGTCCATTTATGGTTCTTATTTTAACTGAAGCCCCGCTGAAGAGGGAGTTTATATCTTCGTTACATAGTTACATAGTAGGTAAGGTTGAATAAAGACAATAGTTCATCCAGTTCAACCTGTTTAAGTAAACATTTCTGACACCTGAAATGCATTGGCTGTTTTTAGGTTTAAACTAATAAATTAATGTGCACTCTTTTATCCTTTGGTCTTGCTCTCCTTTCTATTAGTGCTTATTAAAAGATTGGGGGCAGTAGCGTCCAATGCACAACATGCAGCAGCGCACCATAACACACATTCAATGTGTTGTGATACATTATGGTGCTTCCACCAAAAAGGTTACAAGTTTCTTCATTTGCCCGTTGAGGTGCATTGGCAGCCCAATTCTAATGAATGGGCAACTCTATTTCAATGCATGCTAATGCACTTTGCTTTGTGTGTTAATTAATGCATGTTTTTAACACATCACAGCTGACTGTAGAATTGTGAATTGACCCTCAAAGCAAAAGTACCTGCATGTCTTACTTCGATCACAAAAAACAACAGGTCTAGTCTTGAATTTAGAATAGTGGGCTGGGAGGAAAATCATTCTTTTTTGCTCCTGGGCTAACTGTGCATTTACAACTGCTGGTTTACAGCACAGATACAGTCATTTATTGGATATGAAACATGCAGGAACATTTTTTCTTATTAATGCTCTGAAACGTTTCCATCTTTATGTATGTTATCTATCTACCTACCTATCTATCTATCTATCTATCTATCTATCTATCTATCTATCTATCTATCTATCTATCTATCTATCTATCTATCTATCTATATATATGTCTATCTCCATTTTTATACATCTATTTGTGCCTAGCTGCTGTCCTTGCTCTCCCTCCTTTCCTTTCGCCCACATATTCTCTCCCACGCTCTCTCACTCTCTTTTCACCCCTCCTTTTAATGAATTCCTTATTTTAGCTTTTCTATTTATAACACAGTGCTGGCAACACATAGCAAACAGTGGCAATAGCAACTTCCACTTCCAAATACAGTTACACCCCACATTTTATACTGGCCACAAACTGCAGTATTAACTATCTGCATTTCATGAACTGAATGCACACACAGAAGTAAAGCAGAACATGGTTCAGTGCAAGTAGGATATCCAACCTGTTACAGAGCACATTCAGACTGCTGATTTTTTTCTGTATGGTTGGTTTTAATGATGGATCCTTGTTTAAAATCTGTTCGAATACATCATGGTCATGTTGAATATTATCTACAAAAATATTCCTTATTAACCATGCAAAATACAATGAAAGGTACAGAGCAAGAAATACGTCTTGTTTACCCTGAAAAGAACAGTCTGTGAACAAATAAGCAAGTGCTGCGAATCAGCTGCAACAATGATGATAATTCAATATACAGCATGATCAAACTATATAACACCACACTGTTGTTTCAATACCCATCAATGCTGTTGTCATAAAGCTGTAGGATATAGATTCACACATTCAATCTCTTTGGATTTATTACTAATATGCACGTTCTGTATTTTTTTGGAGTTTAGAGATTTGAGGTGTTTGTAATATATTTGTAATATTATGCCAACAGCTTTCAAGTGTATACTAATTCCACTAGTTCTGCCACATAAGTACACCCGCAGCCACGCTACAGTGCATCTTATGCCCTTTATAAAGCCGAAAAAGCATCTAATTTTTGTTGCCAATGTAACAAGCAAGCACTCACCAGATCCATATTGCTCACAATATTTGATATACAGTATCTCACAAAAGTGAGTATACCCCTCACATTTTTGTAAATATTTTATTATATCTTTTCATGTGACAACACTGAAGAAATGATACTTTGTTACAATGTAACATGTTGCAAAGTAGTGAGTGTACAGCTTGAATAACAGTGAACATTTGCTGTCCCCTCAAAATAACTCAACACACAGCCATTCATTTCTAAACCCCTGGCAACAAAAGTGAGTACACCCGTTATTGAAAAGTCCAAATTGGGCCCAATTAGCCATTTTCCCTCCCGGTGTCATGTGACTCATAAGTGTTACAAAGTCTCAGGTGTGAATGGGGAGCAGGTGTGTTAAATTTGGTGTTATCGCTCTCACTCTCTCATACTGGTCACTCAAAGTTCAACATGGCATCTCATGGCAAAGAAGTCTGAGGTTCTGAAAAAAAGAACTGTTGCTCTACATAAAGATGGCCTAGGCTATAAGAAGATCCCAGGGCCCTGAAACTAAGCTGCAGCACGGTGGCCAAGACCATACAGCGGTTTAACAGGACATGTTCCACAACAGGCTCCCGCCACGGTTGACCAAAGAAGTTGAGTGCACGTGCTCAGCATCATATCCAGAGGTTGTCTTTGGAAAAAAGATGTATCCATGATGCCAGCATTGCTGCAGAGATTGAAGGGGTGGGGAATCAGCCTGTCAGTGCTCAGATTATATGCTGCACACTGCATCAAATTGGTCTGCATGGCTGTCGTCCCAGAAGGAAGCCTTTTCTAAAGATGATGCACAAGAAAGCCCACAAACAGTTTGCTGAAGACAAGCAGACTAAGGACATAGTACTAGAACCATGTCCTGTAGTCTGATGAGACCAAGAAACTTATTTGGTTCAGATGGTGTCAAGCGTGTGTGGTGGCAACCAGGTGAAGAATACAAAGACAAGTGTGTCTTGCCTACAGTCAAGCATGGTGGTGGGAGTGTCATGATCTGGGCCTGCATGAGTGCTGCCGGCACTGGGGAGCTACAGTTCATTGAGGCAATCATGAATGCCAACATGTACTGTGACATACTGAAGCAGAGCATGATCCCCTCCCTTTAGAGAATGGGCAGCAGGGCAGTATTCCAACATGATAATGACCCCAAACACACCTCCAAGACGACCACTGCCTTGCTAAATAAGCTGAGGGTAAAGGTAATGGACTGGCCAAGCATGTCTCCAGACCTAAACCCTATTGAGCATCTGTGGGGCATCCTCAAATGGAAGGTGGAGGAGCGCAAGGTCTCTTACATCCACCAGCTCTGTGATGTCGTCATGGAGGAGTGGAAGAGCACTCCAGTGGCAACCTGTGAAGCTCTGGTGAACTCCATGCCCACTAGGGTTAAGGCAGTGCTGGAAAATAATGGTGGCCACACAAAATATTGACACTTTGGGCCCAATTTGGACATTTTCACTTAGGGGTGTACTCACTTTTGTTGCCAGCGGTTTAGACATTAATGGCTGTGTGTTGAATTATTCTGAGGGGACAGATAATGTACACTGTTATACAAGCTGTACACTCACTACTTTACATTGTGTAAGTGTAATTTCTTCAGTGTTGTCACATGAAAAGATATAAAATATTTACAAAAATGTGTACTCACTTTTGTGAGATACTGTATATCTATCTATCTATCTATATATATATATATATACATATATATATATATATATATATATATATATATATATATATAGAGAGAGAGAGAGAGAGAGAGAGAGAGAGATATCTATATATAGATATATATAGATATATATATCTATATATATAAAGCGTTTCACTGTTTATTTTTAGCTTGTACATAAAGTACATATTTTTATCTCCAGTATACATTTGTCCTGCAATTTAAAAATAGCATCAGGAGCTAAATTTAGTGCTGATTATTAAAACTCCTCCGTCTTTCTCTCTCTCTTTCTCTCTCTCTCTCTCTTCTGCATCCCTCCCTACCTCCCTCACTCATCCTCCCTCCCTTCTTTGTCAGTCTCTTTCCATGTGTGTATGTGTATAACTCACGGGTTGCTTGACCTTTTTCTCTCCTATTGCATGCTATTACAGCTTTATCAAAATCTCCCATCTTACATATTGTCTGTAGCCATTTCTATCATTCTTTGCTTATTCCCCATAATTGTTTTTGTATGTGTGTTGTTACTATACAGCTGAACCAAATGGTTTCCTAGGCTTAATATAGAGCTGCGTTCTCTCCTCCACTGTCCATGGTGCTGATGAGATAAACGCGCTTTCTTTCTAGTTCATTGAAGAGATACAGGATTCAGACAAGAATATTCTTTTCTTCAATCAAGACTTCATCTGCACACTGCTTGTGCTGATCTCTTATGCAGCTACTAGAATTGGTGAATCATCAGTAGGGATAAGCTGCTGGTTTGGTAAGAAATCCATGTTTGGACCAAATGTTGTTAGTTCGGAGGTTTGCAGCTGCAGCAGAAAGTGAAACAATTAGCATCAGTATTACTGCCACTGCTAAATGTGACAGCTTCTTGCTCAGGCTGGTAGTTAGGGAGCCAGCAGCCGAAGGCATTCTAATACCCAAAACACATCCCCATCCAGCCCATTCAGCTGTTAGCTGGGGATTCTCAGCAGGTGAATGTAAAAAATGAGTGGTGGAAATTGTGTTTAAGAGAAAAAATAAATAGATCCCCTCCAAATTCATACCAGACCGAATGCAAAAAATCTCAAGTCATGGGGTCCCCCCTAAATTCTATACCAGAGCCTCTGAGTGTGTTATGGTTCTTAAGAAGGAACCCTGTGCAAACATGAACCCCCCCCCAACAATATCAGGCCCCATGCCCCCAACATGGGAAGATACCTTGCCAGGGACGATTACCTAAAAATGTTTACAAATAGAACTAAGAAGCCAAGAATCGTACAGATGCTTCACTTCATAAGTAGGTTAAGGGCATCTCCCTGGCATGTTATTTAAAGTGGATCCAAAGGCTTAAGGATTTTTAATACATCCTCTGCATTAATGAAAAAAAAAACTCTGTGCCCCAGGACCCCCCCCCCCCCCAAACCTACATGGGCCTGATCTCAAACCAGCACTGTGCCCAAGAGCAGTGGCTCTCTTAGCTCTCTCCCTTCTCACATGGCAGACTGATAGCAGTGGGAGCCATTGGCTCGTGCTGCTGTCAATTAAATCCTGTGATAAAGGAGCAGGGGCAGGGCCAAGCTGTGCTGTCTGTGACCATACACAGACTATGGGGCACTCGCTGAAGAGATGGAGCAAGGATTACTGGTGAGGGACCCTAGAAGAGGAGGATCAGGGCTGTTATGTGCAGTGGTTTGTAAGTATGTAAGTATGACATGTTTATTATTCTTTTTTTTTAAAGTTTACAACCATTTTAAAGTAGAATTTCAGGTATACTGTCACCTTAAAATAATTAGTTTGTGCCAAAGTGGCCCAAATACATTTTTTCCATGCCAAAACTATCTAGTCACTTAGGCTGGGGCTGTAATAGCATTAGCTACATACAGTAACCAGCAATGTATGTCTGCAACAGTAAGAGACACTCCCTCTCTGCTACAAGAAATAGATCAAGTTAGTGTTAGCGCATCCCTACCATTCAGCATGTTATGTTTTTATCCATAAATACACGGCTCTCACTTGGCTGAGGTGGGGATCATGACATGTTACACCTGTCCCTCCACCTTAGCCAATGAGAGGAAGCCTTGTATTAATTGATACAAATCCAAAGTTTTTCCTAAATGGCAGGAATTCACTAAGATTGACTCGATTTGTACCCAGTATCAGAGAGGAAGTGTCTTATACTGCTGCCGGTAATGCTACTACAGTCGAATACAGCAGCCCCAGTGACCAGATTGTTCTGGCATTAAATAATTTAGCATTTTTAGTATTTTACTTTAGTTATTAATAAAACCACTGCTTCCTGCCCAACAGAATTTTTAAAAATAGTTTATTTCCTCAGGACAGTGCCCAACTTTTCATGCAACTTGTTTGACATTCCCTTGTTTATTAGCTCAGAAATCTAGCATTACTGTTCTCTAACATTCATCTACCATTGAATTGAATGGGGATCATCTTCAATAGCATTGGGGAACCCGCCTAGAGCTGAAGCCAGGTATGTTTGACTCATCCATTATCCTTATGAACAGCTTTGTGCCTCATACATGGACACCCTGGACCTGCCTTAAATGTGACCTGCAGGCACTAGGCTCTACGTGTGGAATTTTCCAGATTTATGTGTGCTGTGTTAGTTCAGACCCCTTCCTAGGTCCAAAGCCATGGCACAGTAGGTCAAGTAGGTCGAGCCCCAGGAGCTACTTCATTGTATTAGAATCATTGGGGACCATTATTACCCCTTTTTTCCATTGTCATCACGAAAATAGTCAAAATGCTAAGTTGAGTTGAGTACTGCATTGAGTACTGCATTACTAGCTGGAGTGTTCCATGTTCAAACTCTACTGTCTTTTCCTGCCATTCCACATGGGATAGCACTATTACTACCCCTTTTCTCTACTGGTCTTGACGAGAAAGGTTAAAACAGGAGGAGTTGAGTGCTGTGTTACTAGCTGGAGTGTTCCATGTGCAAACTCTGTTTTCTTTTCCTGCCATTCCACATGAGGTAGTACCTTCAGTCCATTACTACTAATCTCAAGAGACACTTGGTTTTACCTCAGCTAGACATCGCTGCTCCCTACAGTGACCTACTCACCTCCGGCCATCTGAATTTCAATTGATTCCTGCAGTCAGTTCATATGCACTGAAGGTTTTTACCTTGTATTCAGTGGCAGCTGGTGCTCCATTTTTTTTTTGGGGGGGGGGGGGGGCGGCAAACAAAACACCCACTCCCCCACCAGCTCGTCAGCCTTGACCCCCCGCCCGCCATCCCCGCTCACCAGCTACACTCGCCTGCCCAATCGCAAGCCTGCTCACAAGCCCTGCACTTACCCTATTTAAGTCGCGGGCGGCTTTCCCCGCTTCTCCTCCTGAGCCAAACCGGTCGTTTCTCCTCCGGGCCGTTCCGATCTTAGGACTAATTTCCTGTCCTGATTGCCTGGGAGGAGAAACAGGAAGACAATAGCGAATGTTGATTCGCTAATGTCACAAGTGAGTGGGCTCGTGGCGCAGAGCCCAACCTTTTTGAAGCCAATTTGAGCCATGCACGGAGATTAGGGGACGGCGCATAGAGTGTAGGGGGTGGCACCCCTGCACCCCTTATCGATGGGCCGCCGCTGCTTGTATTATAGTTAAGGCGTTCCCATTTAAGGTGTAATGGATTTCACTGCAGTTATGCAGAATTTTATGGTCCAAATTGTAGTAATTAAGTAATTGAGGACATTAGCATATCTCAACGCCTTCCCCTGCAGAATCATTATTTCATCTCCCTACAGGCTTAGTGTCCTCTGAACTTTCAACTGGGGTGGATTTATCTGAGAAGAGTCTCAAAACTCATTGGCAGATGAGTTTATCCCTGAGGAGTTGTGGGCAGCTACCATAACTCCCAAGCTTAGAGAGACCACTTCCGCTCCTATTGAAGGGCTGTGTGCAAACTTATAGATGGAGTTGTGGCCTGTAGCTTCTACTAGTGCTGTCACCAGTACAGGATCCCTGAGAGGCCCTGTCACACTTATCCCTAATGCAGGTGGTTAGACACTATAGCTAGCTTCTGTGTTCTTCACCTATAGCAGCCCCCTTTCCCATAAGGCAAGCAGGCCTACTGGTACTCGGTTGCCCCCAGGACTACACAATGCTATAGTGCCTGGCTACCACACCAGGGCAGGCACAAACTGAGCAAAGCAAACAAGTACTTGCAGTTGGCAGACTGAAAAGGTTCAGAATAGTCAGGGTCAAAATCCAAAGTAAAAGAGCAGGCAGAGTTCAGAGAATAGTCGATATCTGATCCGAGGTTGTCAACAAGGAAATCCAATCTAGCAGAGCAAGGCAGACAAACAGGGAGCTTGAAACATATATAACAAATGCAATATCACAAGCATGAGATTGCAGGCTTGGCTGGATTAAATCAGGTTTGGTCTCCACCCAGAGACTGACCACATCAATCACCTTGCAGGTGGACAGGCAGAGAGAATGTATCACAACCAAAACCAGGATGCTGGAATGAGACCATCAGCTGTGAAGGATCAGGAGAGCTACACACTCCTGCCCTAAGACTGTTGTGCTTTTTTAAGGACAGTTTCCCGCACATTTTTATTAAGTAATTTTTAACGAAGATATTTTTAAGATACAAAATCAATCTATATGACACAGTCTATATATGTGAAACTTGTTCACGGAGACGAGTGATCATACTTAATAGTCACATTTATTGGTTGACAGAAAACAAATATTTACATGAAATTAAAATATAGATTGCATTATTTGAACATTTTGACAATTAATGGAAATACCCTAAACTGGGCGTAGTAGTACCTTGGACACAATATCACCATGATAACTTCTTCAGTAGAATCAATAACCTTATACTTGACAATTTAACAGAATGTCTGTATTTTTCACACACCCAGCCGTTACTATGCTGCAGGTAAGTAACGTTGAACAATGCGAAAATAATTTAGACATTTGTTTGTCAATAAAATTTGGTAACTATGCAAAAAGTTATATATAATGAAAAAATTGAATATTAGAGAAAAAATCTAAAAGGCGATTATTGATTCTGGAGAATGATTATCAATACTAGAATATTCAATACATCAATAATTAAGAGAACATATCAGATAAAATCAACATGTTATATTTACCCATTCCAAAATGGCTATTAGTCTGGATTTAAGATGGCTACCGGGTTCAGGAATCTCCTTGGAGATTTAAAGCATATTTTCATGCATGGTTGTCAGTCTATCTGGGAAGATGTTTCTCCCATTGTCCCTTCCCCCAGGGTGAGGGTGAGCCTCCTCTCAGGTTGGATCCCCTGAGCTGTCTTTTCTCTAATGGTATGCTTCTTGTCTCTTAAATACCCTCTCAGACAATAAGATTATAAAACGTGTAATATGTTCAGCCCAAAAGTTATGTGTCCCTTTCCTATTGGCAGGCAGACTTAATTATCACCTTTTCTAGTAGTCTAAATGTTTTTAATGTAATTACACCTTCAACCACCAGGTGTCTCACATGCGTTTTGCTGCTTCTCTGTAAATTAATATATTTTATTTTATATGGTGTATTATTTGTACCTTAATGAAAATAATCTCTCAAACGGGGAATTCTACTAACCACATACTATCAAATACACTTAGCATAATTATTGATTAATCACTTGCATAAAATGGTTATATATATATATGTATATCACTGTATATATATAAAATTTAGTCCATTTGAAAAGGACACAGGTTATATATATATATATATATATATATATATATATATATATATATATATATATATATATATTAATCAACATCACATACAATTTATACCTATCTGGATACCTGTATAATTTGAGTATCCAATCAATATTTGTTTATCTAAGCATAGTTCAATTCTTATACATTTATATCATGATCATATGTTTGTCTTAATACTAATTTGTTCCTAAAACAATTCTACTAATAATCACCCTTTATTTATTATGTTTTCTTTATAACCGATTTCATCAACTCATCGGATACTAAAATTATAGTTTTCTTTTGTGATCTACAAATATCACATATACTTTGAATTGACTTGTAACATCATGTTTTGAGATGGACTTTGGGCAGTCCAATACATGTTTTGATAGCTTAGCTATGTCCACAAATTCCTAAAAGACTTCACACAATAGGTTTTGTTGGACAAGGTGTCAGCTATTGAATTTTGTCTTCATGGTTGTAAATTGTCCAAACAGTCTTTACTTGAGCACAGTGGTTTTCCTTCCTATTCACGGGACACCTCCAGGTGATGATACCTTGTTATGCCCCGTACATCCTATATATGGCCCAAACCTTGCCATATATATTTGCACGTCCTTCCTTATCCATTCAAGGAGATTCAGGTCTTCAGTTTTCTGAAGACCTGGCATACACAAGATACTCAACGATAGTGGCATGATTGAAAAGGGGGGGGGGGATATCAGGGGCTAAGTTACTCTTTAATGCCTCATTCTTTTCCAAGGTGGTTGCAGCCTCTCACATTAAATAGGACATTGGGGGTTATTTACAAAAGGCAATTCCACTGTGTAAACTACAAGTGCAAAGTGCACTTGAAATTGCACTGAAAGTGCACTTGGAAGTGCAGTCGCTGTAGATCCGAGGGGGACATCCGAGGGGGGCAAGGAAAATAAAAAACAGCATTTTAGCTTGCACATGATTGGATAATAAAATCAGCAGAGCTTCCCCTCATTTCAGATCTACCAATCAGATTTACCCCTGATAGTGAACCAGCTTCTCATTCCACAATTTCTTGATAACTTAGACAAATCATCATTCATGCTTATGGTCTTGGAGAGGTGTTAACCCCAAAAGCAAAACTGTATTATATTGCAATCCTCCCAGTTCTTATGCCGCGTACACATTGCCAGAATTTCCGATGGAAACAGTCCGATGGGAGATTTTCATCGGATTTTCCGACCGTGTGTATGCCCATCGGTCTTTTTCTGTCAGCATTTCCGACGCACTTTAGATTGAGAGCCTGTTCTTAATTTTTCCGACAGAAAAACTTTCTATCAGAAATTCCGATTGTGTGTATGCAATTCCGACACCTAAAATTCCCTTTTATAGTGCCGTTGAACGTGTTGTATGTCGCGGTGTTATTGACCGTCGGAATTTGGTGTGACTGTGTATAGGCAAGACAGTTTGAGCGTAATTCTGTCGGAATTCCGACGGGAAAACCATCAGAGCTTTTTCCGACGAGAATTCCGATCGTGTGTGCGCGGCATTAAATGTGGTGGCTGTATTAGTTTGCCTTTTTAAGTGTTTTTCCCTTTTTTTCACCTATTCGTCCTGCCAGTAAATATGTTATTTTTCAACTTTGTTTAACAGACCAAGATGTCAATGCCGAATGTTGGCCAGTTTCTATTGAACCACCCGATGTCACCCGACATTCGGCCTGTGTGTACTAGGCTTTAGAAAACTTTTTCTGGGGACAAAAGTTCAATTTACTTCTGGGGCCTGATCCATTGTTTATCTGGGAGGTCTGCATGTGAGAATGATTCTAAATACACATCCACTCCAGTGGCGGGCTGCTCATAAGGACCACCCCCCCCCCCCCCAATCCATGCGCCCGGCTCCTAATCTTCATGCATGGCACCGGACACATGGATTTCAATGTGTGTGTTTTTTTTTTAAGCACATGATTAGAGCCTGTGGCTCTAATTGGCTTCAAAAAGGGTGGACTTGGGGTGCAGAGCACTGCACCCTGAGCCCACCCACTTGTGTGACTAATGTCTTCCTGATTCTCCCCCCAGCCAATCAGGAAGCTGGTCCTGAGACCCGATTGGCCAGGGAGTCTTAGAACTCCCAGCCAATTGGGTCTCAGGACCCGCTTCCTGTTCGGCCGGGAGGAGAAGCAACAGCCCCAGCTCTTCCCCCTGCAAGCTGCGGGCCATGTGCAGCGAGGAGCAGCAGATGGAGGAGCAGAGGGGCAGCAACAGCCTTTTCCAGGAACCCTACCCCAGATCCAACACCACCACCTCATCATCATCCTCCTCCCCGCACCTCTACCGCAGCAACAGCGAGAGGAGGTCACCTGGAGCCAAGCAACAGCATCAACCCCGGGGCTTCGTGGTCTCCCCAAAGACCGGCTCATCAAGATTGACAGCTAAGGATAAGGTAAAGCCATGGATCGCCGCCTTCCCATCTGAGCACCAGCCGCCACTGATCCACTGTCTGATTAAACTAAATACAGTAGTGAAGTGTCTTCTAGTAGTTTGCTGAAAAGTTATAGTCCAGTCTTAATCCATTTTGTTGCTATCAGATTTCTGTCTTTTCACATTGTATCATTTTATCAAAACAAGCAAGAGTTTAAGATCTCTGTGTTTTGGCAAAGCATTTTTTCTACACATGAATTTAAAAGAAAGATTGTAGATCGATAATGATGGATTATTTATTTTTATTATGTGAGTAAGTAGATTTAGACATGCGTCTAAATCTCCCTGGCCTCTGAAGCCCAATCTGCGTTTGGATCGCGTTCCAGAGGCTATTGACAAGTGGTGAGGAATCCATGCAATGCCTGTTTTAACTCTATTTTTGCTGACACACATGCCGCAACTATGTGCACTGCAGGAAAGGATGTGAGCACTGAACTTATTCTCTCTGTAGAAAAGACGCTTGAGAGGGGATATGATTTCAATTTACAAATACCATACTGGTGACCCCACAATAGGGATAAAACTTTTTTGCGGAAGGGAGTTTAACAAGACTCGTGGCCACTTATTAAAATTAGAAGAAAAGAGGTTTAACCTTAAACTACGTAGAGGGTTCTTTACTGTAAGAGCGGCAAAGATGTGGAATTCCCTTCCACAGGCGGTGGTCTCAGCGGAGAGCATCAATAGCTTCAAAAAACTATTAGATAAGCAAAATACAGGGATACATATTGTAATAGGAACATATAATCACACACATAGGTTGGACTTGATGGACTTGTGTCTTTTTTCAACCTCACCTACTATGTAACTATTTAACATGGCTGAGGGGCGTTTGCAGCGCTTCTCCATATACTTGAAAGTGTAGCGTTCGTGGGACTCGCTGTCTGCTGATCAATTCAAGTCAGTGAACTTTGCTGTGGGCATGAAGTGAACATCCACTGCCTATTGCAGCTTAAGGGAGGGCGATTGTCAGGCAGCAAAAATGCAGTTCAACCGCACAGCAATGCCGCCCCCCAACCAAAAGTCTAAACAAAGCCTTAATGTACAGATAGGACAAATACAAGTCTCAGTGATGCACAAGCAACACCGAAACAGGCAAAAGGTTTAAAAGAAGAATACATTTGCAGCAGGGTACGATATATTGCAAAGACAGTCTAAATCGAAGATGCCCAAACTGAGAAAAAAGAATTAGGTTCAAAATGAGTATTTTGTTTTTATATGATGGTGGTATACTTTAGAGCCTGTTGTGACATCATCTGAGAAATATGCCAGTATTACATGCACAGATGTCAGCTGCCCCCACAAAACTGATTCCCATTTTGAGGGGTCCTTTGCCTCTCAAACATTTGTATAGTGATAGGTGTCAGGTATAAAGCAGGAAAAACTGCAGTAGAGAGGGCGAAGAATACATGATGAATGATGATGTAAAACAAAGATATTTTAATATCTTTTCCATTTTCGTTCAGATGTCATTTCACTCTTAATCATACCTTCTGTCTTTTTCAGCATCTATTTTTTGAGTAGGTAAGACGTTTTCTGCATTTCCAATTCCCTACTAGTCTTTATTTGCCTGTGTGCAGCCCACCCTCTCCCTCACTCTCTCTCTTCCCCACATGTCGGTGAGTCACCGCCTGCCAGTCTGAGTCACCTAAAGTATTTTTAGCAACAGATTTAGGCAGCATTGTAGTCCACTGCTGGGGACAAGGGGACAGAGGGACAGAAGGAAGGGAGGGTAAACAATGATGAAGGGTCTGTAAGGGGGTGGTTACATGAACATTGCAGCAGTTATATGCTGTTACAGCACAGATAGATTATATACATCTCCAAAATCATATATGTAATAAAAAAAACAAATGAGCAAAGGATTAGGAAGATACTGACACACAGAAATCAAGCATAATGTTACACAGCACATGCACAGTCACACAACACTGCAAAGCATACACATTCACATATAACACTCCACAGCCCACACATAGCAAAATATAACACTATGCAACTTATGCCATACTGTATGTATGCCATGTGATAAAAGCTGATATACCACCCCGCAGCACGCACAGCAATACAAGCACATACATTGTCATATCACACTCTCCAGCTTATACATAATCATTTCACATTCTGCAGCACATACACTCTACAGCACATATTGCAAATAATCATACAACACAACACATGCTCACAAAACACCGCACGGCATATACAGTACATATAGCGACATCTACAACACACACATATAGTACATAGTTAGGGTTGCCACCTGTCCAGGATTCACCCGGACAGTTCGGGTTTGGAATCATGTGTCCGGGTTTCAGACTGTCTGAAACCCGGACACATTATTCAGACTGGACTATGGCTTCCCAGCAGGGTTGCTGGCTGCAGTTGTCCCAGCTGAGAATGTCTGTTACACTCTCACACTGCCCAAAGCCAACACTAACAAACCATCCCCCCCAAACACATACAGACGGGAGAGGAGAGAGGGCTCGATCTGCACCTCTCCCCTCCCCCACCCCTCTTTGTCTGCCCACACTCCAATCTCCGGCACTGTGCCTCAGAAAAGGATAGTGGGGGCTGGTAATTTGAAGTTCAGCATCCTCAGATCCATCTGGATGAGAAGTGCTGACTGCCAAGCGGTGAGTGAGCTCACCATCCATCCCTGTCTGTGATTGAAGTCTCCCCCTTCTCTCTCCTGCCTCTGAGTAAGTTCACTAAGGCAAATCAGGGTTTTCAGAGCACCCCTTACATCAGAGTTCCCCTTTACACCAAAGGCCACAGTGTTCCCTCTTACATCAGAGTCCTCTCCGTACATCAGAGTACTCAGTGTTCCCCCTTAAATCAGGGTTCCCAGAGCATCGCTTATGTTAGAGGCCCCAGAGTTCTCTTACATCAGAGTCTGAAGAGTCCCCCCTTACTTTCAATGAAAGGGAACTCTGCAAGTTCAGATGTAAAAGGGGAACTCTGTGGACTCTGATGTAAAGGGGGACTCTTGTTATAAAAAAAAAATTGCTGTGCGCCACAAAAGTGTTCGGTTTTGACTTGAAGAAAAGGTGGCAACCTTATACATAGTACATGTCAGAGCACAGATACACTAATGCCGTACACACGAGCGGATTTTCCGTCGAAAAAACTTGGATGGTTTTTCCGACAGAATTCCGCTCAAGCTTGGCTTGCATACACACAGTCACACAAAAGTTTGCTGAACTTACGACCGTCAAGAACGCGGTGACGTACAACACTACGACGAGCCGAGAAAATGAAGTTCAGCGCTTCCGAGCATGCGTCGAATTGTTTCCGAGCATGCGTTGTTATTAACTTCATATGATTAGAAATTGTATTTAGTAGAAAAATATATGTATAGCTTATACTATAAAAAAAAAATTGCTGTGCGCCACAAAAGTGTTCGGTTTTGACTTGAAGAAAAGGTGGCAACACTAATGCACCGTACACACGAGCGGATTTTCCGTCGGAAAAAACTTGGATGGTTTTTCCGACAGAATTCCGCTCAAGCTTGGCTTGCATACACACAGTCACACAAAAGTTTGCTGAACTTACGACCGTCAAGAACGCGGTGACGTACAACACTACGACGAGCCGAGAAAATGAAGTTCAGCGCTTCCGAGCATGCGTCGAATTGTTTCCGAGCATGCGTAGGAATTTTGCGTGTCGGAATTGCTACAGACGATCAGAGTTTCCGATCGGAACCTTTTCCGACTGAAAATATTGAGAACCTGCTCTCAATCTTTTGCTGGCGGGAATTCGGCCAGAAAAAGTCCGATGGAGCATACACACGGTCGCATTTTCCGACCAAAAGCTCTCATTTGCTGGCCGAATTTCCGATCGTGTGTACGCGGCATTCTAGAACATTCAACAGCACCACAGTAAAAATGATGTGATGACGATCTTACAACTACTGGTATTCGTCATTATAATTCACTAAATATATTATGTATACACTATATTACCAAAAGTATTGGGACACCTGCCTTTACACGCACATGAAATGTAATGGTATCCCAGTCTTTGTCCATAGGGTTCAATATTGAGTTGGCCCACCCTTTGCAGCTTTAACAGCTTCAACTCTTCTCGGAATGCGGATGTGGACAAGAAGGTCTGGCTCACAGTCTCCGCACTAATTCATCTCAAAGGTGTTCTATCGGGTTCAGGTCAGGACTCTGTGCAGGCCAGTCAAGTTCCTCCACCCCAAACTTGCTCTTTTTTCGTTATCTAAAAACTTGTGGCAAGAACAATATTCAGAAGACTCATTATGTATCTTTTAAAATAGGTTTGGGTGTTTTCTTTACAAATGTGGTCACTTTTTGGGTGTTTCTACGGTCCTGGTACACCAGGGCCTCAGGAAAGAGATATGTAGTCAGGTCAAACATGCAATTTATGCCCCTTGCAAGCTTAAAGGTGCTCCTTGGCTTTTGGGCCCCTCTATGTGGCTAGGCCAGGTTGCCAACTGTCCATATTTTCATGGATATATTGTAAAAAAAACTTCTGATTTCTCCCGTCTGTAAAGTCTGTGGACAGGAGAACAATCCATGAAAATACAACTGAACAATCCATGAAAATACAACAAAATACAACAGCGCAATGCGTGAACTTCCTGCATTTGCAACGCAAGTTCCATCCACTGCCTCTGCCTGCTACTGTTATCTCTAGTGGTTGATAGCTAGAATCACCCAGCATCCTAGCAACTAACCACCTACTTGCTTTGCCCCCAAGCCCCAGCATTCAGAGCAGGAGGATAGAATTTCCTTCTCCAGAGCTCCTCCCTGTGCCCTGCCTCCCAGCCACCACCTGTATCTGTCTGCTACACTGAGAATAGAATAGGCTCTGGGAATTCTGGGGAACCTGGTATAAGGGGGGAGGGCACTATAGACCATGATGTAAGGGGGAGTACTGTGGAATCTGATATAAGGGGGGGGGACTCTGGGGACCCTGATGCAACTGGGGAAACTCTGGGGACCCTTATATAAGGAGGCAAGACCCTGGGGACCCTGATTTAGTAAGGGGCTCTGGGGACCCTGATGTACGGGGGGGGGCTTTAGAAACCCTTATGTAAGGGGGGTAACTCTGAGAGTCCTGGTGTAAAGTGTGTGTCTTTGGGGAACCTGATGCAAGGGGGTAACTATGGGGACCCTGATAAAAGAGGGTACCCTGATGTAATGGGGAGGGGCTCTGGGGACTCTGATGTAAGAGGGACTCCAGTTACTCTGATGTAAGGGGACACTCTGGGTACACATGATATAAGGGGGAATTTTTGATATAAGGGGGAACTCTGGTGGGTACTCCTGATGTTAGGGGGGAATCTGATGTGAACAGGGGTTTCATTCTGACTGCTGCTTTCTGTATGTTCATTTTGTATGTTACTTACTCCTGACCCCCTGCACTCTATACATTATTGTGTGTTACATAGTCCTGACCAAAATATTATTTGTCCCAACATTTGCTGGTTTTAATGAAGTTATTTGTTAAAGTAGGCTCAGACAGGCAAATGGATATATTTATGTGTGCAAAAAAAGCATATTTGATGTAAATGGTTAAATTAAATCTTCAAAAGACTCTCCATGCCTTACAAATACATTGGGTTGTCTACTTTCCATACTGTGGTCATTTTGTGGGTTTTTCTATTTTCTGGCAGTCCTGGACTTCCAAACATGTGATGCTCCTTGGATTTTGGGCCCCTCTATGTTACCAGACTGCAAAAAAATCGAATTTATGTGGTATCCCTATCGGAGTATCAGAATGTGTTTTGGGGTGTAATTGTGTCATGAATCTGCAGTAATGTTTCATGCCCTGACTGTCTGCTTACCTCTCTGGTCTGTGTATCAGCTTTAGGGAACGAGCTCTCACACCTTTGTGTTTAAGTAATCTTCTCTCAGCATGGCTCCACCCCAGCCTCTAACAGGAAAGACTATTTAACCCCATGTACTGGAAGCCAGCCTTGCCCGAGGAACAATTGTGTGAAGGCTTCCCTGAGTGATTCTTGCCGTCTGCTCTACATTTGATTCCGTGTACTGACTTGGTTTATTCTCCTGACCATCCCTGTTTACTTGTTGCCCTGACCTTTGGCTTGTCTTCCTGACTATTCCTTGTCACCCTGGACTGCTCCTTCCTCTCCATCCACCAGAGCCAGCCGTGAGCCCGATCTGGGATACCCTGGGGGCCGTGACCTGGAGTTAGCTGCAGCCAAGTCCATCCTCACCATCAGAGGATCTGGTGAAAACCTGCTGGCTCTTAGACTCCACGCCTTGGGGAATCTTACGCTCTAGCTCCCTGTCCAGCAACGTGGCTGTGATCCTGTGTAGCTGCTTCACAGAACCATCGACCCTCAGCAGTCAGCCGTTGGGTCCACAACCTCAGCGGTGCGCTCCTAGTCACTTGGCCACGCAGGTAACCTGACTGCAGGGACATTTACCAGCTCCGTCCTGGGGACTCCAAGATCTGCAGGGGGTTTCCTAGCCAGTGCACCATTCATTTTGAACTCCAGCACTAAAACTTCCCGTCTGATCAGGCAAATTTAGCCTATATTATTTCCCTCCTGTCCAGCGAGGCTTTAGCCTGGGCTGCCCCTCTTTGGAAGAAGACTGATCCAGTGGTTTCTAGCCTGTCTAGCTTCTTGAAACTCTTTCGGAATATCTTCAAGGAACCGGGTTGTGTCTCTTCAGCGGCTGTGTTGCGTTTGTTAAAATATGATTTTTTTAAATTAATCAGACATAACATTACACAATAGTGGTTGGTCATATTGATACTGTTAGGTTTTTGGCTTGAGTAGATTTCTCAAACACATGCTATTCCATACAATGGGTACAGTACATAGATACCATTGCTGTATTCAAGTTGACAGTTTGAAGAGGCTATTGTCTCTATAGCTACAGTAAACAAGTAAGAGAGGGTCTCTCAAACTGAAAGAATGACTGTTAGTCGGTTGTTATGGAAACAAGTTTGTAACCATTAACTTTGGTCAACAAACTTGTACAAATAAAAAGGGGGAGTAGAGACTGGGACACACACCATCATCCTGTAACATCAGAACACATCATCATGCTTTTAAGATCAGAAGCCACTCATGATACAAGAACAGTGCCTAATTTTCCAGAAGAAATGTTGCCAATGGAGATCACGAACATACAGTAACAGAAGTTAGGTAACCTTTAAAGTGTATTTGTATTGTTATAGACCATAGGCATTGGCTAGGCATTTTGCTTGTTAAAGATATCTGTCAGTCTTGTATTGTATTCCTAATATTGTAATAGTTTTGTATGTACAGCATCTTTGTATAGTAAAAGCACATTTACACACTGCAGAAGTCTCAGCTTCCTTGTTATACCACAGACTAACCTTGCTAGATAGACGCAAGCAAAACAGCGGCCAGCACCCTTTTATGTCTCCACCAATAGTCTGCTTCGGTAGCACAGTATGCTTTTCATTTTCGTATACTAACTGCTGAGCTGGAATAATGAGGCCTTAGTCACAACATTTTTACATGGCCTCTCCGACAGAGTGAAGGATGAATTAGTGGGAAGAACCATCCCCGCTGATCTGGACGATGTCATCTCCTTGTCAGGGCCGTCTGTTCGCATGGGCACGCTGGGCAGTTGCCGTGGGGGCCCTACTTGGCTAAGATCCTTCGTTGGGAACATGATTCCAACATGGCAGGTCATGCTGGGCTCCTCCGATCCTTCCTTCTCATCAGTCGCCACTACTGGTGGCCTACTCTCCGTTCAAGGTCAGAGACTACATTAAGGCTTGTCATGTCTGTGCCCAGTCTAAATCCTCCACGCAAGCACCTGGTGGTCTTTCCATGCCCTTGCCCATTCCTAGGAGCCCTTGTTTCACATTGCCATGGACTTTATCATCGATCTTCCACCATCTGACAATAATATTTGGGTGGTAATCGATCGTTTGGAAGGCAACATGTTTTTTTTCATAAATACAGCTGATATGATAACGCTATGCAAGCAAGCTTCAAAAAGGACCATGGCTGACAACATGATTAATGAATGTCCTGCTGCAGAAGATCGAAGGCCAGCTAAGAGCTGCCCCTAGAGACCAATACAGCAGGACGGACAGAAATCTAATATATTAAAAGGACTACCTCTTGGCAATATCTCATTGGACAGGAGGCTGGTGGGGGTGGTTATGAGTGGGTCTGAATGAATGTGTAAAAAGTGCACACAGAAGGGAAGTCATCCCTTTGATGTTCTTGTGTTATATGCTTTGTAATATCTTCCTTTAGTGTTTTCATGTTAGCATTTTCCTATTTCCTTGGGAAAGACATCCTTTCTCAAAGTTTATGGAAGACACCCTCAGCTCCCTCTTCCTATGACCTGTTCTCCGGACATTCCAGTTTTGGCTACGGTTCAAGAATCTTTCAATTCAATGTAAAGGGGGATTTACACTGACCACCAATGTAAAGGGGGATTTACTCTGACAACCAATGTACAGGGAAATGTACACTGATCACCAATGTAATTTAAAATTTCCACTGACCACCAATGTAAGGGGGACCTTCCCCCTGGCCACTAGTGTGAATGAAAGGACACCAAGCCCCAATGTAATGTGAAAAGTTACACTGACCACCAATGTAACTGAGACATTTAGCCTGCGTTCACATTTCTTTGTGTCGGGAACGCATGCAAAATCGCTTTCCTGACACCAGAGAAACGTGTTACCCTTTAGCAGATACACAACAGTGGCATTAATTGTCAATGACACCCTCACGCATCTGCTGAGATGTGCGTGTTTACATGCACCAAAATTCACAGTGCTGTGGCACCATGTTATTTTAAAAAAGGGTTCCCCCTCCAATTTGTTTACCTTTGCAGAACATGCCAATGTTAGGCTTAACGACCGCAGTTGTAGGCAGGACTTTCAAGTATGCCTCTTTAACTCCCCAGTGGGCAGCATTCAGCAGAAGTAAAGGTGGCTATGACGTCAGGGGGCATGATATGCACATGAATGCTGCCTCTATTTACATATCAATGCTGCTGGTCCATGGCTATTTACATATTAATGCTGCTGCTATTTACATATCAATGCAGGTTATTTACAGGTAAACACAGGGTCTGCAGGTGAGTCATCTGTAAATGGCAATAGGGCAGAGCTGGGCAGCATTAGTAACATAACTTCACACTGAGATATCGGGACACAGCACGGGACTAAAACTTCAAGGGACGAGGGAATTTAAACTGGGATAGTTGGCAAGTATGAGGCAGCTGCACATCAAGTTAAAGCAGTGGAAGGGGGAGGCAGCTTTCCAAGACCTGTGCTCTCCATCTGCTCCTAAAGGGCAGCACCCAGCAGTGCAGTACCTGATGCAAATTCAGGAACTATACGGCAGTTTTCAAAAAGGATGTGCGTGTATGTGTGTGTGTGTGTATGTATATGCATGTTTGTATGTATGTACAAGTTATATATATATGTGTATGTATGCCTTTTTAGGACTCGTTCATAATAGCGGCAAGGACTTCTGCTCCTCTGAAAAAGCAGCCCATATTCAGATTGATTTTCACAGGCATTTGACAGGCAGTGAAGAGGTAATATGTTGCCTCCTCACTGCTTGTTTTTAACACTCTAAATGCAGCATCACCATGCTGCAACCACATACAATGCACGCGGATTGCGGGCAGTTGCACTGTGGCCCCATTTACCAGGGGGGTAAACTTCTAACCACGGCCAAAGCATATGTACGTTCCAGGCTGTTGCCACTACAGCTAAAGGAGGAGCAGTTTGGATGGTAAAAACTTTGCTCAACCACTGTTCCCCAACCTCACATGTGAACAAGCCCTTGGTTCACATCTGTGCAGTCATGCAAGACAGCACGTGTGCAAACGTATAAACAGCAGAGTCCGTCCTTGCATCAGGTGCCCCCAGCAGTCTGTCCTTACATCAGGTGTCCCCAACGGAGCCCCTCCTTACATCAGATGTCCCCACGGAGCCCCTTCATACATCTAGTGTCCCCAGCGGAGCCACTCCTTACATCAGACGTCCCCAGCGGAGCACCCATTACATCAGATGTCCCCAGCGGTGCCCCTCCTTACATCAGATGTCCCCAGCGGAGCCCCCCTTACATCAGATGTCCCCAGCAGTGCCTCTCCTTACATCAGGTGTCCCCAACGGAGCCCCTCCTTACATCAGATGTCCCCAGCGGAGCCCCTTCATACATCTAGTGTCCCCAGCGAAGCCACTCCTTACATCAGATGTCCCCAGCCATTACAGAACAGAGGGGGAACAAAATAGAGGCGGAGCCGTTTGCGTGGTTACAATAGAACCACTGCCCACCCCGCCCCTTTTCATAACAGACCGGCAGCGGGAGGGGGGACCCAGCCGTGTTCTACTTCTTCTGGTCTTCTTAAAATGGCGGCCAGTGGAGACATTGTCTCCGCCGGCCGCGGACATCTAGCGGCGGCAGCGAAAAAGCGGCATTTCCCGGGAAACAATAAAATCAGGAAAAGAGTCTAAATCCCAGGAATGTCCCGGGAAATTCGGGACAGTTGGTAAGTATGTTATACCAGGATGATGCGTTCAGCTGCAGGCATCACCCAGTACCATTTCTTTTAGAGCTGGCAGTTGGCTCTCTTGTAAAAGCAATCCTAGCAGCCAACTAGCCACTGGACTGCTTTTATAAGCAGCAGGAGGGGATGTTCCCTGCCTCCTGCCGCCTTCTGTGGCTTGCTTGGGCTCTCCTATCCCACCGGGAGACCTAAGTGACCAGCTGGACATCCGCTGGCTGGTCAGAAAGCTGAACAAAGCTTGCATTGGCTTTGATTGGCTCTCCGCTATGGTAACCCAGGAAGTGATGACCTGACATCACTTCTAGTTTACTCGGATGTCAACAGCGCCATTTAAAAAAAAAAATCAAAAGCATTCCAAAAACACTCATCTTGGTGTTTTGAATACTTTTAAGGGCAGAGGAGGGATTTTGGGTCTTATAGTCTTACTGTGTTCATTCGAAACTGATACTGTTTACTTTGCTTCAGTTTGTGAATGAACAGGAAGCCCCTAAGGTTCATGCCTGATACTCCTGAGGGCCACAGGTAATCTTTTCCCTTACCTTAATTCAGTCCCTTGTGCCACCTGGCTAGAAACTCTAGCATCGTGTTTTAAGCCCTGGGGACAATCAAGTACCAGTAGGCCTGCTCACCTTAATGGAATAGTGGTACCTTAAGGCACCTTAAAGTAAACCCAAAAAGAAAAAAATCCAGCTATGAGCAATCCTCTTTTATTGTTCAGTGAGATAAATCTTGACAAACAGAGAAAAACTTTGTCAAATCCTCCCCCTTGCTGTGAGTGACAGGTGATTTACATATCTCCTGCACTAGCCTAAGAGACATCATTTTTTAATTCCCTTCCACTCCTTTCTTCTGCTGCTCTGCCAGGATTGGATGTTCCACACCTCAGCATAATTGGGCATGCTGAAGTCATGTGGTTACTTTCCTGTCTTTTCACTGGATGTTAGTGATCATAGCAGAAGTTCAGTGTAAGAAATACACAGGAGAGAAATGCATATTGACAAGGGGAGTGTAGAGGTGGGCAGGGAGTCTGACATCACGACTCCACCCACAAGCTCCAGACAACAGACCCACCCACAGAATCTGCAGTTTTTCAGGTCTCATAACAGACAGAGGGGAGGCATTTGACAGGTAAAGATACATGCAGGAGGCATGTATATCCTTATAGATAACCCCTATGGCAGTAGTTTAGAAAGGATGACATTGAGTTTACATCCACTTCTGGTACCAGGGCAAGGGTAGGGTTGCTGCTACCAATGACTTTGTAAAATTTGGTTACAGTTTGGAAAGGAATAGAATACTGCCACTGTTCTGTGTTCTCATGGTCTACCATCTGGGCTAGGTAAAAGCTCAACGAAACCCCACAGTTTCTATATGTCTGCCAAACTGCTAACACAAGAGATTGCCAGTCTGCATTTTGTTGTGTCCTTCAGCAATGCTGACATGTTTTTCTCTTTTCACTCTCTTTTCAGAAAAAAATGCATGATATTGTGACACAGACAATTGATGTGCTATGCTGCTGACCAGCAGCATAGAGAAACTTGACAGAGAAACTGTCAAGATTCAATTCTCCCAGAGTTCAGTGAATCACACTAAAGGTTTGGCAAATCTGAAATTGTGAGTGAATTGCATTGAGGTTAATAAGGGGTGAATTCTGGCCATTTGTAGACAAGCTATTGAAAAAAAAAAAAAAAAAAGACCTGTCATGGGAAGCCAGAAACTGCCAAACTTTGGGAAGCATGTAGGTGATTTGGCCCTGTCTAGTGAAGCTAATAGTGGAGAGTGGATAATGTGTCAGGCCTATATAAATTATGTTATGTAACATGTTGTATCAGCTCTGAGGAAGGGGGCTGTCTCCTGAAACGCATCAGTTTTTCAGCTTTAGGGGTTTGGATATCCATCATGCTGGAGTTGTTTGATCTTCTCATGTTTGTGAGTATGTTTTTGGCTTTTTAATAAATTGATAATGGTGTTGGGGGTAATGCACTAGGCGTTTGCGCACTCCTTTGTTTTCTGAGCCAAACTTTGCCACTGCCATAAATGCATTAAAACAAAAAAAAAGTACTGTGGGGGGAGTGTCTTTTTAATACAGTTTCAAAAGTGATATAGAAATTACACAGACCCATGAAATAACAGTTTTGGGGAATGCCTTTGGGTTGTATGTGATGCTACAGAACAGTACAAATTTCAGGTGTAGCTTTAGCAACATCGCATTTTGGCAGTGAATGTTTTCTTGTGGAATTTATCATTATTTTACAATTATTTATGCTTACAGACAACAGCACCCCAGTTCACTATTATTTAAATCCTATAAACAAAAAAGGTCATTTTTTAGCAGCAAAACATGTGTTTTAATCAAGCAGCAGTGGGCATGCTTTTGCTAGTAGAAGGAGCAGCCAGAACAGGTCTAAATGCAGACTTTGAAGCCACAGGAAAAAGGAGGGAAACTGCACACATAGTATAATGCATGGTCATATATTCAAGCATTTTTCCTTTGTATGTGTATATCTAAATAAAGATTATTAAACAAAATCTAGTTGACATTACAGTAACCAGAATAATGAAATGATACTATTAACTCATGGCCAGGTTTAAAACCATGACATGTGAAGGACCTAACCACAGTCGCTTAAGCTACCCGTTAAACCTAATATCCAACCCTCCAAATCCCCTCACAAATGACATGACAAGATCTTGGAGTAAATGGCCTTGACGGCCTTTTATTAACAATTACTTTCAATTAAACAAATAACCTTTTAAATAACTCTTAAACCCCGCTTTTATTTCCTATTGGGGTCTTCGAGGGTAACACAAACCACTGGTCACTGCGACAAACTTCTTTTAACTTTTTTGGCCTCCAGTCGCAAGCCCCCAGACCCGGAGACGGTACTCGATTTCGCAGTGACCTACCTTTTTACCCCTTCCGGGTCAACCCCTCGTTGCCCGGAAGGTACCTGATAACCCCATCCACAGATGGGTACCAACCATGTTAACCCCATACTACAAGATGGGTACCAACCATGTTAACCCCATACTACAAGATGGGTACCAACCATGTTAACCCCATACTACAAGATGGGTACCAACCATGTTAACCCCATACTACAAGATGGGTACCAACCGTGTTAACCCCATACTACAAGATGGGTACCAACCATGTTAACCCCATACCACCTATGGGTACCAACCATGTTAACCCCCATACCACAGATGGGTACCAACCATGTTACCCCCATACCACAGATGGGTACCAACCATGTTACCCCCATACCACAGATGGGTACCAACCATGTTAACCCCATACCACAGATGGGTAACAACCATGTTATATATGCATATAACATCCATATTCTCCTCCTCCAAAGACCCAATCCCTGCCACGGGCTGTCCTTACCGCCCCCATTATAATTAACCATACTCGGGAGGGTGGGTGGGAATCTTCTCCACCGTCGCTCCCTAATGATGTCACTCCCCTCCTTTCTCCTATCTTTCTAACCCAAGTGCCTCCCCTGCTCCAGCCACTCCCCTTTTCTTAAAGGGGACAAATCTTTCTTTTCCAATATGATGACTGTGCTGTCCACACCTGTCATGTAGTCCCTGCGCTAATCCTTTTCTCTCCTTCTGCTCCGGGACTCTCTATAGCTTTCGATTCAACCCAATTAATATACATCCTCCCAACAGAACACCTGGCCACTATATTACGAAATGAGAAACCCATTAGAGGCATACAAATTGGATCAGTAGAATATAAGATGGCGCTCTACGCTGAGCTCACACACTCAAGCTTCCCTTCAGTATTTGAAGTGGTTGTAAAGCCTAAACATTTTTTACCTTAATGCATTCCTTGCATTAAGGTAAAAAATATTTAGGTGTCACCATTCCCTTTACCCCCCCCCCCCCCCCCCACCTTTTACTTACCTGAACCCAGGGTTGCCAACCTCCTGCAGAATTTTTTACTGGCAAAACATGGAAAATTTACTGATGTAGCACATTTTTTACTGACAACCAGAAAAATTACAGAACTCCTATTGAAAACTAACACAGTGAATATTTTAGCAGTATAAACATGATATGAAAACACTGACAATACCTATAACAAAGTAATTTACTTGATTTACACTTAAAAGGTCAACACTGCATGAAATTATCAGCTCCTGATATTTACTGGCAATTGTAAAAAATCACAGATTTTTACAAACTGTCAGTAAATTTACTGGCGGTTGGCAACCCTGCCTGAACCCTTCATTCAATCCAGCACCATGCATGTCTTCAGCTCTTCTCTCGTCCAGGTCTCGTCTGTGTCAATAGACGCAGCAGCGGGGCTTGGATGCAAGCACATATGAGTGCCCCCATGGAAAGCAGCTTTCTATGAGGGCACTGAACAGAGGGGAGGGGCCAGGAGCGCCAATGGGGGACCCGAAAAGAGAAGGTTTGCAGATGCTCTGTGCAATGGCATTGCACAGAGCAGGTAAGTATGGACGTGTTTGTTATTTTTATTTAAAATTTACCTTTACAATCACTTTAACCACTTGCCGCCTGCCATATAGCAGAATGACGGCGGCAAAGTGGTTGTGATACCCTGACCGGACGTCATATGACGTGATCAGGATAACACAGCCAGCACGCGCCCACAGGGGGGTGCGCAGCAAGGCGATCGGAGGTGCTGTGTGTCAGTCTCACACACTGCAACTCTGATCATGGTATGGAGCCTCTGACAGAGGCTTCTTACCACGTGATCAGCTGTGACCAATCACAGCTGATCGCTGCGTGACCCAGGAAGTGCCGGTAAACGTCTTTCCTCGGTTCACGCTGACAGGGTGAGCCGATGGGCGGCTCTCCCTGTCAGAGGGGGGTCTGTGCTGATAATCAGCACATTGATTATCAGCACAGCTCCCATCAAAAGGTGCCCATCAGCTGCCAATCAGTGCCCAACACCTGCCAGCCTGTCCCCATAATAAACTCCTGTCAGTGCCCACAACAGTGCCAATCAGTGCCCACAACAGTGCCAATCAGTGCCCAAAAAAGTGCCAATCAGTGCCCCATCAGTAATGCCTGTCAGTGCCCCATCAAAATGCCAATCAGTGCCACTCAGTAATGCCCGTCAGTAGCTCCTCATCAGAGCTGCCTTTTACAGTGCCACCTATCAGTGCCGCCTATCAGTGCCCATCAGTGCTGCCTATCAGTGCCGTGAGTGCCGCCTATCAGTGCCGCCAGTGCTGCCTATCAGTGCCGCCTATCAGTGTCCATCGTTTTTTTTTTATGACGTTTTTTTTCATTTATAGTGCAAAAATTAAAAACCGCAGAGGTGATCAAATACACCCAAAAGAAAGCTCTATTTGTGAGAAGAAAATTATAAAAATTTAGTTTGGGTACAGTGTTGCATGACCGCGCAAGGAAGGGGGAAAGTGCCTGGTATGGAAGTGATTAAAGAATTCGGGAATTTTGGGGGAATAGGTCATTTATAAACAAACATTTCAAAATCTGCAATACCACGGTGGATGAGGTCCGTCCTAAGGCAGAGCACCTTAGTCTCTGTTTAGTGATGTTACCCATTCTATCCAGCAACAGCATGTAGAGGAGGTGGTGGACTGGCTTACTAATCCATCCTCATCCTCCAAGACCCAAGCTGACACTAGTGCGCAGTCCATCTCCACTGCCAGAGCAGCCTTTTCTGCCTCCTTGTCCACAGCTACTCCTGTCATAGCCCCAGCATCATGCATGGAGGAGTTAGCTGAATTATTTGAACACAGCATCAGCCACTTGCTTCTTGAGGATGCACAGACATTACTTGATTCTGATGTTGGTTCTGAGGTAAAGGAAGGGAGTAACATGAGCCTACAGAGAGGGGAGAACACTAATAAACAACAAATTGGCAGTCATGTTCCCCCAGCTGCAGCGTATTGCCAAGTTGGCTCCAGTGATGAGGAGGATGGAGGTCACTGAGGTGGCTTGGGTGCCGGATAGAACAGAGGAGGAAAGTGAGGGGCGGAAACAACCCCAACTAGCTAGGATTTCCTCCAGAGGCAGCCACCCTATTCCATCAGATTGTTGAACTGTCTCCCAGCCCACTTCCCACAGCTCAGCTGTCTGGGCCTTTTTTAGCACATATGCAGCCGATTGCACCGTTGCCATTTGCAATCTCTGCCGCAAGCAGATCAAGCGTGGAAAAACACCAGCCATTTGAGTACCACATGCTTGACAAGGCATTTAACCTCCCACCACTCAGCCCATTGGCAAGAGCACCTGAAAGCCACACACAGGGGACACAATTCTTCTACTCCTCACTCATCACCTCTCATGTCTACCCCTGCTATATCTCATGACCTCTCAGCAGCCTCCACTGACAGGGATGATGGTATGGCAAAGTGTGTCACAGGTCCTTGCAACAGGTCTGCCAGCAGCACACCACCAGCTGTAGAGTATAGCAGGCAATTTTTTCTGCCCCAGTTGCTGCAGCAAAAAATAAAAATACACTCTCTGCCACTTACATGCCCAGCGTCTAAATTCCAGCTTGTCCAAATTGCTTGCCTTTCCGTCTGGTGGATTCTGCCCCTTCCATGAATTTGCAGAATGTGCTGTACCACAACAGCAGGTTCCCAGTCGTTATTTATTTGCATGTAAGGTCATTCCAGCTCTGTACCTTCACGTGGAAGGCAATGTTTTGGCATCATTGGGCAAGGCAGTCAGCCACAAGGTCCACCTTACTGCTGACACTTGGTCCAGCAAGCATGGTCAGGAATGATATATTTCATTCACAGCACACTGGGTAACTCTGCCCCTCAACTAGGGAGGATGCAGGACAGGGCTCAGTGCTGGAGCTTTTTTTGCTGCCACGTCTGCATACAGCTGGTGGTGATGATGCAAGATCTGTCAGCTCCACCCCCTCCTCCTCCTCCTCCATGCCCATAACTGTTGAAATTGTCCTATGAGCCACCAGTACCCCCTAAGCATTGGACCATTGAGTGTGTCAGGCTAAAAGATGCAATGCAGTGCTTCAGCTGGTCTGTCTAGGGAACAAGAGCCACACCGAAACAGAGATCCTTTCAGCTCTGCAGGGGCAGAACCAGAGGTGGTTCATGCCACGGCAGCTTGAGCCAGAAATGGTGGTGTGCGATAATGGCATTAACCTTCAACCCGCCCTTCAACAGGGAAAGTTGACACATGTACTACGTCCGACACATATCCTCAATTTGGTGGTTTCTTCAAAAGGTACCCAGGTTTGCAAGGTCTTCTAAAGCAGGCCAGAAGATTCTGTAGCCATTTCAGTGTCATACACAGCCAGTGTTCGGTTGGCTGAAATTCCACCTGACTGTAAACCGCCTGATTTGTGACTTACCCACCAGGTGGAACTCAACTTTGGCAATGCTGCAGTGGCTGCACATGCAATAGAGGGCCATCAATGAGTGCCTGTGTGAGTATGGAACAAGGACAGGCTCAGGGCACCTCAGCTTTTTTTCCCCATGTCAATGGCTGCTGATAAAGAATACATGCACTGTACTGTCATCATTTGAGGACACAACAAGGATGGTGAGCCGTGACAATGCATGCATCAGTGACACAATCCCTCTTGTGTTCCTGCTGGAGCATACTCTGTGTGCAGGGCTGTCTTTAAGGCAGGGCAAAAGGGGAAGCTGCCTCATACTTGCCAACTATCTCAGTTTAAATTCCCTCGTCCCTTTAAGTTTTAGTCCTGTGCTGTGTCCTGATATCTTAGTGTGAAGTTATGTTACTAATGCTGCCCAGCTCTGCCCTATTGTCGTTTACAGATGACTCACCTGCAGACACTGTGTTTACCTGTAAATAACCTGCATTGATATGTAAATAGTGGCTGCATTAAAATGTAAATAGCCATGGACCAGCGGCATTGATATGTAAATAGAGGCAGCATTCATATGCATATCATGCCCCCCCCCCCCAACCCCCGAGGTCATATCCACCTTTACTTCTGCTGAATGCGGCCCACTGGGGAGTTAAAGAGGCATGCTTGAAAGTCCTGCCTACAACTGTGGTCATTAAGCCTAAATTAGCCTGTTCTGCAAAGGTAAGCAAATTGGAGGTGGAACCCTTTTTTTAAATAACATGGTGCCACTGCACTATGAATTTTGGTGCAGGTAAATACACACATCTCAGCAGATGTGTGAGGGTGTCATTAACAATTAATGCCACTGTTGTGTATCTGCTAAAGGGTAACACATTTCTGTGGTGTCAGGAAAGTGATTTTGCATGCATTCCCGACACAAAGAGATGAGAATGCAGGCTAAATGTCTCAGGTAAATTGGTGGTCCGTGTAACTCTTCTCATTACATTGGGGCTTGGTGTCCTTTCATTCACACTAGTGGCCAGTGTGAAGGTCCCCCTTACATTGGTGGTCAGTGGACATTCTTCATTACATTGGTGATCAGTGTACATTTCCCTGTGCATTGGTGGTCAGTGTAAATCCCCCTTTACATCGGTGGTCATTGTAAATCCCCCTTTACATTAGTGGTCAGTGTAAATCCCCGTTTACATTGGTGGTCAGTGTAAATCTCCATTTACATTGGTTGTCAGTGTAAATCCCCTCTAACATTGGTGGTCGGTGTAGAAGTGTCACCTTGTATTGGTGGTCAGTACAAATCTCCTCGACAATGGTTGTCAGTGTAAATTCCCCCTTGCTTGGAGGTCATTGTATACTCCCCTTACACTGGTGGTTGGTGTAAATGATCCTATTACATTGATGTTAGTGTAGAAACTCCTCTTTATATTTGGGGGGTGGCATAAAAATCCACAGTTACAAGGTGGTCAATGCAAATTCCCCCTCACATTGGTGGTCAGTGTAAATCCCCTCTCACATTGGTGGACAGTGTAGAACCCCCCCACTATATACTTGCCAAAGATTTCAAGCTTTGCTCTACATGATTCAGAATTTGCCACAGTGTACTGCCTCCTAACTAATACCATCCCCCACCACTGCAACTGATCCTATCAACCCCCCAGCATTTCCACTGATCACACCCCCCCTCCCTCAGCATTTCCACAAATCCTAGGAGTCCTAGAATCCCTAGGAGTTTTCTGTCTATTGATGGGTCCCCTCACTTCCCCAGTCCATGGTGTGCAGGCAGTGAGAAGATGATGTGCTGTAACCTTTAGCAACCAGTCAGTGAACAGTAATGATGTGCACTAACCTCTTGCAACCAATCATTAAGCGGTAAAGATATGCAGCAATCTCTAGCGACCAATCAGTGAGCAGTAATAATGTGCAGTAACCTCTAGCAACCAATTAATGAGTGGTAAGGATTTCCAGTAACCTCTAGCAACCAATCAGTGAGCAGTATTGATGTACAGTAATCTCTAACAACCACTCAACAAACAGAAGTCATGTGTTGTAACCTCTAGCAAATAATCAGTGAGCCATAATGTCTGCTGTAACTTCTAGCAGACAGTCAATGAGCGGTAATGATACACTGTAACCTCCAGCAACCAATCGCAATCACTGCCTGATCTGATTCAGTAAACTGATTTTGAATCTAGCTGCTATTTATTATATGTCTCAGAGCATGTGGAGAGTGGAATTACATGGAAGGAGGGCCCAAGAAAATGTTTGCCCAGGGTCCAATCAATAAAGATGGCCCTGTCTGTGTGGCATTATGGAGAGATGGTTTTAAGTCCCCAGAAACCTTGGGAGTAGTAAGTGGCTGGGAGGAAGCAGTTCCAGATACTGTAATCCTCTGTGACCCCAAAGACTCTGCTTCTCATGCCTTCGCAAACTTGTGGTACAAGGGCTCCCTTATTCTTCAAGGCCTGCAAAAGGACCTGAGAAATCGTGGCATCAAGGATAAGGATCATTATTGGTTGGCAACCCTCCTTGACCACCGTTACAAGGGAAAAGTCTCGGAACTCATCCTGCCCTCACAGAGGGAGCATAGGATGAAATATCTTGGGGACACCTTAAAGAGGAGTTTATATAACGCCTTTCCAGACTCTGGTAGGTTGCAGTCTCAAGGAAAAGCTAGTTTTGAGGCTTCTGTTGGTCAAAGGAGGAGCGGCCGCCTCACTGATGCATTTAAAAAATTTTTTAGTCTTAGGTGTCAACTTCAAGATGCCATCAGCAGCGTCTGCATTATATGGTGGAAGATTATCTAGGTGTGAAAACAGATGTGATAGCTTTCCAGTCGATGATCCACTGGGTTTCTGGGGCATGAAAATAGACCACTGGCCAGAACTTGCCCAGTATGCAATTGAGCTGCTGGGCTGTCCTGCATCCAGCTGCTTTCCAAATGGACATTCAGTGCTGCCGGAGGTTTTGTAACAGATAAAAGAGCGTGCCTTTCCACAGACTCATTTGACCGCCTGACATTTGTCAAAATGAATCAGTCCTGGATTTGCAGCAGCTATCAAGCCCCTAATGCCGATGTTGCTGATTAAGTGTTATTGGGATCTTTTTTTTTTTTTACTTTATATCTTTATTTTATTTTTCACAATTACATGATATACACATACACATACATCTTAATTACATTACTCAGTAAAAAATGCTAGTCCACAGGTGAATGTCTTTACTCTCTCGCTACCCTTACTGCTCCATCATTCTCTCCCCCACTACTCCATGCATTCACAACCTTGCTCTCACTCTAGTTCGTTGTTCCCACCTATTACTCTTTCTACTAATTCATCAGTCTATCTATACTTTGCATTATTTTAGAAGGTCATGTTACTCTCTTTCTCGATCCACAATTTCCAAATCAACTGGAATTTAACCAGGTTCCTTTGTTTAATGTATGTCGTTCTTTCTTTACAAATCACCCTCTCCATATATTGTTCCCACTCGTTAACGGATGGTGGGGTGGCGGACTGCCACCTCTGGGCAATAAGATTCCTGGCCTGGAAGAGGCATCGCAAAATCGCTAGCTGAACCTCTCCGGGCCTACCCGCTCCCCCAACCCCCCCCCCCCCCCCAGGACACACATAACAGGATCTAAATCCAAATATGTTTTGAATACCTGGGCAATCCTATCCACCACCTCTTTCCAGTAACGGTATAATTTGGGACATCTCCAAAACATATGGATAAGATCTGCGCCCGCTCTCCCACATCTAGGACATGTATCATCTTGTCTACATCCAAACCTAAACATTTTTGCTGGGGTGTAATAAGCTCTGTTTAATAAAAAAAGATGTGACTTCTTCTGAGGTGGGGAGAGTGAAACCCATGGAGCGAGCTCAAGAATCCTTTCCCATTGTGGGACAGATAGACTTCCCACATCTCTTTCCCAATTTTCTTTCAGTGGTCTTCTTTGGAGCCCTTCCCAAATCCCTTTATGTATATGTGAGTACAGACTGGAGATCATCCCCTTACGGGACTCAGCCTTAACTAAACTCTGTAGTATCGGCATATTGGTCCATTCTAATAACATCCCTTTGAACTGTGCAAAGAGAGCATGCCTTACCTGCAGGTACCTAAAAAAAGACTTCTTGGGAAGCGCAAATTGTTCTCTTAGGTCCTGAAAACTTCTCATACTTCCCTCATGGTAGAACTGAGCGATATACTTTAAGCCTAATCTCTCCCATTCTCTAATAGTCCCCATTTTATGGACCTCACATAAATTGTTATTTTCCCACAAAGGAGAGTATACTGTGAATCCTCTATAGCCTAATGTTTTTTTAGCCAGTCTCCAAACTCTTGCCATTAGGTCCTGCGTGGGAAACCCCTTTTCGAAAGTCCCTGCCTCTAACACCTCAGTCAGGGAATTATGTGCCAGTTTGTAGAGGAGAGACTTCCACTCTCGCCCTTCTTTCATAGTCTCACACCCTCCCAGATGTTGGAGCTGGGCCGCCAAAAAATAACTAAAGGGATGTGGAAGAGCAACTCCTCCAACTTTATTTGGGAGTTGCAAGGTGCTGAGGCCAATACGAGATGTACCCCCTTTCCAGATTAACTCTCTAAATATAGTATCCATCTTATTAAACCATTTTTTATAGATCCATATTGGAGAGTTATGGAGGACATATAACAATTGTGGCATAAGTACCATTTTGATTAAATTACAGCGGCCTGCTGCTGAAAGGGGGAGTTTTTTCCAAATTTGGATTTTACTTTTAAATTTGTTCAAAAGTGGCACTAGATTATCAGTAATAAAATGTTTAGGGTCACTCGAAATAATTATACCCAAATACTTTATATGTTGGACTACTTGAAGCTGTGCTGCCTCCTGAGGCAGGGGACTATCCAATGGGTCAATAGGTAATAAGTTTGATTTTTCCCAGTTTATCCTTAGTCCCGATAGAAGTCCAAAATTTTCAATTCTACGCATAGTCTCACGTAGCGAGTCCTGTGTATCATTGAGTAGTAAAAGGAGGTCATCTGCATATAGTATCACGTTCTCTTCCAGATCACCACGTTTGAAACCTTTTATTTCATGAGATGATCTAAGAGAAAGAGCCAAAGGTTCGATTGCGAGGGCGAAGAGGAGGGGGGACAATGGGCACCCCTGCCTCGTCCCCCTCAGCAATCGAAACCTGGTAGAATGTTCATTGTTAACTTTTACTCTTGCCCCAGGGGAGCCATATAGTAGTCTCACCCAGTTAACAAAGTTCGGACCAATCTGGAATTCCGCTAAAGTTCTCCACAAGTACTTCCACTCTAAGGTATCAAAGGCCTTGGCAGCATCTAAAGAGAGAACGGCCCTACTGCCTTTTTCTTCCGTAGGAATTTGAAGGTTCAGAAAAAGCTGTCTAATATTTATACTGGTGGACCTTCCCGGGATAAATCCCGATTGGTCAGAGTGAACCAGTTTCTGGATGACTTTGTTTAGTCTAGCTGCCAAGACATTTGCTAGGACCTTCATATCTGAATTCAGTAACGCTATCGGTCTATATGAGGAGGGGGAAAGTGGGTTCTTATTCTCCTTAGGAATCACTATTATGGTTGACTCCGTCATTGAGAGGGGGAGCTCTCCCTTCACCGCCGAAGAATTGAGTACCTTCAGCAATTCGGGGAGAAGCACCTCCCCATAGCGACGATATATTTCTATGGGAAGGCCATCCGGACCAGGGGACTTCTGGCCTGCCATTTCTCGGACGGTCCACTGTAGCTCCTCCAGGGTGACAGGGCTGTCCAGGGCAGCCCTGTCCTCCTCAGAGAGACAGGGGACCGCAACCCCCTGAAAAAATGTATCCATTTCCTCGGTCATGTCCTCCTGTTTAGAGTGGTATAAATTCTCATAGTATAATCGAAAAGTATCCGCGATCTCTGGGGTGTATGTAGTTGTCCTACCCACACCAGTGTTGATCATCGATACCATTGATGATGGTGAGTTAGTTCTAATTAAATGGGCAAGCATTCTACTTATTCCTTCACCCTCACCGAAAGCCACTTGTTTTTGAAAGATATACTTTTGCTCTGCTTTCCCCAGTAATATTAAGCGATAATCCTTTTGTGAATCTGTCCAAGCCCTAAAATTTACAGCTGTTGGGTTGTTTATATATTTTATTTCTGCAGATGTTACATTACTCGCTGCCATTTCTTCCCCTTCCCCAGATTGTTTTTTTATTTTTGAAATCTGCTGAATTAGTATTCCCCGAAGGAAAGCCTTGACTGTGTCCCAAATTACCCCCTGGGGGCCGAACCTTTATTCAAGTCTACGCATTCCCTCAAAGCAGTTAGAACCTCCCGGGGTTCTCCCATAATCTCCAACCAGGAGGGGTTAATTCTCCATTCCCGATAAGTGCTACTTACCCCCCACCTCCATTGAAGCTATTATAGGGGAATGGTCGGAAATACCTCTTGGCATGTACCTAATGTTATCTACCATGGTGATCGATTCATCATTCCCTAGTATCATGTCGATCCTCGACAATGTGGAGTGTGTACTGGAAAAGCAAGAGTAGCCCCTAATCCCCGGGTTCCTTAATCGCCAAATGTCTTTCAGTCCCAGTTCCTCCAAAAAACAAGGCAAACGGGTATCCACGAACCCTGCCCGCTGGCTCCCCTGAGGGAGCCTATCTAATATCGGGTCGAGGACCCTATTAAAATCTCCAATAACCAGTATCGGCAGACCTGGTCTATCCAACACAAACTTCACTAAGTCAAGTAAAACCGGGATATCAAAAGGCGGAGGGATATACACATTAGCCAATAGAACCACTTTATTTTCTATCTTGCAGTGTAAAAAAATATACCTTCCCTGGTCGTCAATCTTACTTTGAATGCAGTTAAATGTAAGCCCTGAGCTAATAAAAATGCTGACTCCTCTGGAAAAAGATGAATGAACCGAGTGGAACTGTGTAGCAAACTCTCCCCACCCTAACCTAGGTATGGAAACATTGGTGAGATGGGTCTCCTGAAGGCAAAGGACAGAGGCCCCATAGGATCTAACCATAGACAGTGCTGCAGCTTTTCTATTCTACGAGAGCATTATTTGTTAATCCCTTGCTCATTATCATATACAAATTATTTTTTTTTTTAATTTATATATATTCATATTTAATACATGTGAAATATTCCTAGTCAAACTTATTATGTGATCGTGGCTAATTACCTGAAAATAGATTTCCCACTCATTCATACACCATACGTCCTTATTATACCTCACCCCCCCCCACCCATACATTCCTGTCTATCAAATCTAACACTCTGTTTACATCCATCTTTCAATACCTCCCTGGGTTTGGCTGGGGGCCTTCTACTGTGACCTAACCATACACACCTTTTGTGAAAAAATCTTCGTGCCAGTACCAAAAAGTTTTCCCCTTCCCTAACCCTCCCTTTCCCCACCAACCATACGTCCCCCACCCCCCAAACAAGAAAAACAAAGAAAACATTCCCCTCAAAAAAAAAAACAAACAACATAACATAGACTCATAAAGGCCATCCTGCTGCACCCCCATGAGGGGGTACCCTGCCTTATACTCTCTTTCCCCCATACATTGCATCCCCATCCCTCCTCTCCCCAACTCCCCTTGCCCCGAGGGGGGTGGGGGAGAAGGAGGCGACAAGACAGCTCTAAAACCGGATATATTAAAAAAATAAAAATAAAAAAAAAAGAAGAAAAAGACTAAAGAAAAAATGACAATAACTCATAATCCCTGTCTGTCGCCGCCTGCTCCGCCGCCCCCCCCCCCCCCCCATTGTACCATAACAAGTATCATTAAATCCCAGTCTCCTGAGAACTAAATCAACCCACTAAATAAGTCCCACTCCTCATCTAAAGTGAAAATTTAGTCAACACGCTATGTTAGACCCAGACCACAACTAAAATCACTCCTTATATTTTGTTAGCCATTCTTCCACACTCTCAGTTTTGCTGGGTATAGCAGGGCATAGGTTAAATTGGCTTGACGCAGATTGCGTTTTACTTCCCCAAATTTGGCTCCTTTTTTTTGAAGATCTGGCGAGTAATCAGGATTAATAGACACTCTCGTGCCATTAAAAAGTATGTTGCCCATTTCCCTTGCTTTCCTAATAATCGTCACTTTGTCCTTGAAAAATAATAATTTTGCCAAGAAAGGTCTTGGAGGTGCCCCAGGGTGGGAGAGCCTGGAGGGGACCCGGTGGGCTCTCTCTACTGCAAGAAATGATGAGAAGGAGTCCTGACCGAAAACCTCGGTAAGCCACTTTTCTAGGAAAGCGGCAGGGTCTGTACCCTCAGAGTGTTCTGGGAGGCCAATTATACGTAGATTTTTCCTTCTCAACCTGTTCTCCATCTCATCCATTTTATTTATTTGTTTATTTAAGAGAACTTTAATGTCACTCATTTCACGTTTCAATGGTGCCAGGTCATCCTCCACTAGACTCATTCTATCCTCCAGGGTTGTGGTCCTTTCCTGGACCTTTTGTAACTCGTTCCTGACCAAAGAAAGTTCATCATGTATTGTTTTTAATTGACCGTTCATCTCGTTCAGGGAAGATCTACAGGAGTTGATAGCCTCCAACACCTCCTTCAAGGTTGGCTCAGGCCCCACTACAGTATCAGGTCCGTTCCCTGGTATCAGTACTCCCTCTACCTCCTGAGCCTGAGACCACCCCCCAGGGTCACCCCCCTCCGGGTGTGTTAGCTGTCCATTTTGTGTTAAAGTTTGGGTCTGCCCGTGACTTTTCCTTCCCCCTGTAGCCCCGGTCGTCCGATTGAGCTGGGCCTGTTGGTTCTGTGGAGGAATTTTTGGGGGGGTCTGAACTGACACTTGACCTGGGGTGTGGGCGAAATTCTCCAGTTTGGCAGCAGCTTGACTTGCTTGGCTGGCCGTTGTGAAGGCATACTTTTTAACAATGTGGAGAGATTAAGGAAACACCACAGAGAAAGTCAGAGAAGGAAGAAAACCAGGCAGCGGCAAAGATGAGAACCACCCTTACCCCTTTTTTCTTAATTCCTCCCTTTCCCCCGTCTCTAATTGGTCTGGTCCAAGCGGGGAGAGAAAGAAAGCAAAAAAATAAAAATAAACAGCAAACAAGGGGAACAGGGGGCTGGTTGGGTCAGGTTTATCTATAATGTCTTGAGTCAAAGTCCGCTCACATATAGCACTTTCAAATGAATTTAGTACAGGATGTATCAACACAGTCCAGTAAAGAGGGAGAGGGAGACACAGATGTCTGGTTCTTCCCTGTCAGGAGCCTTCACCCTTGTTTCTCCTTCTTGTTCTAAAATGCATAGCAAAGAAACTAGGAAATGAAAAAATAACTTTTTCTCACCCCTCCAGAGCAGTAGCAGTTGAAGAGTCCAAAGTCCGGTGGGACAAGCAGCAGAATTGTACTAGCCTCCGCTGAGAAGACAGTTCACCGTGGAGATGAATAGGGGTGGTTAGCAGCCAGCCCCGCATGGTTGTGGATGCTCGGTACAGTGATCAGGGGAAACCCTCTCACAGCTGTCCCCCAAAGTTAGCAGTATCAGCTTTAATCATCCACAAAACAAAAAAAACAAAAAAAAAAGTAAGAAGCAGTAGCAAATAGGCTATAGACAGCCTAGGATGTATTCCAGAACAAGGGCAGCTATCCTTCACATCACTGGGAGCGGCGGTAGGAGACTCTCACTCCCCTTGCTGCTGCTCTCCTTCTCTGACTGGCCTCTGAGGACACACTGCTCAGTGCCGCGCTGTGCACAGATCGGTGGATAATGGTAGAAAGGTGGACGCTGGACGCTCCACCCGACCGTCACACCGGTGCTCCTCACAGCTGTTCGGCTCCACACCCCACACTGCTATCCAGCCTCCTCTCGACTCTCCTGCTCCCCTTCACAGTGTTGCGGCGTCGGCGTCGGCAGGTTCTGGGCTTCTAGTCAGTATATGGAGCGGGGGACGGGAGGGTGAAGGGACGCGTCCTGCACTCAGTCCTCACTCAACCTCACTTGCATCCGGTCACCGTTATTGGGATCTTTAATCTCTGAAAGACTGTCTAGGCTGCCTAGCTTTGTGGGTGTTTATTTTACCTTGATGTCATTTTTTGGTATAGGTTTCATGGCACAATTAACACCCAAGGACCAATTTTTGACATGGGCATCAAATTAAAATTTTTGACACCACAGCCAATTCTTGGTTTCATCAAGAATACCTCTATAGGGTTATGGTGTGAAGGCACCACCAACACTCAAAGCCCAATTTATTCTGTACCTGTTACTTCTATCCAAAGTCTGCCAAAGAGACACCAGACTAAAAACAAAGTGGTAAGCCCCATACACACTGCTGATTTTTGTCTTCAGATTTACCAAAACCATGTAGTGCAAGGGCCTGCCTGATTGCATACAAATTGAAACTCCTAAGGTTTGACCTCATATGATATGGTTTTGGTAAGAAAATCCGATAGTGTGTATGGGCTTTAATCTTGGCCTGAGTGTACTATAATTTGGTTTCTTCACATAAGGCTTGCTCACTCTGGTACAAAAATATGTTATTTCCATCCGAAGTCTGCCAAAGAGACACCAGAATTTATCCAAAAAATGTCTAATCTCGTTGCGAGTGCATTAATTTGTAGCCTCATCATACAGACTGTCTCCCCAAGCCGTTGTTTGCAAAATAAAGCAAGCTTGCAGGGAAAATCTATTTTACAGGCCATTTCCCACTGGTGCAATGTCCGACATTGCATGTGATTTGCACCGCACTGCAGTAGTATAGCACTAGTAGGATAGTATCGCTGAATTCGCATCGCATTCAGACCAAACTCGCACGGGACCCTTTTTTTGGTCGATGTGATCCGATTCATGTCCGAATTTGCAGTTCGCACTGCAATATACAAAATGATTTGGGGGTGTCATTAACTTTAATTGACACTTCCAGCAGTTTGCATAGGGCAGTGTTAACTGCCGCCAGGAGACATGCAATATGACTGGGTACTTACATTTTTAGGTAAAGTTGATCCAGGGAAAGTCCAATTGCCTCTCGGGGGATCAGGAAGGAATTTTTTCCCCTGCTGTAGCAAATTGGAGCATGCTTTGCTGGGGTTTTTTCCCTTTCTCCTCAACTGTGGGTGTAGGTTTGTGTATATGGGATTGTATTTTTTTGGTTGAACTTGATGGACTTGTGTCTTTTTTTCAACCTGACTAACTATGTAACATGCGATGCGGGTTCCCCGAAGTGGATTCGCAAGGTTCCCCGAATCGCTGCAGTGTGAACCAAGCCTAAATGTCATTTGTTTCTTTAGAAATTTCAGTTTTACTGCAGCAGGTTATATACATGCTACAGATGCACCACTTTACAGGCAGACAAATGCCCCGTACACACGATCGGAAATTCCGCCAGCAAAAGTCCGATGTAAGCCTTTGGTCGGAACTTCCGACCGTGTGTATCGCACTTTTGCTGGCGGAAGTTCTGCCAGCAAAAGATAGAGAGCAGGTTCTTTATTTTTCCGTCAGAAAAAACATCCAAGATTTTTCCGACGGAAATTCCGATCGTGTGTACGGGGCATAAGGGGACCCCCAGGCACTATATTTAAAGGAATTTTTCATTTTTATTGTTTCACTTTAAGCATCATAAAAATCACTGCTCCTTTAAAAACAATCTTTTTTAAAAGTTTTTTTTGCATTGGTACATGTCCCCCAGGGCAGTAGCCGGTTCCCCTTTTTAAGCCAATATAGTTACATAGTTAGTAAGGTTGAATAAAGACACCAGTCCATCCAGTTCAACCTGAGTGAGTGTCCACAATTGTCCCTATCCCTATACATTGCACACTCACATTGGCTCAAGGAGCCCACAATCCAAGGCCCCCATGCAAATACTAGGGCCAATTTCTGGACAGAAGCCAATTAACCTACCTGCATGTCTTTGGAGTGTGGGAGGAAACCCATACAGGCACAGGGAGAACATGCAAACTCCAGGCATGTAATGTCGTGGTTGGGGTTCAAACCAGCGACCATTCTTACTGCTAGTCAAGAGTGCTAACCACTACACCACTGTGCTGCCCTTGCATATATCTTGCATAAAAGCCTTCAAAATTGGGACTTTAGATATTTGCTGTTCGGGTCTCATAGACTTCTATAGGGTTCGTCGTTCGGGTCCGAACTTTTGTGATGTTCAAGAGTTCTGGTGGGAACCGAACCAGGGGGTGTTCGGTCCATCCCTGTTCCCTACTGCCACAATTTAGACTTTTTCTTTCATATCCACAGTACTGTACGATTGGATCTTGTCATGGGCAAGAAAACATCATGCAACACCATGCTTTCTCTTCAGATTTTTTCATTAACACTCTGAGTGAAATGACACTTGTACTGAGATACATTCTGCTATTGCTGACATCATTCTGAAAATTTTAGTTGCCTTGCTGCCTCTGGTTCATTACTTTTAAAGGGGTTGTAAAGGTTTGTTTTTTATTTTCTAAATAGGTTCCTTTAAGCTAGTGCATTGTTGGTTCACTTACCTTTTCCTTCGATTTCCCTTCTAAATGTTTTTTTTCTTTGTCTGAATTTCTCACTTCCTGTTTCTCCTCAGTAAACTTCACACCATCATCCGAGCTGTGTTTAGTCAGCCAGAACAGCTTACTGAACAGCTTACTGAGGAGGAACAGGAAGTGAGAAATTCAGACAAAGAAAAAAAAACATTTAGAAGGGAAATCGAAGGAAAAGGTAAGTGAACCAACAATGCACTAGCTTAACCACTTCCCACCCGGTCAATAGCATATTGACGTCCGGGAAGTGGTTCTGTTATCCTGACTGGACGTCATATGACGTCCTTCAGGATAACATGCTGCAGCGCGCCCGTTGGGAAGCGCATCGCGGCGATTGGTGGGGCGGTGTGTCAGTCTGACACACTGCTACACTGATCTCGGTAAAGAGCCTCCGGCAGAGGCTCTTTACCACGTGATCAGCCGTGTCCAATCACGGCTGATCACGATGTCAACAGGAAAAGCCAGTGAACGGCTTTTCCTCACTCGCGTCTGACAGACGCGAGTGGCGGAGAGCCGATCGGCGGCTCTCCTGACAGGGGGGGCTTGCGCTGATTGTTTATCAGCGCAGCCCCCCCTCAGATGCCCACACTGGACCACCAGGGACTCCACTAGGACCACCAGGGAAGTGGGCAGCATGTGGATGGCCAGGTATGTACCCCCTGGCCATCCACATGTGCAAATGATGCCCAATCAGTGCCCACAAATGGGCACTGACTGGCACCATCATGTACCAATGATGCCCAGCAATGCCACCCATCAGTTTCATCAGTGCCACCCATAAGTGTCCAGCAGTGCCACCTATCAGTGCCCATCCATGCCACCTATCCGTGCCACCCATAAGTACCCATCAGTACCACCCATAAGTGCCCATCAGTGCTGCCTATGAGTGCCCATCAGTGCCGCCTATGAGTGCCCATCGGTGCCGCCTATGCGTGCCCATCAGTGCTGCATACCAGTGCCACCTATGAGTGCCCATCAGTGCCACCTATCAGTGCCACCTATCAGTGCCCTTCAGTGCCGCCTATCAGTGTCCATCATCAGTGGCCGTCAGTGCCACCTCATCAGTACCACCTCATTGGTGCCACCTCATCGGTGCCCATCAGTGCCACCTTATCAGTGCCCGTCAGTGCAGCCATATCAGTGCCCGTCATTGAAGAAGAAAACTTACTTATTTACAAGAAAAATTAACAGAAACAAAGCAAAAAATAAAAATCGCAGAGGTGATCAAATACCACCAAAATAAAGCTCTATTTGTGGGAACAAAATGATAAAAATTCTGTTTGGGTACAGTGTAGCGTGACCACGCAATTGTCATTCAAAGTGCGACAGCACTGAAAGCTGAAAATTGGTCTGGGCAGGAAGGTGTCTAAGTGCCTGGTATTGAAGTGGTTAAAGGAACCTATTTAGAAAATAAAAAATGAACCTTTACAACCCCTTTAAGACACTGGGACAAGCATGACCGAAACAAGCATGCATATCAGGAAAGTTGGGGTGAAATCAGAACTTCTAAACTGCATAACCACTCTGGATACTAAAGGACTAAAGGCATTTAACTAGAAGGACAGCTGAAGCCAGCATAATAGCCAAGGAACAAGCATTTTCAAAAGGTGAGGTCAGCATTATAATTGGTTTATGTTAACTCATTCCCCCTTACCCGAGTGCTGTTACACCTATCTGCAGTGAAATATTTAAGGAGCCCTTTGGACCTGTTACTTATTGACTCAATGCAAGAAAAATGTAGATAAAGGAAAAAAAGCAACAAAAGATGGTAAGTGAGGCTAATTCATCTTTTCCTGGATCAGTGGTGGCCCATGCATTGTGGGCACATGGGCGCTGCCCCCCTATCCATGCACCCGGCCCCTTTCAGGATGCCGGATGCATGGACTCCTTTGGTGGTGGTTGGAGGGGGTGTTTTTTTTTTTAACCACCTGATAAGAGCCAGAGGCTCTAATAGGCTTCAAAATATAGTGGGCTTGAGGCGCAGAGAGTGTGCCCCGATCCTACCCAATTGTGTGACGATAACTATTGAATTTTTGATATTTTCACACTAATGTTCCTCCCCGCCAATCAGGAGGCAGGTCTTCAGACCTGTTTCCCAATTGGCAAAAGCACCAGGAGATCATATTGGATGCCTGGCGCTTAGGAAGAGGAGGCACCAGCAGAGGATACACACGCTGAACTCAAGGAAGTATACCTCCGCCAACGCTGCTGCTCTGGTGGAGACAACACAGTCAAGACTAAGTGCCGGACCACCCGCGGGGGGGGTGGGGGGTGCTGTCAGAGCAGAGCTGCGAGCCCGGGGAGTGCAGTGCTGTCAAATCTGCCAGGGGGGGTCCTGTTCTACAAGTGCCTCAGTGCCCCGCTGGAGCTGCGAGAAAGTGCCGAACCGTAAGGCTGAGTGACCAGTGCTGTCAGTGCTGATCTGTGAGGCTGAGCTGTATACCCTGATCTGTATTCCCTGATCTGTATACCCTGATTTGTATTCCCTGATCTGTATACCCTGATCTGTATACCCTGATCTGTATGCCCTGATATGTGATGCTGAGCTGTATACCCTGAGATGTATACCCTGATCTGTGAAGCTGAACTGTATACCCTGAGCTGTATACCCTGATCTGTGAAGCTGAACTGTATACCCTGAGCTGTATACACTGATCTGTGACGCTTACCTGTATACCTTGATCTGTGAGGTTGAGCTGTATACCCTGATCTGTATACCCTGAGCTGTATACCCTGATCTGTGAGGCGGAGCTGTATACCCTGATCTGTGAGGTTGAGCTTTATACCCTGAACTGTATACCCTGATCTGTGAGGCTGAGCTGTATACCCTGAGCATATACCCTGATCTGTGAGACTGAGCTGTATACCCTGATCTATATACCCTGATCTGTATACCCTGATCTGAGAGGCTGAGCTGTATATCCTGAGCTGTATACACTGATCTGTGATGCTGAGCTGTATACCCTGAGCTATATACCGTGATCTGTGAGGCTAAGCTATATACCCTGATCTATGAGGCTGAGCTATATACCCTGATCTGTGAGGCTGAGCTATATACCCTGATCTGTGAGGCTGAGCTATATACTCTCTCCTGTGATTCTGGGGCTGTATACTCTGTCCTGTGATTCTGGGGCTGTATACTCTGTCCTGTGATTCTGGGGCTGTATACTCTGTCCTGTGATTCTGGGCTGTATACTCTGTCCTGTGATTTTTGGGCTGTATATTCTGTCCTGTGATGCTGAGCTGTATACTCCTGACACTGGTGGGTGGAGTGGGTGGATTCTATAAGGGTTGGGCTTATGAGGAGTGGAAGGGGTCACAAAAGGAAGGGCATGGTCTGGCGCCCCCCCATCCTAAAACTTCACCATTGTATACTGTGGTCTTTTAAATGTTATCTGTGCAATAAAGAATTTTTTGTAACTATGACATTCAATGTTGAAGTGGTTTGTGGAGCCCAAAATTCAGTTATTTTGTTGCTTTAATGGTATTAACGCTTAAAAAGTCATGCTATAAAATGTGTGCTATCAAATACAGTACTTTTAATGCCTCTATCACATATTGACCCATATTCAGCACCTATTAGCAATGTGCATATCACTGTGTTGCTCTCTACTCAAAATATTACATATGTTGTCTATTAGCTAATCAGAGAAATGGGGATCTTTTATTTCTCTACATGTTTCTGGGATGGACTCAACTTCTTCAGTAGGGTGATATAGGCTATTTCTAGATTGGACATTAGAGACATTTTTTGTAACTACATCACACACATATATATACTGTATGTGTGTATATATATAGATATATCTATCTATCTATCTATCTATCTATCTATCTATCTATCTATCTATCTATCTATCTATCTATCTATCTATCTATCTATCTATCTCTCTCTCTCTCTATATATATTATTATTTTTTTATTTTATTTACTATATTACCAAAAGTATTGGGACACCTGCCTTTACACGCACATGAACTTTAATGCGATCCTAGTCTTAGTCCGTAGGGTTCAATATTGAGTTGGCCCACCCTTTGCAGCTATAACAGCTTAAGATTTTCTGGGAAGGCTGTCCACAAGGCTTAGGAGTGTGTCTATGGGAATGTTTGACCATTCTTCCAGAAGCGCATTTGTCAGGTCAGGCACTGATGTTGGACAAGAAGGCCTGGCTCACAGGATCCGCACTAATTGATCCCAAAGGTGTTCTTTCAGGTTGAGGTCAGGACTCTGTGCAGGCCAATCAAGTTCCTCCACCCCAACTCGCTCATCCATGTCTTTATGGACCTTGCTTTGGTCACTGGTCCAAATAATTTGTTGGAGGGGGGATTAGGGTGTGGGGTTGTTTTTCAGGGGTTTGGTTTGGCCCCTTAGTTCCAGTGAAGGGAACTCTTAAGGAGTCAGCATACCAAGACATTTTAGAAAATGTCATGCTCCCAACTTTGTGGGAACAATTTGGGGATGGCCCCTTCCTAATCCAACGTGCACAAACAAGGTCCATAAAGACGTGGATGGTAAAGGAACTTGATTGACCTGCACAGAGTCCTGACCTCAACCCAATAGAACACCTTTTGGATGAATTAGGGAGGAGACTGCAAGCCAGGTCTTTTTGTCCACATTAGTGCCTGACCTCATAAGTGCGCTTCTGGAAGAATGGCAAAACATTCCCGTAGACACACTTCTAAACCTTGTGGACAGCCTTCCCAGAAGAGCTGAAGCTGTTATAGCTGCAAAAGGTGGGCCAACTCAATATTGAACCCTACAGGACTACAAGACTGGGATGCCATTAAAGTTCATGTGCGTGCAAGTTGCTCAGGTCCACTCATACCAGGCATTGATCAATGTTCTTTACAGAAATGGTCCATACCCAGAGAAGGGGGCGGACATATTGAAACTGTCATATAAATATTCATATGTTTAACACTAGAACAGGTGGAACTAGCCTTTCAACTTCCCCTAATGCCCCACTATGACACAACCCTCAACTTAAGGAGATAGTTAAGGTACTGGACGGAGCATGTTGGGCGGTATATGGAGTAAAATACGCCCATCAGCTGTTTAGAGAAGGGGTGTTTAGATCGTTCATAGAGCAGAAAACGGAGTATGAAGTCCCAAACACATTTTTTTTAGGTATCTCCAGCTGCGACACGCGGTAACAGCTCAATATGGTGGAGGCAAGGTGATACTCGCCCCCTCCAATATGGAAAAAATGATAGCTGAGGAAGATCACTCGAAGTTGATCTCTAAATACTACTTCATTTGCTGACATCCTCCTCCCCCAGAATGGAGAGGGTAGCGGCACAATGGAAGTCAGACATACCGACTCTCACAGAGGAGGCATGGTTGGAAGCCCTAGAAACGCTGGTGCCCTCAACGATCTCTGCCAGAGACAAACTATTACAATTTAACTACCTACACAGAATATACTACACCCCCAAACGTTTACATAAAATGGGTAGAGGAGTGTGCCCAGAATGCCCCCGCTGCAAGTTAGCAGTGGGAGACTTTGTTCATATGATATGGCAATGTCTTCAGGTGGAGAACTACTGGAAGGCAATCCTCACATATTTGGAGGATAAACTGGAACTCCCAAACATATATTCTCCAGCTAGATGTCTCCTAGGAGACTTGGAGGATGAAGAACTATCGACATCGAAAAAAAACTTCTTAAGAATAGTTTTCTGCTATGCCAAAAAAGCTCTGGCCCTTAAATGGCGAAAACCATCTCCCCCCATGCCTAAGATACTGGGTAAAATGAATTAATAAAGCCCTGCCGATGTACAAACTAACCTACAAGGCTAGAGGATGCTCCTGAAAGTTTGAGAAGGTTTGGGGAGAATGGGTAGAAAAAATATCAGGAGAAGTAATGGTATGATAGATGTGGAGTATATCATAGAGAAAATGCAATAACACGGAAAATGAATAAGGTATGAGATGTACCCTGGCATAGAAAAATGAGACACAGAAGAGACAAAGAAATGTTGTTTTATTACTTAGCACAACAGGTTTTAAATTGATTAGAATAAGGTGGATAATTTTGCGCAAATTAAATAATAAAGTGAATCAGTGCAGTGATGGCTAATGGCCAGCAAGTGACACTAATAAATAATATTCGATCTGAAGGTGCTCATATTCAATAAAAAAAATTGAATAATTAATCAAGGTAATAAAATCGCATATAAAGTCGCATATAAACAATAAAATGGGTAATAAAATCAAAACAATAGTGACAATTGACTAATATTGTAAGTGCCCAGTGCTTGCATAAGTGACATATGATGTGAGATAAAACAGTATCCAGAATGGATCACGTGTAGATAAAATACTAAGACAAAGTATCAAAAAAAAAATGGAATAAAATATTAAATGGCGATAAATAAAAAAAAAATGGTTCCAGAATAAATAGATGAATAATAAAATAAATAAATAGATCAAATAGAAGTATAAGTAGCGTAAATAAAGTCCACGCTAAATGTACCAGGTAGTAATATAATAATTGTCCAATAAATGCTCCAGGGTATCTCCAAGTAATTCAGAGCATAAGTCTATGCGTTTGACTATATTGGTAGGTTGATTGTATTCTCACTGATATTCATCTATTTTGGGGTATCCTTATCTGGTCTCTCTAGACTCTCACCTTAAGTCTGATTGGTATGCGCCTTTCAGGGGTATCAAATATCCCCAATGTAAGGGTATCTGAAGCTTGCAGAGCCTAGTGGGTGATTCAGCCAAATCTTTCTCTTTTTTTGTGCCTCTGGATCGTGGACCTACAGCGCTCAAAGTTGCTAGGTCAAAATTACATAACACTAGGGAAAGGAAAAGAGGGAAGCCTCCACTAGTGTAGTATGTTAGGTAATAAATGGTTTATTAGATAGAGTAAAAATGGACTCTTACATTAAAAATGAAAAAAATAGGAATAAAGGGTTAAAGTAACTTCACCGGGCGTTCTCAGCGCCTCCTCGCGTCCTGCTTACTGTACGTTTGCCTACGGCCACTCCCTACGCGTTACGACACGTCACGTGTCTTCATAAAATAGGAACTTAATTGAGACTGTATAATAATCTGAGATGTAACACTGAAATGTAAAATACTATGTAAAAACGCAATAAAATTTACCCTTTTAAAAAAAAAAAAAAAATGTGCATGTAAATACAATACTTTTGGTAATATAGTGTGAATAAATGTATATATATATATATATATATATATATATATGTGTGTGTATGTGTGTGTGTGTGTGTATATGTGGAAGGCCAACATGGTGGCCTGAATTTATGGGAGGAGCCCGGAAGGGTATTTAACCGGCCCACTCGCCTGTGGTCTTCGTCGGTTCCGGTGTGCGATAAACTACGTCACTAAGCCGACTACTCGATTCGCTAGCGTTCGTGAGTGCCAGACGTCTCGTGGATTGTTCCCATTCGAAGGTTTTTTGTACATTGTATCTGGCTCGGCTGCCGCAGGTAGGGGTCTCGTTTGACCATCATTTCACTTTTGAACGTTACTTACCTTGTCACGAATCTCGTTGTCCACATACGCACGAGTCATTCATTAGTACCCGTACGTTGCATCCGTACCGCTATCTGCATAACAGTAGCCGGTCGCTTACGCATCACCTGATTCGGAATCAGTCGCAGTAACATTTCATACGGTCACATTTCAGCCATTTCACTATTTCAGTCATTTCGCCATTTCACGGTCCTGCACCGACACGCCGGTTCGAATCTAGCCGCATCCGATTCGTCCCGGTATGTCCCAGCAGTCGAACCCCATTTCAATACATGATCCAGGTAGCGGTCGTTTTAGCCGCAATTTCTCGACTCACCGGTCGAAAAAACACCTCTGTCATGGCATCATTTCACTGTCACGTATCACGTTCCGATTCGAGTCTAGGCGCACCCCGGTGCCTCGATTCGTACCGGCACGCCCCAGGTGCTCCCAGGCCCCATTTCGTTTCGTGCTCCAGAAGCACGGTCGCTGTCAGTCGAAAAAATTTTTAGGCTCACCGGTCGGCGCCTCTGTCACGAGGAAAACATTTCACCTCACGAGTCACGTTTTGATTCGAAACCGGTCGCACCCTCGCGTATCAGTTACGCCTCCGACGTACCCCAGGTTTTACCGGCCCCATTTCAGTAACCACCCCTGAGTCTGCCCGTCGTCGGTCGGGTAATTATTTTTTATTATAAAAAGGAACATGCATCCAACACATTTTTTATAATAAAAGTGAACCCTTACACTTTGGGTTTTACACGATGAGGAGTCCCTCTTCTGTTCTTTTGTCTCTATCCATGGCGAGTCTGACCGAGAACTACTGATCCAACTACATCGATCTAGTTGCCATCCATTCGGTCGGTGAGTATTCAGTAAGGACCTCGTGACGTCCCAGCTCACACTTCCAACTTCCACAAATTTGGTACCAGGAGGTAGCCATACAAGCCGTTTCTGACCTTTCACTTCTGGTGAGTTGGTCCACCATATATGGTAAGCGCTTAGGATTTTTCCCTTTTGGTTGCCGTGTTGCCCTTTTATGAGAGGATACAGCATCTGAACCACATTTTCATCACTGTTTTTCTTTACATCCGAATTTTACTACCATCACTGCTTTGCTTCGTATCATTTGGACTTTATGAAATAGTTCACTCTACCTGAAACTCAATTTGTCGTTTTTGTTTGTTCATAAACCACCAACACCAGGACTGTTCATTGAGGTTTCCCAAAGAGAACCATTTTTTCACTTGTTATTCACTGAATAAGTGTATTGTGATGTGTAGTTTTATTGCTCACTGCCACATTTTCTTACTGATCAAGTGACAGGTTTTATAGGTATTCTGATGACACGCGGTGTATCTTGATATACTTATTTGCTCCAGCCCTCTTACTTCCCAGTATTTTTTATATACCAAGGTTTTAATATCAGGGATATAATAATATAGGGTTATGACACATGTATACACATTATTTGTGTAATTCTATTTATTTGATTATTATACACATTTATATCACTGTTTTTAGACACGTTTTGTATCGATTGACAGCCCACATGATTTTGGTCACTTTAATTGGAAAATTAGTGTTGTGATAATCTCATTAAATACCCACACAGGGTGAGCGTGGACCACTTGATAGTGTACCCACACTTCCTGGTCTATCTAGTTTGGAGGTACATCATGCCCTCATTTACCTAGAGGACATGACGTCCACCACCTATTTGACCTATTTTGGATATTTTTCATACCAATATTCTGAACAGTAAAACTGGTTGTTGATCCCTCCAGTCTACTACCATTGCTGTACAGAGACATTCTTTAGCGCTACACTGTTACACACCTTCATTTCCTTGCAATTTTGTCATATTGTAGTGTTGGCAGCTTTTCACTCTTGGGCGCTGCTTTTTACCCCCAAAATATAGAAACTCACCGTGTACACACGTCCACGTACGTGCGCACACCTGTCCTTTCGAAAACACAGCAGCTGGGTACGTATGTTTACACAAGGAAAGAAACAGTCTTGGCTTATCTCATCCCCCTAACAGGTCCGGTCGACCTTCTTGCGACCTCAGAAGCCACAAGACATCGCCTCAGGGTACAGCCCATCCGAGGACCATGTCTCAAGCGGGCAGCGAGGATCTCACCGCCCCCTTGTCACCTTCCCCAGTGTCTGTAAGCGACAGCAACCAGTCCCTCAGGGGATGGACCATCCCCAGGCTGACGGCAGAACTTAGACGCAGGGGCGTGCCGTTCCCCGCCACGGCCAGGAAGGCGGAGCTCTTCAGGCTCCTGTTCCCTCCTCCTGCCATGGCCGGGCCCAGCGCTCAACAAACTTCCTCCAGTCTATCTACGGCCATAGCACAACCCCACACCATGGTGTCGTCCTTGGCGAACACAGTCACGGACGTCCAAGCCAGAGTGACTCTCCTGGAAGCTCATCCGGCCCCGGCCGTCCCCGACCCTGCCGCAATGCAGCCTCTAACACCAGTCGCCACAGGTACCGCAGGGACAAGTCCCGTCGTCTGCCCAGCACACCTGATTCCAGCCAGCATTAAGAAGGACATACTGGATGGCAAGGACGTCAACCTCGCCTCCCTACTCATATCGGTCCACGACCTAGCCGAGAACAAGGCCTATACCTGGGGAGATGTCTCGGTGGTCCTCAAAGCTAAGGACCCCAGACTCAACCGCAAATTGTCCGTCCCAGAATTTGCGTTGACATTTGGGATGCTTAGAGACGTCCTATGTTCAGCTTCCCCCGGCAGACGGGAAGAGTTGGACTTATATCTCCACACCGTGGTAGACTTGGGTTACAAGTATGGCGGGTTCTCGTTCTACGACTACCACCGTTCCTTTTCCGCAAAAGCAGCCGCCAGGATGGCGCAGTTCCAGTCACCCACGAACTGGAGCCTAATGGACACAGAATTATTCTGTCGCCATATTCTGTCACCATTGTGTGCAGTCTGCCAATCCTCCACACACACCGCCACCTGGTGCTCCAGTGTAGCAGTCAGCCGCTCGGTCGAGTTTCCCTCGACCTCGGCTTCAGCTCAAAACCCGCCAGCACCGGCACAGAAACCCCAAGTCGACAAACTCGGACGCCCCGTCCGGACCATGGGAGGAGCGGCCATCTGTAATAATTACAACTACGGCTCGTGCAACTTCAGCCAATGCAGGATGCTCCACGTGTGCGTCGTATGCCACAGGGCGTACCCGAAAAATTTATGCGAAGTCAAGCCGAAAAACCTATGACTGAGCCGCATAAACGTCCACGATTAGGAGTCTATCTTGACTCACACCCCACCCCCTCACTAGCCACGTTCCTCATACAAGGATTCACGGTGGGCTTCCACACCGGCCTTGTCTCCCTGCCCCACACTACCACGAGTGTAGAAATCTCAAATCAGCGGCCACCGACGAGCAGCAGTAGATGAACTACTCCTAGCTGAGCTAGAGCGAGGTTTTCGTCGTAGGTCCCTTCACACAACCCCCCTTCAACACCTGGAGAGTCAGCCGTATTGGGCTTGTCAAGGGCAAGTTCTCGAATAAAGTTTGTTTGGTGTACGACCTGTCTGCGCCTCATTCTTGCCACGTCCCCAGCCTCAACTCCCTGATCCCCTCCGAGGAGTTCTCCTTAAAATACGCCTCCGTCGACATGGCGATCCAGGCTATCCTCAAAACAGGCACAGGGGCCTGGCTGTCCAAAGCCGACATATCGGACGCCTTCAACCTTCTGCCGATTCACCCGTCTCTCTGGTGTTGGCACGGTATCAGGTGGAGAGACAGGTACTACTTTGCCACCAAGCTCACGTTCGGCTCCAAAAGTAGCCCATGGCTCTTCGACACTTTCGCTCAATCCCTCACCTGGATTCTCCTACACACGGCCCAATGCACAGAAGTCATCCACTACCTGGATGACTTCTTACTGATAGAGCAGCCCAACGTGTCACCAGTAGACCTCGACAAGTTGAGAGTCGTCTTCCAGAACATCAATATCCCCATAGCTGAGCACAAGGTCGACGGACCCGCACACTCCATCACCTTCCTCGGAGTTGTCTTGGACACATGCTCCATGCAGGCCAGCCTCCCCCTCGACAAGTTGACCCGCATCAGGGCAGTTCTTCAGGACTTCACCCGCACGAGAGGATGCACAAGACGACAGCTCCAGTCACTACTTGGCATGTGACACGTACCTAGGGATGGAGCCCAGAATGCAGGGAGCGGCCTCTCGTATGCCTCTGGCTCGTGAACCCCTGAAGGTGGGAACAGGGGCCCGCGAGTGCAGGGGTGCACAAGTGCCTGGCAGATGGCAGATGGCAGATGTGGGCTAGACTGGAACCATGCAGGGATCAGGAACACAGGAACTGCAGACAGCGCTGAAGGTTCTGAGATTTGCAGGAACTTCTGGGACAGCAGGCAGCAGGGAGGTGTTCTGTAGTCCCACAGGAACACTGGTCAGCAGACTGAAGAGAACAAGTGCTTGAACACTGGAATGCTGGACGTGGTCAGGCAGGCCGGGTCAACACTGGCAGACAGAGCAGGTTCAGGCAGAGGCAGGCGGATTGTCAGAGTACAGGCAGGGTCGGCAACAGACGGGCAACAACAGGACCAGAGGAGCAGGCAGAGAATAGTCAGACAAGCCGGGGTCGGAGGCAGGCAGCGGGCAGGTGAAGTCAGGAACAAGCCGGGTAACAGGAATCAAACAGGTACTTAGTAATTAGCAGAGGTCTCAGGAAACGCTGTAGACCGGACAGCAAGAGGCCTCAGTCACAAGCTTCCCTTTAAAGGCTCTTTGGCGCCAATAGGAGACCGACGGCGCGTCAGCGCACACCCTGCGCGCCGACAAGCGCTGATTGGGTCTGAAGGAAGTTCTGTGGGCAGGTCCTCCTGGGTCACTGGGATGTCTTTCTTGACATTGCCCCCCCCCCCAATGGGCAACCTCCGGATGCCCAATTGTGCCATCTTACTGGGATGGGACTTCTTGAAGGCAAGGATCAGTCTTCTGGCATGTATGTTGGCCTCCGGTTCCCAGGAGTTCTCCTCGGGTCCATACCCCTTCCACTTTACCAGAAACTGAACCTGGTTACCACTTCTCCTACAATCCAGGATGGATTCTACTTCGAATTCCATTTCTCCATTAATGATTACAGGTGCGGGGGGACCGACCTTTCGGTTGGCAAATGGGTCTGGCACCACAGGCTTGAGCAGGGCCACATGAAAGACCGGGTGAATCCGGAAGGACTCCGGTAACTTCAGCTCGTAGGCTACATTGTTGATTTTCCTCACTACGGGGAAGGGCCCCACGAACTTAGGACCCAGTTTCCTGGATGGGCATGCTAACTTTAAATTCAGGGTGGACAACCAGACTTGGTCTCCAGGTTTGAGGTCAAGCTCCCCTCTTCTCTTTTTATCATAAACCTCCTTGTTGTAACTCTGGGTCCTTGCCATAGTCTCTTGTAGTAGCTTGTTGTTGGATTCAAAAAAGTTGAGGTGTTCCTGGGCGGCTGGTACCGGGCACTCCGGAAGATTGTTGGATAGAAATAGAGGGTGGAACCCGTAATTTGCAAAAAACGGGGATTGCTTAGTGGCTGAATGGACGGAGTTATTACAAGCAAACTCAGCAAGGGGAAGCAGCGGGACCCAATCATCCTGGGAGAATGAGGAAAAGCAGCGCAGGTACTGCTCCAGCGTCTGATTGGTTCTTTCCGTCTGACCGCTCGTTTGAGGATGGTAAGCAGAGGAGAAAGACAGGTCAATCCTTAGTGACCCACACAGAGCTTTCCAGAACTTAGACGTGAATTGCGACCCCCGATCCGACGTGATATTTGCTGGTATGCCATGGAGCCTCACTATTTCCCTGATGAAAGTCTTAGCCGTCTCGGTGGCAGATGGTGTTCCCCTCATGGGCAGAAAGTGGGACATCTTAGATAGTCTATCCACTACCACAAAGATGGTAGTGCAATTTTCTGAGGGCGGTAGCTCCACAATAAAATCCATGGAGATCATCCTCCATGGTCTCTCCGGGACGGGGAGCGGCTTCAACAAACCCCAAGCTCTGGTCTTGCTGCCCTTATTCTGGATGCAGGTAACGCACGCCTCCACATACTCCTTACAGTCCTTTCGCCATTGCGGCCACCAGAACGTGCGCTGGAGCAGATCGGAGGTCTTGTACACCCCGAAATGGCCAGCCAGCATATGGTCGTGGCAAGAGCTGAGGACCGAGACCCGTGCTTCCTGGGGCACGAAGATCCTGTCCTCGAACCATAAGAGATCATCTCTGGCTAGTAGAGCGGTGTCAGGTGGGAGAGAAGCGCCAGTGGACGCCTGTCTAATCTGGGTAAGTAAGTCCCCCTGGAGTAGGAGGAAATTCCCTGAAGGCAGGACAGTGTCTGGGGACGAAAGGACTTCAGGCTCGCTGTACATCCGTGACAACGCGTCAGGCTTGGTGTTCTTCGATCCCGGACGGTAAGTTATATGGAACTGGAATCTGGTAAAAAAAAGTGCCCACCTGGCCTGCCGCGATCTCAGTCTTCTGGCGGCTTTCAGGTATTCCAAGTTCTTGTGGTCAGTATAGATAAGAATCGGATGGGTTGCTCCTTCCAGGAGGTAGCGCCACTCCTCAAGTGCCGCCTTGATTGCCAACAACTCCCGATCACCGACATCGTAGTTCCTTTCTGCCTCTAATAATTTACGTGAAAAAAAGGCGACCGGGTGCAAAAGGGCTTTGAGTCCCCGTCTCTGGGAGAGCACTGCCCCAACAGCTATTTCCGAGGCATCCACTTCCAGAATGTATGGCAGGGTGGAGTCGGGGTGTTTCAGGACTGAGGCTGAAACGAACAGGTCCTTCAGCGTGGTGAAGGCCGCCTGGGCTTCGGTGGACCACTGGAATTTGAGACCCTGTTTGGTTAACCTGGTTATGGGGGAAATGATGGTGGAGAATCCTCTTATGAATTTTCTATAAAAATTTGCGAAGCCCAAAAACCGTTGCACTCCTTTCTTATCGGTGGGAGCTGGCCAATCTAGGATGGCTGAGACCTTCTGAGGGTCCATCTCAATGCCCTCCACGGAGATGATGAGACCGAGGAAGGGGATACTCCGTTGTTCGAAGACACACTTTTCGGGCTTAGCGTAAAGTCCATGGAGTCGTAGTCGTGTCAGTACGTTCTTGACGTGTTCTCGGTGCTCAGCTAAAGAGGAGGAAAAGATTAGAATGTCATCAAGATAAATAACAACAAATAGGTCGAGAAAGTCTCTGAAAATGTCATTCACGAAGTGTTGGAATGTGGCGGGGGCATTACACAGGCCAAAGGGCATAACTAAGTACTCAAAGTGCCCGAAGCGTGTACGGAAGGCAGTCTTCCACTCATCTCCACTCCGTATACGAACAAGGTTGTAGGCCCCGCAAAGGTCCAACTTAGAAAACACTGCTGCAGACCCCAGTCTCTGGAAAAGTTCTGGCACTAGGGGCAGGTGGTAACGGTTCTTGACCGTAATCTTGTTGAGGGCCCGATAGTCTACGCATGGGCGTAATGAGTGGTCCTTCTTCTCCACAAAGAAGATTCCCGCTCCTGCAGGTGAGGTGGAAGGTCGGATGAACCCCTTTTTTAGATTGTCATCAAGGTAGGTCTTTAATGTCCCCAGTTCCAGTTCAGATAAGGGGAAGATTCTCCCAAAAGGAATTTCTGCTCCTGGGAGGAGTTCAATGGGACAGTCGTATGGCCTGTGTGGCGGGAGAGTCTCTGCACCCTTCTTGCTAAAAACGTCCAGGAAAATGGTGATAAACTTCGGGTACCGCTTGACGGGTTTCGGCCTCAACCTCCAGGCACAGTAGGGAAGCAGGCGCCTCACCGGGTCCAGGTGAACAATGCTGATGACAGTAAGGAGAGGGGAACTCAATCTTCCCTAGGACCCAATCGATTTGCGGGTTATGGGCCCTCAACCAGGGCATACCCAGTATGATGGGAAATAATGGGGACTTGATGACATCTAAGCACAGCAATTCTTGGTGAATCCTGGCAATGGTAGCTGGTAAAGGAGAGGTCACGTGGGTTACTGGTCCAGATTTAAGAGTGGACCCGTCGGCCAGGTGTACAGAAAGTTCCTTTGCTCTTGGTCGTAGGGGGATGTGGTACCTGGAGGCGAAGGATAGGTCCATGAAGCCACTGCATGCCCCAGAATCAATAATTGCGCTGGTTTGGATGTTCCCTTCGGGAAGCTGCAAGACAATGGGAATAGCCAGGTGAGACATAAGGTTAGGTGACACAGGGGTACAGGCAGGAGAGATGGAGAAGCACTTACGGAGCTTTGCAAGCAAAGGTTGCCGACTCGGCAGCGTTGACGTTCCTCAGGGGTCAGAGAGGGGCGGAGCAAGCCCAGCTGCATGGGTTCCGGGGCATCAAGCCTGGCGGTAGCGGAGGCTGGGGGGACTGGATATGGAGGACTGGGCACACGGGGAAGCATCCAAACAGGACGAGAAGACCCGGCAGACCTCCCAGCACGTCGCTCCCGTAGCTGTCTGTCTATTTGGATGGACAGCTCCATGAGGCCCTCCAAGGTGTCTGGTGTGCCCACACGGGCTAGTTCGTCCTTTAGAGGATCTGAGAGACCCATGCGGAACTGGTAGCGTAATGCAGCATTATTCCAGTCTATATCGGCGCTCCAGCGCCTGAATTCCGTCACGTAGTCTTCCACGGGCCTGCGTCCTTGCTGCAGGGTATGCAGGGCTGTCTCCGCGGTAGCGGTTAGCTGCGGGTCTTCATAAAGTGAGGACATGGCCTGGAAGAAGGTGTTTAAGGTGTTCAGTGAGGGGTCCTTCTTTTCCAAGAGCCGATGGGCCCAGGACTGGGGTTCATCTGACAGCAGGGAGATAACAAACCCAACCTTGGTGGCTTCGAGGGAAAAAGTCCTTGGTTGTAAGGCAAAAAGGAGCTCGCAAGCATTGCGGAATGTCCTGAATTTGCTCCGGTTGCCGGAAAACTTCTCAGGCGGGGGAACCTTGGGTTCCGGTGGCAACATCACCACAGAGGGTGTAGCAGAAGTCCCAGGGGCAGCAGAAGCGGAAGCGGACAGGACTTGGACATATTCCTCCAGGTTAGCGTAACCTTCCTGCAAGTTCTTCACCGCCTGAGTAAGTCCTGCAAGATGGCGGCAGAGATCGTCCATAGGCGAGGCTCCCTGCGTGGGCTCGGACATGGCTGTCCGGTACTGACACGTACCTAGGGATGGAGCCCAGAATGCAGGGAGCGGCCTCTCGTATGCCTCTGGCTCGTGAACCGCTGAAGGTGGGAACAGGGGCCCGCGAGTGCAGGGGTGCACAAGTGCCTGGCAGATGGCAGATGTGGGCTAGACTGGAACCGTGCAGGGATCAGGAACACAGGAACTGCAGACAGCGCTGAAGGTTCTGAGATTTGCAGGAACTTCTGGGACAGCAGGCAGCAGGGAGGTGTTCTGTAGTCCCACAGGAACACTGGTCAGCAGACTGAAGAGAACAAGTGCTTGAACACTGGAATGCTGGACGTGGTCAGGCAGGCCGGGTCAACACTGGCAGACAGAGCAGGTTCAGGCAGAGGCAGGCGGATTGTCAGAGTACAGGCAGGGTCGGCAACAGATGGGCAACAACAGGACCAGAGGAGCAGGCAGAGAATAGTCAGACAAGCCGGGGTCGGAGGCAGGCAGCAGGAAGGTGAAGTCAGGAACAAGCCGGGTAACAGGAATCAAACAGGTACTTAGTAATTAGCAGAGGTCTCAGGAAACGCTGTAGACCGGACAGCAAGAGGCCTCAGTCACAAGCTTCCTTTTAAAGGCTCTTTGGCGCCAATAGGAGACCGACGGCGCGTCAGCGCACACCCGCGCATGCAAGCGCGCGCACGTGAGCGCGCCCGCCGACGCCAGTGCGCGCCAACAAGCGCTGATTGGGTCTGAAGGAAGTTCTGTGGGCAGGTCCTCCTGGGTCACTGGGATGTCTTCCTTGACAGCATGCTCAATTTTGCCATGCGGATCATCCCTCAAGGTCGTTCCTTCATCTCTTAGTCTACCTGTCACAGGCACAAGACCCCGATCAGATCCTCAACCTGGACGCCGCGGCCATAGCAGACCTAGCGATGTGGGAAGAATTCCTTTCCTCATGGAACGGAATATCCATGTTTATCCCGGCCATCTCACCCCGCTCACCACAGGTGGTGACAGATGCCGCGGCCTCCACGGGCTTCGCAGCCGTTTTTGGCCTCCGTTGGTTCACTGGCCCTTGGCCCCCGCAGATTCTCTCCCTGTCCTACAACACTATCCGCCTGTACCTGGCCGGCGTACAGCACTTTTTGGCCCTTCAAGATCCCACTAGACCGTCTGTCTTCTCGTCCCACGCCGTCCGAGCCGTCCTACGCGGCGTCCAGAAGCAGCAACCGGCAAACAGAACCAGACGTCGCCCCATCACGAGTGCCATCTTCCGCGAGATGTCCGCCATACCCTTTGGTGTCCTCCTCAGCCAGGTCATACAAGCCGCGATCTACCTGGCCTACTACGGGTTCCTACGTCCCAGCGAATTCACCTGTAACAGCTCGACCAGCCAAACACTGTGCAGACGCCACCTAGTTCGCCATCAATACCACTTCGTGCTCCACCTCAGCGTCTCCAAGACTCAGCAAGCTGGCCACGGGGTGGACATCCATCTATACAGAACCGGCAATTCCTGGTGCCCAGTGACGGTTCTTAACCGCCTGCTCTCACTCCTGCCAGAACAAAGGGACACCGATCCCCTTCTACCTTTCCCAGTCAAACCCCTGAGCACCTGCCAGTTCATGATACACGTAAGGATTCTCCTCCGCAACCTACGCCTCAACCCCAGCGAATACTCCGGTCACTCTTTTCGGACCGGGGCCGCCTCAACCGCCTCACAGCATGGGGTCCCAGGCCACATCATCCAGAGAATCGGCAGATGGAAGTCAGCCTGCTTCACCCGGTATATACATGACCCACAGGTGGAAATGTCACGGGCCTTCGCCCAACTCACGCAGTAGACAATGCTAAAAGTCAATAAACATCTTCAAACCCTACCTCAGTTTTTGCCCCCTTATTTTGGCATACCGTCCATTAGACCAAGGCACACTTCAGGTCCCTCTTTTCATGTTGTAGATCTTATGGTTAAGTTACTCCTCTTCAGACACGTATCGGCCATAGGGCTTCAACCATAAGTGGAAGGCCAACATGGTGGCCTGAATTTATGGGAGGAGCCCGGAAGGGTATTTAACCGGCCCACTCGCCTGTGGTCTTCGTCGGTTCCGGTGCGCGATACCCACCCTCCCATTCCCCCTTTCAAGGGCATTTCTCACAACTTCACCCTCAAACACTCATTTCTAATCAGGGTATGCCCCCTTATTTTGGCATACCGTCCATTAGACCAAGGCACACTTCAGGTCCCTCTTTTCATGTTGTAGATCTTATGGTTAAGTTACTCCTCTTCAGACACGTATCGGCCATAGGGCTTCAACCATAAATATATATTTATTTTATTTTTTGCATTTCTCAATTGCATTTTGCCTATTCCAGCTACATTCTTAGTGACTGTAGATTCCAAGGAGCATGGTTGCTAAAACTGTCCCTAGTGCAAGCACAGAGGCACCAAAGGAACCCCAGGAAGCCACAGCAGGCCGCAGACTTGGGAAGATCTTTAAGATCTTGGGCGGCACAGTGGTGTAGTGGTTAGCACTCTCACCTAGCAGTAAGAAGGTCGCTGGTTCGAATCCCAACCACAACACTACCTGCCTGGAGTTTTCATGTTCTCCCTGTGCCTGCGTGGGTTTCCTCCAGGTACTCCAGTTTCCTCCCACAATCCAAAGACATGCAGGTAGCTTAATTGGCTTCTGTCCAAAAAATTGTCCCTAGTATATGAATGGGGACCTTGGATTGTGGGCTCCTTGAGGGTAGGGACCGATGTGAGTGTGCAATGTACAGGGATAGGGACAATTGTAGACACTCACTCAGGTTGAACTGGATGGACTGATGTCTTTATTCAACCTTACTAACTATAAAACTATGAAATCTTTAACAATATATATGGGTACCTTTACTTATCAAATCAGGGCCCTTTAATATTAATACTCTTACATCCAAATGAGTTATGTTTCTGTAACACCACATTCCCTACATAAGGCTAGTTTAAAGCAAATTTCATGGAGATGAAAAAAATGACATAATCTTTCTTGTTACATAGTTACATAGTAGGTGAGGTCGAAAAAAAAGTCCATCAAGTCCAACCTATGTGTGTGATCATATGTCAGTATTACCCTGTATTTCCCTGTATGTTGTGGTCGTTCAGGTGCTTATCTAATAGTTTCTTGAAACTATCGATGCTCCCCGCTGAGACCACCACCTGTGGAAGGGAATTCCACATCCTTGCCGCTCTTACAGTAAAGAACCCTCTATGTTGTTTAAGGTTAAGCCTGGGTTCACACTATTGCGAATTCGCAGCGGTGGAAAATACTGCGAATTTGCAGGACATTTGAAAACCCATTGTTTTCAATGGGGCACGTTCACACATGTCCGGTGCATGCGCACTGCGCATTGCAGAAAAACCGCCACAGACTTTGCTGCGGTGCAGGACGGATCAGGTGCAAATTCAGGCCCATTATCTTCTATGGGCACGCATCTGATTCGCATCTGGCTTGCGTCCTGAATAGAAATCCGCGCCACTCCAACACCTCCCCTTCTTCCTGTTCCTCCCCTGTGTGTTTTGAAATCCAGACTGGAACCAGCATATCCAAAAGAGGACATAAAGCATCATCAAAGGCGAAAGAAGCAGTGGATTGTGAGGAGTTGATCAGACTTGTGAGGGAGAAACCCATGATTTATGACACCCGGCATCCTAAATATAAGGACAACGTTGTCAAAAAACGTGCATGGCAGGACATTGCCAGAGTGGAAGAGGTGCTCTTCCCAAGTTCAGGCTGACAAATGTAAGTTTTTTTTTATTACCTTTCACTACCTGTAGATGCTGTCCTGTATTTTTTATATGGTGTACATTAATTTTATTTATTAGATTTTAACAAACAGCATGTGGTCACCCCCAAATCTGTACCAGGCCACATGCTGTAAACATTGTACACATAACAGCTTTATCTAGGGATAAATGAGTCCCTTAAAAAATGCATATTCTTAGAATTTCTAAGGTTAGTAATATGACATACACCACAAATGTGAGATAAAAAAGTTTTATTTCTCATTGCCAAAATTACATACAACATTTTTCATACAGCACACTTAGCATTATATTATCATGCATTTACATCAAAAAAAAAAAAATACATATTTATTTTTAGTCAATAGAATTCATCTGCCAAGGCACCTCCCCAGCTGGTGACAAAAAAAAATCTTGAATTCTTCTCTAATAAGTGTACCAGTAGTGCTGCCCCTAGGAATATTGAAATGTGCTGCCTCCATGTTATGGGTCAGGGAATCTTCAAAAAGAAACCCATCTCTTTCACACACATAGTTGTGCAGTGCACAGGCAGCTTTAATTGCGCTGATCGCATGATCAATACTGAGGTTAATAGAAGTATGCATGAATCTCAACTTATTGCAAAGAATTCCAAATGTACATTCTACTACTCGTCGTGCCCTAGCCAGCCTATAATTGAACACTCTTTTTTCAGTTGTCAGAGAGCGACTTGAATAAGGCCTGAGCATGTTCTGGGAAAGTGCGAAAGCTTCATCTCCGACAAATACATGTGGGAGGAGAGGCTCTGTAGTCCCTGACAGGGGAGAATTATTGGGCAAGTCTAGTGTATTGTCACGCAGCATGCGGCCAAATGAGGAATGTGAAAATACACTAGAATCTGAGCTGCTGCCATAAGAACCTGCATCAACATAAATATATTTATAATTTGCGTCTGCCACTGCCATTAATACCAACGAAAAATATTTTTTATAATTAAAAAATTGCCTCCCACTAGCTGGAGGCTTGAGGATGCGTACATGTTTGCCATCAATGGCTCCAAGACAGTTGGGGAAGTTGCATCGCTTCCAGAATAGGTCCGCTATCATCAGCCATTCTTCTTGTTTGGGCTTCTTCATCACAATGTCCTTCAGTTCTTCCCATATGACTAGGCAGGTAGCATGAACAATGCCACTAATCGTTGATTTTCCAACCTTGAATTCATAGTGCAAACTTCCAAAGAAATTTCCTGTTGCTAAGTACCTAAAAAAAAAAAAAAATGTCATTATGTTGTTATTTATTTTTCAGTGCACTACTTACAGACAAGATGGCGTAGCATGCGTGATGCTTACAGAAAATATATGCGGCACCTTAAAGAAACAAGGAGTGGCTCGGGGGCAGCGCCTAGGGTACCCTATATGTTTGCCAGGGACTTGGATTTTCTACAACCCATTGTGGAGATGAGGGAGTAAGTTTACATGTACATCATCTATGTAACGCACAATCTGGTAATCATTCATATACCTAGTTAATTTTTTACATTTTTACAATATAAAACAGAACAGAATCTAGTTGGGAGGAGCAAGATGTTTTGGAGGAAGAACCAGAACAACAAACAGAGGAGGAAGCACCCATTGATATTCCAGAAGACACAGAGGATTTAGCACTCATCCAAACATCTTCCAGTCTCTGAGAAACTAATCCAGATGAACAATGTTCAGGGGCAGAGGAGGCTGTCCCTGGGCCATCCTCTGCTCCTGCACACGTTGGTCAGCCTGGCAAAGTGCCACGGAGGCGCTTATGTCCCGATACAATCCTGGCGCTCAGTTTTGTACCACTAATTAAAAAGGTACCCCCAGAGCAGTACTATGAAATGCGGAAAAATATAGAAAAAATTATGCACTCCTTCTCCCAGCCACAGCAGGAACCTGCATTTAACTACCCAAATGTGCCCCAACCAAGACCTCCCCATAACTACCCAAGATACACGCACTACCCTGAGCAGCAACACCATCCCTACCCCTATAATCCACCATCATATCCCTCAAGTTATGACAGGCCAATCTCCAGATATGAAGGGCCACACAGTACCCTTCCCTATCCCATCCCATCCCCACTTCCTTCAATTAGGCCCCCCCCAAACTCAGGGTATGTATGTGCAAAGTCAACATGGGGAGGCTAGGCCTGCTCCCCACACTGCCAGTGATGACCCAGCTTCCGCAACTCAATACTCCTATGAGGCCCCTTTCCAAAAAACATATCAGAATCTGTGATGAGGTCTGTTCATGGTTAAGGACCAACATGACACATTTTGATAAAACAGGGAAGAGGCCTACTTGACAGGCAAGTTTTTTGTTTTTAAGTTATTGCAGAGTTAATTTATGTTTTATACATGGGTAAAGTTTATATTTTTATCATATTTTATGATACGTGAATAAATAATTATTCCTAAATTTTTTGTGCCGTCATATTTTAAAAAATACCCAGGTAAAAAAACATAAAAAATACAAAAAACATGCTCAATATAACGCATGACAAATGACATGAGTGATGATAATTACCTTTATGTGATCAATAATCTTTCAGCAGGCTGGATACTTTTTCTGAAGCTCGTGTTCTGACGCTCCAAGCGAGGGGAGATTAAGCCCAGCAATTCATCAAACCCGAGTAAAAAAAAATTACATTCATAAATACATGTGGGAAAAACATTTGGGCATACTGTAAAAAAAAAGAGTAAGGTAAGTGGTTAAGGACATTATTTATGGTAACAAGGCAGGCATCCTTAGTTCCAATATAATTAGGGCTAAATAAGTGGCAGGAAAAAAAAAATGCCATATGGGTCCTCATTTCAACAAAGAAGAAGCCACTGGCCTTTTAATTTAACAGTAACAATTGTCTGAGCCAAAAATGCTAAACAAAGCTGCGTGGCATCACCACCACCCACAAAGCAACTTGTCACTAGCAATTTTGGGTCAAGGTATTTGGGGGGTAAAATATCCACACAAAAAAAAGGGGAATATGACCTGGCTTACACCAGGGGGGTGCTAGCTGACGCTCATTTTGAGCCCTTGAGGCTGCATGCTGAAATAATGTACAGTTTGTATTTTGGGGGGGGGGACAAGGTTAATAAGTTACAATAATCTTAAAATGACATAATCACACATAGGTTAGACTGGATGGACTTGTGTCTTGCAAATATAAAACACACTATACAGCAAAGGCTACAAATTAAGTATGGTTTGGCAGAAACAGTAATCACCTACTAATTGACATGTGGGTGAAATTGAAAAATTTCTCTTCATGCCCACGGAGGTGCCCATACAAGATCATGAACTGGCCTCTCTCTTCACGATTTGCAATGGTGGGATGAACCCAGTATCTTCTTCTTCTTCGCATCCTTCTCCTATTTTCTTCTTCAAGCAAGATTGCTGCTGTCGCAGCAACAACTGTTGGCATTATCATTGGCAGAGCAGCACACATCTTGCAAAGAAACACACAAAACACAGGTACAGACTGCTGGACAACCAGGAAGTGTACACAGACCTACCAGGTTTTATAAGCAGCCAGACAATCAGCCAAAAAGCTTGCTCAGCACAAAATTAGAAACTCAAATTAGGCAGGAAGAGTTACTAATGAATTTGCAGCTGATTCGCACCTAAAACGCGTACAATCCGCAGAACAGCCGGCGTTTCACTGCGCAGTCACGCAGGGCCTTTAATTCGCACCGCACTAGTCTGAACCCAGGCTAAACCTTTTTTCTTCTGATTTTAATTAGTGGCCTCGAGTCTTGTTAAGATCCCTTCTGCGAAAAAGTTTTATTCCTATTGTGGGGTCACTAGTAAGGTATTTGTAAATTGAAATCATATCCCTGCTCAAGTGTCTCTTCTCTAGAGAGAATAAGTTCAGTGCTCGCAACCTTTCCTCATACTAATATCCTCCAGACCCTTTATTAGCTTTGTTGCCCTTCTTTGTATTCACTCCATTTCCAGTACATCCTTCCTGAGGACTGGTGCTCAGAACTGGACAGCATACTCTAGTTGAGTCTTGTAGAGTGGGAGAATTATTGTTTTATCTCTGGAATTAATCTGGAATGAATCCCCTTTTTAATGCATGCAATTCTGTTTGCTTTGTTAGCAGCAGCTTGGCATTGTATGCCATTGCTGAGCCTATCATCTACTAGGACCCCCAGGTCATTTTCCCTCCTAGATTCTCCTAGAGGTTCTCCCCCCAGTGTATAGAGTGCATTCATATTTTTGCCACCCAAATGCATTATTTTACATTTTTCTACATTGAGCCTCATTTGCCATGTAGTTGCCCACCCCATTAATTTGTTCAGATCTTTTTGCAAAATTTCCACATCCTGTGGAGAAGTTATTGCCCTGCTTAGCTTAGTATTGTCCGCAAATACAGAGATTGAACTGTTTAGCCCATCCTCCAGGTTGTTTATGAACAAATTAAACAGGATTGGTCCCAGCAAAGAACCCTGGGGGCAGGGCCGGATTAACATAGGGGCTATGCAGCTGCAGCTCCAGGCCCCTACCTTAATATAGGCCCAGCAGTGCTGAACTGACCATTTGGATACTGGAATGCATGAGACGCTCCTTGTACTTCCTGCAGCAGGGGGTATCTTAAAGTCAGGGGTGATTGGTGCGGCGGTGGGGCAATCACAAGCACCATCACCAGGACAGTCTCCCTCTTTGGCTCTCCATGAAGCAGCTGAAAGCCACTCCACCTCCTCTAGAGGGAGATCAGTGCTTGTAATTGCGCCCCCCCTGCACTGATCACCTCAGACTGTCCATTAGATTCCCCTTGCTCTGGGCCCCCCTGTGTATGCAGTGCTGACACCTTCCACTTCTCCATTCCCCCCAAAAAAGCATTGTGGAAAAAATGTAAAAAATAAAAACCGCAACAAATAATAAATTAAAAAATTATTTCAAAAATGTAATAAATAATTAGAAAAATTAAGGGCTCATTCACATGGGTTCTCTTGTGCATACTGAATGGGTGGTTTGTTTAAAATATTTCATTTATTTTAACAAAAAAAAATGTGTTTTCATTTTATTCATTTCCAGAAAAATGCCCATCAAAATCCTCAGCACCAGGCCCATGATGCTCTTAATCTGGCCCTGCCTGGAGGACCCCACTACCCACCCTATGGTCCATGCCAACGGACCTTATTTTGTACAGTAAACGTTATGGGGAACTGTTTTAAATGCTTTTGCAAAATCCAGATACACCATGTCTACGGACCTTCCTTTATCTAGATGGCAACCCACCTCCTCATACAGGTTAATAGATTGGTTTGGCAAGAACGATTCATCATGAATCCATGCTGATTACTGCTAATGATACCGTTCTCATTACTTAAATCTTGTATATAGTCCCTTATCATCCCCTCCAAGAGTTTAAATATTATTGATGTTAGGCTAACTGGTCTGTAATTCCCAGGGATGTATTTTGGCCCTTTTTAAATAATGGTGCTACATTGGCTTTTCTCCAATCAACTGGTACCATTCCAGTCAGTAGACTGCCAGTAAAAATTAGGAACAATGGTCTGGCAATTACTTGACTGAGTTCCCTAAGTACTCTCGGGTGCAAGCCATCTGGTCCTGGTGATTTATTAATGTTAAGTTTTCCAGGTCTAATTTTAATTCTGTCCTCTGTTAACCATGGAGGTGCTTCCTGTGAGGTGTCATGAGGATAAACACTACAGTTTTGGTTACTGAAGCCCCCTGATTCACTTGTGAAGACTGAGGAGAAGACTGTGTTACTGTTTACATACTTAAAGAATTTCTTGGGATTTTTTTTTGCTCTCCTCCGCTATGTGTCATTCATGTTCTATCTTAGCCATCCTTATTGAACCCTTACATTTCTTGTTGCATTCTTTATAAAGTCTAAATGCTGAAGATGATGCCTCAACCTAGTATTTTTTACATTGGATTTAAGCTATCCAGGACTTTTGTTCACTCTTTTAAATTTATTACCCAATGGGATGCATTGGCTAATGCCCTTATTTAATATGCTCTTAAAGCAAACCCATCTCTCCTCCGTGTTCCTTGTTCCTAAGATTTTATCCCAATTTCTGTCTTCTAGCAAGGTTCATAGTTTAGGAAAGTTGGCTCTTTTGAAATTCAGTGTTATTGTATTCCCCTTATGTTTCCTATTTGTGTGATTTATACTGAAGCCAATTGACCTGTGATCGATGTTACCTAAATTGCCCCGTATTTCCACATCCGTGATCAGGTCTGTATTGTTGGTAATCAGTAGATCCAGTAACGCTTTATTTCTAGTTGGTGCGTCTACCATCTGACCCATAAAATTGTCCTGCAAGACATTTAGGAACTGGCGAGCCTTAGATGAATGCGTGGTTCCCTCCACCCAGTCTGGATAATTAAAATCCCCCATTATGATAACACTTCCCATCCTTGCTGCTAATCCAATTTGTGATAGGAGATCTGTCTCCCCCTTCCTCCCTCAGGTTAGGGAGCCTATAGTATACTCCCAGTATTATTTTCCTCTTAGCTTCATCCTTTGGAGCTCTACCCATAAGGATTCCACTTCCTCCCTAGCTCCCTTAGTGATGTAATCTCTCACATTCACTTGTACATTATTCTTGATATATTGGCATACCCCCCCCCTTTTTTTTACCCTTTCTATCATTGCGATAAAGGGTATACCCTTGAATGGTTGCCAGCTAATCATGAGAGCTGTTGAACCAGGTCTCTTGTATTTAAACCTCTCCACTATGATATGCTGAGAAGTACTGTAGGGTAGGGGAACAGGATTGCCCAGTGTATTTCCCCATTTTGGCCACAAGGGACACCAAAGTTAGCCTTTAGAGTAGGACCCTTTGTAGTGAATGGGCAGTTTAGTATCTTAAGAGACCCTAGTAGTAGTGAAATGTGGACATACAGAATGATGTAGGGCCCCCAATATACATAGACTGGTGGGAGGCCACCCAGGGGCATGATGGAAAGTGTCTGGAAGACAAGGTTACAGCAAGGATGTAGATTGTGAGGCTCTATCCCTTAGAGGGGTGAAATTCTGCTTTTAGGGCAGTGCTGTGACCTTTGGGATGATTTAAGTAAATTAAAGCGGAGCTCCACCCTAAAGTGGAACTTCCGCTTATCGGATTCCTCCCCCCCTCCGGTGCCACAATCGGCACCTTTCAGGGGGGTGCAGATACCTGTATAATACAGGTATCTGCACCCACTTCCGGGACTAGCTAGCCGGAGCTGGCCCGCCCATATCCGAAGATGCCCCATTGTGTCTTGGGAAACACAGTTCCCAGGACACAACGGGGACCAATAAACTGATGTTTTTTTCAGCCAACAACAACAATTAGGAGTAGAGTGCATTTCTGGCACATTAATAGGTAATTTTCTGTACTTGCAGAGCCTTTAAATGGATAATGTGCATGTATTGCAGAGATGTACTGCATACATTTCTTTTTTATTTGCCACTTTTTATGTAGACTTTTTAGAAATAAATAGTACCTGGCAGTTTTTTATAATAACTAAGCACAAAAGGTAGTTCAAGATCAGGTAGTAATGACTATGTGGTGGGAAGGATACACAATTTGTGAGAGGGACAAAGGGAAGTGAACATTTCATGTAATATGGGACATCTCTCAGCTTGTGGCCAATGGTGACATAATGTGCAGCCAATTGTGCTGTAATTTATTTTATTTAAGTAGATCAATAGTTTTCTTTTAGTTGTGATTCCACTCTACTTCTAAATATACAACCCACTGTCTAAAAATACTCTCCTATAGGGATTAATCTATTAAAACTGAAAAAACTAACATAAAAGTATAGTTGTTGCTAAATGGAAAGAGACATATATGAAAGTCGACCAGGCTGCATACCCCAAAAGTATACAGAAAATGGAAGAGTTTGCTTGGGGGGGGTTTAGCAGCGAAAACTTTATGAGAAAAATGATTAGTTAAAATTCTTTTATTCAGGCAAAGAATTAATTCAATAATACAATACATTTAAAATATAAATTGTGGTTCGTGACACAAACAACAAAATAGACCATCACCAATGGCAAACAATGCACCAAGGAAACCATAGTTTATCAATTATATTGTGACATTACTATCTACATGAATAACCCCAATGCATTTCGACCCTTTCATTTCTGGTCTTCTTCAGGGGGATTTTTAATTCTTAGTGACTGTGCAATGTGGTTGTCAGAGAATCAACAGCAGGAAAAGGGCTTTAGGACCCAGAATCTCTGGCAGGAGAAGGAGTTTAGGACCCAGTATCCCTACCAGCAGGTCACATGGGCCTATATAAGGAAGTCTGCTAGTGTCTGCAATTGCTGGTTTGTCTTCAGCTCCCCCTGTGTTCCTGTGCCCTGTATTATCTGTTGATCTGATCTCCTGTGTACCGACCCGGCTTGTTTTGACCTGCTCTTCCTGATCCTCTGGCTTGACCCTTTGGCTTGCACCTGACTTCTTCCTGCCTGCTCCCAGCATCTGACCCCGGCCTGGCTATTTGACTCTGCTTATCCTGCTCCCTGTACTAAGACGCAGCTTATCTTAGGTCATTCTGATCCTGGACTGTCTCTCTGTGAATGACTCCTGGCCTGGCTCCCGGCTCCGCTAGTCAGTTATTCCACTGGACTCCTGGACCTTCCAAGCACGCCTGTCTCCAGCAACCCGGCACCCGTGCTTCTGTGGGCACCACACCTGCTGTTCCACCTTCAGTGGTGTGCTGCGCTCGGCCGCAAGGGGAGCCCTCCCAGCATCTCGGCCTCCTACCAAGTTATTGACAGTACAAACCAGCCATGTCAGAGGCCGACGGAGGTGTCCCCCGCTGGAAGCCGCAAGTCTACAGATCACGGCCCTCACTCAGGTCATCCAAAAACTCCAGGAAGGGTACTTTCAGTTAGAGGACCGCCTGCAGCACCTGCATGCAACACCTACCACCACAGATCAAGGGTCGTCTTCAGCCAACCCTCTGGTAGTTACCCCTACTGTGGTGATGCCCCCTCCTGAACCACAAGTACCAACACCAGAACGCTTCTCCGGTGATCGGAGGAAATTCAGATCTTTTAAGAACGCCTTTTATCTATACTTGGCCCTGCAACCACGGACTTTTTCCACTGAAACAGTGAAGGTGGGATTCATTATTTCTTTGTTGACTGATGAACCCCAAGTATGGGCTCATGGCTTATTGAAGCAGGAGAGCCCTCTCATCAACTCTGTGGACCAGTTCTTCGAAACCATGGCCCAATTATATGATGACCCCCTGCGGGTGGCCACTGCTGAAGCTGCTCTGCATACCCTACGGCAGGGTCAGCGCCCTGCGGAAGATTACACCGTGGAATTTCGTACCTGGTCCTCAGACTCAGGTTGGAACGAGGCAGCGTTAAGTTATCAGTATCAGCTGGGGCTGTCCGAATCCCTCAAGGATGAACTGGCCAGAATTGAGACCCCCCTCAACACTAGAAGGTCTCATCCTACTGACCATTCAACTCGATAGGCGCTTACGGGAACGCCGGTCTGAGCGTATCCAAACCTTTCGGCAGCCCGAAATCCCGCCTACATCCAACCCCATGCAGCTTGGCCTGGCCCATCCAACATTAACTTCAGAGGAGAGACTTCATCGCCGACAGGCGAACCTTTGCTTCTATTGTGGGGGAACAGGACATTACATAACCTTTTGCCCTGTAAGACCCAGGAAATCAGTTCCCCGCACTCCGGTCAATTTTCAGGTATCCAGGTCTTCTCCAACCCATATCAGTCTTCCTGTCACGTTACTGGTGGCAGGAGAAGAAGTTCATCTCCAAGCAATACTGGATTCCGGGGCATGCAGCTGTTTCTTGGATCTGACCTTGGCAAAGAGACTCGCTATCCCTCTTTATCACAAAAGGCAAAGACTGACCGTCCATCTGGCCGATGGCTCAATGCCTAGTTCAGGGCATGTCACCCAAGAAACGGCACCTATCTTCACCTCCATCAATTCTAATCATCAGGAATTTCTACGTTTTGACGTCCTGAGCTCCCCTATATTCCCTGTGATCCTGGGAATTCCATGGCTACAGGCGCACAATCCTCAGATTGATTGGTCCAAGAGGGAAGTTCTCTTCACTTCTTCCTACTGCCGGCAGCATTGTCTTTCTCCTGAATTCAAGGACTTTTCTAGTTGCCTGTCTGTCCTACCCACACCCAGTGTGGGTTCCAATATACCAGCGGCCTATCATGAATTCCAAGATGTTTTTGACAAGAAGAAGGCAGATACCCTACCACCGCATCGTCCCTACGATTGCCCCATTGACTTGCTACCGGGAGCTGAGATTCCTTTTGGCCGTATTTTTCCCCTTTCCGGGACGGAACTTGAAACTTTGAGGCATTATGTTGATGAAAACCTTGAAAAGGGATTTATCCGCCCTTCCTCTTCTCCCGCCGGTGCCGGCATTTTCTTTGTTGAAAAAAAAGATAAAACCTTGAGGCCATGTGTGGACTACAGGGACTATCCACTCCCCCTCATCCCTGAACTCTTCCAGAGGTTTCGTACAGCCCACATTTTCACCAAACTAGACCTACGTGGAGCTTACAATCTTGTCCGTATCCGAGAGGGGGATGAGTGGAAAACAGCATTCAGAACAAGATTCGGGCACTTTGAATACTTAGTAATGCCGTTTGGACTATGCAACGCCCCGGCAACATTCCAACATTTCATAAATTATATTTTTCGGCAGTACTTGGACCACTTCGTTATCGTCTACCTCGACGATATTCTCATATTCTCAGCTACTCTGGAGCTTCACAGAACGCATGTAAAAAAAGTACTGGGCATCCTCAGAACACATGGATTGTATGTAAAAGCTGAGAAATGCGACTTTGAGAAGACGACAATCCAATTCCTTGGACTCATCATCACCACTAATGGGGTAGCTATGGATCCTCAAAAAATAAAGGCTATCCTTGAGTGGCCTACATCAATATCTTCAGAATAAAATAAGGTGTCATTCTGATAAGAAGGGTGTTCAGAGGTTCATCGGCTTCGCAAATTTCTACAGGAGATTTATAAAAAACTTCTCTAGCATTGTAGTGCCTATCACCCAGATAACCCGCCAACATACCAGATTCCAGTGGTCCGTAGAAGCACAAACTGCCTTTGATCAACTGAAGCTCCTCTTTACCTCTGCACCTATTTTACAGCATCCTGATCCTACCTTACCCTATGTCCTGGAAGTTGATGCCTCCGAAGTAGCCACGGGGGCAGTTCTTTCCCAACGTCAGGGGCCCAAAGCCCTACTTCATCCCGTGGCCTTCTCTTCGCGGAAGATGAGTCAGCCGGAGAAGAACTACGACGTGGGGGATCGGGAGCTCTTGGCAATTAAGACTGCACTGGAGGAATGGAGATATCTCCTGGAGGGTGCCGTCCACCCTATATTAACCTTTACAGACCATAAGAACCTAGAATATCTCCGCACGGCCAAGTGACTGAGACCCCGGCAGGCTCGATGGGCTCTATTCTTTTCTAGGTTTAACTTCCATATCACCTTCCGCCCAGGGTCTAAGAATGGAAAAGCTGACGCCTTGTCCCGAATGTTCCCTGATACCCCGGAAGAGGTCACACCCAGTTCAATTCTGTCCCCTCAAAATTTCCTCTTGATCCAGCCCGATTTAAGGATTTCAATTGAGCAGGCATCCACCCAGTGCACAGAGGCAGAAATCTCCTCTCTAAGAAGCCAGGAGGGGCTCCTTTGGCATCAAAACAATATTTTTGTCCCATAGCAAGCCAGACTTCAGGTTTTAAGAACTTTTCATGACCACCAATTGGCTGGCCACTTTGGGGTCCGAAAAACGACCGAACTGGTCCAACGGTCTTTATGGTGGCCCACTCTGAGATCCGATTGTAAGGAGTATGTCAATTCTTGCACAACATGCCAGCGGAATAAGGGGTCCAACGCTAAATCCTGGGGCCTGTTAAGGCCTCTGCCAGTCCCGGAACAGCCTTGGAAGAACATTTCATTAGACTTTATCATGGATTTACCCCCTTCAGAAGAATTCACAACCATCTTGGTAGTAGTAGACCGACTATCCAAGATGGCACACTTAATGCCAATGATGGGCACACCTTCCGCCATGGACACAGCAAAAACTTTCATCAAAGAAATAGTCAGATTGCATGGTGTACCAGACAGCATTGTGTCAGATAGAGGTGTTCAATTCACCTCTAGGTTCTGGAGGAACCTTTGCAAATTGCTGTCAATTGAAACATGTTTTTCCACAGCCTACCATCCCCAGAGCAATGGTCAAACGGAAAGAACTAACCAAACGCTAGAACAGTATCTAAGATGTTTTTGTTCCTTTTCTCAGGACGATTGGATTTCATTATTGCCCTGTGCGGAATTCGCATACAATAACTCTGTGCACGCTGCTATCAACCAGTCGCCCTTCTGGGTGAATTATGGCTACCATCCCTCATTTCTACCCAATATCATTCCCGAATCTTCAGTTCCGGCAGTTCAGGACAGAATACATTTTATTCAAACCAATTATCAAATTCTCCAGGATACAATGCAGAAAGCCCAAGAAGGGTATAAGAAACAATATGACAAGAAAAGAAGAGGAAACCCTGCCTTTGAAGTGGGGGACAAAGTGTGGCTCTCATCTGCAAACCTCAAACTGCCATGTCCATCCCGAAAGTTGGGGCCAAAGTTCGTTGGTCCTTTTGAAATTAAACGCAAAATAAATCCAGTAGCCTGGGGGGTGCTTTGGGGCACCCCCACCCCAAAGCACCTTGTCCCCATGTTGATGGGGACAAGGGCCTCTTCCCCAAAACCCTGATCAGTGGTTGTGGGGGTCTGCGGGCAGGGGACTTATCAGAATCTGGAAGCCGCCTTTAACAAGGGGGCCCCCAGATCCCGCTACCCCATGTGAATGAATATGGGGTACATTGTACCCACATAGAAATAAAAACACACACACAGTTTTTGGCAATTCCTTTTATTATCATTTTTTTAAAAATGTCCCCAAAGTGAATCCATCGTCAATCATGACGCCCGCCGCGCCTCTGGACCCGAAAAATAAGAAAAAAAAACCTCTGGCATAAATTGAAAATTTACACATTTGTTTCCCCATGAGTTATTTTGTTACTTGTAAAGGGGGCTTCCATATTTCGATAAGTCCCCTGCCCGCAGACCCCCACAACCACCGCCCAGGGTTGTGGGGGTCTGCGGGCAGGGGACTTATCAGAATCTGGAAGCTGCCTTAAACAAGATCCACCCCCCCCCCCCCATGTGAATGAGTATGGGGTACATTGTACCCACAGAAATAAAACTACACATACAGTTTTTGTCAATTCCTTTATTAACATTTTTTTTTTTAAATGTCCCCGAATACTGAGATGTTTAGAGTTTGCAGTCCGTCCCACAGTTCACTAGAGAATAACAACCAAGACTGTGGTTAATAGGACATCATTATTACGGATTATGATTATTTACCTATAAAACATAAGAGGCAAGTTGTTCAGGGAGCATGGCCTATCGCCATGAGGAGTGTGGCAATATGTTCTTCACATTGTACTTATGCAATTATAAAGTTTGCCTTTCCACTTTCGTACGGTATGATATCCAGATTTTGGAAGCACTGTATTATTCAGAACCAATGCTGAAATCTCTTTCATTTTGTTCTGTGAAATACTCCAATAAAAATATTGAAACATAAAAATGTCCCCGAAGTAAATCCATCATCAATCATGACGCCCGCCTCACCTCTGGAACCAAAAAATAAGAAAAAAAAATGCACATAGTTACATAGTTAGTAAGGTTGAATAAAGACACCAGTCCATATGCACATAATAACCACCAGTGCAGTGCCCAGCTCTTTGCTGCTTAACAATGCCCACTCCCAGCATGCAGTGTAAATGGTATACAAAGTGTATTCAGGTACCTAGGAAGCACTGGTGCAGCGTGTCTATGAGAGAGGTTGAAATTAGCATCGTCTGGACATGGCTGAATGCTGTACTAAGCAGTACTCGTGTATAGTGCTGTAAGCATTAGGTTTACTTCCTGCAATCCAACATATACCAAAGTTCTCTTTTTTAAGTTCTCTGCACATGGGTGTTTGGAAGGGGCAGACATAGTCAGGCACTCTTGATGTAGCCTGTTAGAGCTCCCCCAGTACAGTTTACCCCACTGAGCTGGAATATTATAGTGACGGGGTGGGAGGGTGCATTGGAGGATTAAGATTTTTACAAAACCAGGACACATCACATTGAAGGTAAGTAATAGCCTTTGGCTTTGAAGTGTATCTCTAGCCAGAGCTTTTTTCAGTTTTGGCTAGAGCAGGGAAGGGTTGAAACCATGTTAGGCCCCTTTCACACTGGGGCGGTGATCCGCGGTGACGGTAAAGCAGCGCTATATTTAGCGCTGCTTTACCGTCGTTTTCACCGCGGTTTTCGGCCGCTCGCGGTGCGGTTTTACCCCCCGCGAGCGGCCGAAAAAGGGTTTAAACACCCCCCGCAGAGCGCCGCCGTAGCCGCGGTATTACCGCGGTAACCGCGGTATTGCCGCGGTTTTACGGCGGTCTCCCATTGTAATCAATGGGAAGGAGCGGTATAGGAGCGGTGAACACACCGCTCCTATCCCGCTCCAAAGATGCTGCTAGCAGGACTTTTTTTACCGTCCTGCTAGCGCACCGCTCCAGTGTGAAAGCCCGTCGGCTTTCACACTGGAGTGAATGGGGCCGGATTTTTTCATGCGGTGAACAGGCGCTATTTTTAGCGCCGCACCGCATGAAAAACGCCCCAGTGTGAAAGGGGCCTTAGAGCTTTATTGCTGCCTAAGTCCCTGCTTCTTTTTGTCTTGGCATCCATTGTCCTTAGGGTGAAAAGTGAGAGAAAATCCAAAATTTTACAGTTATGACCGGAAGAAGAGGTGACATGATGACACTAACACTTGTTCTTGGGACAGCTGTCCAAGAGGAAATGTACCTTTACTTTGAAGAGATTTCCCCTCACTTTTGGTGATATTCTAAGATTCTTGCTTCTGTGATTAAAAAAGACAGAGGCTCCATATTTACCTTTCTGGCAGCCCCTGTTTTGAAATGCCAACGCAATGCTTCTCTTTCAGATAGATAAAATATCTTCACCTTTTGCTGCCTGCTGTGTTTAACCCCAACATCTTGTACATCCTTTAGCAACATACGAACCAGTGGAAGAAACCACTGCATGCAGCGTTATTTTCAACATCCAGAAGTGTGGAACTAATACAGCTGTTGGGGAGAAGTATTGTGGTATTTCAACACACATGTAGTTGGAAAAGAGTATAAAAAAGTATAGAAAAGCATAGAGCCTCTAGAGCCTCTTCTTGTGAAAGCCCTCTAAAGTTAAAGTCATTGTAAAGTCTAGTTTTTTAAATAACAAACATGTTATACTTACCTCCTCTGTGCAGTTGGTTTTGCACAGAGCAGCATGGGTCCTCTTCTTCTTGGGTCCCTCTTTGCTGCTACTGGCCCCTTCCTCCTATCGAGTGCCCCCTCAGCCAGCAGCTCTCTATGGGGGCACCCAAGCCGAGTCAGGGCTCTGTGTGTCCATTCAGACACAGACTCCCGGCCCAGCCCCGCCTCCTCTCTCCCCTGATTGGCTGACTGACTTTGATTCACAGCCGTGGGAGCCAATGGCGCTGTTGCTGTGTCTCAGCCAATCAGGAGGAGTGTCTCAGATGGCTTAGACACTCGTGGATATTGCTGGAAAGAGAAAGGGCTCAGGTAAGCAATTTGGGGTTGCTGGGGGGGCTGCTACACACAAAAGGTTTTTTATCCTAATGCATAGAATGCATTAAGATAAAAAAAAATCTTCTGCCTTTACAACCCCTTAAATTCACCTTTCTGTTTTTATGTTGTGGTGACAGGGTCACTTTGAGATGAAGAAAGGTTTCCACATAAGAGACAATTCTGGAAAGTGCTGACAAGGCCTACATCAATATCTTCAGAATAAAATAAGGTGTCATTCTGTAATAAAGTTTGTTGTTAACTTCACAATACATATTGTTTAGTAGAAGAGAAAGGTTTTCCCAGTAAGGATAGAATTTTGCTTCAAAGTGCATCTACAACCAAGTGAGAATGTTCTCTTCTCACTCCCTGCTGGGTCTTAAGGATAAGGAGTGAAGGGGAATCTCCCGAATGGCACACAGGCAGTAAGTTCCTCCATCAGCCTTTTTTAATTGTTTATGGTCTTGGACACTGTTGCAAAGGGTCATTTATAAGTCATGGATGTAAAACGATTATAAAAAAATATCAAAGTCTGACTTTTCATTTAAACCAATTAGTATTTCATATTTATCGATCCTTGAAAACAAAGATACATTGTGGACATGTAGGCAATATTCCATAGACACGAGTATTATATTCTTACTTTCCACATAATAGTTCTTATGAGTCGTGAAAGGCCATATCTATTCTTGTTTGTCAACACCTCCAAAAATAATGAATATTTTTATTTGTATTATTAGTTTTCTTTCACCTCAGGGTACTGACTCATGCCCTTCACCATACTGACTATGCCATTTTCTGCTGTATTTATCATTTGACCATTTAATAATCCACATTATCTACTTTGCTTTTCACAGAATTCTACAATATAATTAATGTGTTTGCATTGACTCTGAACCTGAATTTCTTGTAAACATTTTCTAGAAAAGCAATATGCAGTACACTGGAAGCAGAAGTCTCACCAGTAGTCTTGTTCCTTCTGTTGTTGTTCAGATGTGAATTAGTCAACTTTTTATGTGTCATCCCACTAATTAAGATGCCTCCTAGTCAGAGATCAGTAAATTTTCCCTACAAAAAGGAACATGCTGTCTTTCTAAATATATAAGACACTTGAGCTTTGTGGGAGTTTGGACTCATAGCTGGGAATAAACCCAGAACATTTCCAATTCCAAAAAGCCTATATTAACACACTGGTTGACTAAGACTCCCCTCTGTTCATATAAGAGCAGATGGTGGCACTCTCCTTGTTATCTCTTCATATACATTTGTTGTGTTCTCATTTAAAGAATTGTTCTGATCTCTTCATATAAATTAGTTGTGTTCTCATTTAAAGAATTGTTCTGAACATAGAGGAAATAAAACAATAATCATAGAGTTATGGATGTTTCTAACACGACATCTATTTTTGAGATGCACTACTAATATAACACTTACAAAGAATCATTTGGTATTCCAAAGACATTTAACCAAACTGAACATCTTGCAACTTCACAACATATGTTTGTGTGATATTTTCAAGGTGACCATGTATGTGCAAGGTTTTGTGAAACTTTCCAGGGTTTGTACTTGTGACGGACCTCGTACTCAATATGTCCGCCGTAAATGCTTCCTCCGTCCGGTACCACACAATCCAAGACCCCATAGCTCACCCAGTCACCAGACAAAACCAGTGTAGGCTACATCAGGAATGAATCTTTATTTGACATGTCACACTTATATACAGCTAGATGACTAAAGCTTAACCTAATTAGCATGAGCTAATTATCTTAATCAACACTGGGCTCCTTCATTCAATTGCAGGGTTAATTAGCACATACAACAATAGGTGAAACACTTCTACAAGCCAGACTATACTCAATTACATAACACAGGTGGCTGGAGTTCATGAGTCATGACATTAGCGTCTCTTGCTAATATGCCAAATACACATACAGATTCTATGTGTATTGGGGGGCCAGCATGGACCTGAATCCAAGTATCACCAGCTCAGGGGTCCCAGGCTTGCAGCTCAAAGAGCACTGTTCCCCCAAATGCCAGGGCCCATAATCGCAAGGCAACAGGCTCGCACTCAGTCCCCTCCAACAGCCCGTGTCCCGGCTAGGTCCGTCACATTTCTCCCCTTTCGGCAGGAGACTAACACAGGAGGGGACCCCAGACGGGTTGACTCCGAAGTTAGTCAGTGGTTCCAGTCCTCTAATGCTGGGATCCACCCAGTACCCCAAACAAATTGTTTCAAACAGAGCACTCACCCAGCCAACCTCTGCCTCTCTCAAAGAACATATCTGCTGCTGGGGAGAGGCCTGGACTGGCCCTTCTCCCTGGAGTCTTTTCAGCCGCTGGAGAGAAGACAGGGTGACTGGGCTCACTCCATCCTGCTGTTGGGGATCTGGGCCGACCGCCCAGCTTCCCTGGGTTATACTGGTGGAGACTGCATTCCCATCCACCTTTACAGGGAATCTGTCCTGTTTTAGTTGCGGGCAGAGGCCAGCAGCGCTCTGTTCCGTTGTCAGCAGTTCAGGTGGGTGTAGGAGCTTCCCTACATCATCTCCTCCAGCTAACTGTTGGGGAGAGAGGCCGACTGCCCCAGCTCCCTGGAACTCCGCAGCTGTTGCTGGTGCTGGACAGAGGTGGGTAGCACTCTGCCCGGTTGCCAGCACTTCTGCTGGGGACTCCACATCCTCCTCTCTGGTTAACCGTTGGGGCAGGAGGCTGGCTTCCTCCACTCCCACATCTGGCTGCTGGGACAACATGTCTCTGGTACTGTCTCCCAGGTGCACAAATCTTTGCTGGGGAGGAAAGATCGCTTTCTCCACCCTGGCCAACTGTTGGGGAGGGACGACAAACACCTCCTCTCCCTTCTCCCCCTGTATCTACTGCTGGGAAGTGATTGCCACCTTCTCACCCTGAGCCTCCATAACTGCCACCGGTGTGGGGCAGAGGTCTTGGACCCTCTGTCCGGGGACCTGCGCTTCAGCTGGGGAAGTTCCTTGTAACTCCACGGATACTGCTGTTGGTGCTGGGCAGAGCTCAGTGAAGTTTGGCCCTAATACCAGCTCTTCTGATGGAGGCTCATCAGGTTGTTTTTCCTCAGCAGAAAAGTCTATTAAATCCCCATGCTCTACAACTGATGGCTGGGGATAGAGGTTCACCATCTGTCCGTGGAACCTAGAAGATGCCATCGGTGCTGGGCAGAGGTTAGCAGAGCTTTGCCCTGTTGTCAGCACTTCAGCTTTGGGGATGGCAATCTCCAGATTTTCCACTGCCGATTCTCTGGCATGCTGCTGGACAGGCACATTCCTCCATCCAACCTCATCTTGTGCAGTAACAGGTTTTTCAAGGTCAGTCAGCACTTGCTGCATCCGCCATAAGACCTCCGCGTCCATAGCTGCGGGGGCAGGTGGGCAAAGCACTCTGTTACTATGCCACATTGCTGACTCTTCAGCCAGGATTTCAGAGCTGTCTGCTGGTATTTCCTGATAGTCCCAGGCAAAGGGAGCCCCACCCTGCTGCTGAGCAGAGTCTAGCAGCTGTATGTAGGCGATCTCCAGCTCCCATTCCTGAGCGGCCAGGAACTCCAAATCTTCCTGTGCCCAGAGCACTTCCGAGACGTTCAATCTTTGCTCTCTGTGCTCCATTATTTCCTCCAAACGCCACTCCAGATTACTCCCAAAGTCGGGGTCCTCGGACAGCCTCCAGTACAACAATCCCAGGCCATTATAATCAAAGCCTTCCGTGGGCCTGTCATCCGCTGTCCACGGGCACACTTGGGCTACATACCACCGGAGGGCTCTGTAGCTCTCGTCCAAACGCATTTCTGCCCGGATCAGCCTGCTTAACTCAGCTGTCCACTACTGCTTCGGTTGTTCCCCCAATAACAGCAATCGTACTTCATACTGCGACCAGTACCTTACATGGATGGAGGGGAGAACTTTTCCCTGGTGTCGCTGCTCACAGGCTAGCGCTTCTTTCCAGAGTTGTAGGCGAACAGAATCATACCATCCCAGCAGGACCTGCACCGATACTGATCCTCTGTGCTGTATCCGCATCTCTCGCAACCTCCTTCCGAATTCCTCTTCCATGACGTATCTGTACCTCCGCTATCCGGGCCTTGGATCCAGGTGATGGTTTGGATGTGTTCACGACAAGGAAGCACAATCCCACCGCTGCCAGCCAATTGTGACGGACCTCGTACTCAATATGTCCGCCGTAAATGCTTCCTCCGTCCGGTACCACACAATCCAAGACCCCTTAGCTCACCCAGTCACCAGACAACACCAGTGTAGGCTACATCAGGAATGAATCTTTATTTGACATGTCACACTTATATACAGCTAGATGACTAAAGCTTAACCTAATTAGCATGAGCTAATTATCTTAATCAACACTGGGCTCCTTCATTCAATTGCAGGGTTAATTAGCACACACAACAATAGGTGAAACACTTCTACAAGCCAGACTATACTCAATTACATAACACAGGTGGCTGGAGTTCATGAGTCATGACATTAGCGTCTCTTGCTAATATGCCAAATACACATACAGATTCTATGTGTATTGGGGGGCCAGCATGGACCTGAATCCAAGTATCACCAGCTCAGGGGTCCCAGGCTTGCAGCTCAAAGAGCACTGTTCCCCCAAATGCCAGGGCCCATAATCGCAAGGCAACAGGCTCGCACTCAGTCCCCTCCAACAGCCCGTGTCCCGGCTAGGTCCGTCACAGTACTTAAATTTGATTTTCCAGAAATCTCTTGGATTACCTCATATGTGGGTTACACTTTGGTTTCATCAGTCAATGTCCTACTAATACGTTGCCTATTAAACCTCACTGTCTGGTTAGTAGTATACCTGAACAGCATAAAGTACAGCTCTTAAATACTTTTCAGTTACATGGATGACCTCAAGAGATCATTACAGATCTAAGCACCCATTTTATTGGAGCAATCTTTTTTCCTAATTGAGAAATTGTTTTCTTTGTAAAACCAAAAAATAAAATGACCAAATAAATGAGCACATTTTTTATATATTGCTTCTTTATATCTCATCAAGATGGCTAAAATAATCTCTGCGTTTAGATTGAAATTACCTTCTTTTCCTATCTTTTGCCTTTTGACACACAATACTTGATTTATTTGCAATGCATGTTCACAACAAATCAAAAATAATAATTTTTGGTTCACTGAAACTGCGGATGAGTTTAACTATGGTGGACAAAATAATCGCAGTATTTCAGTAGACAAAACAGATGTCATAACGAAAAAAGGCAGGGCAATTCTTCAGTTCCTGATTTTTGGGTGCAAACATTCTATTGAAGAAAAAAAAAAATGTTATTTTAAAGAAATCTAGAAAAAAAAATTCATATGTAGAGGAAATTTTAAAAAGATATCTTAATCTAAAATTATGCTTGTATCTAAAAAATGTATGCTATAGCTATAGAACAGATCAGGCATCACTTCATTATTTTTGGCTTCTCAAAGCTCCTGCAGGTGATACTACTACTTGTTCATCCCATTGCATCATTCCTACGCTAAAGTCATTTCAATCTCTGAAACAACATACAATCCTAAAGGAAACCAGTTTTGAAAAGGTATGGAGGTTGCCATTGATAACCTCATCTTCTGAATGTGTTACTTGCTGATTTGCATGCTGAATCAATAACTTAAGTGCTACTTTGTCAATGGCCACATTGGAACAAATATACAAATTCGTTTGAACTTCAATCTGTGTTTCCTGATCTGTACTCCACTATAGACACAATGCCCTAGAGCCCCTCACCCTATGTAGGTTAGAAACCTAAGTGACATACCAATACCATCCACAATCCAGTATCCAACATACTGTGATGCGTGACAGTCTAACAACAACAACACCTTGCTGAGTCCCTATGCACCATCTGAAATAGATTTTTCCTAATATGGTTCCAAGAGCAATGTCTAACTATTCTAATCTGGGTTGTATTTTGCTCAACTTTTGGGCTAAGTGACCCAATCCTCTCTAGGATTGGGACATCTTTCCCCAAGCTGCCATGCTGTACTAACGCAGGATCTACCCACACCATACCCTATGCTGTACCACCTAGAGTTTCTTTTTTGAATTTGACTAAGGAGCAATCAGCTCTCTCACTAAAGTTGATTGACCACCGTCTCTCTTTCATCCATGGTAACCAGACTACTCAGACCCAATAATGTATATTCATATTTTCACCATTAACAGTAATGTCAACAATCTGATAGCTCCTTACTGAGCAGTGTCTGCAAAGAGAATACAGATAGTTAAACAGTTCTCTCTAACAGCAACTTCACAAAAAAACAACTCATGTGTCATCTGACACTCCGCAGCCAACTATCCTGACATTTGACATTTCTTCTTTATATTGGGGCACTGGGGTTTGGAAGACTCTGCTAACTCCCCTGCTCCTTTTGACTCTGCTAAAGTGTTTTACAAAATTGCACAGAGACAGCTAATGTGTATGTTAAGGTCCCTACAAGATGTAACAAGATGGCCTGGATGCATGATGCACTGTGTGATTGGCCAGCTACATAGCAAATGAGGTTTATTGCTGATTAATGTTAAGTTATGCATTTGGGAGGTAAAATTGTACCTGCATAATACATTCTAGGGTAATGACAACTGGGGAAGTCAATAACAGAATATGTAAGGTGTTCTGGTGGATCACACACTTAACGTGATTGTAAAGGCTGAAGGTTTCTTAGCTTAATAGATTCTTTGTATTAGGATAAAAAGCCTTCTGTGTGCAGCAGCCCCCCTCAGCCCCTCTAATACTTACCTGAGGTCCCTCTAAATCCAACAATATTGCAGGAGTGTCTTGGCAACCTGGGACTCCCTTCCTCATTGACCAAGACAGCAGCGCATTGTCTTAGGCTCACGTTGCTGTCAATCAAAGTCAGTCAGCCAATGATGAGAGAAAGGGGGCAGGGCCGGGCCACCGCTCTGTGCATGAATGGACACAGGGAGCTGTGGCTCGGCTTGGGTGCCCTTATAGGAAGCTGCTGGCAGTGACATTAGAAGTTTAAATTCTGCATGTGGTATACAGTATACTGACTGCCTTAGAGGATCAGGAAGATTTTTTTTCGCTGTTGGAATTAAAGAGTACCACACTTTTGTTGAGAAAAAAACATTCCCCTCTGAGTGACCTTCGTACATTAGAAGGGTTTTAACAAACTTTGTTGCAGATTCCTACCTTTTGTTATTCTGAATAAATCCCTGTGTGTTTGTCTGGGTCCATGTGGAAAGTGAATTTACTGGGAGTGGTTTCATAATTATAAATCAGCTGCTGCATCTGCAGGGCTCCAATGAGGAAAATCTCTGGGTCTGCATCCCTTTAGACATGATTTCCTACTGGGAGTATCTCACCAAAAATGACATTTTTGTTAGGGGGGAAGCCAGAAACCTGACTTGTATTTTAGTACAGACTTCTGGGAAAATCAGTGAGCCAATGACACAAACAAGAAATTATGTTTTTGTGGGGCGTTTTGTTACAGAACACCTCCAGGTAGCCATATTGCATTGCATTTTACAGAAAATTACAGAGCTGCAGATTGAAAAGGAAAGGTAATTTTTAACAACATTCAATTAGAATATGACTTGTGTCGCAATTGAATATGCTATATTATTATTTTTTTATCTGATATTTTTTTCCCATGAAAGTTGAGTTATCTTTTAACTGTATAAAGCTCTGCTTTATAAGAGTTTCTTGTCTTCCTCCAGACAAAGTTTGGTTTTTTTTTTTTTTATTATTTATTCAATTTTCAGTTTGTTGAATCAATGGACACATGTCTTTTTTCAACCTAACTACAGTATCTCACAAAAGTGAGTACACCTCTCAAATTTTTGTAAATATTTTATTATATCTTTTCATGTGACAACACAGAAGAAATGTAATTTTGCTACACTGTAAAGTAGTGGGTGCACAGCTTGTATAACAGTGTCAATTTGCTGTCCCCTCAAAATAACTCAACATACAGCCATTAATGTCTAAACCGCTTTAATGGCTCTGCTCGCCCCCCCCCCGATCCGTTCGGTGGCGCCGGCATTGCAACTGTGGGCACCTGGACAGATACCATTGGGGAACCTGGAAGACAGGCCTGGATTGGCCATAGGGCAAACTGGGCACTTGCTGGTGGGCTCACCCGGCCTCTCTCCGGCCACCCAGCTGCCAGTTAAGCTCAGCCTTCTGCGCCAGGGGGACGGAAACATGAAGGGGGAGGAGCTAGAGGAGACACATACCTCTCCACAGCTGTCCATATAGGTTAACCGTATGTGTCGGGGCGTGGCTACGAAGGGAGAGGAGCTAGAGCTGACCCTGCTGCAGACACCTTGGAGCCGGATGAGAGAGAATGAGAGTGCGGCCCCCCCTGTAACCTGGATAGGAGGAGCAGTGGGGGCGGCTGCATATAGAAGAATCATTCTCTCCATCTTTCTCCTGCAGTCTCTGAATACCTGCGAGAGGAAGAGGAGAAGCAGGCATTCCGGGACTGCAGGCGGATGATGGAGAAAATGATTCTTCTATATGCAGTTACCTCCACTGCTCCTCCTATCCTGCTTCCTTCTGCTGCCCCCTGTGCTCTCCACCCCACCCATGCTCTTTGCCCCCTTGTGCTCTCCACCTCCCCCCATGCTCTCCGCCAGCTCCTGTGCTCTCCACCGCCCACCATGCTCACCACCGCCCCCCCCGTGCTCTCCACCTCCCCCCTGTGCTATCCACCTCCCCCATGCTCTCTGTCGTCCCCCTGTGCTCTCCACCTCCCCCCATGCTCTCTGCCGTCCCCCTGTGCTCTCCACCTCCCCCCATGCTCTCCAGCCTACACTGTGCTCTCCACCTCCCCTGTTCTCTCCACCCCCTCCTGTGCTTTCCACCCCCCCCCCATGCTCTCCAGCCTCCCCTGTGCTCTCCACATCTCCCCATGCTCTCCAGCCTCCCCTGTGCTCTCCACCTCCCCCATGCTCTCCGCTGCCCCACTATGCTCTCCACATCCCCCATGCTCTCTTCCTTCCAGCATGCTCTCCGCCTTTCCCCTGTGCTCTCCACCTCCCCCATGCTCTCCGCTGCCCCCCTGTGCTCTCCACATCCCCCCATGCTCTCCGCCTCCCAGCGTGCTCTCCGCCTTTCCCCTGTGCTCTCTAGCCTCCACTGTGCTCTCAACCTCCCCCCCATGCTCTCTGTCGCCCCCTGTGCACTCGACCTCCCCCTATGCTCTCTGCCACCCCCTGTGCTCTCCACATCCCCCCATGCTCTCCGTCGCCCCCCTGTGCTCTCAACATCCCCCCATACTTTCCGCTGCCCCCCTGTGCTCTCCAAATCCCCCATGCTCGCCACTTCCCCCATGCTCTCCTCTTCCTCCATGTGTTCTCTGCCTCTCCCCTGTGCTCTCGCCCCACCCCATGTTCCCAAGGTTCTTCCCTGTGCTCTCCACCCTCCCCCATGCTCTTTCCTGGTCCCCTACCCCCCACACCTCTACCGGGTTCCCACCTCCCAGGGGATCCATCAGGGTGGAGGGCAGGTAAGGGGCCAGTTAACATGTCATGGGCTGCTCAATCCAAAATGCCCGGGCCTATTTTTTGTCCCTGTCTGGGCCAGCTGGAAGATCTATGTGAGCAACTGGCAGGTATAATTCGGGAATCTCAGAGCCCTTATGCATCCCCCATACTGGTAGTGTGGAAAAAGAATGGTTCCTTGAGGTTGAGCATCAATTACCGGAAACTCAACTGGAGAACTATCCCTGACCAGTATACTACTCCAAGAATAGAAGATGCCTCACAGAGCCTGTTGGGAGTGAAGTTTTTCAGCATATTGGACTTAAAAAGTAGATAATATCAAATACCCATGCACCCGAAGACAGAGAAAAAGCCCATTAGGGTTCTTCGAATTCGACAGGCTGCCTCAAGGTTTATCCAGTGCTCCAGCATCATTCCAGAGATTAACGGAGAAGACAGTAGGAGACATGAACCAATTTGAAGTGTTAGTGTACCTGGATAATATCATAGTCTTTGGCAAAACCCTTGAAGAACGTCTGGAGAAGGTCCTGGAGAGACTCCATGATAAGTGGTTGAAGTTGTCTCTAGAAAAGTGTCAGTTTGACCAGCCTTCAGTTAATTACCTTGGGCGTGTTGTCTTCACTGAAGGAGTAGTTACTGACCCCCAGAAGCTGGAAGCTGTCACCTCCTGGGCAATACCTACCAACGTGACTGAGCTTAGGTCATTCCTGGGGTTTTTCTCATGCTACAGAATGTTCATCGAGGGATTTGCTAAAATAGCTCTGCCCCTCAATGAGTTGTTGACGAACAAGGATAATGATGACAACAACTTAGATTCAATAAAACCAATAAAGAAAAAAAATGTTGAGCTACTAAAAGTGGAAAATCAATAAGTCAATGTGAAAAAGCAAAACGTGATAGTCCATAAACCACTGTGATGTTCCAGCTTCACTTGGTAACAAATGTTGTGAATCAGTGCATTCAATATAAAAGATCGAAACCCAGTGCGTGGTGTCTACCTCCACCCAGTGATCCACACAAGGATAACCAAATAAAATTGACCATCAACTACAGATGGTCAAACAGGCATGTAATGGATTCTTAATGTCAGTGAGCCATCCTGGGCCAATTGATGTATACTTCACTGGCTAGATGCTCCATGAGTATATATGCAAACAGAGAAGACCCCACATGATGTAATCCCATATAACTTTAAAGTCTAATAAAAAGGCAGAAAAATTACTCACATATGCTTAAAATTCAAAAGTGCTTGTACATTAAAAATCCACGGGTATGCACACAGCTTCCCATCTGCTTCCGATATCATAGGTTGTGACATCACAACAGGCTCCGCCCTACATGTACAACAATGGTTGGCCGCTCTATCAGGATTCTACTTTACCCTAAAGTACGGTCCAGGGGTTGGAAACAGAAATGTGGATGCCCTGGCGAGTCGACCCTATGACTCGGGGGCTGCCTCTAAAGAGTGAACTCAACTAACACCTGAAGGGATACAAACTTTATTTCAAGGAGCAGAGTATCAAGCCAGAAGTGCAACAAGGGCTGAAGCCATCCGAGTCTCAGTGGCAGGTGTTCCCTAACACTACTGGGACTTTTCCCAAGTAAAGGACGAAGGCATGCCTAAGTTTGCAAAGAAAGACTTATGGAAAGACCAGATGGAGGACCCCCCCTGTAGTTTAACATTAAAGGCTCTGGAAGATCAATGTCCAGATCTGCTGCTGCTAACAGATTCTCAGAGAGAAGCATGCCTAGTACACAAAGAATGAGATTGGTTGCAGTTACGCAATGGGTGGTCTACCAAAGGGGTCCCTCTGATGATCGCAAAGATAAGTGGCAACTATTCTTGCTGTCAAAGTATAGAGAGACTGTGTTGACTGTCTTACATGACAATCATGGTCACTTAGGACCTGAAAGAACATTCAAATTAGTGAGAGACCATTTCTAGTGGCCTTGTATGCGGGCTGAAGTGGAAGGATACTGCCACTCTTGCATATAATGTATAAAGAGGAAGATTTTACGATAAGTCGGGTGCCACAATGGGCCCTCTTTAAAGTCAGGGATTAATGGAATTGGTGTGCATTGATTTCTGTCTGGAGCCTGACTCAAGAGGACAGGGCAATGTCTTATTGGTAACCAATGACTTCACCTGGCAGTGGTGACTGGTGCTCAAAATTTGGGGCACAAATTAACATCACCCCCAACCCCCCTCCCCGGAGGACGGACAGCAGCCATCGACTCCCTGGCAAATAGGGGATTCCTGATTGGCTGTAAGGAGAATAAGGGAGACAATAGCGAATATTCATTCGCTAATGTCACACAAGGGGTGTGCTTGGGGCACAGTGCTCTGCCAACCAAGCCTGCCCTTTTTTGAAGCCTATTAGAGCCTCTGGCTCTAATCATGTGCTTAAAAAAAAACATTGGAATCCATGCTTTTGGCGCCCCACATGTAGATTAGTGGGCCGGACACATGGATACGGGGTGGTGCCCCTGCCCCCCTAATGGACGGGTCACCACTGTCACCGGGTATGCTCTAGCATTCCCAACCAAAGACCAGCAAGCATCTACAATGCCCAAAGTTCTAGCAGAAAAGTTCTTCACCTACTATGGCCTACCTCAACGCATTCACTCTGAACAAGGAAGAGACTTTGAGAGTAAACTCATTAACAGACTGTTAGACCTTTTAGGTATTTAGGTATTCAGAAGACAAGAACAACCCCCTTCCACCCTCAAGGCGATCCTCAGCCATAACAATCTAATCACACTCTGCTAGATATGTCTGGGACTCTTTCTGCTGAGAAGGAACAGCATTGAAGCAGAAACATTGCAGATATTGTGCACGCCTATAATAGCACTGAAAATTATGCTACTAGTTATTCACCATACAGGCTGATGTTTGGTAGGGAAGCTCAACTACCAGTTGACTTAGCATTCAACACATCCCTAGATCATACTTTGATGATGTCCCACAGAGGATATGTGGACCGTTTGAGGAAGAGTCTAAAAACAGCATATAAGAAAACTCAGGCTGCGTCACATACCTGGGGGTAGTGAAACAAAATAAACTTTGGCCTGAAGGTGAGGGTACATAACTTACAGCCTGGCGATAGGGTGTTGATGAGGATTCTAGGCACTCCTGGAAAACACAAGTTAGCTGATCTCTGGAAGTCACAGCCCTAAATTATCTGCAAGCAGTTACTGGGATTGCCAGTATACCAGATTCGCCCAGAAAGAAGCACAGGCCCACTAAAGACCTGACACTGTAATCACCTACTACCCCTTTTAGAAGCAGGTTGTGTGCCTCAACAACCAGTTTCGCAGCCTACTCAAACTACCTCTCAAAGATCACACCCAACAGCCAGGTCTCAATCTATGCCATCAAACACAGATGAAGAGGACAGTGAGGAAGAAGTAATGGGCATAGACTGGTTGTGGCCGTCTACACAGTCAGAGACTACCACTCCTCCTCTTTCTAGAGAGAGAGCTAATGAAACTCTTATGCCGCGTACACACGATCAGAATTCTCGTCGGAAAAAGCTCTGCCGGTTTTTCCGACGGAATTCCGCTCAAGCTGTGTTGCCCACACGTTTATCGCGTTAGTAGAAGATTGGTTATAGACGATTCGCGCTTTTCAGACTTTGTGCTTCAGATCGTTCCTGCTCTACAGTTTGTGCTTGTCGGTGCGTATCTGCTTATCAGTGCGTGTAGTCAGTTCGCATTTGTTTGTCTTTGCAGCCTATATGTTTATATATAGTACGCTTTGATTTTCAGTGCTTATTGTCCGCTCGTTGCTTGATTTGCATTTCGCTCTTTCAGGCCTTGCTGTTTATCAGTGCTTTCTTTAGTCCGTTCTGACCAGCCGACCGCTTAGAAGCCATGTTGCGTGTACATACTCGTCGTAGAGTTCGTGCTGTGCGGGGGCTTGGTGTTGGGGTTCTTACTTTGACACAAGCCCAGTCCATGAACAGGGCGAGGAGGAGTTCATGGACCAAGATTTGGTTGCTCCAGCGTGACCAATTCTCCCACATGCCTCTGCTTCGTTTTACACTATTCTATGTATTTACTGTTTGCTAATGTATTGTATTTCTTTACTCGTTCCCTAATTACCAGGATTTCAATATGCTGTAATATGCTGTAATATGCTGTGCCATTTTGTCCTCATGCATGTTGGATTTTTGTATGTTCCTTTTTTGTCCTTCATGCATCTTTGCCTTCACTAACCCCCCAGGATGCTGTCTGGGGCCCATATATACCTATAGTCTAGTCACTTAACAATGTATTTTGTCAGCTCCATTGTAATGCTTTACCCTAAACACCCCCTAAAATCTGTACAGATGTTATAGTCCTCCTTAAATTCATGCAGAGTGCCTGAGGCTTTGTTTTGTGGTGCCAAAAATCTTTGGGAACCCCCCTCCCCCAACTGCTCAGTCAGCTGATACCAATCCTCTATCTGCTGACTTTGCCACACTATACCTATTTCTTTAGTGGTCATTTTTATGGATGAATATTTCAAAGCATATAGTGCAAGGGCCTGCCTCAATACTTTCAAATGCTACTGTTTTAATTTTTCTTCCCCTATTATTATCGTGATAGGTAATTGCAGAATCAAAAAATGTGCTTCCTTTTTTTTTTTTTTGAGGCCACTTCTTCTTACCTGTCCAGTGGGCTGCCAATAGTGTAATTAAGGAGGGGCTGGACAAACTATCACACATTACTTTGTTACTCCATTATGTAGTGGAGAGGGTGGTTACCTGTCCAAAACATACCTCCCCCCTAAAATATTTACAAGGGGCCATCAGAGGGGGGGGGGGGGATCTGATAAGTGGACCTTATATTTTAGCCTTTAAATACTACAAGAAATGTTATACTGATGTTTGCCAACAATGTTTCTGTATAATCTGCTTGTAATGTTTATTATCAAATTTACTAATTATATTTTTCTTGTTTGACTCCACAGTTTCCTTCCACGCCACAGGAATGGCAGACTGTGGCCTCACAGTTTGCCCAGCAGTGGGATTTTCCTAACTGCGGAGGGGCAATCGATGGGAAGCATGTCCACATTGTCCCACCACCCCATTCGGGGTCATACTATTTTAACTATAAGGGGTTTCATAGTATCGTGTTGATGGCGGTGGTGTCGGCGACATATGAGTTTATATATGTGGACGTGGGGAGGATTGGCCGGATGTCGGATGGAGGAGTCTTTTCCCGGACCGAGTTCTACCGACGTCTCGAGAGTGGTGGCTTGGGATTGCCACCCCCGGAGGAGAATGACGAAGGACTGCCATTTGTCTTCATCGCAGATGATGCTTTCGGTTTGGGAAACCATCTCATGAGGCCAATTCTCCCAGAGGACCCTCACCCTGGAGAAGAGACAGAGCCAGAATAGTCGTGGAGAACGCGTTTGGGATTCTGGCTAGCCGGTTCCGCCTGTTTCAAACAGCCATTAATACGGCGGAATACAAACTTAATACCATTGTGGTATCTTGTTGCATCTTGCACAACTTTTTAAAAAGGAACAACCCCAATTATGTGGTTACAGTTGGGCCTGACGCCGATCAGCATTCCCTGACGTCCCTGGAATCGGCCCGTCCTGGCTTGCCTCCCCATAGCGCCTGTGAAGTGCGCCAAAATTATTCCTAATATTTTTCGGGGAGGGGGGCCATTGCTTTGCCAGCACTTTTTGAATAAATTTAACATTTATTAATCTGGTAAAATCTTGCTTTGAATTTCCTGCTTGTGTTTCTTTTTTGTGTCTCCTAGTGCACTTGTAGTGCCAAGTGGTTTGTGCATTATTATCTAAACACCCATTGTCACTGTAAACACCAATTTCAACACAACAAAAATGGTATTGATCATTGAAAGAAGAAGCCACACATTGTTGAGTAAAAAATCCTTTTACTCCGTACACATTCACATGTGCTTTTTTTTTTTTTTTTTTTACAAAAATACAAATTTTTGCGTTTTCACAAAAAATTGTGTTACGTTACATAAACAGCCATGTTTCCAAACACAACATACACAACTCTGGAACATAACAAAGTTCAACGTAGAAAAACTTTTAAGGCAAGATCACACATTACATTGTCAAAAATGTGTGGATCTTGCAGATCTTTCAACAGATGGGGTGAAGTCACCCCTGTAAAAGCCTAATTTTGAAGATGCACACAAATTGGGAGTCAAACTGGGGATTTACATCCTGATCCCATGCCTAATGTCAACATGTGCTATCTCCCATCATGGGGGATCAATGTATGTGTTTTGGGGGTCCAACCCCTTCCTCTCACCGACTTGAGTTTTGAGGAAGGGGTTGCAGGCACAAAATGCGTACATTGATATGCCCTGATGGCAGATAGCACATGTTGACATACTGTTTGCATCTTCAAAAGTAGGCTTTTTAAAATGTTGTCCAATTTTAAAAAACAAAAACAAAATGGTTGTAATTTTTGAGAAAATTATATTCTTCCAAGGACATCAATCATGTTCTTAAGTTTAACTTCAATATCCATAGGTTTTTTTTCGAATAATGTCTAAATCCTGACTACACCACATGATACCCTGGATTAGCCTTTGGGCACTGTCACTGGTGAAATGATCTGATTGTTCTTCCACCACCTGTACATCACCTAAAAATCAAAAAAACACACCATCTATTATAAATATGCAGGCATACATGTCTTATTACCTAAATCTGGGGTGTCAGACACTCACCTGTTGTGGTCTCAATCTCGACCACCTCTCCTTCCTCCACATCCTCATCTTGTGGTGACCTCTGTTCCCCTTCTTCAGGAGGGAGGCGGTCCCTGGTGACATCATATTTCCCGATTCTTTGTTCCCCTATGAGAATAAAACAAAAGGTATACTTAGCACACAGATATTTGAGCCAACAAATATGAATGATAAACATTGCTTGGAAGTGGGGGACAATTGTCTGTTTGGGCAGAATTCCAAGCTGAACACATGATTTATTCCCTTAATTACTCAAGGTGGAATACTTACCTTTTTTGGAGAAGTTTCCCACCTGGAGACACCCCAAGTATCCACTGGAGTATGTGTTTGAGACCCTATAAAGTTTGTTCTGGTGTCCCACACTAGTGCACCTGAGTCCAGATGTGTAAACAGCTGCTGAGTGTCCTCTACATACATTAGCCTGAATAAAGTTAGCTATTCCTTCTAGGTTCAAACACATCTAGACAACAATGTCCTAAAAACTCTTTTGGATTAACTTAAAAATTTGAAGCAACAAATGTATTTAATCAGTTATCTGGGAAAACATTGTATTTTGGAAAAAGAACAAGGTTTCCAACGACCGATTACTGTGCGTATGACCATGAAAGTAGCCATTTTGGAGTGTACAAGTACTTATTAAGGAAAAGCACATGGCGCAGCATGCAATATTAATAATAATAGGTACACACGACATACTTACTTTTTCGAAGAACTTTCTTGATCTTTCTGTACTGATCCTGCTCCCTTAATTTGAGGTCCGACCAGTGTTTCCTCAGTTGATCCTTGGATCGTACCCCAAAATTCCTGTACAGACTCTTCACAACTTTATTCATGATCTTGGCCTTTCTCCTATTAGGGTTGGGGTACAGACCATAATTCCCATCATAGTCGTTACTCCTCAAGATGTCCACCATCTCCAACATCTCCACAAAGGACATATTTGAGGCATTAAATCTCCTCCTCGATTGTGACGTTTCAGGCTCCAGGCTTTCCTCCACCTCGTTACTGGAATTATGCACCTGCTGTGTCTCTGCCATGTTCCGCTCCCACTGCAAAGAAAGAGACGGGGCGGCGAATATTCTAGAAAGAACGTCAGGGGCGGGCGACGCGGGCGGAGTTTCACGCATGCGCAGTGTATATAAAGCTTCAAAAACGTGTGTCGTAACTACGTTCTGTGTGTAGAGGAAGGAGGAACGGACGCGACGAACAGCGACAAACGTTATAACGAAGGTAAGATTTTAAGTTTGGAGACATGTGCGGCCTATACTGAATCTAGATTGATGCCTATATTGTGTTGAAAGATTATCCTGAGATGTTTTTTTTGTATTTTGTTTGGTCTTGCAGAGAAAATGTCGCCATTTAAGGACCAATAATTCCTTGGGGAATTCGTAGATAAATACCAGGATATGCAGAATTTATGGGAGGTGAAAAACCCCTTATATCACAACAAACCAGTTAGGAAGGCAATGCTGGAGAAATTGCTTGAATTTGTAAAGACCCGGGCCCCCAATGCAGACATGAGGTCTCTGGAAGCAAAAATTGGTAGCTTGAGAAGCACCTATAGGAAGGAGTACCAGAAGGTCCAGCAGTCCCTGAGGTCAGGAGCAGCAGCAAAAAGGGGGTATGTACCCAATCTGTGGTACTACAACAGGATGCGTTTTCTTGATGACCAGATTGAGGGCAGGGAATCCCTTTCAACTCTTCCGGCACCCCTTCCCTCCAGCCTTCCAACCAGCCTTCCATCCAGCCTTCCCTCAACCCCAGCTGAGGCATCTGTGGACCAACCTGGGCCTTCCATACATGAAGAGATTGAGGATCCCAGATGGAGCCAGGTATAGGTTTTTTATACATAATTTTTCTGTAAAAAAAAAAATGATTGTTGGTAAGTAGATGTTATTATTGCTAATAAATGAATGAATTAACAAAAAGTGTTTCACATATCAATAGACAGAAGTGGCCAAAAAAGATTAGGACAAGAAGGAAAAATGCTGGGCTCAGAATGATAGTCTTTTCTATGTCTTTAACATTAAATTTGCAACAGTCGTGAGCTGAAAATTGTGTGTGTTTGATGAACGAAAAACTAAAACTATGTCCCTTTTTCATACACAGGATGACCTCAGCCAGGAAGAGGCTCTGGCAAGTGGCACACAGGAGGAGGCAGGGGGAATTGTCAGCCAGGAGGTGGCAGGGCCCAGTAACACCCAATCCCAGGTGCCTCCCCTCATCCTTCCATACAAAAGGCCCAGGAAGGGCACGAAAACAAAGGAGGCAGCACTGATGCCCCGAAATCCCCCCTCGATGCTGTAGAGGCCTATGGCATCTACATAGCCTCCAATTTACAGCAAATGGAGCAGGGCCAACGGCGCAAATGTGAGAAAATCATTTTTACTACAATCCACAAGGGGTTGAGTGGCGAAATTAGTGAAGACGACCACCTGTGTTCTCTCCCCCATCCTCCTCCTCCTGCCACAAGGCCACCTCCAGAGCCACTGCCTCCAGGGAAGGCTGCAGGGAAGGCTGCACGGAAGACAAGAAAGTGATCCCCTGCCTTCAGTCTGGTCTCACAGAACACACAGCCTGTTTGGGTACCACAGCCTGGGTACATATATCATCTGCTGCTGCTCCTGTTCTCTGGGATTCCTGGACCAGATTGGACTTCTCAAGCTACCAAGTTTTTGATGTCTGCCTTGGGGGCCAAAGGCTGCGCAAATTCAAGCTCTTTCTCCATCGATGCCTTTATCTTTATTTTGTTATTATGATGTAAAATAAATTTTGTTTTTGGTTTCAGAAAATACTTGCCTATGTGTTTTTCTACAAATAGCAAATACATTTATTTTGGGTGAGTAGGCAGGTACATTTCAAAAATACAATGTCAAAATTAACAAGGGACACCAACAACAAACAGGTTTACAAATAATACATAATAATGGTGTTGTGGAAACGTAACATAAAAAATAAAAAGGAGAGCACGAGAAAATACAATAATACAAATATTGTTAGTAAAGAAAAAAAAGCACTTTAAAAAAAAAATAATAATTTTATGCAGATCTGGCTTAAATTCTAATATAAAGATTATTCAGGAGATACCTAGAAATAATAAAGAAATAAGTTTGTGAAAACTCTGTGTGAATATGAGCAGCAAAACAACTTCATTCTTCTAGCATTATAAAGAATGCGCGGCATTGAACAATTTAAAAAATTGCAGTGTGAAGAATCTGCTATCTCCATTATGAACGCTAGTTTTACCAGACCGAGCGGTTCCATCTCGTACTGGATTCTGAGCATGCATGATTTTTGGCGTGTCGGAATTGCATACACACGATCGGAAAATCCGATAGAAAGGTTTTCTGTCGGAAAAATTAAGAACAGGTTCTCAATCCAAAGTCCGTCGGAAATTCCGACAGAAAAAGACCGATGGGCATACACATGGTCGGAAAATCCGATGAAGAGCTCCCATCGGACTGTTTCCATCGGAAATTCCGATCGTGTGTATGCGGCATTAGAGTGCACTCTAACCTAGTGTAGTGTTATTATCATTTATATTGTGTTTACTAATATTGTTTATTGTTGATTTATTAACTTACCCTTCTGATCCTAGTTAGGGGTACAAAATCTAATTTTTGCCAATTTAACATAATTATTACTCTGTCTAGAAGACTGTGTTATAATCAATCAGCTGTATGCTCATTTATGTTCAATTTGCCATTTATTCTAACCCCTATCAATAGATTAGGAGCATTTACCACTTAATTGGTGTGTGTCTGTTTACTGGTAGTAACCCACAGCCAGGTTAAAGGTATTATATACTTATGTATTTATCCCGGCTTGCAGTGATTTTTAGTCAACCAGGTGTGTAAGAGGGGCAGAGGTTGTTCTTGGAGTTGAGAAACAGAACAGAGAACCCAAAGTTACGAAGGAGCTCCATCTGGGATGGCGCTACAGTTCATTTTATTATTAAAAACTGAAAACTGCTATTTAATTTATTTTTAATATTCAAAGCAAACTCACCCATCAATTCATGTCTCCATGCTTTATTCTGTTAAAAAAATCTCTTTGAAAAACACTCCCTAGCATTTTTAGCTACAGTGCCTTGAAAAGGTATTCATACCCCTTGAAATTTTCCCCTTTTTGACCTGTTACAACCAGAAAATGTAAATGTGTTTTTTTGGAGTGATTTTATGTGGCACGTAATTGTGAAGTGGAAGGAAAATGATAAATGGTTTTCAAAACCAGTCAATACTCTGTAGAACCACCTTTCACTGCAATTACAGCTGCAAGTCTTTTGGGTATGTCTCTACCAGCTTTGCACATCTAGAGAGTGACATGTGTGCCTATTCTTTGTTGCAAAATAGCAGATTTTGCAGGTTTTCTTCTAAGATTGCCCTGTGTTGGGATCCATCCATCTTCCCATCAACTCTGACCAGCTTCCCTGTCCCTGCACAGGGGTTGGTTTGGCGATGGCCTATATACAGAGCTGGTTGCTAAGGGCCCAGAGTACAACAGTTTTGCAGGGTACGGGGAGGGGATATGATATGGTTATTAAAACCATAGTTCATTTTATTATTATCGTAATGTGCACATTTTGACTTGTGGCTTTTCTAAAAATTATTTATTTATGTTTGCATGATTAAATATGAAATACCTCTAAATGTATTTTTATTGTTTTAATAAACATGGTCCCCCTGCCGTACTTTTCCTCTAGCCACAGTACGACAAAGTATCATTCTCCTTTTAGAAATGCTCCTGCATCCCCCTGTACTGCTTCGTCCATCTACCTCCAAAGCCTCCATTCTCTTTTCTGCTCCTCTTGTCTACTTACAACCCCCCCCCCCCTTCTCTCATCTGCAGCTACAGTAGTTCCCCCTATACTTCTCTCATTTACCTTGGGTGCACCTCCTCCCCATCTTACTTCTTTCTTCTTGTGCCCCCCTGTTCTGCCAATATTTTCCTCATCCGACGCCCCCCTGTTCTGCCAATATTTTCCTCATCCGACACCACACAGCTTAGTACTGTACCTCTCTTTTGCCTGTCCATCACCTAAAATACTCCCTATGTGACTATTTTCCTTCTTTTTTTTCCCCCCAGTACTTGTCCCTCCTTACCCTCCAGCATCCCCTATCCCTATGTGCACTTCTCCTTCCCCTTTAGTGCCCTGACAGAGAAAAGGCAAATTGCAAACAAGACAAGAAGACTGGGAGGTTTACTTGGCAGTAAGTAGAAAACAGAAAACATCTAAATTATGCATCAATATCAGGATTACTGATGTTAATAACTATTTTTTGAGGTCAGGATATTTCATGACCCTGAAAAATATAGTTATTACCACTTTTTTTTTTTTTTACCACATTTTTTAAATCGTATGCCCTGTACACACGATTGGATTTTTCCGATGGAAAAATGCATTTTCCATAGGAATTTCCATCAAACAAAATTTGAGATCTGGTTCTCAAATTTTCCTACAACAAAATCCGTTGTCGGAAATTCCGATCGTGTGTACACAATTCCGATGCACAAAGTGTCACGCATGCTCGTAATCAAGCAGAAGAGCAGCATTGGCTATTGAACTTAATTTTTCTCGGCTCGTCATGTTGTACGTCACCGTGTTCTTGACGTTCGGAATTTCCGACCAACTTTGTGTGACCGTGTGTATGCAAGACAAGTTTGAGCCAACATCCGTCGGAAAAAATCCCATGGATTTTGTTGTTGGAAAATCCTATTGTGGGCATAACACATTATTCAACTTGTTTTTGGTGCAATATACTGCCGTAATTTATATTTTGTTGATAGAATGATTTCCAGTGTTTTAATGTGGCTACCATGTGTAAAAAACATATTTACATTTTTTGAAAAGCTCTGGGCAGGAGGTGGATGGCCTTGTTGACGGGACATTATCACAGGTCCTCAGTTGTTATGTGATTCTGCAATGATTGTGGCTCCTGATAAAATTTCCCTCATCTTGGAAGAATCAATCTTCATCTTGCCTCTTGCATGTGGCTTTTTGGCATTACAATTTTGTCAAATAAAAATGTTGTATGTAGACAGTGACAAAAACATTATTCCATCAAGTGGTAAAAGTATCATTTTGAATGTAATCCAATTTGCTCTGTTTGATGGAGGACCAGAGGTAAGCCTTTTATTGTCTCATTCTGCTTAAGGCTTCATGCACACTAGCGTGTTTTTAGGCTCCTAGCATTTTTTTTGCTCTTAGTAGCTAATTAGTGTTATCCTATGTGTCCATGCACACTACTTTAGGCTATTAGCATTTTTTGAGCTTCAGCTTCTAGGAGCAGAAACAAAAAATGTTTTTGTAGGGTTTCTTGAAGTGTTTTTCCAGCAGAAAAATATGCTGAATTCTCCTAACTGCTCCTAACTGCTTCTAAACACTACTAAAATGCTACTAACAGGTTTTTTTTTTTTTTCTTCATGTACTGCAATTAAATGCTAATGCTCCTAAAAGCTTCTAAATGCTTTTAAAGCTACTAAAATGCTGCTAGAAATTGGCACAAAAATGCTATTATGAGCATTTTTCATCCAGCGTTTTTCTGGCATTTTTTTTAGCTTATTATGTGCATGGAGCCTCAAGCAGAATAGAGATGATGGCCTTCCACTGACCTTTCAAGCCACTAAACAGGGTGTTCCTTGGTGTGGAGGATGAATATTGAGTGTTCTTTCAGGAGTAATTGTAACAAAGCAGATTCCACATAACACTGAATTTTAAAGTGGTTTTAAATCTTTAAATATACCCAGTGAAAGTACTAGTGTCAGGTGATACATAGGGATGATACAATTCCCACTACTAAACAACTACTGTACCAGTTTATTTGCTGTATTCCCTTCTCTACATCCCTCCTGAATTCATAAACCTTCACACAGCACACAGGAACTTAGCTGAGGCTGTCACTCTTCCGAAAGTTCCTTCCCTGTCACCTTTTTTCTCTTGGTGCCAGGAAAACTTGTCAGAAGTTATTAAGTTCTCTTAATTGAGATAAGCACACACTATAGAGGGATATGCTTTGTTCATATTTCATGTCTGAGGTTTACAACCACTTTAAGTTATAGATAAAATTTGTTTTTAAAGCCCTTTTTAGATGTTGTAGAGTAAAGCATTACATCTGTAAACTGTTTCAAATGTTTATCATTTACAGTGGATAAAAATGTCTACACACCCCTGTTAAAATGTCAGGTTTCTGTGATGTAAAAAAATTCAGACAAAGATAAATATTTTCAGAACTTTTTCCAATTTATTGTGACCTAAAAACTGTACAACCCAATTGAACCACAAACTAAAATCTTTTAGGTGGAGGGAAGTAAAAATATAAAAATAAAATAATATAGTTGCATAAGTGTACACACCCTTAAACTAATACTTTGTTGAAGCACCATTTGATTTTATTATAGCACTCAGTCTTTTTGGGTATGAGTCTATCAGCATGGCACACCTTGACTTGGCAATATTTGCCCACTCTTTTTTGCAAAAACACTCCAAATCTGTCAGATTGCGAGGGCATCTCCTGTGCACAGCCCTCTTCAGATCACCCCACAGATTTTCAATCATATTCAGGTCTGGGCTCTGGCTGGGCCATTCCAAAACTTTAATCTTTTTCTGGTGAAGCCATTCCTTTGTTGATTTGGATGTATGCTTTTGGTTGTTGCCATGCTGAAAGATGAAGTTCCTCTTCATGTTCAGCTTTCTAGCAGAAGCCTGAAGGTTTTGTGCAAATATTGACTGGTATTTGGAACGGTTCATAGTTCCCTCTACCTTGACTAAGGACCCTGTTTCAGCTGAAGAAAAACAGCCCCAAAGCATGATGCTGCCACTACCATGCTTCTGTCAGGGCTGGGCTCAGCCCTTCCTTCTTAAAGCTGCCCGCTCAGCTGTCAGCTAATTGCCAGCTCCTTTCTCTCCACAGTGACTCACCTGTTGGTGATATCCTGCTCGTCAGTCCTGCCTACTTGAGCCATCCAACCCAGATGATCTCTGCCTTCGTCTTGGTCACATCTCTAGAGACGCTCTCCTGTGTTCCCGTTAAAGACTTGCTTGGCTGACATTCCTTCTGGCTCCAGATTCTGCTTGCTGTTCTACTACGCTCATCTCTGGCTCCCTAATGTGTTGGCTTGTCTGACTATCCGTTCCGGTTCCTGAACTCTGGCTATGTTTTGACTACGTTTACTCTGTTTAATTTTTTATTATTATTATTATTATTATTAAACAAGTGTGTTTTAACTGTACTTCTGTCTCAGTCTGATTCATGGTTTCTGACAGCTTCACAATGGGTGTGGTGTTCTTTTGGTGATGTGCAAGGTTGTTTTTGCACCAAACATATCTTTGGAATTCTGGCCAAAAAGTTCAACCTTGGTTTCATCAGACCATACAATTTTCCCATATGCTTTTGGGAGACTTCAGATGTGTTTTTGCAAAATCTAGCCGGGCTTGGATGTTTTTCTTCATAAGAAAAGGCTTCCGTCTTGCCACTCTACCCCATAGCCCAGACATATGAAGAATAAAGGAGATTTTACATGTTGTCACATGTACCACACAGCCAGTAGTTGCCAGATATTCCTGCAGCTTCCTTTAATGTTTCTGTAGGCCTCTTGGCAGTCTCCCTGACCAGTTTTCTTCTCGTCTTTTCATCAATTTTGGAGGGATGTCCAGTTCTTGATCATTTTTTCCACTTGATTCTTTTGTACCATTCTCCTGACTGATAACTTTTATCAATGAAATCCCTCTGATGCTTTGGAAGCTCTCCGTGGACCATGGCTTTTGCTGTAGGATGTGACTAAGAAAATGTCAGGAAAAAGTGTCTAGAACAGCTGAACTTTATTTGGGGTTAATCAGAGGCACTTTAAATGATGACAGGTGTGTACTGACTCTTATTTAACATCTGTTTGAATGTGATTGCTTAATTCTGAATACAGCCACAGAGGGTGTGCACACTTATGCAACCACATTATTTTAGTTTTTTTAAATTTTTACTCCCCCCCTAAAAGATTTCAGTTTATTTTTCAACTGAGTTGTACAGTTTATAGGTCACATTAAAGGTGGAAAAAGTTCTGAAATTATTTATCTTTGTCTATTTTATTTACATCACAGAAACCAGACATTTTAACAGGGGTGTGTAGACTTTTTATATCCACTATATGTATACTTGAAGAATATATTCTACCTACCTAGAAGAGTCCATATTCAGCTATTGCCTTATAGGAACTGTAATCATCTTAAATGCTTTCATGTGAGTATTCCATAGATAACAGAAACACTATACTGTAAGCTGACTGTGTATACAAGTGGTGGGCAACTTAAAAACTACAGTATAGAGGGCCTCAAGTGCAGCCTCCAACACCTACAGAAAGCTGAACAATAGCAGCACAATTTCTGTCCTGCTGCATTTTTTGCAGCTTGTCACAAGGCACACTTAAGAAGTTTGAGTACAATGACCCCAGCATTGGTGTCTGTGAGTGCAATAATAACCAGCAGCACTGGTGTCAGTGAGTGCAATAGTATCCCCCAGCATTGTTGTCAATGAGTACAATAATATCCCCTAGCATTGTTGTCAGTGGACACAATAATAACCCCCAACCTTGGTGTCAGTGGATGCAGTAATAATCCCCAATATTGGTGCCAGTGGATGAAATAATAACCCTAAACATTGGTGTCAGTGAATGTAATAATAACCCCCAACATTGGTGACAGTGGATACCATATTAACCCCCAGGCTTTGGTGTCAGTGGATGCAATATTAACCCCCAGGCATTGGTATCAGTGGATGCAATAACAACCTCCAGCATTGGTGTAAGTGGATACAATAATAACCCCAACATCGGTGTCAGTGGATGCAATAACAACTCCCAGCTTCAGTGTCAGTGGATGTACTAATAACACCCAACATTGGTGCCAGTGGACACAATAATAACCCCCAGCAATGGTGTCAGTGAATGCAATAACCCTTCCCATTGGTGGCCATAGCAGTGAAAGTTAACCTCCTATTTCCCCTCATTGGTGATCACTTAACTTTCACAGGCACGTGTGCCGCAATCTCCCTCTCCCTAGGCGGGGACTTTACTTGCACTGTGGGTGCAACTCCACTCACAGTAAAGCCGTGTGTGTTGTGTTGGGTGCTGTAACACCTTGCCACCACTCTGCTATCGATTTGGTGCCAAATAGGTCTCATGCACCAAAGGACAGCGGGCCACAAATGGTCTGTGGGTCTCCAACATTTTATTAATTGTCTTCTGGATCTAAACTAGAATAATCTAAATATTTAACTGTTTTAAGCACCATTTTTATAAAGAAATCCCTATTTTAAATGTTAGGGCAACACGAGCAGAATTAAATCCCTGTAAGTTACCATGCATTATTTTTTTATTTGTGGTCCTTCACTCTGCATAAATCAAGGAGGTACACAATGTTCTAAATTGTAAATGCAGTAACATTTTTCAATTAAACAATCACACAGCAGTTAATAAAAGGATACGGTTTGTGGCAAGTGAAAATTTGTTATCTAAGGAAGATACACAAAGCTTCAGCTGTGAAAAAAACTGAGCTAGCTACAAGTGTAGGGCGGGGTAGTTCAGTTTAAGAAATTTTTAGGAAGGAGCAACCAAGATGGCTATATATAGAAAAAAAAAATATTTTATCATTCTTTGGTGATTGTTTTGTTGGAGATACTGCCATATAATGCATTCATTTTTTTTGTTTCTCCTTTTCTTCCAGTTCAATGTTCCCTGAGGCCCTACAAGTTATAATGGGTTTATAAAACACAATAGCAATAGCCCAAATCAAGAGTCTCTTATCTTGAGCTTGAACCTTGAAGCTGTGAGCTGTTTATCAACAAGATGCACACCAAAGCCATGAGTATAAAAATAGCTCTGCTTTGAAGCATTTCAGAGCTGAGGCAGTATATAGTTAATTCTGCTGTATACTAAGCTCTTACCAAATATGGATAAAACGCAGAGAGTATGCAAAGAAGCAGCCGTCATTCACAAAACACAGTGTCGTCACTCCAACCTACATCTAATTATCCTTTCAACAATAAAAGGGAGAGAGGGAGATGGAGGCATAAATATATAGAAAGACAGGAAAATCAGGATCAGATACCTATTTACAGCTGGTGGAGAAAAGCAGGGGGTGAAACACTGCTAAATTAATCATATCCTATGAAAATATGCTTCTTATAACCAAATCTGGAAAGCGTGGGCTGCAAGATAAGACAGAACTCAAAGCCAGTGTTATTCAAATGAGGAATAATCATTCTTTTAAAAAAAGGAAAAAAACAGAATTTTCTGCAGATCTATCAATAGGCATTTCAACTCACCATCCTATCTGATTCTATTCAGTTTTCAGGCACATTATTCACGTTAAGACAGCCTACTGAAATCCCCAGACTCATCCAAAATCTGCAAGGTTTATTAGAGGATTCTCATACAGAGCTTATTCTTGAATTCATAGCCACAGTAGTGATACATTACTAGTGTTGTTGTTTTACTATGCCCTGTGATGGCATCTTTATGGGAATATAGGGTGCTCTCTATTCTGATAATAGATAGTTCATATAGAAAAACATATACAACATGAATTCTGTGTGATATAAATCTAAATTGTCTACAGTATTTGAGGAGAATGTAGTATTTTCAAGCTCATATCTGCAGCTCCCTGCAAATTGGGTACAGAATGTGATATTTGGCACTTTGCAGAAATCGCTCTCTCCAGCTCCCCCTCCCTATACTCTACCCCTCCTTCCTTTTCTCTCCTGTGGCTCAGCGTCATCAGTAAGAGTTGATGACGCTTGCCTGTAACAGCAGAGAAAGGCAGTTCCCTAACCATGCAACCCATTGATGATAAACTCCACTCTCGCCTCACCCCCCCGCATCTCACCTGCCCACACACTCTTCAGTTACTATATAAAGAGAGCCACGAGCTACAGTTCTTTAAACCAGAACCCAGAGACAGTCATCAGGAGAACAGAATAGGAATACCACATTATTTGGGAAAAGAAGACCTCCAGCAGATTGGAAGACGAAGACGAGAAGAGGAAAGAAGAACGGGGCTCTCTGGACTGACTCTTATTCAGCACCCCAGGGACCCCATCCAAAATGTATCGGTCTACGAAAGGTGCTTCAAAAGCCAGAAGGGACCAGATTAATGCAGAGATTCGAAACTTGAAAGATCTTCTTCCTATCTCTGAAGGAGACAAAGTGCGACTATCTTATCTCCACATTATGTCACTTGCCTGCATTTACACCAGGAAGTCTGTTTTCTTCTCAAGAGGTAAGATAAGAAAGATGTTGAATTTCTAAATTAATAGATTCCGGTGGTATGGTCTTGATGTTATCATAATGCCATATTTAGGACAGTTTCCTTTCTTTAGAAATGTCTCTTCTTTTCAGTTATATCTTTGTATTTAAGAACTGTTTTTATGAACGTTTCACTACAATGCTGTTTGTGTTTGTATTTGTTGCTAATATATTTATTTAACCTGCTGCTAATACCCATTGTGATATAGGACTATACTAATTTATTTAGCAGTAGTTGAGGCATCTAGCTGCTGTCCATGGTGCTGAATCACAACATAGTTTGTTCGGTCATTCTCCAAGGTCCTGAACAATGATTCTAGATGATTCTTAGTTCTGTGTAAAAATATTTAGCCCTTAGTAATGTTACAGTGCAACTGAAGGCTCAAATAATTTAAATTTACCAATATCCTATTTATTTATACAACAGCTCAACAGATGCATGAGTTAGAAGGTCTTCTGTCCAATCAAGACATACAAGATTTTGTCCACAACCTTCCTGGATTTCTACTAACCTATACAAGTGAAGGAAAGCTGATATACGTGTCAGAAAACGTGACTGATCATCTAGGACATTCAATGGTGAGTCAACACTGCCTAACAATGCACACTTCTTACTGGTACATCTTGTGCTCTTTAATACATTACACACTAAAGAAACATAATACAGAAAACATTATTTAAGGTTAATATATAATTCAGCCTTTATTTTAATAACTTAGGAGCTTCTTCGTCTGAAATGTAACAGACTACAAATATGTTACATTCCAATATTTTTATATTTATAATGCAAGCTGTAACTACACTTTGGAACTGATTAGTGTCTACACATTTCCTACATACAGTACATATACTGTATATCTTAATGAAGCCTCAGAATGTACTAGTGCTCATGATGTAACTAATACATCCTTGTTTGTTTTCAAACAGGTTGATCTGGTTGCTCAAGGAGACAGCATATATGACATAATTGACCCCTCAGATCATTTTGTTATGAGGAATCAGCTGGCTCTCCCATCATCTCTTGATAGTGGTAAGTTTTTAAATTGGCAAAATAACAGACCTTAGAGTTCTCTGATTTTACCAGTTTATTAGCTTAGTTTACAAGACCTAAACATTAGAAATGGGTCGTATGCATTTTCTTTGAGCTTGATGGTTATATAGATTTACTTTTGATAGTAAAGTGCCTCTAAACCAAAGAACAAAAATGTAGTATATTGCAGCTTTACCAGTTCTTAGATGTGGTGACTGCTCTAGTTTGCTTTTTTCAGACCTTTTTGCCTTTAATTTTCACCCAGTGATCCTGCCAGTAACAAACTTCATGTCCTAGGGTGACAACACTCACTGTGCTGTATCAGTGGAGAAGCAGTGTTGTCACCCTAGGACACAACTACAGAACACCCCCCCTCCTCATCTTTATAACACAGAGGGATGTGTTCTCTAGTGTAAAGAATGAACTGGGCAGGGTTAACAAGACCTTTAACTGATAAAACTGCAGAGATCATAGAAAGTTACAAGCTGACAAGAGTTCTGGCAGGATCAACATATATATATATATATATATATATATATATATATATATATATATATATATATATATATATATATATATATATATATATATATATATATATATATATATATATTTACGATTTCAGAGTGGATACTAAGTTGTTATATTAAATTCACACTGTGAATGTAAAATGCTATATTTACTTATATGCCAATTCCACAATAAGGTTATTTTTTTAATTACCTTAAATAGTAAAATGCATTGAGGTTTATATGGTGTACCTTTTATTTTTCAGAGAGAATGTTCAGGTGTAGATTTAATACGTCAAAGACAGCCAGAAGGCAGAGTACAAGTAACAAGCTCGTCTTGATACGGGGAAGATTTCAGCCGTCCCCACCTGGCACCTACTGGTCTTCAAATCCTGTCTTTACAGCCTTCTGCATTCCTCTTGACCCAAAGCCCAGAGTAACAAATAACTATTTCTTAATGGACTTCTTTGAGAGCCGCCATGCCAAGAATCTTTCCATGCTGGATGTTTCAGAGAGGTAAATATTAAACATGCCCTCAATTCTATACCATCATTAAGTGTAACAAGTTTAATTATGTTTAATTGGAACTATGGAAAGAAGACAGTGATAACTAAAATGTTATTGTTTTTTCCTCTTAGTTCAGAGCTGCACTTAGGCTATGACAAGAATGATATGATCGGCAAGTCGTGGTACAACATAATTCACCCTGAAGACCTCACCCAGCTGTCTACACAACATTACAAGCTATGTAAGTTGGCATAATTGAATGCATAAGCACAAAGGGCAATTGTATTATATTTATAAACACCTCAGTAATGAAGTAAGCTATCAGGTAGAGATACAGTAAATCCATTATGCAAAAAAACAAAAGTGACAACAGAATTGCATTTATGAAGCAAAAATCACTGAAAAGGCCAAAAAGAGAAAAAAAAGGACATTATAAAATTGGGAAAATATAGAAAACAACTAAAAAGGGATGTATATAGAATAAGTAGAAGATCAAATAAACCATAGCTGAAGAAGCAAATAAAGATATATTCTTGCCTTTTCTGTAATTTAACTAACTTCCTCTTCTTTCTCTTTGTAGTAAACGACACAAGTGAATGCAGAGTAGAAGTGGTGTTACGTCTGCAGAGAAAAGATCTTCAGTGGATATGGGTGTATTCTCTTATGCTTCTTGAAAACACAGAGGCTCCAATCACATCCTATAATTATATTATAAGGTAAGGATTTATTGATAAACATACAATGTAATGTAGTAATTAATCACACACATCCTTTACAAGAATTCTAAAGCAACGTTTGTACTCTTTCCCCAGTGAGGCAGAAGCCTGGTGCCTAAAACAACAGTTAACTACAGAGGAGTCTCCACTTTCCTTCTCAGTGAGTGGCCCTCCATCATATCAAGAGACCCTACTCTCCCCAGGAGACCTTTCCAGCCCTGATCAAGTGTTCACTCCCCTTGCAAACACACCTACAAGTATTAGTCAATCCTTTGAGTTTTCAGAGCCTGTTCCAGTCAGTCCCGAAGACCCTGTCTTGTGCCAGAATACTGCACCAATTATGGAAGACTCTGTTGCAACTGAAAGCCAAGTAGAAAATCAATCTCTTTTTAGCCTTTATCAGTCAACACCATATGATCAAAGCTTTAGAAGTGAACAAGTTGGAACAACACTTCCCAAAGACTTCACCTGTACTCCTCCATATACCCCACATCAGAACTGTAGTTTCCTATTTGGGGTTCCAGAAAGTGCTCCACAAACATCTTCTGAACAGGACTCAACTACCTTAAATCCAGAAGTGTACTACTCCTACTGCAGCTCCCTCTATGAGAAGCTGCCTCCAACTCCAGATAGTCCTGGGGAAGGCGGAGACTGCACAGTAATGACAGTACCAGAAATCCCAGGTCCTCTTTTTGTGGATCTGCCAATGCTTCCTGAGGGGTTAATGACTCCTGAAACTTCACCAATTAATCAAGTCATCTTCAGGTATTCAGAGCAAGAGAAGAATGAGATAGACTTGTTGGTCAAACAGATTGGCTCCTTAGCCAATGTGTTCAGCAACGTGGCTAATAAAGAACTCCCGTGCTCTGAGAGCATGATTTTGAGTGGCCATGGACTGGCATGCCGAAGTATTTCTCTCCCTGCCAGTCTTCCAGAAGCTGATTCTGCTCCTAACTTTCCTCGATCCTGGAAGAGCATAGACCTCTCTCTTTTCTTGACATGTCAAGAGCAACCTCTCTCTACTGCTAATCATCCAGTTTGCAGCCTTTTCAAAGACTTCCCTGACTCTCCACCCTTTGTACCCATGGAGTCTCCTTGCAGCCCCCTGGAGGAGGATGAAATACGAGGGGACCTCTCTGTATCTCCATCCATGATTTCAAACGCGACAACTGATCTGTCGCCAGAAGAATGTAACTTCTTAGAGGAACTGATGTCCTACAAAACAGACCTTGAGGCAGGTGCCTCAGAGATTCAATGTGACCGGTTTAATGATGAGTTGTATCAACTCCAGATTCAGCTACAAGACGGCTTCCAGCAAGGTATGTTACTTATGATAGTGCTAAAAAACATTCATGGACAATTAATGCATGCAAACCAAACACAGTTAACCACTTTCGGACCAGCCAACGCAGTTTTACTGCGGCAGGTTGGCTTGGCTGGGCAAATCGACGTTACCTTACGTCGCTTTTCCTTTTGGCCACTAGGGGCGCGCACACGCCTGCAGCATGTTCCCAGAGCCAATGCGAGTGCCCGGCGATCGCTCATGACAGAGCGAGAACCGGGATCTGTGTGTGGAAACACACAAATCCCGGTTCTTTCAGGGGAATAGAGACAGATTGTGTGTTCATACTAAGTATTAACACGGATCTCTCTCTCCCATCCCCCCTACAGTTAGAATACAGTGAGGGAACACAGTTAACCCCTTGATCGCCCCTAGTGTTAACTCCTTCCCTACCAGTGACATTTATACAGTAATCAGTGCATTTTTATAGCACTGTTTGCTGTATAATTGTCAATGGTCCGAAAAATGTATTGAATATATATATATATATATATATATATATATATATATATATATATTATAATGAATAACCTGCTCATTGAATGACACTATAGTGGGTAAACATAAATGATGAGCTAAGAAAACATCAAATCTGCTGTTGTTGCCTGAAGTGGTTGAAACAGTGTACTAATTATTGCTTTTCATTTTTCCCCTACAGATGGAAGTGGAAAACCTTCGTTTTGAAATAAGTCTGTGACTTGCTTCGATATGTATGGCATATTGTCATATCCTAAGCAGAATTTTTCTGCCTTATTATGAACAAAAGAAGACGCACAAAATGGGGGAGAAAACGACTTTCTGCGTCGCCAATCTCCCCTGTTCATCGCAAATCTGTTTTGTTCCCTTTTTCTCTTTCATTCCGCTACTCTCTTTTTTATCGAATTTGTGCACGTTTACATAATGCAAGAGACCTCTTTTGTTCTCATTTGAAAATAACATTGAAAATAATGGCCCATCCTTTGAAGTTACCATTGTGTATTAAGCCTGGACACAGAACACATATACAGATAAAAACAATCCTGATACTTTTCTTCGGTATTTAAACACATGTAAAGAAAATATTTTCTTGCTAAAAGCATTTGTTTAAACTTAGAAATGGGATGGGCCATTGTTACAAAAACTTTGTACAACCTGTCAATTTATACAAAAAAAGGGTTTGCAGAACTGAATAGAAAGAGAAAACAGGAGGGTATTGTGTAAGGAAGTTGTAAGTAGTCTTACATAAAACAAAAATGTATTCACTCGTAGTGAAACTAAAAAACAATATATGGTATTTATTTTTGCCTAAATTGTGACCAGTTCAAAGGTTTATTTCCTGTCTAGCATTCAAAATTCCCTTTAACCATGAATGTGTAACTATGCCCTAAAGATATATAACAAGCATCTGTAAAAACATGTAAGACATTTACTGTACCAAAACCCTGCAAAATGTCAATTTTTAACATGATTGTGCTGTAATGCAAAGCAACTAAATCAGTTAGCAGCTTTCATTGGTTTCATTATAATAGACTCTAAAAAGCTGATTGGTGCTGTGAATTATAGACCTTCTTGCATTACCACTTAGGAGCTTAAATTTTTTTTCTTAAATTAAAAGAGCATTAAATATGTCTTAAAGTTATCTCAAATCACATCTGATAACTTATGAAAAGTGTTCTATCTAGAAAAGTCAACATAGGCATGCCAGTATGTATTACCTTTGCTATTTTTTTTTACATTGCAAGCCCTACGTTTGCTGGCAGCCAGTCCCTAATAGGCAACTAAATCTATGACATATTTTACGTTTTAACATTTACTATGCTGGTAGGGACTAATTATTTTCTAAGTTAAGTATCAAACTTTTCAGCATAGGGCAACGATAACTGCAGTGTCTTTTAGATCAGATAACTGGCAATAAATCAGTTGTGTGTGGGAATTTATTGCCCGTATTATAACTTTATTTCTGATATCTGAAGTTGTCATAGAAACTTTTATATATGCTCTTTTATGAAAAAAAAAAAAAAATGTTGTTTAGGGTTTACCAGTCTTTTAATTTCAGTTGCATTCTATGCAAAGGAGGATGCTACATGTTTAACATGTCTTTTGTTATTACAGATATAGTTATTCATACTGCACCATTTTGCTTTTGTGCTGTATTATTCAGTTGAGGTATAAATGTACGATAAAGCTATTTCTACAAAATAGAAAACAATCTACAATTCCTACTCACTGGTACAGATTGGGATTACATTAATCCCCTATATTTACTAAATGCAACATGTTAAATATATTGGGTTATATTGCTATTAATATCCCCTGTATGCTTCAGACGTAATATAAAAGACCAACATTATTCCACAGATAATAGCAGTATTTCCCTAAAATGTATATGCATTGAATAGAACAATGCTGATTCACATTTTTTGATAACTGCCAGTTATAACTTTCTTTATCGGATGCATTTGGTAGTAAAAAAAAAAAACATTCATTAACCCGAAATTATGGTATTATGGCTAAATAGTCCATATTGAATATATTGGTACACAGCTAAACTGTGCCTTTTTAATAAAAAAAAAAATATATATATATATATATATTTGGGGTTATTGCACCTTTGAAAAATAAGGGATTGTGTTTAAAACACAGTCTCTGAATTAAATGTGATAACAGTGCTTACTAAGAAGCAAAGTAAAATAAACTATATATGTTTCAAAATTATGGTGCTGTGGAGTGCCATAAAAGATGACGTAGGATTTTGCTACGATTTAAGTATAAGGATATTTTTTCCTGAACTGCTGTTTTTCAAAAGTTTGAGAGAAATGGTGAAAAAGTAAAAAAAAAAAATAAAAAAAAATAATATATATATATGAAATGTACATTTATAAATATACATATTTATAATTTTTTAATGTGTATGCAAACTGACTTGTGTTGGGCTGGTGATGTAAAGTCCTGGTCTTGTACAAAGTGTTTTTTTATGGATATCATAAAGAGATATATGAACAAAAATGTGTTTGTGTTTCATTCCAAGATGGGAAAACAACAGCTCTATTGAATAAGTAATAAGTTGTTCAGTTCTGGCAAGAAAATGGGATGGCTCCTTTGGCTTACTTAGCATAGATATAATAGATATAAAACATAGATATGAACCATGTATCCTGTGCATATAATGCACTTCTAAGCACACTGAATACAAAACTGATACCATATATCCTGGGTTGTATTGACCAAGGCATTTTACTCAAGGACTGGTTAAGAAGGGGCAGGTCTAAAACTCAATATGTATGGTTGCTGATCCATAACAACAAGTATGCAAATTAGCAGACTTTCCTAATCTTCATGCTTGTCCTGGGTCTTTGTACGTATTGTTAGGTGCCAATACTGTGACAGAGAGGTCAGCAACAGCGACCCCCATATTTTTTTTAGAACATGTTTCCCTTAACTGCTTTGTTGAAATAAAGCCCATTGTTAACAGAGTTAAAAATCTGAAGCTCAAATCAAACACATAGCTTTAAAAATTAGTCAGAGGAGTGACCCCTGCTCTGTAGGGCTCTGTAATGAATTTCAATTAAAGCTAGTCATAATCGAAGAAGCTACTGCTGTTATATCTCTTTAAAGGTTCAAGCCTCGGGGGCGTGGCTTGGACATTCATGTGAGCAGACGTGCCTCACATCAGCTCCTACATCCTGACACAAAGAATCCTGCTGTGAGCTCAATCATCCGCAGAAATAGACCGGAATCTTCGCTCCCGGAGTGGGGGTACCCCTGCTGTGACACCCGCTCGCCGAATCCGGACCCCAGGCATGTCCAAATCTAAACCGGAGGCCACCCAGGCCGACGGACCGGCCCATCATGGCGGACCTCCACTACAGCAAAGACAGACCAAAACCTCCTATGCATCGGCAGCTGCAAAGCTCGGCCAATATGCACACTCACCAAGCAGCCCTAAAACCGCTCAAAAGAGCCACTTACCGGGTACGGATGGAAAGGATGGCGATGGATTCCAGAGACATTCCCCTCAGCCTGTGCAGCATGGTCCTGACAAGATGGCACCCGCAGCCATGAGGAACACAGTGAGTACACCTTCATCCCCTCTCCCTGCTCCTGATATTGCTGGCCCATCAGACACAGAGCGTACTGAGCCCACTTTACAGGATATACTGGCTGCAGTACACTCCTATGGCTCCTCTATTACTGAACTATCCACAGAAGTTAAAAGCATTAAAGAGGGCCTAATGCATATTAGACAAGACATGCAGAAAATCAGGGAGAGGGCCACTGCAATAGAGGGCCGAGTCAGCTCCATTGAAGAAGATTTACCCCCCCTTGCTCAGGAAGTACATATCACAGCGGCTAGAACTGTAGAAACAGCAGCTAGAGTCGAAGATATGGAGAATAGACTGAGAAGGTCAAACATTCGCATAGTAGGAATGCCTGAAAAGTCAGAAGGCAAACATCCCACTGAATTTATTGAAAACTGGCTAGCTGACACATTTGGCAAAAATAACCTAACTCCATTCTTTTCTGTGGAGAGAGCACATAGGGTGCCATCTAGACCACCGCCACCAGGGGGCCCCGACAGACCATTCCTTCTGAAATTGTTACACTACAAGGACAGAGATATTATACTACGTTTAGCAAGACAAAAAGCAGATATGATAATCCAAGGATCCAAGATATCACTGTATCCAGACTTCTCAGCTGCAGTCCAAAAACAAAGGGCTAAATTTATAGAAGTCAAAAAGAGAATGCGTGCAATCCCACTGGTCTATTCCATGCTCTACCCAGCTAAGTTAAGAGTTGTGGCAGATGGCATGGTTCATTTTTTTGAAAGCCCCAACATGGCTACTAACTGGCTGGATCGACAGGAGGGTCAACTAAGAAGAGCTGCAAGAGACCACTCTCCAAACTAAACGAAAGGCATCTGCATAGCGATTGCACTACATCCGTCTGCTCACCGTCACAGTATAGGAGCACGTGAAGAGGCTCACCTATTATACTTTACAACCACACACCTCATCTTGGCATATTTTGCACTCTAATTTTTTTCTCGTTTCTAGAGGAAATCGAGGTTATTGGGCCCCAGCCCTCACTACTACCCCCGAACTAGCCCTGCGGGGCACCTTTGGAAGCCTCCGAAGGGAGCGCAAGTGTTTATATGGGCCTTGCCTGGAATTTCTCTAGGCAGGCTGGTTTTTGACATTATTTTTGTTTTTACTTCTACGTTTATGTGTATTTTTGTTACTTCTCAGGCCCAGTTTTACGGGTCGTCTCTCCGCAGGCCTCCGCATAGCACGACTCTCAAGTTTGATCAGGTGATCTACAACGCACTGAAAATGCACACTGACTGGCGTTACTCTGTAACCTCCAAATACTCAGGTAACATGGGAATTTGGATAGAATGGATTATCCCCGTAAGGAGCTGTGTTCTAGGGGATATGCTGGCCTCTTTTCAACCCTACCAATATGGCAAGCAATAAGAGGGACATAATTCTCTCCTGGAATGTTCGGGGACTTCATGACCCTGGGAAGAGGACTGCCTTATTTACTTTTTTCTCACAACAGGACCCCACTATTATTTGCATACAAGAATCCCATCTTACTAAAGATACCACTAATATTGTGCATATGTCTAAGTACCCTCTGCAATATCATTCGGTACACACTAGGTATTCTAGAGGTGTTAGTATAATGTTTTCTAGGAATACTGCATTTATTGAAAAAGATGTACAAATAGATCCTGAGGGGAGATACATTTTTTTGATGGGGCTATGGGAATCCCAAATGTGTGTTATAGCAAATGTATATGTTCCACCACCCTTCTCAATGACAGTCCTGCAAAACATGGCAAGGTTCCTAGCTAAACACCCGCAAATTCCGGTATATGCCCTTGGCGACTATAATAGCGCCTTGGACAACTCACTAGACATACGTAGGAGATTCTCCCCCCAGGGACCTAGGGCCTTTACACCATTGGCAAGAATTATTGGGGAGATGGGACTGGTAGATCTATGGAGATGTAAATTTCCCACTAAGCCCCAATTCTCCTGTCATTCAGCAACCCACTCCACTCTTTCACGCATAGACTTTGCATTGGGTAATGACCTGGTACAAAACTACGACCCGAAAGTACAATATTTGGCTAGGGGTTTATCCGATCACTCTCCTGTGCAGCTCAGCCTGAACTTACATAAACCACGGTTGCCATTACACTGGAAGCTGAATCCGTTTTGGATTCAACTGTTCACAGACAAGGATGATATGCTGACACAAATTAAGCATTTTCTGGAAGACAACAGGAATACAGCTGCGCCAGGTATTGTGTGGGACGCCCTGAAGGCCTCTATTAGGGGTTTATGCATAAAAGAAATTAATAAAATCAAGAAGAACAGTAGGCAGTGGGCTATAGACGTAGCTCAGGCGGTGGAGAAGGCAGAGGCGTTGTACCTGCAGACTCCCACGCCTGAACTGGAAAGAAGCTGGTCCGACGCTCAGAAAATGCTTCGGGCAGTACATACACAACAGGCAGAGAATAAAAGGTTCTTCACAGCACAAACATACTTTGAAGAAGGGGAAAAAACTGGACACATGCTGGCAATGATAGCCAGATCGCAACAACCGCCCCATACCATACACAGCATTAAAACCCCAACGTCTTCCATAGTCACCGATACACCTTCTATTTTGCAGGAGTTCAGCTCCTTTTATCAGGATGTATACTCATCCAAGGTATCCTATCCTATGGAAGAGCTAGCACACTTCCTGGACTCGATTGATTTACCCCGGCTCCAGGAAACAGACAAAAGCCTTCTTAATGCCCCCCTCACGTTAATGGAACTTCAAAACGCACTAGCAACATTCCCAAACTCAAAAGCCCCAGGTAATGATGGTCTACCAATAGAACTATATAAAAACTTTGGTGACATACTCCTACCGGAGTTGCTCCATACACTTATAGAAGCAATAGGCGAAGGCTCCCTCCCCCAATCTATGTATGAGGCGGTGGTAGTGGTTATATTGAAACCAGGGAAAGACCCGGATAAACCAGAATCATATAGACCCATCTCATTATTAAACACCGACCTAAAACTTCTTACTAAAACTATAGCCATGAGACTCTCTACAGTAGTAACTAAATTAGTCCACCCAGACCAATCAGGGTTTATACCCAATAGATCTACAGCAAATAACTTACGCCGACTATATCTTAATATGCAAATCCCCACCGACAACCAAGGTCACAGAGCTATCCTCTCACTAGATGCCGCTAAGGCGTTTGATAGCGTCGAGTGGACATACCTATGGAAGGTACTAGAAAGGTTTAATCTGGGAGAATCTATTATCTCCTGGATTAAACTACTATATAAAGAGCCAAAAGCATGTATTCGTATAAACAACACCCTATCTACCTACTTTGACTTATCCAGAGGGACCAGACAAGGCTGCCCCCTGTCCCCCCTTCTTTTTGCGCTGGCCATTGAACCCCTCGCAGCTGCAATACGGGGGAACACAGATATAGTGGGATTTAAGAGAGGGGACACTGAGGAAAAGATTGCACTATATGCTGATGATGCACTACTGTTTCTGGGCGATACCTCTAACTCCCTGACCAGACTGATGGAACTAATAGGGATCTTTGGATCCTTCTCGGGGTTTACCATAAATTGGGATAAGTCGACGATCCTACCTCTGGACCCATTGACAGATCCCCTTCCACAGACTGCCACCCTAATTAAAATAGTTGAGAAATTTAAGTACCTGGGAATAATTATACACCCTGACTTTACCCAATATATAAAACTAAATATAGACCCCATCCTCAAAAACTTCCAAAACAAAACTGCCAGTTGGGTTAAACTTCCATTGTCAGTGGTTGGCCGTTGTAATTTGATAAAAATGATTTGGAACCCACAAATTCTGTACGCGCTCCACAATGCCCCCTTATGGATACCTATTCATGTGTTCAAGAAATGCAACACTCTGTACCGTGCTTTAATCTGGAGGAAACAGGTCCCGAGAATTAAATTGGAAACCTTACAGGAGGCAAAGGACTCGGGAGGACTAGCGGTTCCGAACCCATTTTTCTACTTTATAGCTGCTCAGTTACAGCAATTAACGGGCTGGCTCCAGCCCGAGTCCTCTGACCCAATTAGAAATATCATCAGCACACAGTTGTCCGGGGGTGGTCTTGTGGAGTGCATAGAGGCAGGTGAACTCGGACAACTAACTCAATACCCAACCCTTATCCTTATAGATAAGACATGGAGTAAGGCCAAACAACATATGCAGTACACGGGATACACTAACTGGTCACGTATATGGAATAATTATAACTATGTAGAGCTACAAAAATTAACAAATTTCTCCAACTGGTCAAGGTATGGACTGAATTATATTCCCCAACTGTACTGTGGAGGTATACTTCGAGACTTCCAATCAATACATGAGGAATTTAATATACCAAACACGTCATTTTTTCAATACCTTCAACTCAGACACGCTATAGCAGCACAAGCCACATTATCACACTGGGTACTGACGAGACCCACGATACTTACGCAACTCATCACGTCTTCTTCACGCAAGGGACAGATCTCCTCCATTTACAATGCACTGATTGGACATGTATCTAAAGCAATGTCATTACCCTGCAGGAGCGGGTGGGAAATGGATGTGGGTCAAATTACAGGTGAAGAATGGAATACCATACTTGACAACGTGTTGAAAGTGTCTCTGTCTGCCCCACAAAAGCTTACCCAATTGTTTATTATCCACCGCACATATCGCACACCCGAAAAATTGCATAAATGGCATAGGCGAGATGACCCCCTCTGTCCCCGATGCTCAGTTAACAATGGAACATTAATACATATGCTATGGAGATGCCCAAAATTACAAAGATATTGGGCAGCAGTGATGAACACCATTAATAGCATATGGAATCTCAAACTTAGTACTGAACCTAAACTTTGTTTACTAGGCCTGTTAGACGAAGAAGATTACACTCCCTTTACACACACAGCAATTCTTAGAGCACTATTCTTAGCCAGAAAAATCATTGCCAGAAAATGGATATCCACAACCCCCCCTACACACAAGGAATGGTTACAATCTGTAAATGACTCTCTTATCAGAGAACAGCTCACATATAAGCATAGAGGAAGCCCCCATAAATTCGAACGCATATGGGACCCATGGTTGGACACACCGGGACTAGCACCACTTAGCTTGGTTCACAACAGAATCCTGGGTGGGAGGAACACCTCAAATAATACATAAAAGGTAATTTCTGTGTCACACCCTCGAACATGTCATTATGCACAAAATGAAAAGGAGACGAAACAGAAGTAAGAACTCAAAACAAAACTCACGATCCACTTCCCAATCGCTTTATTATTTTTGAGAGACATTAAAATATTAAAACATAAAAGCACTTTAGGCCTGCGGAGGTCTTTTACAAAATAGGTTGTATATAGTTTTCTTCTCTCTCCCTCTTTTTCTTTTCCTTGTGTTGCGCATAGGTAATGCTCCTCTCCTATTGGGTCAGGAGGGGAAGTCCGACCTCACCACTTCCCGGCCCCTTGTTGGACGGGGGAGGCGGGGAAGGCGTATAACTAACATTACACACGTGTGCATAAATACAAAGACCAAATAGGATATGCTCTAGGACATTAAGGACATGATACCTGATAGACAATGCTATATCCTGGATAGACTGATAGCATCTACAGTAACGCGCATGACTAAGCTAAATGTCCACACTATTTGATTTTGAATGTATAGTCAACCACAAGTGCCTTAGACTGAAACACATCTCGGAAACATTAGAAACGTAAAGTGGTCAACAGTTGTTTTCACATGTTTGTATACCTTACATATTGTGTAACTATGTGCACAGGTATGTCTGTGTTTTTCTGTTTTGTTGTATGTTCTTAAAACTTAATAAAAACTATTTGATTTAAAAAAGGTTCAAGCCTCTCTCAAATGGAGGAACTCACTTCCACCCTTTAGAAAGCAATGATTTCACTGGACAGAATTCCACTATTCTGGAGAAAGGGGGGGGGCATCCTGAGACCTGGTTAAATATTGAACTCATACAACCCCAAACAAGAACCTTTATTGCTGATCTAGAAGAGAGGTAAAGAGACTAGCAAACCAACCCCCTTCACCCCAAATGTAGTCCTATCCTTTTTTGTCTTACCTAGTACCCCTACTCCTTCCATTCCCCATATCCCCCTCCCTTTCTTCTTCCTGATCACCCAATTTCAAAAATCAGCTTTTGGGAAACATAAAAGTTTATGCATGTAAGTAATAAATATATAACTTTAATGACACAGAATGTAAATGTCTTGGATAAATCAGATAGTCTATATAGTACACAGGCTTCTTCTGTAGCATGAACAGGGGTGCTTACAATGGTTAGCCTTTATTCATTTATTTAAAACCTTTATACCAAAAGGAAAACAAAATTGTTGCTGCAACTGCCTAAGGCTTAGTATACACTTGTGTTGAAATAAAGTGGATAAGGAGCAGTAACTTTGTTACACGTGACCCATTCAAGGAAATGGGGCCGTGCTGCAACTGCAAGGCAAGTACTGGGCTTGCGGTTGCAGTGTGGCATTTCCATTCAAAAACCCTGTGTGGCTGTCAAAAAAAACAGGCATGCATGAGTTGTCAATATCACCCCTAAATGCCTGCCAGCTGCTCCTGTATCCCTCTCTGAAAAGCAATCCATTGAGAATCCCTTCTGAGCCCTTAAAGTCTTAGCTGGAGTTCAGCTTGGTTAGACAAGTCTATCTAAATGTGCTAGTACACCTATCACTATCTCCACAGGTTGGCAATGCTGTTGTGAAATAAATCATGGAGCCTGGTTCTACCGCTAACCTGATTTTCAGTAAATGTCCACTAAAATAATTGCACAACCAATCACCATATGAATACACATATGGCGCAGTCCACCTGACCAAAAACTACATGCACAAAAGGAAGGAAATAGATCCTGCCAAGAAGGTCACATCTGCAAAACACTGCGGTTGAATAAAAATATATTTAATGTAGAAAAAGCACCATAATTCATAAACAGCAAAAAAATCCAACAAAAAAATTCCAGTGAAGATATCCTCCAAAACTAAGTAAATTAAAAAGACAACATTGTCTAATGAAATGTCGCAGCTGCGCTCGCATCTATTCAACCCAGCAGTCACACTTATAAATTATCTTCAGAACTCATTGAACTAGATGCAATATTAATTATATACTATACAGTCCAAAGAGGATTCCATGGGACCACTATTAATGGTATGTATATCCACTGGTGTGGATGCAGGTACTAAAATGTGGCTTCCATATCAGAGAACTGTCCATAATAAATTCCAGCGTAGTACTGTATGCATAAACAATGCTATGTATTCCATAAAGTTAAAAAATGGTTGAACAGTCAATGTTTAAAATAAACATTAATTTTAATGGTTCATACACATACTTCCTACTGTCCTGGAGTTGACAAAGCGCATGCGTGCGAAACATGTAAGTCACGGCAACAGAACAGTGAATGCTTACACAACTGACTTCACGACACCTTTCCCCAAACCATCTCCAGACAAGCCTCCCGGATGATTGTTTCCCCCTTATCCACTTTGAGGTCACTGGTAACGTTCACTACCATTTATTTTAAACATTGACTGTTCAACCATTTTTTAACTTTATGGAATACATAGCATTGTTTATGCATACAGTACTACGCTGGAATTTATTTGATCATTCTTTGAGAGCGCTGCATTTTGTGTTTTTTCTTTGACTGCTGCATCTCTTTCCATGCTGTGCTGGCTGCACTGGATCTGATCCACTTATCTGATTACTCCTCTTCAGAGCACTCTACTTGGCCCCTAGACTCGCAGCGCTTCAAGTGTTCTGCGTTAAATTTTGATAGGAGGTCCGCCTCCCCCTCCTCCCTCAGGTTAGGGGGCCTATAGCATACTCCCAGTATTATTTTCCCCTTCGAAAAAAGGGTATAAGTACCACAGCGCTGAAAGCCTGAATAAATAATAATAAGTGCAACTGTAGCGCATACAAAATTAAGTGCAAAATGAATCCAAAAAAAACTAAAAATATATTAAGCATTTAGCCAGTGAAAGCTTAAAAAGCATGTGCAAATATGTATAAACTTCTAGTTGGAAGGTTCCTTTCACAGGTACCTTCCACAGGTGCTGCTGTGCTAGAAATAGTGCAAATCAGTGAAAGTCCAAAAAAGACATGCACATAAACATATAGAAGTTCTCAGTTGATAAGTATGAAAACAGTATAAGTATGAAACATATGATGCTGTAAACAGGTGCATACAGGATCCACCCCCCCCCCCCCCTTATGGTTGAACTCACCAGATCCAATGGACCCGCAAGCATTACTGCGTTGCGGGTCAAGTAGGCTTAGTATGGTGAGCGGGGTGATGAAAATGGCAACTCCTGGGTGCAATCCTTCCTGGGGTGTTTTCAGGCACAAACATATGGAGAAAGAGCCCACATAGTAAAGTACGTCTTGTTTAATCCATTAAAATCAATCTTTACAAAGTTCCAATCATAAAATCAATCTTTACAAGGTTCCGAGGTGGAGGGCAAATGGATGAACATCAATTACCAGTCCATTAATCAATAGGTTCTCTCACAACCTAACTGCAATTGAACGGGCATATTTGAGCAATACATTTGGCATATGTATTTATTCTCATTTAGATAAGATATTTGTACATATATGAGCAAGGATAATTTTATATTGGTATTTTTAACCGCTTAATGTCTGGAGAATTATTTTTTTAACAATTTAGCCAGCAATGTTCCCTGCCTGTGCAATTCCTTACCTCCTTTGCTGCTCCTTAGTCCTCTGATTTCTTCACATGTGTTGTTGGCTTCTGTGCTCACCTATGGGTATCACCTGCTATTCTCTAGGTTTAAATTTCCTTGCCTTCCATCACTTCCTGGCCCACTTCCCAGTTTGCTTCCCTATATAGACATGTGTATTCAATACAGTGCCAAAAAAGTCCCATTTTCTGTGGTCTGGTCTCTATTTTGTTCTGTATTATTTAGGGATGAGGCATAGTGTATCACTTTTTATGTCCATGATAGCCATGTCATGGTATCATAAACCATGAATCAGACTGAGACAGAAGTACAGTTAAATCACACTTGTTTAATAATAAAAGTAAATAGAATAAACGTAGTCAAAACATAGCCAAAGTTCGGTAACCGGAACGGATAGTCAGACCAGGCCAGAAAGTCAGGAAGCCAGAGATCAGCGTAGTGGAACAGCAAGCAGGATCTGGAGCCAGAAGGAATGTCAGCCAATCAAGTCTTTAACAGGAACACAGGAGATCTCTGTGATGTTGACCAAGGCGATGGCTGGATGGCTTAAGTAGGCAGGACTGACGAGCAGGATTTCATCAACAGGTGAGTCACTGTGGCGAGATAGGAGCTGGCAATTAGCCGACAGCTGAGCGGCCAGCTCAGAAGAAGGAAAGGCTCAGCCTAGCCCTGACAGTACCCCCTCTTCAACAACCCCTCCCCCTCAGAGGATTACCAGGCTTGAGGGGACAATGTCTATGGAAATCACGGAGGAGGACAGGGGCGTGTACATCCAAAGATGAAACCCAAGAGCATTCCTCCAGAACGTACCCTTTTAAATGCACCAGGTACTGTATGCGCCCACGGAACCTACGGGAGTCAACAATGGACTGTACTTCATACTCCTCATGGTTCTCAACCTGTACAGGGTGAGGACGTGGCACCGGGGTGGTAAAGCAGTTGCAGACCAAAGGTTTTAATAAGGACACATGAAATACATTTGAGATACGCATATTAGAAGGAAGGTCCCTGTTTCCAACCTGGTAGGAAGGTGCAGGCAGGCGTCTGCAGTCAGCATGGAGTCTGTACCTATCATTAGCATGTCGCAAAGCCTCCGGGACTTGTGCCCAAGCAAGGGTAACCGAAACCAGGGGCTTATGCTTCTGGATAATTGGGGACGAAACAAAGCCACCTAAGGTCTGCCTGTGACAGGATCTCAAGGTTCGGGCGTTCCCTGGATGGGTAGGACAAGACTTCAAAAAGTGACCTGCCTGGCCACAATAAAGGCACAATCTCTCCCTCCCCCTAAGGGTTCTTTCATCTGCAGAGAGACGCGTGCAGCCCAAGTGCATGGGTTCACCTTCACTGACCGACTCGGGACCAGGAGGTATGGAAGGTGAGGGAGGCAAGGGTGGGACTGCAAAGCTCGGAGACAAATGTACAGGAGGCTTTCGCAAGCGCTCCTTAAAAGAGAGTCTTTCTCTGAGTCTGGAGTCAATGAGGATGGCAAACTTCAACTTCTCCAGCTCAGTGGGTATATCTCGGGCTGCTATCTCATCCTTGATGGTATCTGAGAGACCATGAGAAAAAGCAGCCACGAGGGCCTCATTGTTCCAAGCAACCTCTGCTGCCAGAGTACGGAATTCAATGGTGTAATTGGCAACAGTTCTCGTACTCTGTTTGATGAACATGAGGCACTTTACAGCAGAAGCATGCGGGAACATTAAATACCCTTTTAAAAGAAGCCACAAACTCAGGGTAACTCAAGACAACAGGAGGGTTTGCCAAGCCCAAGGCTCTCTCAGAAAGCAAAGATATCACGAAACCTACTTTGCTTCTGTCCGTGGGAAATGCCTGGGGCAGCATCTCAATGTATATCTCAACCTGGTTGAGAAACCCTCTGCATTGGACTGGATTGCCCCCAAATCGCTGGGGAAGCGGAGCGGTACCAGACATACCTCTTATAGAAGTAATACTTAAGGCGGGTGCCTGCACAGAGACTGGAGCAGCAGCAGGGATGGCCTGCAACACAAGTTGTACCGGAGCAGCCACAGTGGGAGATTCCAGGTGAGCCGCGCGACTCAGGAGTGTTTGTAACGCCATGGCAAACTGATCCATGCGGTGATGCTGCTCATCCAATCTGGAAAAAATATTACCAACAAGTGGATTGACTGGATCTTCTAAATTCATGGCTTTCGCCTACTGTCAGAAACCTTGAATCAGACCGAGACAGAAGTACAGTTAAATCAGACTTGTTTAATAATAAAAGTAAATAGAACAAAAGTATGTCAAAACATAGCCAAAGTTCGGTAACTGAAACGGATAGTCAGACAAGCCAGAAAGCCAGGAAGCCAGAGATCAGCGTAGCGGAATAGCAAGCAGAATCTGGAGCCATAAGGAATGTCAGCCAAGCAAGTCTTTAACAGGAACGCAGGAGATAGTCTCTGTGATGTTGACCAAGGTGAAGGCAGAGATCATCTGGGCTGGACAGCTTAAGTAGGCAGGATTGACGAGCAGGATATCAGCAGGTGAGTTACTGTGGAGAGATAGGAGCTGGCAACTAGCCGACAGATGAGCGGCCAGCTCAGAGGAAGGAAGGGCTGAGCCCAGCCCTGACACATGGTGACATAATTTATTAATGATCAGACTATAAACACTGTAATGTAGCTCATATGGATAATCCTAACTTATTTTGGGAAGTAGGAAAGGCATTTATTAGAGGCAGAATTATTTCATAAGTGACAGCATATAAGAAAAATTTGAAAGAGTCCAGTTTTAATTACATGAAGCTCAAAGTAGGTTAAATAAAGCAATTACACTGGAAACGAAGAATAAATGTCTTTCTTCCAAAAGATAGTTTGATATCTGGGCAGATTGTCTGGAGCAACTGCATACTGTACATATGAATGTGCAGTATCATACATTTGGCAATAAAGCTGTAAGGATGCTAGCTAGACTGTGTAAGTGGGTTGGTCATTCCACTTGTATATATAAGCTGAAGGAGGACTCAGGTACCTATACAAACTCCCCTAAAAAGATTATGCATATTCTATAAAAGTATTATACCTCACAATATTCACAAGATCAGTTAGAGCAGTGGTCTCCAAACTGTGGCCCTTTGCTTGCTTTCATCTGGCTCTTGGGGCACTATTTCATCCACTGACACCAACTGAGGGGTGCAATTTCTCCCAATGACACCAACTATGGGGCCCAATGACACCAATGATGGCACCCAATTCCGCCCAATGACACCATCGATGTGGCACAGTTCCTCTCACTGACACCAAAGACAGGGCAATGTTTACTCCCACTGATGCCTGGACATTTTCTACTCCCATGGTCCAGCCCCTCTAATGTCTGAAGGACAGTAAACTGGACCTTTGTTTGGAGACCCCTGAGTTAGAGTATAAAATAGGGGAATTTTTGGCAAATATACTATTGTCAAGGGTTCATCCCTCTAAACTGGAAAGATTAAATAGCAAAAGGAGGAGGAAGCTGAAGTTAAGATTACGATTAAATATAAGGTTTTCCCCTTGATTTTTTTAAGGTGATTCAGGAAAATATTGTTCCAGTCCTTACTCTTCTGTATACTATGTGGGAGGGGCTCCATATTTTCATTCTAGATCAGAAGCCTTTATAAAACTCCTTCCTAAAAAGAGAAAAGACACTTGTAGAAATGCACCCACATTCACTCAGGTTGAACTGGATGGACTGGTGACTTTATTCAACCTTACTAACTATGTAACACCAGCATCACATTATAAACCAATCTCATTATTAAATGTTAAAATCCTTTCAAATATTATAGATGGGCGCATGTCTGACCTTCTTCCAAGTCTTAAATTCACTTCAGTCAGGGTTTGTTTCCAACTTTAATAAAGTTATATTTGTTCTCGAATATGCTAAAATGTATCCAACGTAGGATATAGTGATTATAGCTTTAGATGCATAAACATTTTTGACAACATTGCCTTTAAAGCAAAGTTATAATGTGCTAGTATGCATCGCATACTAGCACATTATGTGTAACTCACCTTAGAACGAAGCCCTTCCAGCGGCAAGCTGTCACCGCTGACAGGGCTTCCATCTTCACCCGGTCTTCCTTCCCAGGTTCACGGATCCCAGCTATGTGAGTGGCTGAGCCACGATATCACTCCTGCACATGCGTGCGGGAGCCGCCGTTTACGGCACAGGACTCTGGCCTGCGTGGCCGCTCCTTCAGTGTGCATGCGCCGTGACGTCAGTGCACATTTAGGAGATACTTACAGTACCTATAGGTAAGCCTATAGGTAAAAGTCATGTATGGGAGTTTACTCCCACTTTAAATGTTTGTGCAAAATTATGACTACTATTGGCTTTTCTAGTAATATCTTGGGAAAAATATTATTTTCCCACAGATATGATTTACACTATGAATTATCACAACCGATTGGACAAAGGTGTAAGCTTTCACCACTTTTATTTTATATTGCTATTGAACCAAATATATAGATAGGGAAACAAAATCGGAAAAATATAGATTAAAACTGTACTATTCACAAATAATTTATTAATTTTCCCATCACTGTATAAATTCTAAAAAAAAAAAGTAACATTTTCCTAATTACATCTATACGTTTTAGAAATTGGGTACAAAATACTCCATTCATACTAGTGAAGGAATATATTACATATTTAGGGATAAAAATCGGTAATACCTTATCCTCATTAAAAACAATGATGATTTCGCACTAAAAACACAGAAAAAATATATACATATATATGTGTATAAAAAATAAATACAATATGTATAAATACTAATATATAGTGCTAATAAATATATAAATAATAAATGGTGATTACATTAATATATTCGTGAGTCCCATACAAGTGGTGAACCAAATAAATAAAAAATTGATAATGAATAAATAAAGTATAGTGCACAATGTGCTAATAATTGCAAAAAAAGTGTATAGACATGCATAAACACAGTAATCCTAGTAAGTCCAAGGCTATATATGAGAGATAAACGTTCTATAGCATGGAGGTGATCATAGAATGGAGTGGTAGAGTCCAGATGGTGTATTCCAATAGCAACCCAAAGGAAAAAACATCAACAGAATCCGTTAACCACAGATCAGTCTCTGAAGGTAAGAAGGGGTAACCGCAACAACAGTGGTCTTCTATGGCAGAGGGGATGAGGGGTATGTGAGGACCTAATCCTTAACCGTGCTCACTAGCCTCTCACCTGAAGATCACTTTCAATAGGCATCCAGAAAACAGGTACACTCTGCCTCAACTGTGCTCATCCTCTGGCTCCGCTAGCTGGGTGCTTCTGAATAGGAATATCTCACCAGCTTCCTTGTTTATACAAGTTCTTACATGTGCAATACCTCTTGTGTTATGTCAGCAGACTCCATAGCTGGGAATCCAGCAGCTTGTTGTACTAATTGAATCCTCATTGTATGCTTTGAACTATCCACCATTCATAAGTGGGGGTGGGCCAAACGGACCCCTGTTCAGTTCACACCAAAACTTTCAAACATTGAAAGTTTGAACCCGAATAACTAACCCCATTAAAGTCAATGGGACCCAAACGTCAAAAATTAAAAGTGCCCATTTTGAAGGCTTATATGCAAATAATTGGGCATACAATGGTTATAAGGGTCCGGGTCCTGCCCTGGGGGAAATGTATCAATAAAATAAAAGTTTGTGAAAAACTTCATTTTTAAATGAGCAGTTTATTTTTAAAGTGAAAGCATAAAAATGAAAAATTCCTTCCAATATAGAGCCTGGGGGGTCCCCTTAGTCTACCTGTAAAGTGGCAGATCTGTACCATGTCTAGAATCTGCTGCAGCAATAATTGCATTTATAAAGCCAAAAAAAATGACATTTTCCCTGCAAGCTGCCTTTATTTTGCTCAGCAACAGCTGGGGAGCCAGTGTGTATGATGAGGCCTGAATGTAGTGCACTGGGAACAAGATTAGAGATTTTTGGATACATTCTGATGTCACTTGGACTTTGGATAGAAGTAACTGGTGCGTAAAAATTGGTCTTTGGGCATCGGTGGCGCCTTCCCACTGTAACCCTATAGAGGTACTCCTGATGAAAGAAAGAATTGGATTTGCTGTAAAAAATTGCAATGATATGCACCTGTCAAACAGGTGCAGAAAAATTGGTCTCCTCCATCATCATGATTACCACTGGAGACAACTTGGCAATACGCTGCGGATGGGGGAACATGAATGCCAATTCGTCTACCAGTGTTCTCCCCTCTCTCTAGGCCCATGTTCCTGTCATCCTCAACCTCAGAACCAACTATATATATATATATATATATATATATATATATATATATATATATATATTAAAATCTCAGAGAGCTACTGTATTATGAGGCACATTTTTAGTGTCTCCCCTACAGTCACCAATTTAATAACAGATATGAAAAAAAAAAGTAGTAATGTATATTGGGTGTTTTCTAAGTAATATGTCTAAGGGGATTATTACAGGTTGCTGTCTGGTGTGGACAACTGTTATGCCCCGTACACGCGGTCCGATTTTCCGACGGAAAATGTTCGATCGGATCATGTTGTCGGAAAATCCGACCGTGTGTGGGCTCCATCTGACTTTTTCCGTCGGAATCTCCGACACACAAACTTTGAGAGCTGGAGCTCAAATTTTCCAACAACATGGTCCGATCGTGTTAATTCCGATCGTGTGTAGCCTAGTTCAACGAACAAAGTGCCATGCATGATCAGAAGAAATTTGGAGACAAAAGCTATTGGCTACTGGCCTCTACTTAGTTCCGTCGTACTGTTGTACGTCACCTCTTTCGAAATGATCGGATTTTCTGACAACTTTGTCCGACCGTGTGTGCGGAACACCAGTTTCAGACAAAATCCGTCGGAAAATATCCGACAGATTTTGTGGTCGGCATGTCTGACAGTGTGTACGGGGCATTAGTGTTTATATTTGTTGTTTTATGTTTAGTTGGAATTACAGTATTTATGATAAGTATAGTGTATGCTTAATCAATATATAGTGCAGGGGTAGGCAACCTTTTGAGCACAGTGTGCCTAAAAATGTTTTCAAAGAAAGTGAGCGTGACGATTTTATAACATAAAAATTTCAACTTCACACTCTCAAACTCGAAAAAGATTTTTTTATAAAGTAAATGCTGTAAACTACTTTAGTTGTGAGAAATTAACATCCTGAACTCTCACGCCTTAGATGAGCCCCAATTCCTGTAACTCCACAACTCAGATGAGCCCCAATTCATGCACCTTCACACCTCAGATCACTGTCCCCCCTGCAAATCAGTTTCACTACTGTACCCCCCTGCTCATCTGCCCCACCACTGTAACCCCCTGCACATCTGCCCCACCACTGTACTACCCTGCACACCTGCCCCACCACTGTACTACCCTGCTCATCTGCCCCACCACTGTACCTCCCTTTACATCTGCCCCACCACTGTACCCCCCTTTACATCTGCCCCACCACTTTACATCTGCCCCACCACTGTACTACCCTGCTCATCTGCCCCACCACTGTACCTCCCTTTACATCTGCCCCACCACTGTACCCCCTTTACATCTGCCCACCACTGTACCACACTGCTCATCTGCCCCACCAATGTACCCCCTTTCTCATCTGCCCCACCAATGTACACCCTTTCTCATCTGCCCCACCACTGTAACCCCCTGCAAATCTGCCCCACCACTGTAACCCCCTTCACATCTGTCCCACCACTGTAACCCCTGCTCATCTGCCCTACCAATGTTCCCCCTTTCTCATATGCCCCAACACTGTACCTCTATGCACATCTGCTCCACCACTGAACCATCTTCTCATCTGTCCTAACACTGAACTTATCTGCTCATCTGCCCCACCACTGCAACCCCCTTTCTCATCTGCCCCACAACTGTAGCTCCTGCACATCTGTCCCACCTCTGTTTCCCCTGCTCTTCTGCCCCACCACTGTAACCCCCTGCTCATGTGTTCCACCGATGTACTTCCTTTCTCCTCTGCACCCCTCTGCACATCTGCCCCACCTCTGTATCCCCTGCTCCTTTGCCCCACCGCTGTAAACCCCTGCTCATCTGTCCCACCAATGTACCTCCCTTCTCCTCTGCCCCAACACTAAACCCCCCCTGCTCATCTGTCCCACCACTGTAACCCCCTGCTCATCTGCCCCATCACTATACTCCCCTGCTTTTCTGTGCCATGCTGAACCCCCTTCTCATTCCTCCCACCACTGAACCTCCTGCACATCTGTCCCACCCGTTAACCCCCCTGCTCATCTGTCCCACCACTGTAACCCCCTGCTCATCTGCCCCATCACTGTACTCCCCTGCTTTTCTGTGCCACGCTGAACCCCCTTCTCATTCCTCCCACCACTGAACCTCCTGCACATCTGACCCACCCCGATAACCCCCCTGCTCATCTGCCCCATCAATGTACCCCTTTTCTCATCTGCCCCACCACTGTACCTCCCTGCATATCTGCTCCACCGCTGTATCCCCATGCTCTTCTGTCTCAATACTGAATAGCCTTCTCATCTGTCCTAACACTAAACCCATCTGCCCCACCAATGTTCCCCCTTTCTCCTCTGCCCACCACTGTACCTCCATGCACATCTGCTCCACCACTGAACCATCTTCTCATCTGTCCTAACACTGGACTTATCTGCTCATCTGCCCCACCACTGTAACCCCCTTTCTCATCTGTCCCACGACTGTACCTTCTGCACATCTGTCCACCTCTGTTCCCCCTGCTCATGTGTTCCACCGATGTACTTCCTTTCTCCTCTGCACCCCTCTGCCCCACCTCTGTACCACCTGCTCCTCTGAACAACCGCTGTAACCCCCTGCGCATCTGTCCCACCAATGTACCCCCTTTCTTATCTGCCCCAACACTAAACCCCCCTGCTCATCTGTTCCACCACTGTAACTCCCTGCTCATCTACCCCATCACTGTACCCCCCTGCTTTTCTGTGCCACCGCTGAACCCCCTTCTCATCCCTCCCACCACTGAACCTCCTGCACATATGGCCCACCACTGTACCCTCTTGCTCTTCTGTCCCACCACTATAACCCCCTGCTCATCTGCCCCATCAATGTACCCCTTTTCTCATCTGCCCCACCACTCTACCTCCCTGCACATCTGCTCCACCGCTGTATCCCCATTCTCTTCTGTCTCACTACTGAATCACCTTCTCATCTGTCCTAACACTGAACCCATCTGCCGCACCTCTGTGCCCCCCTGCTCTTCTGCCCTACCACTGTAACCCCCTGCTCATCTACCCCACCAACATACCTCCTTTCACATTTGCCCAACTTCTCAACCCTCTGCTTTTTTGACCCAACACTGTACCCTCCTGCTCATCTGGCCCAACACTGAACCCCCCTGCTCATCTCTTTTCCCACTGTACCTCCCTGTACATCTGCCCCACCGCTGTACCCTCCTGCTCTTCTGTTTCACCTCTGAACCCCTCCTGCTCATTTTCCCCACCGCTATACCCTCCTTCTCATCTGCTCCACCGCTGATATGCAGAGTGGTGAAAGGAAGCAGAGATGAGACACATCTACCTGTCCTGGCACACTCATCCTGCTGATCCACCTCTCGCATTCAGGCCACGTGCTTGTATGTGATGTATGTTATGTATGTGATGTCACATACAAGCATCTGGAATGGATGTGCAATGATGAGCTCAGGTCAGGGGCATTTTCTGAAAGCAGTGGGGCTGTGTGCAGAATCATAAGTTTGGCCCCCGCACCTGAGAAAATGGGCAGCGCTCTGCGCCGCAGAAAAAGTTGTGTGTGTTTTTTATTGTGCTGAATACTGGCTGTGGCTTAAAGGGACACAAAGTGCAGGCGTTCAGTAGTAAGTGATGCAAAGGTTCAGGAATAATTTCAACAAAGTTCCCAGAAACTCAACAGTAATTCCACAAACTCTCACCTGATTGTGGTTTTCTCAATTACAGTGAAATCCCTTCTTTCTGTGATTGGTTGTGGCAACCAAGCAAGTCGTCTTCCTCCAGATGGTGGGCAGGGCTAGCAGGACTGTGATTGGCTTTAGCAGTGGCCAATGACAGTCCTCCTCCTGGAAACAGGGACCGCCCCCCCCCCCCCAACCGAACTGCACCCAATCTCTTCGCCATCACAAAAGCTGATGATCGCAGCTACAGCAAAGTTAGAGAACCAAAAAGGTTTTCCCATCTTTTACAATATGTGGGGGCACAGTGCCCCCCCCCCTTCAGTGCAGGTGCAGCATGGGGAAAATTCTGAAATTGGAATGCATTAGTGTCTCACTGACACTTCCCAGTTGACGGGGAGGGAGTCGAGTGCCGGAAAAAGAAGCTTCATGTGTCGGGGGTTACCTACCGATGATATAGTGTATATATTTTTTTATATATTTTAAAAAGAAAAGAATGGTTAGGTGCAAAAAGAATATACAGGGGGTCCCCGAGTTACGAACTCGTTAGGGACTGTCCTCCTGTTCTTAAATCGGAAATGTTCGTAAGTCGGCCGCGCATGCGCAGAACGACAATTACGGACATTTCCGATGTTCCGTCGAATGCCGTACTGTGCATGCGCGGCAAATTACAGACATTTCCGATGTTTGCCGTCATTTTCCGAGGCTCCGTCTGGCCACGCATTCGCAGAACGGCCGAGAGTCCGCGGAAAATGGCAGAGGGTCCCCGCAGCGCCCGATTCGTAAGTAGGAGAGGTTCGTAGGTCGGGCGTTCGTAAGTCGGGGACCCCCTGTATTTTAAAAAGAAAAGAATGGTTAAGTGCAATAATATAATCAAAGTGTAAGTTGCTGATATATTTTTTTATTATTGCTCTCTTGTTGACTATGGGGGTTATTTACTAAAGGCAAATCCACTTTGCACTACAAGTGCAAAGTGCACTTGAACTTGGAAGTGCAGTCGCTGTAGATCCGAGGGGGACATGCAAGGAAAAAAAAAAAATGCATTTTAGCTTGCACATGATTAGATGATAAATTTGCAACCACAGCTACACATGGGTAAAACATACCTTAAAATATCTAGGGATTAATCTAACCAAAGATATAGACTCTCTATATCACAATTATGAACCACTACTAAAAACACTAATTAGAGATCTCCAAAAATGGCAAACGAAAACATTTTCATGGTTCGGCAGAGCTTCCATACTTAAAATGACGATACTACCCAGACTCCTTTATTTCTTCAACGCCCTCCCCATTAAAATACCTGAGACCTTCTTCACCACCCTAACCAGAGCACAGAGACGATTTTTATGGGCAGACAAAAAACCAAGAATACAGATTAGACTCCTACAACTCCCCAAGAACAGAGGCGGTATAGGCCTTCCAAATTTCAGGAAATACCACCAAGCATCCCACATCACACGCATAATAGACTGGCACTGCCATAAGACAAATAAAGACTGGATACAACTGGAACAATACCTCACACCATACAACCTCTCCTTCTACCCCTGGACGAGACACTCCAAAACAGACAAAGAACTAGACCACCCACTGGTGTCAACCACGCTAAAGATCTGGCACAAAATAGCGGGGAAACACAAACTTGCATCAATTCCAGGCCCACTTACACCAATCACAAACAATCCAGACTTCCTCCCAGGCCTACACCTCAAACACATACAGGCACGAACGACGACTCAATGTGTGACAAACTCACAAATAAAAACACTAGATGACTTACGTACAGAATGGGAAGGTCCATTTCCTGGTTTTTGGTTCTATTTACAACTAAAAGATTTCTTGTTAAACAGTAAATATAGAGCATCATACTGCATTCCACTACTCCCTTTAGAAGAAATATGTCTCAAAGGATCCCCTATTAATAACACTACCTCGTTAGCTTATAACTGGCTAAGCCAGACTGAGGAAACAGACAATGATAGACACAAAAAGAGGTGGGAAAGGGACCTAAATATTACAATAACGGACGCACAATGGGAGAAGGCATGTATCATGACCCACAAAAGTTCCTTGAGTTCCAGATATCAAGAAATATCGTACAAAATACTAACTCAATGGTACATCACACCCCTCCAAACCAGGAAATGGTCTTCCACAGGTACTGACTCCTGTTGGAGATGCAACAGAAACAGGGGCACCTTCCTCCATATCTGGTGGACATGCCCCCCAATCCTAACATTCTGGACAGAAGTAATAACATGGATTAAAGCCATAACAGAAACCAGATTAGAACTCACACCTGCAGCCTGTCTGATAAATGTAAACAACGCCGCTATAAGCAGATACAAAAGATCCCTCACCAGACACCTTTTGCTAGCAGCCAAAACACTTATCCCCCTTCACTGGAAGACCGCACACACACCCACCATCAAAGACTGGATTGACAGAACAAACTACATTCACAAAATGGAAGAAATAGCCGCAATGAAACAAGAAAACAACCCCCGCTTCAATGAAACATGGCAACCATGGTTGCTATTTAAGTACTCATCTGACTACATCTCGCTCACTGACTCAAATGATTCAGATAATCCCACATCAACTAGTCCCACATCTCCTCACCACCCAGACTGATCTATAGACCCCTAACAGGATACAAAGATAAACAACAACCAGATCCTCATAATCTATCAGACCTCAATTTGGTTAATTGATACTCTTGAACCAACGCCAGAGATCTCCACACTATGCGATATAACGAAATGTGACCCAATTGACCTACACCAACACCCTGAAACCCTCCAATACCTCCCCCCCTCACCCCTCCCACACCTTCCCCTTACAGACACTAACTCAGTGAAGTGTTTAAGTTAAGTTTAAACCACATGTTATATTATCTGTTCTGTTTCAATTCTTAATAAAAACTTTTGATTGTGAAAAGAAAAAAAAAAGAAAATAAAATTTGCAGAGCTTCCCCTCATTTCAGATCTACCCCATAGATTTACAGCGACTGCACTTGTAGTGCAAAGTAGATTTGTCTTTCGTAAAAATACCCCCATTGTAGTATCATTTGGGAAATGACTAATAAAATTAAAAAATAATAATTAAAAAAAACATGTTACTGTGCACCTCTCACGAATCTCTTCCCATGACAGCGAATGCTCTCTCCAGACCGGCTGTCACAATTTAAGAAAACAGCTCCACCCCACACATCTGCATTATTCTTTCACACAGATCTGTGAATAAAATTAACAAGTGCCGCCTGCCACTGCAGCAGATGGGTTATAGCTCTCAATAAACTGCAAGGGCGCTGATGAACACTTGCGTAGTTCATTACTCTTCCTGCACTTCAGTAACTGTCTGCAGGTTTGGACAGCTGTACTGAGTGCAGAGGCCTGAAATTTGATGGTGCAGTGCTCCGCAGGCTCCTAAGAAAAAAAAAGTTATTCTTGTTAAAAAAAGAAATGCTAATTTTTTGCAGGTTAAGTAAACTCTCAAAAAAAAAAAAAAAACATTTGTTTTAATTTACCGCTTTCTCCACATTTGCCCCTTTCCTCTCCCTGATGTTTAGGGTAGGACCATTAACCATAGCGGTCCTAAAGTGTGGCTTATAGTTTCTTATCTCAGAACTAAAGATTATTCCAAAAGACATTACACAGAAAACATGGCACTTGCTTTGCGCATATTTTAAAATTAATTTAAAACCAAAGTTCTTCTTTAACCCCTTGTCTACCATGGTAGATTTATAAACATCCTGGTATCCAAGGGGTTAAAAAGGCTGGGTTCACACTATTGCAAATTGGATGCGGGTTCCCCCTGCATCCAAAAAACACAGTCACTTCCAGCGCTAATGGGTCTTCCAAGGTGTGGAATAACAGATGTCAGATAAAATGGTGGTGTGAAAGGTGTATATACGGTATCCAAAACTGGGTGGATGCTGCCTTCCTCAGATGGGGTAATCCGAAAGGAACTAGGAAAAAAAAAAAACTGAAATGGAAGGCGCGCACACCTAGTGCATTACCAAAGATAATTTAATAATAAGACATTTTTATATAAAAGTGGGCACTCAAACACAGTGCATGGATATGCACAGAACATGGGGTACAGCTAACCCCGTGTTTAGTGCATGTCCATGCACTGTGTTTATGGTCTTTTGTGAGTACCAACTTTTATATAAAAATGTCTTATTAAATTATCTTTGGTAATGCACTAGGTGTGCGCGCCTTCCATTTCTGTTTTTCTTGTAGTTCCCCGCATCCAATTCACGTCAGGAGCCTGTGACTGGCTCTTAATGGATCGGCTGTGGTGTGAATTGCACAGGTGTCCTGTGTGTCTTCTGGTCCCTTGCAGGTCCAAATTCAGACCGAAATCGGACCTGAAACAGTGAACAGGGACACACCGCACCCCTGCTGCCAATTAAGAATCATGTGTGCTTGACTAACTGTAGTGGAGGACAGAGGTGACATTAGGGATCTAATAGACCTCTGCTGTCTTCATAAAGAAAACCTGTCACCTGCCCATGCTATCACAGAGGGGGCTTGTTAGCCCCCCTCCCCCATATAATAGAAATAAAGTTAAATGACAAAAAAAGGGTTACAAGCGCACACACACAAATATAAAAACGAAGTTACTTACGGTAACGTTCTTTCCGGGAGTCTTTCAGGACAGCACCTGAGAGAGACCTTGGCTCCTCCCCTCTGTAGGAAACACCTGCGCCAGCTTGCTATAAATTCCTCCTCCCCTGCTGCTCCTCAGTTCTTTGAAGAGCACCTCCAGTTTGCTGGGGAGACACAAGAAAATATGATACACATATAATAATTTATATCACATTTCCTGTAAGGAAACCTCATACTTGATATACATTTGGGTGGGTACCCGGCTGTCCTGAAAGACTCCCGGAAAGAACGTTACCGTAAGTAACTTCGTTTTTCCCCTATCGTCTTTCAGGACAGCCACCTGAGAGGATAACCGAGCACTTACCCCTAGGGGGGGACCACAGCTTGTAAGACCTTACGTCCAAAGGTCTGATCTTTAGCTGACCATAAGTCCACTCTATAGTGTCTTACAAAAGTGGCAAAGCTGGACCATGTTGCCGCTTTACAAATCTGTTCCGGCGTCGCTCCAGCTCTCTCTGCCTGTGACGCTGCCATTGCCCTTGTGGAGTGTGCCCTGATTCCTTCTGGGATCTGCATACCCCCTATTTTGTAAGCCTGCTCTATGGCTTCCCTTAACCATCTGGCTATTGTACTTCTTGAAGCCTTGTGCCCTTGCCTGGCTCCAGTGTATAAAATAAATAAAGACTCCGTCTTTCTGATTGACTTTGTTGCCTCTAAATAATGCAGGATGCATCTCCTGACATCTAAACTATGAAATTTCACTTCCTTCTCCTGAGAAGGATTCGGACAGAATGATGGTAATACAATTTCTTGACCTCTGTGAAATTTTGAGGCCACTTTAGGTAGAAACCCCGGATCCATTTTGAAGACTATACGATCCGGAAAGATCTGGCAAAATGGGGGTCTGATAGATAGGGCTTCCATCTCACAGACCCTTTTTGCTGTAGTAAATGCTACCAAGAAGATTGCTTTAAGTGTCAGCATCTTCAGGCTGCAATCCTTTAATGGTTCAAAGGGATCTGCTGTCAGAGTTTGTAACACCAATGACAGGTCCCACTTGGGAAAGGCTGTGTTTTGTGGCGGCCTTTGTCTGCTCACGGATCTAAAGAGTCTGATTATCCAGGGGTTTGAGGCCAAACTCCTCTCCTGGTAAACTGACAGTGCTGACACTTGACTCTTTAACGTGCTGAGGCTTAGTCCTTTGTCTACACCACTCTGTAGAAACTCTAGGACTGCTACTGAGCTTTGTGTTTTAAAGTTGTTCTCTGTACACCAACGATTAAAACATTTCCATACCTTCTGGTAGATGTTACGTGTCTCAACCTTCCTGCTTTTCAGCAGTGTGTCTATCAGACGGTTTGAGAACCCTTTAGCTCTTAATAGCTGCTCCTCAGATACCAGGCGGCTAGTTTCCACTTTCCCACCTGTGGACAGTGCACTGGGCCCTGGGCTAGCAGATCCTCTTGGATTGGTAGAAACCAAGGAGGCTCTATGGCTAGTTCTTTGAGCATAGAGAACCACGGTCTCCTGGGCCAGTGAGGTGCTATAAGGATTAATGACGTGTCTTCTGTACGAAATTTCCTTATTACTGGTAGTAGTACTGGTGGGGGAAAAGCATAACATCTGCTGAACGCCCACTTCTGCGCCAATGCGTCTACCCCGAGTGCTCCCTCCTCCCTTTTTAGGGAGAAGAAGGCTTGGACTTTCCTGCTTTCTCTGGAAGCAAATAAGTCCACCTGAGGTATTCCCCATTTTTTGGTAATCTGGTTGAATACCTCTTGTTTTAGCACCCATTCTCCTTCTCTTACTTTCTTCCTGCTGAGAAAGTCTGCCACTCTGTTTAAGTCTCCTTTTAGGTGTACTGCTGAAAAGGAGAGTATGTTTTTCTCTCCCCATCTCAGGATCTCTTCTGCTAGGGCCCACAGAACTCCGCTTCTGGTTCCCCCTTGCTTGCTTATGTAAGCTATTACTGACGAGTTGTCTGATCTGATCTGTACATGATGTCCTTTTAATTCCTTCTGGAAGGACTGGAGTGCGAACCATACCGCTTTCAGTTCTTTCCAGTTGGACGATCTTGTCCGTTCTTCCCTCCCCCAAGCACCTTGTGCTAACTGGGAGTCCAGGTGTGCTCCCCACCCTACACCGCTTGCGTCTGTGGTTAGGATTCGGGAGATAGGTAGGATCCATAGCCGTCCTATGTCTAAATTTTCTGTCTTTCTCCACCACCATAAGGACTTTTTTACCTTTGCTGGTATTGATACCTGCAAATCCAGAGACTCCTGCCTGTGATCCCATATCTTTAATAGGAACATTTGCAGTGGTCGGAAATGCAGGTTTGCCCACTGAACTGCTGGGATTGCAGATGTTAGCAACCCTAGTGTTGACATTATTTTTCTTATAGAACAGGGTATACTGGTCTGTATTGCCTTTATTTCTCTTTGAATCTTTGTTATCTTTTCCTCGGGTAGAAAAACTCTTTGCTGAACCGAGTCTATTACATAACCCAGGTATTTTAACTGTTGCGTGGGTTGTAGACTTGATTTTTCTACATTCACCAACCAACCTAGACTCTCTAGGAATACCCGAGTGTACTCGAGGTTTTCTAATAACCTTTCGGGTGTCCTTGCAAAAAGAAGAAGGTCGTCTAAATAGGCAATAACGGATATGCCTTTTAGTCGTAGTGGTGCCAAAGCTTCTGCCAGAACCTTGGTAAAGATTCTTGGCGAAGATGATAGGCCAAAGGGCAGAGCCTGAAACTGAAGATGTACAGTTTCTTTTCCTGTTTCTATTGCTAGCCTTAGAAACTTCTGGTGATTTGGGTGTATGGGTATGTGCAGGTATGCATCCTTTAAATCCAGCGACGCCATATAACAGTTTGGAGGCAACAGGGCCTTCACTGAATATATGGAGTCCATCCTGAACCTTTTGTAGGTTATGGATAGATTTAGTGGTTTGAGGTTGAGGATCGGCCTGACCTTTCCTGAGGGTTTCTGTACTCCAAATATATGGGAGTAGAAGCCCTGACCTCTTTCTGCCCCTGGTACCCTGATGATTACACCCTGTTTCTTGAGGTCCTCTATGGATCTCATTAACCCTCTGGCTTTTTCCTTGTTGTTTGGCAGCTTGGTGATGTACAGTCTGCTTGGGGGGAAATTTGAGAATTCTAGGGAATACCCGTCTCTTATCGTCCTTAAGATGTATTGACTGGAGGATATTTTTTCCCATTGTGAGATGAAGGCCCCCAGTCTTCCTCCCACTGAGAGGACTTCAGTCCTTATTGCGGGTCTGCTCAGGAGGGCGAAATATTGCTCCTCCTTTGCTATTCCCTCGCTGACCCCAAGGTTTCTTTTGATTAGTTGCCTTGGGTACTGAAAACCGGGACTTGGTGTCCCTCTTTTGCCTCTTTCTATTTTGTGGAGGCTGGGCCCAGGGTGCTTTCCGTTTCAGCGGAAAAGCCTTCTTTTTGTCCGCTGTACGGTCTAACACTTTCTCTAAGCCTGGCCCAAATAACAGGTCTCCCGTAAACGGGATCCCGCATAACTTGGCTTTGGATGCAGCATCCCCTTGCCAAGTCTTTAGCCATAGGGCCCTTCTGGTAGAATTGGCTAGAGCCGAGGATCTGGCTGCCATGCGTACCAGCTCTGCTGATGCATCTGCTATGTATGCAATGCCTTTGAGAAGAGTGGGAAAGGAGGACAAAATCTGCTCCTTCGCAGTACCTTCCTCAATATGTGCCTGTATACGGTTCAGCCAAAACTCTACATTTCTGGCTACCACCGTGACCGCCATGGCTGGCTTTAGGCTTCCCACTGTGGAGTCCCATGACCTCTTTAATAGGGTATCCATTCTTTTGTCCATTGCTTCAGAAAGGACCCCCATATCCTCAAAAGCTAGATCGGTGTGCCTGGAGACTTGTGAGAAGGCAGCGTCTAGTTTTGGGATTTTGTTCCATACTGATGACTCATCATCTGAAAATGGGAACCGTCTCTTTAAGGCTTTAGAGAAGAATGGTTTCCTTTCAGGTTCCTGCCATTCTTTCTTAATTGCCTCTACTAAGACGTCATGAACAGGAAAATTTTTCTTTTCTTGTTCTCCTAAACCCTCATACATCTGATCATGCAGGGATAAAGGTTTCTTTTCCGTCTGTATACCCAGCGAATTGAAATTTTGGTCCCGAAATCGAAAATGCAGGATACACTTTGCTGAAAACCAAAACTGAATTTTATTTAAATATATTTTTTATATAAAATTGTATTATATTTGACTTTTTAATTAATATCAATTTAAATTAATATGCATTTATTGTTGGCCATTATTCCTTTAGTGCAAGAAAAGATCAAGAAAAATGCAGTCTCTAACCATCTCTTATATTATGTCTGCAGTCGCTAACCATCTCTTGTATCATGTCTACAATCTCTTATGCCGCGTACACACGATTGGAATTCGTAATTTCGCTCAAGCTGTGTTGCCTACACACAATCACACAAAATTCCGACGGTCAATAACACAGCGGCATAAGACACGTTCGACAGCACTATAAAAGGGAAGTTTAATGCTTCCGAGCATGCGTCGGAATTGTATACACACGATCGGAAAATCCGATGGAAATTTCCGACGGAAAACCGTTCTGACAGAAAAAGACCGTTGGGCATACACACGGTCGGAAAATCCGATGAAAAGCTCCAATCGGACTGTTTCCATCGGAAATTCCGACCGTGTGCACGCCGCATAACTTAAACATACCGCTAATAGTATTTACAAAATTTCCATTTGGTGCACTTCTAGCAGACCTGATACAAGAGATGATCAGAGACTGCAGACATGATACAAGAGATCAATGCAGCCTCGCCAGTGCCTGTCAGGTGCAGCTTGGCCAGTAGACCACTGGTAAGAAGCTTGCCTTTTACTAGAGTTGCACTGATACTAAGCATTTGCACGAGTACTTGTGCAAAAACGCTCCAATACCTGAACCAATACTACCTTTGAGCCCATACAAAAATGAATGGGCTCAAATTGCACGTGATTTGAACAGGAATGCAATTTGATTCGTATCCAAATCGCATGCGGTTTCCCCCACAGCTCCTGTGTGAATCCAGGCTTGTCATAGTGGCTTCACACAGGAGTGGTGTGGGAAACTGCATGCCATTCGGACAAGAATTGCCCCTCATCCCTGTTCAAATCTTGTGTGATTCTTTTCAGTGCGAGTTGAGCACATTCATTTTGTATGGCTGAAATCACACCGCAAAAGGTATCGGTACGTGATATCAGCGAATACTTGACCAAATGTATCGGTACTCGGAATCACTGGTAAAAAAAACAGTATCTGCACAACCCTACTTTTTTACAGGTATCCATCATCCCTCCAGATCAAAAATAATGTTTGCTCCTAGAAGTATGCATTCTTGTGTTCTGTATTCTGTTTCAACTTCACAAAAGTTGTGCAGTTTAAAGAGAAAGGGTCACTTAAATAAATAAAAAAAAAAAACTGCTCAGGCATGAATTGCACAAACTTATAGGTAGCAACCTCTCAAACCCTGCAGTCCCAGCTTTTTCCTACAATACGTTCTAATAGTATTGAAGTTTCCCACCTCCTGCACGTTCCTACTTTGACAGAGGCTGCCCACCATAGAGAGAAATGCGTCAGTAAGGAATGTGAGGAGACTCTGCTTAGCAGTAAGCTTCAACATTGCCTGGTAATGTTGGAACCGCCTGTGATTCAGCGAAGAAAGGAGTGATTGCGAGGCTGCCTGCACTCCGTACATGTACTTCCCGCCCACCATATAGCAGAATGGACGGCCAGAAAGTGGTTCCGTTATCCTGACTGGGTGTCATATCCAGGAGGATAAGCCATGATCGAGCGGTGGTGTGTCAGTCTGACACACCGCATCTCCAATCGAGGTAAAGAGCCTATGACGTAGGCTCTTTACCACGTGATCAGCTGTGTCCAATCACAGCTGATCACAGTGTAAATAAGAGCCGCGTATCGGCTTTTACGCCACTCGCACTGACAGGTGCGAGTAGAGGAGAGCCAATCGGTTGCTCTCGTGACAGAGGGGTCTGTGCTGATTATCAGTGCAGCCCCCCCCCCCCCCCCCCTGCCCACCAGGGATGCCCACTAGAGCCCACCAGGGATGCCAATTAGGCCCCATTAGGGATGACACTCTGTACCCATCAGTAATGCCTGCCAGTGCCTCCTGATCAGTGCTGCATATAAGTGCCAATCAGTACTGCCTCATCAGTGAAGCAGAAAAAAAAAAACTTGAAAAAGGTACTTATTTACAAAGTTTTGTCACAAACAAAGAAAATCCTTTTTATTTATTTTTTAATTTTCGGTCTTTTTTTTTATTTGTATGGTAAAAAATAAAAACCCAGTGGTGATCAAATACCACCAAAATAAATCTCCATTTGTGGGGGGGAAAAAAAAAAAAAAAAAAAAAAAGATAAAAAATGTAGTTTGGGTGCAGTGTTGCATGACCGCACAATTGTCATTCAAAATGTGACGGCGCTGAAAGCTGAAAATTGGTCTGGGCAGGAAGGTGTATTAGTGCCCTGTATTGAAGTGGTAAAAAAAGAAAAAAAGGACAGGTTTTAGCTAAATAGGGTTACATGATCTTGTGAACACCAACCAGCCTCTTGCAGTTACTATACTATTGGTTTTAGTTTACTTTTATTAAAAACAGCACAAGTAACAATTTTTAGGACATAGCAAAGGTTCACAGCACATGATACCTCTCTTTATTACACTAGAAATGAAGTATTGATACTGGTTCCAGGCAATCTTCTTTACAATATAATGCTGTACAGCCACTAGGCTGCAATTTGTACAAAATTATTCACAGCAGCAGGGAACATGGCTTTCTGGGACATAACACAGTACTCAAGTTCAACTTCTCTGGTCACATCACTTCTTCTTTGTTGCCGCAGCTTCTGCTAGTCGAGCTTCTGCAGCAGCTTGAAGGACAGCTCGACGCTCCTCTAGAAACTTTCCATACTCTTCTGGGCACAGGCTATGGAGGCAAACACCAAATGAAAGGCTGATGTAAAGGTCTGAATAATATTTTGCATACTTGTTTCAGATTAAAAGTATTGAAGCAAGTCTAAAGCCTCGTACACACGATCAGATTGTTGGCAGGGGATTGTCTGTTGACAGACTGTTGTCCTAAAATGTGACCGTTAATAAGCTCCTTCCGACAATTGTTGTCCAACTTTCGGCCAACAAATGTTGGATGACAGGCTAGTAAATTTTTGGCAGACAACGGAGTGTTGTCTGATTTTTCGTATCGTCAGTACACAAGTCCGTCTCACAAAAGTCAAAAGTACAAAACACGCATGCTCGGAAACAATGCTCAAACATGAAATTAGCAGAAGGGGCCCAAAGGGTGGCGCTCAAGAGCTGAAATTCCCTGTGGTATGTCACTACATTGGCATGTCACTACAATTGTTGGCCAACAATTGTGTACCGTTAGTATGCAAGACAAGTTCCTGGCACACGCCCTTTGGACAAAAATCAGATGCTCGGTTGGCCAACAATCTGATCGTCTGTATGAGGCTTAAGTGTGGCAGGCACCTAGAATTTTCAAAAGGAAAGGCAAGCAATGACAGCCTTCATGTTTCTCCAATGAAAGTTTTTTTTTTCTTATTTTAAACAAAAATGAGATCAACAAATAAACAAAAACGTGTTGTGCTAGGAAGATAAAGTGCTAGTGCATCAATAATTAAAAAAATAAAAAAATCACAAGTAATCAGATGATAAAACAAATACAGTGCTTAAAGCGGAGTTCCACCCAAAAGCTGAACTTCCGCTGTCCAGATCCCCCCCCCCCCTCCCTCCTGTGTCACATTTGACACCTTTCAGGGGGGAGCAGATACCTGTCTAATACAGGTATTTGCTCTCACTTCCGGCGCAGCGATCTACGCCATGTCCGGCCCCTCCTCAGTCAGTCCCTGCTGTCTTCTGGAAGACACACAGGTCCCAGAAGACAACAGGGACCACTCAGAATGTGCAGCAAGACTCACACATGTGCAGTAGGGAACCAGGCTGTGAAGCCGCAGGGCTTCACTTTCTGATTCCCTTACTGAAGATGCCAGCGACTCCACCCCGGAGCCAAGGGACAGGTCGGCTTCAGGTGAGGACATCGCAGGCTCCCTGGACAGGTTAGCGTCCTTATTTTAAAAGTCAGAAGCTGCAGTATTTGTAGCTGCAGACTTTATTATTTCGACAGAACTCTGCTTTAAAACAAGACACAGACGTGTACAAATAAATTAAATCCTAAACATCCAAGGAAAGTTCTTTATAGAGACATTATTCTGTACTCCTACAACTTTCTGCTGCCTTTGATACAGTTTGACCACCCAATCCACACCTTTGGTCTCCGTGACTGTACTCGTCGCTGGTTCTCTTTCTACCGTACTTATCCAACAGCACCTTTACCTACAATTCTACTTCCTCTTCCTTTCTCTGTCGGGGTCCCCCAAGGTTCTGTTCTTGATAGTGCCACAGGTTTTTATTTATATTTGTTTATTATATGTGTGTGGATAGTGAGTGCAGCCATCACTATTTAGTCATTTATATTATCATATTTTTCTGACACCTAGAGCAACCATTTTTGTTCTTTAACAAATAAGATTAATTTAAAGCTGAATTCCAAAATTACATTTTTTTCCTACATAGTTATTTTGGTCCAGCTTGGACTCATCACAGGACCCAGGAGACTGAGAATCACTGTAGTAGCAGGGGCTACTACAGTGGTTCTCCCCTTCCACAGGGATCAGATAGGTGTGGAATATTTATACTTACCATTGGACCAATAGAAATACGTGAAAAAACGTGTACTTACCTCTTGAGATCCTGAGCTGTCAAGTGTTGCCGCTCTCATTTAATATTTGGGGAGCAATGTTTGTATAAAGAATATTGAGACTATATGTTTACATAGTTTTGGTATCACTTACCTCTCTTGTTATATTGAAAAACTTCCAACAACATTTCAGTAAAAGAAATAGGTCTTTCAAGTACAGTAATAAATAAATTGAAGGTTATTGAGCCGGGCTCAAATCACAGTGCAAAGGACAGCCAAGATAGGTCTCTGTCCTGTAGTACCTAGCTTTCCACAGCCATGCAGTTAGAGCCAGTGACTGTAAAGCAGGGTAAAAAATTGGACCTTGGGAGACGTCATAGCATGTTGGCTCCAGTGGTGGAGGGGATCATGAAAGGGGTAGCCGTTAGAATGGATAAATCTCTAATCATCATCCCTACATCCTGATGAATGCCTGCATCTGCTCAAGTGACCCAGGAAAGGGCAGCCATGGAGCAAGGGAAATCCCCCAGGGACATCACTCACACACTGCAGCAAAGGCAAGGCAAGCTGTCTCCAGGTGATATGAATGCCTTTGATGTTGATTTGGGTATCACTGGCACATCTATGGCTCCATAACCGATTCATCATACAAATCCACTGGGGGAGCAAAACCTTCCAGACTCCTCCATTACCAGCAGAGTAGTTGCAGCCCATGTGGCTTATGGGACATGTTGGCATTTTTTGTGGGTTGTGTTTTTTTAGCATTTGCCATTCGTTTTTTTTCACTTGGCAAAATGTGTGTTCTAAAGGAGATTGTGCAATAAGATTGTATAGTGTATGGCCACCTTTATCCGCCTAAAGTTACGAGTTGCGCTTTCAGTGCCATTAATTGGCAACACACCAATCACAGAAGCAAACGAATAGCGAGGAGATTGAGTTATAATAAAATTAAGAAGTGGAGAATAGTATAATATAAATTGAATCCTATATAGAAGGTGCGTGTCTGTTGTTTTGTCTTGTTACATGTTTTTTGTAAAATGGATATCTATTATAGTGCTTGATCGATCTAATCTTTTTCTATGTATACCTAGAAACTAAATGAAAATTCCTATAAACTTAGAGGTTTACCACTAATTCTAAAATTTTTGTATGCAATAAGCAATAACAAAAAAAAACAAAACAAAAAAAAAAACACGAATGGCATACGCTGCAAACACGCAACCCACAAAACGCCAACATGTCCCATTAGCTACATATAGCACAGCCCATTTAAATCAGCAGGCTCCCACTATGCTAGATGTGAATGGGGCCTGAAAGTGAAATTGGTGCGATAACACAAGAACAATGAGGCTCCATTCACATCTGTGAGTTTCCTTGCATTTCAGAAACGCGCTGCACCAAAAATCGCAGTAAGAAAAAAAAAAAAAAACCGTGGTAAACTAGCTTGTTACTAACATCTTTAATTTTTATCTGGTACTTGTATACTCTTGTGTTTTCATGACACACACACACACACACACACACACACACACACCAGAAAATACCACCATCTACCTCTTCATTATTTGTTCCTAGAGAATATACTTACTCCCTGACAACTTTGATTCCCAGTGAACAGGCACTGCCATGGAGACACTTTACCACTTCCATCAGTGGCATATCCCGGAGAATAAATGATTCGTCTTTAGATTTCACCAGTGCTATTTCATATAACTGCTTCAAAGTCAACATCCCTGCAACTTCATGACCTAATGACACAGGAGAAGAAGAAAGTAATTACATTTCTGTACTCACTGAAAATCCTTCACAATGCCAGTAGCTGTTTAAGCAGCAATAACATTGTGTAGCCTTAGTACTAAAAAGGGGAAACCTCAACCTAGCAAAGGTCTTCTATGTACTCTTGCAACAATGAGGCTTCAGAGATTGGGTCAGAAAAAAAAAAAAAAAAAAAAAAAAAAATGCTCTGGTCCCGATAACTCCATAAGGAATCCCTGTACTGTGGAGTCTAATCAGAACACAGATAGGTAGTCACTGCTGACATCAGGACAATCACTGAAAGACCACAGTATACTAGAGAACTGGAAAACTTGCACTTCCAAACTGACTGGAGAATCAACAAAGAACTCAGGGCTGTCCCAGAGCGAGACACCAGTAGCAATGGATTGGAAAAACCTGCGATTGTTGGCCGACAGGCATTTTTCCAATTCAGCATGAATCTACCAGCAGTTGTCGATAGTTTGCAAAATCTTCCCAAACTTAAGTTGGCTATACATTTTTTCTCGTACGATTTTCTTTAGGATTTACTAAGGATGATGCCGTATGCAAACACGCCGGAGCTCATCCTTAGGATTTACCTTCAACTATGTAGTACAAGGGCCTGCCTGACTGCATACAAAATTGAAAGTGCTTACGTTTGCCCTCATATTATATGGTTTTGGTAAATCTAAAAAGGAAAGTTGTGGAAGAAAAATTGTATAATGTATGGCCAGCCTAACAGAAAACAGCAAAGCTGAAGAAACCACATCCAGTCTCCGAGGACACCAAGTGAAACTCAGCAGGTGTGAGAGGTCAGACTCTAGGGGACTGGCCTACAGTTTCTATGTGCCTAGTGTCCATTTCCCCTGTAGGTTGCAAGTATACCCCATGATTTCCTATTACCATAAAACATTGTCCCTCAATGGATGGTAGACAAAAGAAGTTCATTCTTCATTTATTTTTTATTTGTTGTTAAGATATAAAAAAAAATTGTCAACAGCTTGGAAGAAGTTCAATCCCTTCTCTAAAACACCAGGACAGCCAGTACCAATGTGCTATTTAATATGGAGGAGCTTGTGTCAATTAAAATGCCAGTGAAACTTTTATTTTAGATAGAATAGAAAAACTCAGAATCTCTAGAACAGCCTTCTGTAACCACATGATGCTATGACAAGAAATACAGGAATCAGACATCAGTGGGACAAGAAGACAGAAATAAAAAGCTGGCAAGCTTCCCAATTTCCATTTTCATTGAAGACATTTTTGCAGCACTCTGTTCAACTAGATTTTACTTAATTTCCCATCCCTTTTACATACATCAAGACAAAGTTAGGGAAATCTCCTGATTTGGGTAACATACAGCAATAAACTGGCATGTCTAACCCTCCTTTAGGGCAATAACCTTTTGTGTCTGTCCAACACATTTCACTGGAATGTAAAATCTAATGGTTCGCATTGACAGGTGTTCTAGCCATATGCTGGGTTTTCCATTGAAACCTAGCACAACGCAAAGAGGACTAAACTCGGCCTCTGACCTGTCCTGTGGGTTACTCACATAAAAGGTCAGTGGGATTCTGCAGACCCACGTTTTATAGGCACTCCAAAAGCAGGTCAAAACAGGAATCACCTGTCAACTAGATCTCTAAAAAAAATATATTCACTACTTTACAAGAAAGCAAAAAACAATACTCAACCCTCAGTATTAATAATTGCGATGTCTAGCAGTCTAGTCTTTCAAAAACGAATGCAGCCTCTTGCTGCATATGTTCTCTCTAATGCCGCGTACACACGGTCGGAATTTCCGATGGAAACAGTCCGATGGTAGCTTTTCATCGGATTTTCTGACCGTGTGTATGCCCATCAGTCTTTTTCTGTCGGAATTTCCGACGGACTTTGGATTGAGAACCTCCAACGGAAAACCTTTCTATTGGATTTTCCGATTGTGTGTATGCAATTCCGACACGCAAAATTCCGACGCATGCTCAGAAACAATTTGACGCATGCTCAGAAGCATTAAACTTCCCTTTTATAGTGCAGTCGAACGTTTTTTAAGGCGTGGTGTTATTGACCGTCGGAATTCCGACGGGAAAAACCATCAGAGCTTTTTTCCGACGAGAATTCCGGCCGTGTGTACGCGGCTTTAGGCTTGATTCACACTAACGATTTTTGATGCATTTTGCAGAAATGCAGGGAAATTTTTTAACATGGGTGTCTATGGCACATGTTCACATCAATGCATTTTTGTGCCTTTGCGTTTTTGGACAGGGTCAGGGACTTTTTTTCATGCAAAATGCAGCATTTTGCATGTAATGGAAGTCAATGGACCCGTATCCAAAACGCAAGTACCACGTTTTACGTTTTTTTTAAATTAATTTTTTTTACAAAAAAAATAAAAGAAAGGCAAAACCGCAATAAAAAACACATGTCCAAAAACGCGTCAAGCACCACAAAAATGCTCAAAAGCATCATGCATAGATGTGAATCGAGCCTTAGGGCTCATGCACACAGGACATTTAAAAAACACCATCGCTGCTGCCAGGAAAAAGCAGCGTTAAAAACACATGGTTAGCCGGGTTTTTGATCAGCGTTTATATGCTTTTTTTTAGTAAACACTCCCTATAATGTAAAAACGCCTAAAAAATGCCAAAACGCAACTAGATGCTTGTTACAGCTCAACAGCTGTATGTATGTATGTATGTATGTATGCATGTATATATATATTATATATATATATATATATATATATATATATATATATATATATATATATATATATATATATATATATATATATATATATATATATGACACACACACACGTCAGACAGCAGCTGTAAAAACGTCCTGTGTGCATGTGCCCTAATAGCGTATTGCGTGCACAAGCTATCAAAGCTAAAATTGTTTAAAAGCCATAGAAAATAGGAGCATCTAACCTGGAACATGTGCTGAAATGAAGACCAGGACTGCCATTATTACCAATAGGTGTACCAGTCCTCAGACTGTCCAAGGCACTGGGCTGTAAAAGAGAAAGTTTTCTCTTCCCCTTGCACAGCATCAGAACCAGGAACTACAGTGCTCAGGAAGTGGCATAACTTCACTTGAATTTGGCGCCCGGCATGTCCCCAAATAGGGACATCCTTTTACTGCCTTAGAAGACTAGTTCCAGGAGGAGAATTCACAAACCCAGAGGCCTGAGAAAAGGAGGGACCTGCATCAGGCATGTCCACCTAGGGGGCCAAATACAAAGGGCGGTAGGTGGAGAAATACAGATGCAGAGCCCCGAACGGTGCCTCCTTCCACAAGTTTCCAAGTAGCAGGTCTCCTCCAGATGGAGGAAACACAATAAGCGAAAGAGAGCACTAATCTGTTATGTGCTATCCTGGAAGATAACTTGGGAAAGTGTGAATTCCCTTATTAATTACATATATTGCAAGGGCTTACACATTTTTACAAATTCCTAATTGCTACCTTCCGTATGAACTCCACTTACTTCCAACTTTCTACTTCCTGATTTTGGAGTAGAAGGGTCTTCCTTCTACACCAAGGGGTTTATTTACTAAAGGCAAATCCACTGTGCACTACAAGTGCAATGCAAGTACAGTCGCTGTAGATCTAAAGGGGACATGCAAGGAAAATAAACAGCATTGTTGCTTGCACATGATTGGATAATAGAAATCAGCAGCGTTTCCCCTCAGATCTACAGAGACTGCACTTTCAAGGGCACTTGTAGTGAGGTGCACAGCAGATTTGCCTTTAGTAAATCAACCCCTAAGTCTCAGCGTTGCGTGAGCAAAATAAATAAATAAATAAATTTGTGGGGAGTTCCACCACTAATAGTACTAAATATCTCCATACAAAGAAGACCATTTGTTCACAAAATCAAAGCTGTTTGAAGACTGAACTAGAAATGGAGCTTATGTAGAAATTACTGTATATGTTGTACATTTAACAACAGTGGAGTTACTATTTGGAGTGAAAGCTCAAGAAAAATATAGCAAATGACAGTTACAGAGTCTCCTTGCTGTTGGTGATCCCATTTGGAAAGCTTTTTGGGGGGATCCATATCAAGGACCCATGTTAAGCCACCATCTCATCTTTATATCATCCCCTCTGTCAGATAAAAAGCTGAATCCTAGTGTCTGTGCTTTATATAAAAAAATAAAAAGCCAACACAATTGCTACCCATTTTAACAGCATCTCCCAGCGATAAGAGGACTCCAGGCTCTCAGCGCTCCCTGTGTGATATCTCCAGTGGTCAGGGCCGAGATTCCCCTGCTGACGACCGTCAGGAAGACGGGGTAGAGACGAGTAGAGAGCCTGGAGTCATATAATCACTGGGAGATGCTGTTAAAACAGGTAGAAATCTTTTTTTTTTTTATAAAGCATAGGCACTAGGACACAGCTTTTTATCTGACAAAGGGGATGATATACAGATCAGTTAGATTTGAAACAGCAGGGATAAGAGCAGATCAGCAATAGTGAGGGGGGAGGAAGAAAGACAGAGGGATACAGTGGAGAGCTGCAGATAGCAGTTTATAACGGAGGCACGTGTGCTGACAACTGTCTCGAGGCTCAGCAGCCCTGATATAGCGCAGTCAGCATACAAAAAGGGAGGGTAGAAACTGGCAGGATAAGCCAGGTATTTCAGGTGATACAGGGGGCCAAAATACACAGCACAAGCACTGTACAACATGCTTTAAAAAGGAACAGAATCTTTATTTTTATCTTTTTGGGTTAACAAACGCTTTAAGATTTTCTGTCCAAATGAGGTAATTCAGAACCAAAAAAAAAAAAAAAAAAAAAGGAGCACAGACAGCGTTGGGGCTCGTTCACACTAGTGCGATGACTGGCATTTTTTTCCCCACTGGAAGACGCCAGGTCACCATTAGGGCACATAGGAGACAGCTGTTATCTACATGCGCTGCTCCCGCAGGTGCATTATGGTCTGCTGTGATTAAAAAAAAAAAAAAAAAAAATGCAGATATATGGCATTTTATCACAGCGCACAGGAAGGCACTGCACGTCACAACACAATGCACCGAGCTGCTGTGCAATGACATGAATAAAGTAGTAAAATGCACTTCACACCACCCCCACACCGTGGCTCACTGCAGCCGAAACGGATGCTGCTCATACACTAAAGTGTGCGGGCAGTATGAACAAGACCTAAAAAAATAATTTTTTTTAAAAACTGGCATTTCTCTACTCTCAGGGGAAAAAGAAAACTTTGACTGCAGATTTAATTCTATATGAAGAAATCTTATCAAAGTCATCTCTGACTCCCCTCTTTCTGGCTCAAGTTAATTTACATTTTTACAATCACTATAGATTTATAGTCATTACAAACCTGTCTGTGAAGCACCTTTTTCAATGCCAGCAGCAGCTTTGAGGAAGTATGACGTAGGTGGCAGCCCAATCTTTATTTGGAATGTTCGATCAGGCTAAAAAATAAATACACACAAAAGTATCTAAAAATTGATTTTAACCACTTGCTTACTGGGCGCTTAAACCCCCCGCCTGCCCAGAACAATTTTCAGCTTTCGGCGCTGATGCACTTTGAATGACAATTGCGCGGTCATACAACACTGTAACCAAATTAAATTTTTATAATTTTTTCCCACAAATACAGCTTTCTTTTGGTGGTATTTAACCACTTGCCTACCAGGTACGAACACCCCCTTCCTGACCAAGCCATTTTTCAGCTTTCAGCGCTGTTGCATTTTGAATGACAATTGCGCGGTCATGCAACGATGTACCCAAATAACATTTTTATCATTTTTTCCCCACAGATAGAGCTTTATTTTGGTGGTATTTGATCACCTCTGCGGTTTTTATTTCTTGCGCTATAAACAAAATAGGGACAAAGTTAGAAAAAAAAAAAAAAGCAATATTTTTTACTTTTTATTATAATAAATATCCAATTTATTTATTTTTTTTAAACTAATTTTTTTCCTCAGTATTCTACATATTTTTGGTGAAAAAAAAAAAAATAAATAAAAAATAAAAATCGCAATAAGCGATTGGTTTGCGCAAAAGTTATAGCGTCTACAAAATAGGGGATAGATTTATAGCATTTTTATTATTTATTTTTTTAAAAGTAATGGCGGAGATCTGCGATTTTTATCGTGACTGCGATATTGCGGCGGACATATCGGACACTTTTGACACATTTTTGGGACCATTCACATTTATACAGCGATCCGTGCTATAAAAATGCAGTGATTACTGTATAAATGTGACTGGCAGGGAAGGGGTTAACACTAGGGGGCGCTGCAGGGGTTAATATCTTCCCTATGTGAGTGATTCTAACTGTGGGGGGAGGGGACTGACTGGGGGAGGGGACCGATCGGTGTCCCTATGTACAAGGGACACACCATCGGTCTCCTCTCCTCTGACAGGACGTGGATCTGTGTGTTTACACACACAGATCCATGTCCTGCTCAGTTACTGGGAAATCGCGGGTGCGTGGCGGACATCGCGGCCGCCGGGCGCGCGCATCGGGCCCCCAGCGTCGCAGGGGGCACGCGCCTCCCGCAGCATGCGCGCGCCCCCGGGTGGCCGCAAAGTTAGCGCCGTCATATGACGGCGGCCTGCCACAAGAGCCGCACCGCTCCGCCGTCAAGCAACAAGTTAATCACAGCTGGAGTTTATTTTTTGCTAAACAAACAAAAATGGAAAACTTTGATGAGGCGGCACTGGTGGGCACAGATAAGACGGCACTGATGAGTACCACTGGTGGGCACTGGTAGGCGGCACATCGCAGTGATCGGGACTAATGTCCCTCTCACTGCCGCCGGTGATCGGCTTTTATTCTCCTCGCGCTGTCAGCACGAGGAGGAAAAATAGCCGATTACCGGCTGTGTTGTCATCACATGATCAGCTGTCATTGGCTGACAGCTGATCACGTGGTAAGGGGTCGGGATCGACCCCCTTACTCGGATCTGTGATCCAGCGAGTCTCACAGACTCACTGATCACAGAGCGCGCCCTTCAGGGGGAGCGCAGGCCGCTCGAACACGGGACTAAGTCAATAGACGTAGTCCCGGCAAAGCAGGTCCACGCTGTAACCGTCATTCGGCTATAGAGCAGATCTCTAGCGGTTAAACCTCAAAATGTATTTTTTAAATAACAAAACAAAACAAAACATTATCTGCTCTGTGCAATGGTTTTGCACAGAGCAACCTCAATCCTCCTCTTTCGGGTCCCCCACTCCACCTGCCTTCCACGGTTTGCTAGGGGGGGGTATTAATGTGCACTCGCTCCCGAGCCCTGCTGCCTGCATCCAGAGACACAGACAGCAGTCTTTGCCCAGCCCCACACTCCCTCTGCATTTGGAATAGATTGAGGGTAGCAGGAGCCAATGGCTCTTGCCTTAAAGTGATCGTAAACACAATATCATTCCTATTAATCAGCTCTCATGATGCCTGTGTAGTTATTTTTTTTTTTTAAACAAAAAAAACGCAGTACCTCTTTGGTTGCCGCTGTACAGCTTTCATGTGGCATTTTCTACTTGCTAGCCTTAGCTCAGTAAGGCATCTGGGAAGTGCTTCTGATCCTCTCTGACATATGTTCTACACATCAGCAGAGGGAAGAATTAACAAACAGGAGGGAAGGAGTTGCAGGGGAATTCCCTGTGATTCAAGGCAGAAGGGATGGGTGGAGGGCATGGCTTTGTACAGACCACGAATCTACACATGCATGTTGTGGTTTTGCACAGTGAGACTGTATAGACAGCAGGATAAGAACGTGATGACACAAGATGTAAACTGACCACGCTAGCATGAGTAGAGGGGGCAGGGAAGGGAGGAGAGCAAACGCACGTCCGCTCTCCTCCCCTTCTAGTTGTTGACCCAGAAGTGACATGTGACGTCATTTCCGGGTCCCAGTTGACAGTTTCCCCGGCCATCAAGAATGTGCATTACATTACATTCAGTGGAGAACAGAGGAGACCCTGGATGAACTTGTCACCAAAATCATCACATAGGGGACTTCGTTTCCTATGTGTTGGAGAAAAAGAAAAAAAAATGATTCCCCCCCCCCCCCATATGTAAAAAGTTAAAGTTACACCCAAGCACATAAAATTCCCCGCCCCCACACCAACATATATAAGCACATACAAACGTAAACGCATGCAGTGGGGTCCCATCAAATGGATCAGATCGGTCAAGCCCCCCCCCCCCCCCCGATTCATTTTTGGAACCGTTTGTGGGACTAGAGACCTGGAGCTCAAGCGAACCGTGCCATCCACCTTGCAGACACTGGTAAAAAAAAAAAAAACGAAAGTACTTCCTGTATGGGAGGGGTTATATAGGGGATCACTTCCTGTCTGAAGACCTTTGGTCTACCAGTGTCCATTCACCTAATGATGAAGTATAACCCAGCAGGTAATGAATAATAGCCTGACTCTGTCCGATGATGTATGAAAAAGAAAAAAAACTGACATAAAATTGGGTACAGGGTGACCGAACAAACCGGGGCAGGGAGTTCCAGAGACTCTAGAGAAGTCCTGGAGGCGAGCATGGGAGGAGGTAACAATGGAGCTAGAGAGCAGGAGGTCTTGGGAGGAGCGGAGAGGACGATTGTAAAGTACATGGATAGCAAAGGAGTAGAATGTATGTCAAAAATATTTACATTAACAAAGATGTTCACACGCAAAGGGACTCCTTCGATGATGTCTTTGGTCTTTTCATTAAACTCTTTACAAAACTGTCCAATTGGTATGCCTCTCTGGAAGACAAAGGAATACAAAGTCAAGGATTTCAGAGACATTTAAAAAATAAAAATAAAAAAATAAATAATAAATAAAATAAAACAAAAACAAAAACAAAAACAAACACAAACACAGATAAAAACTGATGTGCAGATTTCACTTGCAGAGACACAAGTTTACATCAGTTTTTATGCACCTTTCAGCAAGTTTTATACGTGTTGGAGATTCCCCACGCAGAAAAAAAAATCTGCACATACTAGTGTTGTGGTGTGAGCAGGGCACACAGAACAATTGTTTTTTTTTATGCCCTTGCAGAACGCATGCAGAAAAACTGACGTTTCTGCACATGGTATGAACAAGGCCTTAAGCTTGGTCAAACTGCTGCATGCATCCCTGCTACACTTTGTATTCAAATAGCAAAAGGAGAACCAAAATTAGATATCCAGCATTATTGTTCATAGTAATCCATATACCACCAGATATACAGTACAGAAAGTGTGTTGTAACCATGATAGAAATGCTAAAGGAGTTCTATAGTCACAGCATAGACTTTCATTTCATAACCGCATTGTGATAGCAATACAAACGATTGTTATTTTTCACAATACAATAAGCTTAAATTATAAAAATCCACATTTATCATGCGAGTGCTGGTAGTCTGGTGGCCATCTCCTTCCATAACTTCATGCATTCTCTGCGGCTTCTATTCTGCTGTTTCCTTTCAATTTCTAAGGACTACATATCTTATTGTACCTCGCTGCCTGCAAGCAGTGCTTCCTGTACTGACTTCACCTCATGATCCTCTCAGCACCTCTGTAGTTCAGGAGGCAGGCTGTGAAATGTGCGACACAGCAGCGCCTGCTCACAGGCCACAGTGAATATGTGCATTTAGGAAAGTGGCGGAACTAAAACAAAATCACCAAAATAATAGCCCAGGGCATCATCCCATGTACTCAACTGAACAGGAGAAATATATATTATATATATAATATATATATCTCACACATACACATCAAAAGATCAAGCGTACCAGATTATATTAAAAACATTACTTTTTATTGTAATTTATAACCCATAAAAAAAAAAAAAAAAAAAAAAAAAAATGTGGGCACATTAGGAAACACGATGTATGTAAATGAACATAGTTAAATGAGGAGTTACACCTGGGAAAAAAAAATAATAATTTAAAGTCAGCAGCTACAAATAGTGTAGCTGCTGACTTTAAATATATGGACACTTACTTGTCAGGGAACCAGCGATGTCAGCACTGCCACCGCTATCTCCACTTAGGGAAATCGGCCATGAAGCTGCGCTTTCTAATCGACCTGGCAGCGGACGAAGGAGGCGGGGGGCCAAACTTCTGGGTGATGGCGCAGGAGCGCCGTCACCTGGAAGTGGGGACAGAGACCTGTCAAACAGGTCCCCCCCCCCCAAAAGGTGCCAAATGCGGCACCTGAAGGGGGGGGGGGGGGCTGGGGAGGAAGCAATAAAGCGGAGGTTCCACAGAACATTTTTCGGGTTTTAGCATCGTAGTACGACTCACAGCCACAAGCAAGTAAATCAACCATCCCTACGATCTTAAAATTTACAAAAAGGCATGGTACAAACCATTTAAAAGACTATCTGCTTCCTTCCATCAATATTCACACAGCAAACTATGCAATACAGTGTGTGGTTTTTTTTCCAAATTATTGAAGCAGTAGTAACCCGCTGGCTTTATTTAAACCTGCAAGGCAATGTCATAATGTGCTAGTATGCATCGCATACTAGCACATTATGTGAAACCTACCTTTGAACGAAGCCCTCTAATGGCACTATCACTGCTAAAGGCACTTCCATCTTGTATCGCTTGCATCTATCTAGCAAGGTTACTCTGTGGTATAACAAGGAAGCTGAGACTTCTGCAGTGTATAAATGTGCTTTTTATTATACAAAGCTGCTGTCAAAACTATTACAATCTTAGGAATACAATACAAGACTGACAGATATCTATAACAAGCAAAATGCCTAGAAAATAGAACAGCCTAAAGTCTAACAGTACAAATACATTTAAAAAGGTTACTTAACTTCTGTTACTGAATGTTCATGATCTCCAATTGGCAATATTTCTTCTTCGAGACCAGGTTCTGTTCTTGTATCATGAGCGGCTTCTTCTGATCTTCAAAGCATGATGATGTGTGTCCGGATGTTACAGCATGATGTGTTCCAGTACTTTTCTGTGTCTCTACTACCCCATTTTATATGCCAGTTTGTTGACCAAAGTTTAATGTTTATACACTTGTTTCCATAACAACCGATTAACAGTCATTCTTTTCAGGTTGAGACACCCTCTCAAACTGTTTTAAAAGACAATGGACTGTTGGTTGCATGTTTACTGTAGCTGACGAGACAATAGTCTCTTCAACTGTCAATTTGTTATCTAACACCATTGTATGAAAACAGCATTTGTTTGAGAATTCTACTCAAACCAGAGAATCTGATCAACTAAACTTGTAATTTCTCCCATGTAATGTTAGGTCTGATGTTTAAAAAAATCATATTTTCACACATCTTCACGGACTCTGGCTGTGTGAGTGGCTGGAGCCGTGATGACGTCACTCCCACGTATGTGTGTGGGAGCAGTCGTTTATGGCACAAGACTCTGAAGGAACGGCACGGGTTATGCCGTTTTCTCAAAGTGCATGTGTCTGTGACGTCACCGGCTGCATCTACAGTAAATATCTCCTAAACGGTGCATGTTTAGGAGATATTTACAGTAACTATAGGTAAGTTTTATTATAGGCAAAATGCATGAATGGGAGTTTACTCCCACTTTAAGCTAAATACTTTATTGCACAGCGCCGCTGTGCAGTCATGTGACCTCCCGACTCACATCAGAGGGGAATCTCAGCCCCTCCCGCTGTAGTCCTTCGATCAGGGAAGGAGAGCGGTGAGGAGGTCATGTGACCACACAGCAGCACTGTGAAATAAGGTATTTAGCTTTTATAATTTAAAAAAAATAATACCCCCCCCCCCCCCACACACACACACACAGTGAACTTCCGTCGATATTTGAAGTTCGGTCATTGTGTAGAATTAAGGTGTTATGTACAAAATTAAACCATGCATTGCAATACTCTCATTTGAGTTGTACTTGCCTGTCCCAAGATTGGTCCTAGAGGGGGTCCTGGTGCAGCCTGTCCAGCACCTAGGACTGCTCGAATCACACCAGAAACATCTAGTTTCTTCACAGATTTAACAGCTCGGGAAGCCTTAGACATGGCTATGAAAATAAACAAAAATGGGAGATAAGAGTCAGCTAATGTGTCCTCCTATAATGTTACCTGCCTTGTTAAATTAGTATATTTTATATATATATATATATATATATATATATATATATATATATATATATATATATATATATATATATATATATATATATATATATATATATATATAAAAATAAAAAAAATATTTTTTTTTATTTATTATGCGCAAACCTCAGATGACAACCTCATTTGCTTGTCACTGCCACAGGTAATGGGCAGCAAGCAGGCTATAAATACTGCCCCACCCTTGGTATGCTGGGACACTGACAAACAGGTGAAGACTGCATCTAAAAATCTGTATTTATCATTCACTAAAAAGAAATAAAAATTTATCATATGTATATTTTTTATAAGAAATACTCCCATGTAAGGCATTTTTTACATGGTTACATTGGTCTAGCTTACACACCATACCTGTGAGATCGCTCTAGAAGCTGGTAATAACTGGAGTAGACACCGCTACTCCAGTTATCTCCATTTGTTTCTGAATCCTGTGCTGAGCGACTGCCCTGTAGCATTGTGAACACAGGTATGATAGATGCATAGGGGTTGATTTTACTAAAAAAAAAAAAAAAAAAAAAAAAAAAACTGGGAGAAGAAAATCTGGTCCAGCTCTGCATAAAAGCCAATCAGCTTCCAGGTTTTTTTTTTTTTTTGTCAAAGCTTAAATTTAACAAGCTGAAGTAAATCCCCCTTCACACGGAGTGGACTGCCGCTGTAATCCGCTTGCTCACCAGGGGATCTGTCCGCTGAGCAGGCGGATGACAGATCCGCGTCCACTCCGCTTATGCAGAGCAGACAAGGACACAGACAGCTCTCCTCTATGGGTGGCCGGATGTAAATGGACCGCCTGTCTGTTTACACACAACTGCCACCTGTTACAATCTGCTAGACCGGTGGTCTCCAAACTGTGGCCCTTTGCTTGTCTTTATCTGGCCCTTGGGGCATTATTCCATCCACTGATACGATACACTATTCTGCCAATTTACACTGACATTAGGGCACCATTTCTCCCAATGAAACTGATACCTACTGATATTCTACTGTCTTTGTGGACGAGAGATTATCTGCAGGTGTACACTCATGGGGCCACAAATATGTTGATCAGGCATACAGGGGCGACACGAGCTCACACTCTTTAAACTGATAACGTCTTTGCAGAGCGAACACACCCCCACCAGACGATCGTTCTGTGAATCGCACAGGGGCCATTAGCTAGCAGACTTGTCCCTACTCCGCAAACACTTCTCTACATCCCCAAGGAGGTTTTCACTACCAAACGGATCTGAACCAGCGTCAGTCTGCCCCAGTCAGCTCTTAAGAGCGGGCTGCAGGAGCGCTAACACTGGGAGACACCTATGACAATACATCTTCATAAAAAATTTCCACAACATCAATGTTGGGAATTAAGAGAGGCCCCAGATTACATGGTCTATATTGTATTTTTCTATGTTCAATCATGCATATTGTTCAATTTTGTATCATTACCATGTATGAATCGAATTGAGTTTTTGTATTATTACCATAATATACCCTGGCTATGAACTATTAAATATTAATTTTACTCAATTATTTACATTGTACCCACAAGTTTTAAATAAAAGTCCAGATTTCCCTTTCCTGCCCCCCCCCCCCTCACTTATTTCCCCATTTTCTCCTCTATGGGAGCGGCAGATGTAAACGGACTTGTGTCCGTTTACACCCACCTACCTCCAATCCGATTTAAAAAAAAATGAAAAGGGATCAGTCCCCTTCCGTCTGGGCTGATTGGAGGGCCTAAAAAGGAGTAGAGTGGGCTCTGTCTGTGTCTGCTCTGCATATGCAGAGTGGACACGGACCTGTCAAGTTGCTTAAGTGGCCCTTGCTCTTCAAAAGGTTGGGCACTCCTGCTCTAAACGTTGACTCAATCTATACCATCTGAGATTCACGAATAGGATATTACTTTTGAAGGAATCAAAAACGTACAAAGGGCTGAGCATTTGCCCCAATGTGTTAGTTTGAGACCTGATATTGACTGGGCAGGTAGAGTAAAAACTGTTTCAGCACTATGGAGAGCTCCAGCCTGTGCATTCACTGGATTAGCAGCTACCTGAAAATTACACATTTGCTACCTGTCACATTCTCCATGTGCCCTGCTAAATAATAATAATAATAATAATAATAATAATAATAATAATAATAATAATAATAATAATAAAATACAGGATTTATATAGCACCAACAGTTTGCGCAGCGCTTATCAAAATAAAGGCAGACATTACAGTTGCATTACAATTTGGTACAAGAGGAATCAGAGGGTCCTGCTCATTAGAGCTTACAATCTAAAAAGGAGGGCCAATTGATACAAAAAGGTAATAGCTGTGGGGGGGATGAGCTGATGGAGGATGTAAAACAGTGCATTAGTTAGAAGCAGGATAGGCTTCTTTAAAGAGAAGGGTTTTCAGGGATCGTCTAAAGATGGATAGATTAGTCGGTCAGATTGGGGTAGGGAGTTCCAAAGGATGGGAGAAGCTCTGGAGAAATCCTGGAGGTGAGCATGGGAGGAGGTAACAAGAGAGCAGGAGGTCTTGGGAGGACCGAAGAGAGCGACTTGGTTGGTAATTTGGGACTAGGTTAGTGATGTAGCTGGGGGCAGAGTTATGGATGGCTTTGCAAATTATTGTTAGTACTTTGAATTTAATTCTTTGGTGAGTGGAAGCCAGTGGAGTGATTGGCAGAGAGGGGTGGAGGACACAATGTTTGGTAAGGTGGAGGAGTCTTGCAGCAACATTCATTATAGACTGTAGGGGGGATAGTCTATGTAAAGGTAATCCAATGAGGAGGGAGCTGCAGTAGTTGAGGCAAGAGATAACCAGGGAGTGAATTAGAAGCTTGGTGGTGCCATTCGTTTAACCACTTCAGCCCCGGACCAATTGGCAGCCAAAGGACCAGGCCCCTTTTTGCAATTCGGCACTGCGTCGCTTTAACTAACAATTGCGCGGTCATGCGACGTGGCTCCAAAACAAAATTGGCGTCCTTTTTTTCCCACAAATAGAGCTTTCTTTTGGTGGTATTTGATCGCCCCTGCGGTTTTTATTTTTTGCGCTATAAACAAAAATAGAGCGACAATTTTGAAAAAAATGCAATATTTTTTTACTTTTTGCTATAATAAATATCCCCAAAAAATATATAAAAAAACATTTTTTTTCCTCAGTTTAGGCCGATACGTATTCTTCTACATATTTTTGGTAAAAAAAAAAAAAAAAAAAAAAAAAAAAAAAAAAAAAAAAAAAAAAAAAAATCGCAATTAGCGATTATTGATTAGTTTGCGCAAAAGTTATAGCGTTTACAAAATAGGGGATAGTTGTATAGCATTTTTATTAATATTTTTTTTTTTTATTAGTAATGGCGGCGATCAGTGATTTTTATTGTGACTGCAACATTTTGGCAGACACATCGGACATTTTTGACACATTTTTGGGACATTTGTCATTTATACAGCAATCACTGCTATTTAAATAGCACTGATTCCTACAGTTGTAGTTAGGGGGTTAACCACTAGGGGGCGGGGAGGAGTCAGTGTGACGTGTTGTGTTTTTTTTACAGTAGGGGGGCGTGGCTGTACGTCTGACGTCATTGATCGGCGTTCCCGATGACAGGGAACCGCCGATCACTGACAGTCAGTGTAGGAAGCGCGGGGAGAGGTTTGTTTACATAGACCTCTCCCCGTTCGTCAGCTCCGTAACCCGATCGCGGGATACCAGCGGCGATCGGGTCCGCTGGTCCCGCGGCCGGGGTCACGGAGCTCCCGACCGGGTCGCGAGCGCGCCGCTAGCGGCGCGCGCGCGACCACGGGCAGGCACATGCACGATCACGTACCGGTACGTGATTCTGCCTGCCTGTGCCATTCTGCTGACGTATATATGCAGTGGCCGGTCGGGAAGCGGTTAAAATGGGCGTATTCTAGAAATGTTGCGGAGGCTAAGGCGGCATGATTTGGACAGGTTACAGTGAATGCTTTTGTGCTACAAATCAATTACCAAAAAGCATTGCACATTTTATAAATATGCCCCCATACTACCTTGCAAAAAGTATTATTAAAAAAAAAAAAAAACACGTCAGAGCTTTTGCAGGACCCCTCCATGTGACAGGCAAGTGCTGAACTGTGGAGACAAGTGGTAATGTCTCACATTCATGCACAATCAGAAGTACTAGAAAAAAAAAAAAAAAAAACACAGGTAACAAATGTGGTCATAGATGGGTGAGTGTAAGACAGGCAGGGGGGCTGGCCGCGTTTAAAAAGGAAAAAAATAAAAAAAAGTCAAAGTAGTAGGGCGCAGGGCCCTGTCATAGGATTCAGGGGACTTGGCTACATGCAAGCAATATTCTAGCAAGCCAGGCTCATGCACTGAGCCCTTGGATTAAAAGTCAAAGTAAAGAGTGTGCCACAAGATTCAAGAAACTTTTTATAAAGTGCTAACATTCTTAGGCTTAATGTACACGGGGCGTTTTAAAACCGCTCCTGAACAATTTAACTTTAACAATGTCCGTTTTGCCATGTTTACATTTAGGAGAGTTTTCTTTTTCAATTGTCAATAATGAAAAAAACGCCTGTAACCTAAACGTGGCTAAATGCGAGTTACTGCGATTACAAGCTGTTACAGGTATTTGGCATTTCAAATGCCTCTGAACATCCATCCTGAACACATTTTTTTGCTTTCCAAAAAAAAAAAAAAAAAAGCTTCTAAAAACTCAACTGCCTAGAAATTACTATAAATTACCCTGTGTACATGTACTGATAAGATAACAGGAGAGTTCAGGGTCAGCAAAAAATAAATAAAAATAAAAATAAAATAAAACGCCCAACTGCTCCTAAACGTCTGTTTACCAGCAGCAGTGTACATGAAGTCTTAGGAATATGCCAGTGTTTTGGGGGAAAACAAACCCCCTTTATCAGGGATTAACTTTATCTGGATGGAAGATCAAATCCTTATGGATATTTAAAAAGGAGATTCATATGGACTGCTCAGATCACTGGTTTGCTAGTTTGTACACTATTAAAAGCTTGTGATTACTTTCTTTTCTTAAGACTAGAGCACTTCAAGTTATGACATCTAGTCAAAAACGTTATTCTTATTGCAAAAAAAATAATGAAAAAAAAAAAAATCAAAAATGTTACAGCCGGACTAGAACATGTGGGCATCTTAAAGTGGACCTAGCAACAGGTGTATTTTTTCACGTGAAAGTCCAACTGTTTGACACTTTTTTTGTTTGTTTTTTTTATCTGAAGCATTATCCTGTCCAGGGCATCCCAATGATGTACATCCAGGGGGCCCATCCAGTAGCGCCTAGGGATGCCCACCCACATGCCCGCAACTGCTTCATCCCCATATACTGTCAAGTGCTGCATGCACTCCACACAGCATAAACACATGGCCCAATCCCAGTGTATGGCCAAAACCCAACATTTCATATTCCTAATATGTGTCTGCTGTTCCATGTACTAGTACGAAAAAGTATCCTGTTCTCTTTGTATTGCTTCCACTGTGTGAAATCCCTGATGTTCCTGCCATTCCCATGCTTTCCTATCAAAAAATGGTAATACTAAGCAGGAGAGCACAGCATGGTCAGTTCTCTAGCATGTCTCTTCTGCTATATAAAAAAAAAAAAAATAAATATGTTGCCTGTTTGCATTTTTTTTTTTTTTTTTTTTTTGGCAAAGGTCCTTTTTACATAGAGATATATAACAAAGATCTCTAGGACAGATTGCAACCTGCATTTTACAAACCAGCATTGGTGTCAGTCGGTGCAACTTTAACCTCCAGCATTGGTGTCAGTGGCTGTAACAACAACTCCCAGCATTGGGTCAGTGGGTGAAATAATAACTTCCAGCATTGGTGTCAGTGACCTCAGTAATGAGACCCAGCACAGGTGTTGGCGACTTCAATAATAATCCCCAGCATTGGTGTCAGTGCGAATGCCGCTGTGAAATCGCGCTGCTTCAGCGCGATTTCGAAGCCGCCGGTCAGTGCGATTTCATGTGCAGCTTGCCATCTGTGTCATGCACAGATGTCAATGCAAGTCGCACATGAAATTGCCAAATATAGTGCAGGAACCCTTTCAAAGTCGGTGCCAGTCAGAGTCACACCAAATTGAATGGCTGCACAGCCAGAAATAGAATGCAACGTTGATCTGTCAAATTGCGTGACAAGTTGCACCATTGTGAATGGGAGCTAACAGGGTTAACTGTCTGACAGTACAATTTATTTAAGTGCTGGCTGTAGGAATGCAGAGCGTTTCAGTGCCCGGCACTCTCCTGCCACTCTGCAAAGTCTGTAAACGGTGCCCAACAGTTGTCGAGCCCCACATAAAGAAGTAGTGGGTAGCATGTTGCCTGTGCGTTGGGCACCAAGGATCTCTGTGCCATGTCTGTTCTTGCCAATCCAAAATAAGCTCATACTTGAAAATCTCATTCCACGCTGTGAGTACTGCCTGGCAGCTGGCTCTGTCTACAACTTCCTGGACTCGCTGCAATGCTTTGCAACTTTTCCTCTGCCATTTCCTTTCAATTTCTAAAGACTACATTTCTAATGACTCAGCAACTCTGTAGTTCAGAAGGCAGGTTCTTTGACATGTGTGACACAGCAGTGCCTACTCACAGAGCATAGTGATTATGTGTCACAGAATTCGATGAGGTAAAAGTATAACGAACCAGGTCAACACTGGACCGCCATGGTTAATGGGTCATCACCCAACCAGTCCTCCAGCACCGTGTGTGTGTGTGTGTGTGTGTGTGTGTGTGTGTGTGTGTGTGTTTACACACACACACACACACACACACACACACACACACACATATATATTTTACACACACACACACACACACACACACACAGTAATAACAAGGACCTTATAAACAGCAAACACACCACTCGCAGAGAGAGCATGAGCAGTGCTGACGTCACATCGGCCGATCAGCTCGAGTGACCTCACACCGGCCGATCAGCTCGAGTGGCGTCACATCAGCACCAATCATCGGAGGCATTATCCGACGTTCTGCATTTGTTCAACAGAACACCGGCTTCCCAAAGTAAATATGTCACCACCAGGGACACAAGACCAGTGGTGAGCTGTTCTGGATTAGGAAAGTGCTGGTTCCCTGGACAGGTAAGTGTCCTGTTATTAAAAGTCAGCAGCAACAGAGGAGACTGAGAATCAGTACCTGAGTTCTGCTATTTAATATACAAAAAAAGCTGGAATGCATAGTGGAGTATAAAGGTGGACTCTCCCCGAACTCTTCAAATATGCATCTAAATATTTTTCATTGGGTGTTTCCATCATCTTTACCTGTGGTACTTTGATGCGGTGACATATCTTTTTAGCTTTACATACAGTTGGTACATTATTAGTCTGTAGACTGCTTTTCACGCAATGGACTCGAATCTGCACTATTAAAAAAAATTTTTTTTCCTAAACGTGACCTACCTTAGTTCTAAAATCCCGGGTCTTGAGTAGCACCCTCCGCCGCTTCCCTATCCAAACTTAGGCTGACACCTCTCCGACCTTCACCGGCATATGGCACTGGGGACCGGAAACCAGCATGAGAACGCGGCTCACTCGCTCTCTAGGAAAGGTTTACGGAGGCGGGGCTCGCACACTTAACTCTGATAGGGTGATCCATCCATCATTTAAACCTCTAGCGCCGCGTCTCTGATTCATGGTATATCATATCAAAGTGTTGATTGGTCATAGGATGTCACAGGAGGATGTGAGGGAAGGATATTTGGTATTTTTGTGTCTTCAATAAAGGCGCCATATTGTCGAAGCCTAGCCAGCTTTTTTGAATATAGATCAGGAATCATAAGAGTTTACTGCATTCTACGAAGTGAAGTGTATTATCAACAGCAAGCAATTAGGGCTTTTGCACACAAGCTAGCTGGGTTAGTTCAGCATAATTGCTGAGGTAGCCCTGGTGAAGTGTACAGCCTGCCATTGGCACTTCAGCCCCGGAAAAATTTACCCCCTTCCTGACCAGAGCACTTTTTGCAATACAGCACTGTGTCGCTTTAACTGACAATTGCGCGGTCGTGCGACGTTGCACCCAAACAAAATTGGTGTCCTTTATTCCCCACAAATAGAGCTTTCTTTTGGTGGTATTTGATCACCTCTGTGGTTTTTATTTTTTGCCCTATAAACAAAAAAAAGAGCGTAAATTTTGAAAAAAAAAGCAATACGTTTTACTATAATAAATATCCCCAAAAAAAAGAATTTCTTTCTCAGTTTAGACCCATATGTATTCTTCTACATATTTTTGTAAAAAAATCGCAATAAACATATATTGATTGGTTTGCGCAAAAGTTATAGCATCTACAAAATAGGGGAAAGATTTATGGCATTTTTTATTATTCATTTTTTTTTTTTATTAGTAATGGCGGCAATCTGCGATATTTATTGTGACTGACATTATGGTGGACACATCAGACGCTTTATACACCATTTTGGGAGCATTGTCATTTATACAGCGATCATTGCTATAAAAATGCACTGATTACTGTGTAAATGACACTGGCAGGGAATGGGGTTAAACACTAGGGGGCGATTAAGGGGTTAAATGTGTCCTAGGGAGTTGTTCTAACAGTGGGGGGGGGGGTGGGCTTCCACTGACATGACAGCGATCACTGCTCCCGATCACAGGGAGCAGTAGATCCCTGTCATGTCACTAGGCAGAACGGGGAAATGCCTTGTTTACAAAGACATCTCCCCGTTCTTACGCTCCGTGACACGATCGCGGGCCCCTGTAGGACATCGAGTCCGCGGGACCCGCGGGCACGGCGCGACCACAATGCTGTGATTTAAAGGGGACGTACCTGTACGCCCATTTGCCCAGCCGTGCCATTGTGCCAACGTACATCATCGTGCTCTGGTCAGCTAGTGGATAATGACTGTGCACTGGGGTTGCCACCTCATCTTTTTAAACCCGAACACATATTAATTACACAGGTTCTGTGGCTGATTAAAGCAACTGATTGACTTTTTCTTTTTCTTTTTTTTACACCCTGCAAGGTAAAGGCATCGCATACTAGCACATTATGTTAAAGTGGACAAGAGAAAACCTAGTGCTCAAGGCATGGTGTTACCCCTCTGGATTTTAAAAGGTGGACCAGGTATTAATATAAAAAAATGTATTTATTTATTGAAATCACACAATAAAATTGCATTAGAAAAAAAGTATACTAAACAAGTATACAATATATGTACGTTATGCAATGTTAGCAGCAAAGAAATTGGATACGACCATTGGCATGAACCTCAGCTACCCAATGTGCGTTGATGGGCTAGCGAGAGTACATGCTACAAAATGATGCCTGACATGTTTCAGACCGTGTAGTTCTTCCTCAGAGGCTTAATGTCATTTGGAGAATCGAAAAGTATTCTACAATATAAAAAATATTGGTACAGTTTAATACGTAGCATACTATAGATTTAAAAATCTTTTCTCATAATTTTGCTCTTAGAAAGAGACTGCATGCTTGCACGTATATATTGATGTAATAGCATCAGAGATTGCACTTACATGGGAGAGCTGCTTGCTGATTAAAACCAGAGAAAGATGGATGTTGCTGGGTACTCCCGGACCGGTGGGTACATTCAAGGGAGGGGTCTGGAGGTGTAAGATCAGAGATCGGACCACAAGTGGCAACAACTGTGCAGGAGGGCAGGCATATGTAAAACCACTGCAAGAACTCCTGTTAGATGAGATGGACCAGGTTTGGTACACACACTGCCAATCTCTGCTGTGTGGTTGTAAACTTAGTTACACCATTTGTAATTACAAGTAAGACTGTAATAAGGCATTTAGGTACTGTAAATATCTCCTAAACCTGCACGGATTGGAAGATATTTACCACATACGCATGCAGCGGCGTCATCGGCTCATGCACTTTTTCTGTAATTATATATATGTAATAATCTGACTTAGATATAGATCCTGTTTTAAATAATGAAATGCCGAAGTCCGGCCGTGTGTACGCAGCATAAGGCTCTGTTCACATCTAGGCGTTTTCAGGCAATTTCCTGCTCTAACCCTCAGCTAAAAACTCCCAAGAAGACAAATCCCATTCATTTCAATGGCCCCTGTTCACATCTGAGCATTCTGTCAACTTAAGCAAAACACCTGTAGCTCCAAAAAGTATACAAGCTTCTTTTTTGGCAGATTACAGGCGTTTTACTGCTTTTCATTGGTGACATGTGGAAACCTTGCAAAAACATCTGAACAAATTATTGGGGTGGGCAACAACATGGCAAATGAGGTTTAACATAGAAAATTTTTAAATAATGCATTTGGGTGTCAAAAATATGAATGCAATCTATACACTGAGGGGAGAACCTCTGGGGTAATTAGGGTTGCCACCTTTTCTTCAAGCCAAACCCGAACACTTTTGCGGCGCATGGCAATTTTTTTGTAGTACCCGCTATAGGATTGTAAAATACCTGGGACACCTTTTGGGTTACCCAAAGAGAGTAGTAATGAGGTGTGCTACAGTGAACAGTGGTTGTGGCCAAATTGCATTAACAGTAGGGGGACTTAAAGGGGCATGATTAAACAAAACAAAAGCATTCGTGTACCCATAAAATATGATTTAATTAAAAAAAGAAATGTCAGTTAAAATATGAAACAAGCCTACCTTAAAAGTGGACACTGTCATCCAGTGGCGCAGTGGACGGCGTCTGTGGAGCAGTGGATGATGTCTGTAGAGCGGAGTTTGTAATACCATGCTTTCTCCTGCAAAAGCGTCTCTGGTTGCTAGGACACCAATCCAGAGGCCCTCAATTCACTGTCTCTGGCGGCAACGGCGCCGGCGGCTGGGTGGGGGAGAGACAGCGCACAGACAGTGCAGTGTGACCCGGCGGCAGGACATAGCCCCGCTGGAGCGGGGGAAGAAGGGGGGAATGCGTGCTGTTTGGGGGTAGCTGACAGAGGAGGGGGGGGTAGCTGACAGAGGAGGGAGGGGGTAGCTTACAGAGGAGGGAGGGGGTGAGCTGACAGAGGAGGGAGGGGGGTAGCTGACAGAGGAGGGAGGGGGTAGCTGACAGAGAGGGGAGGGGGGAGCTGACAGAGGGGAGGGGGGTAGCTGACAGAGGAGGGGGGGGTAGCTGACAGAGGAGGGAGGGGGGTAGCTGACAGAGAGGAGGGGGGGTAGCTGACAGAGGAGGGAGGGGGTAGCTGACAGAGAGGGAGGGGGTAGCTGACAAAGGGGGGGGTAGCTGACAGAGGAGGGAGGGGGGAGCTGACAGAGGAGGGAGGGGGGAGCTGACAGAGGGGAGGGGGGTAGCTGACAAGGGAGGGGGTAGCTGACAGAGAGGGAGGGGGTAGCTGACAGAGGAGAGAGGGGGTAGCTGACAGAGGAGGAGGGGGTAGCTGACAGAGGAGGGAGGGGGGTAGCTGACAGAGGGGAGGGGGTAGCTGACAGAGGAGGGGGGTAGCTGACAGAGGAGGGAGGGGGTAGCTGACAGAGGAGGGAGGGGGTAGCTGACAGAGGAGGGAGGGGGGGTAGCTGACAGAGGAGGGTGGGGGTAGCTGACAGAGGAGGGGGGGGTAGCTGACAGAGGAGGAGGGGGTAGCTGACAGAGGAGGGAGGGGGTAGCTGACAGAGGAGGGGGGGGTAGGAGAGGGGGGGGGGTAGCTGACAGAGAGGGAGGGGGTAGCTGACAGAGGGGAGGGGGTAGCTGACAGAGGAGGGGGGGTAGCTGACAGAGGAGGGGGGGGTAGCTGACAGAGGAGGGAGGGGGGTAGCTGACAGAGGAGGAGGGGGTAGCTGACAGAGGGGAGGGGGTAGCTGATAGAGGGGGGGGTAGCTGACAGTAGAGGAGGGAGGGGTAGCTGCCAAAGGAGGGGGCTGACAGAGGGGAGGGGGTAGCTGACAGAGGGGGGGGGTATCTGATAGAGGGGGGGGTAGCTGACAGAGGAGGGGGGGGGTAGCTGACAGAGGGGGGAGGGGGTAGCTGACAGAGAGGGGGGGGGTAGCTGACAGGAGGGGGTATCTGACGGGGAGGGGGGGGGGGTAGCTGAGGGGGGGGAGGGGGTAGCTGACAGAGGGGGGTAGGGGTAGCTGACAGAGGGGGGGTGGTTGACAGACAGGGGGGGGTAGATCAGCTGACTAGAGGTCAGGGGGGTGCCTCACCTCAGCCAGGAGAGGGGGGTAGCTGACAGCCAGGAGAGGCGGACAGAGGAGGGGGTAGCTGACACCCACGGAGGGAGGGGTAGCTGACAGAGGAGGGGGGCCAAGGGGGTACCCTTTAGACAGCGCCCGCACATGGGAGGGGTAGCTGACCAATAAGAGGGAGGGGGGTAGTAGCTGCCCTGCCCAGCTCTCGCAAAGACAGTGAGATAGTGTAGGGGAAGGATGGAGATTGTAGCTGACACAAAAGTAGAGGAGGAGTAAATGGAAAAGAGAAAAGGGGTAAGAGGGGAGAAGAGGGGAAAAAAGTAGGAAGGGGGAGGGGGGAAACTTAAGCAAAACACCTGTAGCTCCAAAAAGTATACAAGCTTCTTTTTTGGCAGATTACAGGCGTTTTTACTGCTTTTCATTGGTGACATGTGGAAACCTTGCAAAAACATCTGAACAAATTATTGGGGTGGGCAACAACATGGCAACCCTAGGGGTAATCTAGGATGGCAAAGGACCTGGGGGTCCTAGTAGATGATAGGCTCAGCAATGGCATGCAATGCCAAGCTGCTGCTAACAAAGCAAATAGAATATTGGCATTAATTCAAAAGGGGATTAATTCCAGAGATAAAATGATAATTCTCCCGCTCTACAAGACTCTGGTCCGGCCGCACCTAGAGTATGCTGTTCAGTTCTGGGCACCAGTCCTCAGGAAGGATGTACTGGAGTACAAAGAAATAAAGGGTCTGGAGGATATTAGTTATGAGGAAAGGCTGCGAGCACTGAACTTATTCTCTCTGTAGAAGAGACGCTTGAGAGGGGATATGATTTCAATATACAAATACCGTACTGGTGACCCCACAATAGGGATAAAACTTTTTCGCAGAAGGGAGTTTAACAAGACACGTGGCCACTCATTAAAATTAGAAGAAAAGAGGTTTAACCTTAAACTATGTAGAGGGTTCTTTACTGTAAGAGCGGCAAGGGTGTGGAATTCCCTTCCACAGGCTGTGGTCTCAGTGGGGAGCATCGATAGTTTCAAGAAACTATTAGATAAGCACCTGAACGACCACAACATACAGGGATATACAATGTAATACTGACATATAATCACACATAGGTTGGACTTGATGGACTTGTGTCTTTTTTCGACCTCACCTACTATGTAACTTGCCAACTTCAAAGCGTCTGTGCAAAACGCCCGAAAAGCGCAAAAGAGCCTAAGGCTCTGTTCACATCTGAACCAAATCGCGGGCAGAATCGCTGTGACTCTGTCCTTGATTCGAATAAGCAGCAAATCGCGGGATGCCTGTGCAATCCCCATCACTTCCACTGGCACCCCGAACGCTGCACGATTTTTCGCAGACTAATCGCGGTAAAATTCGCTCAACCAGAATTGCGGGGCAGCTGACGCTCATAAGAAGTTGTCGAGCGACAATCGTGGCAAAATTGTGCCATGATCGGGGTGCAATTGGAAGTGACAGGGATCGCACGGGCGTCCCGCGATTTGCTGCTATTTTGATTCGGATCACTCAGATGTGAATGGAGCCCAAGAGCTGGTTCACATTGAAACCTGGTGCAGGAAAGGTACGTTTCCCTGAACATGAACACACCGCCCTGCATGGGACCATTCATTCATACCAAACATGCGGTTTGGTGTGGCGTGATTTATAGACGTCATGTTTGCACTACTTTTTGAATGTTGCCGTGCGTTTCGCAGCCGTTGCCATAATTGGTGCTGCTAAAACCGATCCCATTTAAATGGCCTGCATATAATGTACCAAATGAAGAAAAAAGCTGCATGCTGTGTTATCACAGCTCACAACACACATTTGGCTGAAGGAGATCAGAGGCACTGAGACACAAACATGTCAAAAGGTGAAGACATTTTTTTCGGAAAGAATAAAAACTATGATTGGAAAACACAATGCTTCTGCTGCATGTCATCCAGTCAGGGATTAGATCGTTTTTTAAGCTCCCACTTCTGCGCACAATTCTCATTGTATCACACAAGTGCGCTGCCACTTCCTGCTCACTACTAGAAAATTCCCCTCTACACTGACAAAGACGCCGTATGTTCTGATGCTCTCATTTGATCCTGTCTATATACTTCCAATTCCTCAATAGGTCTCAAAAACTGTCAGTCTCACACAACTCGCACTCATTGGCCGAACGCAGCCTGCCAGCCTACTCTTGCTCCTATAGGGCTACGAAACAACCCTTTACTTTCATTGACTGGGACGATCTCTTTGGAACCGCTGATTGGTTGAAGTGTATAGCTGGTATGGGGGCGTGGCGCCGATTGAATATCTGTGTAACCCGGATGTGCCTTTACTTTAGCAGCCTCATCTGGGATAACAGCAGGTGAGTGAGAGAGTGAATGGAGGGTAGCTCATGGAGCATGTGCTACCCATAGCATTAGCTTGTATTGTCCTAGCAGGTCAGGAGTGCCAGGATTTGTAATATTATGCTGGAGAATAATGTGGACCTGACAAAATGGGTTCATTCATAAGCAAGGTGATGGGGAGGATGGTTTTCAGTGCTGTATTATTGGAATGTCTTTTTATATTTGGTGCTTATCTGTTACTTCTATCAGGACTTTACCCACTTGCCTACTGGGCACTTAAACCCCCTTCCTGCACAGGACAATTTTCAGCTTTCAGCGCTCTCTCACTTTTTGAATGACAATTGCGCGGCCATGCAATGCTATACCCAAAGGACATTTTTATAATTTTTCTTCACACAAATAGAGCTTTCTTTGGTGGTATTTAATTACTATTGCGTTTTTTTTTTTGCTAAAAAAACAAAGACCCAAAATTTTGAAGAGGGGGGTGGAAACTTTCATAGTTTGTTATAAAATTTTGAAAACGGGTAATTTTTCTCCTTCATTGATGTGCGCTGAAAGGCAGCACTGATGGGCATGGATTGGCAGCACTGAGAGGTGGCACTGGTGGGCACAGATGAGGCATCTGGATTTCTGTTTTGAGGGACTGATGTCCCTCTGACAGAAGCCGGTGATCAGCTTTTTTTTTTTTTTTTTTAATTTTTCCATCACGCTTGTAGCGTGAGGGAAAAAATAAATTACCGATCTTCTGTTTACATCACATGATCAGCTGACAGCCGATCACGTGGTAAGGGGCCATGATCTGTGATCAGCCGAGGATATCATATGACGGCCTCCCAGCAATTAAGGCCCGCGCTGTAGCCATCATTCAGCTATACCGCGAGGTGCTTAAAGTGACCCTATGTGTTACCTGTGCAGGGCTGAGAGCCGATGTCACAAGGTGGCAGTCACAGAGTGCAGCACCACTCGCGCATGCGCAGTGGGCACCCAGCTGTGAAGCCGCAAGTTATCCCAGCCGGGTGCCCATAGTAGAGATGCCGGTGCCGCATAGGAAGGACACGGCCGTGGTGAGTACACCGTTGGACCACGGGACAGGTAAGTGGCTGTTTATTAAAAGTCAGCAGCTACACCTTTTTGTAGCTGCTGACTTTTAATAAACAAACAAATGACTGGAACTCCGCTTTAATGTAGAACTATAGGAAACAACAAATGAAGAAAGAGTTAAAGTGGTTGTAAAGTCAAAAATATAACTTTTACCTACAGGTAAGCCTATAATGAGGCTTACCTGTAGGTAAAAAAATATCTCCTAAACCTGTATGGTTTAGGAGATATTCCCAGTGCAATGCGCCGCTGACTGCAGCGGTGCATGCGCACGGGGGATTCTCAGCTGAAAGGCCGGCAGAATCCGAACCCTGCCGGGAAGAAGTCTCCCGTGCGCATGCGCGGGAGTGACAACATCGCGGCTCCAGCCTCTCGCATCGCTGGAGTCGCGATACCCGGAAGACACGCCGAGGCAACATGTCAGCGACCTCGGCGTGGATCAGGTGAAAAACCGACGCTTCGTTCTAAGGTAAGTACTTCATAATGAGCTAGTATGCGGTGCATACTAGCTCATTATGCCTTTTCCCTTACAGGTGTTTAAAAAAAAAAAAGGTTCAGCGGCTTTACTACCGCTTTAACTACTCTACTATATATGAAAGTGTGGAGTGAGATAAGGGACTTTAAATGTGCCGTACGTTTACATAACAAAGTTTTTTTATTTTTTTTTAAAACATAATCTTTATTCTATTATAAAATAATTAGAAATGTCAGCATAGAGTCTGATAAATACAGGACTCGGTACTTTTTAAGTAACACAAGCTCAAGTAAGGTTCACAAAAAATACGCATGCAGGATTGACGCATTTCGCTCTTCAGTGCTTCATCAAAATCCGTGCCAGCGATAAGGAACGGTACAGCCAAAAAAAAAAAAAGCATCAATAACCACTAGGGTAGACGAGAGCAATGTTATAGGGGCCGCTTCACAGGCAAGCCGTTAATTGGCAAGAGATCAAAGCTATGACACATTTTTCCCTATAGAGCCCACACATTTCAATGGTCAGAGTTCAGAGAAAATGACCCTGCAGATTACAGCTGGAATCCAGTGGGTCAACAACAGGAAACGGCACCCTGCTGTCCATGCTCCACTACGTCTGTTGTAATTGGACGATGGAGCATGGAGAGCAGGTTGCCGTTTCCAGCTGCCCTTATAACATTGCTCTCGTCTACCCTAGTGGTTATTGATGCTATTTTATTTGGCTGTACTGATCCTTATAGCTGGTATGGATTTTGATGAACCCCTAAAAAGCGAAACGTATCAATCCTGCATGCGTATTTTTCTGTCAACATCACTTGAGCTTGTGTTACACATTGTAATGTGTTGTTTGAATGTACTGAGTCTTGTATTTATCAGACTCTATGCTGACATTTTTAATCTTTAGATTTTACTATGTAATAGAATGAAGCTTATATGCTTTATAATTGTTTTTTCTGTTATGTAAATATGCGGCACATTTAGTCTCAGTTTAAAATCGGGCGGCTTCAAAGTCGCCCAAATCTGAAGCCGCCCTGCACAGCGTGACCTCAGCATTGACTTTAATAGAAGTCAATGTAAGCCGCTCTGAAGTTGCCCCCAAGTAGTACAGGAACCTTTTTCTAAGTCAGAGCGCCTTGAGTCGGTCCCATTAGAACGGTTCCATTGCACTGAATGAAGCGCGATATCCCTCTCTTCAGGTGCCGATCGTGTTTACGATGATGGTGGTCTCCGCAGTGGATTCGCCGCAAGATCACGGTTATCAGCGTCGGAAGAGGTGCCCCCACCCCTCCCGCCGCTCTCCCGCACCCCCCTGACGCTTACCGAAGCCGTCGGTAGCGGCGGAGGAGATCGGGTCCTTTTCTGTGCTGGGTATGGAGACTAGTGAGGGGAAGATGGCCCCCACCCGTCTCTATACCATAGCAGGGCGGAATACCTCCTTAAAGGAACATTTCTCTAGTCATCTTCCAGGACGGCACACCTGAGAGGATGACTGGTCACACCTGGCAGGAAACACAATTAACAAAGTTTAAAAAGCCCCACCCCTCCCTCTGACCCTCAGTTATTGATTGTGTTTCCCACACGCTGATGGCTGCGAAACCGTTTGTTATTTTTTCTAAGACCTCAGGTCTGGGACCATGGTCGCCCCCTTAATGAACAAACCCAGAGCAGTCAGTGGTGCCTGTGGGGTTCTCTGTTCAAGCATTTTTCAAATGCCATTAAATTAAGGGGTTTTCCCTCTGCTCTCCCTAGAAAGCTGAATGGGAGAGGCTGGGGCACTAGGACAGGTGAGTTGTCCATAACCCCAGGGGCCACCTAACCTTCCCTCTTTTCCTCCCCTCATACCTGACAGTGGTGGACGGTTGGGGGGGGCCGCTGATACACCCCACGTCGGCCGGAAGCTGGGCTCCAATGGCCGAACGTTTTCTTCCCCTTAGGGGGCCGTGCCATCCTTAGGGATAGACCGCGGCGCAGAGCGGCGTCTGTAGCCGCTAGTGCGCATGTCCGGAAGCCGCCGGGCGCCGGTGTGACGTCATATCCGGCGCGCCGGGCTTCAACAAAATGGCGGCGAGCGCGGCGGTCAGAGCACGAGGCGGCTGTTTGGAAAGAGGGGGCCCAAGGTCCACAGCCTTCACAGTCGATCCATCTACCGGTGTAGAGGCAGAGGATGGAAGGCGGACCAGAGCTCGCGGCATCAGAGGTCGCCACAGGGGGTGAGTGACTCGGCTGGAGCGAGGGGGGGCAGACATTTGGGGTGGCCCTATTGTCCTTGTCCCCCACACTGTATGTGTATGTGATGTGGCTAATGGGGTGTCCCTTTCTTACAGAGACCGAATGCCCTGCTCAGGAGAGAGCCAGTAGGTCTGGGAAAGCCACATCCAAAACTAAACGCTGTGGGTCTTGTAGCTCTAAACTCCCACAGGACCACAGCAAGCCTTTTTGTTACAAATGTATTTACAAATTGGCAGGCAAAGAGACAGCAGAAGTTGTGAAGGAATGCAGGGCACTTCAGGTTGAGATGCTAGCTACCCTTCAGTCTTTTAAAGCCGTACTTGATCAGCGTCAGGGGGATGCCAGATCAGTAAGGGAAAGCTCTCCCTCACAGGAAGATAGATCTACCTTTACAGGAGGGTCTCAAGAACCTGCCCCATACTATTCAGAGGAGGAGGTTTGCAGCTCTGACCTGGGTTCCCAGGAGGGGGAGGACTCAGATCAGGATAGCCATGTAGAGACCAGATCTGGGGGACACCTCTTTTCAGCAGAGGATATGGAGGGTCTCCTCAGGGCAGTATATGCGTCAGAGGACATTCAGTTACCTTCCGCCCGAGTGTCAGCTCAGGATAAGGTCTATAGAGGTTTGGGTAAGCCACAGGCCAGATCCTTCCCAGTTCACCAGTCCCTGAAAGATATTATCTTGAGGGAATGGAAGGAACCTGAGCGTAAACTCCTCAGACTTAAAACTTGGAAACGGAGATGTCCTTTTAAGGAGGAGGAGGAAGAAAAATTTTTCAAAGTCCCACGCTTAGATGCGTCCTTGGCGCAGGTTTCTAAACGGTCGGACTTATCTTTTGAGGACGCGGGTAACATTCAGGATCAGATGGATAAAAAATCTGAGATCCTGTTGCGTAGAGCTTGGGAAGCAAATGCATCGGCCATGAGCCCTGCATTAGCTTCAGCTTGTGTAGCCAGGAATGCGGACGCATGGCTCAACAAGCTGATGGACCATCTCACACGTAAGAAGGAATCCAGGGAGGTAGTAGAATCCCTGGAAGTGGTGGGGAGAGCTATCGCCTTTTTGGCGGATGCGGCAGTAGAGACAGTAAGGACGACTGCTAAGTCAGCGGCATTACTGAACTCAGCCAGGAGGGCCCTTTGGGTTAAGACTTGGGACGGAGACTTCACCTCTAAGTCCCGACTCTGTGGTATTCCCTTTGAGGGCTCCCTACTCTTTGGTTCGGGTCTGGAACAGGTCCTTTCCCGATCCACAGAAAAAGGTAAGAAATTTCCCTCCAAACCCAAGAAGGAAAAAGGGAGGAAATTTTTTCGTGGCCCCCCGGCAAAAGGCCAGTTCAAGGGCAAAGGGGGACAAAGGAAGAAATGGGGGATCGGAAAGGGCAAAGAAAAAGGTGGAATCCTTTTTTCTGGGTCCGGACCGTCCAGCAAGGATTCTAAATGACGCCATAAAAGTGGGCGCAAGGCTCTCGTATTTCCTTCCCCATTGGGAGAAGATCTCAGAGAGCCCTTATATTTTAGACCTAATAAAACTAGGTTACAAGCTGGAATTTCGGTCACTCCCACCTCAAAATTTTTTGGTTACTTACCTTCCCAAAGATTCTCTGAAGGCAAGGGGCTTGCTAGACAGCGTTCGCATGCTCGCAGAACAGGAAGTGATTATCCCGGTCCCAGTGACTCAGAGGGCTTTCGGTTTTTATTCCCACATTTTTGTGGTCCCGAAGCCATCGGGCAAGTTTCGGTTGATTATCAATCTACGGAAACTGAACCACTACCTGTTGTACAAGCGATTCAGAATGGAGAGCATCTACACGGTCAGAAAACACCTCCAGAAGGGAGTTTTCATGATCACATTAGATCTCAAAGATGCTTACCTGCGTGTACCCATTGCCCCGGATCATCAGAAGTACTTGCGTTTCGCAGTACGGACAGAGCAGGGGGTGCAGCATTGGCAGTTCAGGGCACTTCCCTTCGGCCTTGCGGCCAGTCCAAGGATTTTTACCAAAGTCCTGGCAGAGGTAGTATCCTTTCTACACCTTCAGGGGGTAGCTCTGATACCATACCTCGACGATCTGTTGATCTACAGTCCATCCAGAGACCAGCTCCTGAGAGATCGAGAGTTGGTCTTGTCGACCCTGGATTCCCTAGGTTGGATGGTGAGTCAGGAGAAATCCTCCCTGGATCCCTCACAGTCAAAGGTATACTTGGGGTATCAGTTGGACTCAGTAGCCCAGAAAGTGTTTCTTCCTCCAGAAAAGGTCGAAAAAATTCGGGGCGCAGTGACAGTGTGTCTCGAAGCCCCGGAGGTATCTTTGAGAAACATCATGAGGGTGTTGGGCCTGATGGCCTCTTGCATCCCGGCAGTTCCCTGGGCTCAGCTCCACTCACGAGTCCTCCAGGGCTTCCTTCTCTCCTCTTGGGGCGGGAGAAGAGAAACCCTGGAGGAGAAAGTTCCTCTGTCAGAGGAGGTAAGAGGCTCCCTAGTTTGGTGGCTCGATCCCGTCAACCTATCGGGAGGTCGGACGTGGACACAGCTAGACCCAATAGGCATTACAACAGACGCAAGTGCCTGGGGTTGGGGGGCTCATTTAGGAGACCGCTACGCCCAGGGTCCCTGGGATCAGAGTCAGAGCAGAGCTTCCTCAAACTTCAGGGAGCTTCTGGCAGTCGGGAAGGCATTAAGTGTCTTCCGGGACTTGATCCAAGGAAGGGAAGTCCAAATTTTCTCGGACAACCGGGTGGCAGTATCCTATTTGAACCGTCAAGGGGGAACAAGGTCAGTCAGTCTAAGGGCACTGACCCAAGATTTCCTGGGAGAAGCAGAGAAAAACATTCTCTCAATCTCTGCGGTCCACATAAAGGGATCCCTCAATATACAAGCAGACTTCCTCAGCAGACAGCCCATTCTTCAGGGAGAATGGGAGTTGAACGAAGAAGTTTTCGCTCTGGTAAAACGTCATTTCGGAGTACCAGAGATAGATTTATTCGCTTGTCAAAGGAACGCAAAGGTGCGGAGATTCTTTTCTCTCACGAGAGAACAGAGATCCTCAGGAGTAGACGCTCTCGCTCAGAATTGGGACTTCAGCCTGGCATATGCCTTTCCTCCCCTGGTACTCATCCCACGAGTGCTTCAAAAGCTGTCACAGTCGGATGGAGACCTTATCCTGATTGCACCCTGGTGGCCGAAGCGGGTCTGGTTCCCCACCATGTGGAGGTGGTCAGTCGTGCCTCCGCTACATCTCCCGGTCAGGCGGGATCTTCTCTGCCAGGGCCCAGTGCTGCATCCCAACCCGGGGTTTCTGTCCCTGACGGCCTGGCTCTTGAGAGGGAGATCCTCAGGAACAGGGGATGCTCGGAGAAGGTAATTGACACTCTTCTCCTTAGTAGGAAGAAGGTTACCAGACAGATTTATGCAAAGGTCTGGAAGATCTTCTCTAGATGGGCTCAAGCAAATCGGAGAACTATCCAGACGATTCCAACCGTTCTGGATTTTCTCCAGGAAGGGGTAGACCTAGGGTTAGCGGTCAGTACCCTTAGGGTCCAGGTAGCAGCCCTGTCAGTGTTCTTTGACACAAGGTTAGCTCAAGACCCTCTTGTTAAGAGATTTTTGCTAGCCAGGGAAAGGTTAACCCCGGTAAGGACAGTTAGTTTCCCGCCGTGGGATTTGTCCCTGGTTCTGGACGCCCTGACGAAAGGGCCATTTGAGCCGTTGGATCAAATTTCATTTAAATTTCTTTCCCTTAAAATGGCCTTTCTTCTAGCCATTACCACAGCTAGAAGAGTAGGCGACCTACAGGCCCTGACAATAAAAGAGCCTTTTTTTGTTGATCCTAGAGGACAGGGTAATCCTTAGACAGGATCCTCTTTATTTACCAAAAGTGACCTCTGGGTTCCACAGGTCACAAGAGATTATTCTTCCATCATTCTGCCAGAATCCGAAGAAGGAGAAGGAAGAAAGATTGCACCTTTTAGATGTTAGACGCTGTCTTTTAGTCTATCTAGAAAGGGCAAGGGAGTTTAGGAGATCAAATCATCTTCTAGTTACTTTTGGGGGCCAAAGAAAGGGTCTTCAGGCCTCAAAACCTACGATAGCCAGGTGGATTAAGCAGGCAATAGCATTAGCCTATAAACACTCGGATAAACCGGTTCCATCCCACCTTAAGGCTCATTCAACCAGATCTCTGGCGACCTCCTGGGCAGAAAGGGCAGGTGCTTCCATAGATCAGATCTGCAAGGCAGCAACATGGACGAGCCATAATACCTTCCTGAGGCATTACAGAGTGGAGCTGTTGTCCCCTCAGGACTTGGCTTTTGGCAGGAAGGTCCTACAGGCGGTGGTCCCACCCTAAGGTAGGCCTTAACTTCTTGCTCATCGTCTCAGGTGTGCCGTCCTGGAAGATGACTAGAGAAAAATACCAGTTACACTTACCGGTAACGGATTTTCTAGGAAATCTTCCAGGACGGCAGGCCTACTTCCCTACCCTTAAATGTTGGTGATGTTTTATTCTTCACAGAATGTACCCTCTGACACTGGTGTGGGTGTTTACTTTGTCATAACTGAGGGTCAGAGGGAGGGGTGGGGCTTTTTAAACTTTGTTAATTGTGTTTCCTGCCAGGTGTGACCAGTCATCCTCTCAGGTGTGCCGTCCTGGAAGATTTCCTAGAAAATCCGTTACCGGTAAGTGTAACTGGTATTTTTTTCTGTTGTCATTTTTTCAAATGACAATTTTTTTATTTATTTTTTGCATTTAAGTCCAAATATGAGGACTTTTTGACCCCAGATCTCATATTTAAGAGGACCTGTCATGCTTTTTTTTTTTTTTTTCCTATTACAATTCCTTGTAATAGGAATAAAAGTGACCCAAAAGTGGCCCGAACGCATACGTGAGTAGCGCCTGCATATGAAAAAAAATTGGACTAACTTTATTGTTGTCTTATTTTTTTTTTTATTCAAAAAAGTTAATCTTGTTTCAAAAAAAGTGCGCTTGTAAGACCGCTGCGCAAATACGGTGTGAAAAAAAAGTATTGCAATGACCGCCATTTTATTCTCTAGGGTGTTAGAAAAAAAAACACTATATAATGTTTGGGGTTCTAAGTAATTTTCTAGCAAAAAAAAAACTGTTTTAAACCATGTAAACACCATCATCTCAAAACGAGGCTGGTCTTAACGTGGTTAAAGTCTCTTGTCTCACTCCACACTTTCATATATAGTGTGAGTAATTTAGTTTCTCTTTAATTGTTGCTTTTATTGGATGGTGCCATTATAATATTGTAGTAAAACTCCACCCACATAATTAATGCCATAGAAATATAGGCATTCGGCATAAGGGAGGGTTATTGTCCCTGTAAGGTTTAGGACACAGATTTGCCATCTGTGTCCCATTGGGGAGATTTACCTTCACTTCCTGTCCCATAGCCAAAACCGGAAGTCAGAGGAAATCCATGCAAATTAAGGGAATCTCTTGGGAACCCCCAGGTCACCAGAGCAAGTGTCCCCATTTGAAGATTTCACCTCTGCTACTTTTCTGGGGACAAACCAAAATTTGGGTTACTTTCAATGATAATGGTAAACAGGACAAATAGAGAGGGTGAATCTCCCTAAGGCCTGATTCACACCTATGCATTTTTAGTCAATTTAACATGGTTTCCTATGGAACATGTTCTGTAGTGCAAAAAGCACTAAAAATGCATAGGTGTGAATCAGGCCTAACCGGGACAGACGGCATTAAAAATTGGCAAGGTGTTCTAATCCCTCTCCACTCCATCCAAAACGTAAAAAAAAATGTTATACTTTAAATGTGAGCTCTGGCGCTAGACTTATTGCTTTTACTCTGACAGTTGTGGCGATGGGAGAGAGGGAAGAACAGATCTTCCTGGGCGGTTGTAAAGCCACTCGGATCACTATTCTCTGAAAGCTAATCGCGGCTGAAAAATTTGATAGCAGGATCATGGTTGCAGCTGTATAGTATAACCAATTCCCGTCCAGGACATTATTTACACGCACGCCAAAAGTATTGGGACACCTGCCTTCACACGCGCATGAACTTTATTGGCATCCCAGTCTTAGTCCGTACGATTCAATATTGAGTTGGCCCACCCTTTGCAGCTATAACGGCTTCAACTCTTCTGGGAAGGCTGTCCACAAGGTTTAGGAGTGTGTTTATGGGAATGTTTGACCATTCTTCCAGAAGCGCATTTGTGATGTCAGGCACTGATGTTGGATGAAAAGGCCTGGCTCACAGTCTGCGCTCTAATTCATCCCAGAGGTGTTCTATCGAGTTGGGTTGAGGTCAGGACTGAATTTCCTCCACCCCAAACTCCCTCATCCATGTCCTTTTATGGACCTTGCTTTTTGCACTGGTGTGCAGTCATGTTGGATTAGGAAGGGGTCACCCCCAAACTGTTCCCACAAAGTTGGGAGCATGAAATTATATATTGTCTTGGTATGCTAACAACTTAAAAGTTCCCTTCATTAAAACTAAGGGGCCAAGCCCAATCCCTGAAAAACAACCCCACACCATAATTCCCCCTCCACCAAATGATTTGCAATTTGGGAGAGTCTAGGCTGCCCGGGACTCTACCTCTTCATTGGCTAAGACAGCAGCGGGGTGCCATTGGCTCCTGCTGCTGTCAAAGTCAGTGAGCCAATTAAGAGGGAGAGGGGGGGGGTGGGGCGAACCGTGGCTCCATGTCTGAATGGACACACAGAGCAGTTGCTTGGGTGCCCTCATGGTAAGATTCTTGCTGTGGGGGCACTCGGCAGGAGGGTGGGTCCAGGAGTGCCAACAAGGGACCTGAGAATAGGAGGATCGGGGCTGCTCTGTAAAAAAAAACCACTGCACAGAGCAGGTACGTATGACGTTTGTTATTTTTAAGGGCTGGTTCACACCACATGCAGTCCAGTGCATTTTCTTTTCCTGCATCGAAAACACATGGAAAGTAGGTTATATGGTTTCCAATGGCATAGTTCACACCAGTGCAGTCAGTTCCAGTAAAAGAAAGTAGAACCTGCTGCATTTTTCCTGTACTGGAACGTGGTAAAAAACATCGGAATGCACTGGAACGCATCAAAAACATATAAAAAAATGCACTGGACCTCAGTACAGTGAAAAGAAAACCAGGAAAAAAGAAGAAAGCATCCGGAAATGCATCAAATGCAACAGCACGTCAAAAACACATTAAAAATGTGCATGCAGAAACGCATCCATAATGTATCTGGAGTGTTTTTGTGGCGTGAACCAGCCCTAAGGCTAGGTTCACACTATTGCAATGTGGCAATCATCCTCAATTCCAATGCAGGTTCCTGCATCGCATGTCTCTGGCAGGCAGTGCTTATGCAAACCGCCGTGGTTGTCAGTACAAAGTTTGACACCCGAAGATTGCAGTGCGAACTGTGAAATGGTGCAGGAATCAGATCGCACTGGTGTGAACACCCATGCAATTCGATTCCAGTGCGGACAAAAAGGGGGCCTGCACCATTTTGGTCAGAAGGGTTTGCATCGCACAGACATTGCATGTGATCTGCACAGCAATACGGTGCAAATCGCATTCAATGTCTGATATCGCTATAGTGTGAACCCAGCCAAAATGAAAATAAAAGGAGACTTTAGTATCACTTTAAGACTTGGGACTGTTGAGCAATTGAAAGAGGAGAGGGCGTCTCTGCACAGAAGATTTTTACAGGATCCATCTTCTTGCACAACATGGGACATACTTTATAGCAGGTAAGTTGGGTCGATAAAGCTATGTAGATTATTATTTATTTTTTTTTTTTTACTAAAATTCAGCCTAAAGTGGTTGTAAAGCCTAAACCTTTTTTATCTTAATGCATTCCTTGCATTAAAGTGGATGTAAACCCTCACATATACCCAGTGATGTGAACAGCCTCAGATGTTACACAGCGATGAAACAAATCTCCCTACATAAGTTTTACATGTATATCTGCCTTCTTCAGCTGTATATATCCTTTAGAAAGTGCACATCGTGTAATGCCGTGTACACAAGAACGGTTTTTCCTTCGGAATAAACTCTTACGGTTTTTTGACGGAGTTCTGCTGAAACTGTCTTGCCTACACACGATCACACCAAAGTCCGACCGTCTAGAACGTGGTGACGTACGACGGGACTAGAAAAAAGGTCAATAGCTGCCGTCTCGTACTTGCTTCAGAGCATGCGTTTTTGGTCCGTCGGAACAGCATACAGACGAGCGATTTTCCCGATCGGAATTGATTCTGTCGGAAATATTAAAAAAAAAAAAAAAAAAAAAAAAAAAAATCTGATGAGGCCCACACACGATCGGAATATCCGATGAAAAGATCCCGTCTGACTTTTTCTGCCGGAAAGTTTGACCGTGTGTACGCGGCATTACAGATTTCTGTACACACCCCCACTCCACATAGGCAAAGGAAGAAAGGAATGTGCAGAGCTGTGCTCTGACAAGTCAAGCTGTCTGCTGATCTATTTATAGCAACCTCCCATGACACAAATTTCAGGCTGATAACAGAGCTATGGAGCAGGAGAAAGCCACGGGACATAGTGCTTCGGAGCGACATAAGAAAACACTACAGATATGTGCTCAGCTAAAATTTCATAAATCAGGTTTACATCCACTTTTAAGGTAAAAATTCTTTAGGTGTCAGCAGGGGGAGGGGCCAGGAGTGCCAGAGAAGGTTCACGGCTGCTATGTGAAATTCTATTGCACAGAGAAGGTAAGTATAGACATAGTTACATAGTAGGTGAGGTTGAAAAAAGACACAAGTCCAAGCTATGTGTGTGAATATGTCAGTAATGCATTGTATATCTCTGTATGTGGCAGTTGTTCAGGTGCTTATCTAATAGTTTCTTGAAAATATCAACGCACCCCACTGAGACAACCGCCTGTGGAAGGGAATTCCACATCCTTGCCGCTCTTACAGTAAAGAACCCTTTACGTAGTTTTAAGGTTAAACCTCTTTTCTTATAATTTTAATGAGTGGCCACGAGTCTTGTTAAACTCCCTTCTGCGAAAAAGTTTTATCCCTATTGTGGGGTCACCAGTGTGGTATTTGTAAATTGAAATCATATCCCCTCTCAAGCGTCTCTTCTCCAGGAGGAATAAGTTCAGTGCTCGCAACCTTTCCTAATAACTAATATCCTCCAGACACTTTATTAGTTTTGTTGCCCTTCTTTGTACTCGCTCCATTTCCAGTACATCCTTCCTTAGGACTGGTGCCCAGAACTGGACAGCGTATAGGTGCAGTCGGACCAGAGTCTTGTAGAGTGGGAGAATTATCGTTTTATCTCTGGAGTTGATCCCCCTTTTAATGCATGCCAATATTCTGTTTGCTTTGTTAGCAGCAGCTTGGCATTGCATGCCATTGCTGAGCCTATCATCTACTACCCTGTTTCCCCGAAAATAAGACCTAGCGTGATTGTCGGTGATGGCTGCAATATAAGCCCTACCCCCCAAATAAGCCCTACCCTGTTTCCCCCGAAAATAAGCCCTACCCTGAAAATAAGACCTACAAGGACTTTAACTAGGTCCTATTTTCGGGGAAACAGGGTAGGACCCCCAGGGGGTTGTTTATTTTAAAAATTGCCTTCACAATCACTTTATCAGCTCATTCAGATGAGCAGACCCATCCTCCTTGTTGAGTCGTGCTGTGTGCATTCATCTTACATCCTGGGTTTTCTTTAATTTCCTCCCTTTTAGTAACCTAGTCACTTTAATGAGAAGAGTCTCCTTTTTTTACTTCTCTGATTTCTTGGTACTTTTTACTTTTTTTTTTTTTGTATACCTTTTGTGGCACCCAACGATCTCCCAGCGCCGGGGCAACACAAGATTTATATACTGGCTGCCTTGAAGGGGACAGGGAGGAGGTGGGAAGAGTGCCATACACACAGCAGAATTACCTGTTTACACGACAGCCCCTGTAATAGGAAGTCCGTCTCCTGCTCTGCCATTGGACGACTGTTCTGTGCATCGAAGGAGGTGGGACTTTGTATTAAAGAGGCCGCCGAGGAGAACAGGAGTTTTTACTGTATGTAATCTTTTGGTGCTTGTCCCACCCCCCCCTCCAAGGCTGTAGATGGATGGACATCAATCAGGCTGCATTCCTGGCAATGGTGGGTGCTGCATTCATGGCACTTGTAAGGCTGCAGATGGGCGCTGGTCCTTATTTTGCTTCACAGTTCTTTATTTAAATTAGATTTTTTTTCTGAAACTTCCCTCTCTAAAGTGAAGGTGAGTGTTATACGCCAATAAATTCGGTATATCCAAATAACACACCCGAGTTCATCTCTTTACTCACACACAGCCACAAAGGCAAGAGAATTCTTGTTGGGCAGTGTTTTAGTGCTCGAGCGAACACACTTAGACTAAATTTTAGTGGTTCAAAGAATGTCATGCAAAATGGTTGGCCCTCACGCATGTTCACTTCATCAAATCTGGCCCTCTTTGAAAAAAGTTTGGACACCCCTGTTATAGTTATATTCCATCGACAGTCAGCCTACCGCCGTCCCTTTCCCTATCCAATGAGCGTGCCCTCACTGGATAGTCTTTTTGAACATGAAATTGACAAGTCTTAATTATAAAGTCAGACCTAAGTAACAACAAGAAATTTAAATAAGGGGGCAAAGTAATTGCAGACTTTTTGTAGGAACAGCAAGACCACATATGGTTGTGAGAGCCACAGATGACTTTAAATGTTGGTAAATAACTCATCCAAAACATCCAATGCATTGCGGGGGCAACATCACGCCTCTTTCATAAAGGCTACATGTACTGTATCTCACAAAAGTGAGTACACCCGCCACATTTTTGTAAATATTTTATTATATCTTTTCATGTGACAACACTGAAGAAATTACACTTTGCTACAATGTAAAGTAGTGAGTGTACAGCTTGTATAACAGTGTAAATTTGCTGACCCCTCAAAATAACTCAACACACAGCCAACAAAAGTGAGTAGACCCCTAAGTGAATGTCCAAATTGAGCCAGTTATCCATTTTCCCTCCCCAGTGTCATGTGACTCGTTAGTGTTACAAGGTCTCAAGTGTGGGCTTCCTCATATCAGCGCAGACACCCCCCCCCCCCGTCATCAGAGTTGCTGATCGGCTCTCTTCTACTCACATCTGTAAGACACGAGTGAGGAAAAGCCGATGCATGGCTTTTCCTGTTTACATCGTGATCAGCTGTGATTGGACACAGCTGATCATGTGGTAAAGAGCCTTCCGACGGAGGCTCTTTACTGAGATCAGGGTTGCGGTATGTCAAACTGACACAGCACCACCGATCGCCATATGACATCCGGTCAGGATAACACAACCACTTTGCGCACATCATACTGATATATGGCGGGCGGGAAGTGGTTAAAAGATCTAAAGGCTATTCCTTAGGCTGAGGATTTTTTTCATCTTTAATATGTAATTTTATTTAACATTTTAATGTGTTTTTGTATTACTCTTTTAGATTCATATAGCACCTTACTTATGCGATATATGCCCCTTTCCTTTTTCGTCCATGCCAGGTGATCCCAGCGCACCCCCCTTGATTCACCCTGAAGGCTTTTTTTCTTTTTTTTTTTTTTTTCTTTGCATCTCATATTCACCACCTTTCATTGACTGACTTCTACTGTTTTCACTGTTTTTATCCCATTGTTGGCTGTGACAATTTTCATCAAGGCATTGTAAGTACATTTTCCTTGTCCCACCCGGACCATGTCATGCATATGCGAATGATGATGAATGCTCTAATGTAAGGATGAGCTCCGGCGTGTTTGCAGAGCCCGCCAGGATGTCGGCACTGTGCTAATCACAGGCAGTGAGACATTTCCCGATCTCTGCAGCCGCGCATCAGGACAATGTCTCACTGCTTGTGATCAGCGCAGCACAGTGCCGACTTCCTGGCGGGCTCTGCACGTGGGCTGTGTTAACACGCCGGAGCTCATCCTTACTCTAATGTATGTTTTGTTTTATGGACCATATGTTCTACGATTGTTAACCTTCCCTGAAGAAGGCGCTTTAAGGACTCTGAAACGTGTTGGCAATTGGTTTATATACAACAATTGTACTCTCGTTTTTAGTGTGGTTTTATTTATTTTTTCCTTCAGACCACATTTTTCATGTCTTTCGTATGTATGTTTTATACTGTTTCTTTTAAATACTTTTTTGATACCAATAAATGCAATATATTTAATATTATTGTGCCTGACCTTTTGCACATTCCTTGAGCCTAAAGTCCCAGCTTTTCTGAGGAGAGATTTCTTTCTCTATGCAGTACAGCAAGTACACTCTCAGCACACAACCTCAGTCTTCTATGGACATGTGTGGCAGCTGAGCGTTAAAGCCTACTTTTTTTGCTGTCGCATACATGTATTATGTGACCGGCAAGAGTTTACAAATAGACAAGACGGTTAGGAAAAGTTACTGTAGTTGACTGTACTTCAAAAACCTACAAGGAAGCAGAAAGCAGGTGAAAATCCAAATTGGGTTGAGAAATATGTCTTTTACATATATGCAGATTGGGTACTGCAATCCTGCAATTTTTAGAGAAAAGTCTGTTTGGACTTGTTTGTTGCCTATCAAGTAGTACCAGGTTTTCCAGTCTTGGGAAAAATGGATTGAACAGAAGGAAGTAATGTTTGTGAATTTTAAGTGCACTTCTAGTTACCCAATACATGGTACGCAGTTACTGGCAGTATCTGCCCTTTGCCCAGACTAAGTACATAATTGTGTGGTGTTTGCATGGGTGCTATTTTACGAGGCAGAACTGATTTGGAAATCGGGTGTTTCAGCAGCCTTTCTTCAATTCGAACTAGCATACACATGAGTGGAACTGGGTCCGGCGGAGTTCCAGCGAAAAAATTTGAAACATGTTCTATTTCTAAAGTCCATCAGATTTTTCGACAGCAAAGGCCCGATGGAGCCCACACACGAAAATGTATGCAAATCCTACAAGGTAGCAAAAAGCAGGTGAAAATCCAAATTCAGTTGAGAAATAATGTCTTTTACATATAAGCAAATTGGTTACTGCAATTTTTAGAGAAAAGTCTGTTCAGACAAAATATCCAGACAGAGCAAAGATTTGTAATTCACTGCTAATAAGGAAAACTGTACAGAGACTTTAAACCAGATTGAAATGTGTGTATGAAAACTCTAACAATACATTTCTCTTATTTGCTCTCTTTTTGGTCTGTTATACATACCATTGAAAGCATTTTAAAGTGATTTCCCCATAAAAATAACAAACATGTTATACTTGCCTGCTCTGTTGCAGTGAATTTGCCCAGAGCAGCCCGGATCCTCCTCTTCTCGGGTCCCTCTTCTGTGACCCTGGCTCCTTCCTCCTGTTCAGTGCCCCCACAGCAAGCAGTTTGCTATGGGAGCACCCAAGCGGAGTCACAGCTCCCTGTGTCCATTCAGACACGGAGCCCCGACCCGGCCCATCACCTCTCTCCCCTTATTGACTAGCTGAATTTGACAACAGCGGGAGCCAATGGTGCCGCTGCTGTGTCTCAGCCAATCAGGAAGGAGAATCTCGGACAGCCGAGGGACTCATGGACATCGCTGGACCGAGGGCGACCTCAGGTAAGTGTTGGTGGGTGGGGGGCTGCTGCACACAGAAGGCTTTTTATCTTAATGCATAGAATGCATTATGAATAAAAAAAAAAAACCTTCTGCCTTTACAACTCCTTTTTTTAATGGACCTTTTTTTGACAAGTGAAAAATAAATTGTACACCCAGATAGACATGTCACAGGCTAGTCAAGAGATGGCAGACAACAGTTAGTGTGTGCATAGAACAGCATGTGGTGATGAAGTTTCCTGGAACGAAGTCCTAAAACCCCCGGATATCTACAGAAGACTTCAAGCACAGTATGGTGACGAGACATTCAGTAAAACGGTAAGACATCTGAATTGTCTAAACGTTTCAAAGATGGCCATATATCCGCAAGTGACGATCCTGGCCGTGGTGGTTCCCAGTCCACAGCAGTCATCCCTGTGAACCTTCAGCACGTGGAACGCCTGATCCTGGATAATCGATGCATAACCTGTTGTGAAATTGCACAAGAGACTAATCTTTGGGAAAGGTGAACACAATCATTCAGGAACATTTGAATTTTCAAAAAGTTAGTGCACGCAAGGTACCAAGACAGCTTTCTGCTTTTGACTGGCAAAAGAGTTGAAGTCTGCACTGCGTCGAAGGAGCGATTTGATCACTAAGGGTGTCCTGTTTCTCCAGGACAACACAGAAGCTTATACTGCTCACCACACTACACTGCACATTACAACAACTTGACTGGGAGGTATTGCCCCTTACAGCTTGGCTCCCTGAGTGATTTCCACCTGTTTGGAACCCTAAAAGAGTTCCTAATAGGTCAGCATTTCAGCACTGATGAAGTAAAGCAAGCTGTCCTAGGATGGTTCAGGCGTACTGACAAATCTTTCTATGCCAAAGTTTTCCAGGCATTTAGTTAAACGCCGGGATAAATGTATACATGAATTAACAAAATTAGATGGATGGAGCCTATGATCTTTAGATCTTTAGAGCTACTATTTATTTAGAAGTTTTATGACTAAGGCCTTGTAGGCTGAAACGTGTCAACCGGTTTCACCTGCATTTTGTTCACTTTGGCTTGTTACTAAAAATTAAGATTTTTTTTTTTTTAAAGAGCAACAGCCAGATAATTTTTCCTACATTACTTTACTCAGCCAGCGACTGTGGATCGAGCACCCAGGAGCTCTGCTATTTATGTGTTGTATGGGTAGTAGCACTGACTTTTATGTTTATAATAAGTGTATACATGTAGCAGAGGAAAATAAATGCAGTTTCCACTCCTCTTTGAAATTCTTTTTATATTTAAAATAAAAAATAAAATTAAAAAAATAAGTTGAAAGTTGAGTTGACCGCCCCTCGTACATACCTGGGCTGTTCTGGGGACAGGGGGATCTTTTAGTCCTTCACTTTCAAAAAAAAAAAGGAAAAGGGGGGGAGTGAAGAGAGGGAAAGATATCAAAAAGCTCCAATCAATTGGGCTCGCCTCTCCTGGGCTCCAAGTGCTTACGGTATACAGAGTGGGGGGGGGCTCGTGGAATCAAGGTGGATCTATCCATTGGTGCCAAGGATCCCATGTTGCCGTGTGTCAGTCTTACCTGGTCAATCAGTCTACATGGACTCCATAACCTCCACGTCCTTGATTCTGGCATAAAGATCAGGTAGTGTCGGGATGTTTCTGGCATAAAGATCAGGTAGTGTCAGGGTGTTTCCATTGAAGGGCCACTAGACATCTAGCCGCTGTTAATATATGTGTGTTAATGTTTTGGCTAAACTGGGTAATTTGGGGGGGGGGGGATATCTACCTCAAACAGCCAATGGCGCAGTCCCTGGACCAAATGCCAGTAAGGCAGTAGATGTGGAATAACGTGCCCCGGTCCTGGAGATCTCCAGGAGCGATCCGTGACCTTCACACACTTTTTTCTGGATCCCGTCTCAATTATCCTTTTATTTCTTTTCCCTCTTCCTTTTCCCCTTTTTTTTTTTTTTTTCCATCTTTTATGTAGTTGCCAACCTTTTGGAACACTCCAGAAAGTATACTGTATATAAGCACCCCAAGGCCCATCTTGAATCTAAGTTCATTTCTACCAGCCATGAAAGACCATATACATATGGATCCTTTAGTATCAATTCAGAGGCTTGATCACCTCGCCAGAATACACTGATCTGTATATTGATGTATGGTCTAAAATATATATAAATTTATTCCTTTTGTAATTTTAGCAGATTGTGCCGTTATGAATCTGTGTACAACTATTTCTGGGTGTACCTTTTTTTTTTTTTTTGTTTGCTTCCTGTTTTTTTTTAAAAACAAAAAAATCAAAAAAAAAAAACGCTCAATAAAACCATTGAACAAGAAATAATGTTATACACAACATTTTTGCTAGTCTATATATGTAATTGATAGTATCCTGTATTCAGTGGCACATTTTGGTACAGTGGAACCTTGGTTTACGAGTAAAAAAAAAAAAAGAATCCTGACTCGGTTTGCTAGTGTCTCGCAAAACTAGTAGGATTCAAGCCAATGGGGTGTGCAGTACCGCATTTGGCCAGAGGTGTGGGGACACTCGAGCCGTTCGGAAATACTCCGTTCCCTTGTGTTTTATAGCCTTCTATGGGGCAACTCGCTTTGATATGCGAGTGCTTTGGATTACAAGCATTCTCCTGGAATGGATTATGCTCATAATCCAAGGTTCCACTGTATTTCGTTTTGGTGTCCTAGACCTTCTGTATTGCCCTATGGCAACAAAATATATTTACTCTTTTACTATATAAACTGTCAAACTGTTCCTATTGTGAAGTTTGACATTTCATAATTTGTAACAACATGGGTTGCTCCTCAGGGAAAAAAAAAAAATATGTAATTTGTAGGATGCTCAGTATAGCCTTGCCTATAAGAAAATAATATAGTGAATCCTTCTTTTTTTTTGGTTTTTCTGGCTTGAGTTTCTGTAATCAAAAATAAAACCAGACATGTGAAGCAGGGTTTCATTCAATAAACTGTAATATGTGCCCAGTCTTTACACAATGTGTGTGTGTGTGTGTGTGTGTGTGGTTTTATTTTTTTTGCTTTGTTAGATTTAACTATGGTTTACTAATGCAAAACAAAAAACTCAGTATAAGAAATCCTATTTAAATTTGTAGTAATCCTTAAGGCCCAACTCCATGAAACCTAATAAACTCTACCTTGCATTGGGGCTGCACCCGCACTGCAAGGATTAACTGCTCGTTTTAGCGTAAGGGGGTGAAAGAACTTTTACTTACCTGATCCTTTCTTGCCCTAGCAGTTGGTGCACAACACTTTAGCAGTGGATTGTCCTGTTTCTGCCTCACTTTCAGTACAGGGCTGTAATCGCCGGCATCAGTCCCAATGATGTAAGAAGACCTTAGACTGCCAGAGCCTAGGGAAGGAGAGACTATGGGGACCAATCTAATGGTGCAGGGCAGCCTGCAGGAGCAGAGGATCGGGTAAGTAGGAGTGCTTTACCATGGGTGGTGCGGCATGTGATAGGAGAGCTTTACCATATCACCCTGACCTAAACAAATGGTTAACTCTTACACTGCAGGTGCAATCCCAATGCAAGAGAAGATTATTTTTTTTTTTTTTTTTTTTTTTTTTTTAGGCTTCCTGAAGTTCAGCTTTAAAAATGTTTCCATGTACTTATTGTTACTACGTACAATAATTATTCCTTCTTTACTTCAGGAAGAACATCTACAAGCAACATGGTGCCCCCATCTCAATATGTTCTCCCTAACGATTTGCCAGTTGCTTTGTTGGATTGTGAAGAGGCCTTCTCCCTCCTTTCATCAGAGGAGAAGCTTTATACCCATTTCATGTCTCGGGCCTCGTTTTATGGTGGTTTAATAGTTTTGTTTCAGACTTCACCAGAATCTCCAGCCATATATATTCTGCTGAATAGGATTTTCAGGGCTCAGAAGTCTTCAGCACTGCATGATGTGGCTCTCACCCAGGGACTAACTGAGGATGAATTCCAGGTATACTAATGTTGTGCACTGCCTGATTAAGCAATCATTTCTGTGACTTTTACTTTTTTCATTATGGGTATGCCTGACCAGACTTGAGGGATATATGAAAATACATTTAGGAACAGCCATAACTTCAGAGATCCTTTGCAACATGCAATATTCTTGCAAGTCATTAAATCGATCTCCTTGTTTCTCATAGGAAAGCAGTAAGCAAATAATACATTGTATGTAAGATAAGCACATTTTATAATTGATTTTTAATTTTGTGTGTGATCCAGTGATCAATGTATATCTTTTCTGATGATTAAAATAGGATTCAGAAAGAGCAACTTCAGAGTGCAAGTAGATCTTTAAACTATAGCATTTGTAATATAATATGCAGTTAAATCTAAATCCAAAAATAGTAATATATAACTGCATACACATACTTTTTTTTAACAGAAAAGTTTTTATTTATCTCCAAAAGGAAAAATAATTGGCGTATATACAACATTGACAAAATGTAACATGAAAATTTAATAATATATCACATACAAGAATAATGTATCAGTATTGGATGCAATAGTTCTAGAAGAATCTTCTACTAGCTTAGTAGTTCAGTTCGTTCTTTTATCTGGAATAAATCAACATTATCATTTACCCCTGGAGCGTGAGATGAGGAGGAGGAGGGAAAGGGAAAAGGAGTAGGAAAGGGGGGGGAGACAAAAAGTGGGGGGGAGCCAGGTATGTGTTAATAAAGGGGATGGATAGGTATAGTTCTATTTCCTCATACATTGACTTTCTTGGTCAGAGGTCCTCTGCGTTCGCAAACCTTTAACTCTTAACCCAATAACCCCATATATCCTTTCTGTTTTTTTGGGACTTTTGCGGCTCATGTATGTAAGTTTTTATAAAGTGGTAGGGTAGAACCAATCGTAGCTCTCCTTTGCGAAACCGTGGGAGGCTCAGGCTGTTTCCATTTAATCAGGATGGCTTTACTGGCATAAAATTATAAACAACTGCTTTTGTTTATTTGATGTAATAGTATCACAGATACCCAGAAGAAGGGTAGTGGGGTCCATACCCACAGTCAAGTTTCCCACTGAGTTTATCGTGGTAACCACTTCCGTCCAAAACTGCTGGATGAAGGAGCAGTACCACACAAAATGTACCCAATTCATTAGCACACTTAAGGCATCTATCAGTTGGAGTTGGGTATATTCTTGAGTGTCTGAGTAGTATAGTATGCTCTGTGGAAAAACTTGAGTTGAATATATCTGTCCCTAGCCAATATCCTCAATGGGATATATTGTTAGATCCCCTTCTGCCAGCCTTCTTCAGCAAGGGGCAGGTATATCCTCCTTCCATTTATGAAACCATTTAGTCCCTCGAATCCTCACAAGATATCCAAAGATATAGTGAAGAAAGTAATCTATCCGCACTAGTGGAAATAAGGACTGCATACACATACTTAAAGTGATTTGTAAAGTAGAGCTGCACAATTCTGGCTAAAATGAGAATCACAATTTTTTTTGCTTAGAAGATGGATCACGATTCTCGCGGAGTAACATCTTTCACATTTAAAACAAAAAAAATTGTGCTAACTTTACTGTTTCGTTTTTTATTTTTTTATTTATTGAAGTGTATTTTTTCCTAAAAAAATTGCATTTGAAAGACCGCTGGGCAAATACAGTTTGACATAAAATATTGCAGCAATTGCCATTTTATTCCCTAGGGTATCTGCTAAAATGTTTATATACAGGGTTTTTTTTTTTTACTCTCAGCAGGAGAGATCGTCAGGGGGGGTGAATCGAGATCGCGATTTTATTTATTTATTTATTTATTTTTTGATTTAATCTTGCAGCTCTATTGTAAAGGTTTGTTTTTATTAATTTTTTTAAACCACTTGCTTACTGGGCACTTAACCCGCACCCCCCCCCCCCCCTTCCTGCCCAGACCAATTTTTCAGCTTTAAGCGCTCTCACTCTTTGACAATGGCGCGGCCATGCAATGCTGTACCTAAATGAGAAATTTTCACACAAATGGAGCTTTCTTTTGGTGATATTTAATCACAATTTATTTTTTGTTTTTTTTGAATTTTGAACCTCCCCCAAAAAACAGTTTCATAGTTATAAAATTTTGAAAACGGGTAATTTTTCGCTTTCATTGATGAGGCTGCACTGATGGGCATTGATAGGTGGCACTGGTGGGCACAGATGAGGCAGCCGTGGCTTTCTGTGTAAGGGACCAATATCCCTCTGACAGAAGCCGGTGATCGGCTTTTTTATTATTTTTTTTTTTTTCCTTGCGGTCAGCGTGAGGGGGCAAAAAAAAAAAAAAAGATTAAGATCATCTGTTTGCATCATTTGATCAGCTGTCATTGGCTGACAACTGATCACGTGGTAAGGGGCCGGGATCCGTTATCAGTAGAGTCTCGGACTCTGATCACAGAGCGCGCAGGCAGCTAATGCACGGGACGACATCATATGATGGCCTCCCGGCAATTAAGGTCCTCGCTGTAGCCGTCATTTGGCTATAGCGTGGGTGGGAGAAGGTTAAATAACAAACCTGTCATACTTACCTGCTCTGTGAAGGGTTTTGCACAAAGCAGCCCCAAGCCTCCTTTTATGGGGTCCCCCGGTGGCGCTCCTGGCTCCTCCTCTTCATCGGGTGCCCCCACGGAGAGCCGATTTTTTTTTTATTTTTTTCCATGGGGGCACCTGTGCGGGCGAGCTCTTTGACAAAGACAGCAGGACTCGGCCCAGCTTCCGTGTCACTGGATTTGACTGACGGCAGCGGGAGCCAATGGCTCCTTCTGCTATCACACTATCCAATGAATACAGCGACTGGAGCTGCTGGGCTTGTGCTTGTTGCTGGAACGATCAGGTTCAAGTAAGAAAAAGGGGGGGGGGGGCTCTGGGGGGCAGCTGCAGCACAGAAGGTTTTTCACCTTAATGCAATGCATTAAGGTGAAAAACCCTGAGACTTTACAACTCCTTTTTAAATGTTGCAAATACTTCTTCTTTTCTTCTTCTTCCCCTTTTTTTTTTTTTTTTTTTTTTTTTTTTTTTTTTAGCCCTTTCTTGTCCCTTGTACTTTCTTCTTGTGATCCTGTCAGTAACAAACTTCCTGTCCTAGGTTAACAAAATTGTACTGCTGTATCTCTATAGGAATTGTTACCCTAGGCTGTCTCTTGATCTGGACTACAAACATGTTAACCTTTCCTCATCTCCTGCAGATTTCCTTTTTGTACTGTAAGTTACCGTATATACTCGAGTATAAGCTGAGTTTTTCAGCACTTTTTTTTTTTTTTTTTTTTTTGTGTGCTGAAAGTGCCCCCCTTGTACTTTTCTGCAGCAGAGAATGACATTTTCCGACCCGACTTTGGGGCCCTGTATCTCTGGGCCACTTGGTGCTAGGAACTAGCAAATTTGGTATGCAAACCCAGTGGAACCAACACTACAACATATTCAATTTGGGGTTTCTAGCACCAAGTGGCCCCCGAGATGCAGGGCCCCAAAGTCTGGTCAACTGTGTCCATCTGCAGCAATGTCATTTCAGGACCCTTTGGTTCCAGAGACACCAAATCTTGGCTGCAGTCTAGACTGGGGGCATCTAGGAACCCTTAACTACCAAGTTTGAAGTTCAGGGGACCTATGGCTGCAAATGAGCACAGTGAGTCATGCAAATGGGCACATTGAGGCTGCAAATGGGCATTGTTGACCCTCTTTTCCACTTACAGTAGATGTGCATTTCTCATCCTAGGCTTATACTCGAGTCAATACGTTTTCCCAGTTTTTTTGTGGTAAAATTAGGTGCCTCGGCTTATATTCGGGTCGGCCTATACTCGAGTGTATATACAGTATGTTTGACTTTATTAAATTCCCATTCACACTTTTGGCGTTTTGGTGCGTGGCATTGAAGTACTGAAGCCTAGTGTATTTCAAGAAAAAAAAAAACACCTCCTCTAAACCCTTCTTCTTTTATTCGTATGGTAGAATTTCTTCCTAGCTATGAAGATTTAGATGTGCCGATCACTTTACTGTGCATGACTTCATCAAAACACAAGCATAATTTAAAATATCTTATTATGTCCATTAAACCAGCTTTAGCCATACACCGAAACTCTGGGGCCACACACAATTGTTTTATAGACTATTCAAGAAAGAGTCTCAACTGTCATGCTGCAAACCTAGTTTATTAAAGCGTTAAAGAGTTCCAGCCTGGGTGAAAAAAATGTAATCAAATACTGTAGCTACTGACTTTTAATATAAGGAAACTTGCCTGTCCAGGGAGCCAGCGATGTCGGCACCCTGAAGCCAAGCCATCCATCGGCTCTGGGTGCAGGCGCTGGCATCCTTTCTAAAGGAAGCGAAGCCTTGCGGTTTCACAGCTTGTTTCCTACTGCATGTGTGTGTTGCGCGGTGCTTCCTCAATAGTCCCGTCTTCTGGGGACACACACACAGATCCCAGGAGGCAACGGTGGGGGGGAAGGAGGAGGGCCTGAATAAAACCGTGAAAGTGACGTACCTTGCCGTGGCACTGTGGGATGGAAGTCCCGAAGAGAAAATAGACAAAAAAGGTGTGTGTGTGTGTGTGTGTGTATATATATATATATATATATATATATATATATATATATATATATATATATATATATATATATATATATATATATATATATATATATATATATATATCTCTCTATCTCTCAAAAAACTAGGTGGGGTGCATATATTTTCAAAGGAGTTCAATTTTTTCCCTGGAACTTCGCTTTAAGGTGAAATCCTGTAAAATCACTTTCATCCCCAAGAGCTCTCAACCAGGGTTGTCTGAAGCTGCCCGTAGGCATGAGATTGTTGGCCAATCCATCAAAATAGACAGATCAGGAGGCTAACATTTTATGTTTGTTTTATAGATACTAACAACTGCGTAACCGATTTGTAGAATAGTGATTTTCAGGTGTCATAATCTGCACATATACATGTACTTTCTGTCTATAATGTACACGACAAGATGGTTGCTTGGTGCTTTTCTTGGGTACATTAATCATTCAGCTTTTCAGTCTCTCCTTGAAGTACTAATTGCTAATTAATGGAGAATGCTTTATTTTTGCTCTGTCTAGTAGAAGAGGGTATATGCTGTGGATACTTTTACCATAAAGATCAATTAAGTACAGTTTATGCTAACATAGAGGTCCCAACATGTTCAGTTTTTGAAGCATGGAATGTACAGTGCTTCAATGGCTGTAAATACTTATGTATATAGGTTGGGCTTGTGTCTTTTTTTCGACCTCACCTACTATGTAACGTGATATTTTATTTTTAATTTTTTTTAACTAATTTTAGCAAATATTTCAAACAAACTTCTTTCATGTTGCCATTATGGGGTATTGTTTGTAGAATTTGAGGAAAGTAATGAATTTAATCCATTTTGGAATAAGGCTGTAACATAACAAAATGTGGAAAAATTGAAGTGCTGTGAATACTTTCCGGATTCACTGTAAAATACTTTCTTATTTTGCCTTTTAACAACTGGTTTTAACTGGCTGGTTGCTTTCAGCTGACTGAATTGCTTATCGTAGCAGAGTGAAATCTTTCTGCTCTGATAGTCGGGTACTTGATAATTTTTTACCTTCTAGAAAAAAAAGATGGTAAAGAGGACTGTAGGAAAGTGTGTGGCTTACTAAAATTTTTTTATGGAAACCGAACTAGTACGTTTCCAAGTGTTGGTGCAAATATTTGCATTTAATTCAGTTATTCATTAATATAAAATTCCCTAAGCGTATAGTCCTAGTACAGTACAGGATGAGAATTCATAAAATATGAGGTATATGATGCTACCTCCAGGTAATTGAACACTGGCAACTTTTGCTAGGGCTGCCCCTAGATCTATCCATATAACCTGCCTATGTCGTGAGGCTCCAGGTTTTTGCTAGTGTCCTTAACCGATTTCCATCCGCTGTATATCATCATATGATGTTTATTGACTTTGAGCGGTGATATCTGAATGATGCCTGCAGTTACAGACATCATTCAGATATCATGTTTTTCAGCCAGCGATTCCCTACACCATAAGACTGATCATAGCAGCTGTTCAGCCGCTTGATTGTTCTTACAGGCAGTGAGAGTGGACGTACCTGGGTTATAGCAGCTCCTTCTCAGGACACACAAAACCCAAAAGTAGATACTTCTTCAGGGGGAGGAAATCGAGTTACTGAGCAGAGACAGAGCATAGTTAAAAAAGCATTGGCTAACTTGCAGTTGCAAGACGCATGGAGGATCAGCCATTTAAAAGAGCGGGATTATACCCATTTCTCCTCTGTTCATAACTCCTTTTCTAGGATAGACTACATCCTAATAGAACACCAACTTGTATCTGCCCTGAAAAAGGCAGAAATTAAACCAACCACCTTGTCAGACCATGCCCCAGTGCAAATGCAACTGGAGATACAGGGAGACATGGGCCTGGGGAGAACTTGGAAGCTAAACGATTCATTAATTCAGGACCTAGAGTCAACCAGTAGGATTGAGCAAGAATTGACGACCTTCTTTGAACTAAATGATACGCCAGAAATCTCTAGAGCTACTCTTTGGGAAACACACAAAGCTGTCATAAGAGGGATCCTGATCGGGATAGGGGCAGGGAAAAAGAAGCAAAGGGAGAAAAAGAAAGCCCAGTTAAATAGGGAGATCCAGGAATTGGAGCAAAAAACTAGACATAAAGGGATACCCGACAGACAGGGCCAAAAAGCGAGAGATACAAGAGTGCCTGGAGCAAGAAAGGAAATCGGCATTCCACAACATAAACAAGGAAAGATACCAGTGGGGAAATAGGTCAGGGAAATGGATGGCGAGAAGGGTGAAGGAAAAGAAGAATAGGACCTTTTATCCCGATGGTTAGAGATAAAAAAAAAAAAAAGGGGAGATGCAAATCTCTACCCCACTTATCGGAAAATTTCCACTCTTACTATAGCGCTCTTTACTAAATTAGCCAGAGGGGTGACGATAGGGGAAAACAGAGTGAAATAACAAGGGAGTGTCTACGGGACCTGGACTTCCCAAAGGGAGAGAAGGAGGAGATGGAGGCCCCCATATCGAAAGAGGAAGTGGAGAGAGCAATAAAAAGTACTGCCCTGGGTGGATCTCCGGGCCCTGGTGGATACTCCATCCTGTCTTACAAGAAGTTCCAGAAGCAATTAGTCCCCAAATTATGTGATTATTTCAATGCAGTAGGAGTAGGAGATAATTTCCGTGAGGAGGCACTCTTAGCACATATCACTTTAATTTTGAAAGACGGTAAAGATCCAGCAGCTCAGGAGAGCTACAGACCAATCTCATTATTAAATGCAGATATAAAGATCTTCGCAAAAATAATAGCAGAAAGACTGAAAGCCTACTTACCGAAATGGATTCATAATGACCAAGTTGGGTTTGTCCAGGGGAGGGATAATTTGTTTGAAGTCTATACTGTTGGTACAGGAAGTTTTCAAGAGGGGTACCCCCACAGTGCTTATGTCAATTGATGCCGAAAAGGCTTTTGACAGTCAATTTGGGGGTTTGTTTGAGACGTTAAAGTACTTGGGGTTTGGGGAGAGGTCGATGGGATGGATTGAGTCTCTTTATTTCCACCCGACGGCTAGAATCAGAGTTAATGGCTCCCTGTCCTGCCCCCTTGAATTATTTAACGGGACAAGACAGGGCAATTCAAGTTAATTTACCGCTTAAGTGGTGTAATAAGGAATTGGGCTACTTGGGTATAAAACTGACAGCACAAATAGGTGATCTCTTTGAAGCCAACTATATACCTCTACTTAATAAAATTTAAAGACCAACTGGGCAGGATGCAATATAAAGCACTCGTATGATTGGAAAGATAAATGCAGTTTAAAATGTTTTTATTGCCTACATTAATTTATACATTTCAAATGGTCCTAATCTCTCTCCCACAGACTTATTTAGTAAAACTAAAATCTATGGTGCTGAAGTTTATCTGGGCACGTAAACGTCCCTGTATTGCATATAATATATTGGTAAAAGATAAAGATAGAGGGGGATTAGCAATGCCAGAGTTTAAAAAATATATTATGAAGCAATTGTGAGCTCTAGAATAACAGACTGGCTACACAATAAGATGGAGAAGAGTTGGGCGGAGTTAGAAATTACACTGAGCAGAACAGACACAGGGAAAATGATATAGATACCACTCCAACACAGAGATTTAGGAGCTAACACGAATATGTTGACAAAAAACACATTAAAGATTTGGGATGGAATAAATAAGAGACACAAATGGGATTCCAACTCGCCACTAATGTCACTTTTAGACACTTATTGTTTTGCCTGGGAAGGAGAAGCGTTTATACTTTAGTAGGTGGGCTAAAAGGGAGGAAATAGCACTACAGGAAGTGATGGTAGGGAACAGAATATATACTTATAGCGAAATCACGCAGGATTGGGGACGCAGGCCACTTGATAAATGGAGATGCACTCAAATTCAACACTTTGCACAAGCCTTACCACAGCCACTAAGAGAGAGGAAGCAACTGAGACCACTAGAGAAATTGCTGAAGTCCCCCCCCCAAAGTCTAGAGAAAAGGATATCAAACATTTACAAAATATTGAGACGAGAGGCCGATAGCGAATACCCAACTTTCATGGGAAAGGGAGATGGGCCTGTTTTAAAGAATGACGATCATAGGAATAAGATTATTAGGTTGACTCACTCAGTAGCAAAAGACAAACAACGGAAATGTCCTATAAGTCATTAGCCAGGTGGTATGTGACCCCCCCCCCAGAGAGCACACTGCTTCAGAGGAGATGCCTTTCCCAACTTGCTGGAGGGGATGCACCACATTGGGGACCTTTGCACATCTGTGGTGGGAATGCACTAAAATGCAAAACTATTGGGATAGGATAATAGAAATATCATTTTTTATAACAGGGGAAAGGATTAAAAAAGAGCCATGGGTATGTCTGTTCCACGATTCGGAGAAGGGTATGGCACAATACAAACTGACTTTAATCCCATACTTGTTAAACGCAGCTAAGGGCCTCATCCCATGCCTCTGGAAAAATCGGGAGGCTCTGACAATGAAAGAGTGGATTGAGAGGGTGGAGTGGACAAGAATCATAGAGTCTATACATACGATAGAAAAAACGGGAAAAATACCAAAGGATATGGCAACAATGGCTGGTATTTAGGAGAACGGAGAAGTATCTACAAATAATGGAGGGACAATGCTGACAGAGAGGGAAGTGAGTGAGACAGGGTTTGTGTTTTTATTACTATGTTGTTGGGGTTTTTATTTGATTGATTTTTTTTTTTTTTTTGGGGAGGGAGGGCAGGACAAGGAAAAGGTATATAAATATAAAAAAAAAAAACCTTTTTCTTAAACCATGAGTATGCCACTGAGGGTCCCCTCACTAGCAATAGCAGCTGGGACAAAATGCCTGAATAGCATGAGTTCTGCAGACCACCTACAGGAAACGCAGAACATGGCACAGGGTGACAGCTATTCCCTTTGTCACGGAGCAATGTCTTAGCCCCTGTTCATACCTATGCGAATTAGATCCAATTCGCAGGACATTTCAAAATACATTCATTTTAATGAGGCTGGCTCACATATCTGCGGTGCATTGCACAAAAAACGTGTGCGTTTTCTAGGCAGTGCGGTCCGGCTCAGGTGCGAATTCAGGCCCATTATCTTCTATGGGAACGCATCTGATTCGCAGATGCATTCCGTTCTGAACACAAATTCTCTCCTCCTCCTCACTACACCTCCCCTCCCTCTCCCTGCTCACTGATCCGCAGCTAAAACGCAGAGGAACCTCTGAACAACTGATTTTTATCTTCGCAGTGAAACCGGAGCTTCAATTCGCACCGCACATGTGTGAATGTGTGAACCCAGGCTTATAGTGACACTGCTCCCCCCCCCCCCCCCCTCATCTGACTTTGACTTCCTCTCAAGCATGCATCAAGTGGCCCCTCTGACAAAAGCAGAATTTTTTGGAAAACATTTGGCTTTTCTAGGATGTTCAGTTTCCAGATGCCAAAAATACTACTTGTCCCCTTTTCCACTAACCATGTTCAGGATTCAGAAGCAGAACCTTCTTTACTTGAATATATGGAGGAAAGTACTAAGGACACCGAGTTTGTAGCAGATGCAGCAGAGAATTTTCCTTCCCATGAAGATTATGAGGTACAAGCTATGGCTTTGCACCAAATACTCTCCACTGTAACAGCATCTGATTTTCCAGAACTATGGGTACTAGGAAATTGGCTATATTTAAAAAGCCCTTTTCCCATAGATGCACTTCATGAAGACTGGCTTTGTCCTGAAAAGGTTTATACCCCATCTTAAGCATTTTATCTGATATTTATACTAGGGAAAAGGATTTTAAAAAGTGGGTTATTCCAATAGTGGGATCCATTTAATTTCCCAAAAAAACACCTTACAGTCCTATTGAGGATGTTCTCTCATTTAAGGATTCTCTTGATAGGTGTTTTGAAGCCCCTTTTTAAATGCCTTATTTGCTCTTGCAGGTACAGCCCTGCAGCTGGCAATCGCTGCCATGTCTATTTCTGTTGTGACCAGGCGTTAACCTCTAGACCAAAGTTTAACCCCTAATTTTTTTGCAAGCCTTGACCTACCAGAAACCCTCCTCACAATGAAGGGTGCCCCCATTCGAACTAGGGGGGACATCTGTTGGCCTTTGCGCCAGTCTGGATATCATACATCCCGGACCCCTGTGTGCAATCTGTCATTTCAGAAGGGTACAAAATAGACTTTCTGGCCCTGTCCCTCCTTGCTTTTTTTTTTTTACTTTCCAATCTGCCAGCTTCAGATCAAAGACCGCTTTGCATCAATTTCAAGTACAAGAAATGGCTGTACCATTTCCTTCAGTAAAACGGGTTTCTAAGTTTCTGCCCAGACCTTTTCAGATTCCCAAAATCAAATAGGGGCATCTGCCCAATTCTGGACCTAAAATCGCCAAACAAATTTTATTTTTGTATCAGAATTTCAGATGGAATCTTTGAAGTCTGTTATTGCTTCCCTCAGTTGAGGGGCATTTCTTGCATCAGTAGACATATATAAGATCTTGATCCAGCTCCATTTTCCCATATACCCAATACTTCCTGCATTTTGCAGTGGGAAACCAGCACTTCTAGTTTGTGGCACTGCTGTTTGGGCTCACATCTGCACAAAAGTGCTTGTCCCACTTCTGTCTCTTCTACAAACCCAGGGCATTCATGTCACTGGTTACCCGTGTCTGCCAATGTTTAAAGGACCTTCCAGTTAATTTTAACCTCCTTCTTTTTTTTTTTTTTTAGCTTCATAGTCAACTTTCCAAAATCTGCCCTCCATCGCTCACACTGTCTGGAGTACCTAAGCCTTATCTTGGAAAAGATTGCTTCTTAAGGTTCAGCTCTCAGACAACTATTTTCCTCCCTATCCTATCCACCAGGGCTGCTGGTGTCTTTACGGTTTTCAGCATCAAGCTTCTCTATTACACATTTGCAAGGCCATCCCATGGCCCTCTGTTCTCACATATATTTTTTTTTTTTCAAGCTCTAACAGGTGGATATTCAGGCCTCAGTTCAACCAATAGAAAAAAGAACTACAGGCAGTCCCAGAGTTACAAACATCCGACTTACATTTGACTCGTACTTGAGAATGGAGGCAGCGTGGTATCACACTGGTCCCACAAACCGCCAGAGGACCATCTTGCTGCTCACTGCATGCTGGCAGCTACTGTCCGGCAGACCTGTCAGCAATCCCACATCACTGGCCAGTTCCTGATGCTGTCCAAAATGTAAAAAAAATAATAATTTGTTCAACTTGCATAAACTTGAGAACAAACCTACAGAACCTATCATGTTCTGCCTGTAATAGAAAACCTCCATATACAGTATCTCACAAAAGTGAGTACACCCCTCACATTTTTGTAAATATTTTATTATATCTTTTCATGTGACAACACTGAAGAAATTACACTTTGCTACAATGTAAAGTAGTGAGTGTACAGCTTGTAGAACAGTGTAAATGTGCTGCCCCCTCAAGATAACTCAACACAAAGCCATTAATGTCTAAACCACTGGCAACAAAAGTGAGTACACCCCTAAGTGAAATGTCCAAAGTGTCAATATTTTGTGTGGCCACCATTATTTTCCAGCACTACCTTAACCCTCTTGGGCATGGAGTTCACAGGTTACTATTGGAGTCCTCTTCCACTCCTCCATGACAACATCAGAGTTGGTGGATGTTGGAGACCTTGCGCTCCTCCACCTTCTGTTTTGAGGATGCCCTGCAGATGTTCAATAGGGTTTAGGTCTGGAGACATGCTTGGCCAGTCCATCACCTTTCCCCTCAGCTTCTTTAGTAAGGCTGAGGTCATCTTGGAGGTGTGTTTGGGATCGTTATCATGTTGGAATACTGCCCTGCGGTCCAGTCTCTGAAGGGAGGGGATCGTGCTCTGCTTCAGTATGTCACAGTACATGTTGGCATTCATGGTTCCCTCAATGAACTGTAGCTCCCAAGTGCCGGCAGCACTCATGCAGCCCTAGACCATAACACTCCCACCACCATGCTTGACTGTAGGCAAAACACGCTTGTCTTTGTACTCCTAACCTGGTTTCTGCCACACACGCTTGACACCATCTGAACCAAATAAGTTTATCTTGGTCTCATCAGACCACAGGACATGGTTCCAGTAATCCATGTCCTTAGTCAACTTGTCTTCAGAAAACTGCGGGCTTTCTTGTGCATCATCCTTAGAAGAGGCTCCCTTCTGGGATGACAGCCATGCAGACCAATTTAATACAGTGTGCGGCTTATGATCTGAGCACTGACAGACTGACCCCATCCCCCCCACCAACTTCTTCAACCTCTGCAGCAATGCTGGCAGCACTCGTACATCTATGTCACAAAGAAAACCTCTGGATATGACGCTGAGCACGTGCACTCAATTTCTTTGGTCAACCATGGCAAGGCCTGTTCTGAGTGGAATCTGTCCTGTTAAATCGCTGTATAGTCTTCGCCACCGGGCTGCAGCTCAGTTTCGGGGGCTTGCCAAGCTTCTTATAGCCTAGGCCATCTTTATGTAGAGCAACAATTCTTCTTTTTTTTTCAGATCCCCAATTCTTTGCCATGAGGTGCCATGTTTAACTTCCAATGACCAGTATGAGAGAGTGAGAGTGATGATACCAAATTTAACACGCCTGCTCCCCATTCACACCTGGGACCTTGTGACACTAACGAGTCACATGACACCGGGGAGGGAAAATGGCTAATTGGGCCCAATTTGGACATTTTTACTTAGGGGTATACTCACTTTTATTGCCAGCGGTTTAGACATTAATGGCTGTGTTGAGTTGTTTTGAGGGGACCGCTAATTTACACTGTTCTACAAGCTGTACACTCACTACTTTACATTGTAGCAAAGTGTAATTTCTTCAGTGTTTTCACATGAAAAGATATAATACATTTTACAAAAATGTGAGGGGTGTACTCACTTTTGTGAGATACTGTACATAATACTATTTTTGCTGTTGATTCAGAGGAGGATAAAAAAAAAAACAAAGCAAGATCCATTTCGCTCCAGTGGGGGGAAATATATATTGTACCTAGAGTATGTCTTGTATTCACTTAGATTTTTTACCATTAATTCCACAGGCTCTGTTGGTATATGCTGCTGGATTCTTTGCAAACATGGGAAACTACAAGTCCTTTGGGGATACTAAGTTTGTCCCCAACGTCTCCAAAGTAAGTTTTTGTTTCATTAATGACAATCACAAGTTTTCCAGAGACCATGAAAAAAAAAAAAAAATATGTGTGTGTGTGTGTGTGTGTGTGTGTGTGTGTGTGTGTGTGTGTGTGTGTGTGTGTGTGTGTGTGTGTGTGTGTGTGTGTGTGTGTGTGTGTGTGTGTGTGTGTGTGTGTGTGTGTGTGTGTGTGTGTGTGTGTGTGTATATATATACACAGGGCTCAAATTTTGCGAGTGGAAAATTGTTTCTGGCGAGGAGCTGGGCTTCCAGGGAGTGGGGGGCGAGTATCGTCGGCATGAGGGGTTAAACAGGAGCCGTTCGATCGGTCCGGGGGAAGAGAGAACAGATCACAGCGCGATTGCCTGCTGTTTACATTAGAAATTCCACTGCTCAAGATTACACACAACCCCGCCCCCTCCTGACCCCGCGCCTGTGATTGACAGAACGCCAGTACAATTCTGGGACGCGTTCTGTCTATCACACAGTGTCTATAACAGGCGCGGGGTCAGGAGGGGGCGGGGTTGTGTGTAATCTTGAGCAGTGGAATTTCCAATGTAAACAGCAGGCTATCACTCTGTGATCTGTTCTCTCTTCCCCCGGACCAATCGATGGTAGAACGGCTCCTGTTTAACCCCTCATGCCGACGGTACTCGCCCCCCACTCCCTGGCAGCCTAGCTGTGGAGGCAATTGTAACAGCAGGCTATCGTGATCCTGCAGCTTTCCTGATCCTGCAGCTTTCCTCTTCCCTATGATGATCCTCTGCACAGGTGAGGTGAGACTGCAGTGGCGGGCACAGGTGAGGTGAGACTGCAGTGGCGGGCACAGGTGAGGTGAGACTGCAGTGGCGGGCACAGGTGAGGTGAGGCTGCAGTGGCGGGCACAGGTGAGGTGAGACTGCAGTGGCGGGCACAGGTGAGGCTGCAGTGGCGGGCACAGGTGAGGCGAGGCTGCAGTGGCGGGCACAGGTGAGGCGAGGCTGCAGTGGCGGGCACAGGTGAGGCGAGGCTGCAATGGCGGGCACAGGTGAGGCGAGGCTGCAGTGGTGGGCACAGGTGAGGCGAGGCTGCAGTGGTGGGCACAGGTGAGGCGAGGCTGCAGTGGTGGGCACAGGTGAGGCGAGGCTGCAGTGGTGGGCACAGGTGAGGCGAGGCTGCAGTGGAGGGCACAGGTGAGGCGAGGCTGCAGTGGTGGGCACAGGTGAGGCGAGGCTGCAGTGGTGGGCACAGGTGAGGCGAGGCTGCAGTGGTGGGCACAGGTGAGGCGAGGCTGCAGTGGTGGGCACAGGTGAGGCGAGGCTGCAGTGGTGGGCACAGGCGAGGCTGCAGTGGTGGGCACAGGCGAGGCTGCACTGGCGGGCACAGGAGAGGCTGCAGTGGTGGGCACAGGTGAGGCGAGGCTGCAATGGCGGGCACAGGTGAGGCTGCAATGGCGGGCACAGGTGAGGCGAGGCTGCACTGGCGGGCACAGGTGAGGCGAGGCTGCAGTGGCGGGCACAGGTGAGGCGAGGCTGCAGTGGTGGGCACAGGTGAGGCGAGGCTGCAGTGGTGGGCACAGGTGAGGCGAGGCTGCAGTGGTGGGCACAGGCGAGGCTGCAGTGGTGGGCACAGGTGAGGCTGCAATGGCGGGCACAGGTGAGGCTGCAATGGCGGGCACAGGTGAGGCGAGGCTGCAATGGCGGGCACAGGTGAGGCGAGGCTGCAGTGGCGGGCACAGGTGAGGCGAGACTGCAGTGGCGGGCACAGGTGAGGCGAGGCTGCAGTGGCGGGCACAGGCGAGGCTGCAGTGGCGGGCACAGGCGAGGCTGCAGTGGCGGGCACAGGCGAGGCTGCAGTGGCGGGCACAGGCGAGGCTGCAGTGGCGGGCACAGGCGAGGCTGCAGTGGCGGGCACAGGCGAGGCTGCAGTGGCGGGCACAGGCGAGGCTGCAAAGGTGGGCACAGGCGAGGTGAGGCTGCAATGGTGGGCACTGATAAGGTTGTAATATTTTATTTTTTGCTATTTTTTGCAACTTAATTCTGAATGGAACATTTAAATGTAAATTTCATGAGATAATTTATGAGGGCGTGTATAGGGGCGGAATTAGGGGCGGTGCATGGTAGGGATTGGGTTGGGCAAATGGTGGCGAGTAACACTTAAGGCCTGGCTAGTAGCTCAGGACTTGAAATTTTGAGCCCTGTGTGTGTGTGTGTATATATATATATATATATTATTATTATTATTATTATTATTATTATTATTATTATTATTATTATTATTATTATTATTATTATTATTATTTGCCCTCAGGATAAATTGGAGAAGTTACTACGGGCAAGTGATGCTTTTGCTAACGATCCAGAGGGAATGGAAAGCATTTGGAAAATTGTTGAAGAACATATGTACTCACTAGAAACACGTGAGAGGCAACTAGGACTGGGTGACCAGGTTAGTACCAGGATAAAGTTTAGCAATATAGTGTGTGCCTTTTTTTTCTTTTCTGTCTTGTTAAAAAGACATTTCTTGGGATGGAAGATATTTTGGGTGTGTAGACTTGTGGAAACATACTTGTGTTTCAACGCTTGGGGAGGTCATTGCATCCATTTTCTGCATGGTCTAAATGGCCATGCTCTGTACCAATGTCAAATATGTTGGAGAGATGGTGTTCTGGCCCTTCAATATAGGTCGATGAGGCCTCCAATTAAATTTTTCAGCCAATGGTAAGGTGTGGACCAAAGCCCTCATTGAATTTATGGCTCATTGTGCAACCCTGGGGGCTGCTTAAGTGTGTGTGTGTGTGTGTACATTAACAATTTAAAATGTCATAGTTCACTACAGTTTATTATCCATATGATTTTGAGATCAGGGGCTAAAATTAACAAATTTTATCAGCCACTGGAGTTGAAAAAGTCTAGACTGGTTTTGTAAATATAGGAGAGTTACAATTCCAGGTTTAGACTAAGCATGAAGGGCATGACTTACCGTATTTATCGGCGTATAACACGCACCGGCGTATAACACGCACCCCAAGTTTAGGAGGGAATTTTAAGGAAAAAAAGTTTTAGGAGAGAAGTTTAGGGAAAAAAAAAAAACTTACATTTAAGCGTCATTTGCAGCTTGCCAGCGTCATCTGCAGCCTTTCCCAGCGTCATTTGCAGCCTTTCCCAGCGTCATTTGCAGCCTTTCCCAGCGTCATTTGCAGCCTTTCCCAGCGTCATTTGCAGCCTTTCCCAGCGTCATTTGCAGCCTTTCCCAGCGTCATTTGCAGCCTTTCCCAGCGTCATTTGCAACCTGCCCAGCGTCATTTGCAACCTGCCCAGCGTCATTTGCAACCTGCCCAGCGTCATTTGCAACCTGCCCAGCGTTATTTGCAACCTGCCCAGCGTTATTTGCAACCTGCCCAGCGTTATTTGCAACCTGCCCAGCGTCATTTGTAGCTTGCCCGGCGTCATTTGTAGCTTGCCCGGCGTCATTTGTAGCTTGCCCGGCGTCATTTGCAGCTTCCTAGTGTCATTTGCAGTTCGCCATCATTTAAATTTCCCGCCGCGAGAAATACCGCGCATGCGCGGCCGAAAAAGACCGAACCGCGGCCGAAAAAGGCCGAAGTGCGGCCGAAAAAGACCGAGCCGACTGTTCAGCTCCGCTCGGAGTCCCGCCTCCCTGCTGTTTCGGAAGCGAGCGCAGGGAGGCGGGACTACGAGCGGAGCTGAACAGCCGGCTTCGGTCTTTTTCGGCCGCGCTTCGGCTTTTTCCGGCCTTTTTCGGCCGCGCTTCGGCTTTTTTCGGCCGCGGTTCGGCCTTTTTCGGCCGCGGTCGCCATTTTTCGGCGCCGCAACCGATTTTTGTCTTTTTTTTTTGGGTATCGGCGTATAACACGCACCCACGACTTTCCCCCGATTTTAAGGGGGAAAAAGTGCGTGTTATACGCCGATAAATACGGTAACTGCAACTATTGGTAGATTATATTGTAGGGAATGGTGAAATTCCAAGTTTTGAAAAAGCTTATATACAGTAGTGTGTGTGTGTGTGTGTGTGTTATGTATATAGTGTGTTTTACTTACTTAACTTTTCCAGGGATATTGAAATTATATTTTAATTTCATAAGAGTGGAAATGGTAGGCCCAGGACTGTATTTAACCCTTCTATATTTTTATGTGGCTCTGCATAGGGAGTTGTCTTATACCAGTGGAATTTACTGACTTTAAAGTGCAACTTTAGTTAGAAAATGAAGTCCTGCTAGATCACTTCAGGCTGGCCCCTTTTGCAGGTTTAGCTATGTCGCACCCTCTAGTGTGCTAGAAGGATAGTGCATGTTTTTGTGAGAGTAGGTAAATTTTCAGGCTTGGCTGGCAGCCAAGCCTGGGTGTGTTGTGATCTGGGTTGGGAGTGACTCAGAGTAGAGCTGGGTGACTCACAGGCAACATCACTGAGACCTCCCACTTCTTTCCAGAATGTTCTGGTGTTTCCTAAAGAGAGGTGGGAAGGTGGAGCTGCTTGGGGTGTCCTGAGGAGCCCTGACCAATCCCTAATCTGGATTGGCAGAGGGCAGGCCTTCTTAAATACCCAGGGTCAGCCCAGTTGGGGAGGAGTTGTTCAGGAGGAAGCTGGAGTGCTAGGCTATCTTGGCTTTGTGGGGTGGTGACCTTGGGCCTGGGGCTCAGGTGCAGACAGGACCCTTCTCGCAACACCCAGAGGTGTCCTGGACAGGTGGCACGGGAGCAAGAGGACAACAGGGGAGCACTGCCAGGCAAAGTCTCCAGGAGAGGAACAGGTTGCAGCCAAAAGGGCTGGTGAGTGACAGTGGTGAGAGGACTGGGGAGGCACGCCTGATAGGACTGGGAGATTGCAGTCAGAGATGAGTGCAGAGCAGGTGGAGTGGACTGTGGTGGAAATGGAGAGAGGCAGTTGCAGCCAGGCTGGCAGGGCCTGAAAAGGTGGTGCTGGGAGCAGTAGCCACATGGACACCTAGCATTGGGACTACCTATCATTTTTGCTACACTAAAGGGGTCCGCGGTCCCTGCCTGAAAAAGGCATCTGCTTTAGGCCTGGCTGAGCCAGTGTCAGGCCTACAAATCAGTGCTAGCTGGTCTGGGAAGTGCAAGCAAGTGATTTGCTGGAGTTGTATATACCGGAGGTGTGTGTGTGTGTGTGTGTGTGTATTTATTTGTATGTGTGTGTGTGTGTGTGTGTATGTATGTGTATATATGTGTGTGTGTATATATAGTATTCGGCCCCCTTGAACTTTTCAACCTTTTGCCACATTTCAGGCTTCAAACATAAAGATATAAAATTTAATTTTTTTGTGACACATCACCAACAAGTGGGACACAATTGTGAAGTGGAACGAAATCTATTGGATATTTTAAACTTTTTTAGCAAATAAAAAAACTGAAAAGTGGTGCGTGCAAAATTATTCGGCCCCTTTACTGTCAGTGCAGCAAACTCACTCCAGAAGTTCAGCGAGGATCTCCTAATTGATTCAATGTTGTCCTAAATGACTGATGGATTTGGATACAAAAAGATTTCCCAAGCTTTAAACATCCCAAGGAGCACTGTGCAAGCGATCATTTTGAAATGGAAGGAGTATCAGACCACTGCAAATCTACCAAGACCTGGCTGTCCCTCTAAACTTTCAGCTCAGACAAGGAGAAGACTGATTAGAGATGCAGCCAAGAGGCCCATGATCACTCTGGATGAACTGCAGAGAACTACAGCTGAGGTGGGAGAGTCTGTCCATAGGACAACAATCAGTCGTACACTGCACAAATCTGGCCTTTATGGAAGAGTGGCAAGAAGAAAGCCATTTCTCAAAGATATCCATAAAAAGTCTCGTCTAAAGTTTGCCACAAGCCACCTGGGAGACACACCAAACATGTGGAAGAAGGTGCTCTGGTCCGATGAAACCAAAATCAAACTTTTTGGCCACAATGCAAAACGATATGTTTGGCGTAAAAGCAACACCGCTCATCACCCTTAACACACCATCCCCACTGTCAAACATGGTGGTGGCAGCATCATGGTTTGGGCCTGCTTTTCTTCAGCAGGGACAGGGAAGATGGTTAAAATTGAGGGGAAGATGGATGCAGCCAAATACAGGACCATTCTGGATGAAAACCTGTTGGAGTCTGCAAAAGACCTGAAAGTGGGACGGAGATTTATCTTCCAACAAGACAATGATCCCAAACACAGCAAAATCTACAAAGGAATGGTTCACAAATAAACGTATCCAGGTGTTAGAATGGCCAAGTCAAAGTCCAGACCTGAATCCAATCGAGAATCTGTGGAAAGAGCTGAAAACTGCTGTTCACAAAAGCTCTCCATCCAACCTCACTGAGCTCGAGCTGTTTTGCAAGGAAGAATGGGCAAGAATTTCAGTCTCTCGATGTGTCCCACTTGTTGGTGATTCTTCACAAAAAATTAAACTTTTATATCTTTGTTTGAAGCCTGAAATGTGGCAAAAGGTTGAAAAGTTCAAGGGGGCCGAATACTTTCGCAAGGCATATATATATATAAATGTGTGTGTGTGTATGTAGCGGGGTCGTTCCCCTTTTAGGGGAGAAGACTACAGTTCCCATAATTCCCCAGGCTCCCGGGAGGCTGTTTGTTTCCGCCCGAGAGGCTGCTGGGGGAGGTGATAAAAGGGAAGAGGAGAGACCGCCTCTTCCTCTTCTGACTGGGCTGGTGACGCAGAGACTTCTGAGTGAGGAGACACCTGTGCGGACCGGGACTGCTGAAGGCCTGAAGCCTGGGCCTTGCAGCAGACAGAGAGAGACTCTCACCCCTCAGTGTCAGCAGCAGCGGAGCGGAGACTTTTGCCTACACACGGTCGGACAGAGAGAGGACCGGAGGGCAGGGGCTGTGACGGAGGAGGCCGGACGCCGCCAGTGGAGGTCCCGGAGCTGAGGACGGTACCCAGGAGTGGTGAGCGAGCTGAAAGGCTCATCATACATTGTCACTTTCACTTCTATGCCTATTGAACTGCCAAGGCACAATTACCTCAGAGCAGCAGCCTGTTTCTTTCTGTGGATTACAAACACACCATTTAAAGCTACATGTGCACCACCTCTACAGTTCTCTTGCCGGTGAAGAATACTGTATTTTCTCCAGGACTGAGCTCTATTGCTAGGGATCAGGCCTGATCCATTAGATAGTCGCAGTTAGATTTGTTGCACCTCAGAGGTGCATAGCAGACGGTCGCACACGTGGCGCTTCGTTCCCCATTGCTATCCTGATACATACATGTGAACATGTTAAAGTGCATATTGCAGGGACCTGCTAATGTGTTGTAAGTCAAATGTTTGATGCATGTTACTATTTCTTTTCTTACTGCCAAAGTAAAGACAGTTATTTTCAGTCAGCAGTTTGCTTGTGAGTTTGACTCCATTACACTTAAAGTATAAGTGATAACTATATGTGCATAGATACATACCCCTTTACTAACTGTGCCAGAGCGGGTAGAGCAGATTGCCGGGGGGTTGGTGGAGCTGTACTCGGGGACCAAAACAAACTTGCGGCCCTCTTAACTGGGGGTATCGCTACACATACATTATATATATATATATATATATATATATATATATATATATATATATATATATATAATTTATTTCAATTTCTCCAAGTTTTATTCCCCTTAGGCAGAAAACCAGTCCTTTAAACCTTGTTTTGTATTTTTACTGAGGGTGAATTAGAACTGTGTGCCTGGATGGGCAGGGTGATGGCAGACCACAACACTCAACAGCCCCTACAGGGGTACCGCTACAACTATGTAAAATATCAGTACATATACTGTTTAAAATCTAGTAATGCACTGTTTCGCCTTGCTCTGCACATGCTCATTTGCTCTCTATTTTTAGGCACTGACGAATTTGTTGTGGCCGATCTGCTGTCTGCCTTAATACAGAATTAAACCCTCCTATGCTTGGCTGTAGCCAAAGAAGCTGATTCTGTTTGATGTGCAACTGCTATGGTACTGCACATGGAATCGGTTATGACACCAGCCGTTTGATGGAAACAAGCAAATATGACAGTTGGTAATCCTGGCATTCCAGGAATGTAGCTTTATTTTTTTTTAAAACCATGAAATCGGTGGGTTTAGTTCCACTTTTATATTTCTTCTCAGGGTCTGTGGGCTGTCAGCAAAATGGCAGCCTTCAGCAGGAAGATACAGGAGCAATGCTGGAGGCAATTTGTAGCATACATGAATTTTTGGTAGCATAATTATTAATGTGAAATATGTTCCTTGCTAAAGAATATTATTTTTTTTTTCAGGTTGTTATGGGTAAAGTTCCAGTTTGAACGCTTACATATAAATATTGAGATAATATTGGAGTATTTATTCAGTGTGAATCCCTAGCTAGTTTGTGCCTAGTTCACACTGGTAATGGATTTCAGGCATTTTCAGACAACCTAGTCACAATAGTTTTTATATCGACAAGCAGGGATGTACAAGCAGTCCAGCCCTGCCAAGAGTGGCTCATAACATTCTGGACTGGGCAGAAATCACTCTGGCCTCTTTCAACAAATCACCAGAAAGGAACACAGAATACCCTAGCGCAGTGGTCATCAACCCTGTCTTCAGGGCCCACTAACAGGCCATGTTTTATGTATTACCTTGGGGGAGATGCAGACTAGAATACTGCAATCGCTGAGCAGAAAATTATATCACCTGTGATGTATTTCAGTTATCTTGCAAACCTGGCCTGTTAGTGGGCCCTGAGGACAGGGTTGATGACATCTGCCCTAGCGGACTTCCCCAGTCGTCTTCGGATGTTGCAGGACAATTGGTCTGGTTCCTCAATCCAGAGGTTTTCTCCTTTTCTGGTAGATCTATTTGCCTCCAAAAAAATCAGGAAAACGGAGAGAGAAATGCCTTTTTCCCCCCATGCAGACTAATTACAAAACGAATACAGAAGTTTCTGCAGGAAAGAACAAATCTCATCCTAATGCCTTTTTGGCCAAAGAAACCATGGTTAACCTTTCTTCGGGCCATAGCCACAGTTCATCTGGTATTGCTTCCTTTGAGGGGGGACCTGCACCCTTGAGTCGCCTTAAAGCTTGTGGTGTGGTTTCTGAGGAACAAAGTTTAAAGTGTCAGGCTCCATGCACACCTGATCGAGAGGGGAATCGCTGCTCTTCTGCCCGTGATTTCAAATTGCTGCAAAATGTGGGACGTGTTTGTAATGCCATTACATCTAATGGCACTCCAATCATGCCACGATTTTGCTGCAATTGCAAACGCTACGCACTACACTTGTCGCTCAAAATTGCCGTTGCGACAATCGTGACAAAATCTCAGCGAGCTTGAGGTGCCATTAGAAGTGATAGCGATATGAAATCATGGGCAGAATTGGCTTCCCTTTAAGCTATCCTGAAATTTTCACAAGATAATGTGGAGCTAGGTCTAACCCTCCGTACAGGCAGCAGCTCTCAGTTTTTTTTCTACAATGCTCCCTGTTGGAGGATCCAACAATTTTTCAGATTTTTCAGATCTGTCTCTAGAATGAGACCAGTAGTTCCTAGGACTTGTTTTGCGTGGGATCTATTCTTGGTCCTTGAGGCTAATATCCTCACCCTTTTAGGTCTTTGTAAGATGCCTCAGTTATGCTTCTTACCTTGAAGACGTGTTTTTGTTTGCTGTGCGGGTGCCAGTGAGGGGACCCAAGCCTCTAAATCCTCTAAAGCGCAGATCAGACTGGACGTATGCAAAGCATACTGAATTATTATGCAGCCAGCATTTCTTTTTATTAAGGCTCATTCAACTAGAGCTTTGTCCACCTCCTGGGTAGAGAGTGCTGGTGCCACACCAGAATAGATTTGTAAAGTGGCAATTTGGTCCAGGTTCATCACTTTTTGTGAAACTACCATATTGGACCTATCAAGTGGGGTAACTCATTTCCTGTCCCAGGGAAAGCTTTGTCTCGACCTGTCCTGGAAGAGTACTGGAAATGGGTACCGGTAAGTTCCTTGTCCCATGAGGTAAATTAACACTTGGTTTTCTGTGCACCAAAAAGTATCTTGAGCAGAAGATTGAGGCACAGTCCCAGAATGAACCAAACAAGTTTTCAGTTCCTAATTCTTCTTACATTTTGTGGCTTTTCTCCCCTGAATTGTGCTGCATCGCATGGAGTTGCCTTTTAATGTCTGTAAACAGGATGCATGGTAATATTTTTTTTTTTTTCATTTGTCATAGGGAATTACCACTTACTTCTCTGGAAATTGCACTATAGAAGATGCAAAACTGATTCAGCGGTTCCTAGACTCAAAGGTATACAGTTACAATTGTGCTTTTGTTTTAGTTGTTGCCAATCCAGCTCACATTACTGTTTTTCTGTGGGAAAGTTTTTAAAATTAATTCTGTTAATTTTTCTTTTGCTCTCCAGGATCTTAGTGCCTACAACACTAGACTATTTAAAACTCAGGATGAAGGAGGCAGGACTAAGTATGAAGTTAGACTGGCATCTGTTGCCAAAGAAGGTGCGAGTTTCATGAATACAGTTATATTGTTTAGTCTAGCTGCTGAATAGAAATCCTCTTATTTACAAGATTTACCAACATGGTGCAGCATTGCTTTAAATAATACATAATTGATTGATCAATACTTTTCCAGGCATAGTGTGGTTCACCAACGTGTTTTATTTGTATTTTACTACATTTTCTTTGTACAACCTCACATTATCCTTATGTCACAAACCAGGAACTGCAGATAAGTCTTCTGATCTTTCAAACCTTTTGGGATCATTTGAGTTTGAGGGCAATGAGATCATTGTCACAAGGGGTGATTACTCTGCCTTACTACTTCGAGTGAGGGAAAACCTGGAAAAGGCAAAGGTAATCACTATTATTTCTGGGTGGAAATGGGTGTGAACTTTAAAGGATATTTTTTAAAATGTAAACTGAGACTAAATAAAAGTTGCATTGTAACTGTCAACATATTGTAGAAGTACAACTATATTGCTTCCAAAATAATTTGTGACCCTTTTCCAAACTGATGGCTACTTTGAAATCCAGTCCTAAAATCATTATTAATCTCAATAAAATGCAACAGACTATATGTGGCTAGCCTAGCATACTGGTTCCTCCCTTTATGGTGCCCCCCCTTCGAAATAAGTATATTCATTTTGCACACCATACTGAAAATAACCAAATAGTTAAGGGGGTGCTGCAATGACTCCTGATTGGTCATGGTGTATAACATGGATAAGAGATGTCGTTTGCACACCGACAAGCTTGTTTCTTTATTGCATGATCACGTAGAAAGAGGTTTTGGGACCTCACAGAGACCCTTAATCAGGAAATAAAGATTGTCGTGCATGGTTGGAAACTTTTCAATCATCTGCAAACTTTGGTGTGTCATTTTGGCTTCTGTAATCCTCATTATTTCATGTTTTCTCTTTAAACCCAAATCCTTAGGCTTATGCTTCTAATGATAACCAGAGAAACATGCTGGATGAATATGGCCGCAGTTTTCAGGAAGGATCCATCCAAGCTCATAAGGAAGGGTCCAAGCACTGGGTGCAGGACAAAGGACCAATAGTGGAGAGGTAGGTACCTGAAGGCCAAGTAGACAGAGGGCTGAAAGGTGGAAGATAGTCATTAAAGGCCATCTTTTGATTAATTGTGCGAGTTTTAAAGTATATGTATAAATACGTTTTTTCTTTCTATTTTGGATAGAGTAGGGAAGGGTTAAATCCCTATCAAGGTATTTGTCTTGACACAACAGGGGGTGAGAGGAAGTGTCCACATGAGGGGAATTCCCATCTTCGATAGTTGTAATCAGAAAATGTGTTCATTAACAACATAAAAATTGCATTTTAAATGCAGCTTATTTATTGCAAAACTCCACGAAACTTCCCTCTCCTTCAATGGTCTGACATCCTCGCTGGCGCTAGCATCTTCTATCTGTCTTCTTTTACATGCCATCTTCATTGGCTGGCAAAGGATGATATCACTCCGGCACATGCCTGTAAGTGCAGTCATCCTGGCACTTGGGCGCTGTTACAGAATGTGCAAGCACAGCTAAGTGTACATTCCAGAGAAGATGCAAGCCAACAGCTAGGTTTCTGTTATTGCAGAAGAGACATTGCTTGTCTCTTCTGCAATAAAAAGCCTGTCTGCTTGCAGTTTTTCAAAGCTGGACTTTAGTATGACTTGATAATAGCCTTATATAATCCCTTGTACCATAGCCCTCTGACTTGGGAAGGAATGGCAGAATTTGGAGCCAATCATTTGCTCTGCATGTATATGTGGGCAAAATAATTTTCTGACAGGAGGAGAGGGCAGTGATTGCACATATTGGTGTGAGCAGCTCTTGACACATGCCATTTTGACATTTTGTTTATTTCAGTTAGGTGTATCATGGGGATCATATTGAGAGTTCTTTTAATATAAGCAAATGGGTGAACTGCTGCTCCTTCACTATTAGGCTAGGAAAATTTGAGGCCTGGATGGACAAAAATACAAATTCTTTGGCAAAAACAACTCTCAAATGTGTATTTTGACTGTGTGTTTGGTTTGCCTAGACTTTAGCTATAAACTTGCTTTTATACAGAAATATAAGTGTGAGCTTCTAACCCACAGTCAGTATTTCTCAGAAAACTAGTAAATTTTTTTTTTTTCCAGTTACATCGGGTTCATTGAGAGCTATAGAGATCCATTCGGTTCCCGTGGAGAATTTGAAGGTGAGTTTGCAGGGGGGCCCCAGATAACATACCGCTTAGTAGAACATTGGTGACTTTTTTTTTATTTGAAGGTTTGGACAGATTGATCGGACTTTACTGCTACCAGAGAAGGACAATCACTGCGTAATGATAATAAATCTCTTTATTACAAAAAGTGTAAAAATGTTTATCCATTCTATAAAAAAAACAAAAAAAATAGAGCTCTGATCAATATGACCACCTAGTTGAAAATGGATCTCCGTTGCTATTAGGTCAAGAGACCACACACAGACAGCACTGCCTCCCTTCATATCACCCCCCCCCCCTTCACTCTCCTACCTGGAGCAGCCAAGGTGAACTTTTTTATATTAACAAGCTGGTGATCGGTTGTTAGGATTGCCCTACAGCCTAGCAACCAATCACCTGCTGGTTAATTTGAAAAGTTAACTCAGGCAGCTCCCACCCTATGTTCAGTGCTGCTGGGCCTTCCACTTTCAATCCTGAATTGTCCTGCCACCTGCTCTTCACTCTGCAGTGATAATGACTGTGGTGGCGGCTGGGGGAAACCGCTCCTAAATGGCGCAACCGCAGGTCCAGATGGGACAGTGGCTCGGTCCGCATCTGCACCATGGTCGGCCATTTAAAGTGGTTGTAAAAGCAGAAGGTTTATCCTAATGCATTCTATGAATGGACACAGGGAGCTGTGACTTGGCTCGGGTGCCCCCATAGCAAGCCTCATCAGGAGGGAGGGGCCAGGAGCACTGAAGAGGGACTCGAGAAGAGGAGGATCTGAGCTACACTGTGCAAATCCACTGCACAGAGTGGGTAAGTATGTAATGTTTGGTATTTTTAATAAAAATAAAAAAAATGAGACTATACAATAGCATTAATGATGGCTGTTTATATAGCATTGCTGGAACCGTAATTATTCCACCTCTGTATTTGTGAGCTTGCCTGTAAAACATGCACTTTTTTGGGGGATATGAGGGCAGGTTTGAGGAACATGAGGTGAAACATGGGGAGAATACCTGACACAAGGAATATAAATATGTTTACCTTTTTATGATGTCTCCTAAACTTATGAAATTGCCTCAAGGGCCTAGAGGTACCTAGGTCACTGATGTTAGATTTGTTTAACATCAGTACTTGGATGGGATATTGATTCAGTGTTTTGGTAAATACAGGGCTTAAAACTTGGTAGGGTATCATTTTATTGTGCAACGTTCATTTATTTCTTCCTTGTTGGTAACACACACAATTTGCTGTATTCACAGGCTTTGTAGCAGTAGTTAACAAATTGGTAAGTGCTCGCTTTGCTCAGCTTGTGTCGGCAGCAGAGAGCCTTGTGGCAAGTCTTCCGTGGCCATCTTCATATGAGAAGGATGCTTTCCTCCGTCCAGACTTCACCTCCTTGGATGTTGTAACATTTAGTGGAAGTGGCATCCCAGCTGGAATCAACATACCCAATTGTGAGTTTCTAAACTTCTGCCAACAGTGTATGCTTTGTTTAGACCACAGAGCAGTATATGGTGAATAAAAGATGGACAGAAATTGATAGTAACTTGGTTTTCAGTGCTGAAAACCTGCTTTTGTAGCATGCTTTAACCCCTACCCTTTACTCTTCAATTAACCTTAAAGGATAAGTTCACCTTTCTGAACATGTTACTTACGTATTTGGGGTGTTCACCATCCCCCCTCTCTGTGACAGTGTGTGAGGCATCGTCTCCCTGCACTCGCTGTCACTATTTAAAGTGGTATTAAGCCCAAATCCATGAATGTAATATATTGCAGCTTACCAATCATTAGATGTGGTGGCTGCATTTGTTTTCTTATTTTAGTCTTTTTTTTTTTCCCCCCTCCTGCTGATCTGGCCAGTAACACACCCCTGTATTAGAGTGCCTCCACTCTGGATTAAGGAGCACAGGGGGCACCTTTGAATAGAAGTATTGTCAGTCTGGGGGGAGAGGAGTGTTGGATATACTGGTGGATTTAGTTCCACTAATAGATTAAAGCCAAACTCCAGACAGCACTTTAACTTTCTTATAAAGTTTTACATAAAAGCTGATCATTGTACGCACCCCTGTTGGTGGTAAATGGTTTGTCTCATCTCTATAACTGATACATTCTGCTGGAGAGCTTGTTCTTTTGAAAAACAACAAGCTGACTGAATCACCAGATGAAAATGTGAGGAAGGAAGCCTAAAGATGTAAATGAATGCATCAAACTTAAGGAATGGTAAAGTGCAATTTAAATGTTTACTTTTGGGTTTAATACCACTTTAAAAACAGCATTGCTGCAGCCCTGACATCAGCAGCTTGGACATTTTTGGTTAATAAGTCTCTTCCCTTTTATAAAGCAACTTATTCCAATAGAGGTGTTCCCCATAAGTTTGATAAATTGTGTGTGTGTGTGTCCTCTCACTCTCTGACTTTGTTCTTCCTTTACTACGCAAAGTTTATTGTCCATTCATTTGAATAAAAAATGTGTTTTTCCTTTTTAACGCCTAGATTATCCAACTGTATTAGTTTTGCTTTTTCTCCATTTATCATAAGAGTCAATGTGTGGAGTGTATCATTTATGTTGCCTCTGTCGTCTGTATTTGAAGAGGGTTTGTATTTCTCCTTGCATGTGGAGAATGCTGTCTTGGTCACGGGCAATGTTTTTTCTTCTTTTTTTTTTTTTTTTTCTTTTCTGTTTTTCTTAGTACAATGCTGTGGTGTTTTTTTTTTTTTTTTTGTAGTCTTTTATACTGACTGCATGTACCACGCAGTGTTCTATATTAAGTTGCTGTTTCTGTTCCTTTTATTGCTAAAACTGAATAAAAAGAATATTCTAAAAAAAGAGCATGGCTGTGCAGGGCTCTGCACAGTCCAATGAATGAATGAATTTTCTTCCACCACTGCAGACAGTTTGTAGTTCTTCAACTGCAGAGGCACTGGTGAGCGCTCTCGTAGTTCATTGGTTCCCTCCATGGCTTTAGTAACTGTCTTGTCTGTACGGGAGGTACAGACAGCTGCACTGAGAGCTTGCAGGAGCCTGATATGCTCTGCAGGCTCCTAAAGAAAATGGACATTTTATTACCTGCAAAAATGTGCATTTATTTATTTTTAAAGTGAACTTATCCTTTAAAACGCAGCCCTCCTTTTCCAAGCCCTAAAACATAACATCATTTTAGAATTAACAGTTAATATCTCTCTAACACTTAGGAGTGTATTTATAAAAAAAATCATAGTTTGACATGGTTTGTTTTGTTATAATATGCTGAATGTCATGGGTGCTATTGTTTTTTTGTTTCAGATGATGATATCAGGCAGAGTGTTGGATTTAAGAACGTCTCTTTGGGAAATGTTTTATCAGTTGGATCAATCACTGAGCGTGAAAAGCTAACATTTTTATCAGAGGAAGACAAGGTGCAGTATACAGACATATTGATTTCTGCTTTTTATTTATTTATGTTAAATGTGTATGTATTTTGTGTAAGGTGACATACTGATGTGGATCCTCTAGCTAAACTATAAGGCCTTATGCACACTGAACGTTCTTACAGCTGCTTTTTCTGGCTTCGGGTATTTTTTTTTACGCAGCCAGAAAACTTCCCAGCATGTTATCCTATGTACACATAGGCTGTTATCAGCGTTTTCTGCCTGGGAAAAAAAACCTAGAACTAGTGGGTTTTGAGAGGAGTGTTTCAGCTGTAAAAACGCTCTAACTCTGAAAAAAGCTGAACAATGCAGCTTTTCGTGTTTTATGAGCTTTTTTGAGCCATAAGCTTTCGTGGGACTATAGTTTTTGCTAAAAAAAAAAAACACTACTGCAAACACGCTGCAAAACTCACTCTACAGCTAACTCTGCTGGTGTTTTTCTAACATCCTGTGTGCATGAGGCCTAAAGGATACCCAAGAGAGATGGTAGGTGTACCCAAAAAGTGTAGTCTGACAGCCAGTTCCCTGTAGAGTCTGGGCATCATGGGGCAGATCAGGGAATTTTAATCTGCGGAACTGGAACCACACTGAAAGACTCTTCAGAAGTTGGTCCATTGTAAGAGCAGGTGACGCAGGATTGCCCAGGGCTTGAAGTCAAAGGGCCAGCAGGTATTCACCAGAGCTTCTGATGGTAAGAATGAGCTTTGCTGAATGTTGACGCTGGCTCGCTACCCTCAGGTTCACCCTACTTAAAGTGGTAATAAAGGCTAAGTTCACCTTTTGGAACATGTTAAATGTGCCACCTATATTTAGGGTGGTACTTGTAACATGTTCCAGCTTCATCCTAACCCCCCCCCCCCCCCTATTTCCTCTGTGCTGATCCTTCTCATGACAAGCTAAATGGAAGCTTTCCTGGTTTGCTTCTGAATGAGCTATGTTTTCAAGTAACATAATATAGTAGAGGAATTGAGCTAAGAGATATAATTTGTAAGGGCTCGAGTCAATGGGAAAATGCAGCTTGCTTTAGATATCAGGGTGAAATGCTTCTGAGCTGATTCAGAATTAATTTATAGGGCTGATTTAACCACCTTTTAACCTGCATTTGACATGTTTGAGCTGCCTCTGCATTCCAGTAGACATGTTTGTGGAAAGAAACCGTTCTAATGTGAACAAAAGCCCATTGACACAGGTCCTAAGGGTGTTCAAAAAGCGGAGGTTTGTATATTGTTGCTATCTCATTGCAATACAATAAGGAACATTAAGGTAAAAGTGTAATATTTTTTTTTTTATAAAAATTGGTGGTATTTAGTTTAGCCATTCCATTTTACCATTATACAGTACCTTGCTTTTTGACTGGAATTGCAGCCTTTAAATGTTGTCTTATAGTGGTGTATTGTGAATCATATTGGGTGAGAGAGGCAGGTCTCCCTCTGAGCATCTTTTGTGGAGAAATGTCACCCTACCTTTTTTGATATGCCTGCTGCTTGTGCTGTGTAGGAGCACATGCTTTAATTGCACCAATGTACCATACCTGTGAAGGCTTTATTTGTGTGTCCAGTATCTTTCCTGCACTAGTTATTCTAGCTGGTATGTTGGCCAGTCTGGGGTCAACTCACTAAAGGATATTGCATGTTCTATTTGGAATATTGAATGGAAAAAATGTCAATTCACTACAGGTTTATGCAGTATTTACAGCAAACCTAAAATGTTCGGTAGATATCGCATATTAATAGATAATCCTATCTAAAAGTCTAGCCACGCACTATTTTAACAAATATACTCAATTACTTGCTGGTTGTTAAGGATCCGGCACCCACCATATTCTTAACAACCATTGACTCATCCACTGAGAGCAGAATGTAAACAAAAGAGCCAAGAGTTAACATTTTTCTTATCGTACATCACGGGACACAGTCATAGTAGTTACTATGTGGGTTATAGGCCACCTTCAGGTGATGGACACTGGAACACCCTAAGACAGGAAGTCCACTCCCTAATATATAACCCCTCCCACTACTGGGAGTACCTCAGTTTTTTCGCCAGTGTCTAAGGTGTTGGTCACGAGTGAAGATGTGCTGTGTTGAGCTCCACTGGAGCAATCCTTGCTGGGGCTAGCTATGCAGCCGGATCCATTCAAAGTGTCCATTCAAAAAAAAAAAATGTTGTCATGCCTAAGTGTCACCACTGTATGGAGCATGTACCTTCTCATGCTTTCCTCAGAGATCACGCTGTGTCACAGAAGCAGCAGGCTTTTCTCCGGTAAGTTGTTTTTTTTTTTTTTTTTTTTTGCCTCCACCAGACACTCTACCCCCCCCCCTCTTCACGGGGCTGAGCATTAGTGGAGAGCTAAAAAATGATCAATGCCGTTTTCCTTCACCGCCCCTACATTGGAGTTTGTTATAGACCACCCAATGTTAATGAGGAGGTGGAGACTCGGCTCCTTGCACAGATGGAAAGGGCTGCAAGGGCTGGGACGGTGATAATGGGGGATTTTACCTACCCAAAAATTGACTGGAGTAATGGCACTGCTGGGACAGTTAACCGCTTCCCGACTGCCTCCTGCACATATACGTCAGCAGAATGGCACGGCCAGGCAAAACCACGTACAGGTACGTGGCCCTTTAATTGCCTGCCCGTGCCGCCAGCGGCGCACTCGCGACCCGGACGGGAGCTCCGTGACCCTGGCCGCGGGACCAGCGGACCTGATCCCCGCTGGTGTCCCGCGATCGGGTCACAGAGCTAAAGAACGGGGAGAGGTCTGTGTAAACAAACCTCTCCCCGCGCTTCCTACTCTGCTTGTCATTGATCGGCTGTTCCCTGTCATCGGGAAAGCTGATCAATGACGTCAGATGTCAGCCCCGCCCCTAATGTAAAAAAAAACGCACGTCACAGCACCTAACCCCTCCCCTCACCCTAGTGGTTAACTTTTCACTGCCAGTGTCATTTTATACAGGAATCAATGCATTTAAATAGCATTGATGGCTGTATAAATGACAATGGTCCCAAAAATGTGTCAAAAATGTCCGATGTGTCCGCCATAATGTCGCAGTCACAATAAAAATCGCCGATCGCCGCCATTACTAGTAAAAAAAAAAAATATTAATAAAAATGCTATAAAACTATCCCCTATTTTGTAAACGCTATAACTTTTGCCCAAACCAATAATCGCTAATTGCGATTTTTTTTTTTTTTTTTTTTTTTTTTTTTTTACCAAAAATATGTAGAAGAATACGTATCGGCCTAAACTGAGGAAAAAAAAGTTTTTTTTATATATTTTGGGGATATTTATTATAGCAAAAAAATATTGCATTTTTCTCAAAATTGTCGCTCTATTTTTGTTTATAGCGCAAAAAAATAAAAACCGCAGGGGCGATCAAATACCACCAAAAGAAAGCTCTATTTGTGGGGATAAAAAGGACGCCAATTTTGTTTGGGAGCCACATCGCACAACTGCGCAATTATCAGTTAAATCGACGCAGTGCCGAATCGCAAAAAGGGGCCTGGTCCTTTGGCTGCCAATTGGTCCGGGGCTGAAGTGGTTAAAGGGCAAAAATGTATAAACCTATTACAGGACAATTTTATGGTCCAGTTTATTGAGGCCCCAACTAGGAATGATGCTCTGTTGGACCTGGTAATCTCAAACCATGCAGAACGTATTACTAGTGTTCAGATAAAGGAACACCTGGGTAGCAGTGACCATAACAACATGATTTCATTTGATGTTGGCTGTAAGCAAAAATCAAATACAGGAAAGATAAAAACACCTAATTTTTAAGAGAGCAAATTTTCCAAGGATGAGGGCTGCTCTACAGGACTTGGACTGGGAGAGAATATTGGCAACAATGGGCACAGAACATAAATGGGAATTCTTCAAAGACTTTTTGTGAACTCACTGCAAAGTATATTCCCATGGGCAATAAGTTTAAAAGGCTAAAAATAAAACCTATGTGGCTCACGGGCAAAGTTAAAAAAGCTATAAACTAAGAAAAGAGCTTTTAAAAATATATAAAAATGAAGGCTCACTAGTGTCATTTAAATGTTACAAAGAATATAACAGAATATGTAAAAGAAAATCAAGGATGCAAAAATTCAAAACGAAAGACAGATTGCAAAAGATAGGACAGACCCCAAAAAATTATTCAAATATATTAATAGTAAAAAGGTCAAGTCTGAGCATATAGGCCCTTTTACAAAATAATCTAGAGTGGGTGACTGGGGACAAAGAGAAGGCTAATTTATTAAATACTTTCTTCAGCTCTGTGTATATGAAGGAGGAGGGGGGGGGGGAGCTCATGTCCATAATGGGGGTGGTAGTGACACAGCTCCAAATCCACAATGGCTCAAAAGTGATATGGTCCAGAAATATTTGGACAGAATAAAGCTGATGGCATCCACCCACGGATCCTAAAAGAATTGAGCTCTGTAATTTCAAAGCCATTGTATCTAATTTTTAGGGACTCATTAATGACAGGAATAGTACCACTGGATTGGCGCAGGGCCAGTGTGGTGCCTATATTTAAAAAGGGAACAGAGTCTTTACTAAGTAACTATAGACCTGTTAGTTGAACTTCTATAGTTTGGCAGATACTGGAGAGATTAATAAAAGACCACATAGATGAGTTCTTGCAGGAAAAAAATATTTAAGCAACAGACGGCATAGATTCATGAAAGACAGAAGTTGTCAGACAAGCCTGATTTTCTTTTTATGAGGAGGTAAGTAAAACCATGGACAGAGGGGTGGCGGTGGACGTGGTATACTTGGATTTTGCAAAAGCATTTGATACAGTTCCCCCACACACTGCTCATGTGTAAGGTAAAGTCTACAGGTTTGTAAATGGATAGAAAACTGGCTAAAAGACAGAATTCAGAGAGTAGTGGTTGATTCTTACTCTGAATGGTCTAAGGTTATCAGTGGTGTACCCCAAGGTTCAGTGTTGGGACCCTTACTTTTTAATATTTTTATAAATGATATTGGGTCTGGGATCAAAAGTAAAATTTCCGTCTTTGCAGATCACACCAAGCTATGCAGTGGAATAACGTCCTTACAGGAGGTCTCAATTTACAAGCCGACCTCAATGCTCTGTCTAATTGGGCGACTATGTGGCAGATGAGGTTTAATGTTGATAAATGTAAAGTTATGCACTTGGGGGCTAAGGATATGCATGCATCATACATACTATGGGGAGTACAACTGGGGAGATCCATAGTGGAGAAGGATCTGGGGGTTTTGGTAGATCATAACCAAGCTGCGGTTTACAAAGCAAGCAAAGTCCTTTCTTGTATTAAGAGAGGTATGGACTCCAGAGAGAGAGATATAATTTTTTCCCTGTTCAAATCATTAGTAAGACATCATCTGGAATATGCAGCCCAGTTTTGGGCACCAGTTCTCAAAAAGGATATTGGGGAACTAGAGACAGTGCAGAGAAGGGCAACCAAACTGATAAGAGGCATGGAGGAGCTCAGCTATGAGGAAAGATTAGAGGAACTGAATGTATTCACTCTTGATAAGAGGAGATTAAGGGGGGATATGATCAACATGTATAAATGTATAAGGGGTCCATATAGTGAACTTGGTGTTGAGTTATTCACTTTACAGTCAACACAGAGGACAAGGGGGCACTCTTTACGTCTAGAGGAAAAGAGATTTCATCTCCAAATACGGAAAGGTTTCTTCACAGTAAGAGCTGTGAAAATGTGGAATAGACTCCCTGCAGAGGTGGTTCTGGCCAGCTCAGTAGATTGCTTTAAGAAAGGCCTGGATACTTTCCTAAATGTACATAATATAACTAATATTAATACTAATATTTATAGGTAAAGTTGATCTGGGGAAAATCTGATTGCCTTTCGGGGGATCAGGAAGGAATTTTTTCCCCTGCTGTAGCAAATTGGATCATGCTCTGCTGGGATTTTTTGCCTTCCTCTGGATCAACTGTGGGTGTAGGATTGGGTATATAGGATTGTAGGTTATTTTTTTTGTAGTTGAACTGGATGGACTTTTTTTTTTCAACCTGACTAACTATGTAACTATGGCTGCGGCTTTCAGGTCTCCTCCACGCCATCCCTCCCTCACACACAAGCCGTTCCCGTCGGATCGGAGGCCCACGCTCGCGTGGGAAAACGTGTGTTTTTTTTTTTTTAAGAGAAAAGAGGGGGGGGCACGATGCGACTAGGGGGGCGGGGCTTAGTGCAGGGTTGGCATCATCCAATGGCGGCGCGGGAGTGTGTTCTAAACTCCATTTGTGCTGGCTGCAAGTTGTCGGAGGGACACGAGCTAAGAGGGGCATGAAAGGTTTGGTGACACAGGCTTTTCCTTTTTGACACATTTACTATCTGCATCAGGCTGAGCATTAATAGCAGTGGCTGAACTATTGCTCAAGCAGTGTATCTGATTTCTTCTGGTAGTATCTCTGCTTTTGTGCATTGGGCTAAGGTCAGAAGGGGGGTTGAAACACGTCCAAAAAAGGGCTAAAAGGGTCTCCCTCAAGCTCTTGAAAGCCTACTCCTCTCTGCAATGGCATCCTCTCCTGAGAGGGGGTGGCTGGTCAGAGTAAGCATCTGGGCCATGAAATGTTTGCAACTGAATTTAACACTGCAGCCCCTGTTGATGTTACTAAAAGGGTATTTTTTCCTCAGGTATGATAGGATTGAAAAGAAAAAGTTAGCGGCTTTAATCGCATCTCAGTGTGGGACAAAATGTGAGAGGTTCTCTTCCATTACTCAGGACCCTCAAACTGAGGAACTGGGGGCAGGGGAAGATGATTTTCCTCAGGGGACCGTGGTGAGGATAATGACTCCTCTTCTGAGGTGTCAAATGCGAGTGGATCAGCTTTCACAATCTGTAAGCTTGATGGTGACATTTTCTTGCGGAATAGTCCGCTCCACATTTATTTACCCTTAACTGAGTGTTTGGGTTCGCTAAAGCCTTCTCAAGCTGTGCATACCTTTCCTGTCCATTCATTGCTGGAAAAGCTTTTTTTTATCTGAGTGGATCACCCAGATGAGCATTTTGTTTTTGTTTTTCTCCTAAAAAGTTTTTTCACGATATATCCTATGGTGGAGAAAATTCACTAAAAGTGGGGTATACCAGCAATTAACGCTGCTATATCCCCTGTGAATAAGAGTTTGACTTGTCCGGCAGACAATGCTCAAATGCTTAGGGATCCAACGGATAAAAAGTTGGAATTCTTATTAAAAAAATAAAAAATATTTTTCTCTGGCAGATTGAGTGTCTCAGCCTGCACTGATGGTAATTGGTTAATTTGTTGAGAGACCAGTTTAAACAGGTGTTCAAGGTCATCCTGCTCAGCATGTTATGACGTCACGCCTGGCCTCTGCATTAAAAAAAAACGGCGCCTCCTCGGCTGGGAAGCCGTGATCGTATTTTTATTATTTTAGGCTTCCCAGCCTAGAGGTGAGATGTGGGGTCTTATTGACCCCATATCTCACTGTAAAGGGGTCCTGTCATGCCATATTCCTATTACAAGGGATGTTTACATTCCTTGTAATAGGAATAAAAGTGATCAAAACATGCAGAAGTGAACGCATAACTAAGTCCCACCCACATATGAGAACGGCGTTGAAACCACACATGTGAGGTGTTGCCGCGAACGTTGGAGTGAGAGCAATAATTCTAGCCCTAGACCTCCTTTGTATTTGTGCTGTCTCCCATGGGTATGCCTTCATTTTCTCCACAAAAATACTTTTACCTTTTAGTTTTTATGCTGTTTGGCCATACTATATGTCACCAGCATCTACTAAGCTTCATGTGGATGGGATTATGTCCGCTATTGGCCGTCCTCATTGATGGTAATATACTGACTGAGACTTCTTTCTTGCTCCTGCTATAAGCAACTATCAGTTTTTGTTTGTACTCATCAGAATGTGCCACTTGCTGTCTACTTGCTGTTGACCGCTCCATATATTTGGATCTGTCCTGGTTGCTATGACATTTGTACTGGGTGCAGCCCATTTGAAGATATTGATTTATTGTTGCTCTCCCTTGCTACCTCTTTGACCCTTTCTCCGTGTCCCGAGGAAGCCTTTACGGCGAATCACGTAGACGCGACGCACAAGGGCTCAATGTACTCAATGTAAATTATATAATTTCATATGATTTTTATATTGTTTTGAACACTTATGATATTGTATTTATTAATAAAAAAATATATTTTTTTCTACTTTCCTATTTGCTTCCATGCCTTAAAAGTCCTACCTGTTGATATCTTTTTGGTATCTTCTTTGTTCTCCTCTGTAACTCAAAACATGTGACCAGTAAAAAAAATGTAAGCGTCGTCTATGGGGATTTTTAAGTACCAAAGTTTGGCGCAATAACACAAGTGTGTGCAATTTTGAAGCGTGACATGTTAGGTATCTATTTACTCGGTGCAACTTCATCTTTCACAATATGCAAAAAAATTGGGCTAACTTTTACTGTTGTGTTTTTTTTAAGCATGAAACTTCTTTTTTGTTTTTTGAAAAAAAAAAGTTTGAAAAATTGCTGCGCAAATACAGTGCTAGATAAAAAGTTGCAATGACCGCCATTGTATTCTCTAGGGTCTCTGCTAAAAAAAACATATAGAATGTTTGGGGGTTCTATGTAATTTTCTAGCAAAAAAAATTATGATTTTTACATGTAGGAGAGAAATGTCAGAATTGGCCTGGTGGGCAAGTGGTTAAGAAAAAAAGTAAATGTATCTCATTTTAACAAGCTCCTGTGCCAGGGGCATCAGCCTCCAGGCAGTCACGACGGCCTCCGCCATCATCAAGTTCTGGTACAATGTTTTTATTGAAATATATTTAAGGGCAGAACCAGGTGACAAATTCCCATGCAGGGGATATGATCATGAAAAATAAAAAGAGGTTCACATAAAAGTGCAAAATGGAACCTATGTTATGAGGGTTTAAATTCTAGACTGACACTGGCCCACTAGCTGGAGCCGGGGGCCAGTGCGTTATGCCCGAGTCATGAGACCCAGGGGCTAAGGGGGTGGTGGGTTGGCCGCACAACGGATGAGAGAAATGAAAACTAAACAAAGGTCAAAACTAAAATCATAAAAAAAACTGTAAAAAAAAAAAGAGGGGGGGGGGTGGGAAAGTGGGATGATAGGTGCAGAGCAGCGAGCAAGAGGGGCAGAGAGAGAATGGGGAAGAGAAAGGGGGTGTCCCCCAGGCTGGAGACGGGGTCCATTTGAGTCTAGAGACCTAGGCTAGATGAATTTAGATTGGGGAGTGCAAAGGACCACCACGGGGCCCATACCTTAAGAAATGTTGCATGGGAGTCGTGGAGGATACTGGACATTTTTTCGTGGATCATAAGGGTCGTCAGGGTATTCTTTACCTCTGCAAATGAGACAGAAGATCAATGAAGTAATGCAAATTTGGGGTCCTTGTGGTAGGGGACATGAAATAGAGAGGATAATAGGCCAAAGACCCTTGACTAGAATGCGACAAGACAGGGGCAAGACCACCATGTGTGTAGTTCATCTCCTCGTTGACCACAACCCCGAAAGCATCTGTCATGGCATGATGGGTTTGACTTGGCGTAACGGGCTGGGACCCAGTACCAGCGCAGGTGGACCTTTATAGGCCACCTCCATAGAGGCAGTGTTAAAGGAGCATTTTGCTATGCTGGACCAGGCTTTACTCCAGTCTGCTAAATCTATGGGGGACAGGTCACATTCTCATTTAAGCACATAAGAGTAGTGGATGTGCTTCCGGTAGTAAGCAGGGAGTAGATCGTAGAGATGGTGCCGCAAGCTTCTGGACAATGCTGGCAAATGTGTTCAAAGGCAGTCATTTTGGTATGGAAAGGAGCCAAGGTGCCAGCTGAATGTAACGGAAGAGCTCTGCAAGCGGAGCATCGTGGGTCTCTTGAATCAAGGCCCATGTGGGGAAGGCGCGGGTATTAGGAAAGTGGCAAACCAATGAGAACCCATGGGCAGGCCACCAAAAATGTGGGGTTCTTCCGAGCCAGGTGGGAACAAAGGGTTATTCAAGAGGGGCGGCAGGAATGGTAACATAAGTTTGCCTGAGTATCATATCGAGTCCCATAATTTCAGACTGTGTATCATGAGGGGGCTAGCAGAAGGCGGTCACATTTTAGGGGGTAGCCACAATAAGGCTAAGATGGGGACGGGCGCACAGTTAGGTACCTCCAGAAGAACCCATAGGGGGATGTCAGATGGAGCATGGAGAGTTGGGATATTTGAGCTGTCTGGTAGTACTTAGTGATGTCTGGAACGCCTAATCCGCCCCATAACCTATGCGCATAGAGAGTAAAGTGGGAAACCCTGGAGCGCTTATGTGCCCAAGTGGCCGCAGATAGAAGGCAGGGACCCAGACGGGGAGAGTTCGAAAAAAGTAGAGAATCTTTGGGAGAATGGTCATCTTGACCGCATGGATACGGCCGATCCAGGATAAGGTGGGGAATCGCCAAGATGCCATGAGAGCTGTGATGGTGTGCAAGAGTGGGAAGTAGTTGGCTGGGAAAAGGGAAGCATAAGAAGGGGTCAACTTGATGCCCAAGTAGTCCAGTGAGGAGCTTTCCCGGAAGGGGTAGGGAACGGTTGGAGGCCTGAGATGGCGGCAAAGCGGGTCAAAAGGGCCTGGAGGTTTGGTAGGGTAATGATAGGATTGGTGAGGGTCAGGAGGGCATCATCAGCGAACATGCTCAATTTTTAATTGCTACCTGCGTAAGGGATGCCCGAAATATTCGGGTCTGCCCTAAGGGTAATGGCCAGCGGTTCGAGGGCAAGTACAAAAAGGACTGGAGATAAAGGGCATCCTTGCCTCGTCCCCCTCGCCATCAAGTTCAAAAGGTAATCCTCAGGGTCAACCCCAGGGACAAAAAGAGGTCTTGGTGGAGGAAACCTACAAAATACTGAAGCCTCTTATACAAGACTTTAATACTTTATTTCATTCTCTGCATTAAGGTAAAAAAACCTTCTATTGTCGGCCCCATCCTCCTAAATACATACCTGAGCCCGGTCTCGATTCAGCGATGTGCCCAAGAACAGTGGCACTGCTCTCTCTCTCCTCACTGGACTCAGTGAGAGCAATAGGAACCATTGCCTCCTGCTACTGTCAAATCAAATCCAGTGATGAGAAAGTCCATAGAAATACACAGCCTGGCTCAGGATCAAGCCTGCTCATGTGCCACCATAGGAAGCTGTTTCCTATGGTGGCACACGCAGAAGAGGAGGATTGGTGTTTCTGACTGCGCATGCGCGAGATGCGCAGCTCTTTGTGAATGGCCAGCTTGTCTTCTGGGACACACAGGTCCCAAAAGACAACGGGGGGGGGGGGGGTTAGGCTCGCCACAGAAGAGGATGTGAAGTCTTCGGGTGTGGCCTGGCTGGATCGGAAATACACTCAGTACTTCCAAAAAAGGTACTATAGGAGAAAAGAAAAAAGTTTAAAATATCCAAAAACGAGGGGTTTTAGATCACATCTCAAAAGTGGGTGCTTTTAACCGCTTCCCGACCGCCTCCTGCACATTTACGCCGGCAGAATGGCAAGGCTGGGCAAAAGCACGTACCGGTACGTCCCCTTTAATTGCCCAGCCGTGGGTCGTGCGCTCGCGACCCGGACGGTAGCTCCGTGACCGCGGGACCAGTGGACCCGATCGCCGCTGGTGTCCCGCGATTGGGTCACAGAGCTGATGAACGGGGAGAGGTCTGTGTAAACAAACCTCTCCCCGTGCTTCCTACACTGCCTGTCACTGATCTGCTGTTCCCTGTCATCAGGAAAGCCGATCAGTGACGTCAGATGTCAACCACGCCCCCTACTGTAAAAAAAAAAAAAAAAAACACACACGTCACACGAACTCCTCCCCGCCCCTAGTGGTTAACTCCTTCACTGCCAGTGTCATTTACATAAAAATCAGTGCATTTAAATAGCACTGATTTCTGTATAAATGACAATGGTCTCAAAAAATGTCCGATGTGTCCGCCATAATGTCGCAGTCACAATAAAAATCACTGATCGCCGCCATTACTAGTAAAAAATAAAATATTAATAAAAATGCTATAAAACTATCCCCTATTTTGTAAACGATATAACTTTTGCGCAAACCAATCAATCGCTAATTGCGATTTTATTTTTAACAAAAATATGTAGAAGAATACGTATCGGCCTAAACTGAGGAAAATAAAAATTTATATATTTTTTGGGGATATTTATTATACCAAAAAGTTAAAAAATATATCATTTTTTTTCTAAATTGGCACTATATTTTTGTTTATAGCGCAAAAAATAAAAAAAGCAGGGGCAATCAAATACCACCAAAAGAAAGCTCTATTTGTGGAAAAAAAAAGGACGCCAATTTTGTTTGGGAGCCACGTCGCACGACTGCGCAATTGTCAGTTAAAGCGACGCAGTGCCGAATCGCAAAAAGGGACCTGGTCCTTTGGCTGCAAATTGGTCCGGGGCTGAAGTGGTTAAGGAAATAACTGTGACAGACCTAGCTGGGACACAGGCTTTTTGAGAGGACTGAATGCGAGCCTCTTGCCGACTGATTATGGGCCCTGGATTTTAAGGGGCACAGGGTAAATGAGAACCCCACTATAATCTGCTAGTCAGATTCAATGCTGTATATATAATGTGTGTTGTCTCATGCTGTTGGGACACACACTGTCAGATGCTAGTGTCATGAACTCAAGATGTTAATTGAGAGAGCTGATCACATTGTCCTCTGTACAATGTGGTAGACGGGCCGACTCCTAGTGGAGGTCCTGCTATTGTGATAAAATGTCTTGTGGTTGTACATATGATAATGTATAATCTACTGTGTGAAGCTCGGTGACAACAAGTCTGACCTGTAGTGAAATCCTGATGGGCACAGAGTCACATTGGCTGCTTAAAGGGATTAGTTAATTAGCTCATGTTAATTTGTTACAGGTGTATTGTTAGAGTAATATGAGCAGGAGGGGGGGATCTCCTCTTCTACTGTATTATAAATACTTGTCATTTTGGTTCTAATAAAACAGTCCATGTTGGCAGTAAGCAAGTCTCGTCTCGTTTTGTGCTTTGGAGCGGTTGGAATATCTGAGATCTATATTCAGACTGGGAGGAAGTGGTATATGACGAAAGCACTCAAGAGGAGTGGAGGGACATTTCGTCACAGTAACATTCTCTTGAGATACATTTTAAGTCCCTGCTCTTTGCTTTCACACTCCTTTTTCTGCAATGCAATGGGATAGTGACAGAGTATTTTTTCTTTACAGGATGTTTTCATCAAGTATCGTGGGCCATCTTTTGAAGTTCAGGTTGGTCTGCATGAATTACTTGGTCATGGCAGTGGAAAGCTTTTTGTTCAGGTATGTGACAATAGGCATATTCTTCATAGTCTCACACACCACATATGTACATCTAGTACTTGAATCCTGTTATCAATATGCCGCCTAAAATATTTTATAAAATTATACTTAAATTAGTATTTGTAATTTAGTATTGAAATCCGTGTAGGAACTGCTACAAAATGTTACACTGTTTCTTTGCATTGCACATGTATTAAAGTATTTAGTGTTATGGCCTGCTTTGGTGCACCTACCGTGTTTTCCCAGAAAATAAGCCTGGGTCTTATATTTATTTTGGCAACCAAAAACACACTTGGGCTTATTTTCGGGGGATGTCTTATTTATTTACGGTATGTACCGGTACAATGATCTTAAAGTGGTTGTCACTCTATAAAAAAAAAAAGGTCAGGTCAGGAGTCAGTATTTTGACATAAACATCTTAAAATGCTAGAATTACTAAAATACTAGAATTATGTAATCCATTTTGTAGGAATTGTGCAGGCATGGGGTGTAGCGTGTCTCCCTTTGTAATTGTTTCAAGGGAAATGGCTTTTGTTACAGCTCCCCTGGGCGACGCATGATCTGCCTGAGCTCTTCTCCACTCCGAGATCCCCACTGACATCAGCCTGCTCCGTGCACTGAAGAGGGAGGGGCTGCAGACATCAGCTGGGAGGAGAGTAGAAAAGGAAAGTGCCGATATCCCCGCTGCAGACATCAGCCAGGAGGAGAGGAGAAAACCTCTGGAGAGTCTGTAAATAAAGTATTTGCACAATGTAGTTGCAAAGGGAGACACACGCACCTTTTTTATAGCGGTGTAATTGTTCTGCAAGGTGTATAGAAGTGGGGGTGGTGCTGCGCTGTTCCCCAGGGAGGTGGCCAAATCTACCACAAGGTGGCAGTAATGGGATAAAGACGTAAACCCTTTAAGTGTAGCAATCATATGAGACAATAATAGTTGATGATGCGACTATTAAGTCGAAGTAATGCGAGTTGAGATAGATAATTCCCTTACTATACAAGATGAGGGGTATGGTGTGACCAATACAGGTTAATAAAAATTGCTATTGGTGAACCCAGGTAAAAATATATATAATAGAATTGTAAATAGTACTAAGGTGCGAGAGTGTAAATTGAACTAATGGCACCTAAATAAAACACCATAAGCAGGTAATAAAAAAAATCAGATATACATATAAAATCATATAAGTGAACATATGGTAAAAATGCGTCTATAGATAAACAATTCCAAAGTGCATAGTAGATGGTGAACAAAATATAATCCACCTTGTTCTGCAAGGTGGATTACATTTTTTTTTATTTATTTTTTTTTTTATCGAACTTTACTAGGGCTCATTTTTTGGGGTAGGGCTTATATTGCAGCCCTCCCCGAAAATCCTGCTAGGTCTTATCGGGGTAGGTCTTATTTTTAGGGAAACACGGTATATATAAATGTATACCGAATGGAAGGCACATGTCAAGCCATTTTTTCTTGGTGTTGGATAGAATGCTAACCCTTCCTTTTATCTGGGGCTCTACTAAATGGATTTCCTCTCACTTCTGCCCTACTCTCAACATCTTTGCACAAAGGGAGCGAGGGGAGCTCACAACAACAAAACAGAAATTAAATTGTGTTTTTTGATTATAGTACATTGAGGGACACAGGACTGTAGCATTTTTTTAATGTGTGAGTTATACTGTTGCTTACAGAAGGTTTGGACACAAAAAAAAAAACTGCCTCCAACTGTCATGTCATGCCAAGTTTTTGCTAGTGTCCTAGAAGTTTTAATGCATTTTCCTCAACTTTGCTGTGGAAAACCATAATGATATTTTTCTTATGATTCCTCTCTTCATACAAGACTTATTTTTGCATCATGGATATTTTTCTTTGGCTACTTCTTCAGCTAATCTCTTCACAGCAGTTATTCAAATCAGGGTATCCTCAACAGCAGCGTTGAAGTCACAATAAGTTCTGCTGGACTGAAGATTGTGGGGCTATATTGGAGCGTGACCTTCAGCCATCGGACTCCCTTCACTTCCTGTCCCAAAGCCAAAACAGAAAGTGAGAGGAAATCCCTCCAAAGTGAGGGAACCCCTGGCTGTCATCAGAACTAGTGTCCCTATTGGAAGATTCTCCCTCTGAGGACAACACAAAATTTGGGACTTTTCTTTTACTTTCGATGATCATGGTAAACAGGGCAAATAGAGTGAGATCTCCCTAACAGGGGCACAGACCGCCATAAAAACTGACAGGGGTTCTTAACCCTCTTCACTCTTTTCAAAACTGAATATAAAAAGTTTTGTCTTTTACCTATACTTTGTTAACAAAGCCTTCCATTTGAAGCACATGGGTATTTTATTTTGTCAACAAGCTTGGGAAGCCCTACTTGTACCCCACTGAACTGGTCATTTGTGGGTTTGTGTGGTATGTGGCCTTTACTCACTGAGTCTTCATTTTAGCACTTTCTAGACCTCTGTGCACTGTTGGCTGCAGGGTGCTCTCAAAGTATAGAGCTATGGCATAACCTACCCTTTGACTTATTTAGTGAATAAAGCCATGTGGCGGCTTTTATAGCATATCAAACCCCCTCTGTACTGTCCAACTTCAGATTTCCTCTGGAATCTGAATCGAGAAAAGTCACCGTGCTTGGGTAGAATACCCACCAACTTCCACTAAAATTTTTGATACCAAATTTATGTGCAATATTAAGTGCAGTGTTAAAATATGTAATACAAATTATATCATATCCGATATATAGGGAAACAAGCGTATAAACGTGAAATTCCAATAATCCTATATACTGTACATCCAATTATAAATGTTATATAAAAGATCGATCAAAACCTAAATCACCAACTCATCAGGTCCATAAAAGTTCGAAGGAAAAGGAAGTGTTATTAGTGTTCCATTTCTTGTAAAAGTGCTGATCAGGAGAGACACCCAACAGTCTGCTCTATGTGATGGTTATATTATCAGGAAAGACACCCAACAGTCTGCTCCATGTGATGGTAATATTATCAGGAAGGAAACCTAACGGCAAGTGCTCCACACAACAAATGCACAAGACTCTTACTAACTCCATATGCCCACTGTATAGCAAATTGTCAAACCGTGCATAAAGGGTTTACGCCTCCTGGTCTCTACTGCACCAGCATAGACATATCCTGGGAAGTATCTGTCAGTCCCCCCTCAATTATAATCCCTCGCTCTCTCTCTCATATATATATATATATATATATATATATATATATATATATATATATATATATATATATATATAATATACACACAGGCAGTCCCCGAGTTACGAACACCTTAAAGTGGAAGTAAACCCCCCTATCGTTTTCAACCAAGGAAGCTGCCATCTTTGCCTCTGTTTAATCTTCAACTGCCACAGTGCTGCACATGTGATCCGTTATGACACCAGCCATTGGATGGTTTGACTGTTTGGTTGAGAGCACAGCCAATGTGCAGTTAGCATTCCCGGCATGCCTTTTTTTTTTTTTAAACTGTTAAATCGATGGGTTTACTTCCGCTTTAAGGACTGTAGGTTTGTTCGTAAGTCAGAACACTGCATTTGTAAGTGTAACTTACATTGATGACTAAATAAAAAAAAAAAAAGCTTTTACAGCTTTCTCTCTCTCTCCTGGGAGTTTGCCAGGAAGGGAGGGTTGATGAGTCATAAGAGGGCCAGTCAGAGCTGCAGAGCTGGAGGTGTGCCTCTGTGTAAATCCAGGAAATCCAGCTTGAGCTGCCCACAGTTAAAATTGTTGCAGCCAGACTCAGTGGAGGGAGATTTCTGCAGCATATTTAAATAATATGCAATGCAAAGTGGTTGGAGGGAAGCTTCAGAATGGCAAAGATGTTTTTATTACAAATTATGTGAGCAGACTGCATTTCTTCTTTAAGGATGTTTGGACTTGAAGCATTGGAAGCTACTTCACAGGTGTCACAGTTGCACATTTTTTTTTTTTTTAACAAGAAATACAGTTGCACATTTTTAAATGTTCCCGCCATCCCCTCCTTGGCATGGTAATGGTTGAGGCTTGGAGAACTGAGTACTGATGATGTCATCCACTAGCATCAACGGATACTAGTTTCCATTACTCATTAACAGTTGTGACACCAGATTCTTCAGTATGTTCCTATAGTCTTTGCTTTTCTTACTAAATGGCATGGACTATTGGTCCTCCCTGCTGCCTCCTATTTCTTGACTCCCCTTTGCTATTTTCACTGAAAAGAGACTGCCTACCTTGCTTTGGAAGACTTGCTGGCCTTCCTTTTGTATATCAGAATCCTCCCAATTGCTTTCCTGAGAGGATCTCTGGGATAAATCTGGAAAAATCCATCATATTTTCTTCCATACATTGTGATTCCTCTTTTTTAGTTGTAGAATCCGAATTGGGTAATACATCTATCTAGTTTTTTCTTTCAGATTTCTGCCAAAAGAGAGACCATCTGGGGCGTGGTCTTGACTATGCACTAGACCAGACGTGTTTTCCTCGAGCTCCGGCGCCGACATTGCAATATTAACTATAATTAGCACGCAGACCTCACCCACTCATCCTCAAAGATGAAAAGGAGAACCAACAAGTCCCTGCCGAAAAAGGGATCCGCCAGTGGCTCCATTAAGAGGTATATGTCTGCAGATCCCCCGGACCTGGACGACCAGGACGGCCTAGGCCGCTCTCCACGAGGCAGCCTCGCAGCGTCCTGCTCCGCCTCCCGGAGCAGGCCTGACCACAGGCACCTTTCACCTACCTCATCCGTGGGCTCCGACGGGGAGGATCGCCATCCTAGACACTCCGGAGTCGCTTCCCTGGTGGAGGACTTACCCACTAAGGCCGATCTGGCTTCCATGCTCCTAGGCCTTGAACGCGTCATCAAGAAGGAGGTATCGGCGGTGCGCTCTGACTTGTCCCAGGTGTTGCTCCGTGTTGAAGAGTCAGAGCTCCGTCTCGACCGCCACGCGACAGCCATTAGGGCCCTGCAAGCTACCACCCGCCAACTAGCGATTGCCCACAGGATGGCCCTCTACAAGCTGGAAGACCAGGAGAACCGGAACAGGCGCAACAACGTCCGGATCCGTGGCCTACCCGAAGCTACAGGCGACGAAGACCTGCTCCCCTCCGTCCAGGGAATTTTCAATGGCCTACTAGGCCGCGCGGCTGACGCTCCCTTGAAGATCGACAGAGTTCACAGGGCCCTGCGCCCCAGAGCGGCCCCTACAGATATGCCGAGAGACGTCATTTACCGAGTCCACCACTTCCCGGAGAAGGAGCTGATTATGAAGAAAGCGAGAGACGCGGCCCCGCTGGACTTTGACGGCGCCTCACTCTCCTTTTACCCGGACTTAGCTAAAGAAACACTAGACAGGCGTAGGGCCCTACGCCCGCTCACAGAAGCTCTCCGGTCAGCCTCCATTAAGTACCGGTGGGGCTTCCCGGCTGCTTTGATCGCCCAGATGGAAGGGAAAACAGCGGTCCTTCGGTTCCCGGAGGACCTGGAGAAATTTTGCCGCGACCTCAACATACCCCCACCGGACCTCCCCCGGATGGACGGACGTCCTCCCACCGCTGCCTGGAACCAGCGACTCCCATTGGCATAAGGTAGACCGAAGACACCGATCTTCTCCCTCCAACTCACCCTCCCGGCCCGACTGACATTGGTCCCTTCTGAGCGAGCTCCTCACCGCCCTTGTCGGATGACATCGGAGACCTAACCTTCTATTTGAACGAGCCTATTTGAACGAGCCTCTTGTTGGCCAACAGAGCGCCCCTGATGCCTTACAGTTGTTCCCTGTTTTGTCCTCGGTCTGGACGCAAGTTCTCCCAAGTTACAAGATTGCAACCTCCTAGACCGACTTACCCCCCGGTACCTGCTTACGGAGGTCTAACTGTTCCTATGCTCCGCTCATCTTGCCACAGAAGGGCCCATCATGCCCCCAGCGTTGGACTCCCACACCGGGTATTCTGGTCTTGAGCCCCGTGCGAATATGTACTATTCTAAGACCTTGCGCTGCTCTCAGTGCGCCTATATCGGGAAGGCACAGGGTTGATTTCGCCCGCAGGTCACCCGATCATAGGAATGTTATGTTAAGTTTATTTTGTTAAATTTATTATATTTTCCATAATTGCTAATAACGCCTCTATGCCTTGGTTACCCTCTTCTCCTCATTTGTTACCCATTCTTTTCTCCCTACAAGGTCCTTGCAGGTCTGCATGTTTCTGCCGGGGCACCGGGTCACCACTCCACCCCCCTCTATGGCTGGTGCCCCGTTGCGACGGCCCCCCCATGTCGGTGCGCGCCCTGCGCGGCGCCCTCACCCCCCCACCCCTTCGGGGCCGGGGGGGACTGGGGGTGCGGTGCGGGACGTGTGCCCGACCTTTGCACCGCATTGATTTGCGTGCTTACATGACCGTCCTGATGGAACGGTCCTGGCTGTTTTTGTTTTGTTCTGTCTCCCCCACCCCCCCTGACCTCTCTTGTGCCTCCTCCATCTCTATCTCTCTCTACACCTACCCCCCCCCCCCCACCCCCTCCTTCTCTCCCTCGCCCCACGAGGCTCTGCCTGGGCTCTACTGGTATTATGTATTGAACTGTACTTGGACCTGATTATGAACGCGGTACACCCTCAGGAATCACCATGACCCAAGCAAAATTAATCTCATTTAATGTCAGGGGCCTCCACGCCCCTGGGAAGAGACATGCCCTTTATAGGGACCTTGACCGTCTGAGGGGTGATATAGTTTTCCTACAGGAAACCCACCTCACACATACCACCACAGTTAAACTTCACTCCCCCTCATACCCCACGTGGTATTACAGTTTGTCTGACCTCCATAAGTCCAAAGGAGTTTCCATTGGACTCCGCAAGGGAACCGCGTTCACTATTGGCTCCATGTTAAGTGACCCCTCGGGTCGCTTTCTGTTTTTAAAGGGCACCCTGGGCACCATGCCATGCACCTTGGCTAACCTATACTCACCCAACAAAGACCAAGCACGTTTTATTGCAGACACACTCAGAAAATTGCGCGACTTTTCTGAGGGATGCGTTCTCCTAGCTGGAGATTTTAATACACCCCTGGAACCATCTCTGGACACCTCCCAGAGGTGGCTCGACCATGTCGCACAAGAAACTGAGGTTCATCCGTAAACAAATGCATGACTCCCAGCTCATGGACGCTTGGAGGCTCATGCACCCACGCGAGCGTGACTATACACATTTCTCCACGGTCCACCAAACATATTCGAGAATTGACCTAATCTTAATTGACCACCAACACCTCCCCCTCCTAGTCAAATCTACAGTGGAGACTTCACCCATTTCGGACCATTCGCCCATATCCCTCACCATCAAAGTCCATTCACTGCCCCTGAAGCCTATCAATTGGAAGATGAACGACAGCCTCCTCACTGACGAGATAGACGCGAAAGTGATAGGAGATGAACTGACACACTATTTTAGAGATAATGCGACCCCTGACATCTCCCCAGGAACTCTATGGGAAGCCCATAAGGCCCACATAAGAGGGAAACTCACTGAACTTGGTGCCAGGAGAAAGAGAGAACGCACCCACAGACAGACCACACTACTCGCCGAAGTGAGACAGCTCGAACAACTTCACAAAGCCAGCCAAGCCATGACTCTATTCCAGTCCCTCACGGAAAAGAGGGAGGAATTGAAATCATTGCTACACCTGGAACACAAGCAGCGCACACACTTGATATCCCGACAGTTTTATGAATGGGGTGACAGACCCAGTAAACTTCTTGCACGCTCACTTCGACAACGGAAAGCTGCGTCATTTATCCCCAAGATATTTATCCCCTCCGCGGCCTTGGTGTATGATACGCCGGGGATCGCGAAGGAGTTCAGGGAATTCTATCAACACCTCTACCATGTCCAGCACTCTATGGACAACAAGCAGGAAAAAACGCAGCGAATCAGGGACTACCTGAGCAAGGCTAGCCTACCCAGCCTTCCCCCCGAGACCCTAGCGACACTAGAGGGAGAACTCACGTCAGACGAGCTCCACCAAGCCTTAAAGGCCATGGCAAACGGCAGAGCCCCGGGACCTGATGGGTTCACGGTAGCATACTACCGAACATACGCAGACACCCTAATCCCCCGACTAACAAATTATGCCAACGTGACTGTAGACGGTAGCCCACTCCGCCCTAAGACCATACATGCCCACATCACAGTTATCCCCAAAGGCGGTAAGGACCTAACTAACTGTGGAAGCTACCGCCCAATCTCACTCTTAAACATCGACGCCAAGATCTACGCTAAGGCCATAGCAACCGCCTGCTCCCCCTGATCCCTCAGTGGGTGTCGAAGGACCAGACGGGCTTTATACCAGGGAGGGAGGCCCGGGATATCTCCCTTCGCACCATATCCCTCATAGCCCATGCCCGCAGGGACTCCCAGCCCACCCTTTTACTATCTACGGATGCCGAGAAAGCATTTGATAGGGTGGACTGGGAGTTCCTCATGGCAACGCTTGCACATCTGGGTATCAACACTCCCCTCCTTCACCAAATCGAAGCCCTCTATAACTACCCAACAGCCCAATTACGCATTAACGGTACGCTTAGTGACCCATTCACCCTACATAATGGCACGCGCCAGGGATGCCCCCTGTCCCCTATCTTATTCGCACTTTCACTAGAACCCTTCCTGTCCAAGATAAGACTCAACCCCAACATACATGGGATAGTGGTGGGCCAGACGGAACATAAAAACGCGGCGTACGCCGACGACATTCTATTTTACATCCGACAGCCCCTAATCACTATACCCAACCTCATGTCAGAATTCACGGCGTTTGGCGAAATCTCCAACTTCAAAATCAACAAAACAAAGTCAGAAATCCTGAACCTAACTGTCCCCCCCCACACAGCCACCCACCTCAGACAATCCTTCCCCTTCACCTGGCAAACTAAACACATGAAGTACCTGGGGATACAGCTCACCCCCAACCCAGCAGCCCTCTTTCGGACAAATTTTATACCTCTCAACGCGTTACGCTCAGACCTGCAAAAATGGACACAGCTTGCACACTCTTTGTTGGGTCGGGTGGGGGTCATAAAAATGAACTTGTTGCCCAGGGTGCTCTTCCTACTGCAAATGATCCCGTACAGGATCCCGATAGGTTTTTTTCTCACTGCTGAACTCCCTGACATCGAGATATGTATGGAACAGGAAGAGGCCGAGACTTCCGAGGTCTCTCCTTATTAAACCCAAAAATGAGGGCGGCCTTGCCCTACCGGACTTTAGCCTATATCACCGGGCGGTTATACTAAACAGACTCTCCGACTGGAAGTATCATAAGGAAACCAAACTGTGGGTGTCACTTGAATCTGACTTATGCGGGTCCACACTCTCAACGCATATGTGGATACCCAAGAAATTTAGGTCCTTGGCCCCTACTACTTCTCCTCTCACCCTGTCTACGCTTGCGATGTGGGACTCCATATGCAAATCAAAAGCCTGGGGCTATAACTCCCCTCTACTCCCTCTCTTGGGCCACAACTACTTCCCACCGGGCAACCTGCCGTCTAGCTCTCAACATTGGTACTTGGGGTCAAAAACCCTACTACATCAAGTTGCCTCCTCATCGGAGATACTCCCATTGCCCACCCTACTCAGCACATCCCCCATCTCCTTCATGGACCAGTGGAAACACCACCAACTCTCTGCCTTTGTCCACTCCCTCCCAAAGCCCCTCAGATCGGTGGCTGATCTGACGCCAATTGAGCTGGCGTTTTCTGAACCCCAACCCATTGAGAAACCCATTTCTTACTTCTACCAAGCTCTACTTTCACTACAACCTGGCGGCAACCCTGCATTTATCCATAGCTGGGAGCTAGACCTCCACAGGACTCTATCTCCGGATCAGAAGAGGAGCATCCTAATAATGGCACACTCCTCCTCAGGAGCCTCCAAAATGGCAGAGGTTAACTACAAACTTCTATCCCGATGGCATTACACCCCCGCCATCTTACACAAGCTGTTTCCAGAAACCTCACCCCTCTGCTGGAGGGAATGTGGAGAGAGGGCGGACCACGCTCATATTTGGTGGTACTGCCCCAGACTACGCCCCTTCTGGTTGGCGATCCTATATTGGATCAAAGAAATTCAAGGTTGTGATGTCCCCAATGACCCTTGGTATGTCTTATTCCACTGTACAGGCAAGCCAATCGGCCCCTACAAGCGTTCGGCGACCCCCCACTTACTCAACGCGGCTAAATCACTCATCCCCAAATTTTGGAAGACGAGAACTATACCGTCCCTACGTCAATGGCTATTAAAAGTAGACTACATACATCGAATGGAGGATATGACCCTCACACTCAGGGGGAAAGCCGACCTTGCGAAGCAGATTTGGGCCGGTTGGTTTGCCTTTAAATATTCCACCGCTTATGCTGAAATCATGTCCTAACTTATACCTATGAGTACCTTACCTGTATCGAACGGTTGATACCTACCCAACCAGCCCAGGCAGAGTCTCCCTACCCCCCCCCCCCTTTTTTTTTTTTCTTTCTTCCTTTTTCTTACCTTTCTCCCTGCCCCCCCCCCCCCCCCAGACGCTCTGCTCTACTCTACTCTCTATTTCCTCTCCTACCTTTCACCTCCCCCCCCCCCCTTCCCCGCTGCCCCCATTTATGTTTATGTTTATGTTCTGTTAACTCCCCCAGAATGGGAAAGAAGATGTACCTATTGTTTTCTCATATGCTGTACTTCGTACATATGTCATGCCCTGTATGATCTTCTTTCTTTTCAATAAAAAATGATTAAACAAAAAAAAGAGAGACCATCTCTTTTCCTCACCCTGGGAACAATACAATTCTAGTCTGTTTCTATAAAACAGACAATTTTCAGATCCCTATATCGGATGCTCTTCACCTCCAACCATAAGTCGTTCTTCTTAGAAGGAAAAATCCATCCATAATTTCCCTTGACCACCTTTATAGAGTCAGCAGACAGATCTCTATATTACCTTTATTAGGATATTGTAGAAGCATTCATAGGATCTGTTTTTAAAAAATAGTTTTCTCCTCTCGTTTCTTTTTTTCGCACTATTATTTCTAGTATTCGTAAGGCCTGCTGTTACGCTCACATTTCTTAGCGTACATCACAGGACACAGAGCCATAGTAGTTACTATGTGGGTTATAGGCCACCTTCAGGTGATAGCCACTGGCACGCCCTAAGACAAAAAATGTCACTCTCTATATAACCTCTTCCACTACTGGGAGTACCTGTTTTTTTCGCCAGTGTCTAAGGTGTTGGTCACAAGTAAAGATGTGCTGTGCTCCTCTGGAGCAATCCTTGCTGGGGCTAGCCATGCTGATGCTCGTATCCGAAGAAACAAGGTTTTGCCTGTAAACGCTTCTCTTTTTAGAGAGCTGGACCCCGGGATCCAGTACTTTTTGGTAGTAAGGCCATCAAGTTTTTTCCTCCCATGAATTTCTCCTTTTTAAGATCAGTAAAATGATGTCATGCCTATGTGTCTCCACTGGGGGTTTATTGAGCACTCACCGCCTCACGCTGAAAGAGCACTCTGTGTCAGGAGAGCTGGGATGCTTCTTCCTCCAGGCAGAAAGCAGGACCTCCGGTAAGCTTGAGGGGGGGGGGGGTTCTTCCCACCAATCGCCCCCCTCTGCGGATTGTCTTCCCCTCTTCATATGGGAAGAAGTGCTTTACGTTTTTTTTTTTTTTTTTATATATAAAAAAAAGACTGGCGCGATCAGCACGCCGCTTGGCGGGCCCCCCCCCCCCGCACCATGCTGCTCCATCCCGTGGGTCCCTGTACCTGTAGCCCGCCGCTCGTGCGGGAAAAGGCTTTCTTTTAAAAGGAAAGGGAGAAGAGCTGTAGGCAACGTGGGGGGCGTGGCTTAGCGTCTTTGCGTCCTCCGACGTCCAACACGAGGAGGCAAGGTTTTAAAAGCACCATTTGTTGCTGTGGAGGGACACGAGCAAAGGTGGCGTTAAGAGGTTTGACACAGGCATTTCCTTTGGCACATTTACTGCTGCATCAGGCTGGCCATTAATAGCAGCAACTGTGCCTGGCTATGCATTCCTTCTGGTAGTACCTCTGCTTTTGTTAATCGGGCTATGAGTGGAAGGGGGTAAAAAACACCTCAAAGGGCTCTAGAGGGTCTGTTGTTGCACGACAGCCTAGATCCATCTCTAAAAAGATGGCATCCTCTGAGAGTGATGTGGCCGGTCAGAGTGAGCCATCGGGGGGCTGGTGTTGCGGCAGCTCTTGACACTGCAGCCCCTGTATATATTTTACTAAGGAGGTTTTTTTCTTCTACCATTTCAAGTTTGGAGCAAAAGATTGATGCTTTAATTGCATCCCAGAGTGGGCCTAAGTGTAGCAGATCCCTGTCCACTGCTCAGGAACAAGGGGCGGGAGATAATGAAATTCTCTCAAAAGATCAGGAAGAGGCTGATGACTCATTCTGAAGATCCTAATATGGAAGGATCGGCTTCACAGCAGAGACTATTGGTACACTCTCTCACTTAGGCCCCTTTCACACTGGGGCGGTGCGGGGCGGCGACGGTAAAGCAGCGCTATATGTAGCGCTGCTTTACCATCGTTTTACCCGCGGTATGCGGCCGCTAGCGGGGTGGTTTTAACCCCCGCTAGCGGCCGCAAAAGGGTTAAAAACCTCCGCAAAGCGCCGCTGCAGCGGCGGTTTGCGGGCGGTATCCCCGCGGTTTCCCATTGATTTCAATGGGAAGGAGCGGTATAGGAGCGGTAAATACACCGCTCCTTCACCGCTCCAAAGATGCTGCTAGCAGGACTTTTGTTGCGGTCCTGCTAGCGCACCGCTCCAGTGTGAAAGCCCGCCGGCTTTCACACTGGAGTGAATGGGGCCGGTTTTTTTTCAGGCGGTATACAGGCGCTATTTTTAGCGCTGTACCGCCTGAAAACCGCCCCAGTGTGAAAGGGGCCTAAATTGTTTGCCTCAACTTTTTTACTGCCTGAAACAGTCAGTCGATGTGCCCACCTCCTGGTTTTGGGACAATAAAGCCTCCCCAATCTGATGCTTTTCCTGTCCATTTATTGCTAAAGAAGCTTATGTATTCTGAGTGGAAGCACCCAGACAAAGTTTTTTTATTTATTTTTTTTTTTTTCCTCCTAAAAAGTTTTCTATACTTTATCCTATGGAGGAAGAATTCTATAAGAAATGGGGGATTCCATCAATTGACGCTGCTATATCCTCAGTGAACAAGAACCTGACTTGTCCTTTAGACAATGCTTAAATGTTGAAGGATCCAACAGATAAGAAGTTGGAATTTCTCTTTTAAAAACAACATCTCTCTCTCGCAGGTTCAGTCGTTCAGCCTGCATTGGCAGCGATTGGAGTATCTCAGTCCTTTAGCCACTTCCCTACCGCCCACTGTCATATGACGCCCACAAGGTGGATCTCCCATCCTGGGTGGGCGTCATATGACGTCCTCCCATTCCCATATGTATCGGCCTAAACTGAGGAAAAAAATTAGTTTTTTTTTTTTTTAAAAATTGGATATTTATTATAGCAAAAAGTAAAAAATATTGTGTTTTTTTTTTTTTTTTTCAAAATTGTCGCTCGTCTTTTGTTTATAGTGCAAAAAATAAAAACCGCAGAGGTGATCAAATGCCACCAAAAGAAAGCTCTATTTGTGGGAAAAAAAGGACGTCAATTTTGTTTGGGTGTAACGTCGCATGACCGCGCAATTGTTAGTTAAAGCGACGCAGTGCCGAATCGCAAAAAGTGCTCTGGTAAGGAAGGGTGAAAAATGGCCCGGTGCTGAAGTGGTTAAGGACCAGTTTGTAGAGGTACTCAAAATTATTCCTGATCAGCAGGCCCAGGAGTTGGTTGGTATATCAGAAGCATTTGTGTTTCACAGTAGAAGCTATGAAAGATTCTATTCTCCAAGCCTCACGGCTCATGCTAGGGCTGGTGCATGTGCGTAGAATCCTATGGTTGAAAAATTGGTCAGCCGAAGCACCATGTAAAAAGCTCTTGGCCAGTTTTCCATTTCATGGAGAACAGTTATTTGGAGACGATCTGGATAAGTATATCCAAAGAATTTCTAATGGGAAAAGTTCTCTTTTACCAGTTAAGAAGAAGTTTAAGCGTTTTTCCTTTTAAACGTGCATCTTCTCCAGTGCCATCAGCCTCCAGGCAGTCTCGACGGCCTCCACCGTCAGGTTCAAGAGGAAGACCTCAGGGGCAGTCCCAGGGCCAAAAGAGGACCTGGGGCAGGAAACCCGCAAAGCAAAATACTAAAGCCTCCTTAAGAGGTGCCCCTGCTCGCTCGAGGGGGGGTAAGGCTTCTACACTTTTTTCAAAGATCTGGCAGGAACAATGTCAAGACAGATGGGTGGCTTCCTCAATTTCTCTAGGTTACAATCTAGAGTTCCGAGAATTCCCGTCTCATAGTTTTCTACGATCAAACTTTCCTAGAGACCCAGGGAAAGGGAAGTCTCTCTTTCTGGCTTTGGATCATCTCTCATCTCAAAAGGTGATATCAGTGGTTCCCACAGAAGAGCAGGGTTCGGGGTTTTATTCAAACCTCTTCACGCGGCCAAAACCAAACGGAGAGGTCAGACCCATTTTAGATCTAAACCCGCACTTGAATATCTGTTCCTTACTCATGGAGTCAATCTAATCAGTTGTCTCCATCCTACAAGGAGGAGACTTTCTGGCATCAATCAACATCAAGGATGCTTATCTCCCATGTGCCAATTTTCCCCGCTCACCAGAAATTTCTGCGGTTCGAGGTAGAAAATCGTCATTTTCAGTTTGTAGCTCTGCCTTTTGGTCTAGCTACTGAACCTCGAGTGTTCACAAAGATCCTGGCCCCTCTTTTAGCCATGTTAAGGGCTCGGGGTATAACGATTCTAGCCTACTTGGACGATCAGCTCTTGGTAGATCAGTCAGTAACCCGCCTAAACCAAAGTTTAGTCACAGCCGTGAGTTACCTAGAATTCCTAGGCTGGATTCTCAACCTAGAGAAATCCTCCTTTAAAACCATCAAGGAGATTGCAGTACTTGGGGCTGATCATAGATGCAGTTCAGAAGAAGGTGTTCTTACCCCAGAAAAGGATCAGTACCATAAGGGAACTGATTCGGCTTGTCAAAACAAAGAAAAATCCTTTTATTCAGCAATGAAATTGTTAGGAAAGATGGTGGCTTCTTTTGAGGCTGTTCCTTATGTGCAGTTTCATTCAAGACTGCTGCAAAACAGTATTCTGTCAACTTGGAACAAGAAGAGCCAGGCTTTGGACTTTCCAATGCGCTTATCCCCCGAAGTGCGTCAGAGCCTCATTTGGTGGTTGATATCCAGCAATCTTCAACAGGGGAGATCCTTTCTACCAGTATCCTGGAGGGTGGCAACGACTGATGCCAGCCTTCTAGGCTGGGGAGCAGTCCTGGAGGAAGCATCTGTCCAAGGGAAGTGGTCCAAATTGGAGAGGACCTTGCCTATTAATATTCTAGAAATTCGGGCAGTACGTCTGGCCCTATAGGCCTGGATGCTCAGACTATGGAATTGTCCTATCAGGATACAATCTGACAATGCCACGGCTGTGGCCTACATCAATCACTTAAGGGGGCATGAGAAGTCGTGCAGCCCAAAGAGAGGTGAATCATGTTCTATCTTGGGCAGAAAACAACGTCCCTTGCCTATCTGCGATTTTCATTCCAGGGATAGAAAATTGTCAGGCAGACTACTTGATTTGCCAACAGTTGTTTCCGGGGAGGCTGATCCCTTCACCCCGACATCTTTCTGTTGATATGTCAAAGATGGGGTGTTCCGGACGTGGATCTGTTTGTGCCCCGATTCAACAACAAGGTTGTGTCAAGGACAAGGGATCCGCTGGCATGCGGAACAGACGCCTTGGTCTTTCCATGGGATCAGTTTTCACTGGCCTATACGTTCCCTCCTGTTCTGCATCTGCACCTTCTTCGCAGGATCAAGCAGGAAGGGACGGAGGTGATTCTGGTGGCCCAGGAGATCTTGATTTGCCGAGATCATAAAGATGACGGTAGGGGACCCTTGGACCCTACCACACTGGCCAGACCTTCTCTCGCAAGGTCCGGTATTCTATCCTACCTTACAAACGCTAAATGTAATGGTTTGGCCATTGAGTCCCACATTCTAAAAGATTGTGGGTTGACAGCTTCAGTAGTTTCTACCTTGGTTAATGCTAGGAAACAAGCCTCCAGGGTCATATACTATAGAGTCTGGAAGGCGTATGTCTCCTGGTGTGAATCCAGGGGTTGGCACCCCAGGAAATATGTCATGGGTAGGATCCTTGAATTCCTACAGATGGGATTGGAGATGAAGCTGGCCCTGAGTACTATCAAAGGCCAGGTTTCAACCTTATCGGTATTTTTTCAACGGCCTCTTGCTTCTCACTCTCTGGTTCATAACTTTATTCAGGGGTAACACTGATTAATCCTCCAGTCAGGACACCGCTGAACCCTTGGGATTTGAATTTAGTCCTATCGGCTTTACAAAAACAGCCTTTTGAGCCTATAGGGGATATTCCCTTTGTCGTCTTGACTAGGAAAATTATTTTTTTGGGTTGCTATATCCTCTGCTAGAAGAGTATCAGAGTTGGCGGCTCTTTCTTGTAAAGAGCCATATTTGATTATTCATAAGGATAAGGTAGTATTGCGGCCTCATCCTAGATTCCTACCAAAGGTAGTGACAGGTTTTCATTTAAACCAGGATATTGTTCTACCTTTTTTTTCCAGAACCTTGGTGGGACGGAACGTCCCTACACTCCGCTTGAGTGCTTTCGTCATTTACCACTTCCTCCCAGTCGGAATATAGATATCGGATATTCCAACCGTTCCCAAGCATAAAACAAGACGACACTTGTTTAGTTGCTAACATGGACTCTTTATTAGAACCAGAATACAGTCTGTGTCTTGGGGGACATGGACCTGAATCTAAAGTAACACCACCTCAGGGGGCCCCAGGCATACAGCTCACAAAGAGCACCGTTCCCCCAAATGCCAGGGCCCATAATCGCAAGGCAAGAGGCTGGCATCCAGTCCCCTCCAAAAGCCTCTGTCACACTCGGTCTGTGGAAGAGAGGTCCACTACATTCTCTTGATGTAGTGAGAACAGTCAAGGTCTATTTAAAGGTGACCACTCAGATTGGCAAAACAGATGTTTTGTTTGTATTGCCAGATGGTCCTAAAAGAGGACAGGCAGCATCAAAATTTACTATTGCCAAATGGATTCGTCAAGTGATTGTTCAGGCTTTTGGTTTAAAGAGGAAAATTCCTCCTTTTCATGTAAATTCACACTCCACCAGGGCTGTTAGTGCTTCTTGGGCGGTGCATCACCAGGCCTCCATGGCTCAGATCTGCAAGGCCGCAACTTGGTCTTCAGTCCATACATTTACCAGATTCTATCAGATTGATATAAAAGGTCATATATATCGCCTTTGGGCGCAGTGTACTGCAGGCTGCAGTATGACTCCTCTTGTCTCTTAATGCCCTACTTTTTGTTGTCTCCTTCCCTTAAGTTGCCCTTGCTATGGGACAGCCCACATAGTAACTACGTACTATGGCACTGTGTGACACTGCCCCTGAACTCCCCCAATGTTATCCTATGTGTCCATACATAGATGGACATTTTTAGCAGTTTAGTAGCAGGGGAGTTTAGACGATGTTTTCTGCCGTGCGAGTTTAGTTGAACTCGCACTATTTCAATCCTGCATGTCAGTCCCGATTTTGGCCGTGATGATGTCAATGTAAATCGCAGCCTGAAATCTTATAAGTAGTACAGAAGCTACTTTTTTGAAATCGGTGCAGCGCCGCACCGATTAAGACAGTGCCATTGACGCTGATTTGACATGTTTCAAAATGCTCTAGTGTGAACCAGGGCTAAATGGTATATTTAACAAACCATTTCCCCCGGGTACTCCGGTTTCCTCCCACAATCCAAAGACATGCAGGTAGGTTAATTGCTTCTGTCCAAAAATTGGCCCTAGTATATGAATGGGGACCTTGGATTGTGGGCTCCTTAAGGGTAGGGACCAATGTGAGTGTGCAATGTACAGGGATAGGGGCAATTGTAGACACTCAGGTTGAACTGGATAGACTGATGTCTTTATTCAACCTTACTAACTACTAACTGTGAGCAATCGGAGTTAATTTTAAGGCTTGATATTTTGCAGGATGCAAAAGGAGGATTCAACTTTGATAAAGACCATGTTATCAACCCAGAAACTGGGGAATTGGTGAGTATAATGTTTTGAGAGTGAGTATATATTTTTTTTTTTTCTTAAATGTATGTGTGTGTGTGTGTGAGCCGCCCCCTCCCCTCTTGCAGCTATTAGTAGTAATATAGAATTTTAAAAAATGTACTGCCAGCCCATCTCTTGTATCTAGCTATTACCTGCAGTGTAAGTGTTTGTGGAAAACGAAGCGTCTAAATACCATTTTTGCCTAGGACTGCTCCTCCACCTCCTGCCACACATCCCCGCCTAGGCTCGCAGAGCGTGCTGTTCAATAGGCATGAAAGAGCCACCTGGGACTGCCCCTCACCACCTTTGTGACAGTGTGCTGGAGGCATTAGTACAATGGGGGATTAAACAAGATGTTTGCTGGTGTGCTTGGGGGGGGGGGGGTGGGGATTGGAGGCATAGGTAGGGTGGATTTGGGGGGGGGGGGGGATTGGAGGCATAGGTATGATGGATTGGGGAGAATATTGAAAGCATAGATGCGCTGGATTGGGGGGGGGGGGGGGTTGGAGGCATAGGTGTTCTGGAGAGGGGAGGTCAGAAGATGGTGGGGGGGTTGTTAAAAGCACAGATTGGGGGGGAGGCAGAGATATGCTGGGGGAGGAGTTGGAGGTGTACTGGGGGAGGAGTGTGAGATAGAGGTGTACTGGGGGGGGGGGGGAAGTATTGGAGGTAGAGGCGTACTTGGGGGAGGCGTTGGCGGTAGAGGCGTACTTGGGGGAGGCGTTGGCGGTAGAGGCGTACTGGGGGAGGCGTTGGCGGTAGAGGCGTACTGGGGGAGGCGTTGGCGGTAGAGGCGTACTGGGGGAGGCGTTGGCGGTAGAGGCGTACTGGGGGAGGCGTTGGCGGTAGAATTGCTCTACAGGAAACGCAGGCTAAAATAAAACAAAGGGGTATAAAATTTGCTAAATCTGGCTCAGCCGAAGCCTCTGGTCTTGAGAGTCAGATGCAATCAACACAGATGTTGGATGCAGGGAAATTCTTCCTTCCAATGAAGTGGAAAATCTCGATGACAGACATTAGCCTGTCAGGCTGGGGAGGTGTCCTAGGGAAACCACCCGGTTCAGAGAACGTGGTTGTCGGAGGACCAGAGGACGTTGCTGATCAACATCCAGGAACTTAAGGTGATTCGGCCAGCCCTCTTACGCTTGCACTGGTTTGTCTTTCTGCATGGTCTCCCTGTAAGGGTGCATTTAGACAGTGCTACTGCGATGGCATAAATCAGCTATGAAGGAGGGACAAGAAGTTGTGCTGCTCAGGAAGAAACTGGCTTAATCGTGTCTTGATCAGAACTTCACATTCTAGCCATCTCTGCTGTCCACATTACTGGTGTGGAAGATTGGTGGGTGGATTTTCTTAGCCATTCACAGCTGAATCCAGGAAAATAGGCTCTTCTCCTGAAGGTATTCACAGAGATTTTATCTGCACTGGGAGGCAGAGGATGTGAATCTCTTCAAAAACAAAGTAAGCCTGTGTCCTGCACCAGGGATCCTCTATCCAATGCAGTGACTGCACTTGTGACTCCTGGGATCAGTTTTCTCAGATCTGTGTCTTCCTTCCACATTAATTCCTTTTTACCTGTTACATAGGATAAAGGGGGGGGGTGGTGTTCAAGTGATCCTGATTGCACTAGCCTGGCCAAGAAGACAGTGGAATGCAAACATCATTGATAATGTGGCAGTTGACCTGCGGTTTCAGGGTCTGATATTCCATCCTGCTTTACGGTCACGGGCTTTGATGGTATGGCTGCTGAACCCTTTGTCCTAAAATGTAGAGGCGTTTCAGACAATTTGATTCCTACCCTTCAGGGCTGGAGCAAGGATTTTTGACACCCTAGGCAAAATCTACTTTGGCCGCCCCCCCCCACCATTTGCCCTGCCCATGTATACAGTGGCAGTGTATATGCTCATCCTCAGGTCACAGAGGGGATTCCCAATTATAAAGCACAATAAGTCCTAGTTCTCAGGTCACAAAGTGTGCCCCTTATTACAAGGTGTATAAAACCTCCATCCCCAGGACATATAGGACCTGGGGATGGTTATAAGATGTACTGAGGTCCCCATCCTGAGGACACACTGGTGGTGCCCATTATAAGTACAGTGCCCCCCATCCTTTTAGGTTACACAGGGATTTCTCAATATGAGCGCAGCCCCCCTAATCCACATGACGGGGTCCCCCATTATGAGTACACTGTCTCTGCTCAGGACACAGAGGCCCCCCCATTATATGAAGTACAGTTGGACTTGAAGAGAAGGCAGGTGCAGAGCTGAGAGACAGAGCAGCAGACCAATCGGCTTTTAGCTTAATTTAAGTAAAACAGCAGCCAGACCTCCTGCTGGGATGAGGAACTATTCAGATAGCAGTGTAGGAGAGGCTTCAGCATCGCTGTTCTCACTGACGCAAGGCAGGGACAGAAGTAAAACGAGTCACAGATGCTGCCTATGTGTCAGTGGTGCTGCTGATCCGATGCTGACCCCCTACCTGAGTTCTCTCACTGGTTCCGAAAGTGTCCTCCTCTCTGGGCTCTCTCTCCGCACAGGACAGCGCTGCTCACTCTGTCCATCCTGCCCCTGGAGCCCGGCCACTCCTCTGCTCACTGGCCACCGCGATCCCTTCCCTAGCTTTGCATTCCATTCCCCACAGCCAAACTAAAGCTTCCATGCTGCGTGGCATGCTTTCTCTTCTATGGGGCTCAGTGTGGAAGTTGGAGGGAATACCACCCTGGCGCTTTAGGCAGCCGCCTGACCTGCCTATTGCTGGTGCCGGCCCTGCTACCCTTCTTAGCGCTTAACCCCCAAAAATGTGTACCAACTTCCTTGGAAGGCTTATTTCACTTTGTGTGAAATTCTTAAGCTCCATCCTCAACAGTTGGCTGTAGGGGAAGATTCTAGCTTTTCTTCAGTCTGATCTGGAGATGTCATTGGCTTTGAGGAAAGGGACAAATCTCAGGCTTGGCCAGGAAGCTTTTCTGGTTCTTTACCAGGATAAGGTGGTGTTGAGGCCTTTGACCTCTTTCTTGCCTTGGTTTCTTCATTTTACCTAAAACAGAACATTGTGTTGCCGTCCTTTTTTTCCTACTCCTAAGCATCCAAAATGGAAGGTGCTTCATACTTTGGATGTTTGTGCTGTTGCCAAATTCTGAAGCCTACAGCTTTGACAGTCTGATTCCCTGTTTGTTCTGCCTGAAGGTTTTTGTAAGGGTCAGGCTGCTTCTAAATCCACTATTTCTAGGTAAAGTCGTCAGCTCATTTCTCAGGCCTATGAGATCAAGAGCCAGGTTCCTCCATTCCTGATTAAAGCAGAAGTAGGGCCAAAGCTCTTTTGGCCCTACTACTTCTGTGGGTCACAGGAGTGTAGTTAGTTGTGTTCCACACAATGTGGCTCGGTCCTGCTCCCCCATCACTGGATTTGACAGCAGCAGAAGCCAGTGGCTCTCACTGAGTCCATTGAGGAGGGAGAGCACAGCGCAGCTCAGCTTCTCTCGGGCACAGTGCTGGACCCAGATTTGGCTCAGGTGAGTTTTTAGGAAGGGGAAGGGTGGGAAGCGGCACCAAAAAGGTTTTTCTACCTTTTTAATGCAGAGAATGAATTAAGGTAAAAAAATCGTTAGCCTTTACAACCACTTTAATTTCTATATCCTATTTTGTGTCCCTAATATTGTGTATCTACCTTCAGGTGAAGAGTTGGTATAAACCAGGGGAAACTTGGGATGGCAAATTCTCAACAATTGCCTCTAGCTATGAGGAATGCAGAGCAGAGTGTGTTGGCCTTTATCTGTGTGTCAATGAAGAGGTGCTGCGGTAAGAAAGTGGACCATTACAGTGAATGTTAAATGTGACCCCCCTACTCCAACCGCACTGATATACTGCTTACACGTGATAAAGCTTTAGCTTGCTTTCATGCTCATGACAAATAACCATGTAAAGGTGCCTCCAAACATTTTGCACCAACATTAATCCTAAAAAACATAAGTTTATTGTAATACAAAAAAATGAAGATTTCTGGCCTATTTTAACCAACATAATAATTTATTTACATACAAATAGGATACATCATTTTTATTTTATAAACCTGTTTTTACAGCTATTGTATTCCACCGCACCCTGCTCAATATCACTTGGATTCTCTATTCTTGGCTCTGGCGGGGTGAGATGAAATACGATAGCTGTGAAACAAGTTTATGAAAAGAAAATTGTGTATCCCATTTGTATGTAACAAAATAATTATGTTGGTTGAAATAGACCAGAAATGTTATTGTTTTTATGAATACAATAAACGTATGTATTTAGAAGTATTATTGGTGTATAATGTTTATAGGCATCTTTAATAAAGACCCATATGCTCACAACCAACAATAGTTATATTGTGCAGAACATATTCATGCTTGCATTGCCAGTAAACTTGTTCCACACACAAGCACCTGCACATTCAGTACTGAAACTGCCCAGATCTGAATCGCACACTACAAAGCTGCTATATAGAGTGCATGCATACATGTGGGGCCAGGCAAACCAACCCAAAAGTTCAAGTGCCCTAAAACTCTCTGCACACTGCTCGGCACCGTATGTATTCTTCTAGCAAACTTTTGCAAAAAAGGAGATTCTTGATTTGTATACATTGCACTACATGTTAAAGGTGACCAAATGCATCAGTGATCCCTTTCTGGCCAGTCCTTACTGCAAAATCCCAAATGCTTACTTGCTCTCAAAGCATGCTTTAATGGAGATATATGGGTTAAATTACTAAAACTGCAGAGTGCAAAATCTGGTGCAGCTCTGACTAGATACCAATACGCTTCCAGTTTTTTTTTTTTTGTCAAAGCTTAATTAAACAAGCTGAAGTTAGAAGCAGATTGGCTACCATACACGGCTGCACCAGATTTTTCACTCTCCAGTAAATCAACCCTTTAATGTCAATATACGATAAACTGGCACACTTGGAGAAGAGCTACAGACCCATCTGTTAACAATCTCGTTTGTGCAAACCACAGGATATTCGGCCATGAATCTCAGGAGGCCAAAGATGTTCTGTATGTTAACTGGCTTAACATGGTGCGAGCTGGATTGATGGGACTGGAATACTACACACCAGAGACTGGGCGTTGGAGACAGGTAAATACATTCTTACTGAAAAAAAAAATCCCATAATGGAGCACAGAAAAGTCACAGGCAGCTTGTAATATTTGCCCATCTTGATATACTCACTCCAATTATGCATATTTATGGACAGTCTGGTTCTAATCAGTTACACACCTGATCATTTTATAAAGCATTCATTCCCATTTCTTCACTTTTTCTGCAGTCTTTGTGAAGCCAGGAGGTGGCCAGACTGATGAGCATAAAGCTAAAGCGTTGCGCAATGTGGCCCCGCAAACCAGTAGCAAGCCCGATTCATGCTCCTGGGAGCAGCACTGAAACTCACGCCATGACACCAGCCCACAATAAGTGGAACACCTTTTCTTATTAGTCAACATTTTTGCCCTCTGACATGTCAACTTTGTAACCCGTTGATATAGTGCCTGTTGCACTTTAATATGTGGATATGTATCCTTGTTTGATTAATGCTCAATAAACTTGATTTTGTTTAAAAAAAAAGCTACAGCTTTGCTCTGCAGCTTTCTAAAATCCCGGATGAGCTGTCTGCAAACGGGTCACTAGAATTTTTTTAAAAACTAGTTTTGTGATCCAGACAACATAGCCAAGTCCCATTTTCCTTAAAACTTTTCTGTAGACCAAGGCTGGCCATAGACCGTTTGAATATTTGCTGGTTCCTGCTGAACAGACTGAGATTCAAACAGTGTATGGGCAGGCTGAATGTGCCAAGTTGATCGATCAACTTGGGTACAACCAGCCTGCCGGATTTTACCTGCAATTATCGCTAGAAGTTGCTATAGCCGCTAGCAATAATCGCTGTATTCTCCGATGGAGATGGCTTCCTCTGCTATTGCACAGAACAGGCAAGTATAACTTTTTGTATTTTAAGTAAAAAAAAAATCTTGCCTTTTACAATCAATTACAATTTGTTTCACCCATTAATCAAACTAACAATGGACTATTTAAGCACATATGCAAACTTCTTAGATACCACAGTAGCCGTCGGATGACAAACTGTGCACTTCAATATACAGAAACACTGACCAATGCAACTGTATCCAGTTTCTGCCAGGTCACCAGATACATCCGCATATGCTCTGACCCAGAAGTTATAAATAAACATCTCACTAGCAGAATCCTGAGTGCAACAGATATGAACAGCAGAGAGCGCATCTGAGTGTAGTGGCTATTAAAAACACTGATTTAAGTAGACAATTGGCTACTTACACGATACACATGGTGATAACAGGCATGTAAGTGTAAACACACATGTCAGCCGCTGGGGATGAATCTTCTTACAGCAGTACTCAGCTCCTCCAGAAACAGGAAGGACAGGCTGGGTTCCACAGCAGCTAGGTTCCTGTAGATGTCAGTGGAGGCATTGGAGAGCAAAGGACGACCAGAAGTTGGCTGGTGGTGGAACGAACATTGCTCTGGAAGTGACGTCATGTGCCTGGGGGCTTGGTTACCTGTTTTAAGGTGGACCGCCTCTTTCTTAAACTAATAGGACCTCAATGATGAGACTGACTCATCCATGTTACTACAAGGAACCTAGCTGCATTGTTTTCATTGTATAAATAGATCTTCAAGATCTATGTTGTCCTTCATTTGAAGTACAGAAAAAGATTTTGACGGTAAGTACAAAAAAACTGTTTATGCACAATGTATATAAAAGTGGAGAAATCTGCGCTTGGAAAAAAATGTTGTGACTAGAGCAGCTAAACACTATAGCCCTAGATACTGAACCAAACAAAAAATAAGAAAAAAAGTGCAGCGCTCAGAAAATAATGAATAAATACCTATACCTGTGATGGTAAGTATATACGGTGACAAACTTAATAGTGACACCAAAATTAGTGTTAAACCAAAATTGATCAAATATAACAAATGAATTAATACATGTGCATGTGATAATATATGTGCATGTGATGATGCATATGCATATGATGAAAAATTGGTGATGCATAAAGAATGGTGCATGGAAGTTAAACAAAGTCCATAACAGCAAATATTTTTAAAATAATCTCCCGAGATCAACTTTTGAACGTGATGAAGGTGTCCTAAATAGTGTACAAAATTGACCACGCAGTCACCATCAAGAAATCATAAAGTGTGAAATGGAGGCTTACCAGATTCCTGGTCTTTTAGGCATGTATCCCATCAATCAGGGTCCTCCAAGTGCAGGTGTCTCCCCTAGCAGCTATACAACTTCCAGATTCCTTGTCTGTTATAGCATGTGTCAAAGTCCACCAGGTGCCGGTATTACCCCTCACAGCAATCAGACCAAGATCCCAGAGGAACACCAAGAAAATATAAAAAGACCTCCAAATCGTGTGATACGAAAAAACAAATGGCTCCTTTTATTTTGGTTCAATCAAGCAATAAGTTCGATACACAGCATGGATAAAAAACAGGATAGCAAATGCTAGTCTGTGGCAGCAAAAACTAGCTACGTTGTAGCAAAGAAAGAAAAAACTCCTGGCCTCTGAGTTTGAAAGGCGATCGCACATGCGCAGGACGTGTGGGCGTGGTTACCCGACGATCGTTTCGTCACAACGTGACGTCATCAGGGGTACGCCCACACCTCTGCGCTGTTCATTTTTATAGCAGCCTGAAGCGCGATGCAGCGGCGCCATTGGTTAGGACAGCAGCCACTCTAAAACGGCAAAGAACGTATCAGGGCCATATCGTAACAATGCCCAGAACGGAGAAGCCAGCACAATGCATCCAGGGAAATATTTAAGCGGAGGTTTTAATTGAGCCCCACTAAATAATATATACAAAACCCAGGAAACAACTACTGACATTTAGGCTACAAACTAAATTAAAATAAAAACATTATGGGAGCAATTTTTTAAAAAGGCCCATATAGCAGCATCTAGTGGATACACTAATTAGTACGCTCAATGTCAAATGTCTATGTGAGTTGGGAACTGTCATAGGAATACATTTGTTGGAATGCAAAATAAGGATGAAAATTAAAGTACAGTCCGCACCTATACCACCCGTCTGCATCACCTTCGACACGTATATGACATATGAGTCGCATGTATTTGCTGCATAGCTAGCTAGCATACAGTCCCAAATTAGTGTAAGCAACACAAAATGTCTATTAGTAGATCAACATACAAAATAGTATAAAATTCAGGCAAAATTATTACATATAAAACATAATATGGATTCATATATTTAGATCAAGAGTCCATAAATAATGACCAAAAAAACTGACTATGGTCAAAATAAAAAATGACAAAATATATATATATCAGAGCACAAACACCATACCAACAATTAGGAAGGGGACATCAACTATTATTGATGAAACAGTTGATGTCCCATTCCACATTGAGGCCCCCAGGGACATGGGAACCTAATTTGTATATCCAGTTGGTTTCGGCCCGTGAAATGGAACGCTTACCGTTACTGCCCCTCCAATGGGGGACATACCTTTCAATAGCCAGAAAGGTGGTACCAGTAGGGTCACGTTTATGTACCAAGTCATAATGTCTACTGACGTTGTGCTTGTCAAAACCCTTACGGATGTTAGTGAGGTGTTCACCCAGGCGGATGTGTAGCATGCGGTTAGTGCGCCCCACATATGGCCAACCTCTTTATGGCAAAATGGGAGGAAGATATTGTCATGCTCAATAGACCACTGCAGTTGATAACCTGGAAAAGGTTTATTGATGATATCTTGTTCATATGGGATGGGGATGTTCCATCGGCTCAACTGTTTCTCTCCCATCTGATCCAAAACAGCTCTTGGCTATGAACTAAGCCCTACCGACATTCATTTCCTTGATCTGAAAATATCAATTGTTGAGAATGCTTTGGTAACCACTACATTCTTCAAACAGACAGATCGAATGGGTATATTCCCCTGGATTCGTGTCCTCATGGCTCTTGGCTGGCTGCCGTGCCCAAGGGACAATTTTTGCGGTTAAAACGCAATTGTTCCAATCCAGCGGACTTTATTACTGAAGCCATGATCCTAAAAAAGAGGTTTCTTGCTAAAGGGTATGATGAGCTTATTCTCGATTCCATCATATCAGAGGTTGGTAGTAGAGATAGTCACCAGCTTCTGGCTGATAAACCTCCGGCAGTGGAAAACATTAACTATGGACTAGCTTTCATTACGACCTTTTCTAGCCAACACTGGGCCATTAAGCGTATCGTAAAGAAACACTGGCCAATAATCAGAAATGATAAAGTACTGGGACCCCTTCTAACAGAAAAGCCTAGTGTTATCTTTAGGGGTGCTATGAGTCTTAGAAATACGATAGCCCCCAACGTCCCTGACCCACCCAAGAAGTTGTCCTTTTTTGGAGACTTAAAGGGCTTCTATCCGTGTGGTAATTGCAGGGCATGTAGAGTGAACTCCCAGCGAGGTAGGAGGTTTGTTGATTTTACATCTAGTGGTACTGGTTTAACATATCCTATCCGCACATTCATCACTTGCTCTACAAAGTGCGTGGTTTATCTCCTTAGGTGCCCATGTGGTTTGGAGTATGTGGGGCGCACTATCCGCATGCTACACATCCGCCTGGGTGAACACCTCACTAACATCCGTAAGGGTTTTGACAAGCACAACGTCAGTAGACATTATGACTTGGTACATAAACGTGACCCTACTGGTACCACCTTTCTGCCTATTGAAAGGTATGTCCCCCATTGGAGGGGCAGTAACGGTAAGCGTTCCATTTCACGGGCCGAAACCAACTGGATATACAAATTAGGTTCCCATGTCCCTGGGGGCCTCAATGTGGAATGGGACATCAACTGTTTCATCAATAATAGTTGATGTCCCCTTCCTAATTGTTGGTATGGTGTTTGTGCTCTGATATATATATATATTTTGTCATATTTTTTATTTTGACCATAGTCAGTTTTTTTGGTCATTATTAATGGACTCTCTTGATCTAAATATATGAATCCATATTATGTTTTATATGTAATAATTTTGCCTGAATTTTATACTATTTTGTATGTTGATCTACTAATAGACATTTTGTGTTGCTTACACTAATTTGGGACTGTATGCTAGCTAGCTATGCAGCAAATACATGCGACTCATATGTCATATATGTGTCGAAGGTGATGCAGACGGGTGGTATAGGTGCGGACTGTACTTTAATTTTCATCCTTATTTTGCATTCCAACAAATGTATTCCTATGACAGTTCCCAACTCACATAGACATTTGACATTGAGCGTACTAATTAGTGTATCCACTAGATGGTGCTATATGGGCCTTTTTAAAAAATTGCTCCCATAATGTTTTTATTTTAATTTAGTTTGTAGCCTAAATGTCAGTAGTTGTTTCCTGGGTTTTGTATATTATTTAGTGGGGCTCAATTAAAACCTTGCCCGCTTAAATATTTCCCTGGATGCATTGTGCTGGCTTCTCCGTTCTGGGCATTGTTACGATATGGCCCTGATACGTTCTTTGCCGTTTTAGAGTGGCTGCTGTCCTAACCTATGGTGCCGCTGCATCGCGCTTCAGGCTGCTATAAAAATGAACAGCGCAGAGGTGTGGGCGTACCCCTGATGACGTCACGTTGTGACGAAACGATCGTCGGGTAACCACGCCCACGCGTCCTGCGAGGCCAGGAGTTTTTTCTTTCTTTGCTACAACGTAGCTAGTTTTTGCTGCCACAGACTAGCATTTGCTATCCTGTTTTTTTATCCATGCTGTGTATCAAACTTATTGCTTGATTGAGCCAAAATAAAAGGAGCCATTTGTTTTATCGTACCACACGATTTGGAGGTCTTTTTATATTTTCTTGGTGTTCCTCTGGGATCTTGGTCTGATTGCTGTGAGGGGTAATACCGGCACCTGGTGGACTTTGACACATGCTATAACAGACTAGGAATCTGGAAGTTGTATAGCTGCTGGGGGAGACACCTGCACTTGGAGGACCCTGATTGATGGGATACATGCCTAAAAGACCAGGAATCTGGTAAGCCTCCATTTCACACTTTATGATTTCTTGATGGTGACTGCGTGGTCAATTTTGTACACTATTTAGGACACCTTCATCACGTTCAAAAGTTGATCTCGGGAGATTATTTTAAAAATATTTGCTGTTATGGACTTTGTTTAACTTCCATGCACCATTCTTTATGCATCACCAATTTTTCATCATATGCATATGCATCATCACATGCACATGTATTACCACATGCACATGTATTAATTCATTATTCATTTGTTATATTTGATCAATTTTGGTTTAACACTAATTTTGGTGTCACTATTAAGTTTGTCACCGTATATACTTACCATCACAGGTATAGGTATTTATTCATTATTTTCTGAGCGCTGCACTTTTTTTTTTCTTATGCACAATGTAGTGTATACTCATGGTTTCTATGAGCTGCCAAGAATGGAACCACGTGCCTGGATGATGCAACTCCCAGGTCCATGTGCAGAAATTAAATTATGTGTTGCCAACCAATGGCCATAGAGCAAAGATGCCAGCAATCAAAATACCAACAGAAGTCTGCAGCAGCATTGACAAGAGTGCATTATTGTACTGAATCAGTTAGTTCCTTTTTTGTCTCTACTAGTCTTTCATGTCTGAATTCAGAAATGAAGCGAAGATAAAATAGGGAGAGGTTGGTGCTCTTATCATTTGTAAAGAGGTCCTTGGTTTTTCAGTAAAATAAAAGGTATGGTAATTTTTCTGGAAGCGTGGCATGGCTAGATTTAAGGTCATTACTGTACACATCATAAATCAAGCGCTACTGCTGGTAACTGTGTCTATCAGGAAAATTATATTTGTCACATCTTGTTTAACTTTTCCAGGCTCACATGCAGGCTCGATTTGTCATTCTTCGTGTCCTCTTAGAAGCTGGTGAAAATTTTGTCACTCTCACCCAGAAAGTTGGGGTTGATGGACAACCAGATGCACAGGTGACGCTGGACAGAAGCAAGATTATGAGTGTGGGCCGACCAGCAATCCAGAAATTTTTGCAGCGTTTGCAGGTGTGTGTGTGTGTGTGTGTGTGTATATATTATGTATTGAAAAGAATAACACAGTATAACACAGTATGAAAAAGAATAACTATAAGTGCCCAAAATCGTAGAGAAATGTTCCGCCGAACATTCCTCTCAGTTGAGATGGAGAAGAGACCAGCCCTGCTGGCAGGCACTGTTTGTCAGGACAGAACACTGAAGACTAGGGCAGATTTCTAACCTTGAACAGTTGTTTACCAGTCAGAAATTAACAAGTGAGTTCAGGGAAATGCCCTGCTGTTCTTGCAATAAATATTTTGTAAAGTGGATGTAAACCAAATTTTAAACATGTTAATAGAATTCAGAAATCATTTTTAATCTTTGGTTTTTCTTTGGGGGACTTCGATGAAGACTTTCATGGTCTTTCACAGTGTATATCCGGATTAGTGTGCCCTTAGCAAAAACTTTTGGAGGTCATACCCAGAACCCTGGAAGATTGCAGGGCTAGCCTGAAATGTGACCTTCAGATACTGGGCGCTGCCTTTTGGCATGCTCTATACCTTTTTTGTACTGTCTTGGTTCGCAGCAGAGCACTGGTGTGACCCAGCCTCTGAAGACTCACTTTGGGAGCAGTGCTGGTTGGGCTGATGCACCAGGAGCTACCTCATTGTGGCACTGTTGTGGACCACTGCTGGTTTTATCATGGTAAGATTGAAGGCTTATAGGCCTGCGCAAATTATGTTATCAGTGTAGTGAAATGTTGCGTGCGCTCCTTCCATTCCACCTAGAGGAAGCACTATCCTGCTGTTGCTACTGCTTCTAAAGCCAATTAGTGCACTTAATCAACCTTAAAATAAATAAATAAATGAATAGCTCTTCTTGTGAGTTCCTGTGTTTAAATAAATATAAAGTGCAATTGTGTTTCCTGGAGCATCTTGTTCCGATAGGATAAATAATTTGCTTAAACGGTGAGAACTTTTAAGTGAATATAAATATATAAATCCAAGTCTGTGTTTAAAAACCTCTAGAATATAAATACGTGATTGAGCAGAAAATACGTTAAAACATGTGAAATAAATATACTGAGTTTCGGTTGCTTAATCCACATACACCAGCCAATCTTCCCAAACGATTGGTCAGGTGTTTAAAATTAAGGACAAAGGCAAACCACACTATCCTCCTGATATAATCCACTAGCAAATATATATGCAACAACAGAGTGTTTTCTGCATGTAATATATCTGATCACATTCAGCTGTTTAAATCCTTACAGCAAATATCTACAAATGAAGCAACTTCCCTTTTTTTCCTTTATGTGTGGGGATTCATGTGCTGCAATCCTTCAATTAGGGATATTTCCTTTGTCTCCTGTCAGATTTTCCATCCACATAGAAAAATACAAAAGACAGACCTACCATTGCGCAGCGCTGTGTAAGAGGTGTGGGGTGAGTGTGGGCTTCTAACTACTCGCATGCACCCAGCGCTTTCTATTGCGGTAGCTGTTAACACAGACTTTGTGGGCTGCGCGCCCTGCTTCTCCTCAATGTGCTGTCACTAGGCTTCTTTCTCCCCACGCGTATCGTCATGGTCACGTGACATTTTCAAGGGATCAAAATATCATATATCAGGAGGATAGTGTGGTTTGCCATTGTCCTTAATTTTAAACACCTGACCAATTGTTTGGAAAGATTGTCTGGTGTATGCGGAGTAAGCAACCGAACCTCAGTATATTTATTCACATGCTTTAACGTATTTTCTGCTCAATTACATATTTATATTCTAGAGGTTTTTAAACACATTTGCTAGCTATTTGCTGTAAGGATTTAAACCGCTTTACATAAGGAAAAAAAGTTGCTTCATTGTTTGTTTCATTTCTAGATATTTGCTGTAAGGATTTAAACAGCTTTACATAAGGAAAAAGAAAGTTACTTCATTGTTTCATTTCTAGATATTTGCTATAAGGATTTAAACAGCTGAATGTGATCAGATATATTACATGCAGAAAACACTCTGTTGTTGCATATATATTTGCTAGTGGATTATATCAGGAGGATAGTGTGGTTTTCCTTTGTCCTTAATTTTAAACACCTGACCAATCGTTTGGGAAGATTGGCTGGTGTATGTGGACTAAGCAACCGAACCTCGGTATATTTATTTCACATGTTTTAACGTATTTTCTGCTCAATCACGTATTTATATTCTAGAGGTTTTTAAACAGACTTGGAATTATTTATATTCACTTAAAAGTTCTCACCGTTTAAGCAAATTATTTATCCTATAGAAACAAGATGTTCCAGAAAACACAATTGCAGTTTATATTTATTTAAACACAGGAACTCACAAGAAGATCTATTCATTTATTTATTTTAAGGTTGATTAAGCGCACTATTTGTCTACAGTATTGTACACTTTATTTCATGATATTTTAAGTGTGGGAGCACTTTATTTTTGGTTGTAGCTACATCATTGGGTTATCTTAAAATATATATATATATATATATATAATATATATATATATATATAAAAAAATTATATTCTTTGGGTTATTTCGGATTTTATAATGCATATCAGTGCTTTTAGTAATTTTATTTCACTGCTTCTAAAGCACCACATGGATCATCTATTCTCATTCAGCATCCCACTTGCTGGGGCTTGGTCACCTCTGGCCACCTCATCAGTACCAGCTGCTTGAGTTTGTGAGTAAGAGAGGCTTTGCCTCACTTTGGGCCTAGTTTTTACACAGTACAGCATGTCGTCTTAAAATCACACGGTTCTGCTAAATAGGCGACTTCAGCCCATGCTATTTTTTGTTCTAGGGGCATTTACTCCCCAGAGGGACCTGATGCCTGTAATCTAGATTCTGGGACCCCTATTATTATAGGGTTATCTTTTTGTGTCTGAACAATTACTGGAGTACCCTGTTACCATCTTTGATTTCGAATCCACAGTCTACTCCTGTAAAAGCTGTTTTTGAGGCACCTACGGATTATTCAGCTTTTCAAGGGTTTGTTTCTTACCTGACCTATGCAGTATGCATTACCCTGCATATAGAACAAGGGTCTCCAAACTATGGCCCTCCAGTTGTTCAGGAACTACAATTCCCATCATGCCTATCGTGTGTGTGAATGTCATTGTTCTACAATGCCTCATGGGACCTCATCCATGTTACTAGTTTCCCAACAGATGGAGGGCCGTAGTTTAAAGATCCCTGATGTCTGCGGTTTCACATTCAAGGTCTTTTAGAGCTCCTACAAATTCAAAGATCTTCTTGCTTAATTTTATATTTATATTTAAGACTGGAAACAACCTGTAGAATCCTGGGGCTTTTCTTGGAATGTTTTTTTTTTTTTTTTTTCAGTGAGCCACCTTAACAAGCATACATATAAATGGGTTGATGGTGTTCTTACCTTTTTAGGAATTCTATTGACAGGCTGTTATACTATTCCCTACCTAGTTCCAGGTTTGACGTAACAGGAATGTGTGCCACCGGGGGATGATGTCTGTTCATATGGGTAGGGCACTTTAGCTATGTGCCTGGGACACCAATGATGATGATTTCAATTAAAGAGCAAGTAAACCCTAATGGGTTTACTTCCTCTTTGTTTCCCTGCAAAGGTAAAGCATAATGGACTACTATGCATCGCATAGTAGACTCGAGTATGACTCGAGTATAAGCCAAGGGGGGTACTTTCAGCCCTAAAAAAAGGGCTGAAAATCTCGGCTTATACTCGAGTTTATACGGTAGCTAAATAAAACACGTGGCCACTCATTTAAAATTAGAAGAAAAGAGGTTTAACCTTAAACTGCATAGAGGGTTCTTTGCTGTAAGAGCAGCAAGGATGTGGAATTCTTTTCCACAGGCGGTGGTTTCAGTGGGGGGCATCAATAGTTTCAAAAACTATTAAATAAGCACCTGAACGACCGCGACATACAGGGATATACAATGTATTACTGACATATAATCACACCCATATCTTGGACTTGATGGACTTGTGTCTTTTTTTTTTTTTTAACCTCACCTACTATGTACCTGCTATGATGCTTGGAACTCTTCCTAGGATAAGTTGATGCTTCTTACACTGGACAGCACTGAGTCATTCATGGCCACTTTCTTTCTTGGATTCAATGTATTGGCAGTGGGATCTATTGGTCCCCATGTTGAAGAGTAAGGTTTCATCACCTGTATTCCCCAGGATGGTCATCAGACAGGGCTCGTTGGGACCCTGCTGTAAGGTCTTTCTAAGCGGAATAATAAAAGCCTCAGATGTCTTTGTGGGGCCCAATCAATGGGAGAAAGATCCTCCTTTCAGTGGCTGACCTGCAGTCTTCTGTGGAAGTCTCTTTAGATTCCTTTTATCTAGCCTATCCTCTCTCAGGAGAATGTTCCTAGTAATAGCACTAGGATTCCTATCCCTTGCTTCTCAGCAGAGGATGCTGTCATTTTTCAGGAGTAAGTTGGATAATTCCTAAATCCTATAGTTGGGAGGTGGTTAGGCAGGCTGCAGTGTAAGTTACACCACAGGAACAGTTTTGGATGTTGGTTGGAAGGGGCTCTTCTCCCTATAGTCCATCAGTTTGGGTTACCTTATAACCTCAGCCTTGTCTACCTTTTTTATGTAGCTGTTTATTTCAGGGGGATTAAGGGTCAATACGTTCAAATCTTTTCCAGCTATGGGGTTTTTCTCTTTCATTCATTTGGTTCGTATGTGGTGAGGACTCTCATCCCCGTGGCTATCTCGTTAAGGGATTGGTTCACCAGAGCTTCACAGGTTGCCACTGGAGTCCTCTTCCAGTCCTCTATGACGACAACACAGAACTGGTGGATGTTGAAGACCTTGGGCTCCTCCACCTTCCATTTGAGGATGTCCCACAGATGCTCGATGGGGTTTAGGTCTGGAGACATGCTTGGCCAATCCATCACCTTTACCCTCAGATTCTTTAGCAAGGCAGTGGTCATCTCAGAGGTGTGTTTGGGGTCATTATTATGTTGGAATACTGCCCTGCGGCCCAGTCTCCGAATAGAGGGGGATTATGCTCTGCTGTAGTATGTAGCTCCCCAGTGCCGGCAGCACGCATGCAGCCCCAGACCATGACACTCCCACCACCATGCTTGACTGTAGGCAAGACACACTTGTCTTTGTGTTCCTCACCTGGTTGTCACCACACACGCTTGACACCATCTGAACTGAATAAGTTTATCTTGGTCTCATCAGACCACAGGACATGGTTCCAGTAATCCATGTCTTTGGTCTGCTTGTCTTAATGAAACTGTGGGCTTTCTTGTGCATCATCCTTCCTTCTGGGACGACAGCTATGCAGACAAATTTGATGCAATTTGTGGTGTATGGTCTGAGCACTGACAGGCTGACCCCCCACCCCTTCAACCTCTGCAGCAATGCTGGAAGCACTCATACATCCATTTCCCAAAGACAGCCTCTGGATATGGCGCTGAGCATGGGCACTCAACATCTTTGGCCGACCATGGTGAGGCCTGTTCTGAGTGGAACCTGTCCTGTTAACCGCTGTATGGTCTTGGCCACTGTGCTGCAGCTCAGTTTCAGGGTCTTGACAATCTTCTTATAGCCTAGGCTATCTTTCTGTAGAAAAAATGTGAGGTACCGGCGCTAATTATTGTGTTTAATATTTATATAGTGGTCTATGGTGTGCAGCAGTTTTGTGAGCTATAATCCCCTAGTGGTGATTATTCAAGGTATGTAATAACGGAAAGAAAACCGCGCTGCCCTTTGCTATTAGTGCTATCTGTTTCAGTTTTTTCAATTTTTTTCCCTTTTTCTTGATAATGCTGTGTGAATAAATAAATAAAAGTCTGTTATGCTATTCCTAGCCGAACAGAAAAGACTATTATATCCTTATGCTGTGATTATTAAGAATAAAGTGATCTGTGCTATTTCCTAATATAGAATACCAGTTATAATATATATGCTTCTAGAAAAATTATTACATGCATTCAAAGTATAAACATCTATGTCAACTTTGAATGCATGTAATAGTTATAATATATATGCTTCTAGAAAAATTATTACATGCATTCAAAGTTGACATAGATGTTTATACTTTGAATGCATGTAATAATTTTTCTAGAAGCATATATATTATAACTGGTATTCTATATTAGGAAATAGCACAGAGCACTTTATTCTTAATAATCACAGCATAAGGATATAATAGTCTTTTCTGTTCGGCTAGGAATAGCATAACAGACTTTTATTTATTTATTCACACAGCATTATCAAGAAAAAGGGAAAAAATTGAAAAAACTGAAACAGATAGCACTAATAGCAAAGGGCAGCGCGGTTTTCTTTCCGTTATTACATATCTTTCTGTAGAGCAACAATTCTTTTTTTCAGAGCCTCAGAGTTGTTTGCCATGATGTGCCATGTTGAACTTCCAGTGACTAGTATGAGACTGAGAGCGATAACACCAAATTTAACACTCCTGCTCCACATTCACAACTGAGACCTTGTAACACTAAAGAGTCACATGGCACCGGGGTGGGGAAATGGCTAATTGGACATTTTCACTTAGGGATGTACTCGCTTTTGTTGCCAGCGGTTGAGACATTAATGGCTGTGTGTTGTGTTTTTTTGAGGGGACCGTAAATTTACACTGTTATACAATCTGTACACTCACTACTTTACATTGTAGCAAAGTGTCATTTTTTTCAGTGTTATCACATGAAAAGATAAAATATTTACAAAAATGTGAGGGGTGTACTCAATTTTGTGAGATACTGTATCAGTAGTTCAGTTTATAATATTGGATATACACAACAGAGTAGCCATTTGCGTACATATTTGTACACAATCACCAAATCTATTTTTTTTTTTCTTTTCTGTTTTATAGACAGAACTAAACTAGACATGCATCATTTGAAAACACTTTAAATCAGGGGTGGGCAACAATCCTGTAAGCTAATTGGTTTGTATACAGAGCTGCACTAGATTTTGCACTCCAGTTTTAGTAAATCAACTCCATGTTGGTATTAGTTTGGTGTATAAGCAGCAAAGATGCAGGCATTGAGGCAATATGAAAACAGTGGGGTTGATTTCAAAAAGGCTGTTGCATTTTGCAAAGGAGTTTTCCACATGTGGTAAAATTGAACTATGCCAAGAATACCCAATCATGTGCAAAGAAAATTAAACAACGAATTTTTACTTGCACATGATTGGATGATGGTCAGCAGAACTTCACCTTATTCCCTTGCCAGGCGCAACCTCCCTTGAAAAGTGAACAGTCTATTTCTCTTTTAGTAAACCCTGCTGTCTCTGAAGTGGAGCAACAAAGCAGCTGATACAATTGATAATAACCTTCTTCTGTACTGAAAGATCTCACATATTCAAGATCAGCATACTTTTGTATCTCACATGAACTCCATGCAATCTATATAAATGTTGCTATGGTCACATTTGTTGCCTTTTTTACCCACAATATAATTATGAGCTTCAAAAACATTGTCCAACTGGCAGATGTTGTCTTTTATGCCGGAACTGCCTTGCTTTTGGGTTATCTCCCTGGTGACACAGTAATACATATTCTGGTATACTGGTATCTACGTTATCCAAGTGTTTTTTTTTTTTTTTCTTTTAATATTTTTTTAAATAAAAAAGGCATATAATTTAAAATAAAATGGGTTATAGTTTACATCTATATTAATGTCTATTATTCCACATTGCCTCCGATTTTCATAGGTATATAAATCCACAGCCGATGTAGACAGGGCACGTGAGATGTATGATGGATACTCCAAAGTTACAGACTCCAAACCCTATCAGTTTCTTACACTGCGAGACATTGTGATCTTAAGAAAAGAGGAACGAAAATCATTTGTACAGATAAACACACGGTTGACAGGTGAGTAATGCTAGGGCTGTAAACTCCTGGACTCAATAGAAATGCCTGCAGGCTTATTTAATAGAATAAAGTGCAGTCAGCCTTTGCAGTCAGCTAGATATAAAAATAAAGTATGTTAATAATACCCATAGTCTTGTTATCTGCGCCACAGTGTCAAGAGCTCCCCACCAGAGTTCCTAGCTTCAGCACCTGCTTCAACTGCTTTCTGCCCAAAACTGGGATGTCAGTTTTGAGCAGGTTTACCTTTCACCACTTCAGCCCCAGAAGGATTTACCCCCTTCCAGACCAGGCCATTTTTTGCGATATGGCACAGCGTCGCTATAACTGACAATTGCGCGGACCTGCGATGTTGTGCCCAAACAATTTTATGTCCTTTTTTTTTTTTTTCCACAAATAGAGATTTTCTTTTGTGGTATTTGATCACCTCTGTGGTTTTTTATTTTTTGCGCTATAAATAAAAAAGAGCGACAATTTTGAAAAAAAACTATATTTTTTACTTTCTGCTATAATACATATCCAAAAACACCAGGAATTGTATGTATGTATGTATTCATCAGTTTAGGCCAATATGTAGTCTGCTACATATTTTTGGTAAAAAAAAAAGCACAATAGGCGTATATTGGTTTGCGCAAAAGTTATAGCGTCTACTAAACAGGGGAAAGATTTAGGGACTTTTTTAATTCTCGTTTTTACTGGTAATGGCGGCAATCTGCTTTTTTTTTTTTTTTTTTAAAGCAGGACTGTGACATTGCGCTGAACAAATCTGACCCTAAGTGACACCTTTTGGGGACCAGTGAAACCAATACAGCTATAAAAATGCACTGATCACAGTATAAATGGCACTGGCAGGGAAGGGGTTAACACCAGGGGGCCAATCAAGGTATTAACCCCTTGGCGGTTTCTTTTCTAACTGTATGGGGGGTGGGCTGCCTGGGAGAAGAGAGATCTCTGTTCCTGATCTCTCTCTCTCTCTCTCTCCCTCTCTCCCTCTCATTACTTGACAGTTAATTTGATAGCTTTACATGGCACTAAAAATTACCCGGGGAATCCTTCAAAACCATCTCTAACCTTAACTCCTGTACTCCTTTTGAGCTTGGGTCTGGGCCATTTCTGGAGTGATACCAAATGCGTTGTGCCTGGGACAGTAACAGCCTGCGATACTTGAATGTAAGACTGTTATCAAAGGTAAGTTTATTACTAAAATCACAGTGTATATTTGGGCATATTTGTTCGGCAGTGGTTACCAGGCTGCTTTCAAACTGATACCCAGGTGCACCTTCGGGTTACCTGCACTGAGCCACAGACTTCTGTTATTACCTGCGCTTTCAGAAAGTGCAATACATCTGCAACATATAATATACTGCAAGTCTATGGTAAAGTGAAGCTAACACGCAGGAAAGCCACAGATGTACTGCACCTGTGTCTGCTCTGCATATGCAGATAGAACATGGGCCTGTCCTCCGCCCGCTCCAGTCATTGTGGCCTGCGACCGGTTACCAAGTTGCTTAAGTGGCCCTCACTCTTCAAAATGTTGGGCTGAGAGTGATATAGAATCGATTCCTGCCCCAACTGTGTAAGCCACAAGCTTGTCCTATATTTTGACATATAAGTAGTTTGTTGAAGATTTTCTAGCTTTCGGAAGAGTCAAATTACTTCCGATAAGCAGCCTAGGGACTCAAACCTCCTCCTTTCAACCTTCATATTTAAAGGTCCAGCCTGTGAGGGTTTCAGTGGCTGAAAACCTTCCTTGTGTCAATAGGTGAGGGACACATGGTGCATCCCCAGAGGGAACCACAGCCCTGGCCAATATGGTAGAACCGCTATGACTGTTATTGCTTCCGTTGAAAGTCTCGAGAGGAACTTCAAGATAAGTTCATGAAGGCAAGGCATATACTAGACTGCACCTAGATGGGTATGAGAGAGCATCCACCCCTTCCTTTAGTTGGTGGGGGAGGCAAGCGATAAACCTTGGTAATTTTAGAGTTGACTGCTGCAGCAAACTAATCTATCTGGGGTAGGAGCCATAGATCGACAATCTGCTTGAATATTTGATTCACCAGAGAAATCTTACGCTTTCACAGCCAAGTGGGCTTTATGGCTGAAACCTGCAGCAGCCGACCCACGTCTAAACTGAAGAGAAAGCTATTACTCGTGTAGCAGGAGGTAAATCAGGTCTTTTGCCTCAACACAGAAGGTTAAGGCATTTCAGAGTATTTTCTGCGAGATTCTAGCAGTCAGGAGTCGGAGACTTCACACAGTCTCGGCGGGGTAAAAATGCCAAAAGAACCTGGAGGAGCACCCAGGCGGCCTTCCTGAAGGCACATAAACAGAAGGCCCTTTCTAACCCCCCCCCCCCCCCCCCCCACAAGAGTTGCAACAGTCTGAGCAGATCAATGTCAGGTCCTCGGGTGATCGCGATGGTCCGTTTCGGACGCTTGGATTTTCGCACACCCGCCACTTTGTAATTCATTCACCCCCACAGAGGTGCCATCCTCCCCCGAGAGAAAGCTCTTTAGCAGTTTTTGACCTCACTACAGCTGTAGGGAGCATCTATTCCGGTACCCCTCCTCCATGAAGGTTAGATTTGTGGAGTGCACAACTAATAGTTGTCCTGTGGACAGAGTTTCCCACCTGAGCTGTGGATCTCTGCAACTCCTTCAGAGTTACCATGGGCCTCTTGGCTGCTTCTCTGATTAATGCTCTCCTTGCCGACCTGTCAGTTTAGGTGGACGGCAATGTCTTAGTAGGTTTGCAGTTGTTTTTTTTTTTTTTTATAACCTAACCCTGCTTTAAACTTCTCTACAACTTTATTCCTGACCTGACTGGTGTGTTCCTTGGCCTTCATGATGCTGTTTGTTTGTCTGAGGGCTTCACAGAACAGCTGTATTTATACTGAGATTAAATTACACACAGGTGGACTCTTTTTACTAATTGGGTGACTTCTGAAGGCAATTGGTTCCACTAGATTTTTAGTTAGGGGTATCAGAGTAAAGTGGGCTGAATACAAATACACGCCACACTTTTCAGATATTTATTTTTGAAAAAAATTAAAAACCATGTATAATTTTCCTTCCACTTCACAATTATGTGCTACTTTGTGTTAGTCTATTACATAAAATCCCAATAAAATACATTTACGTTTTTGGTTGTACCATGACAAAATGTGAAAAATACTTTTTCAAGGCCTTCTCTGGTGGACTAAAAGAAATACTCACAATGTCTCACCTGTTGGGTCCTGTCTTGTAGACCATATTTGCTTCAGATGCCAGTATGAAGGGCTGGGGGGGGGGGGGGGGGGGTGTCGCACTAGGGAAAGTTCAAGGAATGTGGTAATTTCCACCACAGGTGTCCTTTCAAATGTGCTAGAGAATCAAGAGGCCTTTTTAGCACTGACTGCACAGTTCCCTCAAATCAAGAACTGTCTGGTACTCTTACAGATGGACAACAGAGCTGTGGTTGGGTACATCATGGCGATTAGCCGCCTCTGTTTTCTGTATACAGTATATTCTGATAGCGTTCGAGACTGATAGAAGTGCTATCATCGGTTCATATGCGCCCCCTGCTGCTTGATAAGGTCTCTTTAGGTTAAGATCAATGCACCTGTCAAGAGCGTCTTTGAAAGACGAGTCCTCCATGGGTAATGTTATATTTTTGGCTAAAAGGATCACTGCTACAACAACTATAGGTGGTGTGTCCAAAGTTGTAGGATCTGCCTCAGCAAGTGGATAGAATTTTGTTCAGTCTATTTAGAGAAAATCTTCCTCCTCTATCAGTTCTTTGATTTTTTTTTTTTTTTTTTTTTTTTTTTTTTTCCCCATTAGAGGGGAAAAAAGGAAAGTATCCCCTGATCTTGGGGGGGGGGGGGGGGGGGGGGGACGCGGGGGGGACTACGCTGCACCAAGGAGAAACAAAAAGTCATTTTAACTTAATTTTTTAATAACAATCATGGCATACTTACCTGCTCTGTGCAATAGTTTTGCACAGGGCAGCCCCAGTCATTCTCTTCTGGGTCCCCCATCGGCGCTACTGGCTCTTTCCTTTACGAGCCATGCCATGTGTGTCCATAACACAGTGTTGCTCGCCTCTGCCCGCATCTCATGATCTTTACTTGACAGCAGCCTCCATGTCCAGTGAGGAGAGAGAGCGTAAAGAGCCACTGCTCTTGGGCACATCGATGGATCAGGTAAGTATTTAGGGTGGCTGGGGAGCTGGACAAAGAAGGGTTTTTACTTCAATGCATAGAATGCATTTAGGTATAAAAAAAAAAAAAAAAAAAAAAAAAAAAAAATTCTACCTTTTACAACCACTGAACTAAAGCCAGGTGGCTATGGAAAATTTTTGTTCTGGAAATGTCTTTGATGTTCACCTTGACATGGGGAGAGGAAGGCTACTAGTCGATGGCCCTGGCTGAGTTAGGTCAGAGTCCACCACAGAGTTGGAAAGAAGAAGTACAAGAAAGTGGGAAAGGAGGAAAAGCAAGGTGAGTGAGCTGCTCTCCTGGCCTTGATCAAAACCTAATGCCATATTAAAATTTTGGCAGAGACAGCATGAACCCATATGGGGTGGTAAAGCGGTCTGGAGGCATTTCTATATTGTCTCTGGATATGATTCGAGGTTACTTGCTGTATCCACGTAACATTACCTTCTAGGCGCTTTTTTTTTCATCAGTGTTCGACATATGTACGTTCTATATATACTGTAGTATGAACTAAACTCATGCTGACATTTCAGCTTATTTCTTTTCAAGATACAACATGTATGCAATTGAATATATGTGATATATACTGTTTTTTTTTTTTTTTTTTTTTTCTTTCTCTTTTATGTTCTTTATTGTTTCTTGTTTAAAAAATAAAAATCTTCGAACAGGAAAATTTTGGCAGAGAAAAATGCGCCTAGTGAGGAGACTCCTGCTTGACCCCAAAAGACATATGGAAGGGGTTCCCAGCCTTATTAGTGCATTTAGCAGGCCGAGGACAGGGACCGCGCCTGGGAGAGACTGAACCCAGACAGGAGCTGCTGCAGGCAGATGTAGGAACATCTTGCTTCCATTCACTCACCATGAGGTCAAAGGGAAAAAGGAGAATGCTTGGGATGTCTCTTATGCTATTCACTGCACCTGGGGGAGGAGTCCGGGCGGAGCTCTATCATGGGTATGCTGCCATGGATAGGTACCAGCAAAAAATCTTTATGATCTTTCTCTTGGCACCACTTGCTACAGAGGCATGCAGGGAGTAGGAAGGGTTATCCTGAGTTGGCCTACAGATTGTTTGTTTGCCAGTGTCCATTCTTTAATCATTTTGTTTAATCCAACGGTATATGACTTGGTGTTCCTCAATGGACAAAGAAAGAGAATTCTATGCAGCTCTAGTCCTCTGGTTGCAACTGTCTCCATGATGCAGCTGTCAGAACTGTTCTATGTCACTACTTGCTGGTAGGCAACTAAGAGTCAAAAATAGTTAAAATGAGTCAGAAATAAAACAGCATAACTGCAGAGACTTACAGTACATATACATGCTCCTGGTTCCTAGTTGTTTTTGTTTTACTTCCTTTATACTTTTATAAAGCAGTATGCGACTCTGTGTTCCTCAATGCACTCTAAGAAAATACTTTTATGGTGAGTACAAAAATTCAGTTTTTTATTTTTCTCTACAGGGGCAGCTGTAGAAGCCCTGCGGTATGACAGCAGTCCTTCAGGTCTTATCCAGTCAGTCGTAGAGCGATTCCCTGATGAGGAAGAGGAACTGGAGTGCTTAATGCTAGAAATGAATTGTGCAGATGCACATTTCTGGGGGAAGGAGTGCAGTAGTTGATTACTGTGGCTTCTAGATCACATTCTGCAGGGCTGTGTCATGGATGGATTATTAGGCAGTACTCTGCAGGTGTTCAGCTTGGATTGGGTGTAATTAGCAATATGGCAGATCAATGCAGGGAATGGGTTTGTGAATACTCATGTTTAATGATAATGGGAACATGTCAAAATTTAATTACCAAGAAAGAGTTCCTTAAAGAGAGAGTGACAAGGACCTTCCTTGTTGCAGTGGGTCAGGTCTTACGAGTACAGGTTTTTGTGGCTCAAAGATGAGATGAGAACTAAAACTGAATGCATTAAAAAATTAAAATAATTTTACCAAACCTGTCTCGGTTATTTTTATTTATTTTTTTTGCTTGCTAATAGTTGCTGTGACCTTCTTAGTAAACAAGGTGATGCAACAGAAATAATCCTTTTTTATGTTTAAAGGCCTTTGCTCTGTGAATTAAGCACTTTTAATACACAGAGCAAGACTAGCTGAGATGGCCATGACCTGCAGATTATACTGAGAGGGAACCTCTCCCTGTGTAATGTTCCCAGTTTGGCTAGCTGTTTACAGGTAGTCCAGCTCTTTGAATAAGTCATGAATTCATCTTTATAATACTGAACCCTTCCATGCTATGAACTAGTGGCTAAGTACACACAACAAAATAATACCCCAACCGCTGCAGTGCTAAAAGTACCCGTAAAAAAATTGAAGTGAAGATAGTGGAACTCCAAAACCATAAACCGGTACAGCCCCATTTTGGAAAGCAAACACCCCAACGTATATTCAATGAGGAATTGTGAGTCTTTTGAACATGTCATTTTTTTCCCCACAAGTTTTTGGTAAAATATGGAAAGAAAATCAAAGCATTTTTATTTTAGACAAAATTGTCAATTTATACGCTAGTTCTAACACATAGCAAAAATGACACCCCAAAATATCCAAGGAGCACCATCAGGTGTTCTAGTGACATAAATTGCACACATAATTTCCTTTTGAAGGCGCTTCATATTTCTAACACATAGCATGTGTTAATGTGCAAATTACACCCCAAAATGCATTCTGCTGAGAAAAGGGTAAACAAATGATTACCTGTGTTTGTTTTTTTTTGTTTTTTTATTGTAGTGGTCCACAGAGGAGAGCATAGGTCCAGGCAGTAGGCAGGGACGTGGACAGTGACGGCAAAAGGAATTTTCCAGGCAGCAGGCAGGAACACTGGCTGTACTGACCATATCTCCTGTATGCTGTCTGCACTGACTATGGACAAAGTATTGGTCCAGGCAGCAGGAAAGAACAAGCTTAGGGCCTTAGTCAGGAAAGAATTTGGACACCCAAATCTCTTTGAATCCTCCGGTCTCCAGATCCTGTTCTGGAAATTACAAAACCCAGAGAAAAACAAAAACGTTTTTTCTCGTGCAAGGCAGAAACGTGGTTTAGAAACAATCCATACGGCAGGCAGAGGTATCGTCTGTAAACAGGCCAGGGTCAGTTAACGTGGAAGGAAGAGTCATGTCAATCGAGGCAGCAGGCAAATGATCCGCACAGGTATTAGAAACAGGGAAATGGCAGGCCCTTAAAAAATAAGGGGAATTTAATATCTTAGTGATGTGTGATAACGTCTGAAGCATTCTCCAATGCATAGGCCTGGTTGGGGTGGACATTGGGGACAATGGTGTCTTTTCTAACTTCTATTCTGCTGCATGCACAACATTTCTTTTGACGTCTTCTTCCGGATTCTGTGGGTGGAATGTGTTCAGGAAAATGTTGCTCATGAAGTCGACTTGCACAATCATAATGAATGATTCCTGGGGGGGATCCTTGCTGGTAGATCAGGGCAGTGACAATTTCTTGTACACATTATACATAGTCAAATGGAATAAATAAAATCCAACTTTTTTTTTTTTTTTTTACCAGAAACAATAGTTGTTAAGTAGGGCTGAAGCATCTGGTTGTTTAACTCAACACCCCCCCCCCCCCCCACCACACACACACACACACACACACACACACACTGAACAGATTATAATTGTGGATTCATTTAGGCTTTACAATGGGACCGTGTTTTCCATGAATCTCCACCAAGGTGTCATCGTGGATGGTGGACAGGATGTAAACATCTCTCTTGTCCCTCCACTTCATGGCCAACACTTCCTCGTTCCTCAGACTTGCCGCTTTCCCCCTTTTTGTAGCCTTGTCGTTACTAAATTTTGTGTGAAGTCGGGCGGTGGGTGTGTGTGAAGTCGGGCGGTGGGTGTGTGTGAAGTCGGGCGGTGGGCGTGTCACCGCATCAGTAGGAAGTGGCTGCCCGGTCTGTCAGCTCACTCTGCCGTGATTGGCTGTTGGGAGTCCTGGGCTGTGAGGGCTGCTGCACTCGTGGCGGTGATCGGGATCCTGCTGGCTCTGATCCAGGGACAATGGCTGATGAGTGCACACTGCACAGTACACCTTCTCCAGGGAGTAGACCTCTGCCCCGGCCTGGGAACATGCAGGTAACCGCACCCTGATTGGTCACTCTGCAGCCTGGTCACATATTTGCAGTGTCTACTGAGGAAAGGGGGTGAGGAGCCCCAGGATGGTTGGTGGAGGAAGAGAGGTCCCTGGGTGGCTGGGGGAGGAGGAGAAGACCCCTGCGTGGCTAAGGGAGAAGGAGAGGGTCCCTGGTAGAAGAAGAGGACCTCTGGGTGGCTGTGGGAAAAGGAGAGGGCCCCATGGTAGACATTTGGAGGAGAGGACCCCTGGGTGGCTGCGGGAGAAGTACAGGGCACATGGGTGTTTGGAGAAGGAGAGGGTCCTGGGTATTTGGTTGTATATTCACCGTGTGCTAGCTGCTATCTAATCATACAGCGCCCACTTTATTTTGGTTTTTAATGCAGATATGACAGCATGTTTCCCAGCTGGCTGTCAAACTGTCTGATGTCCTCCACATCCTGTTTTTCAACCCTCAATTCCCACTGTCTCTCACCCAACCCCCCTATATGTCTCAAATTGCTCCCAGTCACTAACCCTAGATCACCGAGACTCCACATCAGAAGGACATGGCTCCTGGCCAATTCCTCTTCCACCTCCCTAGTCAAATCAATGACTACCACCCACCCCACCTCCATTCACAGTCTCCAACCACCACCCCATGCGACCCTAAACAATCTGAGGTTCCATCCATTCTTATCTATGGACCCCTTCATCCTTCAGTTCCTATCACCCCTCCCGCCCAGACTCCTCTATTAAATAATATTCCTGGACTCTTCCAGGCTTCCATTCCTATTCATCGGATTCTTCCATCCTTTCTTATTCATGAGTTCCTCCTTCCCTATCCCCAGACTCCTCCATCCTTCCTTTCCTATTCATGGATTCCTCCTTCCTTCTTTTCCTATTCATGGATTTCTCCTTCTCTATCCCCATACTCTTCCATCCTTCCGTTCTGCTTGAATTTGTTGATGAAAACCATCGGCAGTAATCGTGATGCATCGTGGAATTTAATCGAATCACGAGACCACTGAAGATGCGCACCTCTAACATTGGGCACTCTGGCCTGGAGCTGCGAGTGTTTGCCTTTGTACACTGGTGGACCAGTAGGCATGCAACTCATTTTTCTTTGTAAGCCTCATATTAAACGTAAGGCCCAAAAACAATTTTAACTTCTCCACTGTGAGACAGCGCCAATTAAACATACGGGAATAGGACAAATTGGGGTTGGTGGCAATATGTTGCTCTGCAAAAAGGCTTGTTTAGTCCACGTTGGGCTATTTTAATGGCTGGTTCTTCATATACACACCACTATCCAATTCTGTATTCAAGGGCCAGTCAGTTATATATAGTTATGTAGTTAGTCTAGCTGAAAAAAAGACACAAGTCCATCTAGTTCAACCAATAAAAGGAAAAACAAAATGACATTATTAATACTACTTTACTTCCTCTTTAAATATAATAAGGCTTAGCTGTATGTACAATTAAAGAGGAAGACTTTATAGCCTTCTTGGGGCCCATTTAAAGAGGAAGTATGTTGGATTCAATATGCTGGGATCCATACATGGACAGTGTCCCGGAGAACAGGATGCACCCCCTCCCCCCCCCCACACCCCCCCCTGTGGAATGTAGCCAGTCATACCGCCTATTTTCATTAGGTTAACAAGCTCCACTCTGAGGGCTATTCTGCGTGATGAAGGCCGGCTCCGGTCTGTCTGTGCTGATCAAGGGCCGAACTAGCTGGGAGAGACAATAGGAGTTGGGCCATCAGAGATCAATCCCAAGATTAGACAACAGTCGGATTAACACTGCCCCCCAGAGACCACAATGGGAGGTGGTATGCTTGACAAAAGGGAACTACACACACACACACACACACACACACGACTCTCTTTCCATCAGGAGACCAGCCACGAGGATGTGTTAAGTAGATCATTGTATTGAATTGTAGTCTTGCTGTATGCTATGTAAGTTTGTAACCCCCTTTTAATACATGTTAGCTTTCTTATTTCCTTGGGAAATAAATGAGATTTTGATTATTCTTAAGCCGTGTGTTTGGTTTTCATAACTAACGTTGTATTATTGTGATATTAACAGTAGCATGCGCTCATAGTGTTAAAGCGGTTGTATACCCATTTAAAAAATTTTTTTTTTTGTCAACTACCTGCAATACAAAGTCATAATGAGCTAGTATGACTAGCATACTAGCTCATTATGCATCACTTACCTTAGATCGGGGCCCCCAACGCCGTGTTCTTCTCCCCCCTCCGGCCGCATCCATATCTAAACAGATACCCTTCCGGGTATCGCCGCTCCGGCCAATCACAGCGCCGTAGTATTAATAATGCAATTTAGTTTTTCCTTTTATTGGTTGAACTAGATGGACTTGTGTCTTTTTTTTTCAGCCGAACTAACTATGTAACTAAATATAACTGTTCCTTGAATACAGTCTTGCATCGTTTAGCAGATATTTACGATATACGCTGCTGTCGATGTCATCGTCACATGTGCATTGAAGAAACGGCCTGCATGTGCCGTTTCTTCTAAGCCCTTGTTGTGACCAGCGGCTCCTGCACACATGCGCGGGAGAGAAGTAGTCGTGGCTGATCATAGCGCCGGAGCCCGCAAACCCAGAAGTAACTCTGGGAAAGATGTCGGCCGTGTCTGCAGTGTGCGTGGGGCACTGCAGGACTTCGTTCTGAGGTAAGTATTTCATATTGAGCTAGAATGCGATGCATACTAGCTCATTATGCCTTTGTCTTGCAGGGTTTTTTTAGGGGTTTTTTTTCTGAGGTTTACAACCTCTTTAAGAATATGTGTCTATATTTGCTGCAGAGATGCACTCCCTGCCATTGTTGGTCATCTCCCCTGTTCATACTTTAGTTTTATTATAAATATGGCTGACAGTCACACAATACTGTCCTAGAATATTAAAGGGATGAGTAGTGGTGTCAAACTTCTGGCAGTGTTTATTACATTGAAAAGATGCACCCCTTTTGTGGTGTGTCTACAAGAAACTCATTTGCAACCAGATTCTCTGTTTTTCTTGTCTAAATGGCAATACCATAAAAAGTGAATTGATGTACTGATGCCCGCTTCCTCCTGTAGCACCTAGGTGAGGGTGACATTGGCATCCTTTGTGCAAGCACTTGGAGGTACAGCATAGCCCAAATTAGCACAGAACTCGCTGTAGCATCATCTAGCAAGATTTGGAGTACTCTTTCCTGGAATATCATCCAAAGGATGCTGATTTCACGCTCCTGCCACACAGGTATCAGGAAAAAGGTTTACAGTACCATAATGTAGGTCTGCCTAATTAGTAAGGGCCTCCTACCGTAAGTGCAAGGTCCACTTAAAGCGGACCTAAACCCACTGATGTTTCCCAAAGCAGTTTGAAGGCATGCCCTGAATGAAAACTTACACATTTGCTTTGTGCTCTCAGCCAAACTGTCAAGCCATTAAATGTCCGGTGACATAACTAATCACAGCTTCCTTGTTGTGGTTTAGTTTAGCTTTACAGTGCATCAGTGTATAGGCACTGCAGTGATTGGACACAGCAGGAGAGTGTGTACGCTGGAACGTGATGTCTGCCAGTACCCGCCGATCGTTTATGAGAAATGCAGAACAGTGGTCTGCCCATGTAAACAAAGCAGACCACCGTTATGTGAGAGGGGAATGTGCTGATCTTGTGTTCCTGCTAAGCAGGAACACAAATCTTTTTATTCTATATTGTTTGTTGGAAAAGCCAATTCAGCTGACTGTTTATATTTATTCAAGGGGTTCTGTATCATAAGTCGTACTTTTGGAATTTCATTAGCGCCTGAAAAATTTGTATTCCCTACTTGTTTGGAATTTTTTGGAATAGATTACCACAGGGTAAGATTATTAAAATTCGGGTATTGCTGGACTTTGTCCTCTCTAAAGCAATTTCAATTGAACTTTACTTTTAATCATTGCTGGGTTTGCTAGCATTTACGTCTAGAGTAATGCCAATGGGATGTGTTTTTTTTTTTTTTTTCTAAGAGATTGTATCGTGGTATTTTGGGTGTTAAATCCCCCATCCCATTTCGTGAGAATCATAAGCGATATTAGGCAAGACCTATTGGTTTGGCATTGATTTAAAAACACTTTAAGGGTAGTTCTTTGTGGCAGGCTCCCTTTTGCACAACTTCCTCATGTAAAGCGTTTGTTAACCTAAAAAAAAAAAAAACAGATCCTGTTCCCTTAAAGCATGTTATACAAAACAGGGATTGTGCTGTGTCATTTGGCCTCCTGTTTACCCTAACAAAAAAAAAAAAAAATGGCTATACCCTCCACTCTGCAAACCGACCACGATAATCAGAGCTGCTGAGCCCTAACACAGTGCTCAGTTTGCTATCTGCAGCTCTTTTGTGTCTGTGTCTCTTCTGTTCTCCGCCACCCTCCCCTCTCTGCTCGTACCTGCACCTTTTTTCCAGTTTTAGTGGCTTTAGAATTGTGGGTGTTTGCATTCAAAAACCGTATGATTTTGCTTCATTCGGACAAGAAAGGTGTGGTTTTTGCAATCAGTTGTTTGGCATCTAAATCATTGCCTGTTATTACTATACTTTGACAACTGTTTTTTTTAAATGCTTCGAACTCAATATATGGCTTAAAGCCAAATATGTACCAGGTGTTGAGAATAGGGTTGCTGATGCTTTATCCCGATTTGCAGATGACGAGGTTCCAGTTATTGGTTCCAGACGCAGATCCTGTTGGACAGTTCTGACCTCCACACATATGGGGTCTCATGCGACTCCGATACTGAGTGTAATTTGAAAATCCATTGCACCAAACCACGTGGGAGTGCTATAAAGCAGTGTGGTCCTTCCCATTCCTCTTCCCACAAGGCAGGGATATCCACCCTCCCCTTATCTAAAGAGCAGGTTGGCTTGGTATCCTATGCCACGGACATAAGGATAGCGTTTTTTTTCAGTCAGACTCAAGAACAATAGGCTCTGGAAACCTGATATCACTCCGTAGTTGCCAATAGCGTAATTCAAGGAACTGAGGCAGCAAATATGTGCGTCTCAACTCCTCGAATGACATAAATTTACCATCTACCATTGTGTTTAAGTGTAGTGATCCCTCTTTTAGCACAGACAGAAGGGTCCGAAATGGTGTATAGGTAAGGGGTTACCCCGTAAAGGAGTATGGGCCGAGAAATGCTGTGACTTCTGATAAATTGCTCTTGCATGCTGCCAAGCTCTTAGCGTGGTTTTCATGGGGTTCGTTACAGGAAGGTGGGCCTTAACACCCCTAAAAGCTAAGTTACTAAGGCCTGCGTAAGAACCCAGCAGGGCCGCCTCAAGTGCTACTGCAGGGTTCTGCCGGGGCTGGGAGAACCACCACTGTACAGTGACGAGGACTGCCACCCAATGATACAGTTGGAAGTTTGGGAGTGCAGCTGAAAGGGGAAGGTAGAGTATTTTTTGGGATCCCCTATGGGGCTCGCCCAGCCCAGAAAAAAGTCACCACCACACTCTCAATGCGCAAAAAAAAAGGATTTAGGGATGTGTGCTGTGGTATTTTGAAAGTAGTATAAAAATGTCGGTAGATAGATCATTTTCAATAAATTCATGTGGCCAACAGGCATCCGGAGAAGGTTGCAGCAGATGGCACACTTTCAGGCGAGTTGTGACAATAAGGGATATACATTTTTGTTCTAGCTAGGCCTTAGTGGATCCTCTCACACCCAGGTAGGTAAACTCCTCGACCCACTTTAAAGGGGTTTGTGTATCTATGCAGGGAACCGATGAGTGTAATGGGATTAGCACCAATTAATGCAGATACCGGAGTATCAACTGAACTGATCAAAGATTGTAATTTGGCATATTGCTGAGGGTCTTGGGACCTGATATAAAGGGCTTCCTGCCTAGCTGCCCTTGCCTCCGCCAATTCCACCTTCCGCTCCCTGGTAATAATGGTCTGGTATTGCCCACGGGTGAATGCCTTAAATTCATCCCACGCTGCCCTCACTGAGGCTAATCCCAGGTTAACACTACAATAGGTTGCTGACTCCCTGAAAACCGAGACCCCACCACCTCATCCGAGATCCACAATCTAGAAAGCCTCCAGAGTTGGTCTGAGGGGCCAGCGGACGTGTCCAGACTCAATGGCATCGGAGCGTATTCCGATATACCCCTTGGCAAAATCCTAACATCCCTGACTCAAAATTTGAGTAGGTGGAGTGTTAGTGGTATCCAACCCAAGTTTTTTTTAAGAATGCCGCGTAAACACGATCGGACATTCCAACAACAAAATCCCATGGTTTTTTTTCCGACGGCTGTTGGCTCAAACTTGTCTTGCATACACATAGTCGCACAAAGTTGGTCGGAACTTCCAAACATCAAAAACGCAGTGACGTACGATGAGCCAAGAAAAATTAAGTTCAATAGCCAGTGCTGGGAAGAGCATACTGTATTTGAAACCCTTCTCATGCAGTTTAGCTCACTCGTGGTCCAAGGATTTCCATTGGCGTTGAGCTTTCACAGTGTAATCTGGGAATATAAACACTTTGACGTTTTTTTCATATTTCAGCTCGCCTTGGTTGTGGACCTCAAGAAGTACCATATCCTGGTTGCGATAATGCAGTAAATGGAAAATGAACGTGAGCGGTGGGGCCCCCAGAGGGCCTCTAGCCGCTAGCATGCCGTGGGCCTCTTCACTTGACAAGTGGGCTCTAGGTAGTAGAGAGGGAAGGAGGCGCTCTGCAAAGGCCACAGCATCCGACTACTTAGCACCCTCAGGCAGCCCAATAATCCAAATTATTGCCTCTATTGCAGTTTCCTGCATCCTCTGCCCTGGCTTCCAAGTGCTTCACCTTTAACTTCAAGGTTTGGATATCCACATGATCATGTCGCTGGCTATTCTTCACTTCAGACACCCTTCTCTCCACCTCTGTGACCCGCTATCAGAAGTGATCTATATCTCAGCGAATAAGCCTGACATCCGCCTGCACCAAGTCGATTTTCGTAGTGAGAGTTGCCTGCATGAGGGTATCAAATAGAGCTTCAGCACCCAGAGCCTCTATACTCACAGGAGGGTCTGTCTGAGACACCATGTCTTTGGCGGGATCACAGGAAGGCCCAGCCCTACTCCAGGCTATACACAGGATAAAGTACAGAGATCGTCAGACTTTGTTGGTTCTGATAGTTGGCCTATTCCACAAGTAATTCTAGTTCATCTAGCAGGAAATTACATCGGTCAGTGTAATACATTGGAACTTATTTCTCAAATAAAATTTGCTATTTTATGTCTACATACAATTCTGACTAATATTACTATAGTTTACAGAGGTAATCCCTGAATTTAAATTGTTTTCAATATATTAGAAAATGTGTTAATAGGACAATCGCTAAATGTATGCCATTAGTCCATCGATTTGTCTTTGACATGTGGGCCTGGAAGGCAGACTGTCAGGTTTTTACAGACCTGACAATGTGCACTTGACAGATATAACCCTCGATATATTTAATTTCGATTTACAAACCTGTGTTGAATTGGCTGTTGCCCTGGGGGGGGGGGGGGGGGGTGCCAGGCACGTTAAAAAGAGCCTGCCATATGGATTGTTAAAGCTTCTGTGAAATGGTTAGCTTGAGCTTTTTGGTTATGAATAACATTATATAGCTATGTTTTGAGTATTATTTGATTTCAAATTTATCTGTGGTAATATAAATTAATTATTTAATACCTATAATAAAGGGCCACGGCCTATTCAATACACAGTTTTTTTTTGGTCATGTGTGATTATTTATATTAGTAATAATAAGTTCTGCATACGATCCCATAACTGTCATGCTAGTCATACACTAGGCAATTGTAACAAAAAATAAAATAAAAAAAAACAACCATTTTGAACCAGCTTTCAATCACAAAATCGATCTAACGAACCCTGGCACCCTATCTTCAATAGTTTATCAGTTTTCAGTTTCTTTACAATGCCGTGGAGGTTGAAGCTGGTTAAATTGCCACACAGTTCTGGCAACACATGAAACATAATGGAACTGGACTGCCTCCATTATCGTTTGCATTCACTAAAAAACAGAATAAATGCAGGAATTACTAGTTTTACTAATAAAGTTAATGGAGAAAAAAAACAAAACAAGAAAAGCAGTTTCCCGACACGACGTTAACGTTTATCTGTCAGGACTGTCCAATCACCGTTCTGCAGTGGGCATGTATACGAGGGCTTGATAACGGCTTAACCATTGCCATGGCAACAGCCAGAGACACTCCCCCCATCCATATATACAGCCAGAGACACCCCCCCCCCATCTATATATACAGCCAGAGAAACCACCCCCCCCCCATCCATATATACAGCCAGAGAAACCGCCCTCCCC